>OY756966.1:1252500-2502500 GCA_963580455.1 Euonymus europaeus | reverse complement strand
AATTTGGTGAAAATTTGATTACAAATTTATTTATTTTTTAAATCTATCAAAATATACGGCTCGAGTGGCTCCAAAAAGTTATTTTGGTGAGAAAGTGGCCAACACCAAAAGCACAAAAATGGAGAAACAATCAGCAAAATGTAATTAACAAATCTGAAAACGACGTCGCTTGACAATGTGTGAAGCATTGGCACCGTCAACCTCCAGCTCAGACCTCGTTGGCAACATCATTATCGTCCGTCACCTAGCCCCTTCTTGGCTGTGTTGGGCCATGAAGTCAAATACGATTATCTGCATGATTGACACGTGTTCATCATCGTAGTTGTATCTGTAGCAATATACAGGAAGAATGTAATAAATCAATTTTACCATTTTTGATTCCTAGAAGGAAACTTGTTTGAACTTTTACTGGCCAGGCAACGTGATTATGGTGAATTCGATTTTGTTGTTTTTGATTATTTAAGGAAATTAAATAAACAATATAAGAGATTTTTGCATACTTGTCCTGCAAAATTCAGAGTTCACAGAGAGGTCAGGGGACCTGTCTTCGAGAGACCCCCTTTCCTTTATTGATGGTGTTGTGTTTCTCCTTTTTCTCCTGCAACCAAAACCCTTTTTTTTGGTTTTCTAATTCTTATTCTTTTTGATAGTTCAAAAAGAAAAAGAATTTCTACCCAAAGAGCCATGTCGGGTTTGTATAATCCCAACTTCTCTCCTGCAAGAGCTGCTTCTCCGCAGATTAGAAGCACCCCAGATGTTGACAGGTACGACCCAAAATACAAAACTAACTTATAATCTTGTGGTAACTGTAGAAACAGGAATGAAGATTGCTATTCTAAATCTCTTTAAAGCTTTTGAATTTCTGTGTTAGTGATTGTGTGGGAGAAGAATCCTGGGTTTTGATCTGTTTGGTTGTTTTTCTTAGCAGTCAGTACTTGCAAGAGTTGTTGGCGGAGCATCAGAAGCTAGGACCTTTCATGCAGGTGCTTCCCATATGTAGCCGACTCTTAAATCAAGGTATAATTTCTCCGTTTTTGAGTTTTGGATCTAGGATTTCCTGGAGCTTACTGGGTTTGCTTACTTCTTTTGAACTTTGATTCCCTGCTTAACCGCATTTTAGGCATTATCAATGTGTCCATTTGGTGTGATTGGATCAGCCTGATTGTTTTGCTTTCTTGGGTGCTGACTTTGGTTCTTGTAATCAAGATTCATACTTGTCTGTAGTCTTAGCTTAATTTTATTGTCAGAGTTCCTTTCTATTAATACCCGTAGGGCATTAGGGTTATGTCAATAAGCATAGTAAATGTCTCCATTCCTCTGTGCTTAAGGCAGCCCTTGAACAATTCAATCGTGTATTATAGAGCCATCTCAAGAAACAACCATGAGGTCTATCAAGTGGGGCTTATTGTACCATATAATCAGCATATTTTCAGATCATAAAAATACTGTTATTTGTGGGAAAATCTCCTATAAGTGGTTCTAATGCCAATTATATAATTTTTCCCCATTTTGAATCAAGGACATTTCATGGAATTTTTTCTTGCGTTATTGAAAACCAGTTCTTTGTTATTTCATTTCCTCTATGCTCCAATTTTTACACAATCTTGTTTCTTAGCATTTGTCATTATTCCTGTTCTTTTTCTATCAGGTGAATTTCTGGTTTCCTACTTTGTCACGATTACTACAGAAACTTATTTTTTACATATGTCATTGCTCTTCGTATTAGCAGAGATCTTTCGAGTTTCGGGAATGATGTCCAACCAAGGATTTGGAGACTTTGACAGACTGCGGCATAGAAGTCCCAGTCCCATGGCTTCCTCAAACCTGATGTCTAATGTCCCAGGTAGAGGCTTAGGTGGTTGGAATGGTCTTCCCCAGGAGGTAATTATTTGTCAGTGTTTTAGTTAGCATTCCAGTTTCTTATCCTCAATTATCAACTGTGATATCTTGTTTTGGCTGCAGTTTAATGATTCTATTTTTTAGATCCATACAGAAAATCTGTGAGCCAATTCAAGTTTTTTTTTTGCTCGCCACTTGTGACTTGATTGTATGGGCAAAAAAAAGCATGTTACTAAATTGGTTCAAGTTTCTTTTCACTTTTGAAACTAACTACAGTTTCTTTTAAACACGTTTAAAGCGTTTGGAAAAAAAAAGGATGTGTTTGTCCTTGAGCACTTGTTTCATGTTACATGGTTTTATTTTCTCCTTCAAACATAAAGAACAAACCAAGATTTAGCTTGCCATTTGGTTTCCTCCATTTTGTTTTTTTTCTTTCTTATAAGCCAATCATCCATGTTTTAATTGCACATTAACTACTACTGCCTCACCTCTGACAGTAAAACTGACTTAACCTGAAAACTTGGACAATTGAGAAATACCTTAGTGTGATAATTTTAAGTGCACTTCGTAAGTTGTATCATTCTTCCCTTACTTTTTACAAGCTTTCTAAAACTCTAGAATAGTTTTTACTTGGAGTGGGGTTACACGACTGTTTCACGAAGTAGCTTTCTTACATATTCTTGGTTGGTGTATTTTTTTTTCTCTCCGTCTGTCTCTTGTGAGTTTCTGAAATTGTTGAGTGTTATTGTGAACACACAGACGTACATTATAATGTTATGACAAACACGTTTATATCAAGAGATGTCTCATAGATGTACTTTGATGTTTATTGCTTTCTTTTGTTTTTCTACACAAGCTTACTCAGCACTTGATTGTGTTACAGAGATTAAGTGGACCTACTGGAATGACGATGGACTGGCAAGGTGCACCTGCAAGCCCTAGTTCATATACTGTCAAGAGGATTTTGCGTCTCGAAATACCAGTAGATTCTTATCCAAATGTAAGTTAGCAATTTATGAAATCCATATTCCATCACGGTCTCTTAAATCTTTGTTTCTTTGTGGTTGTCAGTTCAATTTTGTTGGGCGACTTCTGGGCCCTAGAGGCAATTCACTAAAACGCGTGGAAGTTACCACTGGCTGCCGTGTATACATTAGAGGGAAAGGGTCAATAAAGGATCCAGACAAGGTAATTAAAGCCTCATGTATTCTTTTGTGGTGGGATGTGATTAATATTTGGGCCTTTTCAATAATGATCCAGGCAGAAGTGATTAGTAATACATGAATGTCTTATTAGAACCTTTCTGATATTTAAATATTTCCTCTGGTTCTTTGCATAAACCTTTTCCCCTTTTGTTCCATCTCAAGGAAGAGAAGTTAAGTGGAAGACCAGGCTATGAGCACTTGAATGAACCGCTCCACATCTTGATTGAGGCTGATTTACCTGCCAATATTGTTGACATGAGGCTGAGACAAGCACAAGAAATCATAGAGGAGCTGCTTAAGCCTGTGGTATTAACCTCCAGCTTTGTTTTTATCATTTTTATTTGAAACTTATGTCATCGCTGATTATCTATTTTGTGTTCTACTGCTCTGAACTTGACGTCTCACTGTGCTTCCATCCTTGTGTTGTGTTTTTAAGAAACTATGGTCAAAGAGGACAATATAACGACATCAGGCTTTCTTTTGAATACTCTGTAAGGAAGTAAGAAGTCAACTTTTGCCAATTTCCACGAGTCATGTTGAGGAACCTCTGTTAATTTGCATTGAAATTACTTTTGCAAGAAGTTTTTCACAAGCTTTCCTTATTTTTGCGTCCTATAAATTGGAAGGAAGTGTTGGGTTTGTTCTCTTCCTTAGAAGAGTGGGAGCTATGTTGAAGGATGAAAGAGATGCATTCGTTTGAAGCTAATCTGTGTGGAACATGCTGCCTGGGATAACTGAGTAGCGAGGAGAAATTTAGATCTTTCTAGAATACTTTTTCCCGACCATGATTTTGATGATGCTGAGTTTGTTTTGAAAAGTAAAAAACTGAAACAATATGTAAAGTCTAACCCAAACTTATCTTTTAGAAGCGATTCCAGCTCTCTGTCTTTTTTCTTTCCTGTTTCTATGGGTTTTTTTTTTTCACATCTCAGCTGTCATGTTCTGACTATTGATCTAACTTTTCTTTTTCATTTTTTGTCGTGGTAAATTATGCAGGATGAGTCACAAGATTTTATCAAGAGGCAGCAGTTGCGTGAACTGGCCTTGCTGAATTCAAATTTTAGAGAAGAGAGTCCCGGGCCAAGCGGTAGTGTCTCTCCATTCAATACAAGTGGAATGAAACGCCCAAAAACAGGACGCTGAAAGCTCATATCTATGTGGCAATATATATGTATGTGCATTGGTTTCTGTCCTGCTCCAGGATATAATAGCCCAAGTATTACTTCCAACACTTCACATTTCACCAGAACAGCAACAAAAGAATAGGCTAACAGTTCTTTGCTTGTCAGCTTTTCGATCAGGGGCTTTTTTGTTTTAATATTGTCGTTTTTTTTGGGGATAGCGGTGACAAAAAAAAATGGGGAAAGGAATTGAAAAAGAGAGGATCATATAGTTGGCTGTTGAATTTAGGTTTGATGAGGTCATATTTCATTGTAAGTTGGATATATTCATTGGATTTATTCTTGTGTTGGCAATTCTCTGGAGTGTGGATATATATTGTTAATGGATATGGTGGATCGAGTATTAGGTGATGCATGGAAGGAATCGAGCATTGAGATGAAGATCATGTTAGACTGGTCTCTGGAATCTTGACATCTCTATGCTGAAGCCTGAATGATATATTCGCTTATTCTCGAGCACGAATATGTTTGTATTTGGTGAGTTTGAACTTTCGGTTGTGATCCGCCTTATATTCCCTTGTTCATTGGCATTTTTTTTCCTTCTGGGTTCTGTTGCAGGCTTGCAGCGACTCAAAAGAGACAGGTGACCCGTGGGTTTGGTCGGAATGAATCTACTACCCATGTGCTAAAAATGGTCTGTATTTTAGGACTTGAATTGTCTATTGTACTAAAACACTCGAACAAGTCTCTTGTGAAGCTTGAAGGTGGTAGGATTGCTTTGATTTAATTTGTTGTAGAATCATAAACAGAAAATCTTTCGTAGTGAAGTTAATGAACTGATACAGTCGTAAATCTACAATTTAATCACTAGATTACAGACGCCGACTTGAGCCAGAGTGAACATTGCCTCTCATTTTTTTTTCTTGCAGATTCAAAAGGTTCATTGTTAGGTCGCAGTTCTGGATCGTGCAGAAAGGCCAAAAGTTGCGGGGAAATATACAGTGGTTCTTTCTTTCTTTCTATCCTAGGATACTCGATTAAAAGAGAGTCTACAAACCAACTAGCCTACTTACCTAATTTTCCATTGAACTTTTACACGATTCACGTGGAAAGCGATTTTGTTGTCAAAAATAGGATTCTCTCACTCGAGCTAGATCCGGATTTTCTGTCCACTGATAAAGCTTGCTTGGTTTCCTTCGACCGACAAACCCGAAAAATGCCGTGACGTCATTGTCAGCCCTACGTATCGCATTTGCAAAGATATTTTGGTCGAAGCTTCAAAGCTTATGAGCTATGACGTCAAAAGATTTTGACAGTGACAAGGGGCGGGGCACATGAGGGCGGAGAGGTTTTAACTGGGCTTTGCAGAACCTGGCCCAACCCAACTCATTTGTGCAATTAGTTCTAGATGAGCACCATAGACATCCCTCGATTTCGAAATTCACCATAAAAAATTTCAAAAACAACTGTCTTTTATCACCCCCGTTTGTCCCTACCATTTTCTACACTATTCCTCTATCTTCTCTCCCTCTCCCCTCTCCCCTCTCCCCTCTCATCTCTCTAAACCTTAGATCTGATATTAGCTACTAGAAAACTGCTAGCTCCTACCGAACTGAGCTTACCGACCCACGGCTTGCATACACACTTGACGTTCCGTGTCATGGTCTTCGTCTTCCCTTGTTTGCGTACGTTCCCTCGGACTTAGTCAGGGCTATCCGTCCGAGGTCACTCATCCAACGACCCTAGTCAGCTTTGCCGAACCGACCTTGCTTACCAATAGCAGTTAGCAAACCGTGTTTGACCTTGCATTGAAAAACCAAGGCTTTGGCTCATTCAGATTGTTCTCAAACGGCCAAGCCTTATCGACCGATAGTAGTTCAGTAGAGAGTATATGAAACTTGACACATTGACAAATCAAAAGTCAATATTAAGAGGAGAACGGATCGGACTACGTAGGCTATTGCTGACTGCGATAACACCGTTTCTTCAATCAATGAAACGGCCAAGGAAAATGACTCGCCTTCCACCGACTTTGACTACCAGCTTCTTACCGTCAGTAGTGGAGGCTAGGGTTCTTCTTGGGTAGTTTTCAATTTTTTTAAAATTTTTAATGAGGTGTGAACTCAGAAATCTCATAATTTTTTATCAAATTTTAATAAAATGGGGTGAATCAGGAATTTGTGGGTTGCATATAGTTCGAAACAATTGGGATTTTTTTGGAGATCGGATGCAGTTACTAATTCATGATCTGGCATGTATTACATGAAAACTTCATTCTCGATTCTACGAGAATTTTTTTGAAAGCCTTTCATTTGCTTCTCTTCGATGGAAGTTTGATTTTCCCAGAATGTACCCTAATTTTTGGCCCAATTCTTCTTCTAATGATCGATTCAACCTCTGATCAAAAAGATATACCTTGGTTATATTTCATCTCTTCAACAAGTTTAGAAATGAGCATAACAGCCCTATTGTTCCGATGGAGAGAAGAACCTATGATTAGCTTTTCGGGAAATTTCCAAACGAACAATTTCAATGAAATCTTTCAATTTCTTATTTTACTATGTTCAACTCTATGTATTCCTCTATCCGTAGAGTACATTGAATGTACAGAAATGGCTATAACAGAACTTCTGTTATTCTTATTAACGGCTACTCTAGGAGGAATGTTTTTATGCAGTGCTAACGATCCAGAATGTTTCAGTTTATGCTCCTACCTATTATCTGGATATACCAAGAAAAATGTACGGTCTAATGAGGCTACTATAAAATATTTACTCATGGGTGGGGCAAGCTCTTCTAGCTCATCTTGGTTCTAACTATAGTAAATTCACCTTAGTTCATAAAGGATCAAAGGCCGGGCGATTCTAACTGAGCTTTGAAGATCCGTCCTGGCCCAACTTATTTGGCCAACCTTTTACAACTTCAACTCTTATTCATCTTATATAGGTCTCAGGTATGAGCCACTCCATTTCATTCGCCTGAACTCCAAAAAAAAAAAGGGTACGTAAATACATCTACCCGATGTGTTCCTGTCAAACATCCAAAAACAACATAAAACTAAATGCTTTTTGGTAATTTATACAAAACATACTATCAAAGTATAAACGATTTACTTCACAAACTATGCCTAAACTGTACGCAAGTAAAAATCTCATATCTTTGAGTCTCTAGCGAGGTATAATGGTCGGAGTAACACCACTTATAAGATCACTGCCCAAAATATCAGAAGACATGTGGAGATCCCTGGTCACATAAGTTGAAGATGCTGCTGACTGACCAGAGTGTGTGGAACTGGATTCTGAAAAGATGACATCAATTTCCGGCACCATTTTGAGTATGTTTTCAAGCTCCCTCACAACGTCCAACATTGATGGTCGCTTTTCTGGCTTGTAATGGCAACAGGCAAGCGCCAAATTTACAAACCTCTCTACACATTCAGATGGGTAAGACCCCATTTTACTGTCTATGAGCGAGAACATTGTGCCCGACTGATGTGCCATATTCACCTGAAACCAAACATTTAGCTCTTTATATCACCGGCATTGGCACATATCATGGAGAGAACGAAATGTGGTTGTAGATACAGAGGTATAGTTGCCGGTGAAACTCCAAGAAAATGAAAGTTGAGTTTCAGAGTATTGTAACACTTGTTACATGGACGAATGACGATAAATATATGTTCTTTTACAGCCTGAATAACTGTTGGAATTATGTGAGTAGATGTATCAATAATTTTGATGATTTTTTTTCGGGGACTTCTCAAGGCATTGAGTTAATTTAGATCTAAAGAATTCACATAAAAAGCAAAAGATATATGTACTCAAAATTGGATGACCCAGAAGAACATTTAACATAAGAAGATACCTCTCGGACAATGTTTTTGCCATGTGATATTGGTCGCATACCCGTCAAGAGCTCCAGAAACACAACTCCAAGGCTATAGACGTCACTTTTGTCTGTCAACTTATGTGTCAAGAAGTATTCCGGGTCAAGGTATCCCTGAAAGGATGACCAGATAAGCACAGAGTTATTAACATTGATAGGATGTACTGGTGCTGTGTGTGTCTATGAATACAACAATAGAGAGGTCTCACACACAGATATATATATATATATATATATATCAATCATTTCAACAGTTAGAAATCAATCACTGGTCAATAATAAAAGCTTCTGAGAAGTGTTCAGCCATCCAGCTAAATCAACCTTCTATAACCAGCCAATGAGTGCTAATGAAACTAGACAATATTTAGTGAGTATTCAGTGTGTCTTAAGCACACCATCTTATTCCTTTAAATAGACGTAGTACACAGCACATGTTGGCACACCAATATGGAATACAGCTACATCCAGACACCAATATGGAATACAGCTATATCCAGCTAAGAGATGGACTACAGCTATACTAGTGGAATACAGCGGAGATCACAATATATGAATATTATAACACTCCCACTCAAGCTAGAGCATATACATCCAATAGGCCTAGCTTGTTACACAGGAAATTAACACGAGAACCAGATAGTGGCTTTGTAAGAAGATAAGCTAATTGTTCGCTGGATCGTACTGAACCAAAGGTAAGAATTTGTCGTCGATATGCATGACGAATAAAATGACAATCCACTTCAATATGCTTGGTCCTCTCATGATAAACAGGATTCGTGGCTATATAGATGGCAGATCGATTATCACACCACAGCTTAGTGGGAATACTGGGGTGTTCACCCAATTCCACCAATAAGTGCCTGAGCCATATAATTTCTGAAGAAGCTAAGGCCATAGCCCGATATTCAGCTTCAGCACTAGATCTAGCCACTACATCTTGTTTCTTGCTTTTCCACGCAATCAAATTACCACCATAGAAAACTGTAAATCCTGATGTAGACCGTCGATCAAAAGGATTGCCGGCCCAATCAGCATCAGAATAAGCCTCAGTCAACGAATGACCATGATTCCTGAATTCCAATCCTTTACCAGGGCTAGATTGAAGATAACGAAGAATACGTACCACAGCATTCCAATGAGGCATGCGTGGATCAGCCATAAATTGGCTAACCACACTAACTGGGTAGGCTATATCAGGACGAGTCATTGTAGTTAAATAATTCAACTTTCCCACCATCCGACGATACCGATCAGGATGAGGAAATACAGCTCCTTCATCGGGAAATAATTTGACACTAGGATCCATAGGAGATTCGACTCCTTTGGCTTTAAACAATCCCACGTCTTGTAATAAGTCAAGCACATATTTCCTCTGTGATAGACAAATACCTTTCTTACACCTGGCCACTTCAATTCCCAAGAAATATTTCAAGTAACCCAAATCTTTAGTTTGAAATTTGGACTGGAGAAATCCCTTCAGAGCAGTAATCCCAGCAACATCATCACCAGTAATAACAATATCATCAACATACACAATCAATAGAACACAACCAACCGGAGTACGGCGATAGAAAATTGTATGATCTTTCTCTGATTGTTGCATACCAAATTGCTGGACAACCATACTAAAACGCCCAAACCAAGCTCGTGGAGATTGCTTGAGCCCATATAAGGATTTCCGTAGCTTACACACCTTATTACTCCCCCCGGGAGCAAGGAATCCAGGAGGTTGTGTCATGTAAACCTCTTCGTCTAAATCACCATGGAGGAAGGCATTCTTGACATCAAGCTGATATAATGGCCATTGGCGAGAAGCAGCCAAAGAAATAAATAATCGGATAGAAGCCATTTTGGCAACAGGAGAAAAAGTCTCAAAGTAATCTACACCATAAGTTTGGGCATAACCCTTGGCAACAAGACGAGCTTTTAAACGAGCCAAAGAGCCATCAGGATGAAGTTTAACAGTAAAGACCCACTTACTCCCAATAGCGGTTTTGGAGAAAGGCAGAGGGACAAGATCCCATATGTGATTGTGTGCCAGAGCAGCCATTTCTTCCTTCATGGCAGCACACCAACCAGGATGTGCCAGAGCATCAGAAACAGTTTTGGGAACAGAGTGGGCATCCAAAGTAGAAATAGAGGCCTGCAAAGAAACTGACAAGCCACGAAACGAATCTGTATAGCGAGGATGGTCCCTACAAGAACGATAAGGACGACGACTAGCAAGGGGAATGTCAGTCTCAAGTGATGGATCAGACACAAAAGGAACAATAGTAGTGTCAGGAGGAAGTACAGGATCAGTAGGAGGACTTACCAGACCTGGAGACAAGGAGATACTCTCAATTGCAGTAGATGGCATAGGTGCTGTATGCAAAGGGAAAGAGCTGGATCCTGGAACTTGATATAATAAGAAATCATCAGTAGACTGCAGAACAGGAGACTGAGTAGGATTTGGAGGAGCAGAAGTCGTGGGAGAATAATAGGGAAGTGACTCTTCAAACAAAACATCAGAAGAAACAAAAAAACGAGCTAACTCAGGAGAAAAACAACGATACCCTTTTTGTGTTTTGGAATAACCAAGAAAAATACATCGCATAGCCCGAGCATCTAATTTAGATTGAAAAGGACGAACATCACGAACATAAGCGATGCACCCAAAAATTCGAAGAGATAAAGGAAATAAAGTATGCTGAGGAAACAAGACAGAAATAGGAGACTTGCCATTGAGAACTGAGGAAGGAAGACGATTGATAAGATAACAAGCAGTTAACACAGCTTCACTCCAGAAGTGTTTAGGAACATGCATTTGGAACATAAGAGCACGAGCAGTATCTAAAAGGTGACGATTTTTGCGCTCGGCAACACCATTCTGTTGTGGAGTATAAGGGCAAGAGGTTTGATGAACAATACCATGGTGGCGAAGGAAATTACGCATAGATAAAGAAGTGTACTCACCACCATTGTCACTTCGAAGTGTTTTAATCACAGTGTGAAACTGATTTTGGACTTCGAACACAAATGTCTGAAACACAGAAAATAGCTCGGAACGAGATTTTAACAAATAAAGATAAGTAACACGAGAATAATCATCAATAAAAGTCACATAGTATCGATATCCTAATATAGAAGTCACAGGACAAGGACCCCAAATATCAGAATGTACTAATTCAAAAGGAGCAGACACACGATTATTTTGTCGATTTGGATAAGACAAACGAGTACTTTTAGCCAAATGACATGAATCACAAGACAACTTAGATAAAGACTGAAAATCAGGAGATAACTGTTTGAGAATAGCTAAGGAGGGATGACCCAATCTGCAGTGAATAGTCAAGGGAAGAGAATCCACAACAGCAGAACAGGTAGTGGCGGAACTCTCATCCAACACATACAAACCATTAGCCATCCGACCACTATTGATAGTCCTCCTCGTCGTAAGGTCCTGAAATACACAATAAGTAGGAAAGAAAGTTACTGAGCAATGTAAGTCACGAGTAATTTGGCCAATAGAGAGCAAATTGAATGGATTTTGGGGTGTATAAAGAACATTGGACAAGATCATAGAGGAAGATAATTTGGCAGACCCACAACCATGCACTTTCAATGGAGTTCCATTCGCCACAGTGATACTACGATGATTAGGAGTTACAGAATAATCAGAAAGGATACCTGAAATATTAGTCAAATGATGTGTAGATCCTGAATCCAGAACCCAAGTCTGAGGAGTAGCCAAACAGGCTGTCATATTACCTGCTGAGGGAGCAACAGAGGAATCAACAGAGCTTTGATTATTATGCTGAGTGTAACGTGCAAATTCATCATCGGTCATCTCCACAATGCGTCGTCCAGAGGGTGGACTAGACTCACAATGCACTGCCGCACTGGCAACCGCCGCACTGGTAACTGGTTTACCATGTAATTTCCAGCACTGGGGGCGTATATGACCAGTCTCCCCACAATGGTGACAGGTACGAGTTTCACGATCACTCGGACCCCGGTTACGACCACGGCCACGAGTACGACCACGTCCAGTACCTCGATAAGCCACAAAGGCAGAGTGATCATTTGCAGAGGAGGGAACAGTTGGAGAATTATCATGAAACAGAGACCGACTGAGACGACGATAAGTATCAGATAGTGTAGGTATCTCTTGTCCGGATAAAATATGAGCTCGAGCACCTTCCAACTCAGAATCCAGACTGGCCAAGAAACATACCACAACAATTTGCATTCGTTGTTCATTGAATTTGTTGACACTATTAGTAAAAGGGAACAACCGAGCAAACTCATCAGACAAACTCTTGAACCGTGTAAAATGCTCCTGCAAAGGCTTGCCACTTTGTTTAGCACGGAATAATCCATTCATAACTTCATATAACCGGGAGAGATCTTGTGAAGAAGAATAGGTTTCTTCAATAGCCAACCAAAGCTCTTTTACTGTATCAGCACTAGAAAATAGCATTTTGACAGATCGATCATAGAGTTCATGAGTTGGCTGAAAATCCTGGCATCACGCATAATCCAGGCTTTGTAGTCAGATGTACTAGTGGATGGTGCTTCTTCAGTTAAGTGATGATCAAGGCCCATGCCTTGCAAGGCTTTCAAAACATTTTTACGCCAGAGTGGGTATGCCACAATTCCATCAAGTTTTTCATCAACCAATCTAATTGAATTGGTAATTACTTCAGCCCGGGGTTGATCTACTGCCCGGTGATCACTTACTACACCAGAGGTCTCGCGGGACCCCAACTGATCCATAGGAGGATCGAGTGCACCAACAACACCTGACATATGGATCTGTTATGGGAAATACACCAAATTTAATTTGAGCCCATAAAATAGAGATAGCCCAACAGATTTACTGGCCCAACAGCACAGCCCAGCAGATTTACTGGCCCAACAGCACAGCCCAGCAGCACAACAGCAGCAGCACAGATTTAACTTGGGCCAACAAAGCTGGACTGATCAACATGATAGAAGCAGAAACCGATCGATTAAGCAGTCGATAGGGTAAATCGATCAACAGATACCAATCGACAGAAATATTGAAAGCATAGACATTATTCAGGCTTCAGCGGAACCCAGAGGCACCAGAGAGCAGATGGAGGCAACCGGCTGTCTTACATTATCGCCGGTAGCCCCTTCTGGCAAGGTGACAGAGGCTGGTGATGACAGAGACTGACGAAGGTGATGAGAGAAAAACTTAGATGGATGAAGGGTGATAAGGAGAAAGCTGTGGTGGATCAAGGAGCTGTAACCAGCAGCTGGTTATTTCGGTAACGGCTCCGATACCATGAAGCTAGACAATATTTAGTGAGTATTCAGTGTGTCTTAAGCACACCATCTTATTCCTTTAAATAGACGTAGTACACAACACATGTTGGCACACCAATATGGAATACAGCTACATCCAGACACCAATATGGAATACAGCTATATCCAGCTAAGAGATGGACTACAGCTATACTAGTGGAATACAGCGGAGATCACAATATATGAATATTATAACAGCTAATACCGCAACTATGTTTCCACATTGTGCAAACTTCTAGTTTTAATTCATTCTCTTACAAGGTCAATGGTCCTCTAGGTGCAAGGAAAACAATGGAATTTCACCCCTGAGAAGAGAGCCATCAATTACACATGGGTCGCTTGATGAATAAAAATTGCAGCTCAGTACAACTGGGCAGTAACTTTTCCTTCAGGAAAAAAAATATAAAGGAGTCTTTTCTCCAATTGGAGTGTATGTGGTGAGGTTAAGGGAAAAAATTATGCCAACAAGGACAAAGGCATCGGTTCTTCTTTGTCATCATATTTACTTAATTAATAATGATATAAATATATAGCAGGAGCCGTCAATATGCACATGTAACATTAATATTAGCAACGGTGCAAGAGTAAACTTTACCGGTGTTCCCTTCACAACAGTAGACACATGATTAGGCAAAGTCCCTTCAGCATCTGGGACTGGAGCAAGACGTGACAGGCCAAAATCAGCAACTTTAGCATTAAGGTTGCCGTCCAAAAGTATGTTGCTGGCTTTGATATCACGGTGAAATACAGGAGGGTTTGCTTCAGTATGGAGGTAAAGGATGCCCTTGGCTGAACCCAACGCAATTCGCAATCTCGTACCAAAGTTCAGATTTTGCTTTGCTTTAGCTGCATATCAAAGTACCTATTACTATTAGCTGATAACGACAGTTGAGATACTAAATATCTGCGTGCATTAATGCTGCATAAATCACAAGTGTCCATGATATCTGTTCAGCAAATATCTCGCTGAAAGATGCTTTATAGGAAAGAGATCCATGGACACAAAATTACTGGTATCATGAATCATGATATTAGTTAATTTCATTTATTTTTGCATGTTTCATAGCAGCGACAGTGAACAAGGGTTTCGAACTCTGAGTCGACCAGTAACCAAAAACTCAAGAATAGGGGTTGACATGTATAGTCATTAAAAAATGCTAAACCATATATTAACGTTTATCCATGAAGGTAGTCGATGAAACTAAGACCAAAATTATCCATGCAATATATTTTGCAAATACGGTTCTGTATTCTTTTTTGCTGTGAAAGTGTGGAGCTGAAAAGCATAACAGTTGAGAAGAGGAACAAATTCACGTGAAAATTATAATTTATGTCATACCAGAAAGCCAATCCTGCAAGGTTCCATTCGGCATGAACTCATATACCAACATCTGTACAGACAACACCAAATACAAAGATGGTGAAAATGAAATCCATACAGGTATTTAGGTTGTTTCTTGCATGTATAGATGCTGTAACAGTTCAATAATCTTGACAAAGGATTTCACAAGAAATCTCCACCAGAGGGCAGAGACAATACAATTAATTGGCACAGCAAAACTCAGCATTGAACATCCAACTTTGGATTTTGCGAAATACTTTGGAACAGTGACCAGTTTAAGTTTTGCACACAGATGTTCAACCTTTCAGCATAAAAGGGGAAAGAAAAGAATTCTCATAAAAAAGGGAAAGCAATGAAGGAGATAAACAGTATAGCATGACTCAACATAAAAGCATATGCAAATTCTGCGCCGCTGCTTTATTCATTAGAAGCACCAAATTTCAGTCCAAAATTCAAATTGCAATTATTGGATGCAGGAACCAATTTAAAATTGAAATTTGCACTTATATACAAGAAAATATGGTGCCAAGATGATAATTGTAGTTTTCCACAGTAGACACCTACCTGCTCCCCTACTTCATCGCAGTAACCAACCAATGAAACTAAATTTCGGTGATGCAATCTTGACAACAATTTTATCTCCGTAAGAAATTCTTTTTGGCCTTGTAGGGATCCTTCTTCCGCACGTTTGATGGCGACAATGGTGTTGTCAGACAAATTGCCTTTGTAAACTATTCCATAACCTCCTCGGCCTATTTGGCTTGAACTGTTAAAATTGTCTGAAGCCATGACCATTTCTTTATATGTGAAGCCTTTCACGCCTTCAATCTTCATGGAAATCTTCGAGGCTGTAAAACATCATAAAAATGACCCTAATAAACGTGATAATTGACCATTGTACTTTTCAGGGAGATAAATGAATCCTGGTATACTTACATAAGTGTTTCCTTGACAGTAGATGCTGGTATCTAGGATGTCTTCTTGTCACCAGAACGGTAACTATCACAGATACTGCAACACAGGCTACAGCTCCTACTATGATGGCCACCCAAATGCCCTTACTGATACTTGTCCTTTGAGTTTTGAAATATACTATCATAAATAAAACCGTTTTAATAATCACTGAAAGATGAGCCCTATTTTAAAAGGAAGGTGATGAATCCAATTCTACATAAAATTCTAGGGTCACCTGGGTGCAGCTTTGTCAAATAAATGAAATATAACATTGAATACATTTTTCTCCCTAAGCCTGAAAACTAGATTACATAATAGAGTTACAGTTAGATGCTCCAAAAATGCTGCTAAGCATACTTGAGACTTTCTAGTCAAACGCAAAGGTCTTTGTTATTGCAACATACTTTTCACTACTAAGACATAATTTAATAGGTGTGAAAAATGCAATTCTTAGCTTCTCTCTTAGTTCATTAATAATATCCTCATTTGACATGCATAAAAATAGCCTGTTAGTCTTCTAAACCAGTACTAGAAAATGTCAAGAGACTGTTGGACCTTGGAAGAGTGTAAGATTGAATACATACTGTTTGAATAAGGTCCCAGCAGAGTAATATTGAGAAGCTCATATGGCCCGAAGAAGTCAGTACTAGGGAAATGCCATGATGTATATCTGCCTCTGATTCGCTGAATCTCAGTTAAATTGAATATACCTGAGTGAGTATGATTAAAAACAGGGAAAATCTTCAAGTACATCCTCAAACGAGGGCCTGCTTCCCACAAAAATGAATCAATTGATAGTTGATAAAGTTCCAAGTTCAGAGAGCTGGTTAGGTGCATCTCAAATGAAGAAATATATGGAGGAAAATAAGAGAAACTAGGACTTTTCAGTCGGTATCCAATTCTAAGAGGAGCTGCACAATAGCATGGCACTGGAGATGCTGGGACATATTCAAAAAAATTATCTGTCGGGCATGATTGGATAGGACATGTCCCCGTTGAATTTGTTGAACTTTCATTGTCCTCATCCCCTTTGATTTCAGATGCACAGAACTGGTCTATGTTCAATATATTTGCATTTCTGCAGACAGGATTGCCTTCAAGCCTGAAGAACAGCATTGCAGTTAAAGTGATAAATGTTAGAAATCAAGAAATCAAAGACAAAGCAAGACATATTAAGAATTATCTCACCAACTATTTACCATTGCCAACAACTAAAATTTCGAGATGTTCAAAAATTAATCAAGGCAAGGCATATGAGTCAACAGCCAATATTATTGTCAGCATCGTTACAGCCTTTTTCACAAACATCAGAGTTGGATACTTGAATCCATAAGAGAAATTAATCGGTTATGATTAGCTGAATTACATGGAAATTTTGGGCTGCATGTTAGGGTCGATTTTAAACACACAACAACAGGGTAGAAGCCCTGCACTGATACAGATGCAGAAAGGATGTTTCCTCAGTATGTCTGTTTCCATCAACTATTCATTCATATCCTCCCCCAACTCGATACGAAGAAGATTAATCACATCTGTTCAGCTACAAATTAAACCAAGAAGAGGCATTTTCTACTCAAACCCTAAAACAGTTTTGGCAACAATAATTTTTAGAAGAGAGAATTTATGACCCAGCAATATTGCTTGTGTTGAAAATTAGAGCACAAATAATAACCGGTGATTAAAGTGTGTGTGGGAGTGCATATAAAACATGAATCGAGATAGAGAAACCCACACAAGGACTTCGGTGGTTCAACAGTGTGCCCATGCCCATGGGTATGGTGCCTGAATTTTCACTCTGCCAAAATTATACAGAACTACACCAATTCATGAACAAAAAATGTAACGCCAATTGTACAGCCATTTTTTGACATCCCAAATATACCCGTGCTTGCACTTGGACAATCCGCCTTTTCCCACTAGAAAACCAATGTTAGCTTCTACATGCCCTCAAAAAATAAGTTGCTTATTCTAACAACTTGCCACAAAATTTTCCTACAAATGCCTCGGTAATATTTATCTCGCATTGATTAAAAAATGACTCAATAACAATATAAATTAGAAAACTTAAAGCCAAGATTCAGGAAGATACTCTGTTTTATTTGCCATGACATTTACTACGCCCTTAAGCCATTACATCCAACCAGAACCAACATCATTTTGCATGAACTGGCTTTGTAAACTAATAATGAACCTTGGTCAAAAGCAAATTATGCCTAGTTCTTGAATAAAATGATTTGGGGGAATATTCTGGGAATATCACAAGCAAGGTGCAGAACAATATATGCAGTGCTGTTCACAATATCTATAGATTTGACTAGCGCTTTAAGGCTACACAACTAAAACAAGAAGTTCAAGTTTGGGGGTCGTTGCATTCCTTATACAGACAAGAATCATACCTTAAACTGACATTCTCTAGAGGATTTAACACTCCTAAAATGTTCGAGAGCGAATTGTTCCTCAGATCACTGCATTTGAAAGGCAGAAAAAAGGTAAAAGTATGAGTATTGACATTGAAAAGCATCTAACAACTGACTCTGGAAAGTGGAAACTCACAACACTGAAATTTCTTTCGCAAATATAGCATTATGTATTCAGGCAAGCTGCTGCTCAAACACCAAAATGAAGAAAATTTTATATGGCACTACTAACTTAGCCTTTCAGATCTTACAGAATAAGCCTAGCACTCTCAGTGAACGAAGTGTTATGCCAGATGTTAGCAGGGACCGAGCCCGTCAAAAAATTATTTTCAAGTGACCTGTCAGAAACATTTATGAAAAAAATCATAACCAGAGGGAACAGAGAAACATATTCCATAGTAACACAATATAACATCATTACAAAATGGAGAATTAGAATTTCCTAACCATTAATATGTAATATGAACTCCATTATCAAAAGCAGCAAAATCTATATTGGAACTTTGAAAAGACAATCTTACAGCCTCTGAAGAAAAGGAAGATGGGAGAAACTTTCAGGGATAGATCCATTAAGATGGTTATGTGACAGATAGCTGCAATAAACAAGATCAGAACAATTAACCAGACATGTACTCATCCCTCATAGCTTTCAGTTATAGGTTAATTCTTATCAGTTATAGGTTAATTCATGTCAACTATGTTCATAGGGAAAATTGATTTGTTTTCACTAATAGGTATCAAAGCTTGATAATGGAAATTGCCTTCAGCAAATAGTTCGCACAATATCTCTTTTCATACAACAACAAAGAAGTCTGAGCTGTGCTTCACATACATAGTGGTCATATTATGTGAAAACTTATTTGACGGTATGGGTCCAGTAAGTTGATTCCAGCTAAGGTCCCTGTTGCAGAGACCACCATGAGTCAGATACGCACCATATGTGGTAGCGATAAAATGAGAAAAATTATTCCCATATAATGCCTGGAGTAGTTAAAACTACAGAATCTCAATAAACAACCTACAGAGATTTTGAAAATTACTTACAAATAGATTAAGTTCGGTATCATACTAAGATCAGGAACAGCTCCCTGCAAGCTGCAATTTCTTAGACTTCTGCCACACCAAATTGTCATTTCAAACATCAGCAGTCCGTTTAGCAGAACTTTCCAAATAGACCAATACTAAAACGCTTCTTTAAATTGTGACAAACATGATAGAAAAACACTTGGTTGAGGGGGAGAAAAGTTCGAAAAAAGGTGAAGCATGAAATGTAAGTGACTGAATATTTATAACAGATATATGTGGAAAAGAATACGCATCAATATTTTACCATGTAACATCCGAGCTTTTTCACTGTTTAGTTCAGCTTGTAGAAGAGATACCATCAGATTTGTGTTGCACTGACACATGCAATGAACAAGGCATACTCTTCTTAAGACATAAAGTAAGGCCGCAGCTACTAACCATACTGATTGATAGTTCGTGGGGTTTGGAACATTAATTTGATTGGGTTGATAGTGTGATAAAAAAGCTAAAGACAATTTGAGGGCAGGGATAAATTTTACATCTGAACTGGCTGATTTCAGGTTTTACTAGTTGGGAAGACAAAGTCTAATATCTGGAACTTTCTACTTGCAAAGATGATACAGAAACACAGACGGGAGCCGCCGGCCCTCGATAATCAATGAATGCCACGATTCACGCAAAACTCTCCATCAGCCACCATCAAATAGCATGGCATGATGAGTCTACCATGCCATCTTTTCACAAGAGAGATTTTCACCTTTTTTTCTTTCTTTTAATCATGTATCAACATCTAGATTCATACATTAGCTATTCTGCCGAAGACATATTATAACATTTCAGGTCCACCAAGGGACGCATGCAAGTGTAATAGACATACTTTAGAGGCACTCACAATTTTACCAATGCGGAGAAGTTTCCATAAGTAGCTGGGATTTCAGACCCTTTAAAATTGTTGTTATCAAGCTGGCTGCAAAACAAGGAACAAAGAATCAGAAATGTTAAAAAGGTTCAAAGCAATATGAAAGAAGATATGACACTAGTAACTAGCATTAAATAAAGAATCATATCATCACAAGCAACAGAAGATAACAAGAAAATGGAAGTATAGAACTAACAGCATATAATAAAGTTAAAAAAAAACACTCCAAAATTATAGTATAGATAATGTGTACAGTGAAGGAACATACAGTATGCGCAGTTCTGGCAAGTTTGAGAATTCAGGTGGAAGATTCCCAGAAAGGTTATTGTTATCCAAAAGCCTGTGCAGATTTATTTCATCAGCCAAAATGCCAATATGAAACTCAAAATATTGATACATCAACACATGTGGTATGTGCGCATACACGCTCCAACAAGTAAATGCTATATGAACTCACATGTGAAGAAGATTTAGTAATTTGGAAAATTCAGCTGGAATTTGTCCGCTAATCGAGTTGTTATTCAAGTGTCTGCAAAAGTTAGAGGCTGGTGAAATATACCTTAGAAAACAAGCCACCTATCCATATTAAACACCAATTGGCATAAAGATTCACTTACAGGTGCTTCACACTGATCAAGTTAGCAAATGATTTTGGCACTGGACCTGAAATATTATTTGAGTCTAGTTGAAGTCTGTTCAAATTTGGAAGGTAACCGAGCTCATCAGGTAAAGAACCCGATAACTTGTTTCCATTCAAGAGCCTGTGCACACATTATACCAAATGAAGTTGAGTTATTGCAAAGTCTCAGAAGCCAACATTTTAGTATACTTGTTGAAATTATTATTGATTTGCAAGCTTTAAAGTCCCTCTTATGTGTATCAACTGGCACTTTTACATTATAATCTCAATGGACATAGAGATCGACTTTGAACACTTTTAGAACAATAGAACTTCAAGCAAAATATCATTGAAAATAAAAATCTTTTTTGAAACAACGGAAAATCTGCATGCAAAATATACTAACAAAGAAATACAAGAGATCCATCAAAATTTCAGCAGTCCATAAATCTCAATATTCATTTCATCATAACAAATCTACTACTCAGTAAGAACTTTGGAAGACAAGGTACACAGGACAGTCATAAGAATAGTCCACAGATATCTACAATAGGAGGTCGAACTTTATCTCAGCAAGTTCCTTTTGGCCCTAAACATGAATCGACATTTTGTGGGTACCAAAGAATTCATTCCAGTGGATGCAACATCTGACATGATAACAGACTTAAATTCTTCAACTCATTTGATGGAAGAAAAAACTCCATAATGAAGTAACATCAAACTGACTTACAGAAGTCTTAATGATGAAATATTTCCAACCTCCTTGGGTATACTGCCAGTCAATTCGTTCCACATGAAATCTCTTCCAAAAGAGAACAAAAGAATGAACATATCAGCATCATATAAACGATTTTTCTAGAAAAATTAAACATAAAAATATGATTTAATTTTCTAAAGGAATCAATTAACTAAATTCTGTTACTCACAAAATTTGAAGCTGAGATAGTTGGCCCAGCTCTGGTGCTAAATTACCAGAGAGATTCATATTTAGCAACTGGCTGCAACGAGTTAAAAAAGGTAAGTTTTCACCGTTGAAAGTCTATGATGCACAACATATTTATAGAATCCATTATCGAATTACAAGGGAAAAAAGAGATTGATGCAGTGGATAATTTGATATCACGGGTAACAATTATGCTTAATGAGTTTACAAAGATGGTATTCCTTTTTTCAACAAAATCAAAGAATAATGAGTAAATAAAATCAATCAAAAGTATAGAAAGGACACTTAAGAGGTCCCGTGTCACAAAGGACATACAGCTCTTTAGTATGCAAGTATCCATCGGCTCCAATTGTATCAAAACATATAACTCCAGTCCAGTTGGACTTGCATGGATCCCCCCTGTTCCAATTCCTGAGATGCCTCATAGAGTCAATTAAGCTGCTTTTGACAGTTAACAGTGCCTTCACTGCAAATTGACGAAGCTAATAAGTAAATAACAGGATGCAGTTAACAGAATAAGTATTACATGGCACTCAAGTTATGTATTCACACAAAACATATCCTACCGGTCATACAGAACCAAGAAAACGTGAAAGGCGTTCTTTTCCATGTCAGAACGCTTAGTATTTTGATAACGAGAATTATGTATCTCTGATACCTAAAAACTGATTTCCCTTTGGAAATAATTATCATTGATTGAAATAACAGGTGTGCAATATTCGAATGCAAGAAAAAACAAGATGTCGCATCATTCAGAATTTTCAATGTCAACTTTGTGATTGCCTGAAATTTTACACATTTATCATTGGCCAAAATTTTATGTCAGTGATGAAAATCGAGATACTGCTGATCTTTCACAAAAGGTTTATTCTTAATGGCCTTAATAGCACCATTCTTAAAAGTAATTTCTTCATGCAGAAAGTGGCCCTGCATTTGTTTTTCACTTCCTCTTGTTACTTCGTTATGAAAGTCAAGATACTTCAACCATTGAAATTGCATAACCAAGCAGCTTACTTACAGCGATGCAAAAAATAATTCGAGCTAAATTAAGCATATTCACGTCTTAGATTTACCCATATATCTTAAAGATCCAATACAGCACCACAAGTGATATAAAGAGAAAACAGCCCAAGAGTGTAAAATATAATTTTAAAAAGTATGCAATTTAAGCTATCAAATTGATAAGACAAGCTAATGTGAGCTTCTGAATTAAAATCACCTTCAACAGGATCCGTAATTTGTGCAGTTCCTACAATAAAAAAGACACAAGAGACAGCCACGATGAATCCCCAAACTCTCGGCCACAACATTCTGGTTCCCTGCCTAACCCAAACAAACAACAATGAAATGAAAATTAGACACACTCAACATTCATGTCATTTTGTCAAACACGAAAACTACAAAACATCAAACTATCGCCCAATTTAGTAATAAAAAGTACAGAAATCCACGAACGAAGTCCCCGTTTGGTAGATTTAAGAAAATTCCAAATCATCAAAACCTACAGTCTTGCTTGACGCCAAGGAAAACAATTAAATTAAGTCAACGATGAAATTAAGTTCAAAAACAAGGATGAAAATATCACCTGTAGTTTTTGCGATTGAAGTCTCACTGCTTAGCGAGATGACAGAGAAGCGTGAATTCAAGATATTGAGCTTTGTTTCTTGATCATAGTCTTTGGGATGAGATAATAGTCAAGGGGAGAGTACGGTCTAATCAGATAACGATAGCGCTTTTGGAAGTCACACAGAGGAAAGAGCCATATCAGAGATGGCATTGTCGTCACGGTTGTTTCATCTTCCATTCCCGAAAGCGATAGGGATTTTTTTAGAGATATTACAGGTCTAATTTTTTAACGACGAAAAGGGTTTTTCTTCTCCGTGTGAAACTGGGAGATGCTTGGTTTCCTTCTTTTAAAATGGAAGCTTGACTTTTCTTGTAGAAGCTCAAAATAATGAGATAATTATTGACAAAGCGAACCCAACTAACAAACTAATTGCACGCGCCGCTGCATGCCGTGTGGAGCAGGACCACTAGATTGAATTTTGATTTTTGACACCAAGGTTCCAACGGTAAAAAAAAAAAAAAAAAAATTCAAAATGTTAAAAATGTATAATAATCAATCTAATCCAATAGTTTATTTTTTATTCAAAATAAAAATCAAGTTGTGTATGAAAAAGGCATAACTATTTTAGATCGTCCCATAAATATTTAAAATTTTTGATGTTTCCATCACAACAAATTTGATTTTAAAATATATTGTTAAATTCGTTAGATGGAGTATTGCAAATCTATCATTTAAAAAAAAATTGCACCCCAGATCAAAATGGCTCATGGATCTAGGATTAATCATTATAATTAGACCTAAATTTCTTTTGTACAAAGCAATATTTTATTTTATTGGGACCACTAACCTCGTGGAAAGGTGTGGCCCATTTAGTTAAAACTATGTAAAAGCCCATTTTCAGATCTAAGGATTAAGGATTTTGTTGACCATCCCATTGATCAAATTCCTACACACGCCTACGGTTTGTGGCGGAGGGCTGCAATTTAAATCGCATCCAATCTGAAATCCATCCATTTCACATGGATGGCTGAGATTTCACTCCCGTGCATATTAGACTGCAGCCCCCCACCCCACCTGCAAGGAAGGGTTCCGCAGACCCCCTTGATTTACGTGCTAGGTGCCATTTTGATGGTAGGCTGCTCTTGACTTTTGAGCAACTAAAATAAACAAACCTAACACAAGTACGAATAATAAAAGAGCGAGAGATAGGAATCCACGTCTCAAGGAGACAGCTACCCAAAATATTCTTCGACAAAAGTTTTAATTATTTATTGGGAGGTTTGATAAACAATTCCAATTAGCATATAATTTAATATTCAGCATAAATGTTATATACAAAAAGCTACCTAACCAAATATCCAATAACAATTTTAGCATATATGTTATAATTTTCAAATACTATGGTGGTGTTTGGTAAACCATTATAAATAGCATATAATACAGCATATAACATGTAAGCTACATATTATTGTTAACCTAACCAAACAATAATTCAGCATTCAGCATATTAATTAACATTTTTACCTCTAAATTATGACATTCTCAAAATGTCATTTTACTAGCATTTTTTGGACACTTATGCATGAAATGTCCAAATTACCCCTACACTCTTAACTAATGACGAGTTTACCCTGCATGTACGGATGAAAACCAATTATTTTATTTAATAATATATTCATTTATATTTAATAATATATTAACATTTTTACTAACATATTTAATTATTTATATTTAATAATATTTTTATTTTTAAATAATATATTAAATTATATTTACTAATTTATTTATTTATATTTACTAATCTATTATTTATTTATATTTAATAATATATTAACATTTTTACTAACATATTTAATTATTTATATTTAATAATATTTTTATTTTTAAATAATATATTAATTATATTTACTAATTTATTTATTTATATTTACTAATCTATTATTTATTTATTAAAAATGTAAAGATTATTTTTAAAAAATATAAATCTATTTTTTTAATTATTTGTGTTAATACCCCTACATGTAATTAGCCACAACATTTATACTAGCATATATGCTTTTCTCTGAAAAATCTAACCAAACACCCACAACATTTATAACAACATATATGTCAGCATTTCAAGCAGCATAAAGCAATCAGCATACAGGCTAAATTATATGCTACTGGTAAAATTGTTTACCAAACACACTCTATATAAAAAATCATTTGCAACAACATTTACTTTCTATCAAAAATGAATAGTCTAAATTACCCCTTATATATCAGACAAATGACTAAAATACCCTTAATATTAACAATCTATTATTTATTTTATTTAATAATATATTCATTTTTATTTAATAATAAATTATTATTATTTTTATTCAATAATATATTAACATTTTTACTAATATTTTAATTATTTATATTTAATAATATATTTATTTTTAAATAATATATTCAATTATATTTACAAATCTATTATTTATTTTTATTTTCATTTATATTTAATAAAAAATTGTTATTTATTTATATTTAATAATATATTAACATTTCTACTAATATATTAAATTATTTATATTTAATAATATATTTATTTTAAAATAATATATTCAATTATATTTAATAATTTATTATATATTTTTGAAAAATATTTTTTAATTCGTGCTATTGCCCCTATATGTAATTAGCCGCAACATTTGAAACAACATATATGTTTTTCCTACAATAATGAACCAAACACCACAGCATTTTAAACAGCTTATATATCAGTATTTGAAACAACATATATACTACCAGCATATAAGCTAAATTATATGTTAACTACAAAATTGTTTACCAAACACTATTATTATATAATTGTCATCCGATGACCACTCATCTAGGCGGCTCTTGGCCGGTAGTGATTACTCACTCCCTATCCACTAGCGCCCAAAAAGGGTCAGCGAATGCCCTGCCAAACACATTCAATTTCCATTTTACCAAAGATTGCCAAACACATTCATCTAGTCAGGGTCGTGGTCTTGAGATCGGAAACATGCAAGATAAACACAAATTTCACCCCCACAATGATTCTATATGAGTCGGTTGGCGAGTACAGCACATTCAGAATAAGTTAAGCATCTTAATTATGCGGAAAATAACAGTAGACCTAATTGGCATAGTAATCCCAAAAGATTCAAGAACATATTGCAAGCCGTTGAATATCTAACCAGGCAAGCCATTTTTTCCCTTGCTCTTTACACCTTCTTTGAATCAATAATAGTCGATATCATATATGCCAGATCACATTAATTCAAATGACTTTAATTAAAATAAACAAGACATCAAAACAGATATGAAAACTTCACCACTCGAGTATATATATGTGCTCGAACTAATTCATTCTCATGCTTAGGAGAGAAAGCAGGAAGGGAAACCACTACCAACCATATATTTGCAAGTCCATGGCAGATTACTCCCGATAATTACAAAAGGAATAAATATTTGATCGAGTGCAATAACAAATATGCATTTAATCTACGGTCAAATAGAGATATCTCCACCAGTGTCCCAAGTTCCATGAGAACTCAAAAGACGAACCAACTTCAAAAGTAACTTGACCTCCTTCAAATGAATACAGTTTACTTTGGGTACCAGAACATACCTTTAATCCCTTCAGGGTCAGATTCAAAACCTAAATTCTGGTAGAACTCTACAACTGCAATAACAATATAAGAAATAAGGTGAATCTTTAGATTTCAAAATACAAATCAATGCATGTCCCAGAAAAAGGTCCATACAGAGTCATAAATATTTTAAAAGGGAGACTCCATGGGTAGCATGGAAGCAAAGGTATGACTACGGCAAGAAAGGGTACAAAGTATATTTGTGACCTAATGAAAAGTAGCACTGCCCACAGTCTAGCAGGCGGCCTTTCAAAAATATAATATGCTGCCAAGCGGGCAGGGGGACAAGGCAGAAAATACCACACACAAAAATTCGAAATGCTGCCCATTCCAACGGCTGGAATCTGAAGAAAAACGAACTTTAAATGCATATAATACCTTGACTATCTGCAAAGAGTGTTATATTTCCAATGTCCTTCTGCAAAAGAGCACGTATAAGCTTTTCAACAAGAGCCTTACCAAGGCCCTGGCCCTGAAAAGTAAATGAAATAGCAATGATGTAGTTGGCAAAATAAAAATAAAAAAGTAACAGTTATACACGCTTATGACAAATTAATGTTGCTCGCACTACAAGATGTTGATTAAATTGTGAATCAGATTGCTTTAATGCTTTGCACACGAGAATTAGCCCCTACTATAAATATTTTATTTTAAAAAAAAATCAGCCTCCCTTTGTTTTGGGGTAAATGCACCTTAGACGATAGGATGCCTTTTACATCTTTCACCCTTGACAACACTGTAACTTGCTTTATGATGCAAGGGTAGGTGACTTCTTACTAATATATAAACCCACACAAGCTGTAAATGCACCTTAGATGATAGGATGCCTTTTACATCTTGCACCCTTGACAACACCGTAACTTGCTTTATGATGCAACGGTAGGTGACTTCTTACTAATATATAAACCCACACAAGCTGGCTAGTTAAACCTCAAATTCTTATAATCTTATGGCCACTTTCTAGTTATATTAAGTAGCATAACCATCATAATAGTCATTCTCTATTAGATGTGTCAATGTGTGACTAACAATGTTTTACACCCTGAACCCGCAGGTTATTCATGCCCAGATGGTACAGAATATACCTGATAGCCAGGATCAACAAGAACATCCCATATTGTAGCATTGAAGGCATGATCTGATGTAGCACGAGCCATACCAATTAGCGTCTTTTGGTCATTCTCCTCTGTCAAATAACTTCTCCAAGTACACTAAGATGTTCATCAACTAGTTTTAGAAGTAGAAGCGACAGTTACTATGACCAGTTATAACTGAATGAAAGGCATTGCAAGTTTGCAACATCCATTGGGTACCTGATCCCGATGATTTCCTTACAGAGTGTAATGTAGCCACCATGTAACTATTTTTCAAGGCTGCAGCTACTTTTGACAATGGCCTTCGGGGCCATCCCACCTATTAAACAGTATATTACATCACTGGTTTTTTCTCTCACAGGCACAGCACCAAAAACTTTACAGAACTTTAAATAAGCAAAGATACATTCATAAAAGAATGATATTTAGTCATAATTGATACTTGTATGGAATAAGCATGTAATCTAAAAAAAGGCAACTGAAACACAAGCAAATTGATTCCATTTAAATATGCGAATACAGGAACTATGCATGCAGGGAATACACACCTAATGAGTACTTTTAGTTATTAATGTTAAGCTTGAATATAAATGCCCCAAAAGGTACTCATAATAAAGAGGTACCTTGTCACATAAAGCTTGAAGATCATATACATTGACATCACCACCTGTGGAGAATAAAATTTGTACAATCGCTCCATCTCGTTCAGTCTTTTCAACAAGAACAAATTCCTCTAGAAAAGGTTCTTCTTCCTCTTCATCAGGTAAGGATGGCGGTTCAATGATCGTATTGTTCTTTAAGAATCTGCAACAAGAAGCAAATGGGATCAGGCCCTCCTAGAAAATAATGAAGGAAAAAGACAGCTAAGCTTGCTTTGTAAATTTATAACATTCCAACCAATAAATTCCAAGGGACATTGCAATTTGCAACCATGCGCATCGAACTCTGGCTTCTTAGACAAAAATAATAGTTCAAACCTCAAGAAAGTTTATAATTAATCGTATAAGATCACGAATGGAAATCATAATTCTATAACAAAAAGTAGGATGAATTACACTAAATAACCATGTCTCTAGATGGTCAAATTTAAATAGCCAACATGTATGTCTTGGGGATGGGAACATAAGATACATATGTCATCAGTCATCACCCTCACAGAGATGGAGAGAACAGGCATTACGTTTTTATGGTCAGAACTCAGAATACATACCAAAACTTCCAAGCAGCCATTATGTGTGCACAGAAGTTTTCAAAAGAACAAGAATTTCATTTTTTACCCAGATCTGATGGATTCCCAAAAGCTAGCCTTGAATTGAGAAATCTTAAGCTTTCTGCTCACTGGAGATAGAGAAAGAAGGGCAGAAGCAAGAGAGATCACAATTGTTATACATAAAATCTCCCATAAAATAGTTCATTATAAATCAACATGTACACAGTCCAAGTATAGAAAAACCACAGTAATAGAAAAAAAAAATTGTGAGGTAAGTGAAGCAAGGTGTCTCTTATGTGAGCACAAAGAAAATATTTTCCTTGTAATTATTATTTTTCTGTAACCTAATGAAACACTCCACGATTAAAATCCACCAAACCAGTCACTTATACTTCTTCCCAGCTGTAGAGTCAGTTATAGATACACTTTTCGTCTCTAATTAAAAACACTAACAATCTCTGATTCCTATATCCAAACATGATAGTGTACCTCCACCACTCAAAAAGAGTTTCACTGACATGCAGTCTATAGAATGCACTTTTAATATTTTATATGATGTTCAATATTGACACGCAAACAACATATCACATATGGTGCATTCAGTGATTCAAAAAGTGATTATTGCATAATTTACTGACTCTGTTTTCACATGAGAATGAATGCAAGCGTGCTCATAGTTAGTAGTAACAACATATCTGAATACCAAAAGAAGAAACTTCTACTTCAAACATGCACATGTGATATGTCTAAATTACTTGCTAACCGGTTGTAGAACTCACAAAAATGAAGGTATCAGTTCACTAGAGAGATTGGTTTGAATAACAAATAAATTTAACCAAATTTTACATTCATCTACCCTTTACTAGATTTGAAGAATCAATTACCAAAGCAGGCCTAAATTCATTAAAAACAAGAACAATACTGGAAGTTTAGAAACAAAGCCAAGTTAAATAACCCAGATTCCAATTTATGGCAGGCATAGGTATCAAGCTATCAGCACATACCTCTTCGAATCCCATTGTTATTGTGAGGGAAAAGTAACTGACTAGATATTTGACATCGGCAATCAAACAAAAATCTGCAAATGAACACATGAATCAATGCATATTATACTTCATAAGTTCATATTAACTGGAACTGTTTCAGAAACCCTAACTTGAGTTTTGAAACAGATAGTTTTAGCATGTGCCATGTGGAGCTGAAGATAATTCAAAACAGTTGAGATTGCCAAATTTTAAGATGTTTCATTTAGTAATTATAGAGAAAAAACTGCAGACAAATACATGAATCAACGAGGATTATCCTACATATTAACCCAAATCAGCGATAAACACCAAACAATTCCAGAAACCCGAACTTCGCTGAGTCGAACAGTACAACTACAAACGAACGAGTCAGAGACAGCCAAACTTTCAAAGACACATAATTTTTGAATGCGGAGCTGAATATCCTCCAGAAAAGTATAGATTGCCGAATTTTAAAAATGTAAGTGCTAAACAAGCACGCGAATCAACCGATATTGTAGTTCAGATAAACCGAAATCAGAGTCAAACAACAAACAATCCCAGAAACCCTAACTTCACGGAGACGAACAATGAAACGATGAAACGAACGACACATTTAAGTAAACATACACACTTTCGAAACAAATCGCTTTCGTATGCAGAGCTGAAAATCATTCGAAAAAAAAAGAGATTTCCAAATTCTAACGATCTTGTTTTAAGACAATTGCTTACAGAGAAGAAGAAGGCGCGAGCAAGTGGAGGGAGAGCATTTTTTCGGTTGTATACCGAAGGCAACGGATGCTAATCCATTTGTCAACAACGCTCGCACGGTACTGGTGGACAAAAATTTATTAATAACCAGAACCCCATAACGTCTACGGTATTTACACTTTTTCCCCTACACTTTTCAAATTCTACCCCTTTTTCGGAAGTTCTATTTTTTTTCAAATTCTAATTAATTCCTGTCCGTTAAGGTCTAGTTTTTTAAAAAATTATAAGATTAATTACACTCTTTTTTTTTTTTTGCATTGGAACATAAAACTTGTTAGGACTAACACCAGATATTCATTTTTTACGGAACAACATCAATATTCATAAAACGCGACAAAACATTCACTCCAGCTTACACAGATAGATTTATCATAATCTCGAACAACTCCTTGTTGATGTGGTAAGAAGTCAACATATGCTTTACATGCACGGGGCAGATCCACAATTGACCTGTGGTCGGCTTGAGCTCATGTGGAAAGGAAAAAAAACAAATATATTTAAGCTCATTAGACTATGCCACAAAGTACAAATTTATAACTTTAAATGTTATTTCATCTGTATGTGACACACAATTAAATATTTTATTGCAAGTTTCTATTATTTTATTTTATTTTTAGTAAATAGACTTAGCCTTAGAGATATATAGATAATAAATCTCACAAGGAAGAGGAAAATCGAACATAAAATATATAGTTTTAGACTACACAGCCTTCAAGAAGAAAGCCGGAGGAGACAACAAAAAAAACACAAGAAATATAACAATTATTACACATATGGTGACAACTAAAAAACTCCCATCTCCATAGCACATTGTCATGTTCCTCAAGCACTCAGAACCAAACTATTCGATCTTCATGTAATTGAACACCTTCCCGAGCTAAAGCAGCTAAAGCATCTGCAAGATTATTTAATTCCCTTGGAATTTGAATAATATCCAGCGAAGATAACATGAATTTTGAGTGGCCAATTACATTGCAAATGAAGTCGAATTTCCATGGAACCTGATCTTCATGGTTTGCCCAACCACGAGCATTAGTAGAGTCTGACTCCAGAATAATTTTTGCATGAAAAAAACTAGGAGAGGCAGCTATTAACTCAGAGCTTTCTGAATAGTGAATGGCCATGTACTCTGCTTGATTTGAATCACATAGCCCTACATGGCAGCTGAAAATGCACAAGTTCATCCCTGTATCATCACTAAGAACTCCACCTATGCCTGCCCTCCCAGGCTTTCCAATGCTTGAGCTATCTACATTCCATTTAATACATCCATGTTGAGGTGGAACCCATTGTTGTATGATGAATGGCTTTTGAGATAGTTTGTTTTACAAGGAAATAATTGGAGCAGCAGAGTTTCTTTTAAAAGAGGCGAGTATTTTCATTTCCAAGAATAAAGATTGATTACACTTGATAAAGAGAACCATATATGTGTATTTTTAAATGAATGAATCAATGTTGGAATTGATTAATCAAAGAAATGAATTCCCTGTACATATTTTATGCTGTTTGAACCAATGAATATATATTATAAAGAGTTTATCTCGAAAATATTTTTGAGACCCCGTCATCTTTAAGTTCAGCTCGAAATAAATCAAAATCCTTGGTTTGTCACTTCTTACATGCAGTGGCGAACCGCGGACACACTAAGAGTTCCCTAGGGTTCATGCTCTCAATGACTCAAAAAAAAAAACTTCGACCCTAGTAAGGGTTAATGCGTATGCCTTGACAAAAAAATTATAGGCCCTCAATGGCCTCGTGCACTAAACTATTTTCCTGACCCACAAGCCCACCCGACCCTCTTATTCTCCCAACACATTTAGATTAAGAGCCTATTTCACAATTGCATTTCATATCTTTAAGCTGTCAAAAATGTTATACTTAAAGCTATGAAAAATGTTGTATAAAAAGCTATGGAGTCCACGCCTTTAACCTGTATAAAATGTTGTGGGGTGTTTGGTTTATTTTTATGTTAAATTAATTTTGTAAATAAAATTATAAAAAAAATGTATTACAATAAAAAGTAATTGAAAAATTTTAAGATACAAAAGGGCAATTGTGTAATGTGGTTATAAAATACTGTGAATCCCACAACTTTAAGCTTTGAAAAGTTATGAGATGATAACAATTTATGTTACATAACTTAAAAAATTGTGGGCCTCACATAGCTTTAAACTGTCAACAAAATGTGGCATTTGATTGTCACATCATTTTATGCAGACCCCATAGCTTTAAGCTGTGCAAAATGTGAAACAAATACACCCTAAGGGTTTCACCTATATATAATTGGATGTTGAAGGATAATTGTAACTTCACACTTTGTAACTAGATTTTATTCTTCAAGTATTGTGGATTTGTTGTGTACAATAATTGTCAATTTTTTGTAGATTTTTGGTAGAAATGCAACTTAGAACTTAGAAGATGTCTCTTGACTTGAATTTTGAGGTGGTTCGAAATACTTAGATTTATGAGATTTGGATGAAATTACCGTGTAAATCTACCATATATAATAATAATACTAGGTATTTTCTTAATGCTTTGACGTATTATTAATGAATTTTTATTTTTGCAGTTTATATTCGAGAATCATGAACCTATAACATAGAGACCCCCAAAAAATAAATAAATTAGGAGACACTACCCTCGAACACCGCACTATTATTTTTGTGCCTCCAGTGATTGCAATAATTTTAAGTCAATTCGTCCCGTGTGATTAAAAAGAAAGCATAATGTCTATTATCATCAGAATTTTAAGTAGTTCGCCAACATTTTACACTAATTTATACAGCGTAAGGCCTTTCCAGTTTAGTATTGAAGCTTCCATGAGGCACGAGTTTGGACTGGGGGTGACATCGAATCGGATTTGGATCGAATTTTTTGAAATTCATATCCGATCCTAAATAAAAATAATGTATTTATATCCGTATTCATATACTACGGATAAAAAAAATCTAAATGCATATCCTATCCATCGGATTTCAGATATTCTCCATGGATATCGGATTTATCCATATAACACGCCGACATATATTTTGCTAGCCTGTGACACCAATTAGAACTTCATGATTCATCAATCTAGGAATATAAACCAAAGTCTAAAGTCTAAATAATATCAAAAATCATCTACTAAAGTAGAAAGTTTTCTAAAATCAAAGTGTAAATTCTATAAAACGTCACAATCAAAATGCTTACATCAACTTACAAATTCAAAATGAATAACATCTTCAATAACATTTGGTAGACATCATCTTCATAAAAGTTTATGATAATGCTATCATTTGTCACATGTTAATTTATAATGATATTTTTAGGTTTAGGGTCTACATTATTATGTTTTTAGTGTTCAGTACTAACTTTACTAATTAGGGTATTATGTTTTTAGTGTTCAGTACTAACTTTACTAATTAGGGTTTTAAAAATATTAATCAATTGAATATTTGAATTAGTAATATGAGATCATGTCTCATTATATAGTGTTATTACAAAAAAAATCTATATTGACAATTATAATATGTATATAAATATATTAATGACATTGATTGTCAATTACATAATTGTATATGAACTATGCTATATATGTGTGTGTGTCGGATAGAATCAGATCGGATCAAATATCTGCACGTTCGGGTCGGATAGGATACGAGTTTCGGATCAGATATGCCTAAATCCATATCCACTCAAAAAAATTGGATTTTATCCATATCCATTATCCAGTCAACGAATTTTTCTATTGTTTGATTGGATCAGATCGAAAATCCACAGATTCGGACACATTTGTCATTCTGAAGCTCTCTGTGAAGCTTCTTTGCACCTAGGACCAATTAAATTGGAGCCCAAAGGTGCGTAGATCATATTTACGGAGCATTTGATTGAAAGTTCGATAATTGTGAGATTGAAATAAATATTGTCATGTTTGATATGAATTGAAGAGTGAGCATAAATATAAAAATTCTAATTATATAATTTTATATTACCCTAATTTTTATACATAAAAAGGATAATAAAGATTAATTTAATGATCGTAATTGTTTATTAATAATGATAGAATAGTCTTGTTTAAATGTTTAAATTTATTGTCCCTTGTGAAAATTAGTTAATCTCATTTTTTTTTGATAAACTTTGTTAATCTCTATAAAAGTAAAATGAGATGAGTTCGAGATTCTTTCCTCCTAAATTCAACTAAACGAGTGAATATGTGATTCTCACTTACAATTTTCTTTATAAAAATGAACCAAACAGAGGCAGAGCCAGGAGTCGTCGTTAGGGTTGGCTACTACTAAAACAATTATGTTTTGATCCGTTCAAAAATTTGATGGGTTTTTTTTAGAGTTATTTATAACAGCACACCTTAAAATGATAATTATCTATGAAATTCAATTACAATGATTTATCATTCATATGCATGAACACTTCCATTTCATTACAAATAAATAAAGAAAATATGCACACATGTATGAAAATTCAATTTCAGATGTGCATATATATATATATATGTGTGTAGATATCAAAATTGAAAGAGTTTTATAAATTCAAATTTCTTAGCATCTTAGATTTGATCATTGTCCAGATAAAAATAAGAATACAAATCGTATTCATTTTAACCACGAGAAATAGAAACATGTACACATATATTTTTAAAATTGTAATTTTTTTAAAAAAACCTGCACTGGCAGCCCAGTGCAGTCCCCCTATAACCGAATGTCCCATCAAAATACACATTGAAAGAACATCGCAAAAGCCCATAAAAATAATAATATCACAAATGTACTTCTGTAAAATCACAAATTATTCTATCTTTATTGCGTTCCGTGCCATCCCCCTTCATCAAAACAGCTTTTTCAGTCCTCTTTTTGCCTTGGAGCACAGCCCTGAATTTCACCAAAATAACCAAATTGCCACGCAACCCAAAGGCTCTACATCCACGGCCCACCAAACCTGTTGAGTTGGCCTAGTTGGTAGACAAACGAAGTCTAATCAGAATCAAGTCCAAAAAATAATTAAATATAAATATAATGAATAAAATAAGCGCTACCAAAGCTGCATCAATAATGTAAAAGAGCATGTGCCCCGTACTCCTGTTACTTCGAGATTCGAATGCACGTCTTTTATGCATTAACGGCGTGAATTCTTCAGTTTTTTCACTCACTTTTTTATTACTTTTATAATAATAAGTAATAAAAAAAAATTTGGAAATTAAAAAACAAAGCAAAAGCAGATTAGGCTGGAGAGTCCTTGTCGAGAAAGGACGCTTTTTTTCGGTAGATTAGTTATGATCACCAGGTTATTTTCGTAAAAGCACTTTGAAGTTTATACATATTCCCTCCATCATCCAATCCTTACTTTGCTGCGTGTTTTGAGAGATGGTTGCAGAGAACATTCTTTCTTCTTCTACTAGGAACTCTCCATCTCCCACTCCTAAGCTCAACAACCCCTTCACCACTCGGTACACAAATTTATTTATTATTATTATTATTTTTGGTTATATTTATGTAGATTCTTTGTTTGTTTTTCTTTACATTAATGGACTTGTTTATGTGAAAATCTTAAGTTAAGAGTTTTTAATCTGTTTTGTTTTGTCTGTAGTCTTCATATTTTTTTGATTTCCTGTTTGTCTGGTTCTGGTTTATTACAATATGCAGATCTCTGTCCTTATACCACTGATTCTTTATACATTTAATTATTGGGTTTTCTTGTGTGTCTTTTCTAGCGTCTTTTAATTAATATCAGTAGGCTATGTTGTCTATTTGATCACTATAAAGTTAATGTTTACTCAAGTTTTTTCATGATTAAATTTATCTAGTTTTGTGCTTTCTGTTTGATGAAATGACTCAGAGAAAAAGAAGTTCAAATAGAATGAATCGCAGATTTAATGATTCTCTGGTTATCATTTGAGTGCTGACACTTATTTTGCACTTCCATGTAGAATATTCTCAGATGTTGCTGGAGACATTACGATTGTTGTCGATGGGGAGTCTTTTCTACTTCACAAGGTAAACTCTCCTTTCTAACGTATGTGATATGTAGTGAGAGATTTTACAGCTTGTGTCTTTTTTATTTATTCACTGTAACATCTGAAAAACTGATCTCTTGTAAACACAATCAAGACTGGCTATGCAACGTGTTTTAGCTCGCGAATATACTGCTTATAAACCATAGTTCGAGCTTAAACTTACCATTTGTTCTTCCAGAAGAGGTTAAGGTAGCCTCTATTTCTTTTTGATATAGTGGTTGATGATCTTGAGGGTACTTACTCTGCCACCATATACAAAGTAGCTCAATTATGGTGTTTCCGTCTCATACAATGAGCAAATCCCGACTCCAAACATTCAGTTGGAATGAACTAACGAAGTTGAATTCGACTGCAGTTTCCGCTCGTCGCTCGGAGTGGAAGGATTAGGAAAATGGTCGCAGATGCAAAGGATTCAAATATTTCAAGATTGGAGCTTCTCAGCTTACCAGGTGGGGCTCCAACATTTGAGCTTGCCATGAAATTCTGTTATGGCATGAACTTTGAGATCACAGCAGCAAATGTTGCCAGCTTGCGCTGTGCTGCAGAATACCTGGAAATGTCCGAAGACTATCGAGAAGAAAACCTCATTGAACGAACAGAGATTTTTCTGAATCAGGTTGTGGTTCAAAGTCTTGAAAAATCTGTGGAAGTCCTATCTACCTTTGAAACGTTGCCTTCCATAGCAGAGGAGATAGGAATTCCTAGCAAATGTGTGGAGGCTATTGCGATGAATGCTTACAAAGAGCAGTTAGTATCAGGTTTGTCTCAGTTAGACTGTGATGGAGAATCTACAGAACTTAAGACTAGTTGTCTTGAATGGTGGATAGAGGATCTCACTATCTTAAGGATTGATTATTATCAAAGAGTTATCTGTGCCTTGGGACGTATAGGTATTCGCCCAGCTAGCATTGTTGGATCATTAATGCATTATGCACAAGAATCATTGAAGGGAATTGGGAAATGTCATTTCTGGAATCCGGCTAGAATGAAACCTAATCATGGCATGGCAGAAAATGATCAGAGTACAATTGCAGAAACTCTTGTAGGCCTTATGCCCGCCGAGAAGAGCTCTCCCATACCACTGAGTTTTCTGTTTGGGATGTTGAGGATGGCTATCATGGTGGAAACCAATATTGCTTGCAGGCTAGAGCTTGAGAGGAGAATTGCTATTCAGTTGGAAACGGCTTCACTTGATGATTTGCTTATTCCTTCTGTCCGCACTGGTGATTCGTTATTTGATGTCGATATTGTCCATCGGATATTGGTGAATTTCCTACGGCGGATTGAGGAAGAAGAAAATGAAGATTTTGGGTATGAATCTGAAGGCATTGCTTCTCCAAGTCATGCTTCTTTATTAAATGTAGGACGCCTTATTGATGCGTATCTAGCGGAAGTTGCTCCAGATCCTTATTTGAGCTTGCAGAAGTTCATTGCTTTGATTGATATACTGCCTGATTATGCTCGTGTGGTTGATGATGGACTCTACAGAGCAATTGACGTATACTTGAAGGTACAAGTTTCAACACCCATGATGTAGTTTTTAGCGCGCAAATAACATGTAAGAGATTGTTTTTCCTAATGTTCTTTGTGCCACTGTCATATTGTTATCTCCTCTAGTCTGCGAATTGAGCATTTTAAAGGTATTTTATCTCTTCTGATCCTATATCAGTAATTTTCTAGCAAAAATACAGTGGACTGCAGACATACTATAAAAATAACTTAGATGTGTCATTCTTTCCAGACTTTTTTCTGTGAATTTTAAGACACTATTTATATTTCTCTTTCCTGCTCAGGCTCATCCAACGTTAACTGAACAAGAGTGTAAGAAGCTCTGCAAGTTCATCGACTGCCAAAAGCTATCACAGGAAGCATGCAATCATGCTGCACAGAATGATCGGCTCCCAGTACAGATGGTAGTCCGCATTCTATATTTTGAGCAGATCCGATTAAAAAATTTACAGTCTGGAAGTTCTGGAGATGGCTTATTCTCACAAAGAATAAGCAGTGGGGTCCCAAGTGCAGCGATGTCTCCTCGAGACAATTACGCCTCTTTGAGAAGAGAAAACCGAGAACTTAAACTCGAGATCTCTAGAATGCGAGTGAGGCTCAGCGAGTTGGAAAAGGAGCAGCTCTTTATGAAACAAGGGATGATGGATAAGTCAGGTAATGGAAAAACTTTCTTCACTTCACTCTCCAGGGGGATTGGAAGGATTAGCATATTTAGCAGTCCATCTGGAGGAAAACAACAAAAGACGGGGCGAAAATCTCGCGGATCAGAGGGTAAGAAAGGTCGGAGTAGAAGGCATTCTGTTTCCTAGATTAATTTTTGGTATGCAATCTGTATCTTGAGGTAACACAAGGGTTTAGACTGTAAATTATTTCTTGATTCTGTATTGGAGAAATATGTGAAATTATCATCTCACCTCTCTTATCATAGCATGGAGACAGTCAAGAGTTTAGTCCTATTCTGTACCAAGTATTGAAGAATCATAACATCCTACATTGGGTTCTTGCTGGAATATCTGAAATTTACTACTGTTTTATCCAAACATTATAGATTGCATATGAAAAGAAAAAATTTGCTTATACAAGGAATAAATGATTACCAATGAGGATCATGGGAATCCTGGGATTTTGGATGAGGTGGGAGATACACTTGGGATCATCAATGGTAACTTTTGGAGCTTTTACTTTGGCCTTCTCTGCATACTCGCGCTTTGCTTCTTCGATTCATAGACTCAACAAGCACGATCCACCTCCCTGCACCGGAGAGCAACGCTGCTGGCTCACTCAGCTGGAGCATACTAGAAATAATTCAAATAAAAATTGATCATCAGTTGCTTCTTCGACAGAAAATCATTCTTGAACATCCAACACATACTTTGGATAGTTTACCTGCACAATTAAACTCGTGCCCCATTTTCCGACGAGATTACACACGCTTAGTCTTCCTTTCAAATTCCTGCCCGATTTTATTCTTTTCAGATTCAACCAATTGCAGCTTCTCAATGTTGAAAGCTTGAAATCCTATATAATCAAATCACAAGACTACCGGTGTGAACCAAAATTCATAAACGTTAATGCTTATGTTAAGTAGTTACCTCCTCCACAAAGACAAAGATCACGTTGGCATTCTCCTCCGCCTCCTAACGGATGAACCTCACCATTTGTTGAATCTGACTCGACACATCCGCATCGTTCATCTTTCTCAGATCAAAGTTTTTCCCTCCTCATTTTATTCTCTGCATATGCCAAAGTTTTATTTTTGACGATGATTTGATTAACTGTTGGCGTTGAATAAATCCAAAATTCTCCCTTTTCTTCCGTAAACTTAATGGGCCTTGGGTAATTTTGAGCCGAAATATGGGCCCTTAATGGCCTTCTATTTGGACTAAAAATACAGCTTTAAAATAATGGGCCTAATTGGGCCTATTTCATAGGATCCCCACGAAGCCCGAACGGGGAAAATTATGGACTAATATAAATAGTAATAAATACTGCGTCTGGCGCACTTTTCACATCACCATTCACCACAAGACAAGCGGCGAAGCAGCACCTGTGAGTTTCCTGTGTAAGTGCTGTTTCTACCTTGTTTTTTTCCCCCCCTTTCCCTTCGATGGACAATGTTCTGTGTTTCGTGCTCAATGTTGAGTAACAAAGTAGTGAAATTCGTCAAGAAGCGTAGAGAAACGCTTTCGTATGGATCTGCCTGAACTGGACATTCATCGATGTTCGAACTCGAACTAGTTTATTATTAATTTTTGTGATTATTATTGAGGGTTTGACGATGCAAAAATTTACTGTGTCTCTTGTTATCTTTCATAGCTTGGAAATCGATGTTAAGCTGTCGCCCTGTTGGATTGATCGTTGCGACTGTGTAATGTGTCTTTTATTCCATCTGTTTTGTTAATCCCTAGCTTGTGATATTCCTTATTAGAGCTGATGATATCTTATTTACTTATTTTTGTTTATTATGCGAAATTGGATAATACTTCAACAGACATGTTAATGCAACCAGTCAATTAATCAGAATGCTTAAGCTGTCCTCAAACGTTAAATTGAAGTATCATTGTCATGTTATTGTCACTGTGAATGCAATTTTGATATGGATTTTTCTGTGAATGCTTGATCAGATGCTAATTTATGTGGATGCCTTATTTTGCTTTAGAATCAGAAAGACATAGTAGAGACGCAATCAACTAGGACCCCTCTCTGAATTCCTGTGTTTGGCATCATGGTTTGTTGGTTGTGGTGGTTATCGGGAACAAAATTTAACCAATATTTATGTTAGTTGATCCATAGCTGCGGGAGTTTCTCCTTCAAAATAATGTGAACAGATTGCAGAATTTTTGGATGACCATTATTAAGAAAGACTTTGTTAGCTTGTATTAGTGGTTTTATTTACTGTGCTGTCTCCTTCTTGTTCTTTAAAATTACTGCATTGCATTATAGAACAGTCTGTTGCTTTTCTAATTCTGTTATCTGTGCCTCCACATGGTTCATCATTTACCTGCTGTATATAAGTTGAAGTAACTCGGCTGTGGAAAATGCTGATTGCCATTAAGTACACAGTAAATTGAGAGTATAAATAAATTTGATACTATGATCATCATCAAAGTTCTTAATGGTGACCATCATAGACATTAAGTTCTTTGAGTACTTATTAGTATATATGACTAGAAATATATTAGATCTAGACAATTTATTTAACATGCTCACTTTTTGTCTTTAGAGTTTGCTGTTGCAGATGGCGCCGTATGCATTGATGTTGGGATTCAAATGGAAAGTGAAGCTGCCAGTTTCCAGGTTAGTGTTTCTTTCAGCGGCACTCTCTAAAAGAATCTAAAATGACTCTTTAATCTGACAGTGCGTTGCACTATACTAGACAATGAGTTGGCTGACAATCATTGCTAATTATTGAGTTAACAACCAATGCTACTTATGCCTGTTCTTTCTCAGTTTTTTTTTTTATTGGTGAAGAACAATGCCACAAAAGTCAAGTGAATTTGCCTGTGGCTAACTCTCTTAGACTTTTATTTGAACTTAGGGAACAAAATACATGGGATTGGGAATCTTAAAAGTTCGATTTCCCATACATTCTCCTTGTAGATCACTCCATTGGTCTCCTATATTTCCCCATAGCCTGTAACCTTCTCCTTCTAGTTGCTGCCGTATTCCTGACTTGTATGTCACAGCGCTCTGTCTCTTGGTAGCTGCAGTCCTGTTCAAAGAAAAATGATGTATTTTTTTTTTGATAAACAAAGTCAGTGTTGTATTCGCCATTTAACATTGATTTCTTTGGCCACCTATAATACCTATTACCATATGGCATTCATCGACATATAATTCGCCCAATGCCAAAATGTTCATATCCAAATATTGGTTTCTTGCAAATGTTGCTGGTTTGTGGACTTTGAAGGAAATAGGGTTGGTATCGTTGGAGAGAGAATCACTTCTTTTCTTTCTCCTTTTATTTTTCCTTAGACTAACGATCCTGTATAGCTACTTATATACTTCTGTGAATCTGGAGTATAGAACATTATACAGTATGGTCCATGGTTGCCTGACCCATATTCTGTCATTAATTTTCTGATGGCAAGTATTGGGCGTCTTGCCATTTTGTTTCCCTCCAATGCATGGAGTTGTTCTGATTATGTCGATAGGTTTGACTGGCCTATTAGGGATTTTCACTCTGAAAATTTTAACTTTTGTATATGTGAGGCCACAATGTTTTCAGTCTCCTAGGTGACTTAAAAGACAATTACATGTCCAGAAATTATTCGCCTGAAATAACAGGGTACCAGTTGCCGGCTTACCTCATAATTAGACGTTCATAGCCAATAAATCCCTGATTATGCAAATTATTGAAAGTAGCTTGGCCAAGGGTTTCTTCGTCTCTGCCCGTAAGCAGGAACACTTTGAATCCATCTTCAACCAACTTGTTAAACAGTACAAGCATGGCTGGAATGGCTTGACAACCTCCCCTTAGTGCCCATGCCTTGAATCCAGCTGGATCGTAGGGGTCACACCTACAGTTTATAACACCAAACTTTAGCTTAACTGAATGATTTGAACATTACTCCTATAATTATGCGAAAGAAAAAATCCAAAAAAGATAGCCATCCTTTGGAAACATACCCGAATCTTTTTCTGCGATAGTAAAAGACATTAGAGATGCAGGTATCGTCAACATCCAAAATCAAAGCATCCTTGCCATCACCAGTGAGAACTAGCTCATTGGTGTAAGTTAAGATTTGCTCCACGATCAAGTCAACATCCCGTGCGTACTGTCCATCGATCATGTAAGTCTCTAGGTAGTGTAGGCATTGTGTCGGGACTGTGCGCCATGGCCGCATGTTGTTGGCCTCCACTGCCAGCCTCCAGCTCAAGCAGTAGCCAACATTATCTTGTGCCACTCCTGGTGGCGCACTATCCCTCCAGTAAGGCTTAGCACCCGTTGCCTTAGAAAAGACTGCTAAGAAGAAAAACAACAGTATCTCTCGTAGACACTGGACCATTGCTATAATCATAAGTTCGTTCTTGCTTCTACAACACCATGCAATATCAGAATATCAGTTAGTATAGGTCTGGAAGAAGCAAGGAAAATTGAAAAGTTTGGGAAATATAAAGTACAAGACTATATGGAGTAAATTAAGGTCTTGCCATCTGTCATGCACGGATAATAGACTAATTATATGAGAAGTATTTGTAGTGTAACATCAAGTTCTTACAAATATAGATGACAAAGGTTGAGCTGGAATGAAATGAAACTTAACTCCAACCTCAGCCCTCTAGTAAGGCATCTAGGAGAAGTGCCTGTAAATTGTGGCCTTTTATTGAGCTAGCCAGCAATGATTCACGTAGTGAGTGCACAAAATCCTCTATTAGGTGATGGCAAAAAACAACGTATACAGACGGAATTGAGCTTTTTTCAAATAAAATTCTGTCTTGGTTGGAAATTGGAAAGCCTTAGCCTCTAGTAGAAACTTGGAAGAAATGTCTAGGCGAGTTCCCTGTGAAAGGCGTAGACACATTGAAACAAAGTTCTAAGGATGACGATATTGTCAAGCATACTAAAAAGCTCGACTTAGCTAGTTGGCTTGGCCTTTGGCCTGTTTCTAAGGTACCAAGTAATGAAGGTTAATGAAGGAAGTGATGGTATTGGTCCCTCGTATATATATAACTAATAACTTCTATGATAACTGATCAACGAAGTCAGGAAGTGAAGGCATATTTGCTATCTTTCTATGGTCTTGATTTGGGACAGAATAGATGCCAAGTTAACAACAACCAACTGAAGATCCGTGGAAGGAAAGTAATTCTGCTAAGGGGGGACATATAATATATTCTTAGAATAAAGTAGGATTTTGAAAGATATTTATCGATCAAAATTTCAGAGTGAGTTCGTGGAAGGGGAAGTTGTATTTGCTTCATGGGCAGCTTGAATAGATATGATATTTTAAACACGCAGAATACATAAAAATGAGAGGACTAAGAAGATGACCTTGTTATGCGTACACATAGCCTGCCTCAAAAGACTTATCCAAGCAATTGTCGTGAGTGGGGGGGCCTTTCTTTGGATTCTTATTGCTGCCATTCTCTCATTTGGGTGCGGCAATATTTTTTTAATAATTGACTTTGGACATTATGTGATTGATTGTGCCTTATGCCTTATGCTTTTGAGAACGCCTTTCATGATTTTGTCTGATTGAGTGAAAAGGAATAAAAACGAAGGCTTATGGAAGGACCGTAGGGTCAAATATATTGTCTGATTGGCGAAAACAAGCAATGAAGTGCTAGATATTTGAGTGAAGAAGGAAAACTTGAAGCAATATGGCTTGTGAATAGTAAGTCAGACGAGGTTGAAGAAGATCCTGACAATTCCATGACATGGAAAGAAAAATAGAAATGAAGGTCCAAAAACAGTGAACTAAAAATTGCAAATAGTGTTACTAGCAAATGTTCATCTTAAATAACCTTAGAAAAAGTTTAAAATTACCTTATAGCATTCTTGAAAATCTTGAAGATGTTTCAACTAAGAATGCAGTTTATATTGCGGTAGTGAGGTTCTGAATTCTATTTCTAGCATGCCCGGGTCTAGACATATATATAGGAGAGACGAGATTTTGATGTTAACTGGAGTTAATGTTGTATTATGGATATAGACAGGTTCGTCCCAAAGTGGTAGACACTACACACTAGAAAGTTTAGTCCAAGGTGGGAATGAGTCAGAGACCAACTTGTTGCTATACAATTCCCATTTGCTTGTGCCACAAAGCCAACATTTTTGGTTCAAGATTGCAATCGATTATTCGACGTAAGCAATATACACCCACCACCGACTTACACTGCATATTTGTTGATGTCTGTGGTACTGAAGAATCCTTCATAAGAACAAATGGACCGACCAATTTCAAGGACAAATCAGGAAAGGCCTTCCCTAGATCCTAGCAATAAACTCATTCCAAAATTCAAAACAAAGGAGTGTACTAAAATAATAAAATTATAGTGCACAAGTGCGGAGGTATTGGCGGCAGAACCAGGAATTAATCAGGGTGGGTCAAATTTTGATGGGGTTGAGGGACAGTTTCCTCGAATTTTTTGAAGACAATTTTCAAAAAAAATGACCATTAAACAAATATCCATATAGTCATTAGATTATATATCATAAATTAAAACATAAATGTTCAAGTAAAAAAGACAGTCATTTAAGTTGTGCTCGATGATATTTCAATGAGCAGAAATCAGCTATGATTGCATCTGGACTAAATGCTTTAGCAATCTCCTTTTTTATTTGAAAAACCATGTAATCTGCAAGAAACTTATCGTTCATTTATTTTGTAAGTCTAGTTTTAATAAGTTTCATAGCTGAAAATGTCCTTTCTATAATAGCAGTAGAAACTGAAAGAACTAATTGTGTTCTTGAGACAAAAGTTGGGTCCATAATCAAGAGTTGTTGATTATTTGCATCCACTAATTATGTTATAATATCATTAATATTTTCATTAAAAATCCTTTTTTTTAAGTATATAACTATAAACAAATTCAAAAGTCTGAGGACCCCATAACTACCTCCCGCCAGTGGGAGTTATTGACTTAGTTGGCTGTTGTTTATGTGAATAAATGTAATGTCATTTTGTGAGGTTGTGACGCGGGTGGGATTCCTCAAGACATGATCCAAGTAGTGGACACGAGGGAACCAATCTTATTCGAGGAATTTAACTGCAAGTATAGGGTTTTTTAGTTAGTGGGTTTAGACTGAAAGCCTCTCATCACCCAACATCTTACATGAAATCCCATTGAATTGATTACGTTGGGAAGTGGTGGGAAATCGAGCCATCCAGATATAGGGCACCCCATTGAGTGATATGGATCCCACGCAATGGCAATGAAAACTATTATAGAAAAATGGTAGCCAAGGTCAAAACTCGTGTGCATAGAATAGAAATAATGTATGTATAAGGGAACATATTTGTTGGTGGAATTTGCGAGAGGACGTGGAATTAGTATATAAATATAATTCAAGATGACACATTTAGCCAGTAAGACCCGTCCATGTTTACGCAACTCCTTCCTTTACAGGTCAGAGTGAGCTCAGTTCTCAACTATGGAAAACTTGTTACCTCACCCACAAACATGTGTCAGAGACTCAGAATTTGGACACTTTTTTTTTAAGTCCTTATCTATGTTTCTTCTCTAGTTAGAGGACCTACAGCGACGAAAATATGTATTTCATTGTTCTCTCTTTTCCAAGAGGGAAATGTGAAGAGTGGCTTGCAAGAAAATGCTCCAAACTCTTGGACCATCCTATTCCTACCTATCTGTAACAAACCCCATATGGGCCTTAGTTATGCCAAGACCAAAACTATTAAACTACGTATAATGGCCCATTAGATCATCCAACCCACATAGAGTATAGGCTTCCAGTCTCTAGCCCTCGACATTTAGACTACAGTTTTAGCTTTAGCATACTTAGAAATTATTAGGTTAATTTACATAAATTTGATTAAATGAGCACTGTATAAAGAAGTTATTTCAATATATATGCTATAAATTTATTTGCTGAAAGAGGCAATTTGTGAATTGAATTTGTTTGCGCTACTATTCTAAAACGAGTAGACCAAACTGCATCGAGAACAAATCCATGCCGGCTCAAGGGTATGTATCCCACGGTCCGGGGTACTTGCAGTGGAAGAAGTTCTTGTAGTTTCCACTGGAGTCGTTGGATTTAAAACACAATGTGAAATCCACACTGTTTTTAAAATTTGAAAACAGATCGAACGGCAATGTTGGAAACTGCCTGTAGCTTCCACTTTCCATTGCATATACGCGGGGGTTCCATGTATCCGATAAACCAAGGATTTCTGAACTTATGAAGCCAAGGACATAAAGCAAGGTTGACAGCTTTAGTCAGATAAGGCACATGGTATGTACAAGGTTGACTGCCTTTCTCTTGCTGAGATTTTATTCATTGATTCCTGCTTTGTTGGGATAGACACTTCATCCACTGTTTCCACTAGCCACGATCGTCGATCGACCCTTTTACATCACAGGTCATGGCTTTGCTTCAAAGGACGATAGTGGTTCACAAAGTTGGTTCCTATCCAACTCGCATTGATTTTGCATTTATTTCATGCATGTATATAGTCCATCTCCGAACCATATAAATTCATACAAAACAAAACTCGCACCAGCAGTCACAATGATGAAATGAGATTATCCAGGTACAGATATTCTCCATACATTGTTGTAAGTATCAAGCTTACTCGTGTCAATAATATTGTTGATTTTGAATTGTTTGATTCATGTTGATACATCGAGCATGTATGTCTTTATTCTTCTTGAATTGTCTCATTTAATGGTATTTAGGCTCAGGAAAATGTCTTTTTGTGTGATAGAGACGTATGTTTTCTTGTAAATCTCAAACTCACTTATCGTAACAATATTATTCTTTTTGGGCTGTCTCACTTAATGATAGTTATGCAGGAAAATGTCTCTTTGTGTGATAGAGATGTATATTTTCTTGTAAATCTCAAGGTCACTCACCTCAGCATTATTATTTGTTTTGGGTTGTTCCATTCTCCAAGATATATTGCAGTTGTATAGCTTTATTCTTCCTGCACTCTCTCACTAATAATTAGGCCCAGAAAAAAAAAAAAGCTGTTTGTGTGATAGGGACAATAATTTTCTTATAAATTCATATCTTTTTAAGATGCCCTGGTGACGTGAGACTTTCGATTCTATCATACATGTCAAGATCTGGATAGAAGTAACATGGGAAGCAGGGGCAGACATAGTATAATGAAAGCAATGGCCATCGACTGTGCGGTGCACAGCTCCTCAACGTGAATGCTAGGCCCTTTTCGGATGCTATTAACTTTTCTTGTACGTGGGACAATGACTCTGAACTAGCAAGTTTTCGGTCACAAGGCCCACAAAGGGTTAGTCTCCAAATAGTTCTTCCGCATGGGAAGAGAATCCATGACCTCATGGTTCTGGACCAGCTTGGGTTAACTCATAATTTTTAGTGTTTTTGTTGATGTTTTTGTATTGAGATATACATTTTGTTGATGTAATTGTATTGAGAGTTGTGTTTTAGTGATGTGAATGAGTATGTGACTCGACATTTTGTAAAAGATGTGGGATCTCGTATTTATTTTTGTGTAATTTTATTGAAGAATGAAGGAGGGAATGAAAGAATAGATGTTTGAATAATGATTTAGTATTGAGAAATGGTATGTTGATTTCATTATATTAAAAGTTGTATTTTTATGTAATAAAAGTGAGACTCAATTACGGAAATGAATGTTGAGATTGTTGCATTTGGTCTCATATGTCTTCTTTATTTGGCTTTCATGGGTGCAATTAATCCAAATAGTCTTATTTATGTGGCGATGGTAATTACGTACCCCATTTTTTAGCTTTATAACTAATCGGAAGTCGGCAATATCGGCTTAGAAAGGTCTCTTTTATGGGCCTCAACTGCTCATGTGGCGTGGCTGCTTGATTGTTTGTTTCTTAGGAATCATCGCATGTGATCATGTGACGGGAGTCGGTATGTAGTAGACCCATAAGTCTCCCACTATTCACGAACACACCCTCTTCGGTCTTCAAATATGATCCTGTTGAAAATTTTCAAATTCACTGATATCAATAATAATATTGTTTGTTTTGATTTTTTCAATTTTCGTGTAAATATCTAATGGGCATGACTTTCTTCTTCCTTGAGCCGTATCATTTAATGATACTTGCTCCACGTTTGGTTGAAGAGAATAAAAAGTGAGGCAAGTGAATGCATTCTGTCAAAACTCATTCTCTTGTTTAGTTTGTATAAAACGTGGGTCATGATCTCCTTATTCTCCACAAGAGGAGAATAGTTTTTTTTAAAATGATAATTTTATTCTTCAATTAAAATCATATGAAATTATCAATTTATTAAAAAAAAGTGATATAGTATTTTTATCTTTATAACAATCAATTCAAATCAAAACTCATGTTCATTCTCACATCAACCAAACATATAAAATTTTATATTTAAACTCATTCACCTCTCTGTATTCTCCCTCTCTCAATCAGTTAATGCTCATTCCCTCATTCCTTCATTCATTCAACCAAACGTGAACGTGAAGTTGGGTCCTAAAATGGATCTTGTTAATAGAACGAGAGTGGTTGCTATCATAGATGTGATTGAATACTTATATCTTTTCGATGCGAGATTCTTAATCGATATTGTTTTGTGGGCTCACTTGAAGAATATTTGTTTCTTCTTCCTTATTTCTCCTCATAATGATTGATATCTGCATTTTTTACGCATTCGCTTCTTAATTCTTCTCCACGTCTGAGGCTTTTGTCTGGATACGGCTTAACACATGTGCAGGCTCTGACACTAATGCCCTCATAACATCTTCCCAAACCCAGATGCTTAGCATTGGATCAATTTTTCATTTCTTACTTCATTATCCAAATTTATATTAACTAATAAACGGCCTTCAGACAAAAAATTAAACACAAACCAAGCTTTTGAATTTAATTAATTCATCCAAGGAATTTAACTATTTTTGTCAGGACAACCATACAAGATTCTTGTAAAATGGTGGTTGCAACGTCTCTCAGTAGTCAAAACCACCACACAAAAATGGTACAAGAGGAATAATAAACAGAACAAAATGGCTTTCTACTATCTATAGAATATTGGTGAATTTTTTACTAGCGACTGCTAAAGCAAAGAAAGTTTATTTTCATGTGACTTGGTAGTTGAGCTATAAAAGAGACCCGTGATCTTTTTCTGGCTAAACCATCCATCATCAATTCATCATTCATTAACTAAAAGGCCATTCCGAGTTGGACCCATAAATCTAAAATTGGTTGCGGTTCAAGACTCTTTTTTTAATAACCACTAACGAATTGTTTTGAAGCTGGTTACAGAGACTGCTTTATTGTCAAGGCTGGCTGGTTATCACATGAATAAATTGAATCATTCAATGCAATTATTAATCTGATATCAATTTCAGAGGTCTAGGTTTTGGGTACGTGGCCTCATAAGGTGGATGGTGGGAGACCAGTAGAGGTTGGCGTAATTGTAACTTAAGCATTAAATATGCTTTCCAAACAATCCTCAATTCCTAATTAAAAAACAAAGCCACTGCCATTGATTTTTAGACCCACTTGACTGATGGCAATAGTGACAAAATTTTGTCCGATTCTAATGATTGTCTCTCCGATTGAAATTAAATCAAATTTGCATATAACTGTAAAAAATATGGGGTTCAAACACAGGGATTTTTATCTCGTTTAAAATCGAATTTGGGTACAAACTTAAAAAATCTTGTGTGATTTGATTGTCCGAATTTAAATTGATTTGGATATAATCAATTAAGTTCGTTCGAAAATTCAAATCAATCCAATTCTGAACATACACATATTTTTTAAATCTCTATATTATCGGACCCATAACTAATTTTTTACAACATCTAACTTATAGCATGGTGGTGAATCTCTAATAGGAAATCCAGAGTTCCATCTCAATTATGAGCAATACCATAATGGCCATGTGCGACTTTGGCCAAATTTCTCATTATTTGTAAAAAAGAAATTTTTAAAAATGTTTATCTATTAATTTTATTTTCATTATAGTAATAAGTTTCTCAAAAAAAAAAAACAAAAAAAAAAAAGAGTTGATTAAAAAAGTGACTATTATATTTGCCTCCATAACCATAGACCAGTGTAAAACTATCCCGCCTAAGCACAGATCTTAAGAATAAAAATAGCCAGAGACCCAGATCTGTGATTCTCTCTCTTAGCCTCTTATCACATGTCACGTTAAACATAAATAAACTAATGACTTCACTGCATCGCTTTGCATCTACTGCACTCTCTTCTTCTTCTTCTTCTTCTTCTGGTGCAGTAGATCCCACTCTCTTTCTTCGAGAGGTAGCTACATTTCTGCGTGCTCAGAGATGGTGTGCTAAGCGAATGCTATAGAGAGTTATAACACGATGTATAGAAGTAGTCTTAGGGAGTCCCTGGGCGGCGGGAGGAATGTTCCGGCGACGGGATCGCAGCAGCAACGGAGAGGTCAAAGTTTGAATTTCCTTTCCAAGGACTCAGACGAGAACCTCGATCTCTTCTCCAAGAATCGCCGCAGCCTCTCCGTCGCCCCCTCCGATGAATCATCTGACGGTATCAATTTCTCTTAGTTTTCTTCTGATTCGTTATTAGTACTCTTAAAATTTGCTCTGTTTGTTCAATGAATCGCGGTGGAGGATACTTTCGTCATTTCAAGTGATTTCTGTTAGATTTGAATATACCTATAATTCATCATCTCCTCCATGTTTGATTTTGTCGGCTTATAGTTTGTAGTTTCCTGATAATCCAGTCCAGAACAGAAAAAGAAAAGACTAGAAACTCAGTTGATATGCTCGTATTGCAAAATAAATAAGGAAACGGCGTCGTTTTTTTGAATTTCAAAGTTCCTCTGTGTGTGTGAGATACAAAAGTCCTCTTGATTTGATAAGATTATATTTTGACCTGATAGCAGTTGCGGTTAAATTAGGGAGGCTCTCGGTAGGATCAGCTAAATTGGCTAAAAGTGGTTTAGATGATCTGTTGTCATCAGCTGAGGGAGGAAAACACGATTACGACTGGTGAGTATTTTCAGTTCAAGCAATCACTTCTCTGGAATCTTGTTTTATTTTCTAATTTGAGTTTTGCACTGCTTGTTTTTTTTCCCTTTTTCACTGCCATTAAGGCATGATCAACCTGTCAGATGTGAATGAGTGGTGAGATTTCTTTTGATGAAAGGGATCTAGATAGTAACTTTTATTTATGAAATGTCCATTTTTATTATATATTTAATTGTCTTGTAAATAGCAACTTGGAGGTTTTCATGATAGATCTTATCATCTCCTGAGAAAAAAGAATTGATAAATCAATATCTATCAACAATTTAATGTATTCTCATATGTGCCTAAAATAACCGTAACAAAGAGGAGGAAAAATAAAAAATATGAACAAATATAAATAAAAAATTAAAGCAATCAAGTTAATCAAAGTTTTGTTAGTACTTTACAAGTAACTTGTACTAAGCAAAGAACTGTCAGTCTTGAAATAGCCATACAGAATTCAAAAACTACTCAGTATTGCTGATAAAACAATGCTGTACAATCAAGATAAAGAAGAAAAAAAGGCCAATATAGTAATAATAAGATGCCTCAGTGACAGTTTTCTTAGATTTTAGTTGAGAGGTTAGATTGTAATATTATTTACGTTTAGTAAATTTGATGAAAACTTACGCAAGTTAAAGGATATATATGACCCACTATCAGAATGAAACCATCTCTCGAGTTCTTTTGGCTTTCCTTCTGTGGTAAATGGCAAGTAGCAGTTAAGTTGTGAGTTTTAGTTCCAATTAGTTATCATTCATTCGCCTTCTTACCTTTATTTTTCAATGTCATCAGGCTTCTCACTCCTCCTGGAACTCCTCAATGTGAGGCTCAAACAAATGCAGGGGGTCCAAGAAGCAGGGCCATGTCTAGATCTGTCTCAACAACGAAGGCTTCAAGGGTAGCTACCTTACTAGCTAAAATCTCTACTGATGTTTTGATCCAAAATTTAGGTCATTTTCTTCTATCCTTTTATTATTTGAACAAAATTTCTTCAGTCATGAAGGCTGAAGTAGCATCATGAAGACGAAGAATTTCTCTACTGCCAGAGAATGCTAAATAGAAGTTTATATTCAAGAATTAGTGGCTTGCAATGAATTGGAACTTTGAAGTCTAAAAATTTGATTAATATCCCAATCCTCTCTCTCTGTTTCAGCTTTCTGTTTCACAGTCAGAGAGCAACGATTCTACACGACCAGCTAGAAGTAGTTCAGTTACTCGTCCTTGCGTCTCTACTTCACAATTCAGTTCCTATTCCTCGAGTAGATCTTCTAACATCCTAAATACGAGCTCAGTTTCAGTCTCATCGTACACTAGACCATCTTCTCCAATTACTCGCTCCCCCTCAACAGCTAGACCATCGTCTCCAATTACCCGCTCCCCCTCAATAGCTAGACCATCTTCTCCAATTACGCGCTCCCCCTCAACAGCTAGACCATCTTCTCCTATTACCCGCTCTCCCTCAACAGTTAGACCATCTAACCCATCTGCTCGCTTAACAACATCACGTTCATCAACTCCTTTGAGAATTCGTGCACCACCCGCCAGCTCTTCAGTTGACAAGACTCGTCCTTCAGTCAACTCAAGGCCATCAACTCCAAGTTCCAGGCCTCATATACCTGCAAACTTGAATACTGCATCTGCTAGATCAAATTCTCGTCCATCAACTCCTACTCGCCGGAACCCGGCTCCTCCTGTGTCTCTGGCTGCAGGTTCTTCAGTTGGACGTGTTATTTCAAATGGACGCAATTCTGCACCATCATCTCGACCAAGCTCCCCAAGCCCACGAGTCCGGCCATCTCAACAGCCAGTTGTTCCTCTTGATTTTGCTCTCGACACACCACCAAACCTTAGAACAACTTTGCCTGACAGACCGCTCTCTGCCGGTAGATCACGGCCTGTTGCTGCTGTCACTGTGAAGGGGAGTCCTGATCCTACAGGTCCTGCCAATGTGCCGAGAAGACATTCTTCACCTATTGTCACGAAGGGAAGACTTGTCGAGCCTCCTGGAAGGGGTCGAGTGCAATCTAATGGGCATGTTACATCTTTGCCTGATCCTCGAAAGACATTACTTACTTCTGAGTTACCAATTCGAAAACCTGTGAAGTCTTCAACCACGACATCAGAGAGCACTGGATTTGGGAGGACAATTTCTAAGAAATCACTTGATATGGCTATCAGACATATGGTATGCATATTCTTTCCTTGAAGTTACAAATGATTATCTGATACATAGGAATTTAGATCCTTTCTGCTTGGATGTTACAGTTATAATTTTGAATTTAAAAGGCTTGTACTTTCAAATGCAATTTTGAGAGTAAAGGATCAAATAGATTGAGAGATCTTGTACATCATATTTTGGATTGATTGTATATTTGTATTACTATCATAATCACCATATAAATGATGATAATTAATTAATTATCAGTATCGCTTTGTCATTCCTACATTATTGACATTTTAAGAATCTGAAAGATGAAGTGACAACTATTGGGTAATATTGTCACGTGAGTTGTTCATTTTTGGTTAAAAAATTGTTCTTATTTCAAGAACAGACCTAACACTATGGGTATTCTACTTTCAGTTAGCATATGGAAACTTGGTTTAATAGAATAGTTTTGCTATTTTATCCCTTTGATGCTGCTATATAATGGCTGGAATATAAAGTTTTGATGTGATCTTTTTTTTTACCACTCTCTTTAGACCTACGTGGAAAAATTTTGCGATGGAATTTTTCTGTTTAAGTGTGTGTGTATCTATGTTTTATGGTTGAACTCTCCTTTGTGACTTTGATAAATATGAAAAATCTTCAAAGAGGAATCTTAACAATGAATCCGCTTTCTTCTTATTAATAGGATATAAGAAACGGCAGTGGGGGTGGACGGTCACTGTCAGGAACCACACTGTTTCCTCAGAGCATTCGATCATCTAAAACCCAATCTGCTCGTTCTTTGAGTTCTTTGGAATCCAGCGACTACAATGGAAACATGGAAAATGAAGACATCTCAGAGAATGGGAGTCATATTAGTAGGCATTCAGGATATGCAAATGGAACAAAAAACGGAAAATACTCTGCGAAATTGAGTGAAGTGGACATCTATGAGAGCTCTCGCTATGATGCGATACTGCTAAAAGAGGACTCTAAAAATACCAGCTGGCTGCATAGTGTTGATGATGACCAAGAATCAGTCTTTGGCCACGGATTTGAACCTCTGCCTGAACCTTTTGACGACATGTTGTAACATCTGTGGAGAGGGGGATATGTTTCCCTGATACCGTGTTTGTGTTCGTCAAATTATATTTTTCTCATAATTATTTAATCATTTGAGAAAATGAAATGTATTGGTGGTTTTATCACCAAGAACCAAATGAATTGAAGAGCAAGTGCATGTATTGTGCAAGCAAGTAGTTTTATTATCATTTTGTAGCGTTAATATGTAATTGGATTCTGGAGAGTTGAGTTGTATGGTATTTTGTGTAATGATAATGCAGCAATTATGAAAGTTTGTAACAACCTAGCATTAGTCTAGTTGATTATCTCTTCAGGTTTAAGACGCGTGTGGCCCGCTTGAGGTTAGACATTCAAACACCGAGTAGAGATTTGATTCTTTGGGATTTACCTTACATGTGAGTTTGGGTCCAAACGCGGAGGGATGTAAGACTCATTTCTACCAACACCGGCTTGCCAAAACCGATTTTAAACACGTGTCGTGTAACGATAAAGGGTTTGTATGAAGCCCATAACTACTCCATGAAATCCTTAATAAGATGTTAGTACAATGCGAAACACTCTCACAAATATGTTGTCCGCTGGCACCTGCACCATGAAGAAAAATACACAAAACCTGCATAATGGGCAAGAATAGACATTGCTGGTTTCTTTATGTGAAGCTTGCTTCATTTTTCAATACCCACTAATCATATTAATTGCACTCAATTAAATAAGTCCACAACAACTAACCTGAAATAATGTGGCAGTTTCAACCACTTTGTATATGATTAACATTTTAATCCCAAAATTTGACAACTTTAAGGTACATCAAAGTCAGAATTAGATTAGACCGAACTCATAATTGGTGCAGCAGGTGAGGCCTCTCTCACTCACAAAGAGAGTCTCTTGTCTAAGTTGTAATATGGCGGAGTTTACATGATTTTCTGGACCATCAATTGCCCAAAGCCAGACCACAAAATTGTCTTTGTTTTGAAAAAAAGGCATCTAATTAAACAAAAATAAGGATAAAAAAAAACAAAAGCAAGAAAACAAATGAAATTGTACCCGACAGCCCAAAACCAACCAATCTTTATATTTTTGGTATTTTTCCTAAAAGGGAACGTAATAATGTTCAATATGTCCAGCGTGCCCCAACAACTGTGCGCACTTTAGGTGACTCGCCGCGAAGACGGAGCAAAGAAGGCGCATTACAGTAATTCGCTGGAATCATTGAGATCTACAACGTTAAAACGCTGCGTTTGCTTCACGGAGAAGCTCAACCACCGTGGAATCTACACCACCAACAACAATGCTGCTGCTGCTGCTCTTACTTTTGCTCTTTTAGTCTGCGTGTTGTTGAAGAAATGCCGTTAAAGTAAGAAGAAAAATCTATACTTCAGCCCTCTCAAAATTTCCTTAATTTCTCCGCTCTTGCTTCAGCTTCAATGACAGTTCTTATGCTCACCAAAACCCACATTCTTCTATCGTTAAAGGTATGTGCTTTTCTCTATTTTTTGTGATTCAGATATGGTTTTAAATGCCTCAAATGCTCTAGATTATCTTGGGTTTTGGTTGTTTCTTATGGGTTGCAATTCCAACCTGTTTGGTTGCTGTGAAGGTTGAGGACAATGCAGGAATTATAACCCATTTCGCGTGAAATGTCGTATTCTTTAGTGATATATTAGGTAGATTTAAGCAGTGCTTTTGATGAATAGGAGCAAATCTTTAACAATAAGATCAATAACAGAGCTTCTGTCATCTAACTAGTTTTAGTGATATATTAGGTAGATTTAAGCAGTGCTTTTGATGAATAGGAGCAAATCTTTAACAATAAGATCAATTACAGAGCTGCTGTCATCTAACTAGTTCTATCTTCTTGAGTCTGCTAGCTTAGCTGATTCTTCACACTTACAGAGAATTTACACCAAAAAAATTTCTGTTAGATCAAGAATTTCAGTGTATTTAGGGCTTAAAGCTTCTGCTCTTTGCCTTTTCTTTCATCACAATCGGAAATCCTTCACAATGATGAATACCTGCTCATCAGTTAGGGTTTTTGTTTTTCCTTCTTTCATTTCTTCTCATACTTCAGTTGTCAATTACTTTCATGCCATCCAGTAGAAGTAAAGTAATTCGAAGAAAGAAAAGGCTGAAAAAGACTTTGTTTTATTAGGGTTTGAATTCCTTGCTTTAATCATCTTTCTTTTTTTAATTTATCTTTAACACAAAATGGATGTGCTTTTCTTCTTTTTTTTCTTCCTTTTAGTGCCTTTGCTTTAGATAATGTTTGTCACTTTAGATACTTTCTGTATGCTTTTAGTGCTGGCCCGGGTATATATTCCCAAGAAATATTTTGATACAGTTTGGCCTGAAATGTCTATTTTGATTGAGAATAAAAGATTAACATGAATCATTCTCACTTTGCCAGGGAATGAGGAGAACTGCTGAGATTACAAGTCTTCTTGTGAAATCATCTGCATAGAACTTGCTTGCATTAACAGCATCCTATGAAGCAAACTTCCTTCATCCTGGCATTGCCATTCCTTTTGCTCCTATTTTTCCTTTCACAAACGATTGCCAACCTACAATCAGACAAACAAGCCCTTCTAAACTTCTCTGCTCTGGTCCCTCATGGACGAAAAATCGACTGGAATCCTTCGAAACCAGTCTGCACTTCTTGGACTGGCATCACTTGCTACAACAATGGCTCCCGTGTGCTTGCCGTCCGCCTGCCTGGAGTTGGACTGTATGGTCCAATTCCGGCCAATACACTTGGGAAGTTGGATGGCCTTATGATTCTCAGCCTGCGGTCCAACCTCCTCAATGGGAATCTTCCATCAGACGTACTCTCGCTTCCATTCCTCCAGTTTGTTAATCTTCAACATAACAACTTCTCAGGTTCCATACCTTCTTCCCTTTCCCGTCAATTTAACTTGCTTGATCTCTCCTTCAACTCCTTGACTGGCAACATTCCAGCCACAATTCAAAATTTAACACTACTCTCTACTTTGAACCTACAAAACAATGGCCTCACGGGATCAATACCTAATCTCCCGGCACTCCAACGTTTGAATCTGAGTAACAACAACCTAGATGGCCGGATTCCATCTGATCTGCAGAAGTTTTCTGCCTCCTCCTTTCAAGGGAATGTCATGCTTTGTGGGCCTCCATTGAACCGGTGCTCCACTTTCAGCCCTTCACCTTCTCCTTCCCCTACTTATTTACCTCCCACTCCTCTCATGCCTGCAAAACAAAGAAATGGCTTCAAGAAGAAACTAAGTACAGGAGTTATCATTGGCATTGTAGTTGGGGGTTCTGTCGCACTGCTTTTCCTATTTCTCATGTGGTTTGTTTTCTGTTTGAAGAAAAAGGAGAATGAAGGTAACGGTGAAATGAACGGGAAAGTTGGAAGGAGTGAGAAGCCTAAGGAGGATTTTGGAAGTGGGGTGCAAGAGGCTGAGAAGAATAAGTTAGTGTTCTTTGAAGGTTGTTCCTCGAGTTTTGATCTTGAGGATTTATTAAGAGCTTCAGCAGAAGTGCTGGGAAAGGGAAGCTATGGTACAACCTACAAGGCCATTCTGGATGAGGGATCGACCGTGGTTGTCAAGAGGTTGAAAGAAGTGGCCGTAGGAAAAAGAGAGTTTGAGCAGCAAATGGAAACTGTGGGGAGGGTAGAACAGAACCCAAATGTCATCCCTCTCCGTGCTTATTATTACTCCAAGGATGAGAAACTCCTGGTTTATGACTACATAGCAGCCGGCAGTTTTTCTGCACTATTGCATGGTGAGCTTTATATTCTAACCTCCAATTCTTGTTCTTTCAACTGAAACCCTTTATACTTTAACATGCACTGCACAATTTCTGAAGATGACTAGATCGTATGATGATCCTGAACGGAGAAAAAACAAATATGCTCACACTTGCCCATATCGCTGTACTTGCATCGTATTCAGTTCTGTTATTCGTGAGATATATGATTCCTCACTGCCTCTGCCGTTCTCTATTTGTAATTTCATGCAGGAAACAGGGAAGCTGGACGGAGTCTTGATTGGGAGTCCAGAGTTAAGATCTCCCTTGGTGCTGCAAGAGGCATAGCCCACATCCATTCTGTCTGTGGAGGGAAATTCTTCCATGGGAATATCAAGTCTTCCAATGTCCTCCTCACACAGGGTCTTAATGGACGAATCTCAGATGTTGGCTTGGCTCCTCTGATGAGTTACCCTACTGTTCCGTCTAGGGGTGCAGGCTACCGAGCTCCAGAAGTGATTGAAACTCGAAAATTTTCTCAGAAGTCTGATGTCTACAGTTATGGCGTTCTACTTCTTGAGATGCTGACCGGTAAGGCTCCAGTCCAATCAGTTGGGCATGAGGATGTGGTTGATCTTCCAAGGTGGGTTCAGTCTGTTGTTCGAGAGGAATGGACAGCTGAGGTTTTTGACGTTGAGCTAATGAGATACGAAAACATCGAAGAGAAGTTGGTACAAATGCTTCAGATAGCAATGGCCTGCGTGGCTATTATGCCAGACATGAGACCTACAATGGAAGAAGTACTTAAAATGATTGAGGACATTAGTGCGTCTGATTCTGAGAATCGGCCCTCATCAGAGGAGAACAAGTCCAAGGACTCAAATATGCAGACACCATGATCAATCCGGTTAGAACTAACGTTCCATTTAAGCTCAAAAAAATGTAAGGTCCATTGTCTAAATTACCTGCAGTGTGGCCATAACAAAAGACTGCAGAGAGCTTACGTACATGTCCTTTCTCACAATAATTATGTTATGCTCTGATTCTTCAAGGATTTTCCCTTTAACAAAATTCCATCACCCGGTGTTACTTTTCTCGGTATCATAGCAATCTGTTTTGCAGTATCTAAACTCTCTCCACAATGAAATAACGCATGCGAAAAATGTCTAGGGCACAATTACCCCATTCTTCTCTAGTTTAAAACTATATGATGTGTATGCTAAGAAGCAAGGTTCTCAGTTCTTACTTCTTACTAACCAAGTCAGCAACACTAACGTATTTAGCAACAAAAGGCACCAACCGGAAGGGTGCACCGATAAGTGGAGCATCTGAGATTGGTCCTTCTGCCTTGCCATCACTCTCTACGACTTGTGACTCCAACTCCTGAACTTCATAATCATCCAATGGAATTTGAATAATTTCTCCAGAATCCTCAGCTTCTAAGGAGTATGGAGTTACAGCAGCAGTATGCATATTCACATTATCAACGCCCATTCTCTCGTCTTTGATTGGTACCACTTCAGTAGACTTCAACTTCTGGCCCAACAGAGGCATATTCACCTGAGATTTAGAATTCTGAGGGAGGCCGGGTTGGATTGCTTCCAGAAACTGGAGGATGCTCGGCAATCAACTTTGGTCGTTCGAGCTCGACATATAATTTATTCACCGAATGAACAAAGCAAACACACGGCACCATTTAATAGATTATCCAAACTCAACATCAAACTTCAAAATTCTAACAGACATCTTAAGATTGCCAGGAAGGGAGGAAAACAAACTAGGAAATATTTATCAAAAAAAAAACAAACTAGGAAATAATATCATAACGACGAACGCGGGAGTTCTGTTACCTTCTCAACAAGATCTGCATTTTCTGTGATCAATTTCTCAATCAACGTACTTGCATCTTCTACCTGTGCATTCAACTCCTTATTCTCGTAAATATTCTGCAAAAGGGGAAAAAGTTCGTATTTTTTCTTCTACGAGCAACCTCATAAATACTAAGATTTTTTTTTTGATTATACTCTAAAATTTCCACAATGCTAAGTCTGTGATGACAATTTCTTTCCGAGCCAAGACTGATGGAGAAACTTCTAATTAAACTCATAGCTCCTCTGTGAGAAAGCATTTTGCAAAAATTATAAGCTTCGTGGATGAAGAAATGTGCAACAAGGAACGTTTCCCAAGTTCCTCTGTTCCCTCAAGAGTGCAGAAGAAACCTTTGACTCATGACTTTTTTCACGGACTAGCAATGGCAACACGCAACACGTGCTAGGACCACAACTGCAGAAACATAACTGTAAAGGAAACAGACCTTTGAAAGTTCGTTTGATGACTGAGCTGAGGAGATGCTCCTCTCATGGTTTTGAACCTGAAACTTCACAGCAGATAAGTTCTCTAACAGCTGTTCCTTTTCCTGTAAGAGGCTGCCCATGGCTTTGTTTTAATTTTCATATCAGAACAACAGAGTTATGCTGCAGCATGGTTGCAAATGTCAGGATACAAGTTCTTTTTAATAGGTAAGGCTGGCAAGCTTTTTTTTTTTTTTTTTTTGGGTGGTGGGTGGGTGGGGTTGAAAGAACAAAAATAAATGACATTCATATAATATTATGCACGATTCCTTGTTTCATAATTGCATTTTATAACTTTAATATGTTAAAAATATTGTCCTTAAAGTTATGAAAAATGTTATATTTGAAAAATATCATATAAAAAGCTGTGAAACCCACAACTTTAATATTATGGGGGTGTTTGATTTATTTTTCTGTTAGATTAATTTTGTATATAAAATTACAAAAAAAAAATTACAATAAAAAGTAATTGAAAACTTTTAAGATGCGGGGACAATTATGTAATGTGATTATCAAATATTGTGGATCTCACGGCTTTAAGCTCTGAAAAACTATGGGATGACAACATTTCATTTTACATTTTATCAATAAAATGTGTTATTTGATTAATACAATATTTTATGCAGATTCCACAACTTTAAATTATGAAAAATGTGAAAGAAACGCACCTTTGTGATTGTGTTACAGTTTTATTATCACATTCTTTATGCTTTGTTGTATCTTCTAAGTCAACCTACAAAAACGAAGTGGTTCTCATTGGACTGCACAACAATTACAAGAAAAGAAGCCAGGCAATTGAGATAATAACTTATAACCGTATGACTATGGAGAGCCAAAAACAAGAAAGTGGGGGAAAAGGAAATCATAAACCACAAATTCCTTTACCTCTCTCTGCATCCAGAGTCGTTCCTTGGCTTCAACTAAGATGGACCGTACAACAAATTTAAAAAATATATTACTCATTATGCCTATATAATGAAATATGTATAATTAAGGTTATGACTTGTGAGTACCCAGGTGAGAAAACGCTAAATTGGCTAGTCTGTCCATTGAACTAGGCCATCACATTGACAACCTGGTGAGAACACCCATTAACTGACATGTGAATCTCGCTGAGTTATTCGGACTCAAATGAGCAAAGCCCATGAGACTCAATTTCTAGAAGGTGAAATGATGATGAGAATCACGTTCCCTTAGTTGCTTGGATTTTGAAAGGTTAACTCTCAAACTCGTTAAACTTCTATTCTCCTCGATTGTGTAAGATATTCATGGTCACAAAAATGATGAGGATGCCAATTTATCTCTTTAGAAAATGGATTTTAATATCCAACACACTATTATGTATTTCTATCCTTATAACAATAGGAAGTATCATTTTTAAAAGAAAAAATAGATAATAATTCAATTCGAATTAGGACTCGTACAATTAAATAGGGCAAAAATTGTGCGTTTGAATTCGAACCTGGTATTAAACTAGACGAATTTAAACATATAATTTATGTTCAAACTTGATTTAATCCGGATTAGACAAATTCAATCACATTAACTGGATAAAAATTTGTCATCCCTAATTTTGAGGTTTGGAGGAGAAATGAAGGGTCCGAGTGGGACCATCTTTAGCTTTAAAGTTTAAATCTTTGGAGGGAAATTTTACCAATTAGGTTGTGGCACGTAAGTGTGGTTTAAGGGGGGGAATGGCTCTTCATTAAACGGCGTTTGGTCAGAGGGGAGTCCTCTGACATTGACCAAAATGGGGATGTTCGAAACTTTTGAATCACGGGCGTATCTAAAAACACCAAAACGACAGGGGGTGTATGTGTCTTTTCGCTCTGTTTGTTCCGCTACCAAACGGATGGTTAACTCACCGAAAATATTACCCGAAAGACGAAAAACTCCCAGTGCTTTCCTCTCAGGAAACAAGACAGTCAGGGGTAGTTATGTCAAGTCGTTTGGCGAAAACAAAGCATATAGAGTGTCTGTTTGGCAAACCATTTTCAATCAACATATATGTTAATATAGCATGTAAGCTACTTATAAATGTTATATTTATCAAACACCCAAAAACAATTTTAGCATATATATTATAATTTTCAAATGCTACATAAAAAACCATTTTCAACAACATTTACTTTCTATCAAAAATGAAAAGTCTAAACTACCCCTTATATTTCAGTCAAATGACTAAAATACCCTTAATATGTAACAATCAATTATTTATTTTATTTAATAATATATTCATTTTTATTTAATAATAAATTGTTATTTATTTTTATTTAATAATATATTCATTTTTATTTAATAATAAATTGTTATTTATTTTTATTTAATAATATATTCATTTTTATTTAATAATATATTAACATTTTTACTAACATATTTAATTATTTATATTTAATAATATATTTATTTTTAAATAATATATTCAATTATATTTAATAATTTATATTTACTAATCTATTATTTACTTTTATTTAATAAAATATTCATTTATATTTAATAATATATTAACATTTTTCCTAATATATTTAAAAATATTTTTATTTTTAAATAATATATTAAATTATATTTACTAATTTATTTATTTATATTTACTAATCTAATATTTATTAATATTTTAACATTTTTAACTAATATATTAAATTATTTATATTTAATAATAAATTGATATTTATTTATATTTAATAATATATTAACATTTTTACTAATATATTAAATTATTTATATTTTGCACAAAATATTTATTTTTAAATAATATATTAATTATATTAAATAATATATTTATTTATATTTGCTAATCTATTATTTATTTTTATTTCATAATATATTCATTTATTAAATAATAAATTTTTATTTATTTATATTTAATAATATATTAAATTTTTACTAATATATTGAATTATTTATATTATTTATAGATTTAATTAATTATTTATATTTAATAATATATTTATTTTAAAATAATATATTCAATTATATTTAATAATTTATTATATATTTTTAAAAAATACTTTTTAATTTGTGCTACTGCCCTTATATGTAATTTGACACAGCATTTGAAACAACATATATGTTTTTTCTGAAATTGTTTATCAAACAGCAAAGCATTTCAAACAGCATATATATCAGCATTTCAAACAGTTTATACGCTACCAGCATATAAGCTACATGCTACATGCAAATTGCTAGATAATTGTCCAGGCTAAAGAACAGCGAATATTAAAATTTTTTATTTGTTAGGAGGTTTGTCTTTTTATGAAAATGCAACTTTTGATTTATTTATAATAATGGACTAACCTTTTCGGGCCCAAATGGTGATTTTAGGGTTTTTATTCGGATTCGTATTTTGATTGTCCTCCTTGGAATGCCAGTTTAAGTACCGCATTGAATCGGCAACAGGCGTTTAATCTGAAGGTAATTGCTCAGTGTTTGTTCAATTATGTTTTGTTCGTCTGTAATAATAGTTCCTGCGCTGTTTCTGTTGTTCTGGATCAGCAATATTCAGGTTATTTATTTTATCTTTACTACCTGATTCGCATTTGGAAAGCCAAATACAAGTATTTTTGCTTCATATATTGATCCGATTGCTTAGATTTGGAGTTACTTAGTCGTATGTGTTTCGATTTTGGTTAGATATCTTACAATGTACGCGAATTCTTCATTTAATATCTTAACGCACTTTCCTTTTTTATTGTGAGAAAACGATTGACGGTAATTTTTTGTTGCCTAAAATGGCTATAAGAATCGCAAAAGCGACTATGCTGTATCAATAATGTTCATTCATTGCGATTTCAACCACAAACGCAGCCTCTTTGCATTTTGGATGCATTGCTGCATATGTATGATCCTTCTTAGATCTAGCAGCGGCAGAAGTATTAAACAGTATGCTTGTTTAGTATTTTTTTGTTATGATATGTGTTGGGTTTCAACATTAGCATGATGGGTTTTGTGGCTACTCAAGCCATGTGCTAAGGAATTATAATACACTTCGTTTTTTTCTTGTCTTTCCTCTTATTTCTCCGTTCTTAAGCTGTCTGCTAAAGAGTTCTCATTCTCTTGTATGTTTTGCTCGTTGTGATTTACAATTTAAAGTCTCAATATTACGTTTTGGTGTTTGTTGTGTACTTAGTCTTGGCATACTCCTGAGACAAATGCAGAACCTTTTAGTTTCAATGTTTTTGAGTTTTATCAAGATATATCTCTCATGTTAACCATTCAAAGACAGCTGGGATGCTGTAAACCTGCCCCTGTAAAAAATTGTGGAAAGAATGAAGTATGATACCTATTTGTAACTGATTGTTACATGGAGGTATATTTTGGTTTTAGTCTGTGACCGTTTCTTTATGCCCTTTTTTTATCCACTACCTTTCCTTTTCTTGAAACTCTTGGCTCTTGTTTGGTCAATTTGTCGGATCTTTGACTTTCGGGCAATTTGTCCATTACAGCTGCTAGCTTGGAATTTGAGTTTTTGACATCATGGGAGCTTGCTTGTCGAAGGTAAATCTCTTTACCTGTACGTGCCAAAGTCCTTACGATAAAAAAAAATAGGGAAGAAAAAAAATCACTGATTCTCTCCTGATTTATATTTTTATCTTGTGCAGCGTTATTTTTTTCTTTTTCAAATTCTGGCTAGATTTTATGTTTCAGTTCATGGCTTGTCATTTCTTAATTACTTTCTTTCATATTTTTCAATTTATGGTCTTTCCCCCTTCTTTACTTGAATAGAAACATTATAAAAAATCGTCGAACTCATATAACAAAGAAATTTTAACTTGAATCGTTTTGTTCATGTTTCTTTTTCATATTTGTGCGTGTCTATATAATAAACAATGTATTTTTCCCTTTTTACTTGATAGTGGATCAAACCTTAGTAGATGGTGATAATTATTTAGCTGTAAGAAGTCAAGGCCTAAAGCACTAGGAAATTCACTTTTAGGTGATATTTTCGGTAAAATGATATATTAGCATAATGGAGATGGATTGATCTAGACTTCTACCAAAGATGGATTTGGTACACAACTAAAATAGCTCCTTCATAAGAACTGCGCTTTTCACCCTTTTCTGATTTTTCTTTGTTGTTTTAGTGTTTGTCATAGATAAGCATCTCCTATTTAGAAGTATAGCTATATCGCATAGCCTTTTGGCCTTTTAGTTGGAAGGTTGTATGCATTATGTTGTGTCTCTCCTCTTGCAATGCTGCATTGTCCTGCTAGTTTCCAGAGAAACATAATCTTTTGTATCAGTCATATTCTTGAATTTGGAATAAAAAGAGAAGTGATACTTCCTGACATGGGGCACAGAATGGGACCACTAAAATCAGAATAGCATTCATATAAATGTTCTTACATTGAGTAGAATCGAACATTGAAGAGATTAGTTGACAACAGTACTTAGGAGTAAGTTTTCACTTTTCAGCAACCATGCACTTTCCCAGAACCGAAGTTTCAACCTTCTCTATTTGGGACTTCTTTTTTTCTTAATGCTTTAAATCACGTTAATTAATTATTAGTGCTTTGAGTTTGCATTTTCAAACTCCAGTTTCTCTTATGGTAACCTTCCAATCGAAATCGATTCATCTTGCAATTCTAACGTTGACAGCAGTAATCTCTACAATTAGTGAGAAAAATGTAACTGAATTATCTTTCACTGGTATTGTAGCCTTTTCAAATTATATTTTACCTCTGCTGTCATTACATGTGTTTAATGCATTATTATTATTATTTTTATTTTTATTAAATTCGATCTTGTAACTGGATTTTCAATTTCTTGTCTTGAATATAAAATTTGGTGCTAAATCTACAATTTTCGTGACTGCTGTAGTATCGCAATGATGGTGATGATTCGGATCACCACATTGACTTTGCTGGTGGTAATGTGCACCTGATTACCGAAAGAGGAAGTTGGGAACAGAAGTTGTCAGAAGCAAATAAAGATGGAAAGATTGTAAGTTCTTTTCACTTAGACAGATGATCATTTTTTGCTTATTAATAAAGATGTTATCTATCAAATCCATAATTTATGGAGTGACTTTGTTTCATGATTAGAGACGGTCCACAGGGAAAAATTCATCTAAAGCTGCCAGCAGAAATATAAAAAATCATTGATTAGTTGTGGAAGCGTAAGTGCAGAACTTTGTTAAGTTAATTATAATTTTAAGCTAAAAGGAGAAAGTATCACATAGGTCATGAAATGTTGTTAACCCTGTTCAGACAGTTGCTTTTGAGAACGGGGAATCTTTTTGCATCAAATCCTGGTTTTGTCTATTATGCCACTGAAAAGTTGACCCTTTCTTTTGAAAACATGGTAAAAAGTAGCATATGGATTCATGAATATAAAATAAAAACATTTTGAGTCCTTGCATTTTTGCTGCCTGCCTCAGTAATTTGTGCAAGTGACAGCTTCCTGAATCTCCCATTTCCTAATGAACCCCTTCTCTTCCCCGCCCACTTCTCTTCTTTCTTTTTAAGGTTTTCCCACATATGCAATTGTTTCCCTCATGCATTCGTAGAATTTAGGCTTGCAGCTTTTGCATTAGATTTTATAATCTTTTACTTGGAATTGTTTTAACTTATAAATGGAAGGATAATTTTACATATCTGATGGGTTTTCCTCTAATATCTGCACATTTAATGACTTGGATATTTACAGGTGATTGCAAACTTCACTGCAACATGGTGTGGTCCTTGTAGAATGATTGCACCATTCTACAGCGAGTTATCTGAGAAATACCCTTCTTTAATGTTCTTGGTGGTCGATGTTGACGAACTAAGTGTAAGCCTTCCAACCTCTACATTTTTATAAATTATAATATGCATCTTGTTGAGAGCACCGCTGGTTCAGTGGTTGGCTCCTCTCCTCTGAATCCCTCCATCCAACATTGAACAATCAAAAAGGAAGAAAAAATTGTACCTTTTTTTTCCTTCACTCGGTCAAGGTTAGTGTCCTGCCTGCCTACGAGCAGTTGTTTCTAGTCACATAATGGATTGGCTTAGCATAAAAGAACATATCAAATCATTAAAATGAAATTTAAAAGTAAAGGTTCTAATGAAAAATAATTTACCTCATGTATGTTTGTGTCTACAGCCAAAGATGCTGAGTTTATTAAGTTTGTGTGAGCTTATATGATATTCCAGGATTTTAGCAGTGGATGGGATATCAAGGCCACTCCTACATTCTTCTTTCTTAAAGATGGCCAGCAAATCGACAAACTTGTAGGAGCTAACAAGCCAGAACTACAGAAGAAGATAACTGCTGTGATCGACTCAATTGTTCCTTGTCACAAATGACTGAGGTAATTCCTGTTTTAAAGGCCCGTGGATTGAGTGTCTTGTTTTGCTTAGTTGCAATATTTTCGCTCTCCATGTTGCTGATTTGTCATGTATATATGTCTCATTTGCGTGGAAATATATTTGTTGTTAGAAATTTTGGGTTCTTGACCCCGAAGCGATTAAATTTTCATTGCAGTCCGATGAAAAGTGGGGTGAAAATATGAAAACTGTTTCATATTTGTTTTTCCTTTCAATATTCGTTTTTGTCATATAATAATGTTTACAAAGAAAATGTACTGCTGCTAAAACAATCGAAACATAATTGGGCCAACGTAGCTAGTCGAGTTACCAGGGAGGCTTTGACAAAATTTGTAACGAATCCATGTTCCTATCACACATCAATGCATTTTTTTTTGGGCCTAAGTGTCATTAAGTGAGTTCAAGAAGGACAAAACTTTGCGGGCTTGATGTATTCTCGGGAATCGAACAATTCAAAGCGGACAATATTGTTAACGTGCATAAGTTTGGAATTTAGGAAAAGAAAGGACAGACTTGTATGTCATTTGATTGAAAGTACTATATGTTCTTGTTAACGTTATGTTTTGAATCTTTTCTTGTTCTTAAAAGCCTCTGTTCTTTTTGCATTTGATTCCACGTGAACTGTCCTTTGTTAAGGCAAAACAGGCTCGTGGGGCGCTACCATGAAAATGTCCTAATAATATTTGTTTGTAGCTCTTTCCATACGATATGTTTTTGACTAATAAGAAGTTTGGTGGAATGTTCCGAGTTTAGAGAGGTGGAGTCCCATATTGATTGTATGTTGTATCGACTATGAAGCTGTGTTTCCGTGTGCTTTCCTTGCTTTTAAATCCGTGTGGGCCCTAAATTTTCATTTATAGCATGCCAGCATATCAACTTTGCTGCACTTCTTTTGGCAACATTACTATTGGCTTGGAAAATAAATAATGAATTTCATCTACGGAGTCTTCAAAAACAAAATTCAACAAAGCATCCTAAGGGAAAAAAATAAAATAACGTCCGTCTGCAATATTCTTATAGTGAACGGAACAGAAGATTATTCTATACAATATAGAGAGAGAGTGTTTTCAAAGCTTGAATGACTATTTCCATGGATTTTTTAAGGGTGGTAAACATTTGAGTCTGGATCTGATTAGTTTGAATTTTTCTAATGTTCTTAACTGATTACAGCTTGATTGATTTAAATTTGGATAAGTAAATCGGATAATAATTCAATCCGATCTCAATAATTAAATTAGATAAAAATTTTATATTTAGACCCTAACCATGTTTTACACTAAATAAAATATTTGTATTTGAATTCAGATTTTAGAGATGTAACTTAAGTCTTAATTTAATTTAGGTCCAACATAATTTTGTCATCCTAGATTTTTATGTAATTTTCTTCATTTGTATGACGTCCAATTGAATAAAGAACGAAATTTGTCAAAACGAGAACAATTATAACAACCTAAATATAAAAATCAAGAATATGTAACATATAATTATCTTCTCAAAAAAAAAACATATAATTATCTGTCTTTCACAAGTCAATGTCACTGGGAATCAATATGGACGCGTAGACAAAGTCACGTTCTGCTGATTCAGGTATTCTGCTTACATGCAAATGGACAGAGAGCTGTCCTGCATAATTGACGCGTTTAACAACAATTGACATAGACATCACCCATGGGGCCCACACGTATGGCACACCAACTATTGCGCTGCATAAGACTCGAGAGTTTGTTATCAATCACCATCCACCATTACAACATTATTATGAAAACCAAATAACATGGTTTTGTTAATGCTCAATCTAGGAACGTTCGTGGCAATGATTGGTTGTAAGAAGAACAAAGCATGAAACATAAACACAAATGCCAAATGAAACGAATAATTTCATCAAAGTTGAATTAAGGTTACATCATATATTTTACACAATTCATAAAAATATAGGTACAAATTATAACTTGACTTGATCAAAACGTAGCTCAAGTGCAAAGGAATTAAAAAACCAAATAAAAAAAATGTAAAGTGAAAATGAACTGGAGTACAAAATGCTTCTGTAGTCTTTTGGCAGTAGATAGATAACAGTAGTTGCCCGATTGGTTCTCGTGGAACTGTGGTAAATTTATAGGGGACTTGGATCTCACCGGCCTTTGGGATTCATGATCTGTGAAAACACAGCACTTGGCGTCAAGCCATCGGAATCCTCGCTAGCCAGGCTCCGGCCGCCAATGCTCATACTCATGCCACTGCTCCTTGAATCTGTCACAATACCATCGAAACCTGGGGATGCATCAGGATCCTTCTTCCCTTTACCACAAGTGAATGGCACCTCCTCGTCATCTAATCCACTAATGCCCTGGCCACTCTCCTCTGCGCTCTCTTGTAGCTGCAAAGCAAACTCAAGGTTCCAAAGCACATCACCCATCGACGGCCTTTCAATACCTTGATCAGAAACACACTTCATTGCTGTCTCAGCAAACTTCTTGAAGCATTCCGGGGTGATTTTCCCCTTCAGATATGGATCCATAATCTGATCAAGAATGCCTTTCTTGAGGCAATGTGCAGCCCACTCTGCCAAGCTCACTTGCTCCTTCTGCAGTGTCGGGTTCAAGGCTGGTCGAGCACACAGGATTTCAAAGAGAACCACCCCAAAAGAATACACATCAGATTTCTCAGTTAGTTGCTGCCTTCTGAAGTATTCTGGATCAAGATAGCCAAAACTGCCCTTCACCACAGTGCTGACATGAGTGTGATCCAATGTAGGACCCGTTTTCGAAAGCCCAAAATCAGAAACTTTGGCTACCCACTTCTCATCCAGAAGAATGTTTGTTGTCTTAACATCTCGGTGGATGATAGTGTGTTTGGCACCTGTATGCAGATAATGTAAACCGCGGGCAGCTCCTATGCATATTTCGAGTCTTTGCTTCCACGGGAGAGGAGGCTTTTGCGTTTTATACAGATGTTCACGCAGTGTGCCATGAGCCATGTAATCATAGACAAGGATCATCTCGCAGTTCTCTTCACAATAACCAATCAATGACACAAGATGGCGGTGACGAAGTTTTGAAAGCATTTCAATCTCAGTTTGGAACTCATGGACGCCTTGTTCGGAGAGTGGGTTCCCGCGCTTGATTGCAACTTTAGTTGAGCCACCATCAATGTCTCCCTTATAGACTTTGCCAAAACCTCCTACTCCCAGAATTAGAGCTTCGTCGAAGTTGTTTGTAGCCGCCTTAATCTCAGCAAAGGAGAAATGCCGGCAAAGGTTTGAGGGAAGAGAAGAGGCATAACTTCCAGTAGTCGTCTTGGCAGAGCCAGCAGAATGTGAATTTCCGTATAGAGAAAGAGGTAGCCACCCAGATGGCCCATCACTGGCACTTGCCTCCTTCCCATCCCTACGCCGACGAGCAGCACCAACAAAACAGAAAGCAATCATTAGGGCAGCTACAATTCCTCCACTTACACCTCCGGCAATCACAGCTGTTTTGTTCTTCGAATGACCGACAGGAGAATGTGGTAAAACTCGTGATGGATCAACAACATTGTGTTCAGGGACTGGATTTGGCCCGGCAAGATTGTCATCTGCACCACTTAACTTGAATATCTCCACTCCGTTTAAGATTGAATCATAATACTGGGACTTTGAAGCTGTGTTTGGATGCAGTTCAAGCCATACATCTTGCCGCGGACCCCCACCAGGTACATACACTATGTAATCCTTGTAAACTGGAATGCCATTACTCTCAGCCCAGCCAACCACATCTGCCGCACTCATGGCAGTTTGATTGAGAAGAAAGATGTCGAATACTCTCTGATTAATCTTGGTTATGTAATCAGCAACCTCACAGAAATGGAGCCTAAACAAGTAAGAGAATCCCGAATCAACACTAAAAATCCAGGTCAAATTGTAGTTCAGATTGATACTAGCATCACGCCCCATTGACCTTGCCGTGGTATAGACATCAAGTGGTGCTATATAAGTAGGCATGCCAGAAGGGTAGTTGATCGTCATATTTGAGTCGGCAGCCACTGTAACTCCTTGTGCTGCCCCACGAACATACAGCACGTCATTAGACCAAGACCTAAACATACCCGTATCACCAGAAGGCGAGATATCATTTCCACCCACATTTAACCGATAGATATTCTCAAGTGCAGTGCGGTTATCAATGGTAAAAGAAGAAGAAGATTGACCCACAACAGTTAAAGTTCCATCCGTAGAACTATAAATATCCGGCATTGAAAGCACCTGAATACCATTAACAAATGCATACGCTTTCGAACTATTAGAAGACGGACTAAAAGTCATGTTAAAAAATGCACCATCCACGTTGACGGAATACTCCTTTATAATGTATGCAAGATTCAAAGCAGCGGAGGTTTGAGCCACACTGAAGTTCTTGAGCAGTGTATAAGAACCAGATGTGACAGAGAAGAGAGCATCAGTAGCATTAAGCCCACCATAGGAGTTAGAATAGAAGTAGAGGCGGATAAACTTGCGACCTGAAGCCACTGGAATACTGTATGTAAAATCGGACTGAAAAATCCGAGCAGTCATGAAAGGAACTAAGGAAACGGCAGGATCCTGAGTGGCGGCCTCCGATGTTGAGGATTTCCCGGATGACAAGAATTTGGATCCCAAATCGGTGGTCCATTTCTGGTTATCCCCGTCGGTGGAGTCAGAAGGTGCACCACAATCGAGAAGTATCTTCTCGGTGGGAACATAGTCAGCTGCAAAGAGAGAGGAAGCTAAACAAAGAAAAGCTAACATTGAAACTGTGATCGTCATGAGGTCGAAATTTAGGTAATCTCTGCCACTCTTAGATGATGTGAAACGAGGCAGAGATGCAATTCAATTGAATATCTTTCCGGAACTGAATCAATCAGTACAATAGAAGGAAAGACATGACAAGAGACGAAACTGAAGCTAAACAGAAATTTAATTCCAAGATCAGAGTCCCTTCAACACCTCAATTTAACATCACAAACGAAAATCAAGAGCTAGGCATAAAGATTAGCACGAACAAGTTTCAGATCTAGAGGAAGACGGAAACAAGCACGATATTGCAGGGAATTAACGAGAAAAACTCAAATGAAGTCAAAAGAGAGAGAAGCAGAGAGATCAACAGATTTAGACAATGAAAACCAGCGAAGTCAAATGAGCGCAGAGAAGGCAGATTGGAGAGAAATTTGAAATTCACCTCCTGAAATTGACTGTGATACAGACGAGAAGCTTAAAGAGGAGACCGGAGAGATCACCGGAGGATATTCAGGGTTTGGAAGTGTAACGAAATGGAGAAGAAGACAGCTTTCTATGTTAGAAGTAGTGCTAAACTGCTACTATTTAATAGTTGAGTTATTAAATGACCGTAATGACCCTATGGCGGTAGACTGGCAGTGTTGGTCCGTTGGATGACAGCAGGTCACTCGGGAATAACCAAAGACGACGCGCTAGATTTGTCGGAAGGGCCTGTTTTTGGGCTGGGCTATTTAGACAGAATTTTTATAACAGGCCCATATTTCCATTTCATTTGTTGGGCCTCTTTGCACGTTGGGGTGGCCCAAAAAGAGACCTACGGGCTTTTTATATTTTGATGTGGGGGGGGAGGGGGGTGTTGTTTTGCTCCAACAACTTTGGAGTGACATATCCAACTCAGCATACTTTCATACACACCTACCTTCCTCTATATTTCTCAATACTATATCTATATGTATGTTTCTAAAGCAAAGAAACATATATCTATATTTTCTTTGCTTTAAAGCTTTTGAGAGATGATCTCCTCTTTAATACTCTTCTTGCAATTCAAATTTCCTCTGAACTAATAGAGACCAATATATATAAGTGGTCCACTGAGAATGCAAAACCCAAGTTACAGAATCCCTACCATGGATACAGCATTAGGTTTCAAACTCATTATTTCAGTTGCTGTTTCTCTTATTTTTTTGGCAAATTCCAGGCCCATTGTGTTCGGGGTTTCAACAGAAGATACTAATATTGCAGATCCTAGCACAAGCAACTGGTAGCAATCATTCATATATATATATATATACACAACTTGATTGTGCTTCTGAAAACTAGATCTCATTGGTAAAAAATTTCTCACCTGTTCAGGAATTATGAGTTGGAGGCAGAGGAAGATGCATGGGAAATGATACAGAAGGATGGCAACCAATTTGTGGTGAATGGCCAGCCTTTCTATGTTAACGGATTCAACACATACTGGCTGATGATTTTTGCTGCTGATCAATCCACAAGAGGAAAGGTCACTGAGCTCTTCCAGCAAGCTTCTTCTGTTGGTCTCACAGTTTGTAGAACTTGGGCTTTCAACGATGGTCAGTGGCGAGCTCTTCAAAAATCTCCCTCAGTTTATGATGAAGACGTTTTTAAGGTTCTTCCTGTCCCAACAGTATTTCACAAAATGTTCATGCAATGAAACCATAGTTTGAAACTAAAAACTGTCGAAACTCATTTTCGCAGGCTTTGGATTTTGTGGTGAGCGAGGCAAAGAAGTACAAAATCAGGCTTTTATTGTCATTAGTCAATAACTGGGATGCATATGGTGGTAAGGCACAATATGTCAAATGGGGAAAAGATGCTGGTCTTAATTTAACATCAGAGGATGACTTTTTCTCTCATCCAATTCTCAGAAGCTACTACAAGGCCAATGTCAAGGCAAGTTTTTCGATTCTGTTTAACTGTATTTTCGATTCTAGAAATAGTGTGACTTCATCTCCATTTTTATCAGCTTTAGAAAATTATATGATTTTTTTTCTTTCAATGTAGACGGTTCTCAATAGAGTCAATACGGTCACAAATATAACTTACAAGAATGATCCTACGATATTTGCTTGGGAGTTGATGAACGAGCCTCGATGCACCTCAGATCCTACAGGAGATAAGTTGCAGGTTTGTGTTCTTCACTAACAGTAAGATTGTAATTTAGCTTTCATGCAGCGCTAGAGCTGCAATATTCAGTAACCTGAACGTCCTTGTGTTTCTAGTCCTGGATACAAGAAATGGCAGTCTTTGTGAAGAGCATTGATGCAAAGCACTTGGTAGAGATCGGATTGGAAGGATTTTATGGTCCCTCGGCACCAGGAAGGACTCAGTTCAATCCCAATTCTTATGCTACACAGGTCGGAACTGACTTTATCAGGAACCATCAAGTTCTTGGTGTTGATTTTGCTTCTGTTCACATTTATGCAGATTCTTGGTAAGTACTACAGGTAGAATTTCTCACTTGAAATGCATTAACATACACGGATCTGATTAAACTCATTGGTGAAGGATGTCACAAACGATTTCTGATGCTCATCTCCAATTCACTAAGAAATGGATGGAAGCGCACATCGAAGATGCTGAGAAATATCTGGGAATGCCTGTCGTTTTTAGTGAGTTTGGTGTATCTGCAAAAGACGATGGTTACAATTCGACTTTCAGGGACACACTTATCAGCACAGTGTACAAGACCCTTCTGAATTCTACAAAGAAGGGAGGGAGCGGAGCGGGGAGCCTTCTGTGGCAGCTCTTCCCTGAAGGGACAGACTACATGGATGATGGTTATTCAATTGTTCTTTCAAGATCTCCTTCAACGTCAAACATTATATCCCTTCATTCCACAAGAGTTGCAATCTTCAATTCCAGGTGTTCTTGGAGATGCCACTGGGGTTGCAAGAAGAATCTTTTCGATGCATTACTTTACCATGATGATATATAATGGTGTTCATAATTCGAGAAAGATACATTGCCCAGCCACTACAAGAAAAACAGAGTTCTAATAGCAGCTATTGTAACAATCGCGCTTGTTTGTGCTTCGAAATGCTTGAATACTGATGTTGATTGATAAATACTTTTGTATAAACCTATGACATAAAACAAATCTTGTCTGTGTGCAAATCTTCCCAGCTATTACATACCGAAATAAACAGATAATAAATTAATGCTAGACTATAGGGCTGTTTCTCTGTAGGATGGCAGCAGCAGGTCTAACGTATGTGAAATCTCCAAAAGGGTTTGCACATGTCTTGGGGGATGCAGCTGGAGATTCCGACAAAGGCATGTCAGTCCAGCACTTGTCAAAGTTGGCAATGCAGTGCTTCCCCGACACTTCTGGACGGAAACTTGGCTTGATTTCTCTTGCTTCCAGTTTCTTCCAATTGATTGGCTTGAACCACTTGTGGCTCTTAATTTCATCAGTCTCACAAGGTCCACTCCCAAGGCGTTTGCTGGGATCCTTGTTTAGCAGCTGGAATGTGATTCAGTCTTCTAATGTCAGTTCCATGTCACAAATAAGTTGAAATCACAACTCTTTCAATGGCATATAATTAGATACAAAAATAAATACTTACACCCTTCAACAGAGAATGTGCTTCACTTGTCAAAAATGCTGGAAGCTTGATCTTATCTTTAACTATCTTTCGTTGAATTTTTTCCCTGTTGCCAACAAATGGAGGCTACACAACCAAAAATAGAACAATTTATATTACAACTTGCTTCCCCATACAATCAGAGCATGGTAGAGAAACACTCATATCCCGAAGAATGGTAATAGCAAGAAGTACTATGGGTCAATATATTGGATATCAATGGAATTTTCGTTTAAAGATATTTGGAAGCTGAAATTCTAGAAACTTCAATCCATAATTTTCGATCTTATTCGTGTCAACTTGTAATAAATGAATCTTACATCCGACGCAAAAAGAGCATTGAAAGATATTTTGATGTAAACAAAGGAATAGACTATAAAAGGAAAATAATACCTTTCCAGTAAGCATCTCATATAATAAAATTCCCACGCTCCACCAGTCCGCAGCTTTATCATGGCCCTTTCCCAGAACAATTTCAGGTGCCATGTACTCAACTGTTCCACACATGGAGTTTGATCTTGTATTTTCCTCAAATTGCTTTGCCAGGCCAAAATCAGTCAATATCGCCTGGAAGGAAAATTGAATAACTGGGTCAGAATTTTTTTACCACAACCTTTCTTTGAGGACAGGGGAGTTGGGGACTCTAAAAGGAAGAGAATAAAAGAGAGAGAATACATGGCCATCGGCATCCAGGAGAATATTTTCAGGTTTAAGATCCCGGTGCATAATGCCATTGATATGAAGGTGGGAAACTGCAGAAACAATCTCAGCAGCATATACACGAGCCAAATCCTCCCTAAAACATTATCATGAGTATTCATCAATTCAATGCCTAGGGAACTCATAACATTTAAAAAAAAAACAAAGACAATAGAGGCACCTGAAAAGGCCATGGTGAGCCAACTGAAAGAAGAGGTGGCCTCCGTTTATAAAATCCAGAACAAGATACAGTCTATATTTGGTCTGCATATCAGAAACAGGCAGACTTAGTATTGCAATAGCAAATTACAGGAACATGAAAGAAATTCCATATTGCAATCTTTTACTACAAAAACTATCACTAGACTAAACGATTCCATCTACTCGATCAATTCCATTACCTCATAAAACCTTAGGAGTAACTAATATGCAACAAAACAAGAGGAAAAATATATATAATAATATCAAATACAAAATCTAATCAAGAGAAATGAAAATTACTTGGAATGAGTATTTCAGCTGAACAATGAAGGGGTGATCTATCTTTGTTAAAATTTCCTTTTCAGCTTTCATGTATTCCACATGATCCTTCTCGATTATTTTGTCCTTCCGCATTACCTTCATTGCATAAATCTCGGTTGAACCCCTCTTCCTCACCTGATATACTCTTCCAAATGCACCCTGGCCAACAACACTCAAAACTTCAAAATCTTTGAGTCCTATAGCTTGTACCATTATGGGATCTCCCTCGACATCATCAAGGGAATACTCGGCGACATCTTCACTAAAGGAGTAGTCATTATAGTCTCTCAGCATCTCTTTCTCGACAAATTCATCATATAAAGTGAGTTTACTAAGCTTAAGAGATTCGCTAATGCAAGAGGATGGGCCAAGCAATGAATGTGATCGGCTGTAAATGACAACAGGATCATCATAAAGGCGTTTGCTCACATCCGTTGCCGCTTTATTACAAATTCCCAAGTCATCCAGGATGCCTTTGGTGGAGGCCTGAACTGGTAGAGGACCAAAAACATCCGAGAAATCAAGTTCAAGAGGATCTGGCAAGACGGCATCTGAAGGGTTCAGAGGAAAAGGCAAATCGGCCTGCAACAATTTTCCCACGTGATTCTTTCCCAAACCAGGTAACCTAGAGGAAACCATGTTGCCAAAGACTAAAAGATGGCCAAATCAATTGCTGTTATTATGATTTGGCCTACCCAAAAATTTCTAAATTACTAGTGCAGAGGGACTCCTATCAACGGCCTTACTCAACACGTAGTTGACGAATGCAAAGGAAATCCCAAGGAATTTTGGCAGCAGGCAGAACAGAGCACAGAAGAAGTTGTTCTTATTTCCTGATTTGCAGGAAACAGTGCATACTCCAACAGTTGTAGAATTCATAAGGATCAAGCTTTCAATTCTGCAATCAAACATAAAACAATTAGAAACGTGAAATCGGGTTCAACACATTACCCACAATAGCATCCGCATGTCACCAGTGAAGCTAATTATCTCGATATTCAATTCCTCCAATGCTAGTAAATAAATAATGAAAGATGGCCTCAATTGCTTCAATTTTCAATCAGAATTAAACAACTAGGGTTCTTTTATTATAAGTAAATAATCAAAGCTTCTACTTGATTGCCAGAACTTACTGTCAAACCCAAATTACATGTTCATGCCACAAGGGTCTCAAACATTAATTCTGAGCTTTAGTTTGAAAGTAGAAAAACACAAAAGGTGCACAAACATAATAAACTACACAAAAACTACGACTTTATCATATTATTATAAAAGTAGAATCAAGTCCAAAATTCCTTTTCGAAAAATTAGAACATGAAACTGCTATCCAGATTAGACGGTTTTACTCAGAATACTCTTAATTTCTGCGTTAATCAGCAAACACGGGGAAAAATAATAATTTGAGAGAGGAAAGCAGAGAGAATTCCTAGCATACTCGAAAAGATTGCAGAGCGAGGAAGAGACGCGGTGGATCGCTTTGGTTTGAGAAGCGTGTGTTAATGGTGAAATCCTTAATACGAAGGGAAGCGTCCACGTTTGCAATTACGAGAGGCGTGATCAAGTTTCATCCGAATAAATGATCTGCCACGTGGCATTAACGATTAAATTTCGACTGCAGTTAACGACGCATCATTATCGAAGATCTTGCGCCCAAAGCGGAATATGCTTCTCCGTTCCTGATCCGGATTGAGACTCGAGATTACCGACCGGCTTTTTTTTTTTTTTTAAATTAAAAATTACTAGTATATAATATAATTGATTAGATTCTAAATTCATTTAGTCCGTAATAATCATCAATTTTTTTAATGTCCCTATCTTATGTTTCTTGTTCTTCTCCCATAAAATCCTTATCCATAACATTATTTTTAAAACGAACTAAAATATTAATGAAGTTGACTTTCCATAAGTTTGAAAACGAGGTTGACTCACTAACTATTGGATAGTCAATAAATTCATCCGCTTATGATTTGGCGTGTTTTGGTCATTATATAAAATAAAAAACACCAGTGGAGGGATAGTTCCAGTCGAGGGTGTCGGTATGTCTAGTAGTGTTGCACTGTTGCTCATGAGTGTGGTTGGAGGATTGTCCTTCCTTTGTAACTCATTTGATTTTTTAGAGTCTGTAAACTCTCATTTAGTTTAATGAATTAATGTGTTTCCCAAATCATTGGATGAATGTATACACCCGGATTATTGAGAATGAAATATTTTGGTTTTAACACAACTTTTTTGTGATTGAAAATTGTGTATAAATTTATTTTCCTCACTCTCATTAGTTGCATAATTTTTTTATTACAAGGATCCCATAAAAAATAAAAATATAAAATCGGACCCAACAAAAATAGATAACAAGTAGCCATGCACTGAATTGTGCCCAAAAGGTCAAAATAGTTCGCCCAAGTTATCAGTTTGAATTAAGGCTCGTTAACTGTAATTCACATGTTGATGATCCAGCAGGCCCAAATGTTCAGTCCGGCCCAAGTTAAACCAATCCCAAGTAGAAACTAGAAACTAGAAAGAATCGGAGTCTCTGCCCCTCCAACCACCACTATTTTATAGTCATGTCTAGCCGTTAGAGCCTCTTCATTCAAATTCAAAGTTCAAATCCCCTCACTTTCTCTCTCTCTTTCCTTTTTCCAACTTTCACCTCCTATTTGTATTCCTCTCACAGAACCACACTCATAGCAGACGCCAACCCAAGAAAAGTAAATAGTCCCATCTACAATGCCGATTGTTCACTCCCCAATCATGCCAAAATCCGGCCGCAAACCTCTTCAACCCAAGAACATTTCGGCCAATCAGGGCACTGAGATCCCAATCATAAAGCCCGACCAACAAAAATGGATCGAGATCAGGGTTGTGGGAGATTCGGACAAGGAGAATCACCCAGTGCATTGCACAAGTACCCCGAGTAAAATCTCGTCATTGGGGCCTTTCGAGGCGTCGCTTGCGGAGGAGCTTAGTGAGGTGAAGAAGAAGCTGGAGAGATTGAGATTGGATAGAGAGAGGACTGAGAAGATGTTTAAAGAGAGGGATAGGGTGTTGGATATGCAGATGAAGGAGCTACAATCGAGAGGGGAGATCCAGAAGAAACTCGAGATTGAGGTTGATAGATTGTACAGATTGAATGAGCTCAAGTCCTACTGTATGGTGAGCAGTATAAAGCATTTACTGTACTGTCCAGTGCCCATTATTGTTTTCTTTTAGGGTCTCATTTATTGATGTTCCCTTTCGGGTTTTTAATCAGAGAATCTCTCCAATCCGAACACTCCGAGAGAAAGAGAGAGAGAAGAAAGACAGTGAAGTAGCTCAGTTGGAGGTACAGATTCAAATCGTCGTTCTGTGTCTTTCTGTATGGAAATTCTTACGTCCGTAGCTTATTCGATTTCCTATTGAAACTGATTTTTTGTTATTGGTTCTGGGTTTTTCCTAAGCAGGAACTGAAAAGTGTAGATGCAGAAGAATCTAAAGATGAAGTAATGTCAGAGTGTTCAAGTTCTGCTACTCCACAGCTTGCCTTTTGATTCGATTCCTCTGTTTGGAAGTCTTGAGAAAGAAAATGATATAATAATAGCTCATTATCATCATCATTGCTAAAGTTGGATAATTTTGAAATGTTAGCCGCTTCTTTTGGGCCGAACTCGCAAGCTGATATCATTTCACATTTTAATTGAGAAATCCCTTTTTGACTTTTGGTTGTAGCAAGTTCAATATGGTAGAAGCTCAAATCATATAGCAGATCATATACGCTAGTTTATAAACTCAATTTCTTTTTACACATAAATTTATATTCTGTCCAACGTACTATATATACCAAACAGATATTGAATAAATAGACCATCCTAAAGAAAAATGAACATTGAGAATCAAAAATACCTTCTAGTCAGAGGAATCGGGGAATATACAAAATCTGATAATCAACCGATTAGTCCATGATCTAGACATCTAGGATAAATCCCGAGTTCAGGCCCATTAATTACCACGACTCTCTCTCGATGCCTTCCTTGCTCTTTAAAGCCAAAAAATGGGCTTCCTATTAATTGCATCGGGGGCCCAATTAACTGGGTCTTCCCAACGAGTGCTTCGGGAAGTGATTAGAAACCCAAAAAAACTTGCAAAGAGGTTTGTTTTAATGCTCCTGCACTCAACAGAACTAGCTGAAAAGCTTTGGTAGCAAGCCACGTCACATCTTCATTTCCAGCCACACGAACTTCTATTTATCAGATTCTCACCGTCAAATCGAAAGCAACAACCCCAATCTGACCGTTGCCTTGTTATGTTCTGCTCAACAACAGGGCACAAAGCATCCAAATTAGCTGAAACGGTAACGTAACGTGACAGCAACGACATCTTACTTCCCGTACGAGTTGTACGTTTGTGTTGACAACGTCATTAAAACATAATTAGTGATGTTTTGGTAGGTAAAGTTCAATAAATTATACTACATTGATAAATTAACAGTAAATGAGTCTACGATTGTGTGATAATAAGTATGTATAGTATCTATATTAAGGATTGATCATTTTAATGTGAGTGAATTCGACTCTCCCCTTCCCAATTCTCCTGCTGAAAAAAGAGAAAAAGGCAACGTTTCTTGACCGACGAAACACGAAAGTGTGTAAATAAAGAGCGGGCAACGGCAAACATTCGTGGTTAGCCACTCGTCTATCTCTCTATGCGATTTGTTCGCTATTCGAGGTCCCTCGCCTGAGTCCTGACTCCCTGACTCCTCTGCCTCGTCGATCCCACCCCCTTTCAATAGGGGACTAGAGCCCTAGCTTTGCTTTGTTTTGCGCCAGAGCAAAAGCCGATCTGGTTTATCATCGTCATTACTGTCAATAACTCAGGGTGCTGAGATCTGTTTGATTGTCCTGATCGTCCACAGAGACGCTGCCATTTTCTTCATGATTTCGTTTTCAGTGCATTGATAGACTACTGGCTCTTTTTCCCACGCATCCCGAGACTATAGCGCCTTTATTGGTCATCTGCCGAGGTGCGTTTTTACTGTGTTTCTTTTTCTTTTTAATTTCTCCTTCTCATGATGTCTTTGAGATCTTGAATTGATGGACGATTTGGCGTTTAATGTGGTAGATTTGGGCTGTGAAGGACTGTCATTGCCTGAGTACCGTTGAATTACTTGTGCTTTGTATTTACGTGTTTCTAGTTTTGGCTCATCTTTGCTGCTGTCCTTGTTCGGATTGAATCACGGATATTTGTCATCATTCAAACTGAGCTTATTGAATCTCTGTGGGCCTTTTCTCTGTAATCAGAAGGCTGATCGCTTTCTGCCTGTGAAATTGAAGTTTCGAGGGCTGCGTTACTCTCTCTTGAAAAGAAAGGCTCTATTTCAGAGCCAGATTTCGTCTGTTTTGATTTTATTATTATTTTAAAAAAATATTCGTCGTCGGACGTCATGAATGCTTAAATGGAAAAATGTGTGATTTTGAGTTTCCCTTTGAGTAGCGGACGGTGGCCAAAAGAATCTCGAATCCCTGTAGCTGGCTTTGTACTCCAGAGGCATTCGGTTTGTTTTATCAGTCTATGTTCATAAAGAACAAAATTTTAAGTATTTGTGTCCGAAATTTTCCTATGTCGACAGTGGAGGAGTATTTATGAATTTTGGCCAGCTATTGGAGTCCCCATCAGATTCTTCTCCGGTCCCGGTACCTCTCCCTTTGCCCCGCAAGTTTAGCTCCTTCAGTTGTCTCGGCTCCAATGCCTCTTACAAGTCTTCCTTTTCTGACGACAGCAAAATCCCTATTTTAGACTCCAAGGAAATAGTGGAGGAAAAAGAGGAAGTAGTCTTTGCTACAGACTCTACTTTCCGGCACAGATCCTTGGAAGGTCTGCTTCCCTTTCAGAGAAGAAGCAGTTCCATCCTGTAGGGTCTCAGTTCTACCAGCAGTCCTCATTGGAATGCCCCACGCGAGAGAGGAAACGCCTGGTATCGTGGGGCGCAATGGAACTGCATAACAATGGTCGTGAGGATGCCTCTACAGTTGAACTTTCGAAGGATTCATCGATGGTGCAGGAAAAATTAAACTGCAAGCCTCAAAGGGTGCGGCCCAAGAGTGTGCAGTTCGATGATAGCTTTTTGTATGAAGGAAATGCTAGGTTGATCTATGTTAATGATCCGAGGAGAACAAACGACAAGTATGAGTTCACTGGGAATGAGATCCGGACGAGCAAGTACACGTTAATAACATTCTTGCCTAAGAATCTTTTCATTCAGTTCCATCGGGTTGCTTATTTGTATTTTCTAGCCATTGCTGCTCTCAACCAGCTTCCGCCTCTTGCTGTCTTCGGGAGAACTGTGTCCCTCTTCCCTCTCTTGTTTGTGCTTTCTGTCACTGCAATTAAAGATGGCTATGAGGACTGGCGTCGGCACAGATCTGACCGAAATGAGAACAACCGCGAGGCTTTAGTATTTCAATCTGGCGAGTTTCAACCCAAGAAATGGAAAAATATTCGAGCTGGTGAGGTTGTGAAGATCTGTGCCAATGACTCTATTCCTTGTGACATGGTTCTGTTAGGGACAAGTGATCCTAGTGGGCTTGCTTATATTCAGACAATGAATCTGGATGGGGAGTCAAATTTAAAGACAAGGTATGCCAGGCAGGAAACAGCTACTGCAGTACTTGAAGGTCTTACAGTCTCAGGGCTAATAAGATGCGAGCAACCCAATAGGAATATTTACGAGTTCACAGCCAACATGGAGTTCAATGGAGTTAAATTTCCTCTAAGCCAATCAAACATTGTTTTGCGAGGTTGTCAGCTGAAGAATACCGACTGGATAATTGGTGTCGTGGTTTACACTGGTCAGGAAACGAAAGCAATGTTGAACAGTGCACCATCCCCCTCCAAGAGAAGCAGATTGGAAATTTACATGAATCGGGAAACACTCTGGTTGTCAATTTTTCTTTTCATCATGTGCCTGGTCGTGGGACTTGGAATGGGCCTATGGCTCCATCGCCATAACAAAGAGCTTGATACATTGCCTTATTACAGGAAAATATACTTCAATCTGGGGAAGGAAAATGGAAAAAACTACAGATATTATGGTGTTCCCATGGAGACTTTTTTCTCTTTCTTGAGCTCAATAATAGTGTTTCAGATAATGATACCAATAGCTCTGTACATTACAATGGAGCTGGTTAGATTGGGACAGTCATATTTTATGATTGAAGACAAGCATATGTATGACAGCAAATCTGGTTCGAGGTTTCAGTGCAGATCATTGAATATAAATGAGGACCTGGGTCAGATACGCTATGTATTTTCAGACAAAACGGGGACCCTCACAGAGAACAAGATGGAATTCCAAAGAGCAAGTGTTTATGGAAAAACCTATGGAAATACTTTAAGGGAAGAGAGCATTGCAGGTATCATATCAAGCTCCCACCTTTCAGTTTAATTTTTTATCATGAATTTATTTGTTATAGTCTGTATAGTGATGGGGGATGGTTTTAATCTCACTGACTTAAGTTATTTTTATAACTTTACATCATAAATTTTGCGATAAAATTTATATGGTCGAGTTCATTCTAGGATTATGATTAATAAATGTGAAAGTAATTTGTAAATATTCAAATATGTTTTGATGATTATGATGATATAGTTCATGTTTTTGAGATACTGGAACAAACAATGGTTTACGATCATGTGTCTGTACCTCCTGTCCTTGTTCCCAACTGTGCCAATTTGCCAAAGTAGACCAAGGATTGCAATGTTTCATGGTTGATGTGCTTGAATTTCATAAATGTGGGTATGAATAGGAGGCTTTTATATCAAATCGCATCAATATGGGCTTTGATTCAGGAAGTCATTACATCATCTTGTGACTGAGTGGTAATTTTTTTGTTGAACCATCAAGAGATAATGGAAGTTTTTTCTTTTTAAGGGAATTTCTTAGAGTCTAAATAATCACATGCAAAGAAGGGATATCTTTCCAACTCATTTTGCATTATTCATATGCATGGATAGCATTCTTTTAACTATTTGAAGTAGTGATGTATAACTACTATTTTGGATGTTATGTTGCTGCAGCCTCTAGAGGCATAAGGAGGTGGAAGCTTAAATCTGACATTGCTGTTGACTCTGAACTCATGGAGCTGTTGCACAAAAGCTTAGCTGGTGATGAATGGATTGCTGCACATGAGTTTTTTCTTACGCTGGCTGTTTGTAATACTGTGATCCCAATTCGTACTAATGATACATCTTCAAGTTTCGAAAATACGGAAGGGAAAGAGGATGCCGAAACTATTGATTATCAGGGTGAATCTCCAGATGAGCAAGCACTAGTTGCTGCAGCCTCTGCTTATGGATATACTCTCTTTGAGCGCACATCTGGGCATGTTGTGATTGATGTCAACGGTGAGAAGTTAAGGTAGAATGTTTATCCTCTATTTAAACATCCTTTTCTTTACCTGAGGAGAGTTGCATTTTCCTATTATATTGCATCAGCATTTACTGGGTTGAATGTTTGAATCCTGCTTCTGTTGGGAAAAATTCTTTCTTTCATAATCTATTACCATTCAAATGTTAATAATGTGTATCTTTGTGTAATTTAGGTTGGATGTATTGGGCCTGCATGAGTTTGATAGCGTGCGCAAAAGAATGTCCGTTGTTATCAGATTTCCTAATGATGCCGTGAAGGTTTTGGTGAAAGGTGCTGATACTTCAATGTTCAGCATTTTATCAGAAGAATCTCTGAGGAATGATCGTATAAGGCATCCAACACAGAGTCATTTAAGTGAGTATTCCTCAGAAGGCTTGCGCACACTTGTGGTTGCTGCGAGGGATCTTGCAGATGATGAGCTCGAGCAGTGGCAATGCAGGTACGAAGATGCAAGCACCTCTTTGACAGATAGAGCAGTAAAACTTCGTCAAACGGCGGCTCTTATAGAATGCAACTTAAATTTACTGGGAGCTACTGGTATTGAGGATAAGTTGCAAGATGGTGTACCAGAAGCCATTGAGTCCCTAAGGCAAGCCGGAATGAAGGTCTGGGTTCTTACTGGAGATAAGCAGGAGACTGCAATTTCAATCGGCCTCTCGTGCAAGCTATTGACCGCTGATATGCTGCAGATTATTATAAATGGAAATTCAGAGGATGATTGCAGAAATCTCTTGGTCAATGCCAAAGCCAAATACGGCATAAAGACATCTGATAGAAGAAATTTGAACTCGAAATACAAAAACAACCCTGAAAAAAACTACATTGAGCTAGCTGATGATAGAAAGTCTTCTGGTTCATCTACATGGGATTCAGTAGCCAAGGCAGGAATGATGAATTTGCCGCTAGCACTTATAATAGATGGGAATAGTTTGGTTTACATTTTAGAGAGAGATCTGGAGTCAGATGTGAGAATCCTATCACTCTTCTATGCCAGAAGTCGCCCTTCTATTTTAATGCTACGTTTAACATTGTTGGGATGAATTCTCTCTGTGTTCTTTCCGATTCATCTTTATGCCGAATGCTTACTTGGTGATTTTTTCATCCTCACAGCTTTTCGACCTTGCAACATCCTGTGGAGTTGTTCTATGCTGTCGTGTTGCACCATTGCAGAAGGCTGGAATCGTTGATTTGATTAAGAGCCGCACTGATTATATGACATTGGCCATTGGTGATGGTGAGTTGCTAGCCTGTTAACTGGTTAGCTGTTGGATCATGTTGGTGATCTAGATGTTGATTGTTTATGAATTATGACTCAGATTTTTGTAGTGTAGACGCAGACTAGAATGCCCATTTCGTTAACTAGCTGCTATTTGTCTGGACTTTTCTGATCAATGACACATTTTTAGGGGCAAACGATGTTTCAATGATACAAATGGCCGATGTTGGTGTGGGAATATGTGGTCAGGAAGGGCGTCAAGCAGTGATGGCATCTGATTTTTCTATGGGACAGTTTCAGTTCCTTAAAAGGCTACTTTTGGTGCATGGGCACTGGAATTATCAGCGTGTTGGTCATTTGGTTCTTTACAATTTCTACCGAAATGCAGTTTTTGTATTGATGCTTTTCTGGTACTCGCATCTTCTTGAATATGCATAGGCTTGCTTGCGCTACCTTCTCTCCTTCCTTTACACTTACATCGTTAAACCTATTAAACTTTGCAATTTCTCGAGACATCATTTGATTAGCCATCTAGTGATTAAACACTACTAAAACATGACATTTTATAATCAAGTTCTCATGTTGATTCATACTGAAATTTATCTATTTTTCAGTTGTCTTATCTTTGCTGCTCGATTTTTAAGGGAGTAGAAGTCAGGTTTTTTTACCTGAAGTAATTTTTTGATGCTGAATATCTATTATAAGCCATACAGTTCTCCCCTCTTTATTTCTCTTGAGTTCGTTCATTAACCTGAGGTTTTTTTTTTTTTTTTTTTACTTTTATGGATTAAATTTTCAATGGAATAAGGTTTTATAATAACTCAATTATCTATTATGTCCCACTATATTTTTTTAAAAAAACTCAGTTTCTAATGCTTCTTATATTGTGCAAACTTCAGGTATATATTATGCACAGCCTTCTCAACAACTTCTGCATTAACAGATTGGAGTAGTGTATTTTATTCACTTATTTATACATCTTTCCCCACCATAGTTGTTGGTATTCTTGACAAGGATTTAAGCCATAAGACACTTCTACAGTATCCCAAACTTTATGGTTCTGGGCACAGACATGAGGCGTACAATTTTCAGCTTTTCTGGATCACTATGGTCGACACATTGTGGCAGAGTCTTGTTCTCTTTTACATACCACTTTACATGTACAAGGAGAGCACAATTGATATATGGAGCATGGGCAGCTTGTGGACAATATCTGTTGTTGTCCTTGTTAATATTCACTTGGCAATGGACATACAACGTTGGTTAGCTATTACTCATGCTGCTTTGTGGGGATCGATAATTGCCACATATGCTTGTCTAGTGATTTTGGATTGTATACCTGTCTTCCCCAATTACTGGTCAGTCTAATTCTATTTGACATTCTATGCTTCATTTTTTGCATATTTTAGTTAATAGGATTAACTACTATTCTTTACGACTGTGGCAGGACAATCTACCATCTGTTCAAGTCACCTACCTATTGGCTCACTATTTTGCTTATAATAGTTGTCGCATTGCTCCCTCGCTTTCTTTTGAAGATTGTACGCCGACATTTTTCTCCTTCAGACATCCAAATAACCCAAGAAGCTGAGATACTGAGGAAACGGCAGGGCAATTTGGAGTCAAAACAAGGTGGAGGTTCTACATAATCTGTCTATTTACCATTGTGGAGAAACCAACTTGCGGTGGTTTTTGTTACGTTTACCCTCATATGGCTTCCCTATGGTGTGCAGTTATTGATTTCAGCAGTAAGTGCATTGTCTGTTCATAATTCCCATCCCTGTCATGAAAGTTGTCACGAACATAATAGGAAACATCCTTTCATTGCATCTGAAAACTATTTACCAAGTAGCACAAGAAGATTACTTGTTTGTCCAGAATAGGTTTGCATATTTGATCCATGGAAAGATATTGCTGCCCTTGATTCATATCTTTAATGCTAGTATGAAGGGAACTGGAAGTGATTGCTGTAGTGTTGTCTGTCTAAACCTTTGTTGGGTTGTGGAGTTGGGGGGTTCCCACTTCCCAGGGGAGTTCTTTTTCTTGGTTCTCTTTATGTTTCCACTCTTTCAACTTGTGTGAGTTTATATTCATAAAACTTCTGAAATGTCTTGGTTCTCTGACTAAGCTACTTCTGAAGTTTCCTTGTCCTCGTTTAATCAGGTGAGCTACAAAGCTGTTGTCACAGATAAGGCTTCACATCGTTTGGCAAAATCTTTGTGGAGGTAAGAGAACGGTCTACGCCAGGGAGAAATGGTTTGTGATATGAAATGGCATTTGGATGAAATGAACTTGGGGCGGAAAGGCGACAGAAGTCCAGAAGAAATCGCATGACAAGAGGGCTCTCGGGAGATTTGGTTTGATATATTTGGTGGGTGGTTGTTGAATATGGGGCAACTGTTGAAAATAGAAATTGAAACGAGGTGAGGAATCTGAAGAGGCCAGTGTTGTGCGCTGCTCAAAAGAGAATGTTGTAGCCAAGTACATAATACAGTTTTGTAAATGTCAGGTTGACAGTTTTCTTGTTTATACTTTATACATGACAAATGGAATGAAAAATCTGGGTTGATAACAATATTGTTACTTTCCCCTTTTCCCGTCCAAAACTAGGAATCAACTTTAGTGGTTGAATGTCAAATAACCAACGTGAATTTTATACTGATAATTGCGAAACTATTGAGGCTGTGACTGAGGCAAAGCCTAGGAGTAGGGGTTGTAAAATTTTGTCTAACGGTCTAACCCGAATGATCAATTTGTTCAACTTGAATTAAATTAAGTTTAAACATAAGTTTTATGTTCAAAAAACATGATCCAAACATAAAAAATTTATTCAATTAAAATCAAGTTATTATCTAAACATAAACATTTTGTTCGAATTCTAAATCGGCTTAAATGATTATCTGATCTACTTGTTGGAATCAAATACGGTCCAAACATGCAAAAACACTCGACCTGGACCCGAATTTTTGTCACCAATAATTTGGAAGGGTCCGCGAGGAGAGGTTTGAGAATGATTGAAAAGTGGTTTGAGACCCGAGATATCCAGAGGAGACGAATCATTCTAGATCAAAATGAGGGACCACCATGGGCAATGGTGGAGACCTGATGACATGATCTCCCACACACCATAGTACATACTCCAAACACTGTACATTTTTAACACAACTGGAGTAGATAAGCAAAAAAAACCGCACGTTTTTCGATTTCCCTGTTGAGGACTATCAATGCCAATTTTTTATTAGGCGCCAGGTGGCATTAAACGATGTCGTCATAGGCTTACATACCACAGATGACCTCACAACCATACACGTCACATGGCAAAACCTTTATCCCACTCTCCTCTATCATTCGTGTACAACACGCGCATGTAGGACAACCCAGGTCAATGACATCCCCGCTTGGTTATCAACAACTGCGCGTGGGACAAAATTTCTCATATTGCCGGAACCTTCATCATGCCTTCCTTTGATTTTCCTTGCATATTCACATCTATCCCCCACTGAAGGCTTGAACGCTTAAAAGGAGGTCGCTCCTCAGTCTCTCCTCTTCACGGTCACTTCCCCCCTTCTAGTAAAATACAAAACGTACACGCGCTTCAATATGGAGATCTCTTGCCCGGTAAACACACCGGCCTGCCGGAAAAAGGCAATCGAAGAGCTCTGGAAAGGTTTCGAGCTCGCAAAACAACTTGAGATTCTCATTAGTAAATCTTCATCAGGAGACAAGGAGGAGAAGTCTATGTACTCATCATCTGGTGATCTAGTTGAGAGGATATCGAATTCGTTCAGTTATGCTATTTCGGTATTGAATGATGTTGAGTTCAGTGAAGTTAATCAGTCTCCTGCCGGCCGGAAGTCGGAGGATTCCGAGGGGAGTAGCAAGAGTACTACGATGGTAAAAAATCGAAGGGGATGCTACAAGAGAAGGTTAGTAGAAATAATTAATTACCTTTTGTCTAATTTTCTTGGTATTATATATTTATAATTTATATATTAGTTAGTTCATCAGTGGAAGTTATGGTTAATCGCTGTCAATTTGATAGTTAATTAGTAGCCAATAAGACATAATTACCATCACATCTGACAATTAGGTCCCTGATTCTTTCCTAAATTTACCATGATACTAATTGTAATTTCTCGGTTGCAGAAGGGGCGAAGACACACGGTCAACAGAGACTCCTAATTGGGTGGAGGATGGATATGCATGGAGAAAGTATGGTCAGAAGGTGATCCACAATTGCAAATACCCAAGGTACTGTGCCTTTTTATTTGCTTTTTATATATATTGGTTATATATATATATATATACACACAGAGTTCAGAATATTATTAACTTAGAACAACATTAATTTGTCTCATTTGGTGGGAAAGATTCCCTATATATATATATATATATATACACACAAAAATAAATATATAGAGAGAGGGATCACCAGAGATTAATCTGTGGTTTTCTTGTTCTAATTGTCACTAATATTTAGATCAGAAGTTTTAATTATATCTGAACATATATCTAATGACTCATATATATATATATATATAGGAACTACTACAGGTGCACAAACAAGTCAGATGGTTGTCCAGCTACAAAGCAAGTGCAGCAGATCGGGGACGATCCACCAATATACCGTACAACATATAATGGCAAACATACATGCCAAGATTTGCTAAAACCATCTCATGAACTTGTGTTGGAAGATGATTACAATGATGCCGACTCTTCTCTTCTTCTCAGCTTTGATAGCAGCAACCTCAAAAACAAACAACAAGACTTTAGGCCCTTTTTCTCCTCCTCTTCCTCGCTTTCAATAAAGCAGGAGCACAGCAATAAGTATCCTGTAGTACAGAGTGATTTGATCCAAAACCAACCATCATCGTCCGATTATCTCTTCTCTCCTGATGACTTTACTACCTTTGGATCATCTGATCATGCGGATGTCATTTCTTGCACTGATCACAACTTTGACATGGGATCCATTGGTGGCTTTGAGGATGATTTGCTTAAACAATATGGGTTTAATTGAGTCATTATGATGCAGATCTAATCAAAATTAGTGTTTAGGAGAGCTGCCTTGTAGTTTGTTTGTTTTTTTCCCCAGGTTGTGCACAATAATGATATGAAACAGTAGTTGTACATGTTACTGTGTACTCGATCATTGCATGCATTGTGTGTTCTTCATTTCAGGATCAATGGGTAGGTTGAGGTTCATTCAATGAATATATATATATATATATATATGTGTGTGTGTGGTTGGTTTCGATCGACGGACAGGAACGATTTTATTTTGCTGGTGTACAATATTATTGTATTTATGACCATACAGTAGTAAGATGATGATATTGATTGGACCCATATATATTTACAAAAACACATAGCTGGCAACCCTTTGTTTGTACCTTGAAAGAGAGAGAGAGCATGTTAATGCAGCCAAAATTTTAGACATAAAGTTCGAAATGATATTTTCTTGTAAAATTATTTTGTTTTTGTGAGAAAAATCTATGATTTTGGCTTAACCGGATAGATTTAAAAGGTTCTGACTTCGATCTCTATTGAAAGTAATACTCTTGTGATCGCGTATTAAATTTTAGTCTCGCTTACTTTATTATTAGTCGAAAACATTATTTGTGCGCGCGGACCTAATGGTTTAAATTTGGGCCCATATCGAATATGTAAAAGATAAATTTATATAGGGCCAACCTGAGTACTGTACATAATTTCATTACTCAAACAATTGGCATTCATGATAATCATCCAACACACATGATCCGTTCTCTTAAAAATGTAGAATTTACTCACATGGTCATCAAAAATAGGTAGATAAATATCCTTCTTTCTTTCCCTGGCTATCACTCCCATATCAGTTGGAAAATATATATTATTGCTGCTTCTTCTTTTTCCATTCTACAAAATGTAGATATTTTACTAGCTAGAAGAAGACAAAGCATAGTATTTCAAATAAAAGTATCAAATGTAGAAATCATATGACTGGAAAAGCCGTGGACTTGTCTAATGCATGCAACGGAAACATTTAGATCACACTATTCACACCTAGTTAAGGAAAAAATAAGTGAAAGGAGAAAAGTCTACTAATTATGTATTATTATAAAAAGGGTAGGTGACAACAATCAATTATATATATATAGAGAGAGAGAGAAATTCTTGTATGGGATTATAAAATAAAGTCCTAACCTAATTTATGTGGTCCAAAATATTTTTTAAACCTGAAAAAAATATTATAGTTGTATTTTGATCGATTTTATATCTGACGGTTTAGAATTGTCATGTCTTTTTTTATGTTAAATTTGATTTTTCTTTGTTTTGAATAAAAAATATATCGTTGAATTTATAAAAATCTGTCAAAATATAACAATAATTTTTCAATTTTTAAAAATATTTTAAATCTAAAAAATTAGGGTATCATTTTAGAATATAAGGAGAATTAATATGTATATATATATATATATATATTTATGTATATAACCTTATCATCAACACGTACGACAATGAAGACGACGAGGTAAAAAAAGTTCGCATAAATTGCAATCAAATCAATAGACAGACCCTTTGCAATCAGCCTGTCATCTCTCTCTCTCTATATATATATATATGTCTTGACGTCTGGAAAATATCGACCTTATTAGATTCGGTAATCGATATTGTCCATTGACTATTGGGAGGCCCAGACGGCCACGCTTGAGATATAAAAAATCAACAATATTTTCAATTCTTTTTCTTCTTTTTTCGTTGCTTTCATCAAACCGAATGACATCGCATCTTGTGAGTGTTACATTATTCATACCATATTCGTTATGCCACTTTGACTCGATTTAGCGCACACAATCATAACTGATTAATTGTTGTGCATATTAGAGTCGAAAACAATAACAATCAAGAACAAGAAAATAAACGACACAGAAAATTATAGCGATTCGACGTGGCGTGCCTACATCCACTGTCAAACGATCATTTTCAACTATAAAATTGTGTTCGAACATCATTTCCCAATAGAAAGAAAAATTATATAAATATTTCTTAAAGAAGATTCCGAGACTCTACTCCTATACCCGCCAAAATATTTTTGCCCTACTCTATCTAAAATCTTAGTTCCGCCCATGTGTATTTTGAAAAATTATATATATATATATATGTGTGTGTGTGTTAAAATAGATGCGCAATTGGGGTAGATTCGTGGAAGGAGATCCATGGATCTTGCACTCGGAAGAGAGAGATAATAGATGAAAGGGGGGCCCTTGGCTTTCACTTCCATTTTCATTGCTAAACAGACTCTCTTTTATGTTTGTGGTTGTGGAAAATTTTGCCAGTGTGAATGCGTAGAAAAGTGTCGCACTCGCCAATACAAATAGCCTTTCAAATGCACGTGGGAAATGAAACCCTTTCATACTTCAATCTGTGGTAAAAGACAAAAGCCGATCCAAAGTTTGTAGAGTCCACCACTAGGAGACATCATTTCCAACTTTAAAAATGTTATATAGAAGGCAATTTTTATTAGCATGGACGTGACCCTTCATTTAATTAAGTAATGTTGGACTTTTTAAAAAATTAATTAATAATATTAATTTTTTTATAAATAAAATTTTAAAACGTTTTATTTTTTAAAATACATGTTAGATTTTTAAAAAAATTATATATTCTAGTTCAGCTCGTAAAAATCTTTCTAATAAGATTTATTGTCGATAATTTTTATTGTGTTTTTTCAATTACATTGTAAAACAATGTAACTCATATACATGATATGTAAATTGTCTATCCTAGCTGAAATTTTATTACACTATGATAGTAGAATATATATTCTTTTTTTTTGTATTTTTATTGAAAATTACGTTGGGTGCCCGAACCCGTTAAGGTATAATAGTTAAGACCTTAGTGTTTAGCACTTGGGACATTTAGGATTTTGTAGCGATTTCGTTAGGGTTTAGCGAATATCAGTCTTTTAGGTTAGAGCATGGAAATTCGATACACGAGATTGTTAGAGTTTAGCGAATCCGTTCCCTTAAGTTTCAATACTTATTGTTTATGTTACAACACGAAAATTTGATATACGAGCCCATATCGGTACTCATAAATAAACACTTAAACGTATGTAACCCTCATACTAGTACAAAAAAAATGTAATTAAGAATGACTAAATAAAATCTATTGATGGTTTATCTTGTTGGATAGATCATTACTTGTTGATTATAGATACGTAAACTTTTTTTCAAAATCTAATATCTATTTTAAGAGATAAAGTGTCTTAAAATTTCATTTAAGAAGAAAAAAATGTGTTGTGAGTTTTTCAAATGAAATATTTTATTTTTCAAAATTTTAATTTTCCATGTCATTTGCTTACAAAAGCATGCAATGTAGAGTTAAGTTAATGTTGGGTTAGAAAAACTTGAGTTATTTAGTGGCACTCTTGGAACTTATGATTAGGAATCCGATTATTAGTCAAATCCTATATATAATATTAATAAATTGCATGTCAATTGGTTAATTCAAAAACTAATACTACTACATCTACCAAAAATCAAAATATTACCCCCATTTGGCCGTAAATTTGTTTTCCATGCTAAATAGTCATTAATTATAAAGACCCACTTAATCATTAATTATAAACATATTTAAGACCCACTTAACATCAAATACTCCATTTTAATTGAGGATTAAATATAATATTATTTTTGAGAAATCATGCCGTTCAATGAAAACAGCCCTAGACAATACGTCATTCCACATGTGCTTTTGGAAAAGCTAGGGCAAATTTTTGAAAAGTCAAGTTATTTGATTGAAAAGGAGGTTAGAAATTAACTATGGTTCAATACTAAAAACAGTAGTAAAATACCATCGACTTACACACAGTACAAATTGCTATTGCTATTGCTATTGCTATATTATTCTGCATCAGCTTTGTGTGTGGCCATAAATAACTTATCGATGACACTAAAGTAGTTCCATAGGCAGTGGACATCCGACACTTTGGTCCTAATCATGTCTAATAGGCTTCGTTTTGCAGACAATTTCGCATAGCATATATGTAAATTGAAATGTTATGATTGTTTGATTCATTTTTAATTTATTGATAATATATATATATATAATCAACATTTTAAAAAATAAATTTATACTTCAATGATAATTTTTAAGACTTTTTTTTTGTCCATTTGTTGGCTTGTTGCCATGCCATCTAAAGCATGTATATTGTTTTTTTTCCCCTTTAATGAATGAAGAAAGTACCAAATTAAACGAGTGATAGCTGATGGACCCAATGGTCCCAATCATGCAGAGAGAACAGTATCTATGCAATTTGGCTACAATCGGAACCAGGTATTTGAGAGGAAAGGTATATTAAGCTAGTAGAGAGCCCTGGGGGTATGTTTTGGTAATTTTACTTGCCTAAAGTCAGGGTGTTATGGTCTACAAAAACAAATTGTCTTCGAATAATATTGTTCATTGGGTCTTCTTGCTAATCGGATGGCAAACTTTTCCAAGAAACATGTGCAGCATAACTGTATATATATATATATAGGTTTATAAAGGAAACTACAAAGTGTACAAATCGGTTCCTTTTTTCTCTTTTTCTTCAGCTACACAAATTATATAATTAAGACTAAAGAGATATGAAAATACTTAAGAAAAAACACTAACGCCCATAATATTGTTGGAGCACATCATCATCGAACTCGAAGTTGAGAGTACCAGCAGTGCAAGAATTTGCTTGATCAAACGACATGGGAGATCCAAAGGCTGGGAAATTATCAATGTAGGGGATATAGTCGTACGAGAAGAAGGGATAATCTTGTTTGTTTGCTTGGATGTCGTTATCGAAACGGAGGGATACGGGAGAGTCCGGAACAGAATTATCCGGGATAAGTTGTTTAGGTGGTAGAAAATCTTGGCATGTATGCTTGGCATGATATGTTGTACGGTACAGTGGAGGATTGTCTCTGATTTGCTGTACTTGTTTTGTTGCTTGGCAACCATTTGACTTGTACGTACACCTGAAGTAGTTCCTGTAATAAAAAAGACCACCAATTTTATTTTTCAATTTTCATTAATTACAGGAAAATACAGTTTGGAGATATATATCTCGATATTGGTATAAATAATTAATTATAATACCTAGGATATTTGCAATTGAGGATCAGTTTCTGGCCATACTTTCTCCATGCATGTCCATCATCAACCCAATTTAGGGTTTCTATTTTCCATGAATCTGTACTCCTTCTGCAAGTGACATAATTATTCATTAATAAAAATATAATTAAATAAACAACTCTCGTGTGAAAAACTTTCGCAGCAGGAGGAGTCACGCCATGACAAATCAAAAGGTGTATATAAATTTTATCCCCTGATGATATATGTGGAGAGTCTATTTCCGAAAATCGCACCCAATTGCATCATTGCAACTCTACCTCTAGGCCACGTGTTCGTCCGCAATATTAATGAAAATATGTCTGCTTACAATTAAAAATCTAAAAAAAGGTAAATAAAGACCCTACTTACTTTCTCTTGTAACATCCTCTTCGACCTTTTTTGGTTGTGCAAGTAGTTGTCCTCTTGCTAGTTCCCTCCGAATCCTCCGACTTATTCCACCCACGCCTACTAGCAGGAGATTCATCATCGAATACTGAAATAGTATTAGTAAATGAATCCAAAATCCCCATAAGTAGATCCTCCGCCGAGTCGCAATTATCTCGTGAAGATTCATTACTATGAAGAATATTCTTAAGTTGTTTAGCAAACTCCCAACCTTGCCGGAGCGCTTGCACCGCCGCCTCTCTCTTGCAGTCCGATGAGTTTTCCTGGCTAGAGACCATCTCCATGTTCATATTGCGCCGGTGGTTGTGCAACTGACGCCCAACTATATAATTAAGTGAAATGAAGACACTACTAGAGAGACGGAGGCTTTTGAAGTGTACAAGGGGATGGATGAATGTGCAATGAAGGTCAAAGGAACCAGATGAGAAAGTTCGTCTTTGTATAAAGAAATTACACACCCACGCGCACTTGTCACTTCAGCAGTGAGGCATCCCAACAATTTAAATCTCAGTTATTTTAGCGGATGAGTTCGTATCATAAAATTTTACATATACCATGTGAAATGCACACATTCACTTATATCATGTGCCTATAACAAAGCAACTGAGATAGTTACATGTGACAAAAAATCGATTTCGATTCACTTATATCATGTGCATATAACAAAGCAACTGAGATAGTTACATGTGGCAAAAAATCGATTTAGATTCACTTATATCATGTGCGTATAACAAAGCAACTGAGATAGTTAATTACATGTGACAAAAAATCGATTTCGAGTCCGCTATCAATTAGATAACATAGATGTTTATGAAATATTTGCATGTCTGTATTTAAATTGATTTAAACTTTCAAACGTATTTAATTGATCAACATACCCATTTGATTTTAAATTTAAATAACTATTCAATCAATGTTAAGATTTTGAACAACTAAATCTTACAATATTATTTTATTCGAACCCAAATTTCAAATATATAATTTACATTCAAATTTAATTCAAAGTGTTCAAGAAATTGATAGATGTTCTGGACTGGCTGCTTCGTTTGTGCAGTGCTCTGCATGCACTTCGAGAAGAGCGTGGGACTGAGTCATTTACCGTGTGAAAGGGGATGTTGTGACGTTATCGTTAATGTCATCATATAACGATACCCGTTTAGTGCCACCCGGCAGATGAGAATAGGTCGCAACTTGGCCCGTCTTGACGAAACAGATGAATAGATATCCGTCTGGAGGTGATACACTGCATTACAGATCACCTGTCCCAACCATGCAGCTTTTTGTCTGATCTTATACTTTCAGTTTAAGCCGTCCGATCTGGGACACAGTAACCATAGAATGGATTAGCACGTCGTTTTGCTAGCACTGAAACGAACTTAACAATGCAAATACGTGGATTTCATACACAAAACTCTATATTATTGGATCGAGTTGCATAATTTGAAGCCCGCAACTGCAACGTTGAGCCCAAAATGGTGCCTATAATTAGTAATATCGAGCCCAAACCATTATACTTGATTTTTAGGGTCTACAGGCCCGCTAAAAGTGACAGATGGGCTTGGCAGGCTGGGGCGCTTCTGTCAAATCTGGATCATTATTCCTCACCCCTTCCCCTATTAAACCCTTAATTATATCTGAAATTACAATCCTGTCATTAGTTCACCTCTCTCATTTTGCTTGCTCAGAGTTACAGGCTTACAGCAGACTTGCTGGCTTGCTGCTTTAATATTTTAAGCATGGCCTTGAAGAATGTTTTTCCATGGGCCAAATTTGGTGAAAATTTAGGCCCACTTTTAGCCTGGACTTGAATTTACCTCATTCGAGTTTAAGAAAGATAAAATTGTAGACATGTTTATTTTATGAAACTTATTAAGGGTAAGATAATTTATTTAAATTTATTTGCAATCAAATTTAGTTATTAATTTTTTAAATTAATTTAACTTTAATTTTATAGATTCATGACAAAGTTGAAGTCTTTTAAGGAAAGTACATATTAAATGAAAGAAATTTAATTTAAAAAAATATATCAATTTCTCTCTTTTAATTAATTATTTTATTGTCTTAATCAATATGTTGAGCATACAAGAGCTCGTTAGGGTTTAGCGAAGTCGTTCTCTTTAGGATTTAACACTTATTGTTTATGTTACAACATGAAAAATTTGATACACGAGCTCGTTCGAGTTTAGCGAATCTGTTTATCTTCAAATTTAACACTTAATATTTATAGTAATGAAAAAAAATCATAATATATATAATAATTCAATTATTTTTGAAAAATAATGTAATTAAAAAAGTACATTAAAAACTATCGATGATGAGTCTTGTTAAAGAATTTTAAGTACTGAATTTGAATATGCAATTTTTTTGAAATTTACCATATATTTTGAAAAGAATGTTTTAAAATTTTATTTACGAAAAAAAATACAAAAGTTACAGTAGATTGAACTGGCCTTCAAATAAGTTGTGGGTGAACCTACACCATAGGTCCACAAAATAGACTAGCCAACCATTCTCCCTTGAAGAAATTTCTGGTCCAGCTTGACGTTTGTAAATATATTTTTGTGACTAAAGTAACTTAAATGGGCCCGATCCGTCCCAGGATCAGCTCTTTGACAATCAATTGGAGTGTTCATAATCTTATGGCTCTGTGGGTGCACACCAGCTGTCCCAGTAAAAACTGACATAGAATATTTTGACTGTATGTTCAATCGTTCAGAATTTTTTTACCTATTTTGCACAAAAAATATTATTAAACTCGTAATTCATATCAAAACACGTTAAAACAGACCTTGGTGTTCTATCCAAAATTAATTATTAAAAATGGCTTCCATTTTAATTTGAAAGCCCCCTAATTGATATTAAATTAATATTAATCAATTTCACAATTAATTTAACAAAAAAAAAATGGTACAACGACATAAGAATTTATTGGCAAACTTGCTAGAAGAATAAACTCTCCAAGAACATACCTGATGTGCAGCAAACCACAACTCAAGAAATTGATGTGCAGCAAACTCTCAACTGACTGCTGCTACGACGGGAGCTGGTTGAGCAGCAACGACATCATAGCAGCGTCCACATAATGTGGGGTGCTCTGAGAACGAACCGACTTGAGTTGAGTAATGCCAACATCTTTCACATTTAAAGCCCTCTGCAGGGGATACACCAATCCAAACTTTGTGCTTCCCTTGAATTAGATACTCCCCAGAGTATGGAATATTTTGAATTCTCTCATTCTCTCCATGTCGAAGTACCTCCACCTGCATACAACCGTATCTAAATTAGTGGCGAAAACTATCATAAGCCAGGATAACATAACTAGTTAACTCAACATACCTGAGATGTGATGAATATGTTGTGCAGTCTATCGGCATCGTTTTTTGCAGCACACATTTCACATAACCTAGAAGCTATGCTGGTATCAGAGGTACGGAGAAAGACTTTTGCCTCTAAACTGGAACCAATTGACTTTCCACTACGAGCAATCTCCAGAACTTTGTTAACCTCAGTTCTCAACTGGAGATGGTGTACAATCAGAACCAAGTGAAATATTTCGATCAGCTTTCAGTTTTTATCTTTTGATGAATATCGGGGACTTTTGAATTTAAGAGCATTTATTCATAGTAAAGGAGGATGTAAATATCACAACGCATCATATTTGCCTAATCTACTCACAAGCACCCAGAAACTTCACCTTTTAAGAAAACGACCAAAGTAATATCTAAACAGAATGGCGAAAAACAGAGAATATAATTTAGAAGTACAAAGCCTTGGGAAATAGACATGCAAAGCTAGACATATATAATTTCATAAAAAGGTCAAGTAAAACCAATTTCAGAGAAAAAAACACAGACTATATAAAGATCATAGACTCAGACTAGATGACCTATCATCCTAATTTGTCACAAGTTAGGTGAAGGCCGAGATTACCTCAAGAATTTTTCCCCAGAATTCAACTTCTTCAAGAGGAAAAGCAAGCCATTCTTCATTCAAGACGGGCCACTTAGATTCAAAGACAAACTTGGCAGTCAAACCATTTTCATCGATATACTCAAAGGGGAGGTTTTGCCACACATCCTCAGCCAAATGGGGTAGTATGGGTGACATTACCCTTGTGATGGAAACAAGATGTTCAACAAGAACTGTTTGACAACTTCTCCTTGTAAAGCTCGTCATGCCCCTGGGAATTGCAAAGTTAGATAAATTGAAGGCACATTGTCATGATCGAACAGATAATTCTCTGGCTATGAACAGATAAGCCTTAAATTTTCTGAAAATTAGTAATTCCATGTAGAAGTTCAAGCTAATAAGATGTGTCATTCACAATAATTCTCTGGCTATAAATAGCGGCCACTATAACATAGGCCAAAGGCAGTATAAACAGGTGGGTAAAACAAGTCATGCAAAGTCGCAATTATAGTTTGTAGATGATAACTTTTTTCATGTTAATTTATTTAAAGTAAATTCTGTCTTTAGATTGCAGTGAAGCAACTTTAGTACCAGGCCAAGGATTGCCTTTAAAAGCTGATTCAACCTACAATATGATAAAGAAATAGAACAATAAAGAATGATATCGATGGATGTAAGGGATTACCCAACATAAAGTCGATCTTTGGCAACATCGATATAGAAATTTGATAGATCAACAATAACAAAACGTTGTATGATCTGGAATAAATGTAAAAAAATCTGTATGAAAATTTGCAAAGTAGAAATAATCTTGGGTAAAACTAAATCAAGGGGATACAAGCGTAAATGATGATTTTAACAAGGTAACCAACAGTAGGAGAATGATGCTTTAATGGTTTCCAGTGGAATATCCCCATGCCTCCAGAATCATCCTGCCGCCTATAGCACTTCTCATTTTAATGTTTTATTCCTATTAGCAGAGCTTCTCACTGGAAATTGTTCTTCCTTCTTCCATTTGCAGACAAGTTTTACTAATCTTCATGAAACCTAACAAACATGATACAACTCGTTTTCTCCTTCCCTTTCTTTTTCCAATAAACTAACATTCTACTGGTAAAAAATTTAAGGGTAACGGTACGAAAATAAGGTCTACTTCGATAACCTCGTTAGGGTGAAGTAACCATTTGAATTCAATTGATTATTGAAATATTTACCTGGAATATTTTGAAAAACTGATGGTTTTCATAACTCTCTTTAATGTTCCTTACAACATTTTCAAGCTGAAACAGCGCATGCTGATCAATGGTAGGAAGATTGTCAAACGGAATAGCATAGTCAACCTGTCAACAGGAAGCAAAAATGGAATAGGGAAAAAAGACATTAGTGAACTGAGATTGTTCGTATTACTATTAACATTTAACAGTGTAAAAATGCCATGAGATATGGAGCAGCAGAAAAATACTTTCAATGGACAGCTGGATATAGCAAAGAAAATTAAAGTGTAACATTCAAGACCAATTTGACAAAACAGCTAACAAGAAGTGGATCCAAAGCAAAAGAAACCGGTGAGCTTTTTGCAACTCAAATTTTCCAAGGAACATACTTTCCAATCATGCAGATTTCCTAGAAGATATCTCAAAGTTCCTCGAAGCTTCCTATAAATGTCAGACATTTGTCGAAGGACTTGAGGACCGATCATAACATCGCCTGTGTAGTCTACACTAGAAACCCAAAGTCGGAGGACATCAGCTCCATATCCAGGTTCTTCCTGGATAAGACGACAACCATCGATAAATGACACAGGTATTTGCGCATATGAATGCAATATTAAGCTTTTAGTAAAGTCACATCCACCCATGACTAACCTTTGAGTTTTTCCCCCCTTCAATCACAGTAAGCGGATCAACAACATTGCCTAAAGATTTACTCATCTTAGAACCCTTTTCATCCAATACAAATCCATGTGTTATAACACTGGAATACGGAGCCTTTCCTGTAAGAGATTGAAGTGACAAAGTGAAATGGTGTTATATTGTTGTTAAGGCCATAGATTTTTTATCCATGAAGTTCATGCTCAAGGACTTCAAAAATGATTACAAAGAAAGTGGTGTAAAAAAAAAAGAGCTAACAACCACTCCAGAAAACAAAAATTTAAATTTAAATTCATAGCATCTCTACTCTTGCCTGTTTTCAAAGTAGAAGAGCTCCAAAACATTGCATATGCAGAGGTACATAAAAACTTAGGAAAACATCAGAAGAAACATAAAAATTTGAGTGAGTGAAACCTAAAATCGTAGTACATCAAGAAATTGTGACAATGAATGAAAGAATCTATCTTTCTTGGAACAACAGACTCTACTATGACTGTGACAGGACATTCCATGCATTCGAAGGCTCAATAGTCCTTCGTTCAAACTGAGGGGACTACAGCCTTAACAAAGTTCCCACTCCCAGCACACTTCTGTAAAATACGACCAACCAATACTTTGCAGAAATGAAGGGTTGTGCAAAAGAAACATTCCAATTAAACATTAAAATGAAAAAAAATAACTTTTGTAATGGATAAATAATATTCCAATTATATCCATACGACCCTTACCATTTGTAGCAATACTTGTTAGCAAAGAGCTCTGGAACCACCCACGGTGCTGATCTGTACCTTCAAGATACAAGTCTGCTGGATAACTAAGGCCATTTCTTTTCTCCAATACAGCAGCCCATGAGGAGCCTGAAACAGGATGTAAACAACTAAGAACATTTAGTAGTGTTTTTAAGGAATCCAAACAGGGGTAAAACAATCAAAACATCATATTTTCCATTCCTTTATCCATTTTTTCAATAGCATGGAAAGTGGGATAAAAGAGTCTTCAAGGGAGAAGACACTCTTTTGATAACATTAAGATAGAAGGCTTATCACCCTTTTTTCACTATGTTCAATAGCAGCAGTGGTATTGGTATAAATGAAAATATCAGGTTTTTGAATGTAATAGAATCAATCTCTAGTAGCCTAGAGTAGTGTAATTTAGTTGAATCGGTTGCAACACCTTGGTGCCATGTGATTCACTTCAACCTTCTATTGCTGCTCCAAATAAAAAAGAACATTTAAATTATCATTTCTAGGGTGCACTGTTGCACCAAAAAGAGAGAATCCAGGTACAAGCAATTTACATGTGTGATAAAATGATGGACCATTTTCATAGAAGTTCAAAAAAATTTGAGCAGCTCATGGGAAGCTAAAAGGTTAACATCTAATCACGTGATGAAATAGCAGTGTCACCAGAGATTCACTAGGCAGCCTAAGGCGTGTGCCTGGTGAAATTTTGCTTGTGAGCTTGGCTTTTTGTATTCAATCGGGCAAGAGAATTGTCTCTCTCACGCATTCAAGAAGAAGAAACCATAAAAAAAAGGCCAAATAAGAAGCCTCGCCTACCCTCAAAAGGTATGTTTATGCATGTAACCTCACTCTCTGGCTCTTCGACAACACATTCAAAGAGAAACAAATCCAGGATAGATTTGCAGAACATTAGGAATCATAGATGTGCAGGCCCAACCTTAATTAGCTATATTTCAACCCAACAGCCAACAATCCCTACCCTTCTAAGTCGATCTATCCATTAAGATTTTCTTTTTAATGGTTGATTTTTTTTCTCTCAATTACTAACTTATACCATTGGCTGACTTTGCAAGTAAACGTTATTATCCGTCATTGAAACTGCTTAAATTGGAAGCGCGAACTCTCGTTACCAGCCATAACTTTTTCCATGGAGTATATGAAAAGGATAGAAATGCTAATAAAACAGCACAAAATTCATGTATCAAAAAAGATGTAATAAACAGAGGATTTTTTGAAAAAGAAAAAAAAAATTGTTAGCAGTAAAAGATGTTGTGAACGAGAGTATTCAATGGCAAACTGATTGTACTTCAGTGTCATTAGTATCATACCCGAGTCAAACCAGACATCCATTGTGTCCATTCCCTTTTCATATTCTGATGCTATGTCACGATACTTTTTGGGCAGAAGGTCTTCCAATTCCATGTACCACCATGCATCACTACCCTTCTGGGCTATTACAGCTGCAGGAGTAATTGATCAGAAACACAACCAATATCATGACAAATCAATTTAATAGCTCAAACATAATCTTGAGGTAATAGGAAATTATGCATGCTGTGACGACAGAAAGGGGGAAAATACTGTAAAAAGGAGTTTGCGCAGACCGAAAGTAAAGCAAGAAAACTGAAGAAACAATATGTATAAAAGGATACATAAACATTACTGTCCGATGCTTATCAGAACGACTGGAAATTGAAGTCCTTCAACATCAGGCACTTATACAACTTGGCAAAAAAGAAAAGGAAATAGAAAATGCTGTTTTAAGAAGGCTCATACCCTTGATATGATCAATAGTCTCCTTGTTCATGAGAGGCTCCCTGGACTTCACATGATAAAACACTGGAATAGGGACACCCCATGTCCTTTGTCTCGATATGCACCAGTCAGAGCGGCTAGAAGTCATTGCATAAATTCTGTTCTCTGCCTGAACAATGTTTATGAATTTACCACTAAACATATACTACCGAAGGCATAAAGAAAACAGCAGCTAAACACTAATACCTGAGGTGGAATCCATTTTACATGGCCAATTGCACCAGTAGCAGCCTGGCGAAATCCTTCCACTGATGCAAACCATTGCTCAGTTGCCCTAAATATGGTTGGCTTCTTTGTTCGCCAATCATATGGATACTTGTGTGCTTGAGAGATTGATAAGTTAAGAGACTGGCATAGCTAATTTGCACTAACTAACAACTTTTAAAGAGGTTCGGTCTTGAAGAAAACATTACAACTTACAATATGATTCTTCCATGATAATGGCCAATTCCTCATCCAAGTATTTTGCAACAGCTATATTACCATCCCCAAGCACGTCAAGTCCACTAAATCGTCCAGCTTCTTCAGTGAACTTTCCGTCATCATCAACTGGGGAAAATATAGGCAGCCCATATTTAAGGCCAGTCACATAATCCTCCTGGCCATGACCTGGAGCTGTATGCACCAATCCAGTTCCGGATTCCGTGGTGATATAATCTCCTCCAATGACAACTGGGCATTTCTTGCCATCTATTGGATGTGCATACCTATGACAACAATTTAGAATCAGGACTTAGTTAAAACGCATTCATGAACACAACATTGATCATTTATTCTATATGACAATTTTGATAAGCTAAAATGACAAACTAAAAGTTCAGTGAAGCCTTTTCAATTACATCCGATATGCTTATGCAGTCTTCTGTGTGCCTGTTGAGGTTTATTCCTCACCTGCAGTTTTCAAGATCTGAACCTGACAGCACTGTCTTGACAACAAGCTTCACACCCCATTTTGCTTCTAATGTTGGCACAAGGTCAGCTGCTACAATAAGAAAAGGCTTTTTCATTTCATTCAATACCTTTCCAAGCCTTCGTTTATTATTTCCTGGAATTATAGAATCATCTCCCATGGATGAATACACTTCAACTACAGCATATGGAAGCTTCGCATTCACTGCAACAGCTGAGCACAGAAACCCCAAAGAATTGGGAATCAGGGATTTTAAGTCAAGGCACAAAAGAGAAGATGCTCGTAAGACTCAAGCAATAAAAAAGACATGCCCAAGCCCAACAATCCACATGCTAACACTTTTCCAAAAACTATTCGTCAGACCACTAAAGAACAACAGAGTTAGAGGTTTGTTCTTGCACCTCCTCTACTTGTCCAACAATTTGAATCCATACAATCATAATTATATTCATAAATGCTAGACATGGTTTCACCGTGAAAAGCCACATATATTAACTGTTAATGTATTGATGAATTGACACGATTGGAATTAATAAACCAGAAGATCCCCATTTCAACATTTTAGTACATGATTTAAATAATAACTCTTAAACTTTGCACTTTGCATATTTGCTTTCAAGTGAAGATTATTTATCAGAATTCCTTATCATCCTGAATTCTTGAATTCCAGCTTCTTCCCCCAGATTGAAGCTGGGATTTCAGATAGGTAGCATGCAACTCAATTGAGTCTCTTGAAAGATTCAAATTCTTGCACAAGGGTGTTACAAGAAAAAATATGAGTTGCTAACCACCTTCTTTGACCAAAAGCAGGGTACTGAAACAATACCTATAATAGGTAAGTTGCTAGTCTGTTAGAAGATAGGCAAGCAATCACATAACTGTAGTTAGAATACACCGCCACAAGATACATGAATGTGAGTAATTGGGCTTAGGATAGATATATTGAAACATATTGTTATGACTTATCCGTACTTTTTTGGAAGTGTATAAAGACCAAGCCCTACCAGCATTTGCAGGAACAGTCCAGGGAGTTGTGGTCCATATGGCCAAGCACAAATCTGGAAAGAATTCCTTCAATACGCTTCCTGAAGTTGGAGGTGCACTCACTAGTCGGAAAATGGCATATATGCTTCTTGAAACATGCCCCTCGGGATACTACAAATTGAAGATATCAGTATATGACTATGTTGTTGTTACCGATCTCACACAATCAAGAAAGCAAAAGCATAATAAAATAAAGCAACAAAAATAGACAGAGATTATATGTGGTTCGGCCAGAATATGCCTACGTCCACGGAGGAGTTCCTGTTTCTTTATCACTGATATTTAATATCCAGTCCATTAACACAATGAGTCACATCATAATTCAACATATGTCAAGTTCACAAATGGGAACAGTACCAAATCTGAAAAAAGTTCAAGGGGTTTATCACAAGATCGTTGAATGTTGATATGATATACTTATTGAATCATGAACCCAACTCATCAAAGAAGCGTGGCTAGGGGTGGCTTATAAATTCTCTCTCTCAAAAAACAAAAAGGCAATCGTAGTATCAGCATTTCAAAATGTTAACTCAAAGATTGAATAGATGGAGAAAAAATGGAAGGCTCTAATGAACTTATGTACCCTCAAATATTGAACTTATGTCCACGAATATTGCGTTGCAATAGGATAAGAAAGAGGCCAAGGGTCTGGTTACAGAACTTACCTCCAATTCAGCTTCTGCCAGAGCAGTGCGGGATGACGGACTCCAGTGTACCGGTTTCCTACCTCTATAGACGTATCCTTGAAAGGCCATCTGGCCAAACACTTCAATCTAGCACAAAATATGATGCACAAAATTAATTGCTTACAACGGACCATACAAACATGTCTCAACATGAAAAAAGATTTTATCTCCTTTGATTTGAAATACGAGTGCCCTCCACAACTATTTTAAGAAATCTTGTCAAGGCATGAGTCCGTACAATTTCACTTAATTTTTGGGTGTTACATAGAATGTAGACATTAGCACTACGCACTGGTTGCTACTTATAATAAAAGGTAAAGACTCATCTTATTAAAGGTTGTTGAAGAGGTTCCGAATTCGGCGTGGAGCAAGTACCTCTAAAAAGATCAATTCCTTAAATACTCAACTCAATTGGCTTATATAAAAATGTGATCTTTTAAGTAAACCAACCACCAATACAAAACACAGAAAAAGACTGCGAGGTGTACCAACCAACATGACTTTACACGCCTAAAAGGCTATTGCCAAGTAGATGTGTGGTGCATTACCTGGGCTGCTTCGTATTCCGGGTCTAGAGTTAGGTAAGGATTATCCCACTCTGCCCATATTCCATAACGCTGCAAAAACAAAGCTCCAATGTTTTAGAAGTACCAGTGTCAACCCATATGAACAAAGGATCACAACTTATCATAAAAAAATAAATATATAAACATATCATTGTCTCACATAGGCAGGGGAAGGTGGGTTGGGGGCTTCTATCCGGCATTAAAGGGGACGACTAAGTACTAACAGCAGTTACTACTCTCATTCACCGCATTCCCACCATCGGTCCTCACCCAACCCCAGTCCCCCAAACCAGGAAAAACATAAATCTAGGAGCAGATACCTTAAATGAAGCCATCTGAGTTTTCACAGTTTGTTTGGCAAATTTGGCTGCCTTTTTTCTCAACGTCAATGGCGTGAGATCCCTTCTGGCATTTTCATCCAGTGACTGCAAAACTGAGATAACTCAAAATTACAGTCAAATTATTTCAATTGTGCATCTTGAACTTTGTGAATACGAGTTGTGGGTCATTAAGATTTAAGATATGATGGAAACAAAAAAACAAGATATGCAATATTGATCTTCATTATAGCACATTTCACCATGAGAATGAAATACCAAGTTCTTTATTTTTAGAATGGACTCGACTATCAAGTTTTACTCAGCTTTACCAACTTGGGTTATCACAACCAAACTCATATAGCTTGCTGGTTGCATGAAAAGGGTTTGAATCTCCTCTCAAGATAATAGTACTAATAATAAAGTAACGACTTATCAAAAAAACAAACTTGTTGGTTACATGCACTCTGAGAGAATGCATCAAGAAGAAGACTGATGAAATGTCATCTTAATAGTACAGCAGCAGATAACTACCAAGAATACAGGAGGAATTATACTTGCCTTTCAACTCAATAGGCAGGCCATGACAATCCCAACCAGGCACATAACAAACTTTATAGTTTTGCAGTAGCTGCCCAAGGAAAAATAACCAAGATAAAAGAAAGGCTGGCCGTTAAAGAAATATTGGATGCAGAAATGCTTTAGAATTTTATCAATTCATCACTCAAATGGCAGTACAGAAAAGCTTATAAGATAGACAACCACCAATGTAAGGCAAGTAAGAAATAATGTATAGAACTATAAATCTGCAGCTTCTCTTTTTCTTGTACCAACACATTCAAGCCAGCAATTTGTAAATTCCTACAACCCGCATGGGTTTTTTTCTTTTCTCGTCAAGATTTTAGTTTGAGCTAAAATTAGTCTGCAAAGATTTCAGGAGGATTTCACTATGAAGCTCCATTACAACCAGTTCATGATGAAAGAAAACAAAAGGTTTCATAGAATAACACAATCAAAATACATTATAAGACTTAAAAAAATGTTACTTGCAAAGAGAACATGAAGTAAATGTGATGGATCGACAAAATCTAATAATGGGCGCAGAATATTGAAGCACTCATTTATAAATGAAGTAGTGCACCTGGGCATCTAATTCATTTCAAAGAACAGAGAATTGGAAGAACCGGGAATGTTTAATTATTTAAAGATATTCCAACAAACTATTTCCTATAAAAAACTCTCATAAACAATGCATTGACTCCAATGTCAATAACAAAGATAAGTTAACTATCTCTCTCTCTCTCTCCAATCGCCGCGCCCCTTCGAAACCAACCCCACCATCCCCCCCCCCCCCCTCCCGCGCCAAAAAAAAAGCATAATATATCAAGCAAATTTCCAATCTAATGGGATAAAATCAACAAGCGCTAAAGTTATTTTCCAGTGATCTGGTCTAAAGGACCATCACCCCCTTCTCTGAAGGTCGTCGATAATTAAGATTCTTATCCAGCTTCCCAAGCAAAAAAGCTGCTTTTAATGGAAACTTCCAGCATCCAAATAGCTTTCCAAGGAAAATCATCCTCAATCCCCCCAACCATACCTGTTCAAAAGATAAGAACCCTATAATACTTTGGTTTAGATGCCCTTTTTCTTTTCCAGTTTTTTAAATTCTTTACCATTGGGAGACTTCACTGTCATTGGGAATGAAAATTTGGGTGTGACAATTTCTGGGGCCAAAAAAAAAAATCCTCCGGGACAAATCAAACCTCCTCTTGGTGGTTCTAAAAAAATCAATACATCCATTGACAGAACAACATAGCACTCGGCTGATAGATTCCCATACACAAACATGTAGACACTCTAGATTGGGTAAAATATTAATGGCCTGGAATCAAATATACTACAAATGGTTTCATTTTCAAGACAAAAATCAGTATTAAAGCAAGGGCAAGAATACCTTGTAACGGTTAATTATATCCTTCAATATCTTATTTAAAGCATGACCCATATGTAGATCACCATTGGCATAGGGAGGACCGTCATGGAGAACAAAATTCCCCTGAAAATAACGAGGTGAGCTAATAACCTCATAGTACTGTGGAATAATTGGAATAGCTATGATTCTATGAAACATACCCCATCATTTCTATCAGAAATTCTCTCGAACACCTGGCTTTCATTCCATATTTTCTGAATTTCAGGCTCCCGAACTGAAGCATTTGCCCTCATGCCAAATGTCGTCTTCGGCAAATTAACCGTCTGCTTATATTTTCCTTCTCCTTCCTTTTCACCTGAAAATTTTCAAGGGTTTCAGACAATTTAAACTTCAAAACACTTGCAGGAAGAAAGAAGTATTTTCAGAAGAAATTTCTTTTGTGCAACTAGATAACAAAATAGATACTGTGGAATTTGGTAACTCAATTGTTCTGACAAAAAGGAAAATGTAACACACACCTTCTGCAGCTTTCTTTGCCGCCATAACAGGTCCTCGAGACCGTCGTTTAGAAGACGGGAAAGATTCATCACCGGGATATGTGGAATAGTGTGTGAAGTTTAAAATAGAGAAGGCAGAAGAGCTTCCACTGAAAAAAATAAATCTCAGAGAAGTAGAATTCCTAAAAGATGGACATGTTCTTCTTGACAAAACCTGAATCACATTTAAAACAGTATATAAGTGTCAGTTCATACCTCCCTTTTTGCACACAAAAAAGCTTTTATATGAGAGTTTGAGACCTATATAAAGGATTAGGCAGCCACTGAAAAAGAAAGAGCAATTAAGTTGAATTGCAAATGGTGAACATTCTTAAAGAGAAATTGGAAATTCATGGGACATTGCTTCATCAATGGATTCATCGAGTTATCACAAAAGACGGCCAACTTCTAGAAATTTTCGAAAAAATAATACCATATGTGATTTCCATCAGATCAAAGATTTAACAAAAACCAAATACCAAAATGAGTCCCCAGTAAAATTTCCAATTTTCATGTTCTTATATCTTGAAATTCCCAATCTACAACATAATCACATTTATAGAAAAAGCATCAGATACAGGAAGAGATTTTATTTTACAATGGCTTAGACAAATGCAATGGGTAGAAAAAAAACCATTCTGCCTCTCTCAACGACAATTTATCAACCAGTTTAGATTGAACAAAAAACCCCTAAATGCAATTCAGTCCAGACCACAAGCATTGGCATCATGAGAAGAGGCTTCAGAAACTGATGCAGCAGCAGGACAACTTCTGGAATTATTCTACAAATTATGAGGCTTGGTTTTTTGGGGAAAAAAACAGTAAACTATATGAGAAACCTGATTTCTGAATGGAGAACCAAATCCTAAGTTCTATAGGGAAAACTTGCGTTGTGGATGGAGAACAAAAGCCGAGGTCCAAATAGAATATAAAAGACTCATAATAAAGGCTTATGAAAGAAACAGACTATCAGTGCTTAAAAATATAATGAAAACTAGAACCTAAATACTAAAAGAAATCCAAATTAGAATCATAAAAAATAAGTATCCGACAATTATGAGTATATAGATCATACAATGTCGATGAGATCAATCAAAGAGATACAAATCAGTTACTTGCCCATTAGTAGCTGTTGACCCAGGGCCAACATGTTAATTTTACGAGCTAAAACAAATGCCGTAAAAAAATTTGCACCTCTCATTGGAAATTTATCAAGAACTTGCGGTACAAGTACAACAAACAAAAAGCCACTAACATCCAATTATGATTAGAGCAACACAAGTATCTAGAAACTTACTTTACATAAGCAACCGAGCCCTAAAGCACATTGACGATACCCGATACAAGAGCTTCATTCAGGAAAAATTGAAAAACCGAAAAAGAAATCCAAGTGAAGCTCATAAATGACACGTGATTTCAAACAAAAATTAATAAATTATCTCAAAAAACCCAAAAGGTTTGGTTAAGATATGCCAGATTCCACCAAGTATACTATAGTATACAAATGGAACCTATCCATACATGTCCTCCAATTATATTTTCGAAATCGTCCAGTCCAGAAAATTTTGAATATACCGCAACTCTTGAATACCCAAAATACAAATGATAAAAACAGCCCATCGAATCAACTATAAAATAAGAACTATTATAAATCACATTTGAGAAAAAGGAGGGAAATTGAACTTAGTTTTGGAAGTAGTTCTAATTACCTTGTGCGTGAGAAACAAAGGTAAAGGCATTTTAATCCAAACCGATGGATTGGTAGTAGTTGACTCATAGCAAAGAGAGTTTAATTTACAATGATAAAACAAATACTACAAATAAATAGGCAAAAAAAGCATCGTGCATCGCTCAATGGCAATTTATCAAGCACTTGGTGGGTAACAAACAAAACACGAGCAAGCACCAGCTAAAGACAAGCAGCTAGCCAGAAAACTCGCTTAACCTTACGCAACTCAAGCCTGAAAGCACATTGGCGACGCCAATAAAGAACCACAATCCTCGAATAAGAAAAAAACTCAAACGACAAGCCCAATTCTTCCAATAAACTGAATGGCAAAGATATGCGGACTCGGAGAAGCGCAGAGCAGTACCAAGTAAAAGAATGTCGAGAGGTCGTACCCTATAGGATGCAGGTTGCATCACGGCCATGGTGGCTTCTCTGGAGCCGAACACGGTTGGATTGGCGGCCAATGTTTTAAAGAAAGACATGCTTTCATTTGTTTTGTGAACAGAGGCCGCTGGCTGTTTGGCGGATAAACGAACCAAAGCCACACAGCCTCTCCGTTGGCGAGCGGGATCTTGGATCTGGCTGATTGGGCTTTTACGGGCTGATATGTTCTTGGATTTATGGGCCAAGATGAGATGTTGTATGTGAACTTAACAAGGTAAATAGAGTACTAAACACGTGGATTTCATGCACAAACTTTATGGGAACCGTTATTTGCACACACTTTTCTTCTTTTAATAGTTACGTTATTCTTCTTGCCTCTCATCTTCTCTTAATCGCATAACTTTTCTCAGATATTCATGGATAACACAATTAGATCAAGCATATGACATAAAGTTCAATATTGTCCTCCAATTAAGTTGAAGAAGGGATGGGACATGAATAAAATCTCGAAAAAAACAATACTGAAGAGAATTGTATTGAAAATAATGATCCAAGTGATAGTGCAACACAAAATTCTCCCAATAAAATAAGTATATTATTTTTTTATTTTAATTATTTTTGGAATTACCCATCTATGATTACGTTTGGAACTCAGCTCCGAACTATGAGAGTTTGCTTCAATAATTTACCAGTGAAGTTAAAAAAATCTTAGCTAACTTTTATTTTTCCTACTTCTGGAATTTTTGCTTCTGCCACTACATAGGTTTCACGCTCTTCAATATTTGAATTTCCTTTCTGGAGATTGTTTTCGCATATTCTTGATTTTGAAGGAAAACTATTTTTTTATTTTTATCTCGACATTTGCATAGCGAGTCTTGCTTTATTGGATTGACTCATCGTCTCTGTTGATTTTTTTGAGAATTCTTCCTTGAAATTAAGTTTTTTAGGTGGGTATTTATCTGAGTATATAATTTTATATAGCAAACATTGAAATTACACTTTTATTGTATTCAATTTGATCAATTGTAATTTGTGGCCTTCCAATTATGCATGCAACAATTATGAACCACACAAGCACTACATTTAAATTGGAAGTGATTCCATTGTAATAAAAATGAAAGTGAATTAAGGGTATCTAAGTAAAACAAATGTTATATAATTAATATGTATGAAATGATAATTTAGGAATGTCAATCTGTGTGTATGTTGAGAAAAATTAGGAGTATATTGAGTAGGTGTGTGTAATGAGTTGAAAATTGTGTGCGAATAGTGGTTCCGAAACTTTATATTATTGGTTCGAGCCTGGTTGATATTGCATAAGTACTCTGAAGCCTGCACGTTTGAGCCCAAAATGGTGCCCATAAGCTATAAATCAGTAAGAGCGAGCCCAATGGGGGCCCGTTGGGCGTAATTGTTGGACCTTAGTTTGCACCGCAATAATAGTGAGTTTAATGGGTCCAGACCTGCTAAAGTTACAATTGAGCTTGGCAGGCTAGGGCCTTGAATCGAGAGCGCATGAAATCAAGAAAATCGGTAGTTTGTTTATAATTGTGTATAAGAGCAATGTGACCAATCACAGTTCACAATTAGGTTTCTTCACACCACAGTTTGCTAACTTAGGAACAAAATCAAGCTCATGAAGACACCAAACAAGTGCAATGGCTGACACGGCCATTGCTACGGGACCAAACACCCATATCACCAAAGGAAACGCAATGCAGAGTGTTCTGTTGCCTATGATAGCCAACATAAAACCTCGCTCTAATACCATTTGTATGTGTGCGACGGACGAGAACTCGCCGAAAGCGTTGATCAAGAAATTGGCATCAATAAAGCACCCGACGGCCATGGAGCTGCATAAGAAGCTTAGCAACACAAAAATTGATGCTGAGCCGAACTTGAGTACATAGATCCTACCGGATTGTGATCCGAATATTAGATTATTGAAGAGGTGAATTTCGGAGTAGGAGTTGTTTGTAACTGCTGCCAATGACCCGTTAATGAGAATTGCAACTGTAGCTGTGAGTATTGTCCCCATTAATGTGTTTCTTAAGCTTTGTACTGCTAGCATACCCTTCTTGTCATTAGCCTGCATATAATAATAATGTCATCTTAAAAGTAAACAAAAAACTGCTAAAAATTGTTGGGGATCTATCTTGTAAGCGCGGAAGTAAACCCGATTGCAAAACTCGGACCGACCCAATCACTTGGATCGATAATTGGGTGACTCAAAACCCGATAACTCTTAACATAATTATCAATTGGGTGTAAAATAAATACTGGGTCAGATCAAACCTGATCGGATGTACACCCTTTTTAGTGAATTGCAACTGAACTGGTGGGCTGGGCTGGGCTTTGATTCATTGAATGTATCCAAGTTGTAGCTTGATTTAACTGTTCATTAATCAAATGGGCTGGACCTAAAATAAAGCTAGGCTAAGGAGCCGCATAGTCATTATTTTGTACTTTTTAAACTCACTCAGTATCAAGTGGAAAAAAATTGTGCAATGGATCTGACGATTCAAGTTTAGCCTCATGTCAAATGTCTAAATGATAACTTTGTCTAGTGTCAGTGTTTTCGATTGCCAAAAAAAAAAAAAATACTACTAGGAATTGATTTTGGCATGTTAAAACAAATTTAATTGAATTGTGTTTACTAAAAACTTGTATTCAAGTTCAACTTGAAGTTTCTTAATCAAATCTATCAAGCTCGAGCTCAATCAACTAAGATTATATTAATTTTAAGCAGTTGAGCTTGGACCTAATTTAGCTATTATTAATTAAAGCTAAAATTCTCATAGAATTAGGATTTTACAGAACATTATGGCCCCGTTTGGGACAGAGTATAAGCTAGCTTATACTCTGTCCCCATATTCTCAGACATTCTCAGCTTTTACGTTTTACGAGAGCTTATACTCTATCAACATACTCTGATCCAAACGGACCCTATATATAAAAATGTACCTGTTCGATGTCAAGATGAGAAAACCAAGAGTTCCTCCTTAGTGCATCGATGCCAATGGTGGTTTGAGTCTGTCTGTGCTTGAAGCATTGCCATAGGTATGCATGGTAACCTATCATCAGAAACAAACTCAATGGAGGCAATACACTGTCCAGATAACCGATTACACCCATCAATCCTTCAGTACTGTGAGCAGAGGAGGCAAGAAGCCTTATTTATGTGTTATATATAGAAGAACTATAAGCAAGACAATAGCGATAGAATTTAGGTCATAAATTGAAGCTGGTGGGTGCATTGTATGCATATATAGATATAGAGCTAGTGAACATTAGGATCCTATATGTGGTTCAGTGGGCGGCAGAAGCAAACTCTAATAGGTTATTATATATATTAAATTAATGTAATTTGATTTTAAGGTGTATTGCCCACTATGCATCATCTGTGCACATATGCGTTACACATCATCAACCACGAATGTCTTAATTAAGAAGCTACTCAAATGTCTTAAATTGGAGGATCAATGTATATATGGTTTTGTTGTAAATCTCAACCCCAATCACATTAATGATATCGTCTTCTTTACACTATTTGATTTTCGTGGATACATCGGAATATCAGATCATGAATATCTTTAAAGTGAGGCAAGACGGGCTGCCATCCCGAGCCCTTAAATCCCTCAAGTCTCACATATATGTTTAAAAAAAAAACTGAATTTATGATTGCACAAATCTATTTTGGTCGCATTGAGGGAAAAAAAAGCCTAATAACTTTTAGATCTCAACCTATTTTTAAGAATATATTTTTTTATAGAATTTTCATTGAATCCTCAAGACTTAAGATAGATCATTATATCGAACCTCCACGATTTTGTTTATTTGTATGATTGGTAAAGCCCACTTACTCCTACTTCCTTACACGTCTCAAATAAAAATATTTGTCGCGTAAGTGGAAAATAGGAAAAGAAGAAACACAAATGACTTAAATGGGGTAAATTGATGTAGTGGTGTAGTGGAAAAGACGAGATGTGCATTCCACATGCACTATGTAATCTAGCGCATATTAATATACTTAAGTGGGCCGTCTCTTTCAATTATGATAAGATGACGAGGCATTGACTGACCGTCTTATTCATGAGTTCTCTCGTAAAATAAAGGCATGAAACTAAACTATCAAGTATCGTCATACTAAAGAAAATTGTCACTAATTATTGATCGTCAATCGTCATGGTTAAAGATATGAGGCCCCAGTGACACCTGAACCATTGGGTCTTAGGACACGACCCATTGTCTATAAGAAGCCCAACTAAAAGGGAGCAATAGGCCCAAGTCCAATTCCCGGTCCAGTCTTGCAGGCTACGTGGGCGATAATCTTTTGGGCCTTTTTTCTTATAAAAGAAATGTATTTGAAGACTCGACCCGCAGTCCAATGAGTCGTTAAGCCTACGGGTTTACATTTACCTTACAAGGCCACGCCCCACTAATTGTTTCAACTTTCAACAAAGTCTATGGGCCGTAACCCAATGAGCCCTTAAGCTTAATGTTTTACTTTTCCTTAACGAGGCTCGGTTCAATTAATTACTTCTCCATAGTCTATGGACAGAAAAATGACCAAACTACTCATTCAACCTGTTGTGGGTCACAATATGGTTCTTATAAAAATTAAAACCCAAGAGCAATGGACCAATAGTTTGACAATACGTGATTTCACGAACCATTAGCAATGCTTCTTAGTAAGGCACTAGGTATCTTTCATTTATTGTTTTCATTGTTGTAAAAAGGTAAATTCGAATGAGGGGGAACCTCTAGGAGGTTCGGCCTCATTAGACCCTCCTTGTAGAGTAAACCACGGATACTAGCAACTACTTGCAAGCCAGTAGTATTGCCGGGGAATCGAAACCCAAGGTCCCAAACCGCTGAGTTTAATGCCGGTCCCAGATTCCTTCCCCTTACCACTTGGCTATCATTGTTCGGGCCCGCAAAGTATGCTGTAGTAATGTAGCTATTATTCTTGCTGTCTATGTTAAGCATTATTTTTTTCTTTGGATTTGGAACCTCGTGGTACAGAAGTCTCTACAGTGTACAAGTTACTATTGTATTGTCGTGGTTGTCACTGTATCAATTTACTGAAACTATACAGGTAAAGGTGCTAATACAGAGGTCAGCTGGGGCTTTGTTTGGGCTATTATTCTTGGGCTGGCTGGGCTGCTGCTGGAGTAGCTGGATATGCAATTTACGAGTATAGAATCCGGGTATGGCTTTAATTGATATATATGCGTAATATTTTTTACTGGTAGATGTTTGAGAAGATTAAAATTGAAGAAAGGTGCTATTTTTGCTGTACTTCTGTATATATTTTAAGTGCGCCTTTTTATTATTTCCTTTAAATCCTACTACTTCAGCTATGTGATTCGAGTGCGAAAATTATTTCAAGTTAAATCCTACTACTTCGGCTTTGTGATTTGAGAACGAAAATTATTTTGAGTACACTACATGGCTGACATATCCTATCTTACAGTACAGCACAGTATGTGAACGTGTACTGTGAACTTATTGTTTGTCGACCTAATTTTATCGTATTTCGAACACTTATGCAGAGATACATGGATTCGGAGATACGGGCTATCATGGCACAGTATATGCCATTGGATAATCAAGCCGAGGTCCAGGTTCATGGGGACATCTGAGGCTGGCTGGGGATCATGCTCTGGAAAATTTGGGGAAAATGATCATTTTTATGAGCCATCGTTGGCTTTAATCTTTCCCAATCTGCTGCCAGTGATTGCATTTCGTTTGCTTGGTGTTGCTTATTTTGAGATGTATAGTTTTTTCAATATTTATTATTTTTATGTAAATATGGAGAAATTTTCTAGTGGATGTATGAAGGCATAATAATAACAATCCTTCCCATTCCCCGTCGGTGGTTGCAAGAAACGAAATGATCTTGTTTGTGAATATGATCATTTATTCTTACTGTTCTGCAGACCTGTCTTTTAGTTCTCTGTGAGATATGGAGAATGGTATTATAGTTACAAAAGCTCAAAGAGAAGAGCCAAAAGCCATGGGTTATGGTTTCACAGCGAATCCGTCGTGCAGTCACACACCACAAATTCATGAGAGAACCAAATTTCCATACGGCCAACAACTCTTGAAAACAAAACCAATCAACAATTAAAATAAAGTCCAAGGTTCAGAGGACTCAAAATCACTGATATGATAATTCACCAGATAATACTCCCTCCACGACCACACAAAGGAGCAAGCCACACTGGAGTTGTTGTCACAGGCCCGATTCAGTAAACACAATACTTAAAACATAAACAGAGCATCCAGCAGTCGTCACTTCTGGATGATTTATGCCATTCCAAGGTGATCAGTCGAGTCGAACTGCTCTCCTAAACACGAAGAGAATGGGTCCTGCAAATTTCACCCGATTAAGCAAATATAATTAAATCCTGTCAACTTGGTCTACAAAAGTGAACACAATTTACTGCTTCAGTCTTCAAGTACACATTTATAACAAACTAACCTTAAGACTGACTTAATTCTCTGAACCATGTTGCAAGTCTGATCCTTTGCTTTGCTTGCAATTCAAGGTCATCATTTTATATACATAAAATGCCACCACTGCACCACTGCACACATAATCAACTTATCAGAAAAATGGATTTTACGTACTTGTTTGAACCTGAATTGCAACCACTGTTTTGCATAAAAATCTAGATCCAAAATAGTGAAATAAAGTTCACAATGATTGGCCCCCCTTTGAACTGAAGATAGAGAATGAACTCACCGATTGTGACATATCATCATGCACAAATGAAAACGAACTCATAGCAGCCAGATACTATATTGACTTTCACTATAAGAACTATATTTGGGCAACGACAGCAAATAATAAGGTAAATATTGGAGTTTTCGAAGTTAAAAACTAAGGTAACTTGACAAACCTGACGAACACAGGAAAGCACGTAAGAAATGATGGTCTCTGTGAAAAGGTAAAGAAGACAAAAAAAAATAGTTTGAAGAGGAGTATCCAAAACAAGAATGATTCAATAAACAAGTAGAAAAGCCACATGAAAAAGTCCAACCTGAAATAGGAAGCTAATCTCCCGCAGGAATATCACAGCTGCTATCACTGCGGACAAAAAAAATCCATTCAAAATGTGATATCACTGATATGAGATATAGAACAGAATATCATTTCAGATAAATTGCTGAAAAATTACGCAAAATGAGAAATTTACAGCTTTAAACTCAATCTTTGCATCATAACAGTCAAAGACACCCTTTAGACGGCAATAGCAAATTTTCCTCAACTTATCCTGAATAAAATAAAAACCACAGTTCACAGTGCCTTTGTATGTCATAATAATCAATTTTAAGAGAATACTATAAGTCTATAATGACTTTGAACATCAACAGTTTACGATGTGACCATATGGAGAGTGATGTACAGTTACAGCCATGGAATAAGTGAAAACTGAAAATAATGATGAATATAAATTACGTCGCTCTTCACTGTCTCTTTCAGAGTACCTAGCAGTACTGCATAACCCCAGTTCTTGAGCATCGTCCTCCGAATTTTCCCCCTACATTACCAATAAAGGCCCTAATAGCCTATGTAGTATGTACTTGCCTATCTCTACTCTTTAGGAACACTAGCATAAAAAGAACACTCGTGCACAAGCCTCCCGCAGTGGGCGGGGTCGGAGACAAGCAAGATATAGGCAAACCTTTACCCCACACAATATGTGGAGAGACTGTTTCATAAATTGAACTTGTAACCTCTAAGTTGAGTCATTGCAACTCTAACACTAGCATAGCAGCATCTCCCAAAATTTTAATTTTATTTGTTGGCATTAAAAAAGAAATTTTGATGCTGAATGCATAATACGCCTACCTCACAAATCCGGGTTGGTCCTACATCGAAGCATATGTTAATAGAGTCAGAATTTGACATTATTGATCACTTAAATCAGTGAGAGATCTTCAACCACCACACATACTCAAGGGAATGACAAAGTATCATAGATAATTGAATGAGAATGGCAAGGCACCATAAAAAAATATTGCAACTCAAAAACCAAACAAAAAAAAAAAAAAGTTTCCCTAATTAAAAAGATCTAGAAGGCAATCACTATAATACTCTAATCAAATTATGAAATCGTGCTCTCCTTTTCATCTTTCAATCTCAAGGAAAATCAGACACTAACCTGCCTGCCCTTTCAGAGCTAGATCATTAGGTTCTTCTCTCTTATAAGATCTTAAGCTCTGTACACTTAAAGCCAAGAGAACACCGCCGAGAATAACACCAAATCTAATGGCAGAAATGCTGCCAGTGAGCATGAAGGAAAGAAATCCACCAACAGAGAGAAGCAAACCTGCACAATGTAACCAATAACAACAACAACGACAACAAGAGTTTTAAAGGAATAAAATAGCAGGATCATGGTACCAGACATCAGATTAATATTAATGGCTGATATAGCCAAAGAATTCTCAAACTAATAAGAGAGAAACCATGTCATCATTTGCATATGGTTCTGACTACTAAACTTCTTTTCATCCTAACAAAAACAAAAATTGGAATCTAGTATTCCTCAAAAATACCGGTGAAACAAAGTAGCATCTATTTACTCTCTGAATAAAAAACTTCATCACATAGAGTACATACCATATGGTATTCCAATATGAAATTCACGGAGTTTAGAAACATCGTTTAAATCATCAGCTGAGGAAGTAAATGTTTCAACAATCTCCTTCACTGGTTCAGGGGAATTCTCTGCAGCTGTCGACAAATATTCTTTACCATCTTCAGTGATTTCACTAGCTAGTACACTCAAATCATGTCTTGCCTTGTCTGCTTGGACTTTCAGCTGCTCGGAAGTTTCTTCTAAAATGACCATTGCTTTCTTAGAGTATATCTCATAACCTTCTTTGGACACACTTTGCATCTTTAAAGCTTGTTCTTTGAAGGATTCTAGAGTCTGCTTCCATGCTTCTTCTGATTCCTCAACTTGAATTTTTATGTTATCATCCTCCTTTTCCCCTTCAATTTCTGAATGCTTCTAAAAGGAATAGGATTAAAGAAAGCCACAATCAGTACAAACCAACAAAAAATCATCATAAGCACACAAAACATCAGAACATGTGAAAGTAGCAATACAGCCAACACAAACACTGAGCATTTGTTACTTCAAAAATAAGTAAACAATATGAAACTCATCCCATTCATTCATACAGTTTCAATGACAACTTTATCAGCTAACATTAACAACAGCAGCAGAGAGCGACACTTGGCTTTAAAATTCTGGGAAAACAAAACTACGCCATACAATTTGAAAAAGATAATTCAGAAAGCATTGGTGAGATTTGATTATATCATATTTTCAAACTAATAGAAGAAGAAAAAAAAAAGTATAGTTGGAAACACTTTGAGCACGAAAACTACAAGGAAAGGAAAAAAAAATAGGAGGCACTGTCAATCTGGCATAAGAAAACAAAATTCGAGAATTTGACAAAATGAACTGAAAATTTGAACTAGCCAGTATACTTCCCTAATTTACGAAAAAAAATTAGGTCAACTTTCATGTTAGTTCATTGGTAAAGACAATTGTTCAACCACTGCAACCTCAATCCTGTAGCCAACGGAAAAATGAACAAACAATGACGAGTCCAAACTTCAATATTCAGATAAATACTACTTAGAGAGCTTAACCTCTCTTATTAACCTTTGAAAAATGCCAAATGGATCACTCGCCAAAAGCGAACCAAAAGCAATTAAAATAAAAATCTGAGCAAAAAAGCAAAAAAAAAGAAGGGGTCCAGTTACCGATTCCTCATGAGAAGCTGCGGAAACCACAACAATTCGATTGCACGACTTCCTTCGATCCAGAGAAACTAAACCAAAGCCAAGTCCCATGGGAGCAGCAACACATCGAGCCACAGCAGAAACTCTGCAACTGCGAATTCTTAACATAGAGTCCAGTCTTGTACTCGATGATGTACACGAAGCAAAAGGAGTAAAATTAGTAACAACTCTATTCATGGGAAGCAAACCAGAGAAGCTAGGGTTAGCGGTTTTGATGGACAACAAATCCATTGCCGCGCTCATTTCGCTCTTCGTAGTAACAGATATCGGGGGGAGAGAGAGAGAGAGAGAGAGAGAGACGAAATTCTGGTTTTGGGGAGATATACGTAGCCGCGAAGAGCAAGGCAGCTGAAGCTAAAGATTCTGCTGGAGTGCGCAGGAGGCGAAAGTCTCGTTTTGCTTGATGTTTGTTTTACTTGGGAAGAGGGAACCTTGTAACGCTTCGGTGACACGTAATGAGCTAAAGTGTCCAGTGAGGTGGCGTTATATAATACGAACTAGGTCAATTTTTTGGTGGTCTGATCGGTTTTAAGCCGTTGACCATGTGTTAAGTCAAGATGGCCCAAGAAGACGTTTGATTGATTGAATCCATAAAACAATGTTGGATGAGATGAATTCATGAATTGGGCTTCATTATCTCTTAGAGTTTGAGCCCAATTATTTTAAGCTCGGTCTGTAAAAGACTATTATGCAGGCCTCAAGGACGACCGGAGTAGATTTTAAACCATTTTGAGCCCAATTTATTTGTCTTATATACTAAGGCCCAACTATTCATATTCGATTAGCCCATGCACAAATAGGACCGCTTAAGGCAGCCCAAAACCGAATCAGCGTGGTAGCCTCTGAGGCGAGGGAATCAGCCACTATTGTGCAACACATTTCTCCCACTTTTTTTTTCCTAGTACAGAAGAATGGGATTTCGGAGGCTGGAACTCGAGATTTATATGAAAAATTACACAAATATGTGTCATCTCAACTACTAGTTATTCTCACTTTTCTCCCGTTTTGAACATTAAATAAAGTTCATATTATATAAATTATTTTACACATGCAAGCTCGAAAAAGGGAAAAATTGTTCAAAAGGGTAGCGAAATGAACCAATACTCATTAATAATACTGTATCACATTGCCATCATAAAGGTAATACAATTGTATATTTTGTATTTCTCGCAGTGAAAATAAGCCTCAAACGTGACGCGATTACCGAACCACCTAAAATCTCTTGTATGCTTCTTCTTTTTTTACTATGTTTGATTGCTCTGTATTTATTTACTCTATTATTTGCTGTCGTTTGCGAGCACAGAATGAGTGTGAAAAGTTTTATTTGGTCAAGAAAGAAGCAGCTAGCAACGAGCAAGCACCACTTGATCACAGCGTAAACATCTTTTGACCAGGACATATGCCTCTTGAAATCAATCTTCCGAATATATGTATCTCAATATATGAAAGAATTCCATTTTACCCCACCTGTTCATAAAAGTTACAAAATTTTCCTGGATTTTTGAGACATTGCAGATTCGCGCCATTTACGTCATTCATCTGAATTTTTTCGCAACCCCCAAAAACCCAATCAAACATGTCATTTTACAATCTTTAATGCTTTCACCGGCTCTCAGATGCTGAAGTTATTACCTCGGCTGCCGTGAAAATGTATAAAAAAAATCTCAATCGAAGTTGACGAGCGCGAGCTTAACACACTGACACACATTGGATTCTTGTTTGACGGAAGAGGCTTCAACGCCACGTAATGGCTGATGAAGTCAAAAAGTCAGCAAGCCTAGCTTCTATGCTTTTTCTCTCCAGAAGCAGCTGCAACAGCCTCTGCTTTACTCTTTCGTTACATTCTTTTTACTGCACATAATCATTATTTATTTATTTATTTATTATCCTGTTTACAGGCGATCACTGTCACTGACCCTTCTTTATTGGCACTGCAGGATTCCCAGCTTCTCCCTCTCTTTCTTTCTACCCCCTTCCCGCCGGGAATCCATGCCTGAAAATATCGGATGCCGGGAAAACAAAATTATTATTTTGTGTTTTTGGGTTTCTCTAATGTGTAAAATCTGTTGTTTCATTTCAAATTGGATTTAATTTTTTGTTTCTCTCTCATTTACTCTCCGTATTGCAATCCTTGCGATCAAAATTTTACCTTTTTCTCATCTGTTACTGTGAGTATATCTAGTTTTATCCTTTTGGGTTAGAAAATACGCACTTCGAAATTTCAAATACAGAGAAAAAGAAGAGGAAATTGTTCATTCTTGTGTCCAAATAGCTACAGTGCATTGTCTTAACAATCTCGCTGTATCATCATCATCCTCATCAAGTGTAGATTCTGTTTCATTAAGCATTTGAAGCTTCATTGAGGTTCTTCTGGGCGACCTGCTCTCCATTCCCTGCTTTCTGTACACTATTTGTTTGTACGTGTACTGTCTTTATATATCGACTGATTTTCCTGGAATTCCTTTCATTTCACGGCGGACTGGCATTTTTAACAACAGATAAATCGATTAAAAAATGCTACTTCGCCTACTCTTTTGTCTTCTTTTAGCTCCAGTTCTAGTTGTGTCGGTGGGGTCACTCGATCCGACTCTAAACGATGACGTATTGGGACTGATCGTGTTCAATGCCGGTCTACAAGACCCAGAAGCGAAGCTGCAGTCATGGACAGAAGACGATTACAGTCCATGCGGTTGGGATGGTGTCACATGCGACCAGAGAACCAATCGGGTCACCCACCTCAGCCTCAACGGCTTCTCGCTCTCAGGTCATATAGGTCGCGGACTCTTGCGGTTGCAGTTCCTTTAAATTCTATCGTTGTCGAACAACAACTTCTCCGGCAACATAAGCTCTGATCTTGCTCACCTGTGGAGCTTGCAGGTTATTAATTTGAGTGAGAACAACCTTTCTGGGTCGATCCCAGATGAGCTCTTTCAACAATGTGGGTCGTTGAAATCGGTTTCGTTTGCCAGAAACAATCTGACAGGGCAAATCCCTGTTTCTTTGACCTCATGCTCGACACTTCAAGCTGTTAACTTCTCTTATAATCAGATTTTTGGGCAGATATACTCTGCTTTGTGGTATGTGAGGGGCATTGAGTCCATCGATCTTTCAAATAATTTGCTCGACGGGGAGATTCCTGAAGGAATTGGAAGTTTATACAATTTGAGAGTGATAAATTTGGGGAAGAACAAATTATCTGGGCGGATTCCATGGGACATTGGAGATTGCTTTGTTTTGGAATTCCTAGATTTTAGTGAAAATTATTTGTCTGGAGGTCTTCCTGAGTCGATGCAGAGGCTTAGTTCTCTCAATTCACTGATTTTACAGGGGAATTCATTGACAGGAGAGATTCCTCATTGGATTGGAGAATTAACAACTATTGAGACCTTGGACTTTTCGGCCAATAGGTTCTCTGGTTGGATTCCGGAATCATTAGGGAATCTAACAGTGTTGAAGGAACTGAATTTGTCTATGAATCGCTTGACTGGTGATCTTCCTTCCTGGATTTTCGAGAGGGGATTACAGAATGCAGTCCTTTCTGAGAACCGGATGAGTGGAAGCTTAGAATATCCTTCTTCTGTGGCATCCACGGCGGCTTTTAATCAAGGTCTTCATGTGTTAGATTTATCTTCTAATGGATTTTCTGGTGAAATAGCAAATACCATGGGTTTCTTGGGAGATTGTTGTCTTTAAATTTGTCCAAAAATCGACTTTTTGGTTCCATTCCGACAAGCATTGGCAAATTGAAATCCACTAATGTTCTTGATTTGAGAGACAATAGGCTAAATGGAAGCATTCCTTCTGAAATTGGAGGAGCTGTTTCACTCAAGGAGTTGAGGCTGGAGAAGAACTTCTTCAGCGGAAAAATTCCAACTCAACTCAAGAATTGCTCATTTCTTACCACTTTGTAAGTTTCCCCTTGCAACACTATCTTGTTTGACTGTTGAGAACCCTTCAACTTTACTTTGTCTGCAAATAGTCATTAGTCCTATAATGGCAGATGGCACCTACTGTCTTGCAATTAAATTATTGAAAAGGAAAAATTAAAAAAAAAACAAAAGGTCTACTGAGCATTGTTGAGGTGCACTATGGAACTTAACTTCATGGAGGAAACAATTGGCAATCTACTTGTAATTGTTTGTTTTAGTTATGTAGTAGGAATCATATGCTCATTTCGAAATTGTTTGATAGTGTTTGCTAATATTTCATTGGCAATATTACTGCAGGATTCTGTCTCAGAACAAACTCACCGGTCCAGTCCCAGCAGCAATCGCAAACCTAAGCAACCTTCAGTTTGTTGATTTTTCTTTTAACAACCTAACTGGAAGCTTGCCCAAAGAGCTGACAAATCTTTCACACCTATTGTTGTTCAATGTCTCCTATAACCACCTTCGAGGTGAGTTGCCACTTGGGGGATACTTTAACACAATATCCCCCTCATCTGTCTCTGGCAATCCATCCTTGTGTGGCTCGGTTGTGAAGCGTGCGTGCCCCTCAGTTCACCCAAAGCCCATTGTCCTTAATCCTAACTCCTCTGCTTCGTCCAATGACAGTTCTTCCCCATTCAATCACAGGCGTAGAAAGATAGTTCTTAGTATCTCTGCTCTTATTGCCATTGGGGCTGCTGCTTTCATTGTTGTTGGTGTAGTGTCCATTACTGTTCTCAATATTCATTCCCGGTCATCAATGTCACATTCTGCTGCTCCACCTGCATTGTCTAATGGGGACGATTTTAGTTGTTCCCCGGCTAAAGATCCAAACTATGGGAAGCTTGTCATGTTTACTGGTGATGCTGAGTTTGTTGCTGGAGATCATGCACTGCTCAACAAGGATTGTGAACTTGGTCGTGGTGGGTTTGGGATTGTTTACAGGACAATTCTTCGAGATGGGCGTTCAGTTGCCATCAAGAAGCTGACAGTTTCCAATTTGATCAAGTCTCAAGAAGATTTTGAGAGGGAAGTGAAACATCTTGGAAAGATAAGGCATCACAATCTCATAGGACTCGAAGGCTATTATTGGACTCCATCCTTGCAACTCCTCATCTATGAATATCTATACGGTGGGAGTTTGTATAGGCATATCCATGACGGACCTGGCAGGAATTGCCTGACTTGGCGCCAGAGGTTCCGCATAATTCTTGGGATGGCAAAAGGTTTGGCACATTTACATCAGTTGAACTTAATTCACTACAATCTGAAATCAACCAATGTTCTCATAGATGATACGGGTGAAGCCAAAGTGGGAGACTATGGCTTGGCAAGGCTGTTGCCAATGTTGGACCGTTGTATTTTGAGCAGTAAAATCCAGAGTGCGCTTGGTTACATGGCTCCTGAGTTTGCTTGTCGAACAGTGAAGTTAACGGAGAAATGCGACGTGTATGGGTTCGGGATCTTGGTTTTGGAGGTGCTTACTGGGAAGAGACCTGTGGAATACATGGAAGATGACGTGGTGGTTCTCTGTGACATGGTAAGGAGAGCACTGGAGGATGGCAGGTTGGAAGAATGTGTAGATGAGCGACTTGGGAGAAATTTCCCAGCAGATGAGGCGATTCCAGTGATAAAGCTAGGCCTGATATGTGCATCACAAGTTCCATCAAATAGGCCAGATATGGAAGAGGTCGTTAACATCTTAGAGTTGATCCAGTGTTCGTCGGAAGGTCAGGAAGAGTTGGAATAGACTGAACATCTCATGTTCAAGAAAAACAAAGAAGAAAAGTGTTCCTCCGGCGAAGAAGAATCCGGTTTTTTACAGAAGAAATAAATATTTTAATGTCCATTTATCCTTTTTTGGTTATTTTTCTCTGTTTCATTTCGGGTTTTCCTTATATTGTTACAGTTTCTGGTATCGGATTCCTTTTCACCAGTTGGACTTAGTGCATTTGTACTAATCTTCATGACCTATGCTCCATAGACCACACTGAATCTCTCTTTCGTTTTGATATCATCTGCTGCTATTTTCTGCACCATATAGTTTTCTCAGGACCAGTGAAACATAAATCAGAATTACTGTCTGTAATATGATAACATATGATAGTTACTAGTTAAAGACAACATAATTTACTGCAGAAGAAATAAATGTCTGAAAGAAGTAATCTCTTGCTTCACTTGCACTTTTGGTATCATTAAGAACTTGGACCAAGTGGTGCTAATTATGCTCTAGAAATGCACCATTTTCAAAGTGAGGAGTGCAAGGACATATACACAACCCTTCTGTTTTGTGCGAGTAGGGTTAATAATTTTTTTTGAAGTCTATATTAGTGGAGAGGTGTTGGACCAGAAATCAAAGTTGTGCTTGGACATCATTAGAGTCATGTGACATCACTTGGGGGTATTGAAACGAATCTTCAAGCTTTTTGATGAGTGAAATCTTTTGGTGGATTTTTTTTTTTTTTTTTTATTTAGAAAAGGACATTACATCAAAATGCTATCGCACGAGTTTAGTAGTTTTGCAGAGAATGGGTGTAGATATATATATGCGCGTCTATACAGACACAACTATTGAAAAAGGTTGTCTAGTTGATGCAGAACAAAAAAAGCAAGTAGGATTTTTGCGACAATGTGTTGATTTTTGGCTTAACGTATAATGTCGTTAAGTGAGATATTTTTGTGCACGATAGTCTGACAACTCGAGTGTAGATAAATTTGTATGATGTCGTATTGAAAAAAATGTTTTTATAGTCATGCATTAGATTTTGACCTAATTTATCATATCATTAGGTGATAAATTTTTATATATGTACAGAGCTAAAGGCTCGAGTTTATATCGACATTAAATATCGAAAAGATAAACTTATATGACCTAATTTTTAACTTTAAAAGTGGAGAAATTTAAAGTTTCAAGCTACCAGTGATGAGTTAAAACAAAGAGAATGAATTGCTTTTTGCTTGTTTATAACTCAATTGATAGACAGAATGATAGACCCTTCAACTCATGTCCACTTTTCTCTTTCACGTCTTGTGGTGGAACTTTTCATGGCCAATTTGACTCATACATCAGAACTACGATAGCATGGGTCTGCCAGATCAGATTCCTAAAAAGAATTATAATTTATTTATTTATTTATTTTTGAATAGAGCTACGTACTGAATACTGATGACTGATGAGATTCCCAATTTTATGCAAAACGCATCACTTTGCTTAAACAACTAACGAGGCCTTTCATCGAACAATTGGATACATGGAGTCATGGACTGCTAAAATTGGGCTCCATAATGGGCTGTGGACTGGTTCATGCTCTAGTATTATTTGGGCTTTAACAAATAACAATTGTAGGGCACAGAGGAGTCAACGAGGGGGGAAAAGGGAAGGAAGGTGATCCAGAAGAGACGCAGAGGGATTAGGTGCACCAGTCCAGGCGGGCTGTGGCATGCACTTTTGCTATTTGGGCGAACAGACAAAGCATAAGGCCACAGAGAGTCCTGATTCCGCGAGCCGCTTCGCTATTTATCAATCTCTAAACTACAAATTGAAGGAAGCTGATCGAGAAGAGGAGGAGAGAAGAAAATTAAAGAAGGCGAGAAAGACGAGGGAAGAAGAAGAAAAAAATCATCCAGGTACCACACACTGGCACTGACATTATCGTCGAATATCTTCGTTGAAGCATCTTGAGACGCAACGAAGAATTCTCCAATTTGAGCTGGATTAGTTAAGAAAGTCTCCAAATTCTAGTTGGATTCGAGCACCAGCAGGGCTGAGAAGACCCAACGATATGTCAGAGGGAAATGTTATTAGCAACCACCAATCTGAACTAGAATCTCTCCGTGAAAGGGTTAAGGAACTAGAGGCGGAGAATGCGAAACTATCGTCTACAATCTCTCGTTGTCGTTGTTCTAAGAGAGAGGAGAAGAAACTTACGGTAGAGGAGGGTAGGAAAATGAATTTCAAAGTCCACAAGAAATTAACAGAACGGCATCCAGGCTCTACTGATCACTATTTCCGGAGATACATTGCTCTCAAGGTCATGTATTTCGGCAGGAGGTTTTATGGTTTCGCTTCGGAGGCACAGATGGATCCAACTGTTGAGTCTGAGATATTCAAAGCTCTAGAGAAGACGAGGCTTTTAGTTGGTGACAAGAAGGAGTCACAATATTCAAGATGTGGAAGGACTGACAAAGGTGTTTCCTCTGTCGGGCAAGTAATTTCTCTGTCTGTACGATCAAGGATCAAGGAAATCAGAGAGGAAGAAGAACACAACGATGGAGAATTTGATTATGTGAGAGTATTAAATCGTGCACTTCCAGAAGATATTCGAATTTTAGGCTGGTGTCCAGTTCCGGTTGGGTTCAGTGCAAGGTTTAGTTGCTTGAGCAGGCAATACAAATATCTATTTTGGAGTAAGGATATGAATCTCTTGGCCATGGAGGATGCAGGCAAGAAATTCGTAGGAGAACATGATTTCAGGAACTTCTGTAAGATGGATGCACTAAATGTACACAACTATAAGCGGCGAATCACTTCATTTCAAATTTCTTCTTGTGATATGAAGTTCCTGGGCAATGAACTTTCTGCAATTGAAATCAATGGTAGCGCATTCCTGTGGCACCAGGTCCGGTGCATTGTTGCTGTTCTATTCATGATCGGTCTCGGCCTTGAATCCCCTGATATTATTGAAACATTACTGGACATTGAAAGAACACCAAGGAAACCTCAGTACATTATGGCTCCAGAGATTCCATTAATCCTTCTGTCCTGTGAATTTGAAGGTCTCAACTTTATTTGTTCATCAAATGCTAGACAAGCTTTGTGCGAACACTTGCAGAATGAGTGCAGAACCTACCAACTTCAAGCTGCCATCTTTCATGAGGCTCTGTTGGGTTGTTTGCCTTCAGAAGATGATCCATCATCATTGTCTAATGGAGTAGCAAAGAGGGCTACCCATGTTCCGATCATGTCACGGCCTACTGAGCCATCTTACGACGAACGACGCATCAAAATAAACTCGAAAACATGAAGGGTTTAGTTACTTTAGTTCTAAGTGAGTATGCATTGTACTATCAATCAGTGCTTTACATTCCAAAGTATCATTTCTGGCTGTGCCAATTATGTAATCATTATAGTAATCTGGAATGAAGTTTCTTTAAGAGCAACTAAGCTTGATTACATGAGGTTTTCTCTCTCTTCTTCTCGTCTTCGAGAGAAATTGTCGAGTGCCACACCTTGAACGACATCTTGCTCAATCTCCTGCAGTCACACAAATCTATTATTAAGATTTGAATCCCCAAAGTGACCACTTTGATATCCTTCCTCTGAGCTTTCTTGGCTAAGTACTCGCCAATTTATTCTCCGGTAATATAGCTCAAACTCCTCTCTTTCTTTTTGCCCTTGTGATCATTGTCACAGGAATCATCTCAGAGTCCCTATTATGCGAAAACTTCCTCGCGCCGCTTCTATTCGATACCGCTCGCCGGCAATTAGCCTCGAACATACTTGAGGCACAGGCCTCCTACTGACTAGCAGTGATCGGCAATTCATTGTTTTCCTCGAAGGATCCAAATAAGGCTCGCGCTGGCTCTGAATGGTCCACATCTATCAAGTGCTCCCTGAAGAGGCTGAGAATCCGTAAGGCTATAAGAGGGAAAAGGAAAGGAAACTGATCGAGAAGCTTCGATTCAAGTGGTAGTAAACTACTCCGAATTCGAATCTTGCTTTGAACGACAAAGGCAGTTCTGCTCTCTTGCTTTGAAAGACACAGGCAGTAGGCCCAAGAATTCTAAGACGCTCCGCCGCTGCCTACCCTTGCTCGGGTCAGAATGGACGGTGGACATAACTACGTACAGATGAGGACGATCTGTGGCTGCAGTGGCCACATGGACGTACATTTTTACCATCGAATTGCACTCTATACAACCTTTGGATTGCTTTCTCTCTCTCTCTCTTCCAAAACATATAAATAACAGACAAAAAAGAGAGATGGATGCCCGAACCCAACAGGGGAAAAAGTTCCAAATTCCAAGTTCCATATCTATTTGGATCAAAAGACGTCCAATACAATTTGAATCAAAAGATAGTCAGGCGCTCGATCACTCCTCGAGGGTCCAACCTCTCTGAACAATACAACAATTCTTTTTTTCTTCAAATAATCCTTCCCAAAACTAGAGCATCAAGAACATTCTGTTTTTACCCAAAATGAGATGGATGTAAAAAATATTGTACAAACAAATGCAACTAAGAATCACATTCAGCTAAAACAAAACAAAAGAAGATGGGTTACAAGACAGAAAAATATATTACCTCCCGCGTTTGAAGTAAAAATGATATTCCCCAAGTCGTACCAAAAAGCTTTACAGCTAACATTGCAGGATTCGGTATTCTCTCTGTATCTATTTTTCCCACCTTCTAGTTTACCTCATCATTCAGGCCGCTATAAAATCACTAATCATCCATCTCATTTTGCCATCCGTCTTTGTTTAAGGCTCTTGAAGTAAGGCCATTGGCTGAGATGTTTCCTGCAGGACGACTTACTGGTGACTTGACCGCCATTTCCTCATCCCAGTCATCATCCCATCCCTGATCCCAACCTTCAGCTGATTCCACATTGTTAGCCATGTGAGATTCCGGCAATCCCATTTCAAGCTCTTGATAAGCGACTTCACCCTGATGCCTCTTCTTCCTAAACTTACAGCAAGCCCATGTCCCACCAAAAATTAACACAGTAAAAATTAAGAAATAAGCACCATTGATGGGGGTCACCAGCTTCAAATAAGAAGGCAGGCGCAGGAAAATTTTGTCTTCAGATTCATCGGGGCCTATGTGAAGCACGCATTTCCCATTTCCAGCATCGAGGATAAGCTTGGAGCTTTTGTCAACCGTGACATTAATCTGAAAGTACAGATAAGCAGAAATTAATGATATAAATGCTTTTGTTTATGAGCTTTGTGGGAGAACAAACAATTTAAAAGGAAATTAAATCAACTTACACCACCAATTTTTTTCCTTCCGCTTCTGATGCTGGTCTTTGTTTTTAATTATTACTGGGTACCTTCTCATGTGTTCTAATATTTCTGAACTTAATTTCATTACTATTCAGTTCAGTTTTTGCACTTATATTCTACACCAACAACTGACAAAGACTAAGTAATAGAGTACTGTCAAGCCCCATCAACATAAAACCAAGGTTATGTAGCGGTATTTTTTATACTGGAAAATGGCTATGGACTTTTGCATTCTCTATATGTACAGAGAATGGTCGGTAAGATCAAGTGGAACAAAATATAAGGCTGAGGTCACTTTGAATCTTTTATTAGGTTCATGTGTGTGCTTTCGTTACGTATAAATGCGTTTGTTGTATCTCTTTCCTTTTTCATTCTTTCTCCAGCCCCAAAAGGCAGAGAGTTTTTATTCTACTAAAATAAATCCATAGGAATGTGCTAGACATCAGAATGCAAAAGTACCAAGCCAAACCGTCGCTTTCCCCGCCTAAGAAAACAGAAGACAAAAAAATACAACTGCCCCACCCCCGCGCCCCCTTTTTCCCCCTCTCCGTTGCATCTTTGTTTATTCACAAGAAATTCTATGGCTTCTTCATTTAGTCTTTAAGGGAATGAAAGCTCCAGAATGCAGTGCCAATGGAAAGGACGTTGAAAATCAATATGTTCAAAATTATAGAAATATGACTCAGTAGAAGAATGAAGAACAAACCTTCCGGATATGGTGTTTGGGTATTTCAATTGACTTGTAACTATTATCAAGAGAAACTGGGAGACTAAGATTTACTTTCAAAGCGACATCACCTACATTTTGCACAAGCATGCCATATTCTTTCAACCCTTCAAGATAGCAAACAATAAAAATATTAAGACTGATTAGTGACTACTCATATCATCACGAATCAGTACAACTGTCATCAATTATCCATCACTCCATTGAAAAAAAACAACTAAAGCCTGGAATATCCTAAAAGTGGTGTATGTTGATGATATTATGACTCCCAAATCATAGAAGATCTTGCAGTTATACGCAAACTATTAAGGAAACTAAACAATCGCACACTAGGTCAGTATACGGAAGCACCAAGAACCTCTCACTGAGATGCTGACATTCTCCAAGGTCTAAAGGAACTCCAGGTTGTAGCATCTTGCTCAAAAATAGACTACCTGGTCCAATTCTCCTTCAATGACTGTTTGTGGCTGTGATGACATTTCTACTTCTACGATAAATTATAAGTATGTTCTATAAGCAATAAAGTAATCATGTTCCAATGCTCCGTAATCTAAATGAAACAAGTCAACAACAACACAATTGCGATGAGATTTATATTTGGTTTTAAAGTATTGGTTTGCAAAATAAACAGCTATTTCTCACTTTTCATAAATAGTGTGTGCAAATTACCCAATTTCATTAACCATCCAACTTCCATTCCCAACAATTTCATTTGACAACTACAATAGGTCAAAGTATTTGCCTCCATTTCACAGAAATATACGGAAATTTGCAACCAAGTGAATTATTGTGATGCAAAAATTAAAAGAACGAAAATAGATAGGGATTTACCCGAATGGAAATTAGGAATACATGCAATCAATGAGTTCAGGTCCTTGCACATCTTAGGCAGACCCGTACAATTTTCACCAATTACTGACTGTGACATAGTTTTATCATCCTCATTCTTCTTGGTTTCCTGATTATTGACGCCAGTTGTTTTATTTTTTGAGCTCCCGGATCCCTTCTTGCTCGAACCCGCATGATCGGCTTTCTGTGGATCATTGCTGTTAGGTACCCGAGGATTCTTTTTTGAATCGTTTGAACTGGTGCTGTAACTGGCATCAATCGATGACACAGGACTCGGTGATGGAGAAACCTGAAAACAAACGCGTCATTCCATTGTTTTCCTCAAGAATTAACAAAATAATAATATATATAAAAAGAGAGAATTACTTCGCTTGAAGAAGATTTGTTGTTATTATTGCTTGAATCTACGGCAACCAAATATCGAAACTTAGAGAGCAGTGAAGCACTGGAAACATCGGTGACAATCAAAAACATAAATATAACTGCCAAAAATACATTTTTATCCATAACACGAACACGAACAAGAGACAGCGGTTATCAGATCTGCGAAGCTAACTCATTCCTCGACGTCACGCAACTCGCAGGCACCGAATCAACTCAAACGTAAACAATTCGATGACATCCAGAGCCAAATCGAAGCTTAGCATTCACGAAGAGAAAGCATGCACGATTTAGAAGTTGAAGAAACAAGAACATAAATTTGGTGGTTTTTTTATTCGGGTTATAGTCAAGGGTTTTGAATTGTTTGATTTCAAAGAAGAATCAAATGAAACAGCAGAACCGAACATAAAATTTATTATTAATATATAATTATTGACTTCTACAAATTGGTCTTCCCCAACAGCTGCTGATAAAGATAAATGATAAATCGTAAATGGGCCAGTTTTTTTCTTTGGCCTCATGGCCTAATAGCACGTCAGATTTCTTATATCCAGTTAGTCTCTATTTAAACTAGGCCTAGGACTCGGCCCGACCCAACCAACCAACTTTCTCATTTCAATGGTGATATATATCTCAGACCTAAACATTTCATTTCATTGTAACATTGTCTCATTCCATTGTAATATCGTAATTTTACATTTTACAATGAAATATGATGTTACAATAGAATATTACAATAGAATATTACAATAAAATATTACAGTAGAATATGATATTTCATTACAATTGTATAGTAAAATATCATATACAATGAAATAATAACAATGGAATATGATATTTCATTGTAAATTTACAATGGAATATGATATTTCATTGTAAATTTACAATGAAATATGATATTATAATGAAATGGATTATATGAGATGTTCGGGGCTGAGATGTTTAATATTTTTCTTATCATTTTTCATAACTATTACGGGTCTGATTTTAGTGAGTCGGGTAAAGATTATACCGGATAATTAAAAACATCATAAAATTCAGTTTTTCACTGCCTAACAAGCTTAAATAAGGATCACAAATAACTAAATGAAGATCAAAATCACAAATAATGTTACAAAATTCAGTTTCATCACAAAGAAGAACATTGAGTAGAGAGCCTAGATTGTAGAGGCGGTGAGGCATACGAGAGTATGAGACTGAGAGGGTGAGTAACATAGTGAGTGTGAGACACACATTTACCGAGACTAGCGATAGGAGATACTTGTCAGTCGCTACGTGAGGCAGTGATGGTGAGGGACAGACTGATGTCGTAATGGACGGCTAGGGTTTTGTTGATTAGAGTGAGAGTTTGAAACTATTTCATAGATTGGGAGGGGTTTGCTTGTTCGCAAATTCTTCTGAATCTCTGTGAATGTGAGACGCAATAAAGGAAAGATTGAAAGAGGTCGAGAGGGAGAGTTGGTCGACGTGGGTGACTGGGTGGGAGATTGAGGTATGGCGCAGGTGATTATTGAATTTGGGTTGTTGCTTGTCGAGCGTTTATTTCAAAAAGAGTGTTGATTCTTATTTCTAAAACCATTACCCGACCCAACTTTTATGGGTCAGGTAACCAGTAAGAACTGACATAATTGACCCAATCCCAATCCTAGTCACTACTACACTTGTTGATTTGGTATAACTTAGCTCATAAGTGCAACAAAGGATTAAAAATTTCAAATAATAAAGATATGAGGATTGAATCTCCTTTATAAAGACAAGCATTCCATTCTATCAAGATATTTTTTTACTAAGATTCACAAGAGAATAAAATTGTGCGGATGTGATATATTCTCGAAAATCGAACAACTATACAAACAATATATTTATGTGAGCAGAATTGTGATTTACAATAAAGTTTAAAACCATTATTTAAAAAAATAGAATTCGACCTACTTTTGTGTTAGACAAGCATTTTGCCAAGGTCCAAAGTGTTGCATAAACAAAATACACGGTACTTACTTTTGTGTTCGACAAGCATTTGTGATTGTGACAAAGTAGTACCCAAGGCTAAGGGATGGTGGTGGTTAATATTCCTAAGCCATGTGTAGTTAAATTACTCATTAACCCTTCTCAAATCTATGCACCTTAATTGATAGTCCCTATATATTTGATGAACTGGTAGTAGTGAAAGTGGCTTCATAGACAACTATTGATGTGAAGCTCTTAATTGTTCATTTATTAGGGACAACTGCGTAACTGCAAAAATTGTGCACAGCCTTTCCAGTTCCCCATTGCTTGGGAAATGGGCAAGGCAGCTTCTCTCTGATTCAAAATTTGGGATTATAAACACGACAAAGTATGAGTTCCTCTCGACAACAACAATCAAGTCTTGCAAATGCAAAGGAGATCAAATCCATGGATGAAATAGGAGTTGTTCTTAGAAGATTTGGAGATGAGCAGAGCACACTATTGGACCGGTTCGAAAGGCTCTCCTTTGAAGTACAGCTGAACAAAGCCTTGCTGAACCGGAGCTTCTCTGAGCCCGGTGCGGCTCGCTTTCAACCGCCGTTAGTGACGCACGAGGTTCAACAAGGGCGTCGTGGCAGGTTCGGTTTTCGTAAGGTCTTGAATAAGTTGCTTAAACCCATTTTTGGAAGAAAATCCAATAAGAACTGCAGTTGTCATGGACCTGGAAGAAAGGAAGTGATCTCCGACCCCAAACACTTGAAGGCTTTTAGTAGATCAGTGCGGCTGTGAACAAAAGTAGTACTCGTCGTCGTCATTACTATTTGTGTATAATTTCTCTTACTATAATTTCTTTAACTTCTATTATATATTTTTGCAAACAATAATATCAGCAATTTTTAACTCGACAATCTCAAAATGTTAAGGCACTAGTACGAATGTCAACGGTCAATTTTGATTAATTTTTTAATATGTTTTAATCAAATTGTTTAATGGATTATGTGTCTAATATGGGGTATGAAAGATTTTAGATTTTTCAATTTGATCACCGAAAGAATTTTTATCTCAACTTGGTGATTGTAAGGTTTTTTTTAGCTCAAATTCATCATTCGAGCATATTTTTAGATTTTCAATCAGTCAATTGTTGATGTGTCGTGTTGATCGTTAATTCATCAGTTTAACACAAACCTAGGTTAGGTTGGCATTGGTTCAGAGAACACATTTATGATGGTGGCGTGCACTGATAATGACTCTAGTGGGCGGATCGAGTCAAAATTCGTCCAATGATTCGTGTAGCTTTCAGCTTTATTATGGAGCCCAAATGGGGTTGGTTGGGTTACCTTCGTGAGAGCTAGGGAAGATTTTTTGATTGTCAATGCCGAGAATAATGGCTGGCGGCAAAGATGGTGTGTGGTGTTGAGTTGGGGAGAGATTGGAAGATGATTTTTTGATTTTTTATATTTTTTATTGAGTTTATAGGGCTTAGGTCACAAAATGGAGCCAAAAAATGCTACATCGTATATTGGGAGCCAAAATTGACGATGTGAGTCAAGTAGATGAATATTAACAATCAACACACGATTAGCTAGCCATGTCGGCATAAAATCTGCTCGAAAATCTAAAAATTTGCCCGAGTGACGAGTTTGAGCCAAAAAAAAAAAAATTGGTGATCAAATTGAGAAATCTAAAATTTTTAAGTGATTGAAAATTGGTTTTACCCTTCTGATATGTCAATTTTTTGATATTCGATCAAATTTCCCATTGATTTTAATGTAAAATATGTAATAATTCTTTTTTAAAAAAATCAACCAATTGATTCGATTCTGGTTGATTTCGAACTTTTGATTTTGTCAAAAAAATTTCGAGCATTGGTGAACGAGTGGGTCAACTATCGCAATGTTTCGCTATATTATTGTTGTAATAGTTGTTTCTATGGGCCTGCCTACCTACCCTTTTGATTTTAATTTCCCGGGAGCTAGCCCATGGGCCTTTCTGATCTTGCCAACTCCAAAAGCCACCTGTACTGTCAGACTCTTTCATCCAAAATCAAAGATTCCAACCCCATTCGCAGTCAGGACGCGTGCAACGACAGTCAAGGTCAGCTGTCAGACTGTCCGTTCTTTCCGCGAGTGGAAGTTAGGGTTTCTCTTTCACCGTGTTAGCATTTGGAGTTCACCTTACATCATCCCCATTAAGTCGTCGACAGTTGACTTCAATATTCCGTGGGAGTGGCGGTTGCCGTGGGAGTAAAGACCTTGAAACGGTATTATTGTCAATTTATCAGGGTTATACGGGTAATTGTGTACTCTTGAAACGGTATTATTGTCAATTTATTGGGGTTATGCAGGTAAATTTGTCGATAAATGCGTATTGCATGCGAGCCATGCGATTGGACAAAAAAGCGTCTAGTGGCGCATTTACGCTGCTGCCCTGTCGCCGCGGGAATTACTTTCCTCTTTAGTTACACGACAGTAGTAATACTAAATACTAATAAGTATTTTCGTATTTAAAAAAATATATATATAACGGAAATTTAGGAGAAAATAAATCAGTGGGTCCGCTGGGGGAAAAGAAAGTGCGCGAGTTCGCCGAGTCTTGAAGAATCATCGTGCATGCATATTTGGTCTCTCTCTCTCTCTCTCTCTCTCTCTCGCATGCATTTGTTTATACTCTGCCGTCGGTCACCGGGACAGAGCCGTCATCGATTTTAACTGCTTCTCTAGCTTGATTGCTGCCGATTTATGCATCGAAGCCTTACAGTGGATATAGAGAGTGAGATAATCAAACATGAAGGCTTATCATATCGTTTGTGGAGTTGACGCTGTTCTGTTTTGCTATTAAGATCTGTGAACAGGGTTTTAGGTTGGTTCCTCTTGTTTTTGAATGCTCTGTTGTTGCTTTTGCTATCTCTATGCTGTCCGTTGACCGATTTCTATGCTTTTGGTTAACTTATTGAGAAAGGATCGTTAGGGTTTTATCATGATTTGATTCAATTCTCTTTGTTGTCTTGGTATTCGGAGAATCGAGCCTTGATAATCTATAATGGCGTCGTCGAAGACTTGCATAAATGTACTGTGCGGAACGCCAACCTCCACCGAGTGGAGGAAAGGTTGGGCTCTTCAATGCGGCGGATACGCTGTTCTTTGCGATAAGTGCGGGTAATTTCACCCCTCTGTTACATATTAGGACTAGTGGTCCTGTAAGGGTAAGTAGATTCTCAACTTAATCAATGGCGGGCTGTTACTCAGTTTTACTGTATCGAGTTGTGAGCAATGTTAATTCCTGGCGTGCCCTCTGTCCCTCTATTTACTCCTTTAAGAAAGCCTTTTTACTGGGTATGTTCGGTAGTTATATTTATTGCGTTCCTACTTAAACTAGAATGGTTTTTGTAGGCTACTTTCTGGACATAACCTTAATTAGACTTGTTTGGTTATGGTCGATATTTGTATGTCTTATTTTTGATGAATTTGATATTGTTTACCATATTGGTTTGAAACATTTAATTGGGAGGTTTTATTTCAGTTATTGCCATCCTTCCTATAGCAAGACCAGATTGGCCATTCAACAATTTTGAAAGTAAAATCATTTAATGGCCATAATAAAATATATACAAGCTACTCACATGACGTAATTGCGTCATATGTCCAAGTGATGCACAAAGAGCATTCTGTTTTTTTTTAAAAGTTTAGAATCCTACTAATGTTTTGTAATTGCTGATTGTGTTTAAGGTGTTTAACATTTCTTAAATTCCCTCAAAGCATTTTGCGTATTATTTTGGGAAGTCCAAATTGGAATTATATAAGGGTAAGTGACCCAGTGCCCAATTTAGACATATTGTAGTTTTGAATTGACGCAACTTATTTTGGAATCTATACTTTGAAATTTAGCACCTCGAGTGATTATTTGGATTCAAGCTGGTAGTTCCATTGTTTCTTTTGTTTTCTTTCAATTGGATGACAACTCTCATTGACATTTTGAATCTAAAGAAAAGAAACCAGTTAGATAACAATCTTATTTGAGGATATTGACTCCATTGTGACTTTCTTTATACCTCTATAATTTGTTTTTACTTTTCCATTTCTAGTAGAATGGGTTGTTGGGATCATGTAATGAGAGTGTAATAGATAAGGGATTGAATTGATTCGATAAGTTAGCTTCACAACATGATGCAATCACGATGATGACTTTAATTTGGCTTCATTGTGGCTTTAGTTCTGCATACGAGCAATCAATCTTCTGCGATGTGTTCCACGCGAAGGATTCTGGTTGGAGGGAGTGCAATAAATGTGGCAAGGTGTGTTAATAATAGTATTAAACCCTAACTTTCTCATTGACTTTCCTACTGGCATTGAGGCTTATATTTAATTGCATTTTGGTTCTGGCAGCGGCTCCATTGTGGATGTGTTGCCTCTAGGTGTCTGGTTGAGCTCCTTGACAGAGGTGGTGTAATATGCATAGGGTGTGCAAAATGTTCAGGAATTAATTCTGTAAGATCATTTACTTGCATGTCAACTTATCTATTTTTATTCAGGGTTCTCATACATTTCTACCTTCAAAAGGTAGTGGGTGATTAGGTACCCAGGTCCATGTGCTTGGTGATAACTAATTCGTGTCAAATGTAGTTATCATAGGAGTCCTGTGAGACAACATTAAAATCATGTTGGTATCAATACTCTTCAGTTGGATATGATATTTTTCTATATACACTGTTTGAACTCAAATTCCTTAATGTTCACTTGTCAATACAAATGTTTATGCTCTTCCCAACATATTAACCAGATGGCGGGAGATGGAAAACCTAATGGCTCCTGCATGCCAATGCTTGATATAGTTGGTGAGAGGCCATCCACATCAGCAGACTGCCAAACTGACAGTGAAAGGAAGCATATTCAGTTTGACAATAATACTGAAAATATTGGGCTGGGACATCTAGTACAGTTTCAGAATGATGACACAAAAGGGTCTGTTGGACAATTTAAAAGGGAGGAAATTCTACTTCATCCAGGAGAAATTGGAAACGCACATTTCCCAAAACTTAATGAAGGGTCAAATGGATCATCTCAAGCAGCCAAACCAGTCATTCATGCACTGGCACAAACAAACTTGAGCATTACCCTTGGTTCTCCCTTAGGAAGTCCCCATCCCTTTTCTGATGGTTTTCCTGATGAAAAGGGACATAATAAGGCATCCCCACCATTCCAACAGGGACCCAGGTCTCGACATCTTTTGCCCAAGACTCCTAAGTCCACCCTTGCCCAAGGTTTGGAGGGGAGCATGGGCATCAACCAGATATGTGTTGCTAGGCCACCTGCTGAAGGAAGGGGGCGTAATCAGTTGCTTCCTCGTTATTGGCCAAGGATTACAGACCAGGAATTGCAGCAACTATCGGGAGAGTATCCATAAGGGTCTTTAGAGATTGTATTTACTTTTAATTTCTGCTAACTGCTAAGCCATGGTTTGAATTTTAATATTATTAAGATTTCAGTGATCCTTAACCATTTCATTTCTCAGTACAAATTCCACCATTGTGCCATTATTTGAAAAGGTTCTTAGTGCCAGTGATGCTGGTCGCATAGGTCGTTTGGTGCTTCCCAAAGCATGTGCTGAAGTAAGTTTTTGGTGTTATTATAGCATTTCCATTATTTTCTATGGTCATTCTGCTTTCATTGTGGAATCGACTTTCTTGATCAGCTTTGCTCTGTATCATTTAAAATAGAATGGTCATGCAGGCATATTTTCCTCCAATATCTCAACCAGAAGGCCTTCCTCTAAGGATTCAAGATGTAAAGGGGAAAGAATGGATATTTCAGTTCAGATTTTGGCCTAATAATAACAGCAGGATGTACGTTTTGGAGGGTGTAACCCCTTGCATACAGTCCATGCAGTTGCAAGCTGGAGATACTGGTATCTTTTAATGTCTTTCTAAGCTTGTCCTATGTATTTGGCATAACTCCTGAACATTCTTCATTGTGCTTCAAGAATCTGTAACTACTGCCTACTGCTACCATTACTGTAACGACTCACCTCAGTCGTTACTGGTTGGCCGGGCCCATGGACCACTACCCCCAACCCCTCTCCTGTCGTACAGGCGGGTTGTTGAAGATGGGACTCGAACTACCCACCTCCCTTTAACAAAGGCTTAGTTGGTTAGTTGGTGACATAGTGAGGCGCTGCCCCTATGTTAAATGTTAAAGGGAGGTGGGTAGTTTGAGTCCCATCTTTAACAACCGCCTGTGCGACAGGAGAGGGGTTGGGGGTAGTGGTTCATGGGCCCGGCCAACCAGTAACGACGCGGATCGTTACATGAAAACTGCATTTTTATATCAGAGTCACCCAGTGGACACATGACAGGCCCATGGACCAAGCAGCCCAACCCATCTTCTGCTCTAAGGCGGGTTGTTGGAGACAGGACTCGAACTATCCAACTCCCTTTAACATAGGAGTCGCGCCTCACTATGTCACCAACCATGACTTAGTTGGTGACATAGCTGGGCGCGGCCCCTATGTTAAAGGGAGGTTGAGGGTTCAAGTCATGTCTCCAACAACCCGCCTGTACGACAGGAGAGGGGTTGGGGGTAGTGGTCCATGGGCTCGGCCAACCAGTAACGACTGGGGTGGGTCGTTACAATTACATTAACATGTCTACCTTCTATCTTGTTATGGTATATTATTGTGCTACTAGAAGGCTACTTGTTTGATGATATTTGATTTCATTGTCTTTTCATAGTTTTTAGGGACTAACCGCGAAGGCTAAGATAGAACAATAATTAAACAAATGCCCTCGATCATATTTACCGATCTTGTGATGCCTTCTAAACAGGGCCTCATAAGCTTAAGTTGGAATGAAATTTTCAACATAATTGTTTTGATTCTTAATTGCTTCCAATTCTGAAAGAAACATGCTCTGTTACATGGCTAATTTTTAACCATGTGTGATAGTTTAGACTTTAGAGTGTAAGAGTGATTGTGGTTGCATACTCATAGCCGTTGCCTGTCTTGATCTAACTTTGACCTTTTTTTACTGGACAATCTGAATTTTGCCTCTAATTTTATTGTTTTTTGGGGAAGTGGAGGCACATACTGTAATCTTTGTGTGGTTCAATCTGTTAATATTTTGTACTTTGTTGCAGTAATATTTAGCCGTATGGATCCAGAAGGCAAACTTGTTATGGGGTTCAGAAAAGCATCAAATTCCATCACGATGCAGGTAATATCAGCCTGTTGTTCCTGTTAACAAACTCGACCATATAAAATTGATATATACTATCAACAGGAAACCCAACCATCTGCCATTTCTAATGGTGTTCATTCAAGTGAAAGTTTCTTTTCGGGTGTTTTTGAGAACCTGCCAATAATAAGTGGTTACTCTGGCCTTCTTCAGTCATTGAAGGGAAGCACCGATCCCCACCTTAATGCATTGTCCAAACATTTCAATCCAAACAGTGGTGATATCAGCTGGCTTAAATCCGAGAAGCATGATGACCCGACAAGGGAGGGCTTACTGTTGCAATCACTGCAGGTTCCAGAGAAAAAGAGAGTTCGAAATATTGGGTCCAAAAGTAAGAGGTTGCTGATTGATAACCTAGATGCTTTGGAACTGAGACTTACTTGGGAAGAGGCACAGGATTTGCTCTGCCCACCTCTGAGTGTCAAGCCAAACATCGTGACAATTGAGGATCATGATTTTGAAGAATATGAAGTGAGTGAATTTATCAGTTTTCTTGATTACAAGTTTAATAGTATCTTCTTAATTGCTAGTTCTATGATCATTTTGATCCCATTTTTTTTCAGTGATTATATTTGCCACATCTCATTCTTGATCGATGCATTTAGGTCATACATTTCTTTCCAATTTTGTTATCTTTTGAAGACAATGAGAAGTTTGTATTCCACTAATTGGATGATGAGTGAAAAGTGCATTATTTGCAGAGAAAAGGGAGCTTTTACCACCAATATTCTTTTAACAGTTTCAGTTTTCCTGTGATAAAATCAAGTATACACCTAGAAATAGAAGATACACCGGTTTCCTGGTTGAATTTTTGTCATCAAAATTTCACTGTGTTTCCACTAAGCAAATATTTTGTCCTCTTCATGTGATGCTGATTAAATAGCATGTAATAAAGCCTAGAAGACTATTGAAAATTAATTTGCCTATTCCAAATTCCAAAATGCAATTTTTTCCCCCTTTTCCTCTATAGTGGGTGTACTTTTGGCAATTAAAACTGGATTCTTTTTCTTCTGTTTAAAACTCTTTCTTTCTATATATATATATATTACTGTTATTCAACAAGCTTTCACTATTGAACCATGCATTTTCAAACATTTTTCTCTCTCCCTCCCTCCCTTTTTTAAAATGAGTTATTGTTTTTTTTCCCTTTTCCTCTTCTATTCTTATTATTATAAATCTTTACATGCAGGAACCTCCAGTTTTTGGGAAGAGGAGTATATTTGTTGTCCGGCCAACAGGGTAAGAACTTTGGTGTTTCATATATTTTGTTATCTACAATATTTTGTAAAGATAGTACATTAATCAATTTACAACAGATCTTGTGTTAGCAGAGCAAATGGGATCATATTACTAGAAACTCCAATACCATGAGGAAAATCAATTCTTTTTGGTGCCTGATTTTGAAGTATATGGGCTTCTTTAAATGATAGCTGAAGTGATGGAAGACTTGTGTGTATGATCAAGAGTGTCATAGTTTTCTGTAAGAAATGTGGAACTAGTACAACTTTTTCATAAGATTGTTACAATGTGCCAGAGAGAGAACATGAGATTGTTCTCTTTTCCCCTGGTTTTGATAGTCTCTCACTAAAATTCTGTATGTGATCTGAATTTGCTGACAATACTGTTTACTTTTCATGCAAAAATGTCCTTGTCTCTTCATCCTCCATGTTATTTCATTCCAGATTATTCTTTAGACATACTGGACGCACCAGCTATCCGAGGATGAAAATTGATTGATTTAACAGTTAATGTTGAGAAGAAAATCGAATTTGATTGAACCGGGAAACGTAACTCAACAAGAAATTTTCTTACTTGTCCATTTCTTTCTTTAAGTGCCTTCTATTCCACCATTTTGAACTGTGTCTTCCCTGTATAATGGGGAAAATGAACCGACACACTTTGTTTTTATGGTGTAAATTTGGCCTTTATGCAAACTTTGGAGTTTGATTGCATCATCCCTAGGTTATTCATGGAAATGATGCAATTCTTAGTCCAACTATGTGAAGAACCTTCTTAGATTATGAGTTTATGCCAATTCCCCTGTTGCATTTGTGCGATTTCTACAATTTTTCCATGGACGAATGGTGGGAATCCAATTTTGTTGCTGAACTGCTGAGCTTTAATTTTCAGGGGACAAGAGCAATGGGCTCAGTGTGATAACTGCTCTAAGTGGCGAAGATTTTCAGTTCACGTTCTTCTTCCACCGAGGTGGGCATGTGGGGACAATTCTTTGGATCAATGCAGGTGAATGATATTTTTTGTGGTGTTATAATTTAAGGCAATAAGTTTCGATGGGCACATTTTAAGCATTCACAATTATATTCTCTCAGATATTCATGTTCTGCACCTGAAGAATTGGCCCCAAGGGAATTGGAAAATCTTCTCAGGTCCCACATTGGTACGAATTGTGATTTTAATTATTTTCTTCTTAATTGGAAATTGCTATGCTACATTAAAAATATTTATTTCCATTCATCTAATGCTTCTCTATGCAAGGTAGTGTACATGAGTAAAGTTTTGTTGGAACTTGTACCATCCATGAAAAAAATTATGTGACTATCAACCTCCTGTCAATTGCCACATTTAGATACTTACCTTAACACTATATGTATTCGTATTTGAATTTGTGTCTGATGATCATTGACCTGACCAGAGTTGGGAATGTTTTGCTTAGTTCTTTTATCCCTTGTCCTTTTGCTTATGGTACTAGAAATATGGATGAATTCAGCTCTCATGTACTTAAAATATTTGTGAACTTGACTGTATCTTTTGTATGGTATTTTTCTTCTGCCAGTTCAGGTCAATCAATGCCAACCTTTTTTTAACAGATACTCTATTAGTTGAGGGAAGCTTGCTCTATGATTTTGGTAAAAATGTGAACACACGTCATCATTTTGGTTCTTGGTGACCTTACCTATATACATATTTGATAGGCTAGGTGCCCTTATGATTGTTTTCACATGCATCATGATTCATGCGTGCCGTGTTTTATTCTCCTATGTGATATTGGCATCGTCTATATGTCCATATGGAGTAGCCAGTTGTAATTACTCATAGATTTCTCTTTAAATTGAGTTGATATTGTAAATCTAATTTTCTAAATAAAAAAAAAGTGTCAATACTATATTGTTTGATGCTTGATAACCTCATTGTTGACAGATTTCAAGAAACGCAAACTGGTGTCGAGCTATAGGCCAACCCACAAACACGAATCTTCTGGCTTGGATGCCTTGGCCAATGCTGCAATTCTCGGGGATAATATGGGCGACCCAGACACGACCGCAGTTGCAACCACCACCAGACACCCTCGGCACCGGCCTGGCTGTTCATGCATAGTGTGCATCCAGCCCCCGAGTGGGAAGGGAAAGCACAAGCCTGCATGCACATGCAATGTCTGCATGACCGTTAAACGCCGTTTTAAAACCCTAATGATGCGCAAGAAAAAGCGTCAATCAGAGCGTGAAGCAGAGATTGCTCAGAGGAATCCGCAAATTTGGGGCTCCAAAGATGAAGCAGAAGTAGACAGCTCGTCTAAGCATGCATCCTTGCAACTGGATCCTTCAGACAATGAAACCAAGTCCATGAATGAGCTAGAATCCAAATGCCAAAACGAAAATTCATTGAACAAAGTGGCTGAAACTGGCCAGGGGAACTTAGACTTAAATTGCCATCCTGACCGTGGCGATGTACTAAGAGGTGGGCTACCCCAAGTACGCATGACGAGTCTTCTTCAGGTAGCAAACCTGCCACTGGAGACCTATCTTAAGCAGCATGGTCTTACAAGCTTGATGTCTGAGCAAGAAATGGGTTCGGCCTCTCCTGTGCCACCACAAGCAACTGGAGATAGTGAAGGTCGACCTCTGGACGATAGCTATCTGCCTTCATCCAATGAGCGGGAGAGCAGTGAGGGCGAAGAGAATGGGGAACCCACCACGGAACCTGATCTAAGCCCAAATGTTCCTCAATGAATTCATTTTTTTTTTTAAATGTAATCACTAATCTGTGCCTCTGTGGTTTCTGGTCCTGTCGGCTTGGTAATTTCTTGCCAGTGGGTATGCTCCCGTCTTTTATTCGTATGTATCATCGAAGAATGAGTTTCTTTTTTGAAGGTGTGCATATGCAAGGTTTTGTGAGTTGAGATGCTAAACAATAGTACCTCCGGTAAGTTGTGTACGGGATAGTATAAAAGTGTTTATCGACTTCTCGAATAAATAAACTATCAGTATTCATATTCATTTTGCAAAATTAGCTTCCAGGGATGGCTTCAGTATATCAGTTTTGCATGATCCATTTCAAGAAAGTACATACATTTTGGATATTTTGATGTCGAATCTAGTCAAAATTAGGCTTGCACTTTATCTACAAAAACAGCATCCTCCAGATGCCTAAGGTGGAAGAACCGCTCATCTTTATCTCTATATAATTGTGAAGAATCAAAACCCACCAAAAAGAAGAAAGCACAAAAACATTCAAAATCCTTCAACACTATCCCTCTGAACAGTCGATGATGTTGATTTGCGAGAATCCTGCCTATCAAGCATCTCCAATGAAAGGGTGGAGGAACAAGCACGAGGTGGGAGAGACAGGGGCAAAGCATTAAGCTTTGCAGCAGAAACTGATGCTCGAGCTCCCGACGGAGGCGATGGTGAGTAACTTAACCTTGGAGCTGGAGTTATGATACCATTAAGACTTGGGGATCTTGACATCTGTTTTCCAGAAATTGCAGCTGGCTCCTGAAGAGGAAACAGACATGAATATTTCACGTCCTGTGTGAATTTGAGATTCTTTACAACAAGTCTCATGGTCGGTCTTTCTAATGGGTCCTTCAGAAGACATCTTAGAGCAATGTCAGCCACCTTACGAGCTGCTTTGGGAGGAAAACGGCCTTTTAGCTGAGGATCCATGATAAGTGATAATCGACAGTCATCAGCTAGGAAAGGGCGGCTCCACTTAACTAAGTTTCTCTCTTCCTTGGGACGGCGACTATCAAGATTTTTTCGTCCGGTAAGTAGTTCAAGAAGAACAATTCCAAAACTCCATACGTTACTCTTTGGAGTAAGCATGCCTTTCTCCAATGTCTCCACTGATAGATTAGCCACTGCCTGTAACAAATTAGATCAAATGAGAGCCAATCGAAACTGGTGAACCAAACAGATTCAATTACACACCCAAAAACACAGTTTAGAGGCAATAGAAATCAGGGTGAGCTAGCTTTGAAAATGACGTCACCGTACACAGTAAAAGAACTTACAACTGAACTGTTAATCTGCGTTTCAGGAATGTGACCAACACAGCCATATCCTGAAAGCTTCGCACTAAAGTCTTTGTCAATCTGTACGTTGGCAGTAGAAAATTCATTGTACATAGCCTGTAAATAGAAAGAATGATATCAGTGAACATAGAAGAGTAACAAAATTAAAATTGCACAACCTTATTTCAAAGGATGATTAGATCAAACCCTAATCACCTGGAAAGGGCCTTCCTCATGCAAGAAAGTAAGACCTTGTGCAGCACACAATGCAATTTTCATTCTTGTGTTCCAATCAATGGGAGGGCCGTCAGATCTCCCATAAAGAAGCCGGTCTAAGCTTCCATGAAAAAGCCTTTCATAAATCAAAAATCTTTGTTCCGAACCCTCACGTGCATGATAACCAAGCAATTTACATAGATTCGGATGTTGCAAAGGCGCGAGAGTTTTCACTTCATTTATGAATTCCTTCAAACCCTGAAAACAAAACAAAGAGAATATGTAAAAATGTTTATAGTTTCAAATATGTGATGCTTTGGCATAAATACACCAGCACAATCATAAACCATGAAAATTCATCAGAACTCTAACAAAATCTACCACATTCAAATGAGGGTAACTATGTACCTGAGTGGATGGATGGAGACGAGTAACAGTGGCTTCAAACTTCTTTGAGCACGAAGGATCATCCCCAAATGAAGCCCTATACATTATGGACGAAAGACCTTCTGACACGCATCGATCCGAAGAGAAATTATGGCAAGCAGAAGCGACTTCTTCATATGAAAAATTTCTGAGGGTCCCTGAAGGAGGCAGGGGCAAAGGTCCTGAATCAAAGAGAGGGCCACTGGCATTCCCTACTTTAAAGCTTCCAGAAGCCTTCAGTGCACCAGAAACCTGAGGCGAGGGAAGAGGAAGAGGTTGTGGACTTTGTGAGCATCCAGCTCGGCTCTTTGAATCTTCCTGTTCATCATATTCAGCTGAAGAAAGAGCATCTTGATCAGCTGCATCAAGTGTTGATGGTGCTGATAATGCCCGTGCTCTGTTGTTGGTGACTCTATTAACTGGTTGAACTGATTTCCCTCTAGTCCTAAAACTAGGGGGTGCAGACTGCAGTGACCGAGTCGGGACTTGTGGCACAGGCAATGTAGTTGGTGAATGCTCTTTAGGAGTGACTCGTTTAATGCTAACTGATCGATCAGGCTTCTTTTTCTTACTCTTCAAAACAGCGAAACAACCCATCCTTCCTTCAAACTTTAATTCTGTGACGAAGGTTTACTCGTTGCTGCATAGAAAAATCAGGAAGACTAAGTATCAGCATAAGCTTCAACATTAACGGAATTGTAGAACCTTTTTAATGCCAAATACATAAAACACGCAACTCCTTGTGCAGGAGCTTCAACATTAACGGGGTCGTAGAACCTTGTTAATGCCAAATACATAAAACAAGCAACTCCTTGTGCAGGAACTTCAACATTAATGGGGTCGTAGAACCTTGTTAATGCCAAATACAAAAAAACAAGTAACTCGTTGTGGAGTGCTAAAAAAGGAAGTCATACTCTTCTACTGCTGCTAAAACCTAATAAACTGATTAAAAAACCAGGTTGCAGCAATGCATTCACCAGGAATCCTGAGTAGACTCCGGCCAATCAACCTTTGATTAATTAAGAGGGTATCAAAAAATGAAAAAGGTTCAACTTTATGACTAGCATGGATGCCCAAATATCCTAAAATTCCAAATACGAAAAATATTCCCCACTGGAATCAAACCCAATCAAGTTAAGCATCAAAAAACTTAAATGCATAAATCAAAAGATCCAAGAATCCGCAACAAATCGGTCCAAATCCAACACAAATAATAATTAAAAAAGAAACAAAAAAATCGAAACCAGATCCAAACAGACCGACAAAACGTTGGCAATTATACACCAAACGATCACCTCCAATAAATATCCCCATCCGAGAAATTTTCCAGAAGCAGACAAAACGAAAACCAAATAAAGCTATAAAACAACAGCAACCTCATAAACACATCAACGATTTTCTCATTGAAACTTCAAATTTTAGCTTAGATTACCCTGAATTTCACAAATTACTCTAACACAAAATTAAATAAAAATTAAACGAAATAAGTTGGGAATGCAAATCAAACCTGGAGAAAAAAGCGGCTGTATTGAAGAATCAAGAGTCTCCAAAAATGGCGAAGAAGAAACACGTACGTGGCTTGAGATTTGGTTGATGAAATTAGAAAGAAAAAAAAAACCCTCAACCAGTAAATTGTTGGATAAAATAAAAAAATAAAAGCTTATCGAATATTGAAGTAATAAAGAGATTTTTGAGAGAGAAAGAAAAGTCTACAGGGACCTATTAAAAATGACCAAAGAGACTGAAAGATCTCATCAAGCACTGGTCAAACCCCCCATTAAAAACTCCAATTATTACCTAACTGATAAAAATAAATCTCATTCCTTTTTTACCCTCACTTTGTTCTTTTATTATCCGAAACTGCCTTTCTTTGCACTTTGTATTATTTAAATTAAATTAAGTTTAGATATAAATTATGTCTCGAAATTTAGGTTCAAACACAAAGACTTTATTCGATTTAAAATTAAATTGAAATAACAACACTAAATTTTGTCAGGTTTAATTGTATATATCATAACTTAGATTAGATTACTCATCAATTTACTCTGCGTTACTTAAATCACTTTCAATCTAGTCAATTAAATATGTTGAAAAATCAAAATAAATCCAAATTTAAACATATATATAAATATTTTATAAATATCTATTTTATTCGATCCGGAACAAAATTTCCCCTCCTTCCCCTAACCTAGGAGTTAATTGTTGCTTGAAGATGCAATCGTAAATTCGCGCTCGCACACTGATTTTCAAGGAATAATACCTCGTTGGCATTTGGCCATCCAGTCAAAGTTTGGAAATTTTGTTATTATTTACAACTATTAAAAAGCATGCGTTCTCATGCTGGTCAAAGAACCCTATCAATATAGGTCTTTGACTCTTAATCACTGCCGTTGGATTCCCAAGCGACGGAGTGATCAACCGCCCAAGTGATGCCAATTAAAGCTTAATGGGACCCACTGACAAATATTCTGGTTCCAAAAGAACTCGACGCTAGAGGTTGCGCGTGGACGAATTTCTCCTCATTGGTCCTGAGGTTTCCCATACCTTTTGCTGCTCAGTGACTTCAGTTGCGCGTGCGCTTACAATTCTACTAGGCTGTGGACCTGTGGTTCATGGATTAGGCCCCCATTATGTGGGTCAATAACGGGGCCTACTTAAGCCCGCCCATTTCAGCCCAAACAAATAGAAGATAGTTTTAGGGGGGATTTGTAGGCCGGTACACTGTGAGAACTTATTTGTTGATAGGATTGGGGCCAAAATCTTCTTTGTTTTTTAGACCATTAAATACTACATTGACAAATCTGCCCCTGTATCAGAGTTTTGAAATTCAAAAACGTTGTGATGCGTGCGTGATACTAGCTTATTTATTACCTCGTGAACTGTGCTATGTTTGTATCACAAAATTTAAATTATATTTGATTGTCTCGTTAACCGTGATACTGTATCACAAAATTCAAATTTTATTTCATTGTCTCGTAAATCGTGATATCCTAACATACATGATACTCAAACCACGCTGTTACGATTGGAATGTGATGCATTTGTGATACCCTCCAGATACCCACACTGTTATGATGGTTAGTCTTATATGATTGCACTATTATTTTTGTCACCATGTCACGTTTGATAATCTGTGATATATTTATAATTAATTTATGATACTCATCTAGACCATGTTGAACACCGAGATTTCCTATGAGAATGCTGATTGCTTTGTGATACCTGCATGATATCTCTATGTGATACACATTTTAAATTGTAAATCATTCACACTGTAGATGGCTAAATGGCTTGATACCCAAAGCCAATTTCAAATTCGTGATATCCAAATTCAATTACAAATTCGTAATACTCGAAGGAAATATAGCCTTAACACTTGAATAGGAGTTGACTGAAATTGAAGTGCGTGAATTGACTCAGAAGTTGAGGCATACATCCACTCCAGTGAGCAGCAACTTACCAGGCTTCCTAATAAAAGATATATCATTGATACAAGTAAAATACCTCCGTGATACATGCATGCTTAACTAAAAATACAACAGAGATATATCCATGATTTCGTAATGCTACCCTACTTCCTTGTAAGAACCAGTAAATACCAACTTTGAACCTCATATGGAGAAATAGCGACCATAAGTTAAAGAGAGAGAGAGTGGATAAATGACATGCGCACATTCAATTTGGTAAATTCTTTTCCAAACACAAAACCATAATCATATAGTTTGAATAACAACTCCATTTCTCAACAATTTTAGTAATTAAAGAATGAAAATCAACATCCGAACCAAGCATAATAGGAAAGACTTGTGAAGAATTCTTAATCATAAGAAATACACCCTCCGCCATAGTAAACAATGCAATTATAACAAAAAGGTGTTTGAATGAATAACTAATGTATCACAAGGGTATCACCACTGGAACATACATCTCCTACAAAAAAGCAAATCACGAACCTATCACAAGAAATTACAGAAAACTAGTAAAAAAGAAAAAAACCTAAAGATCGAATGCAAACGATGCAAAAACGCAATAATCATAAGCTACAAAACCAACAATAAATCAACAACTGAATAATGAACAAAAATATCTTCTAAAACAACTCCATCATCAAGAAAATGCGCAGACAGCATCAATATGAGGAGGAGCTAAGAGAGCACCACTCCAGTCAAACACCAAATATGAGAATGCTTCTTCGAACTCAAAAAAGAATGTACACACGATGATAAACCGACGATATCGACGTCGAAAGGCAAAATAGATGAACTAGCAAGACACGACACTCTCACTCCCAGATCTGGATTCTCTCTCTAGTTATGCGCAAGTGAAGATGAAATCATTTGAATGTGTGAAGAGAGGAAGTACCAGTGTGGGAGAGAGAGAAGGCAAGCATGCTCCACTTTTCATTGACCTTTGTGGAGTAATTTAGTTGTCATAAAGCCTTTATGTTGTCTTGTCCAGAGTAGTTTGGTCATTAAGAAAAAAAATTAACACTTGAAATTACATTGTTATCCTTTTTTTGACTTAAAATGAATTAAGATTTCCCACCTGTTTTTTTACAAATAAGAAGTAAAAATTGGACCTTTTTTAGTTTTTTTGAAAGAGAGGTCTAGATACAGGTCCATAAAATGTAATTTATGAGTTTTAAAGTCAACTAAAATTTTATTTTTTTATTTTAATTTGTTCTACAACAGTTTTTTTTTCATAAACAAAATTTTGGGATATTTTATCTCTCAAAATACTTGGTAGATTTCAAAAAAAAAATATATATATATATATATATATATTCAAACACAACACGTGAAATTTTTTCTAACAAGACTCATCATCGATAGTTTTTAATATATTTTTTAAATTATATTATTTTTCAAAAACAATGTAATTTGTATATATGTTATGTAATTGTATTTTTTCACTATTATAACCTAAACAATAAGTGTTAAACTCTAAGGAGAGATGAATTCGCTAATCTCTAACGGGTTCGTTTATCGAATTTTTTTTTGTAACATAAACAATAGGTGTTAAACTCTAATGAGAACGGATTCACTAAACACTTAGGGGCTCGTGTATCGAATTTTCATGTTATAACCTAAATAATAAGTGTTAAACTCCAATAAGAACAGATTCGTTAAATCTTAATGGGCTTGTGTATGCTCAACATACTTTGTTTCCACACGATAATGAAATGATTTTTCATATTTTAAAGGGTACTTATGTAATTTAACCAATAAAAATAATTTAATTATAAAAAAATAAAAACTTTACCTAATTACAAACAAACTTAAATAAGTGAACTTACCCTTAATAAGTCACATAAAATAGACCTACCAATAATTTTATCTTTTTACACTTCTATTAGGCTGTGGTTCATGTATTGGGCCCCATATTGGTTGGTCTTGTACATTGCTCATGGAGCCATGGGCACTTATACAGATCCATTTTGTCAATGGGCTTAGCCAACGATTGGGCTGGAGGGGAGGGATCTAACTTGGAACCAATAATAAAATCAAGTGTTGGAATATTATTTGATTTTCATTACAGAAATATCAGATGAGATAGAAAAAATCGAAACAAAAAAGTACAATAATCACAAAAACAAAAGTTTAATGTGGAAAAATTTTAAATTTGAAAAAAAATCATAAATATGGTCAAAAGACAACCAAGAACAAAATTTCATTACAATAAAAAATTTATATAACCACATAGTCAAAATTTTCTCTTATCCAGAAATCTAGATAAAATTTGAGAAAAACCCTTCTATTTCCTCTCAATGTTTAACGCAGAGTACTAAATGTCTCTCACTATTATACACAATATAAACACTAATAAAACACTAGTATTTATAGAAGACTTGATTCTTGAAATTCTATTCTAGCTAGAAGTCCTTTCCTAAACCAACCTGAAACGCATTTCCACAAAACAATGAACCTATCATAGCAAATAAACTCGCCATAGTTAACTCTCTCCGTCAGACTTCTGCTGGAGCTTTGGTGGGTGCTCGAGTGTGCCAAAAAAATACATTATGGACTAGAATGATGTTATCTTTTTGTTGGAGCGTCCAAGGGCACAGGAGCAACATTGGCTCAAATTTCTAGCCCTTATCGATTTTCTTCATCAAAACTAACACTATTCATAATGGACTCCACTAGTCCACTTACATAGTAAAATTGCTGAGCGAGCCATGAGTAATAATTCCCCTTGATTTTCTCCGGGATCGATTGAGCGAGAAAAGCAAGAACTCCAACGCCCAGCACTGCTGTGCAGACCGAGATTAATTCCTACAACAAACAAATGAAGAGGAGAAAAAAATGCTCTATCACGATTTACACGAATTAAATCTCAGAATAATAATAGCGTAAACAAGTTCCAAAAGCTATTAAATCATACCTTGCCAGCAAACCTAGTAAAACGATTCACGGGGATCTCATTTTCCAAGCCTTGGAAATCAAGGTTTTTCTTCGGAATCGGGGCACAAGTTTTCTTCTCTCTGCCGATTCGTCGGGACCATAATTTCTTAACAACTTTGATAAATTTGAATCTGAATGTCCTCCGTTCTTGGACCGGAGTCCCAGTTCCAACTTCGGATTTCACTTTGAGTATAACATTGCGCAGTCTTACCAGAATGGAAAATCGATGAAACATCGAAGCAGGCACGACTCTCTTCACTTCGAATCTGAACTGGTAGTTCTTTGATTTCCCATGGAATTTGATCTTCCATGGCGTCGGCGGCTGCTTCTCCGCTTGCATTTTTCAGTGGAGGCTAGAAAGAATGGCATCGTAGGTGAAAAATAAAGAGGTGGGTTGAAGAACTAAAAAGAATTGGACGGAGAATGATTTATCCAAACGGGCACGCAGCCCATTAGTAGTTTTTTGGGTTGGGTCTTCTGAGTGGCTGTTAGGCCCATCACTGCCAAAAAATATATAATTATACAGTAAACTTTTGTCCGGAATGATGAATTTGTCTGACTTAGATTAAATCAAGTTTGAACATAATTTTTATGCTTGACATCTGGGTCAAAACACACAAAAAAAATTGTAGAATTTAAAATCGGGCTAGGGTCCAAATACTAACATCTTGTCCAATTTAATTATGCGAACCCTGACTCGGATTGTATTATTATTTGATTTATTTGTCTGGATTTAAACAAATATTTATATGGTTAATCAAGTACATCCGAAAATTCAAACAAATTCAAGTCTATACATACAAATATCTCATAAACATCTTATTTTATCCGATAAATCCGGCTCCGAATTTTTGTCACGTTTAATTTTACAACGGGAAGTCTCACTTTCTTCCATTTCCGCAACATCAGCGAGTAAGAGAAAGACTTCTAAATTTTCGCAAGTGATTGGTGCATTAGGAATATTGTAGTTTGAATACACTTTTCGATTAAAATTCATACCCAACCACTACTCATTTGTTGTATGCACCTGGTCCTGAAGTTGGTCAGGTTGACAAGTGCAATTTTCGTAATGTGAGTTAATATTTTGTTATTGGACATCGTGAGCAAGTGCAAGTCAAGGAAAATTAAGAGTTGGCTTATTGGATTCGAGAGATTCGCAATTCATTTAAAATACGAGAGTCTATCATTTTAATGCAATAATTTGAGAGGTGTATCACATAACATCATATTTTTGTTTTTTCGTTTTTAAAACTTGTCTATTTTTTCCCCACCATAAATTTTAGAGTTGAGAAAATTGCAAGCCCTCAAATCCTTGCTCATCTACCGAGTACCATCCAACTCTTTTTTTTTTGTTGACATGAAAATTGTGTTAGAACTCCCACATCGGTAAGATGTGTGGAATTTATAACAAATTGACGTATCAAACCATCCCTTAGATTGAAGTTTTGAGAACTAAGTATAGGTGATATAGTTAATGGAGTTTTTGCATATGCAAGTATTACTCATAAGATGAACTCGTTTAGCCAGTTCAACCCAACGCTCAACAGACTCCAACGTTTAAAATCAACTTTATTTCCCACCCAAGACCTTCACGTCCTATGCATTGTCTACATAAAGAGAAGCATGAAACCACCACCAAGGGAGCAAAAGTTTCCTTAATTTAGGTCATAACTGTAGTTGATTATTTATGGATTATAGTCTTTGCAACGGTCACAACTGTGTCCTAAGTGTTGAAATAATATGAAAATGTCTCACATCGCATCAAGGATTTTAAATAATGTGATTTATAAGATGATCTTACCTCAACACTCAAAGCGTCTTTTAGGCTATGCTTGAAAGAGGAATTGGATTGAGAGGGACAAGGTTGGGAGGGGTTCATAAAAGTAAATCCTTGTTTGGTTTGGAAGGGATTGTGAGCCTTTAATATGAGTGAATATCTCTTGAGGGATTAGGAAAAAAGACATTGGGGGCTGTTAAGCAAGGATTTGAAAGAGCGAACATTTCCCAACACCTCTCTTAAACGATGCCTTAAAAGAAAAAACTCTGCCTCTGTGTAGAATGGACAGTACCTCCAAGGATTGGACCCGACCTCTCACTTCCATCAAGTTCAAATTTTAATTAGATTCCAATTTTGATCAGACAAAGCACTATTGAATTTGTATCAAAAGGTGGAGTGGATTGACGACTGTAAGCTTGAACCATAAAGAACTGCATTTCTTCAACTGATAAACTGACAATCTTAATCAATTTACACTCCTAATTGGAATTTGAAAGACTACTTACACGTCGTACACAGAAAACAATTTCAAACTCCACAAATGATGATAAACTCAGATGGGTAGATCTGTAGATGACCAGTAGATGGAGTCCACAACTCAACCTGTCTCTTCAACGACGACGACGACAACACCACCTTGCTGTCCGGGCCCATTGGGCCTCGCCGAAGAAATTTCCTCTGCTGCCGTTGAAGGTGTCGATGGGTGCTTCTCAAGCAACGAATGCCGACAATTCGGGCACGAAGAGTGAGAGACAAGCCACGTGTCAATGCACCTCAAATGGAATCCGTGATTACATTTTGGCAGTACCCTCACTTTCTCTCCATCCACAAATTCGCCTAAGCATATCGCACACTCCGTAGCCATAATACTAACTCCTGCTCCGCCGTAAGCCGCCACCGGAATCTCTTTCAATTCTCGCTTCTTCAGCCCCGTCGATGCCAGTCGCGCAGAGGCTTGTTCCGGAGTCTCCGTTGAAAATCTGTGGCTACAACGTAGAGCGCAACGAACGATTGAGTTCAGGCCGAGTGCGCCAATTAGGGCACACAATAAGGCGGCCAGTATTATGACCATGTTTGTGTCGAAATTTGCCTCGTTTATGTCCGAATCATGTGTTCTGTTGGCTTCCACCGGTGGCACGCTTAGCTGATCTGAGTCCAGTAGCCGTCGATTCATGTTCACCATTGCTACTATTGCAACTACTCCACCACACTCAGATGTAGTAAAAGTTAAGCTTAGACTGGTGACCACTAGCGGCTAATGATAAGAGAGGAGGAATTATATAATTTTTGGTCTTTGTTTTGTGGGTTTTGCTTTTCATGAAGAACAGAAGGCGAATGTATTAAAGATTCCTGCTAGAAAGGGACAAGGAAGGAGCATCCTTTGTTCTCTCTGTTTCAAAAGATAAGCAAATGAACCAGACAGAGAGAGAGAGAGAGAGAGAGATACTGAATTGGATTTCGTGGGAAACTTATCCGAATCAGGGACCGTTTTGCAGCAAAAATTCTCAAGACTTATCCATCAAAGATGGTCCCTCTATCATTACCGGAACCGGAACCGAAACCGAAACCGAACAATAAAGCAAAAGATGACAGATTGAATCAAAATATATTTTTTTTCCTTCTTCAGCCTTACCTGACCCTATAATGCCTTCAATAGTTGCTGCCTGAGACCAGAAATGTCACAAAGATCTTCTTTTCCATTACCCAAAACACTAGTTTCTTTGCAGGCTGTGGAGTCTGGAGGGGGGGCAGGGGGTGAAGACATGAAAGGGGAGATATTTTTACCAGATATAGTAAGGATTTTCTGGGTAAAAAGTCAGATATTGTTGGGGAAGAGCTTTGCCTACCCGATCCATGATTAGGCTCTTTATAAAGGAACTGGTGCTAGATATCTTGATTAGAACTGCTCTAATTTCCAACGCGGCTTCGACCAATGACGTACAGTTGGGTTCCATGATCCGTACATGCAATGGTGGATTCAGTCCAAGTGGTTCAGGTTAAAAGTGTAATCATCATTTCCGTCGAAAATATTGAAAGAAACATATCCAACAAGCAAGTAGCAGCAAGAAAATAAATCAAAAAATACACAAGATTTACTTGGAAAATTCTTGAGAGATAAAAATTGCGTACAAAATAGGAGAAATTTACTACATCTAGAAAAAAGGCACAACAGAGAGTTTGATCGACGGCTAAAACAATAAGTGCTGGGCTACAGTCTTCGGCTAATCCGATCCCTCCACTGCTATCATAGACCTCTACAAAAAATTTAAGCAACTTTTATTGCACCGTGAGTTTTTTTGAGTTGGACCAAACAAAATTCTAGTCACTAACAAATATTCTCACGCCATTCCTTCTCTTTCTTAGTAACTTTGGCTTGACTTGATTGCGGCTGTTGTCTTTATGTTTTTTTATTTTCTTTTTGTTTAAATTGTTTATAGGATTCATCGAAACTCGTCCTTATATTACATGAATTTGTGAGAACAACTCATTGATATTCACTACGAAAATTATTCTTGATTGGTAAATAATTAGTGGTCTAGATCCAATACTAACACTGTTGTAGTAACTTATGTAAATTCAATTCAAATATCTCGAATTGGTATTATTCATTCTTAAAAGAGTCCTCCTGTTTGAGAGGAATTAGATCTGTACTTTAATTTGTACCTGACATGATTAATGTGAAATATAAATTTTAAGAAACGAATAAAATTACAGCTGTGTAGCATATAACCTATCAAATAAACTATATGCTGTTTGTTAGAGCGTAAGTTTTAATAGCATACAAGCTATCAATTTACTATAAGGGATATGCAAATTAATTTAATAATGAAATAAAAGTTATTGAATATGGGTCTTGTTTGAAAGAGTTTTATGCGTTGAGTTCGAATATGTAATTTTTTTCAAAATCTAACATATATTTTGAAAGATAAAATGACAAATGTGTGAGAGAACGGGACAATAAAGAAAATTAAGGAATTTTTTTTGATATGTGATTATTGACCTATGAAATTGAGCTTATAAGTTACCTAGCGTATAAACTAGCTTATAAATTTCTATATTCCAATCCAAACGGGGGCAATATTTTCACTTGCTTCAACATGACAGCAAAGAAGAAAAACTCAAACTGGAATTGTGGAGAGAGACAAATGTTTTTATTGGGAACCTAGGCTCCTAGTAAAATAATATAAAATATATGATATATAGTAGGCAAAATATACATTCCAATCAAAAATTATCAAGCCCTTAGTGAAAAAAATTATCAGGCAATTACGTTGCATGTTTTCAATTTATGTGATATTGTAATTGATGACGTTAAAAATGTGTCAATCTCAGGAAAACGATTAATCGGTCAGATTTGTTGTCCTCTTCGATAATCGTGGGTGAAGATCTTTCCTACACAGTAACCAAACGTGAGCTAAAGGTTATACCAGAGATTGTCCTCTAGTATTGATGCGACAAACGTGAGCTAAAGGTCGCACCAGAGATTGTCCTCTAGCATTGGCGCTCTGACACTCAGGACCAGAGCTCTTTGTAAGCAAAAGTATATATTGTAATTAGATAGATTCGTACCTGACTTTGAGAGACTTATATAGGAGTTGGGGAATTCGAACTTAACTAGCATTAGGATTCTCTCTTATTTGCATCTACACCATTGATTTCTCACGAGAGTTTGAGCCTTAATAAATTTATTCTCTCAGTATAATTCAAAATCATCTTCAAGGTTGGTCTCTTAATTGTAGTAGAAAATTAAGTTATGTTAAATTCTTCCTCGATAGGCCGAGGAGGTACGATAGCCTCAAACAGACCCCTACCAAGGTGCCCTCCTTAATGGGCGAGGTGGCCCCCTGGGTATCTCCTACAGAGGTGCCCTCCTCGATAGGGTAAGGTGGCCCCTTGGGTATCTCCTACAGAGGTGCCCTCCTTGGTAGGATAAGGTGGCTCCTTGGGTAAGGCGAGCTTCATGGATCAATCCAGCGTACTCCTTGTAGGGACATATGTCACAACATTATTGGTGGTGATATTTTGATAATATTAATAATCAAGCATTAACAATAATTGTGATAAAGAGATGTAACGTTTTATTTATTGCTTGAAAGTATTTTCATGTCATATAAAATACTCCCAAAAGTTTCCCCAAGCCGCTGCCCCCGACTTCCTTGTTCAATTATGCCTTCGGTCGTTGGATCCGCCGCTGCTTGTGCCTTGTGGCCCACTAATATCATGTCCATGCCTAAAAAAGAAGAGAGCAACAGATGTCAAGTGCAACGCTCTCCCACTCGTCAGCATTCTAAATTTTTTAATTGGGTCTCACTTACTTATTCACATCAACAAAACACATTTCTCAATATAATTATATCAACATAAACATACCAAACTCTCTAAATATCAAGTATTCACATCTTTCAATACAAATTTTTCACTTTTTTTTACTTTAAAACACATATTCCAATACAATTTTTTCACTTTTTATATATTCTTTTTCTTATCACTCTATCTGTATACTCCAAAATTTTCAGTATTTATTTTCAAGTGCACCATTCACTTGCTCTCAGTTCATAAATGGCAGAATGGGCAAAATTTACTTCGGGTTTTCAGGGCCCACGGGTTATTCGCGGGACGTATGGATTGGCCTGTCTGTATTAAATGTCCACGTACGTAGTAATGTACATTGGATTTGAACTAGTGCATTATTTGAAGTCACGCAACAATCAAGGTGGGGGCGAAGTGAGATTCTGGTGGGAGGTGAACCATTTTTCCCCATTTGCCCTACAAAATTAAATAGGAGTAGATTTATTTGGCACACCAAAACCAAATGTACCAATTTTATGCTTAGGCAAACCAAATAACTATAACTGTTGATTAATTATATTTCCCCTACTTCAAGGGTTCGTCTTGTTTCTTTCTTGTGCTCACCTTCTGAGGATGTCATATTCTCTCTCTCGTGTTACACGGACTACTTTACTAGAGCCATATAGATTTCATATTTTTTCAAATAGATTATGCGCGTCTATCTCAACATTTGGTATTTGGTATGAGCAGGACAAAAAAATGTTGATGTAGATTGCAATAGTAGTTGAAAAAAACAAAAGTTCCACATTGAAAATTTATGAGATTCTTGAACACTTTTTATACTAAGTCGAATCGACCATGCACTTGAATACATGTTCAAGGAATAGCCAAATCTGTGTGTGTGTATATAATCAAAGACTTGGCATGTGCATCTGCAAGGATTTGATAATATATTTTCATAATTTTCAGATTTAATTATATATTTTTTGACACATGAAAAGTTATATTTGTTGAATAAAACTGAAAGCAATTTAACAGTTATTGTTTAGACAAATAACTACAAACACCTTAATCCAGCAGCTTAATAATAAACCCAGAAATTCCATTTTCATCACTCATTTTAGATTCTCCCTCCGGGCACCATGCAAGTACAAGACTTGCTTTAGAACCCTAGAAAAATAGCAATACACTACCACCATTGCAGCACTGACTTGGCGGTGTTCTACTATTTGACACATAAGGCAAGCAAGGAGTCAGCTGGTTCACCCACTTGGTTGGATCAAAGTATGGAACTGCTGCTTCGGTCATGAGTGCAAAGCTGGAATGGACTTAATTTGGGCCTCCGCCTACTTGTTTCGGCCATGGCCGACCGTGAGCCTGTTATTTGTTTATAGGCCGTAGGCTTGTTATGTCTTCATAGGCTGCTAGAGATGGATGAGCGCAGTTTTTGGCCCATATATTAAGGAATCTTCGTTCTTCAAGTTACGAGTAGGGATGTTCGTGGTGCGTTTCGGGTAATGAATATTATTTTTTGATGGAATCATTTAGTTGATTATCGATTAATTATGTGAATTTTTAATTTTGGATCGATTTTAATAAAAGAAATATGCATTTAAAAAAAAATAAAGAATAACTAAACTGTTCGGTTACTGTAAGTTTTGTTTACTATATGTCGATTTTTTACAGTCTTTTTTATAAGCCTTTTTGGGTATATATATGAGGATACTAGGGGTGTGTACAGTGTTCGGAAACAAACAACATAGGACCTACAAATTGGTAAGGTGTCAAATAATGTTGAGCTCAATTAATGCCAGGTCTTAAATTCTTTCGTTTTCAAGCTCTGCTTACAGTTGAGAGTTGAGACACTTGAATGCTATTGCTTTCAAGGAGGATAACTATCACACAATGGGACCATGCCCTGCTCTCTTCACACACACACACATATATATATATATATTATTTAATTACTTAACCCCATAAATTTGGAGGAAGGGCAAATTTAATTCGTTATAGGTCCACTTCCTACCCAACGTGACGTGTACCCATGTGAGTGAGTGAATGAATGAATAAATTTGTCATAATCGATGTTTCCATATGAGTTATGGAAAGGCTACTGAGGGAAAATTATGGTTTAATGTAGTGTAAAGTATATGTTGCATCTCTCACATCTGATCTGATCAAAAGATAAATCTCTCCTTTCAAGTTTGTAAAAATATTTGTAATAATTTATCTCATATCATCGACATTTTAAAGTTATATAATGGATTATTAGTTCAATTATTGAAGGCAGTATTTTTGATATGAAAATATTTATTTTTTTACAAAAATGTGAGGGGTATTTATCCTTTCATCAAATGTGAATGGCGATATGTACACTTTAACCTATAAAATAAGAGGGTGTTTATGCTTTTATAGATGTGAGAGGGACAATTATATTTTCATCAAACGTTGAGAGTGTTATACATACTTCATCCTTTAATGCATTAAGATAGCATACAACTAGACCCCTTAAAATTAAATAATTGTTATATACATCTGTATCAAGTCAGGAATAACGATGTCAAAAATAACGACCCATTAATTAAGTGGTCGAGTAACAAATACGAGTTTTTTCATGAGAAAAATAGCGAGACGGGTTTTTCGAAATCCAACCCGCCCCGTACCGTATTTATTATTAATTATATATGTGTATTATTTATAATATATATGTTACTACTTTTATATATATTATTTATAAAATTAGCAAGGATAAATCACTAAAAAAATCCATATAAATAAATCATTTCGTACATTTAATTTTTTAGTAAACATTTTTATTTATTTAATAGGTAATATACATAATTATCAAACTCTTGCATGACCATTAATGATTTTGTATATAATTTACTATAATTTATTATGTCCTCTCAAATAATTACAGACATATCTATATATTTTTTTTAATAATAACTTGATTTTTAAAATTTACTACAATTTTTAAATTTGCAGTTTGTGGGGTTTGAAATAGGCCAGAATTCCTTGCCCGACGGATACAAGAATGGGATAAATATTAATATACCCAGCATATATTTTAACGAAGATGATTAAAAAAAAAAACAGATATGACGATGGTCGAAGGGATCCCGCCCTGTTGGCATCCCTAGAAGTATCATAGCAACAATTTTTTGTAAACTGGGAGGCGTTGCTGACAAAATTCAAAAATGAGGAGGCACATAAATAAAATAATAATAAAAATCAATGGGTCTCTGCGCAATTTACTAAAAGTCTAAAAGCTCTAATTTGAAAATCCAGTCGGTGCAAAAACACTCAACCTACAACTGCTACTTCCTTAGTTGTCCTTAGCTGCCTAAATGTGGCAAGGAGTTGATGTAGACAAACCTGAGGATTTTACATGTAGGGTTGCAGTGAGAATGGCATGTACAATTTTGTCTGCTTTGCTAAATTTGAGAAAATAGATAATAATATTGAACATATTGTGAAAAATAAGGAATTAAATAATTCTCAAAATCAAGATTAAGGAATCTTGTATTATAAGAATAATATTTAGAATAATATTTGGAGAGAATTGAATAGATATAAATAAGATAGAAATGAGAGAATACTTTCTTCAATTGATGTGTACAAAGTATGAAGTTTAAGCACCTATTTATAGTGCAAAAACTCACCTAAATCAACTAATACAATAAATGCTAATTGCATTTTCTCCACTAATTCTAATATCTCATCCACCACTATTAAATCATGTCTATTAGGTGTGTAACACTCCATCCACTACTATTAAAATATGTCCATTAGGTGTATAACATAATTAATATATTTGGATGGATTAGTGGTTGAGTTGGTAAAGTGTATCATCCACATTAAGTAAATGTTTTTTAACATTTACAACACTCCCCCTTGGATGATCACGTATACAAAGAGTATGCCTCATTAAAACCTTACTAAGGAAAAATCCAATGGGATAAAAACCTTAATGAAGGAAAAAGAGTACATCATTCTTGTATAGCAACTCAGTGAGATCAGTGAGAAGACTGCCTCGTTAAAACCTTGCCAAGGAAAACCCTGTGGGAAAAAACCATTGGTCGAAGGAAAAAGAGTACAATCAATATCACTGTCTTTATGTCTTTACTCCCCCTGATGCAAGAAGATCTTGGAGTTTCCGCATACCAATCTTATAGACCAACTTCTTGAATGTTGTAGGTGGTAACGCTTTAGTGAATAAATCTGCTAGATTATCACAAGAACGAACTTGTTGAACATCTATATCACCACTCTTCTGGAGCTCATGTGTACTGAAGAATTTCGGGGAGATGTATTTAGTCCTGTCACCTTTTATGTATCCTCCGCGGAGCTGAGCTATACAAGCAGCATTGTCTTCATAGACTACCGTTGGGATACTTTTAACAGATTGTAATCCACACTTCTCTTGAATATGAGAAATCATTCCTCTCAGCCATACGCATTCCCGACTAGCTTCGTAAATCGCCACTATCTCAGAATGATTGGAAGAAGTTGCTGTGAGTGTTTGTTTAACTGATTTCCAAGAAATAGCAGTATTTTCAAAAAGAAATACGTAACCAGTCTGAGACTTGGCATTGTGAGGATCGGATAAATAACCGGCATCTGCATATCCAACCAACTGAGACTTGAGATCTGATGAGTAGAATAAACCCAAGTCGGTTGTTCCTCGCAGATAACGCATGATATGTTTAACTTCATTCCAATGACGTCGAGTAGGAGCAGAACTATATCTGGCCAACAAATTCACAGGAAATGCAATATCTGGTCTAGTACAATTGACTAAATACATCAAAGATCCAATTGCACTCAAATATGGTACTTCTGGACCAAGTAATGCCTCCCCCTCATCTTGAGGTCGAAATGGATCTTTCTTTACATCAAGTGCACGAACTACCATTGGAGAACTCAAAGGATGTACCTTATCCATGTAGAACTGCTTTAATACTTTTTCGGTATAAGTAGATTGATGAAGAAAGATACCATTACTCAAATGTTCGATCTGAAGACCAAGACAATATTTTGTCTTTCCTAGATCTTTCATCTCAAATTCTGCTTTTAAATAATCAGCAGCTTTAGTGAGCTCTTCAGGAGTCCCAATTAAATTTAAGTCATCAACATAAACAGCGATTATAACAAATCCAGATTCTGACTTTTTAATAAATACGCATGGACAAATTGGATCATTCGTAAATTCTTCTCTAATAAGATATTCACTCAATCGATTATACCACATGCGCCCGGATTGTTTTAATTCATATAGTGAACGCTGGAGTTTGATTGAACACAATCCTCTAGGTTTTGCTTCAGGCAACCGAAATCCTTCAGGGATTTTCATATAAATTTCACTATCCAATGATCCATATAAATAAGCTGTCACTACGTCCATAAGACGCATAGTCAATCGTTCAGCTACCGTTAGGCCAATTAAGAATCTAAAAGTAATTCCATCCATGACAGGAGAATATGTTTCATCATAATCAATTCCTGGTCTCTGCGAGAAACCTTGTGCTACAAGTCTCGCTTTATAACGAGTAATCTCATTATTCTCATTTCTCTTGCGCACAAACACCCATTTGAATCCTACTGGTTGAACACCTTCTGGTGTCTGGACTACAGGTCCAAAAACTTCTCTTTTTGATAGAGAATTTAGTTCTGCTTTCATAGCTTCTTGCCATTTAGGCCAATCACTTCTATGTCGACATTCATCAACGGATTTAGGCTCAGAATCCTCATTACTTTTGGTAATGTCTGTAGCAACTGCATATGCAAATATATCGTCAACAATAATCTTACTTCTATCCCAAATTTCTTTATGAGTTATTGAGCGCTCATTATTTTCATCATCAGGTACTTGTATCTCTTCAAGAGATATTTTTTCAGAATGTTGGGATTCAATAAGTTTATTCTCTTCAGGAGTAATCTCTACAGGAGAAATATGCTCTTCTGGAGTATGCTCTGCTAGGGCTTTGATAGGAGTTTGGACATTTCTTTTTCGGGGAAATCTATCTTTAGCTCCCAGTGGTCTTCCACGTTTCTGACGTGGTTTTAATTCATCACTTGCTATTTGTCCTTCAGGGACATTGATACGTTCAGTAGAATTTCTAGCAGGAATATGTGATTGCAAAACTTTTGAAGTATCATTAAATGCATCAGGTAATTGATTAGCAATACCTTGTAAATGAACAATTTTCTGAACTTCAAGTTCACACTGCTTTGTTCGTGGATCAAAATGATATTGTGTCACAGTGTTCCAAGAGATATCATCATGTTTATGATGTTGAGAATCTTTGTTGCCTAAAGGAGGAAAAATAGATTCATCAAAGTGACAATCTGCAAATCTAGCTTTGAAAATATCGCCAGTTAGTGGTTCGAGATATCGAATAATAGAAGGAGAATCAAAACCAACATAGATACCAAATTGACGTTGTGGTCCCATCTTAGTACGTTGTGGAGGTGAAGTAGGAACATAAACAGCACAACCAAATATACGAAGATGTGAAATATTGGGTTGAGAACCTAACACTAGCTGTAAAGGTGAATATGAATGATGAGCAGATGGTCTGATTCGAATTAATGATGCAGCATGTAATATGGCATGTCCCCAAGCATCAAAAGGTAATTTACTTTTCAAAAGCATAGGTCTAGCAATCAGCTGAAGACGTTTTATTAGTGATTCTGCCAAACCATTTTGAGTATGAGTATGTGCAACGGGATGTTCAACATCTATACCTAATGACATGCAATAATCATTGAAGGCTTTAGAGGTAAATTCACCAGCATTATCTAATCGAACAGACTTAATGGGATAATCTGGAAATTGTGCATGTAAACGAATAATTTGAGCTAAGAATCTAGCAAATGCAACATTACGAGTAGATAATAAACATACATGTGATCACTTAGATGATGCATCTATCAAAACCATAAAATAACGAAATGGTCCGCATGATGGATGAATAGGTCCACATATATCTCCATGAACACGTTGCAGAAAATTAGGAGATTCTACGCCTACCTTCAGGGTAGATGGTCTCACAATTAATTTTCCTTGTGAACAAGCAACACATAAGTGATCTTTAGGTAAAAGAAACTTCTGGTTTTGTAATGGATGTCCATTTGTATTTTCAATTATTCTACGCATCATAGTAGAACCTGGATGACCAAGACGATCATGCCAAAGTATAGATTCTTTAAAATCAGAACACTTCTGGTGCATCACAACATGTGTTTCAATCCATTTTATACTTGCATGATATAAACCTGAAGAAAAAGCCACAAACTTTTCTAGTACAAGCTTCTGGCTTGAAATGATAGAAGTAATATATAAGTAATCTTTATTACCTTCTCTTCCAGACTCAAAATGATATCCATTGTGACGAATATCCTTGAAACTCAATAAGTTTCTTTTTGATTTGGGAGAGTATAATGCTTCCTCAATATATATTTTTGTCCCTCTAGGCAATATGATATTAGCTCTTCCGGAGCCTTCAATTATTTTTGATGTGCCTGAGATGGTATTTACATTTGCTTCAAGAAATGTCAAGTGTAGAAAATATTTCTTATGTTTAAGGATAGTGTGAGTTGTTGCACTATCAATTAAACATATATCTTCATCGACCATATTTCTAAAGAGAAACAAAATAACTTGCATCACATATTAATCCAAAAGTATAATATAAATAAATATTAGATTGCAAATAAATATATTAAACGTATAAATTTGACAAGTCCGGGACTGGTGGCCGAGTGGTGGCGAGATCCAATAAAATATAGTTTAGAAAAGAAGGTCCGAGGATCGAACCCACCGTCAGCAGTTCTGGACTTTTTTTTTTCTTCTTTTTTTTTATTATTTTAACTTATCAAAATGATATTTATAAAATGCTGAAATTTTATTGCTTGCAATTAAATGCTTTTACAATCAAAATACAATACAACAATTAAACTCAACAAGTAAATAAACTTATTTATATATATCAGGATTTTCTAGGAAATCTGAAACATCCAAATGTGTTAAATTGCCAAGATCTTCAAGATCATCAAAGTCATCATTATTATCAAACTTAGCAAAGTTTGTTTCTGCCACCTTGCTCTTTCCTTTTATTGAGGCTTGATATAAATCTACCAAATGTCTAGGCGTACGACAGGTACGTGACCAATGCCCCTGAGCACCACACCTGAAACAAGTTTCATTATTACCCTTCTGAGGTTTATTTGGCAATCTTTTATTTGCCTGACTTGTTTCACCATCATACCTCTTCTGGTGGTATGGATTATAACCAGAATTACCTCCATGGTTTCGATGGCCATAACCACGGCCTCGACCTCTTCTTCCACCACGTCCACGTCCTCGTCCTCGATTATTATGTACAACAGCGTTCGCTTCAGGGAACGGTGTACTGCCAGTAGGGCGAGAATGATGATTTTTCAACAGCAGCTCATTATTCTGCTCTGCCACAAGTAAAGCACCTACTAGATGAGAATGTTTTGCATATGCTTTCTGCCGATATTGCTCCTGTAATATCATATTAGAAGCATGGAATGTGGACAGTGTTTTTTCTAGCTTATCCGATTCAGTAGGTTTCTCACCACAAAAATCAAGTTGTGAGATAATTTTGTACATAGCAGAATTATACTCACGGACTGATTTGTAGTCTTGCATCCTCAGGTGCATCCAGTCGTAACGAGCTTTTGGGAGTATGATATTCTTCTGGTGTTCATACCTTTCCCTTAAATCAATCCACAATGCAAGAGGATTCTTTTCCATGAGGTATTCGGCTTTTAATTCCTCATGAAGGTGGCGGCGAAGCAAAATCATTGCTTTAGCCTGATTCTGTGGAGACTCGGTATTTTCCGCTTTAATGGTGTTGTCAAGTCCCATAGCACCCAAGTGAGTCTCAGCATCAACAACCCAAGATAGATAATTGCTTCCAGAAATATCAAGTGCCGTGAAATCTAAACTTTTTAAATTCGACATAATGAAATATTATAATAAACTTAGAAAATATAACAATTGATGATTACTTACTTACAACCTCAAAAGCTTGCTCTTGATACAACGGTGGAGACTCGTGCTGATAACGTGTTGTGAAAAACAAGGAATTAAATAATTCCCAAAATCAAGATTAAGGAATCTTGTATTATAAGAATAATATTTAGAATAATATTTGGAGAGAATTGAATAGATAGAAATAAGATAGAAATGAGAGAATACTTTCTTCAATTGATGTGTACAAAGTATGAAGTTTAAGCACCTATTTATAGTGCAAAAACTCACCTAAATCAACTAATACAATAAATGCTAATTGCATTTTCTCCACTAATTCTAATATCTCATCCACCACTATTAAATCATGTCTATTAGGTGTGTAACACTCCATCCACTACTATTAAAATATGTCCATTAGGTGTATAACATAATTAATATATTTGGATGAATTAGTGGTTGAGTTGATAAAGTGTATCATCCACATTAAGTAAATGTTTTTTAACATTTACAACAGAACCGTTTTAGTTTTTTTTTAATTATACTTTTCACTACAATCGACAAATTGATTCGAGAAAAATGTTAAAAAATAACAATTAACACACTTAAAATGACAAATCTTATTCTGTTAATTATTAAGGAGTCTCATACCGATAATTGTGAGATTTCAATTCAATATATAAAATGTCTCGAACCTCTTACCAAAAATCTTTTAAAACATAATGTGAGAGCATCTCAGTAATTCGCAAGGCAAACCTTTATTCTCAATCAATTCTCCAAATTATCAATTCACATGTCACAAATTCCTTAAAGGATCAACTGACTTTCCCACATTTTAAGACACTGCTGTAAGAAAATTTAAGTCCCTAGTCAATCCACATCAATAAATATGATTTTCATTAAAATTAGTTCTTAGACTATCTTGTTTGTTGCGTGAGAGGGGCAACACCTCTATTAATATATCGCTCCACTGGAATAAAACTGGATAACTAATAATCAATTTATTCACATTTCAGGGGCTAATTATTCTTACTGCTCTCTGCCTCGGCCTGTCGGCCACACTAATCTCAAATCATGCAAAACCACTGCACTGCCATTGTTAGTCCAGAAGGCTTACTTGACCTCCACGGGCGATTAGACTGCCATAACCCACCAGCAGCCTGATAGCAATATACGGAGTCACCGTAAGATTGATCGTTTATTAAAGTCTCATCTAGTTTAGTGTCAATTTTGTTTAGAACAAATCCCCTGCTTTCCAGAATAATTAAGGCTACTGTTCTGTATCATTTGTGCAAAAAATTGAATGCAAAAGGCAAAGAAGATAACGCAGAAAAACTCACATTAGGTCATAAATTCATACATCACAGTATCAGACGCCCAAGACAGCGTGACACATACAAAAGACAAAACAGGAAAACAGAGGAGGCTCGCTCTCAAGTGGGAGACTCTAATCTTATTCGAAATAACTTAAAATAGTACATTACTCCTCGACTCCTGAGGAAGCTTGCGTGATAATTCACCTGACCTTGGAGCAGTCAATGGAAGGGCTGATCTTGTAAGGAATTCTGACACCACACCTACCAGGGAGACCTGCGGCGAGGCCAAGGTTAACACCTCTTGAGGCTGCCTTCAAGCAATTGCAAGTAGCTTGGCGATCTGGTGTGGTCACAGCCCGGGAGTTAAGAGCCTTCACTCCGCCGCAGCAAGCAGGTGGCAGAGGCCCCCCGCTCCGAAGGTAGCCCAGACATGGTCCAAGTGAGCTTGCCACCTGGCCGCAAGTGATGGCTGCATCTGTAGTCATGGGTGCAGCCACAAGCATGCAGACAAGGAGCAGGGAGACGATCTTCATGCAACCCATTGTTCGAACACTAACCACTTGCTTTATCTGTTATTGAATAACACTCTGCTCCTTGGATGAATGAATCAGACGAGTCTGCAATTTATAGAGAAAGCATAGAGGAATGAGAAGTGGCAACCAATTAAGGAGGTAATTGAGTGGGTTAGTAAAAGTAGTTAGTTGTTGGGCCGTCTCATTAATTCTTGGCTCTATCAGGCAATGGGCCAACGAAAAGGGGTCTCTATTTAATGCTAATTAACTTTCGTATTACGTGTCCATCTGCTAATAACAGACATATCTTATACTAAAAATTTACAAAAAATATCGAGGAATCTTTTTGGACAAAGACAGCGTTTAACTGTATGGTTCTATTCGGAGTTTAACAGGCCCACTGGACCTCATCAGCTATATGTCAAGCCCATTAGAATTTTGAAGAATTTTTTTACCGGGCCGGTCGTCCGCTGGGGGCCCATCAGTCAATGTCAAGTTCATGGCCCATTGACTTCTAGATGGCTAGCTGCAACTACCTCTAGTCCTTTTACAATTGAAGATTCAAGTGATTGAAACGTGTAAGACGGCAAGACCTACCTACTAATTAAATATAATTAACATGTGTTGATCATAAGATTAATGCATTCCGTGCATTATTTATCATTTATCTAAAGACTAAAGAGTAAGAAAAAACAAATCGAATTCCATCTCACATTAAGTTGTATTTATATATAAACAATCTTATGTGAGAGGGATGCCCTAAATCTTCATCAATTCGAGAAGAATGTTGGGATAAAATTTCACATCGGACAGGTTGTCAAGCTTGGGCTTGAATATAGTGGATGGTCTTCCACTTCTAGATACCAATTTTAGGAGTGGGCTGTGGGCTGTGAGCCTATATTATAAGATGGTATCGGAGCGAGCCTGAGACCCGGGCATCCGTCCCTGATAAAAAGTCCACTCGTTGGGTCTCCGTAATTCGGAAAGACAGTAACCCGAGCCCACGAGTGCGGGGGGTGTTGGGATAAAATCCCACATCTGGCAGGTTGTCAAGCTTGGACTTGAATATAGTGGATGGTCTTCCACTTCTAGATACCGGTTTTAGGAGTGGGCTGTGGGCCTATATTATAAGAAAGAAAATAAAAGTTTTCTACAGAGTTCACAGGGATAGTTCACAGGGATAAGGGAATAGTTTGCCAACAAAATTGAAGAAATCTCATGTTTCAGAATGAACCTACATACCTTTCCGCTCCATTCAACTCAGTTCATCAAACCGCAGTCGCACAAGGGCATGAGGCATTTGCATCAAAAAAACACCATCTCTGTCTGAAAGCTACCACGGCATTGCAAATCAACTAACAAAACACCACTAGACCTAATAATTTAGCAAGGAATACTTCACTCTTAAAACAATTTTGCCTTTTTCCACACCGAGCTTTCCACCAGTAACTAACCAATGACCTGGTGGATCTTGTGGTCCTTTGGTCATCTCAGACATGTCGACAAACTTGGCCAACTTGTTGCCTGCATTGCTTTCTCTTGATCCTGAACTGGAGTCACCGGGGTTGGCTGTTGCTACACTACCAACTACTTTTTTCCTCTTCTCATTTGGAGAATGGTCCCACAAAGATCTTCGTATTGTGCACGCTGGTAGTCTAGAATACAAAAGCTTCATGTATAGGACATTTCTAGATCCAAAGTCCCAAACTCCAAGCTGAACTCCAGTGACTATGAAAACACCAGAGAGGTCTCCAATAAAGGTTTCAGGGTTCTCAATAGGCGCAGTGCTCACATGAGAAAAATTCTTCCATTTCACCGGTTCAAACCATCGGCTATCTTGCTCCTCAGGACCCTGCCATTTAGGAGGACCAATTGCCACATGAGCATCCCAATATGGTCGAAGGATCTTTGGAAGAGATGCTAAGTGTTGGAGATGAATGCTTAAGCGATTCTGTCTGCTTCCTTCTAGACACAATCGTAACCCTGTTACAGGCTTACGTCCAACTGACATCTGCATGTACATGCAAGCAATGTTAAAATGAAACTATTCACTGATCCCTGGATGTACACAGAGCAAATAAAAGTAAAATCTGATGAATACGTTTGATTGCTGCCTCAGATGCTACCAATTTTTCCGTCGATTCGTCATAATAATAAACCGTTTCCAGAGCATCCAAAAATGATCATAATGGTGATATCACACAATTGAAATTCAAGAGATCATGTCATTATACGGCCAAGATGGAACAGTTTTTTTGGATGAGAGGACAGTTTCAGGTGGATGATTCTCAATCATTTGCAAACAAAATTGAAAAATTGTGAACTTTGAGGTTTCACTTGTCAAGACATTTAAAAAAAAAAACGAGGATAAAATTTGGAAAATATATTATTCAGCAAGAAATTGTGTACCTGCTCTTGGCTGACGTAGAGCTTTTGCCCCATCATGCTGAATTGCAACGAAGGGCAAACAGGTTCTTTTCTCTGGTGACCAGGAATGTTGTCCTGTACTGGAGCCCATACCCGAGGAAGCTGGAACTCCAGAAAGTATCTCAGTTCTTCAATCTGAGGTTTGTCTATGCATGAGAAAATAAAATTTTCCATTACCACCAAGGAGGGGCACTTACTTACTATCACATGTAACAGGGAAAATTACTAAAACCATCCACAATGAAGTTGTCTTACATTCAAGATATAAGCTAATAGCACGAGTCAGGTGCTCCTTTCCAGGTAACCCATCAAGGAGAGACGTGATAGGGATGAAAGTCATCTCAATTACATCTGGTGAGGATCTGACCGTTCTTGCCCACTGGTTGTGATTCTGCTCAAGATCATCTCCTCCCCTCCTTCGGAAAATGACCGTAACATCCTGTATCATTAAGAGTTAAAAAAGGAAATTAGGAAATGCACGAGACTTAATTATTGAACCATAAGAGCAATCCAGCTTGATGATGAGAATTGCATAAAAATGCCTTCACGACAGTGAAAAATAAAATTGTTGTTGCAATAATGTAAGTAGCAAAAGCTGGAATCCAGGACTCACTGCCATGTGCTTATTAAACTGAAAATGTTTCCCAAAAATCTAATTTGACAGCTATCTCAGGCTTAAGCATCCTGAGAAAAAAATGTGATCTGTAGAGCAATTCACACACATTAATACAGGAATCATTAATGTGCATGGAAAAGTGATAAATTTAAAACTTGGAATTCCATAGTAACCACCAATTGAAAATAAATGTTACAACTCAGGACCAAAACAACCATAAAAAAACCCTGACATGCTTCATTGTTATATTTTGAAAATGTGTGGGATGCAAGGTCAAGCTGAAGATATTGAACTCAACATGAGCATTAAAATTTAACAAGCAATAATTCGCATATATATGGCAGGCTGCACTCATATCTATGAATATTCTGTACTGAGTTCAACTTAAAAGCTAAATCCTAAATGTACCAAAATTTCTGTAACAGAATATAACTACAAAAGCACAAATCATCAAAGTATAATAATATAAAACAGAAAGGAACTATAAACAAAAGTTAAAGCCTTTACATACTTCTTTTCCAGTAGTATATGGCGCACTTGTAGGCTGAGGGTATATTTCTTGGCTGTTGAATAAGCCAGAATCAGCACCCTGCAAAAGTCAAAAGTAAAGCATAGTTTTATACACTTTGTCAGCAATAATCACGAATACAACAAAAATTGTGGAAGGAAGACAGAAATAAAAAACTAAGAAACATTGTGGAACTAGCCTTATCCTTGAATTTCATTTGACCTGAACTCGTAAGACTTCCTGTGTCAGAGAACCTCTGATTTCCGATTTCCTGAACATAGTTTTTCATGTCCATGGCTGACAAAGGTGATGACTGGTGCTGTTTTACATATATCACATCCTTACCACCAATAGTTACAGAGGTGATAACATGTGTCCCAAAATATTCAATAAAGCTGTCAAAAAAGTTGTTGAAGAATGAGAGGCAATTTACAGGGATGTGCAAACATTCAACAATTTAGAGATCCATACGTTGCCAAGGATGGAGGATCCCAGCTGGTTGGAACAGCCCGCTTAACATTTTCTTGTAATACTAGAGATCTTTTAAGCTCGACCTTGGCAAGGGGAATATAAAACCCGTCCACTGAAAGAGCCTTCACTGCCGCAGCGTCAACGTGCTTTGAGCCGGTGAAGCTAAATGCAGAATTGAAGTTACCAAGAGGAAAACCTCCTGATATATTAGCGTTTTGATTAAAATACTCCACCATCTGCGATCACCAATTATGAAAAATACATAAGGAAGAATTTCATTTGATTTAAAGAATTTCAACACCCAATATGATGCACTTAAAATTAAGAAAATATTAATTCTACCATGCATTCTTAAATGTTGAGTTGCCTACTTAATACGATAATCAATCCATCTGTACCAATCTTTGAAAAACGGAAGAAATTTTCACTTTCTATTTCCGACGTCTATTATATAAGGAAAGACACAAATCAAACTTCTCACAATCATGGCAGATACGATTTTGTACTAACTTATTGAGATACTCGTGTTTCAATTTTCTAATGGATCCTTCTGTAACAAAAACATAACGAAAATTTTCAGTACTCTATACCATCTGCTCGAGTACAATTGCTATAATATTGAGAAATGACTACTGTTGGACAGTTTTCGAATATGCCCGTATCAATTACACAGAGCAATTAAGAAAACTACAGATCAAAGCCTGGAAAATTTTAAAACAAAAGCCAAGCTCACAACTTAAAAAAGAATACCTCGTTGAATGTACACACACCAGAGCTCCTTCTACCAATCGGTTCAAGAGAGTTCTTGATATCCTTTGAAACATTACTCAACACTAAATCATCATACAAAAATAGAGCCCTAGTTTGTTTCTCATCGACCTCAACAATCCTAGACACGGCAATTCCCTTACAATAAAGCAACCTCGTGTCGAAATTCACATCAAAACCCTTCCCTAACGCCTGAACAGAGTTAACGACAGTATGCATGGCCGCTGCATTCAACATATCCCCCATCTATCATCCCATAAGCATCTCCTCCACTTTACTCTACCATCCCCTCACAAAAAATGCTAAACAACGAGTCCTCGATTCCTGGTCACCGTGTTAGAAATTGAATCGGCCACAAAACTCATCCCTCTCTGAATTCGAACTTCGAGTTGACTAGGTCGGAGGAACTCCGGGGAAAGATTTCAATTGATACACGAATCTTATGCAGCATCTGGTTTCGGAGATTATCATTTATCACCCCAATCTCGACCGTCTATGAACAGTTTCTCTCAATCGCGCGCTTGATTGTCACTGTGGACTTTTCTTATCTGTCGCGAGGAGGAAGCATTGACTCGGCGTCAATTTTTTTAATTTTTGGGTCATATTGTCATGTTAGCGTGTATACTGTCTTAGGTTAGTATCTGACCGTTGACTTTGCCCAATTTAGGAGACGGTGAACTGATAAATCGTGTTCATTGATGCGCAATTATTAGTGCAAGCATTGGAGCGAAGATGTGTGAATGCATCATATTGTGGCCTAACTGTGGATGATTGTAAGATTATTTTGGCTGAGTGATTGAACTGTAATGTTTAATTTGTAAGGCGATCAGCGAATCGAGTTGCTCATAGTTTAATTATGATAATATTTTTTGTGTCGAATTATATGAAGTGGCATGTAGACCCTCTTTCTTTTATTATCAATAATTTTTATTGGATTCAGTTATTCAAATGAAAGAACAATTATTCAAAAAAAGTACTTGAGACCCAAAATACAACACCACTTTACCTCGTGTTGGATATTAATTATATTTACATGTATTTTTATAATAAAATATTAGAACACATTATAATGATAAATCTAATAAATAAATAAATAACACATATTGCAATTTATTTTTGAATTAATCAATTTACTTAATCAGTTTGTCCTTTCGAGTTCTGACCCATCTTTCAATCAAACAAGTTGTGTTGTACTCCTATGAAGATAAGAGCATTACCTGATCTACACGACCACATGAGAGTTGTTGATGGCGTTAGAGCCTGACCAGTCCGTTCTTCAGGTGAAATTGTCAGGTAGCTCACCGCTAACGTATCAGTGGATCACCATCCAACAAATACCTACGAACCAGCAAGGTAGGCCTAGAAGTTTAAATTGCTCACTAGGGTTGTGCAAGCTAACCCGGTGGACTCGGGTTTAAATTCCGCTCAGCTATCTAAAGGGCACACTGGCCTGGAAGTTTAAATTGCTCACTAGGGTTGTGCAAGCTAACCCGGTGGACTCGGGTTTAAATTCCGCTCAGCTATCTAAAGGGCACACTAGCCTGTTCAAACAAAAATCAATGGACCACCCATTAATTAAGTGGCCATATTAGTGCACCAGCCAGAGTTCATGTTGCATGCTTGTACTTTCATCAAGATAACAAATAACACTTTCTCACGCATGAATACAAATTCGTAACTTTGGCCTAAAGGACTCTTATTAATGAGGGCGAGGCAGAGACCGGGGAAAAAAACTCAGGCATGAGATTATCCTCAAAATAATTCCGTCCAAATGGAAACCAAGACGCCTTAAACGAATTCCTACCAAATATCCAACTCATAATAGACCCTTCCGCACTTATCCAAGAATTTGAGGTGGTTGTGCCAACCTCAAGTCAACTTAGCACCCCGCATAGCTCCCAACCAAGATAAATATTGCTCAGTTTGGTACAGAGGTTGGCTAGGGCTTGTGAAAGGAGTTCGCCGATTGTCACAAAAAAAAGAAGCACCCAGTAGCTAGGGCTTCAAGAACAGAGAAGAGAAGAGGAAAATCAGGCCCTATAAGCGAAAGAAAGAAGAAGGGGTGAAAGAGAAGCTCATACCAAGCTCGAGGCGAGAGACGCTGCTATATCCGGAGGAGGCAGAGGCGAATCGTGAGGGCAGTGGATGGTATTTTGCTAAGGTGGATGAAAATAATCTTGTTGAACGAGCGGGTCAGATTTCAGCGTTGAAAGCTAGCTTAAAAGTTGTTAATTATGTTGTTGCTTTTGGCGATATGAGCGGGCATGAGCTTAAGAAGCTAGCTTTAAACGCTTTGTCCCTCTAAACCAAACGCAATATAATACATGGATCAAGTATCGCTCTTTGATGGGAAAGAACAACGAGCTAATGGTTGATATGTCAGAGGAGATCTTTATTTATTTATATATCAGAGAAAGGTCAACGGCCCATCTGAGCAAGATTAAAGTCACCCCTCAGAGGAGCTACTGAGTACAAACCCACAATGCAATGTCTTATAGAAATTCAAATATCCATACAATTAAGCTAAAAAAGGCAAGTGATTGACAGAGTTTGCGCTGAGGGGATCGAGGTTTTGAACTGCGTCGATCAGTGTTTGAATTCAAATTTTGGACGGAGAGGATCTAGGGCTTCTGATTTTCTATACCTAGCGGATTTGCTGGACTGTTGTCGTTGTGGTGGTGGCGGCGGTGATGTGAGAGTGGTGCTTCGAAGAGGGATCGCAGAGGGCGGTGACGTTTTGGCAAATCTTTCACATGGAATAACATATCTTGTTGGCTACGGGAATGCCGTCCGTGACATCAAGCAGTTTTGAATGTCTACATTTTCATCCTCTTGATTTTTTTTTTTAAAATTCGACCTCAACATACTAACAGCCACATCAACACTATTTGACAGAACTTGCAATTAAGGGCTAACGTGACCCATTTATAAAATATGGAGGGTCGATTTGGCTTGAAAAAAAATAGGGGCCAAATTGGCCTAAAAACATAATTTTAGGGGTGTTTTTAATACTTATCTCAAAATATATTTGTGATTTTTAAATAATAGAAAACTTTTTTACTACTTAAAATGTCTTTTACAGTAGTGTCTCCTGTCAAAAAATTACAGCAGACCGGCCGGGGCTTCCATTTTTTTCCATACCCAACGGGCCAATACCCAAAACACGCCGGCACATTTACGAAAAATCCAATTCAAAAGAAACCTTGACGACTTAACCAAAGAAAACTACTTTTTCATCATTTCAGAGATAACCAGGAGCCCATTGTAGTGACCAAAATTGGGTTTGGCGCACTCTTTCAAACAAAGTTGATAGTCAATCAGTGTTTGACCAGCCTAATATTCAGTCAGCTTTGACCAAGTCAAGACACAACTCCAATTATGGCCCAATGGACCCGAAGCCCAAAGGAGCAGTCTAGAGAACACTAGAGGTCACTTGGACTGGAGCTCCATGGACTTGAGCTCACTTGAATTGGAGCTCCATGAACTAGAGCTCATCTAGCAAAGATCCTCAATGATCAAAGGGAGCACGGAGATCGCATCCTACCGTCTTATTAAGAGCGCCAGGAGGTACATTTATCTTAACTAGGTAGTCAGTCTGACTATCAGACTCTACGTAATCACATGCTGTGCCCATTACATTCAGTTTACCAAGATAGTCAATCTGGCATACTTGTCAGACTGTAGGTACCAACTACATTTTCATTTAATGTTTCCACGTGAATTTAAAGCAGGGAAAAGACTATAAATAGGAAAACGAAGGTAAGTAAAAGGGATTCCTTTTCTGCTTCTGGGAGATCTTCTTCGAGACTTACACTGATTGAAAGAGAGGCCTCTCTCTCTCTCGATATACCACGATCACTGTCTCTTCAACCAACAAACTAACTTGATCGTCGGAGTCCCAACGACCGGTTCTACTAAATCCGGTCTTTGAGCTTCCCATGGTTCTTCTATTGGAGATTTGTGCAGGAGCCAGAGCAATATAGGCGATTTGAAAGTTACCAGTGCCCACTTTAAAATCTAAGTCTTCGTGCTTGGTGATTGTGGATTTCGAGTATCTACACCCATAACCCAATATTTATTCCTAGGTTTTTAACTCCCAGGATATGAATTAAGATTCAGGAGAGTTATTGGCATTTACAATCAAATATTTTGAAACTAAAGAGATCAGAAGATTCCTTCAATTTTCTTCATGCTTCACTCTTGTGATCAACATTGAACATCTGAGGTGAACATAGCAACTCGATGGGCTTATCCATCGTGGGCAAAGTTTTCATCTCAAATTGTCCGAGCAGAGCTTGAAACATCTTGGAGTGCAAGCATGCCACTGGAACAATACAGTCTATGCTCTTCTTTGCCAACATTAACCCTTGAAAACCCATCCTCTATTGGGATTGAGACCGGGTTCTTGTTCTTGTTGCTATCATAGTTTGGTTTTAAGCAGAGCAATTGGTTAATCTTTCCCATCTTGAAGGAAGCAGGACAAGAAAAGCTTGAACTGAAATTTGATGAGTCAACTAGCTAGTAAAATATGTCGTCTGTTTATTTTCCAAGGACAACAATGTTGGACCAATTCCTTAATTGGATATAGTTGGGAGGAATTGGTTATTACACACTTAATGTGTTTAATTGAGTTGGTTAGTAGTGGTTGTTTAGCCAAGTATTAACTTCATCTCAATCCTATATAAAGGCATCCTTCTTTTGTTCTCATACACACCGAAAAACACAAACACAAGTGTTTGAGAAATAAAGAGAGGGTGAGGGTAAGGGTGAGGGAGAAAAAGAGATGTTTTGTGTTTTTTTCCTAGTTTCAAGAGAGAGTATCATTGTTCTCTCCTTGATAAATTAGAGAGAATATTGTAATCATCTGTTCCATAGTGAATTCTTCTATACTGGTCTGTGATTTTTACACCGTTCATTAGAGGTTTTTCACGTAAAATTTGTGTGTCTAATTTCGTCTTTTACTATTTCAAATTCATTTGGTGCTGCGATCCTGCTCGATCCGGACTGTCAATTCACAACAAACAATATATACGACAGTTTTGTGTCTTAGGTCGTCCACGAATCCTAATTGGAAAATATTGTGTCTATTTAATTTTGATTTTCTATTAATTCTTTTCTTTAAATATAATATCTCTTGTGCGGCATCCAGGTTTTTCTTTCAATCAAGATGGAGTAGGACTGCAAAAAATAACTGAAATAACTGAACCAACTGATAACAAACGGGTCAGTTATTCATAAAAAAAAACCAACCGGTCAGTTATTTTTTAAATAAAATTTACATATTTCTTTAATAAAAGTATAAAATTGATAGTAATTGATCGATAAATTTTGAGCAATATGGGACGTAATTTACCGCAGTACACGTCTGTTTTCGTTTATTCTTCTTGTTTCATATGGATTACAGCGAGGGTGAGCCGTTGAGGTTAACTCAACTCCTAAAACTCAAAGCAATGCTGTTAACATAAAATTATGATAAACTAATCTTTGGTTTGATAAATGGATCCCTCGGCCTTGAGTTTCAGTCCTATTACATCATTTAAACCTTATCAGGGGCACAAATCTCTAAATATTTTTCTCATCTCAATTTTTGTCAAGTCAATAATTTTTTATCCTCAATACCATCTACATTAATATAGTCACATACTCATCCACATCAACAAAAACACACATTTTCACACTATTTATTATTCCAGGCAAATGCAACCATTGTGATTGCTCTAATTAGCGAAAACAACCACCGCTTCCCCTATCTTTCTGTCAGACCATCTGATCTCTCTCGTAATTCGATTTCTCATTTTCTTACTCGTTTGATCTTTACAATTATTGCTAGATCCAGGAATTATGAAGTTAAAGCTGGGTAAGAATTCGTACAAATCCCCTCTCGATTTTGTTACCGATGAAGCAGCCCAAGCCAAAGGCAAGGGACCCAAACAAGAAGGAAATGACCATGGAGGAACAGCACAAGCTGGGGCTTTTGCTGCCGGAGAAGATGGAACATGTTGTTCATATTCTAATAAAGAGGAATGTGCATTTGCGGCAGGATGGTGATGAGATTGAGCTTCATATTGAGGGCGTGGACCATGTACCTATCAATGAGCAGCTTTCCACCAATGGAGATTGAGAGAAAAAAAATGGCCATGGCAGCAGTGGTTCAAGCAACTCCGACAGTTCAAGCAGTGATTCCCATCAACTGATATAACCCAAATTTAAGTATTGGATTGTGGCGAGTTTATTTGTTGTAAAAAGTTGCTCGAGCTTTTAATAATACTTAGTTAAAAATTTCAGTATTTTTTTTCCAGCCTAATCCCCCATGACCTGATGTTATGTCCTTGATTAATACTTCTCAATGTTTTTCAAGCATCGCATCCTATTTATGAGTCCTTCATTAATACTTCTCAATTTTTTTCAAGCATCACATAAAAACAAATGTGTCTTTTCCACCAAACTAATAATGAAAATATAACAACTTGTTGGGCCAAAGACTATAAATGAGTTTTTTTCTTCTCCTTTTAAGACATATTTTTCATGAGAAGCTCATTGTCCTCCTAACAAATGGACTGTTAGAATGAATCTTTAATCAGGGATTTCATCACCAATATAATATTAATTTTATCATCGCTTGATTAATTTGCGCTAAAGATTACAAGACCTTTACCACAAAAAGAAAGCAATGATATATTATTAGAATATCTCATTCAATTAGAGCATTCACAATCACGTCTGTTTGGACCTAGTAAAAACATTTTTTAGTCTTATTTCTATTATACAAAAGTACATATCTGAATACAATCAAATCAGTATAAAATATTTCATAATATAGTCACATCAGCAAAACACATCTCTCAATACAAAATCGTTATCCAAGCATATACTATTTAATTCTTTGATTATATTTCTAATAAAATTACACCAAAATCAATATTAGATCTCATATTTTTTAAGCAACATAATTATTCACATCATCAAAAATACATCATTCAATACAGATATATAACTAAAATATATTTTTCAATATAATTACATCAATAAAAATATATATATTTCTACAAAATTTATTGAACCAATAAAATATCACTATCGTGGTTGTTTTTTAAGATTTGGGAGACAATGCATACTCTCGCCAACTGAGCCTCTCAAGCTAATCATAGGGTGGGCAGGGTAAATAGCCCTACGTGGATATTATTTACTTCTTAAAGAGGGCATAGTTGGCCCAAAACGGTAACAAAATAACAAAACGACGCCGGATGACGCATTTAAAAATGAAAGAGAGAAGCGCAGTTGATATAGCGAAGAAAAAAAAGTCCAAGCCTCAAAGGAAGACGACGGAATATAGAGAAAAAAAGGAGCAAATCAGAATAACCACGAAACAAACCGCTGCGCTGCGATTTTCCTTAAAACCATCGTATTTTATTTTGGGCCGACCCATTTTTTGTCCCCAAATTTCAATCTCGTCTGTTGTTTGATTATTATACATTTGGCGTTCTCTGTAAGGAATTGTTTTTACCCACCAAACCCTTGCTCCTGGAAATCAAAATTTCGTAATTAGATCAAGAACACGTGCAGAATTTTGGTCCTCCGTTTCTCATTCACCGTCAAATTATACAGGCGATGGCTTTGCACTGGTTCTGAGTTGACGAGGAATTTCTCTGTGTTTGTATCAAATCGTTGTTATTTTTTTCCCTCGTTTTTTTATTATATTTGTCTGGTTTCGGAGGAATTGTGTTATTCCATGGGCGATCATCGAGATTGGTCGCCTGAAACAACCGGCGCTGTGTTAGCAGAGAAGCCGTCACTGTGTAATCAAACGCCAAATGGTGTGGAGTACTGGCAAAAAGCAGAGCTAGTAGTGGAGAGGATCATCGCACGGGTGCAGCCGACTACTGACTCCGAAGAGAGGAGAAAGGCTGTCATTGATTATGTGCGAAGGCTTCTACAGAATTGCCTTGGTTGCGAGGTGAGAATTTGCATAAATGCGTGTGTACCTATAACTTTTTTGTGATGATAAAGCGTGGTTCAGAAGTTGAGGTTCCACATGTGTGATGCAATTTACATAAATATGATATGTTATGAGCTACACAATGTTATTGCGGCGGACAATTTATTGGTACCTTAAACTGGAAGTCTGAACCTATGCAACTTGTGCTTTAAGCGTGATGAAATACAGGTGTTATGTGTCATTAGCAAGATCATGTAATTATGACTGACAAATATAGAAATACTTGGAGTTTTGGCCTTTATACCTTGTGAACTGTGATTTTGCAACACTGTACTCCGGTGATTGCTGACAATTGTCAGTTGGCATCTGCTGGGGTGGGATCCAATGCGATTCCACGTCATCGGAATTAAAGTTATCGGATGTTGTTTCTTCTTCACTTTAGTGGTGTAAGATAATTATGTGCTGCAGAATATGAAGGATTTATTAGTAGCAGATGATTATGGCTATAACTGGCATTCTATAAAATATGGTATCGCTGTTGTAATTGTTCTTACTTTTAACTATTTTGGTGTTAGTGATACTTCTTACATGCTTAGGGTTTAGGCAGCAGTGAAATAATTATCCACAGGTATATTTGGAAAGACTAGTCTCTTTTACCACAAAAATTAAGTGAGCTTTATGAGCCATCATGCAGGAAGGAGAGAATGCCTAACTCGGAAATGGTACTGGAGTACTTAGAGACACATATATTATATTTCCTAATGAATGCTTCTACTTTTTTAATCAGACACTTCCATTGTTGGTTTAGAAAAGCTGCTATTTGAGATCATGAAGAGACAGGGTAAAAAAAATCATGTCCGCAATGGATTGGGGACATATGGGGGAAAATGTTCGCAGCCTTACCTCCGCATGATGGAGCTGTTTCTGTGACTTGAACATGTGACCCGTAGGTTGCATGAAGCATCTCAACCACTGGGTTATGGTTCACCCCCGTCAAGGAAGTTATAAAGATTAAAGAAGCGCCCCTCCACTGGCCCAGGGAAGATCTAAAAGAGGAGGGCCAAGGTGGAGATCATGAAGAGAGATGGGTGGTTAATGTTTCTAGTTCTTTTATTTTTTGCTGTCTGCCTGAAAGTGAATATTAATGCCCACATCTTTAGGATCGCCTTTGTATTGTTGAAATACAAGAAGGTTGGTACTAGGTACAAATCAATTTTAAGTTATTTGCTCTTTTTTTTTTAGTATAGTTCCTTATTATGGTTGCATAGAGTGTTGCTTTGACAAGGTTCTATCCCATAGTTATCACGTGGGTTGAAGGTTGAATTTTTTTCCGCTGGCACAGCTTTTGTACATATTTATTTCCCCTTCAGATGCAGTCAGATAAAATGAGTGGTTAAAACGGGATCTACGTTTAGAGCATTTTAGATATCTATTTGTGTAATTATTCTTTCTCAAGTGGTGTGTGTTAAGTCTTGATTTTGTTGTGGAATTGCGAGTTTTAGATAAATGCAGGTTATTTTAACCCATGTTTTGCATAGGTATTCCCCTTTGGGTCAGTTCCATTGAAAACATATCTCCCGGATGGAGATATAGATTTGACAGCCTTTGGCTGGTTTAATGCTGACGAGGCTCTGGCCAGGGATGTTTGTTCTGTCCTTGAAAGAGAAGATCAAAACCAGGCCGCTGAGTTTATCGTAAAGGACGTGCAATTAATCCGGGCTGAGGTTTTTTTTGCCATTAAACCAATTGCTTTTTATATCTTATATGAGTGAACTTATTTGTTAATTTCCATAAAATAAGAGACAGTCGTCTGTTATATTTCTTTTGTTCATTTTTTTATTGGCAGATAAATGAAATCTTGGACTTTTAATTGTCATCGTGTATTATTTGAAGTCTTTATGTTTATCTTGCTTCGTTGCCCTGCTCCTGCTCCGGCTCCTATCAGTATGATATTTATGGTAAGAAATGAAAATAGAATGTATGTATATGTGAATGTATGGATGTAACGATTAATAGGTGGTGCTAGTAAGATGAAGGTCAGCTGAGGGTCTGAATGGAAGGATTTTGATATGGTCGATGCAGCTATTTGAAAGTTTTTGGGCTATATATCCAAGTTTTTCTGTATGTCATGAACAGAATTTCTGTGGAACTCTTTTATGCATTTCATTACAAGACTGCGATACACGGAGGACATTTGTTAAATTATAAATGCTTAAGAAAGCTGCAATTGTAGCACAAGGTGATATAGTCATTTAAATGCCCTCTATATATTCTCACCGTTTCTTTGTTGACGCTTAAATCTACAACAGTATGCTGCCCTGTTTTCTGGGATCTAATGCTGGTCTATTAGAAGCTTAAGAGAGGATGTCCATGCATTTCACTCACTCATGGAGATTGTATTGATATATGAGATTTAATGAGCCCCTTGAATAGTTTTTTACTTGGAGTTTTAAATATCTTGAGTTTCTTTCTGGCAGGTTAAGCTTGTAAAATGTCTGGTACAAAACATCGTGGTCGATATTTCTTTCAGTCAACTGGGAGGGCTTTGCACACTATGCTTTCTTGAGCAGGTAGCCTATCTGAAGTACGCTGTACATGTGTAAATGTAAACTAAGGCCAATTCTCTGCTACTTAGTAAATTTTAGTAAATGCCTGAATGATTTACCTTTTTTATGTATGCTGGTGTTCTTTTTTTTGCCCAACCCTCGGTTTCATCGACATAGAATGAAAGATCACTGACTTGATGGAGTCATTAATTTTAGTCTGGTTTGAAATTATTGTTGTACTATTCTCTCCTAGTGAATTTATCAGGGATTTGAAGAAGAATTATTCTCTTCTATTGAAGTTGTTGGAATGTTGGGAATTATTATGTATTTATTGATTTCACTTTAATGAACAATGGTTACACATGATTTATTTATTTTGAAATAAATCTCTAGAACTTGTGCTAGTGTAAAACGAGAATATTATTCATAATCAGCTGAGCGGAAGCTTTTGAAAGGGTCATCCGTCATGTAATTATGTTGATATACTCCTTTTACTTATAGTAATGATGTAAAAGACCGAGGAGGGATTATATTGTCGGGACACTAAGTAATACACAACTTACTTTATTACAATTTATTTGGTGGATGTGGAGCTTATATTGCCTATTCATTATGCCGGTGAGCAGTTGGCATGATTTTGCCTTGCAACTCATATGATGCCATAGCTCATATCACAGATACTCAGATCAAATGAATATTTTTCTTTCTTTATTTTTTTCGTTGAAAATAATGCAAAATTTAGTTGGGTCTTTTATCCCAGACAGAGTAGAAAAATTATGTGTGGTTTGAGTTTTTTTTTTCTTTCCCCTTCTATCCCTAGTCCTTTTAACTATAATGGGCCATACAGCTGTCCTTTTCGAATTGACATGCTTGTGCTACATTTTGCAGGTCGATCAGTTGATTGGTAAAGATCATATATTCAAACGCAGTATTATACTGATCAAGGCTTGGTGTTACTATGAAAGTCGCATTCTTGGTGCTCATCATGGCTTGATTTCTACTTATGCTTTGGAGACTTTAGTTCTTTATATCTTTCATCTCTTTCACTCATCGCTAAATGGTCCCCTGATGGTGAGTGCTAATGATATTTGAAATCATGGTTACAGATTCATAAATTGAAACCTATTAATTGCTCAACCATCTTTAGGTTTTGTATAAATTCTTGGATTACTTTAGCAAATTTGATTGGGACAACTATTGCATCAGTTTGAATGGTCCTATCAGGCTATCCTCATTGCCAGATGTTGTAGGTGAGTAAATTTTTTGTTAGCCTTTTTGAGCTTCATTATTGTATAGATCCTCTACTGACTTTTCTGGCCTTTGTTTGCAGTTGACACGCCTGTAAATGGTGGGGCTGGTCTGTTGTTTAGTAATGATTTTCTTAGGGATTGTGTGGAAATGTTCTCAGTTCCTGCAAGGGGAACTGAGAACAATTCACGAACATTTTCCTTAAAGAACCTTAACATAGTTGATCCACTCAAAGAATATAACAACCTTGGGCGCAGTGTTAGCAAAGGTAAGGAACCACATGGGCACATCCCCACCCCCCGGTTGGGAGTTGGGACATATTTCCTCTTGTTATTTTCTTCACTTTCTGAAAGTGGTACTTAAGAAGAGTTTCAGTGACCTCAGTGTTAATGGCCCAGAACTAAGTAAGTTTCATCTATAATATTGATAAACTTGGAATAATTAGTTTCATCCGTTTAAATCTTCTTGTGGTATTATATAAAAGTGAAGCATCAACATGCCAAATAGAAGTAAAAGTTCAACTAATTAATAAGACTATATAGTTTGACAGTTTTTTAATATCCAACCTGGAATAGCCACCTTGTAGACTCCCTCTCCCTCTCCCTATCCCTCTCCATCCCTCCCCCCAACCCTACCAATTCTTAGTTTTCTTATATGCTTCCATTTGATGTTGATGATTATTCATTTTCTTTCAAGTATCTTGCGGTCAAATGGGCCAACATGTGGCCTAGTGGTAGAAGTTGCTGGAGCGTAACTTAGAGGTCGCAAGTTCAATTCCTTAAACAACCTCTCCACAAATTATATGGAGGTAAGGTTTGCGTACACCCCAACTCCGCCCACTGCAGGAGTTTTTTTATCGTGTGGTTCATAGCTTATGACTGGAACTAAGATAGATAGACTGTACCCCACTGCTTGCATCTGACTTGAGTTCAAGGATAAAACAGAACTAAACCAGTTTGATCACTTCAATTGTTTTTAGTTTGCAAATTGTTGAAATTATTATATCAGAGATAGTTTGTTCTAATTTTGGTTAAACAATATACATTTATAAGTCTCCAAATCATTCTATTTAAAAGTTGGCATATGACTCATCTTTATCTTTGAAAAATCAAATTTGTTGAGAGGCTGGTCAGGGCCGTCAGGCAATTATTGCTAATAGCTGGCCTTTCTTGTGTTTAGGCAATTATTACCGGATAAGGAGTGCTTTCACATATGGAGCTAAAAAACTTGGACAAATCCTTTCCCAGCCAGAGGAGAAGATAGCTGATGAACTTAGCAATTTTTTTTGTAACACCCTAGATAGGCATGGAAGTGGACAGAGGCCTGATGTTCAAGATCCTTTCCCAATAGCCGGACATAATGAGTTTGATACTACAGTATTTTCAGGTGCCGAATCATATCAGGAAGATCTAATATTTTATGAATCAGAAGCTGCTGATTCAAGTGGCATGACTGGGCCATTCAAATTTAATCATGAGCAACCTTTAGTGATGGATATGACTCTGAATGGGTCTCAGAGTTCTAGAAGGAATGGTCCTAATGCGACCCCTCTTTCTGAAATTCGTCTTTCTGGGGATGCGAAGGACCTTGCAACATCCAGACTACAAGATCTAAAGTTATCAGATGATGAAATTAAGACATCTTCTGATCCTGTTTCCGAGGAGACTGTTGCTCGCACACATAAAGCACATCTTGCACCTCATGTTTTTTTACATTCCCCAACCAAGGGAAATGGAGAATTGAACAATGGAAAGCAAGATTTGAAATTAATTGAAAGCTCTGTTTCTACTGACAAGAGAGTCTCATCTGGGATTTCACCAGAACCTGGTGAGGACAAAGGCTTTGTTGCCCACAGTGACCAGGGGGAAGATTATTTAACAAATCATCAGGTTGTTTCACCTTCTGGATCTATAAAAAATCGTGCGCTCTGGAGTTCAGATGCTTGGTCTGTGGAGGACCTTCATCCTCGGTATTCTAGTTATCAGATGCTAGTTGGTATTGGTGGAAGTTCCGAAGTTTCGAATTCTCTGTCTGATCTCAGGGGAGATTATGAGAGCATTTGTAATAGTTGGTATCATGGTCGCCAGTGGTTTGAGTCTACCCTGAATGCCTCTGCTCCTCTGTCTCCTAGAATGCCCTCTCAGATCTGGGGCAAGAATTCAAGGGAGGTTCCAAGGCGGTCAATGCAGTTCAGGCAGAATTCATTTTCCCCTGTAAATGCCAATGGCATCATCCCCAGACCAGTGTTTTACCCTATGAGTCCACCTGTATTACCTGGGACATCCTTTGTTGTGGAAGAGATGTCAAAGGCTAGAGGGACAGGAACATACTTTCCCAATACGGTATAATCATTGTTGTCCTTTGGATATTACGGCTTTGGATTTATGTAGAAAACTTGGCATCTTTGAGTGGCACCAGCTTGGTTGATCTGCTTGTCATATTTCATTCCCTGCTTTTCTTTTTCTTTTTTTTGGGGCAAAATTGTTTAGTTGAGACTCATCATGTCGGAGTGCTGTGTTTATGTTCTTGCAGAACTATTATAGGGACCGACCTTTGACAGCTAGGGGAAGGCATCAAGCACCACCATGGTCTCCTCGTGGCAATATCCAGGTTGTAAATACCCAGGACACAGACTTCTTTGAGAGAAGCAACCACGAGTTAGGACAGGTGCAGTTTCATGCAAAGTCTGACAGTTCGCATCTTCGCAACTCTGGTTCTCCTGAAGGAAGTTCTCACCCTAGAGTAAATGGTTTAATCCATCTCTCGGAGAGGGCTGTGGAATATGGTCCATTAGGGTACTCACAATGGGGGGGATCCTCATCGGAAGGTGTCAGGCCACAGAATCCAGATTTTGGTCTGACTCAAGATTCGAGATTTTATATCCCCGCAACAGTAATGCAAACGTCAAAACAAGCAATGGGCATTGATCAAGATAGGTAGGACAATTTTTTTATGTGAATTCTACAGTTTTTATAGCAGCAGTGTTTGCATGTGGGAGTTTGTCTAAAAATTTTCTCGTGTTCTGGACATGTAGGATTGCTGTACAGTCACATCAGTTGAACAACTTGAACTTGAAAGACGAAGATGATTTCCCACCCTTATCTATTTTTCCCCAATGAGAAGAGATTGTCTATATGTGTGATTTGGAGGAATAGGACAGCATATGTTAACAAAGGAACCTAGGCTTCAGCTTTCTGCATGTAGCTCTATGCATGGCATTTAGAATTGTCTTTTTAGTCAATTTGAAAATTTACCAATAGTTTCAACTCTGTGAAAGCCTGTTATCTGTGCTTCAGCAAGCGATGTTAATCTATAGGATGCTCAAATTGAGGTTTTGATCTAGGGTTTGTTGTGGCTGATATATTAGGCCATTGTAGACTAAAGATGCTGAAGTTCTACCTGTTCAGCTGTAACTTAACTGATGAATTTTCCGATAGAATTTTGCCCTCTTAGAAAAAGAAAAGTAAAAGTCAAAGATGTTTAAAATTGGTGGATTTGTGTTTCTGGGGAATGTTTTCCTTTGTTGTTTTGACTTTGTTTGTTTGCTATTTTAGTTAGGGCTTCACACCCGAAGTAATTAGTGCTGGACCTATAGATGTAAATTTGTCATTTTGCTACTCATAGCTTGAAACTGTAAAATCTAGATTGTTTAGGAGAGTTGTGAGCCGAACTAGCAAACCAAGCCATTCTTGTGCTCCTCTATTTATGTTGCTCGGTAACTGGTTCCACAATGAATGGCATTGGAGTATAACATCTCTTCTTCCACAATAACGAAGCTTTTAATGGAATGGTGAAGTTGATTGTAATAATTTTATATAAATACAAGAGATCAAGCCAGAGGTCCAATTCTCATGCCCGAGTTTGAATCCAGTTTAGCTATTCGGTAGGCACATTGAACCAGGATTTACTTGTACCAAAAAAAAAATCTCTTCCACCTAAAAGTTCTCTATTTCTGTTGCTCGGTAACTGGTTTGACAAGGAATGACATTGGAGTATAGGATCTCTTCCACAACAAAGAAACTTTAGTTGAAATTGTGATAACTTTTTATAAATTTAGAAAGTCACACGTTTCTCCAATTTAATTTTGGTCTCGTCTCCATCGTTTTCCAGAAAAGTGTGGAACACTATGACAGGCTGAATTTATCTCTCTTCCACCCAAAACTTGGTCAAACACATTTTTAAATGATTTTTCGCCACCACGGATCTCCATTTAGATAATCAATTATAGACAAAGCCATCATATGAAAATAGCTTATAATGAAAAGCTTTTGACATTGGATGTTGTTGTATAATTCATTTTGGTGTAACATGCTAATCAACAGTGAACCATTACAGGTTTTTTTAAGGCAATTGATTACTATAATCAACAAGTTTGGTCAGCTTCGTTTTATTTTCAACTCTCGCTAAGTAATTAACAATCATAGCTATCTAGGTCATTTCATGCCAAGTCATGTCAAAATACAGCAATGGCACACATATATTGAATTGCAACAAATCATATATGGCATTGTGAGTTCCACTTGTGACACATTTCCCTTTCTAAAACTATTAAAACTATTCGATTTCATAAAAGTACTCACTCCATTAAAGAGATAAAATCCAAGGTCATACGAATATAAATATATAAGGAAAAATTTACATGGTCAACAAAATGATTGATTGCTTAGAAAACAAAAGGATGAGTGAGAAACAAATCTCAAATAGTTTAGTTTGTGACTTGAATTGTATATAATTTCAAATTTCATATTCGAATCTCATCTTATTTTTATTAAAAAAATAAGTAAAACAAATGGGTAGAATGAGATTAGACAAAAAAAACAAATAAGGAGACAGGTGAGGGTCCACTTCACCAGCCCAACTTTACATGGCCTAAAAGCCCACATTAAAATTAGAAAACAATGGCTAGAGCTGAATTATGTTGTAATGACTTTTATAATCATTAAAAAATTATTTTATTTATAAAAATTATAAATATAGTTTGATTAATATTATGAGTCCAACAATATATCTTTTATTTAAAATTAAAATCAAAAAAAATATGAAAAATACACTTTAATTTTGACCCGTTTATTAAAAACTTGAAATATTCTATTTTTTCACCTTTTATTTCATTTTTGTTTAAGACAAATAAATTATTAAACTCGTAATGTCAAAAAATAAATCAATACTTTATAGCGGAGCCGGGCACCCCGCCTGCCCGCCACCAATGCCATATCAGAGTCCACGCTTCCCAACACACATAATCAATGCCTGATAACGTCATTGGACTGTGTCAAAATGCGTAACCTCCTTCCCGTTTGAGGAACATATGTACTAGTTGAGTTTCTCTTTCTATTATCTCCAAGCTTGATCACTCTTGCCTCCCTCGCACAGCTGACAGACTTGAAAACCCTATCTGGTTCTGTTCTCAAAATCAGTCTCCGAAGTGGCTCTCACATCCACAAATGGCGCTATCAAAGCGTGGCCATAGGTTCTTCAAATTCAGAATCCAAATGACCCCACTGCCACTGTCTTCTACTCTTTTGTTGAATTTCTAGGTTTCTTGAATCCAAATCCAAATCCTCATCCACCTCAACCACTAATTCTGCAGAGCCTCCACTACACCAATAGTAACAAATATTCTCCTTGTCTACTAAACAGTAAACGTCCAACACATCTTTTCAGTTTCGTTGTAGGAACAGAGATTTCGTTATCGTCTTGTATAAATATCTGAATATTATTTATATATTGGAGGACAGATGATCGCCAAGAACTACGAGTCTTCGCGTGCGATGGTTGAAATGGCTTGGATTATGCTCAGTATCGATTACTCCAGGCTTTTTTGGTTACTCTTTGGGGTTTTCTCTTACGAAAATCACGAAGGAAAGCCTCGGATTATCTAGCTATACTTCAATCGCTCTCCGTAGATTATCTGTTTGGTTTCAATAATATATATATATATTACTCTGTAGAATTAATAATCAGCTTAGAATTTTCGATCGCGAGGGTTTACTTGATCTCTAAGCCATGTACAAGTCACGATTAGGAGGAGATGGAACCAAGTCCCAGCTCGGCTATGTTGAAACTGATCCCTCTGGTCGCTATGGTCGTGTAAGTTTCCTGAATCTTTCGATTGTTGTATTTTTACTGTATTTACATCAGATTTATGCATATATGTGCGTTGACAATAGAAGCTCCAATCTATTTGGTTAATCACGTTTTCCTCTTGACTTGATAAATTTACCGGTAAGCTTTACCGGGATAATTTTCTGTAGACATGCAGCATCAACATATGTTATTTGATAACCTAAAGAATCACATAATAAATAATAAATTTGGTGTAGGATCTCGATCTCTGTATTTTCTCTATTTTGACATTTTTGGGAGAGATTATTGTGTACATATACATCATGTCAAATTAGAGTGTAAATTGTGATTCCTGCTTCTCTGAAGAACAACTGAAGATCTTTTTAACACATATGTTGACATTCCATAAGAAGCCACTTTCGGCTGCCTTTTTCTGCTGTCCTATACTTTTTCTGATGATTCACTCACTTTCAAAAAGAAGCAAAAAAAAAAAAAAAAAAAAGAAGTTATGATTGATCCTGGGATTAGATGTACCTTTATTGGCAATTATTGAATTGTATATGCATGTGCAGACACTCCAACCGGGGCTACTTCATCATTGAGCATCAGATAAACCTCAATTCTTTTAGCAGTCTGTGATCATAGATATATCTAGATCGACTGTTTGAGTTAGCATTACTAGTTTTAGAATGGCTATGAAGATAGAATAATTAAGCTGGATTGGTATTGTAGTTCACTTGGTTCAAAATTCTCAGAGTCAACGATGGGGGAACGATGTATTGTTTAGTATGAAATAGTTTCTTTATGACCTCAGTGACCTTTATTTGGCTGATGGGATCCCTTGCTATCAAGATCACCTCTCCGTTCAAATTCAACCCCTGCCTTTTCAATTGCCTGAGGAGACTCCTTCAAAATTGCATAAGACCTGAATCACCCAACACCAACAGACTGCCTTTTATGCTAAAAAAACAACAACAAAAGAAGCCTATTGTCCTGTCAACTATCCGTGATAGAGTAAAATATTAATTTGTGGATATTATAGAATTCAATCTTCCTAGTTTTCTGATGACCCTTCGAATTTGATAATTAATGTGAGTAAAAATGCATTCTGATTAGAGAACATGCATAGCAAATGAATTACGGTATGAAATTTCAATCCTCACCAAATTATTTTTGACTTTGTATAACATTGTGTACATTTAACCAAGTTTGCAATAATTGAGTTGAACCATTCGTAAATAATTATTGAACACTATAAATTGGAACCAGTACAATAATACACGCATCGAAAAATCAGAAAACTCTGTGCATCCTGAAACTTAGCTAGAGATAAGTACTTTGCTGCTTGCACTAATGGCCTTTCTGTTTGTCAATCTTTCCAGTTCAGGGAAATTCTTGGTAAAGGAGCCATGAAGACAGTTTACAAGGCATTTGATGAAATACTGGGAATGGAGGTGGCATGGAACCAAGTGAAGCTTAAGGATGTCCTTTGCTCACCTGAGGAATTGCAGCGACTCTACTCTGAGGTTCACCTCCTCAAGACCCTCGATCACGAGTCCATCATTCAATTCCACGTGTCATGGATCGATGTTGATCGAAGAACTTTCAACTTCATTACCGAAATGTTCATATCTGGCACACTTAGAGAGTAACTACCAAATTGCTGACCAGTTATTTTTGGACATTTTTCTGATATTTGTTGCTTTAGGCTTAGGAAATCTTGTCAAATGTGATGCAGGTACAGAAAGAAGTACCAGAGAGTAGACATTCGAGCAGTTAAAAACTGGGCTCGCCAAATCCTGCTTGGACTTGTGTATTTGCATGCCCATGACCCTCCTGTCATACACAGAGATCTCAAGTGTGATAACATCTTTGTTAATGGCCATCTGGGAAAGGTCAAGATAGGTGATCTGGGCCTAGCAACTATTCTTAATGGCTCACGACAAGCTCACAGTGTCATAGGCAATTCGTCTTTCATCTCTTTTCATCTCTATTTGCAATGCGTGAGAGTAATTGAACAGCTTCAATCTCTCCAGCTCTCTGTCTCATCATTTATTTTTCCATTTAGGTACACCCGAATTCATGGCTCCAGAATTATATGAAGAAGAGTACAATGAGCTCGTTGACATATACTCCTTTGGCATGTGTTTGTTGGAGATGCTCACTTGTGAGTACCCCTACAGTGAGTGCTCCAATCCTGCCCAGATATACAAGAAAGTCACTTCAGTAAGTTTGTGCTTGATTGACTTAATTACCTAGACTTGTGATACATTCTCTGTTGCCAATTTCTTTCACGAAGAGCCTGCCGGGTCTAAACCAAGCGATTTCCTGATTTAACCAGGGAAAGTTACCTTTAGCATTCTACCAAATTCAAGATTCTGAAGCCCAGCGATTTGTGGGAAAGTGTTTAGCCACTGTTTCGAAGAGGTTGCCAGCCAATGAACTGTTGTTGGATCCATTTCTAACATCGGATGAAGGGGAACTGCTGCGCATCCCTAGAGTCCTTTCTCAAAAGACAAATTCATCTAATGGAACAGTGTTGGAGTCCACGACTCCTTTGTTGGCAGATCAAACTAAGACTACAGATATGACCATCACAGGAACCATGAGCCCTGGAGATGATACCATCTTTCTCAAAGTGCAAATATCTTCCAAAGACGGTACTTACATATTACCTTAACAATTTGTTAATTGTCACATTTTCCTTGGATATAAGTTACCATTCATGCACATTGTAAATAATGACTTAGAGTCGAACATTATTTTGGTACACATTATAAATTGTTCAATAACAGCACTGAATTGTGATATTTGAAACTCATAATTTGTATTCCTGCATTGGCAATAATCCTCTGGTACAACCGTTTAAGGCTCTTAATTGTGCATTTTATGTTTCAGGCCATAATAGAAACATATACTTTCCCTTTGATGTCATGAATGACACGGCAATTGATGTTGCAATGGAGATGGTAAAGGAATTGGAAATCAGTGACTTGGACCCCTCAGAAATTGCAGAGATGATAGAGCTGGAAATATCATCTTTAATCCCCACTTGGAAGGAGCCAGGCTCCTGCGATATTCATCATCAGTACAGCTTTGACTATGAAGAAGAAGAAGAAGAAGACGATGATGATGGAACCCATCATCCTTTCTATGCTAACTCCTCACATTCTTCCTCCCATGCTTCTCTCCTGGCTTTCACCGAGAACCATCATAGTCATGGAAGCAACAAGATTTGCAGTCCAGATTGGCTTGGAGGTACATTCTGTTCTTTTAGTTTTTGTTCATTACCAGTTCGGAGTACTTGCTTTATAACCAACAGAAAGAATGCGTCCATCCCTCAACACTAAATTGAGCTCTTGTGCAACACTGAACAACATACTAAAAATGTAATAAATGTTTTTAAATTCCTATGATATAGCCGCAAGGTTTGGTTTAATTTGTGCGGGGCCATTTCAATGCAGAAGAGCTGTCTATCAATGATGATGCAAGTTCTGATAGCTCCCTAAACTCCTTCGAGTACTCCCATGACAATTGTCATTCATTCAACAATGATGATTATGATAATTCCATTCTCAAAGGAGAAGAGTCTGTTGGTGTTGCAAAGACGCAGAAATCTACAAGATTCTGTCCTGGAGATACTTTGAGTGCAAAGCACCGTAAGCATTACTGGAATTCAAAATTGGATTCCCAGAGAGCTTGTAGCTCAAATCAAGTTCGGTCCTTGCTGGATCTACGCAGTCAATTGTTGCACCGGTCTCTAGTGGAGATGATAAACAAGAAGCGCCCGTTCAAGACTGTTGGAGCTGTGGAGCATATTGGATTCCAGGAGCCAGGTTAGATTCCTTCGAGCAAAGTGTCGCTTCACTCGCTTGGTGGTGATCTACGTGGGTGGTCTCCCTGAGGACGATGAAAGTACTCGGTATTTGGAATGGTGAAGTACACTCTTCCGATCCATTAGTTGTTGAGCTTTCTCGTTTTGTGGTGTGTAGATAAAGTTTGTAACATACGAGCTATGCAAGTAAAAGACTGAAGATAATATCCACTGTTTTTCACCATCTGAAGTGGATTTTATTTGATTTTGTTCATATTATTTCTGCAGAAATAAGGAAAAGCTGGATTCCGTTACATATGAACCAATGTCTTAAAAATGGGACCGGACTGGACTGGCCAGTCGAATCGGCCTCCGGGCCATGTTCGGTCCGAATGGTGATATACTGATATAAAGCCAGTATAATCTGGTTTAGACCAAAAAAAATCAAAATTTTCTAAACCTAAAAGGCTAAAACACGATTTTTCCATCTTCCGTCGCCCTCTTCCATTGCACTTGTCCTTGCACAAATCGTTCTCTAACGAGTAATGACTCACCGACTCAAGCAGTACGCCCGCCACTGCTAGTGTCATCATCCAGATATTACTGATTTACCTTATTAGCTTTTTTGTAAGAAATTGTTTCTATGACTTGTTCTTAACAATGATATGCACAGGAAGATATTGTTTGCGTTCAATTGTTTAGTAAATAAAATTATATTTTCACGAACTCTCTTTTTTTGTAAATTTTTGTATGACATTCATATCCTTGAATGGACCAATTCAATGAGTGAGAGAAGGGTTGGAAGCAGACGATGAGAGAAGAGAGTGTGAAGCAGATTTTTTGTTGCTCTTTGAGATTGGACGGTTGAACCGAACCGATCGAGACCAGTGATCACGGGCTGCCTCCTGTATGGGCCAGGCCCACGAATGTCTCGTGTGGCTTAATGAACATGCCTCCAGGCCCACGAGTGTCACGTGCTGCCCCCTGTATGGGCCAGGCCGGCCCAAATTACATCGACAACCACATAAATTGAACAAAGTTGGACCTTGGATAAAACGGTCAAAAACCGTCAAGCCAGTCACTGCAATGATTAATGAAGATCCAAAACACAACTCTCAAGTCTTAACGGAAAAGGAAGGGAGCCCGGCCTAAAGAGTTTTGGGCCGCAAACCACGTCGAAATTTCTCACCCCAGTGAAATAAATTAAAAAATGATGAAAATATGCTGAGTGGACCATTCACCCCTGCAAAGTGCAAATAACACATAGCAACGACGACGTGCCTCCTACGCCAAAAGTGCACCGGAATGGGTCCCCTGCGCCTGCCTTTGATTAAAGTAGACTTTCAAAAGCATCTCTATGATCTATCCCCTCCAAAAACGATTCTTATTCTACGCTTCCATGGCTAACTTGCGTAGTAGGAGTCGCCTGACGATCCCTGCGCCACCTCCTTCTCCGATCCCCACCGGCAGAGGGTCACGCTCGGCGGGAAATAAGACTCTATCGCACTACCTCGAGAAGACATTACAAGTACCAGAGCTGAGCCTGCCGGAACCTCATTTCCATACGATCGCGCATCAGGAGATCCCGGAGAGCATAGATTACAGATTGCTAACGTCTCGTTCAAACGATTCCTTGGATCGGATGCTCATATCGGCGAGGGAATTCGGTGCGTTCAGGACCACTTGTCACGGGTTTGATGGAGAAGAGTTGAGATTGCTTATCGAAGAAGTTGAAGAGGCTTTTCGAGTTTGGGAGGAAGAAGACACGGTACTCCGGAGAGATTCTGGCGGCGGAGATGTGAGGCGGGACGAGGAGATTGTGTGGATTCGCCCAGGGAAGGAGAGAGAGGCGTGGGCTCGAGAATTCGTCGGAACCGAAACTGGTCGGAGTTTTCGGTAAGTTATTAGGTATCAAGTATGGGCTTTGTTCACTGTTTGGGCTAAATTATCTACTTTTTGGGCCTAAAACCGGCCTAAAAGTAAACGGGGCTTACGGTAAGTAATTTTAGATAAATTATACGGGCTCTGTGATCTGTTTGGGCTCATATTTATAAAGCCCACATGTAATCCAAAATTACAAATTCAGATAGAACGAAGACCTTATATGAGCCTCTCTCGAATTCTACCGAGCTGTGGGCCAGTTGCTGTGGGCTTCACGGTTTAAAGTATATGGTGAAAGTTTGTGATGAACTTCTTTTTTGACTTGTTTGCAGTGAAAACACAGGGAATGTTACAGCTAAAATTGAAAGAATCGCAGAAGAGCTGCTTCAAATTCTGGAAGAAAACATACACAATAAGCAATTTAGGAAGAGAAATCCAGAGATGGAATCAGTAATTATCTTCCGCAGACACAAACACGTTGATTTAATCATGGAACAAAGTCCACATACATCTAAGAACACAAACACCAAATCTAATGATTATATTATAAGCCTCATACTTCCTTCCAGCCGATCTAAAGTCAGCATCCTCACAGAGAGAGGTTCAATTTGTTGCTATTTAGGCCCTGACACTATTTTGGCCACTTTGGGCAAGCAGATTGAGGTAATTACAGACAACCCACTTGCCTTTTCTATTGGAAAATTGTTCTCTGTTTTTTTCCTTCTTCTTTTAACATTGTTGGTTTCTACCAAATACATATAATGTGAAGCTGTGACAGCAGGAATGGAGTACGGGAGTATTCAAATGCGTTTCAGGGAATGATGATATGACGTGTGAGCCGGATCTCCTTGAACAAGCTTCTTTCACGATACAGCTCAAAAGGTTTTCTCTCAGTTCAGAGTACAGGGAAAAAAGAATCTCCATAGCATATCAGATGCTCATTGCCGCCTTCATTGCAATGCTATACAATACGTTTGCGTATATATCTTCTAAAGCTTGAAAGTACAGGAATTTATTTTTTCCAGAGCAATATCTTTGTGTTTCTTCTGTATTTTATAAGGAGTGTGGTCCGATCTTTTGTTTTGGGACATAAGAACAGAGGTGTGGTTTGCAATTTGAGGTTTGAACTTTTGAAATGTGAATTTTTTCATACACAGGTTGACAAGTTCACGTGAAGGAATGGACAAAAAAAATTGCTTTGCTGTGTGATTTCCTTGATTTCATTGCGGTGAAGATAACTACGATTGATATTATCGTTCATTCTGGTTGTGTTAGAATTGAATTTCATCTCTAGAGATATATAACGATCTTAATATTAGGAGTCATAATTGCTTGGTATACAAAAATATTGGGAGGGGCTAGTTTTTTTTTTTTCCTTCATTCACTCCGAAAAATCTCTCATTTTCAAAGGATTATAAAGAGGGTTTCACAAATCCTCTGAATACCTTAAAATATTCGTATCAGACAGAAATTTAGAACCCTTTCGAATTCATGCGCCAAGTAAGGCCTTTAAGGTACGAAATTAAGTAACAAATTATTATGGATTATGAGAAACAAAATAAGTCATCCATGTCATTAACTGTTTCTCATATGTAATGGCATATATTTTGTAATGCGCAGGTCATATTCACTCTCACATCACAAACACTACGGTCTATCTAGCCATTAAATGATCTGTTCCCTAAAAAGATCCGGTCGTCATATCGGTAGATTGGTTGGTATGGGGCAGCTTCATTGGTCATCGTATAACTCGTCATCACCTCTTACTTTCGCTTGTACTGTCAATCGGTGCACGTAATTTTGGTTGGGATGTCGCAATTTCAGACCCCGCATTAATCCAATGATTAAACAACTTAAAATCTGCCTAATCCCAATCGCGGAATTCATGATTAACTCCTACAATTAACCACCTAAACTTGCACGAACGGCATATATAGTTAGTCCTGCCTAATAATCCTAATTAATAATATATTAATTTAAGGTTTAATTATTTGCCACTCAAATTTCAATCAATCAACTCAAAGATATTACAGGTCCAACAACCCTAATTAGATTACAAATCGCACAAAAAGAGTCCTATATCATTTAATCATCATTTATCTAGCTGTCTGGGGCCCACTCTTGAAGATTTTAGACAGAAAAATATACTAATAATATCCATGAAATCCTTTTACAAGATCATTAGAGTATACCTAAAATGTAGGCTGGGAGGGATTCAAAGATGTTAGGTTGGGTTGGGAGGGATTCATAAAAGTGAATACTTGCTTGATATTAAAAGAGTTGGGAGATGTTTTTGTGAGTGAACGCCTCTCAATCTCTCATTCTAACCCCTCATTTTGAGGGGTTAGAAAAGAGATATTGAGAATTGTTCACGTCAAACAAGGGTTAGGAGGGGTTCGCTTGTTCACGAATCTCTTTCCAACACCTCTCTCGAGCAGACCCTTAGACTATGTTTGATATAAGAGTTGATAGAGGTTCATAAAAGTGAATCCTTACTTTATATTTATAAGGGTTAGGAGGAATTGAGAGTTGTTATGAGGGTATATGTGAGTGAATAACTTACAATCCCTTATTTTGAGGAGTTGGGAAAAGAGGTGTTGGGAGGTGTTAGAATAACTCCGAACATCTTGAAATGTTCGTGTCAAGCAAGAGTTAGCTTGTTCAGTAACCCGTCTCAATTCCTCTCAATACCCCTCTTAGGCAAGGCCGTAGAGTCTAATTTTTATCGACATGGTCAGGAGTTGTTGGTTATGACTTATAGTTAAGGCAATTAGCTTATTAACTCCAATAACAAAAATAAAATAAAACAACCACGAGTGCAAAGTTTGAAACCTTGTGTCTTCACCGGTGTGATCCTCCTCTGTAGATCGAGTTGTAGGGATCCATAGACTGACTGATAGAGTGATAGACACGTGTATATGGACAATATTTGTGGCACGTGCGGTGACATTATTGAGAAATTAAGTCAATGATTGATACGGATGGTCGGATAGATATACACACACACGTTAATATACACGCACACACTGATAGTGTATAGTACACCGACTGATAGTTCCAGTGGACATGCATGTACCGATGTACGTGATATATATACATACATATCGATGTATATAAATTGGCGTCCGTTTTTGTTGAAAACATTGGGGTTTCTGAAGCGCAAGAACACGTAGCCTAATCGGAACTGTGGGTTTTTTGTCCTTTGCGAGGACATAATATAAATAACACCAAAAGTTGGAATAGAGACATCAGCACAGCCAAAAAACCGTCAAGTGATTAACAAGCCTCACAAAAGTCCTAAAAGCCGGCCCCTCAACAATGGCCTAGATTCTCCCCACACGTGCACTTTCTTTTTATTTTATCTCAAGCTACTAGAGACTAGAGTAGTAGGCTAGGGTTGGACCCTTTGTTTTGGTCAATAGAACAAAATTAATGAATAACTTGATAGTTATAAACTATGGATAGTTATCAATACTCCATATTTTAGGAGTCTATCATATCTCATATTTAAATGATAAAGTGTTAAATTTGAAGAGCAATGAATTTTAAACTCTAATGGATTCGTTTGTCAGGTTTTTATATTGTGATATAAACAATAAGTGTTAAACTCGAAGGAGAATGAATTCGTCAAATTCTAATGTGCTCGTGTATCGAATTTCTATGTTATAACTTAAAAAATAAATGTTAAACCTTAAGGAAAACGAATTCGTTAAACCTTAAATGGGCTAATAATTGATTACAATATATAAAACCAAATAAATTATCAGCATAGCATATTGATTAAGACAGTAAAATAATAAATTAAAATAATAACTAGATAGAAACTACCATGGATTCCTTAATACCAGTTAGATAAAATTTTCCTTAAACTATAGTTATGCACCCCAAGTATTATTGGCTTTTCCCTTATGTTCTTCAAGTTTAAAATTTAATTTATCGTTTCTATACTGAAATGTTTCAAATATCTACCCATTTATGTGGCGATTTTTGGATTTTGGGAAATCTTCGCCCACTTTTTGCTTAGATGACCACCAGAATGCTTAGGTGTATTTTACATAAAATTACACACATCTTTCATAACCCTGCGTCATTTGTTTTATCTCCATGTCATCAAAAAAGAATATCATCATCTTCCAAACTAAAATCGACGGAGTCTAGGGCTCTTTCAAAATTGCTACATCGCGAACCCACTTCTATTCTCCGTGTGCAAATCGGCGAAAACCTAGCATTGCAGAGCTTTCTAATGGGTAAAGTAATAATTCAACCCATTTACTTAACTTACTGTTAATCAAGCTGTTGGTGAGGATGAGTGATGTGCGCTGTTGGTGAGTTTGGCCCTTATTGTTGATTAAACTATATATGATGATGATGAAGTAGTACTGGTGAAGCTAGGATTTGGTATGGTTAGTTGGTTATGTAAAAGTTTCAGCAATAATAGGGATCGAACACTATAGCCTATATGGCACCCTTAAACACTTAATTTTGTGATTAATTATTCAGTGGTCTTGGTGCATTTTTACATGACACACTCAATAGTGTGGATGGTATCCATATGAGAATGTCGTCAATCAAAAAATAATAGAGATAACACATATTGATGTCAATCAAACTATTAAGTGTGTCATATGAGATATACACCCGGAATATATTGAATAATTTCTCTAATTTTGTGGAGCATGTACAAAACCCAGAATCTCCGGATATATGTTGGTCGTCTGGTCTAGTCTGGTATCAATTTAATGCTTGATTGAAATCCAATCCCTCTTTATATATATATGTATATATATATATCCTATCCTCTTTTAATTTGACTTGGTCTCTCCTTGCGGCTCGCCGACACACCAGGCAGCAAGTTAATTCGCATACATGATCGATTGATCGGAGAATACATTATATTTAGCACTAATAGATGCTTGTGAAGAAGGTGATCACTTTAGTCATCACTATAATCGAGTAACAACCGACAGCTTGACAAAAGGTTTGGTTTCCTCTTTTTTTTAAGTTCGTACTTGAGATCTCTTTGCCATGCTATTTTGTTACATGTTTATTGCATGGTTTTTCCAAGAATTGAAAAGTTGTTTGGGGTCGAAGAATGAAAATACAAATTCAAACTATTTTTAATTTTGTTATGTTTCCAGGTTCATGCATAGTCCCCCCTGTATATACGTGGATGGATATTATTGCAAAAGCTGGTCTTTTTTGTTTCTTTCTTCTTGTATGAATTAAAATTACACATCACTAAGATAATCCGAGTGGTGTGAGTTTAGAATGAAAATCCAAGTTTCTATCACATGAAGAGATATTTATCTGATTTTAAGTATCACTAACTAAGACGAATTAGGAAGAACAAGATCAAACCGTGTGAGCTTAATGTATTCATGAAAATTGAAAAATCTAAACAGATAATATTTGAGATTAGCAAAAAACTTTTGGGAATTTTCCCAGCACTAATTAGTGTGCCATTGTTCATGACAAACATGAATAATGAGAAAATATTCCTTCAAATTAAATGTTAGGTGCTAAAATTGTGGGAACCTAAGAACCAAATATTCTAAAAAATTAGGAGTTGTTCACGAATGGTCAATTTATTAATCATCTCAGAGCTCCACCTGTAAACGTTTTTAAAGCAGGTTTGGTGAGGGAAAAATTAGAGTCTAATCATGGATGAGTTAGAGAAAGTAAAACCCAGTTTGGTGGGAAATCAATTTAAAAGTATCAGTAATTACAAAACTACAATGTGAAAGTCAAAGAGCGGAAGTTACAGGAGATAAAAAATTTACCATAGCCACAAAATCAGGGATATCTCCAAATCAAATATATTTTCAACAGGATAAAAATAACATTTATTATTATTTTATTGCCTCGGTGTGCCAATTTTCACTATATTGTCTCAGAAAGAGACAACAGAAGTTTGGTGCTTTCTTTTCATACAAATTGACTATATATATATATATATATATATTTGCATAAAATAATAAAATTCAACAGAGGTTGCTGCCTATTGGTTGTGAAATGGTGGTCGTTTAAGCAAGGCCACATGATTTATCTGACTATGAAGTTGAAGCCTACACTCTACAAGGCGTGTGCTTGGTCTGAAAGTGTATGCTACTTTTGTAATCTTCGAAGTAACTTTAACTTTTTCAAGACCTGAAAAATTTCCAACTTCAAGCCAAAAAAGCTCCTGAGATATCCCCACTGTTTGCAGCAAAATTTGAATTTTACCTTTACAACTAACTGCTTAAATTAACTGTTGATATTCATGTTTGAAGTTATTTGAATTTTACTGCTTTTTTGGTATCTCTATACGAGTGTAAGAGTGCGAAAAGCTGAATATACTGCCTGGAGAGATGCATCTTCTACATTTTTTTTGAAAAATTGAATCTCTGCCCTTTAAAAGTTTAAAGTAACCTTTACTGGGGAGAAAATAAGATGGGAGTTTTGCAGAAGAAATTGTCAAAAGTAGATTATGAATTTACAGATTTTACTAACGATCAATTATACTGGTCTTTACAGGAGTTATTTATACAATAATAAGGTTATCTAATAAAATGACTTAAAAAACTGTAACAAGTTATGTATGATTGAGAATTCCACTACTTCACCCGGATGTTTGTTAAATCGAACCAGATTTGCTTGAAAACCTTGATAATAAGGTCATGGTACTCATCAGAATTCAATGAAAGATAGCAGGCTAGAAGCTCCTCCAAGTCCTTCGATGCTCGGATATTGTTCTCCAGAATCATCTCCACCATTGAATCCCTGAAATCTTTCTGTGGGTTGGAGGAGGATTTCACAATTGCAAGACTATCAGAAAGGCTCCGTCTCGATCTTGTGGTCGAGTTTGATGATAAACTCTTCCGACCTTGAATTCTTCTGTTCACTAGTCTCGGTGAATTGATTCTTAATCTCACTCCAGGTGAGGTTGCAGAGAGTCTCCTGATAACAGGACTCGTTTTCTGCTCCATGGATACAGAGCTCTTTCTGCATTTGGTTGTTGGTTCACTGAGTTTTGAAGGCTTGGTTATGATTGGAGGAAGACGAAGATTGGAAATTTGACCAAACCCATCAAGATTATTCAACTTTGCGACCGAAAACTTGTCAGCCACATCGATTACGATGTCTTTGGTGCCGGGATTGGAATGCTTTTCGCAGCCGAAAGAGGTAGACCAAGATACGATCTCATCAAATGTTTTGTTAATGGCAAGTATACGGTCAGACCTGAATTCAGGCTCATCAGAAGACACACCGGAGAGTTCAGGCGAAGGTGAGGATTCCAGTGGAGAGTCTGATTTAGTCTGTACCGTAGCGCGGCAGCTGCAACTAGCAGAAACAGAGGAGGTCACAAGCTTGGATGAGTTTCTGTTTGATCTTCTCCTGTTGGATGATTTTCTTGGTGGGTCAGGCAAATTTGTGTCCGAGACTTTTGGGTTTGTGGGAGAATTGAGAAATCTAGACTCACATGATGGAGTAAGGTCCCTGTTGATGTAGTATGACTTTCTAGGATAAGAGTGGTGATGGTGGGGTTGATTGGGTTTGAGTTGCTGTGCAGTAGATGTTGAAACTGATGTTGTAGTAGAAGCATTGTGTTGCTTTCTCTTAATGGAAGAATGAGTGTTGTTGTTGTTGTTCTGGTTTCTGGCTCTGCCCAATTCCTTTAGCTTGTAAAACCAGGCATTTGGTAACATATCTGACAATCTAAGCTTGTGATTCCCCATCACAACACACCCTCTCTTCTTCTCTGCTCTCTTATCTTGGTATGAATTGTTGTGTCAAACTAGAATGGGGTCTTGTAGATGAAACTAAGAGGGGAGTCTCTCTGCTTTTGTAATTGAGAGTGTTAGAAGATAAATAGAGATATTGGAATTGCTGGGTGGGGGTCCACAAGAGTAGAAATTTTAGGCCAAAAGGAATGTGATGGGCCCCAGTTGGAGTAATGGGCTTTACATGTTAATAAATTTATAATAAGACCCCTAATCTGATCGTCCTTACTTTTTCTTCGTAAAGTTGTAATAAGTAATAATTAATTCTGGAGGTTACATCTGTTTTATTGCCTTTTCCTTCTACGGCTTATCCGGGTCAAATAATACATAATTTCTTTTGAATTTTTTTACCCACCACCCGTGGTAACATGCAGGCCTTCATAAAAAAAAGCCCATGCTTTGATGGGCCCATAACTTAGAACAAGACAGCTAAAAGCAGACTCAATTTACTAGTACCACGCAGTTTTTGCCATTCATTAATAAAAACTATTTATCCTTCTCTCTCTCTGTCCCATTAAAAAAAAAAAACCTATTTTCCTTCAAATTATGATGACTCTGTCTCTATTAAACAACAATTGAGAATTTGGGACTTGGGGTTAATGCGAGCGTCCAAAGACGCTAAAGAGGGTCCTGACTCCTGTCATTTAAGTGTCCTTTCTTGTCTTTTCTAATGGTCCAGCTTTGTTCGGGCATGAGTAAATTTCGAGGCCCAGCCCAAGTATCTGTCAGTAAAACATTAAACATGCGTAGAAAATGAGAAATTTGACGCGGCAATGTCAGTCCTCTCTTAACAGTACATAATTTGCACGGATTCATACATAACACAATAGTGTAATAAAGTCAGTTTGGTTGGCAATTTGGTACTCACTCTTTCATCATAAAAAAAAATAATGGGTCGGAGAAATAGGGAGACGGGATTGTTTTCTAAAATAGAAGAGTGAAAATAGGGATATAGGAATGCCCTAATGATATCTCAGAGAGCGGACAAAGGCTACTGTATGAAGACCTAGCAAAATCTTTATTAGGGCAAACTTGCACGACAGGGGCGTAACAAAAGGTGTCTAAAATGATTGTTCATCACTAATCACTATCGTCGTGCATGTTTCTTTCAAGATAGGCTATATGTATATCTTTCTTCCTATCTATTTATCTAACACACTCTATCACTATGCATTTATGCAATACTAGATGCTTTTTCTTTCATTTTCAGAATCTGGAGCCTTATTTGATTGATAAGCACACCCAGGAAATGACAAATAATCAATGTTAACCCCCAACGTTTTACTTGGATATCGACATATTTCTTCGAGCTTCGGAAAAAAGAGTATGTGCGCCCACACTAATGTTCACATGTCCGATATATGTTAGATACGTTTCTCGGTTCAGTCCAGAACAAAATTAATACGCAACTCTAACTTTACATCACAAAATATTCTTTGCGAGTCGTATATATTATAATCTTGTCATTCTCTATATGTATAATATATAGCCCCACAGATAGACGACATTAAGTTGTGTATTCAGCTGGTCCCTTTGGTACGAAGGAACGGTGAACGTGTTGAAGACTGAAGGCTTGAAGCGGGGACCAAATGAATGGAGGGAGCATATGACTGGTGGATGGTTTTTTGTTTGGGACTACTTGAAAAGCAAAAACTTTGACTTACTTTTAGGACATGCAACTGTGCAAGTATGCAATCCTTCTCTGTCAGGATCTCTTTGTCGAATTCAATTCACGCATGCAGCTTTTATATTCTGAATATATGTCATTGGCCACGAGTAAGAGCCCAAGCCCATAGGAGGATCTCTACTCTAGACTTGTCCACTTTAAAGTTTAAACTAACAAGACAAACAAAACCCATTTTCGAAGTCCACCAAAAGATCTGAATTTGTTCCAATGAGCCCAGCATTCATGTTCCTCCCCTCTAAACAGTAAACTAGCCCTTTTTTTTTGAAAGGTACTCTTTGACTCAGCATTAGCCCAAGATTGCCATTATGGTCAGAAGATCTTTTTTTTTTGTAAGAAAAAACATAGAAGTTGTTAGCCGTATCAAATTTTATTTTTGATCAATTGATTTGCCTAACCTTCCACATAATGAGCATCAATTTGAAGGGAAAAAAAGAACTAAGAAAAGAACCCCGTTAACCAAATTACGTTCTTTACAATTTAAACGAAACGGAAGAATGGAAAGAAAGAAAATGTAAGTGAAAAATAATAATTAAATGAGAGATGGCAAATTTTAGGTTGCCAACGTTGTTCTTGAGGGAGTCACGGTTGTACTACTATATCGCTCCATTAGCTGGCCATCCAGTCCGGCAGCCCATCTTCTTAGCATCCTTAACAATGTCCCTGCCTTCCTTCTTGCCCTCAATGTCCCCGCACCCATCAATTCCCAAATCACTCTCTCAATTCCTGGTATCGCAGCGAGTTCTCCGACCATATTCGAACCTCCTTTTCGACAGATTGTAACAAGAGTTGCGGCAGCGCTTTCTTTCGCAATGTCTGAACCCTCTCTTAGTAACAAACCCAATTTTCTGATTGCACCATGGGCTGCAGCAATGGCTACTAAACCACCTCTTCTCACCAACGCTTCTATAATGGTCACCGCCTCCTCTGGTAAAGCGTTCATCGCACCAATTGCCATCTCCGCCACTCCTCCCTCAATTAACTTCCCAACTGTTTCTCTGTCTCCCGTCAAATTCAAGATTGCCACCATGGCATCCCTTCTCGCACACGTGGGCCCATCTCTTGCTAAATCCGTCAGTCCCTTTACGACGCGTGTCTTTCTCCCTAGTTTCTTCCGGTATGAGTGCACACCAGATAAACTGAATATCGTAGCTGCGGCATTGCCCTTTGATTCCCAAGTAGAACCCGATAATAGCACCTCGATGATGCCGTTTAACGCTCCGTCAGTCTCTAGGATTTTAGTTTTATTTGCTTCGAGAATGGACAGGTTAAGAATTGCTGTTACGGCGTTGACTTGTAGGTTGGGTAGCTTTGAAGCGACATCCGAGCCTAAATATCTGACAAGCAAAGGAATAGCTCCAGCTTCCGCGATGCAGGCTCGGTTATCCGAGTTTGTTTTAGCTAGATTCCGAAGCTCGTAAACAAGGCTGTTAGATTCTTCCATTGACTGTGAGAAGGAGAGCTTGTTGACCAGAAATGACGCCGTCATCTTAGTGGCCTCAAATGCAGCCTTGTTCGTTGTAACGCTGTCTAACTTTTGTTTGCCGTCCACGGTTTCGAAAGGTAGTCGGTGCTGGCGGCACCACATGGCAATTAGATTCTTCAAAGCAAAGTTTGGTATCAAGTTGTTATGGGCCAGGGTCTGACCTGTCTTGGGACAGGTGTTATGTCCCGATTCAATCCACAAGCTGATAGACTCCCGATCGTACGTTTGTCCTGTCGCCACGACCACTGGGTCCCGCATAAGCTCGAGGCTTATCGGGCATCGGAAATCCGACGGGACATTCATCTCCGAAATCGATTTTCGCCGCCGGTAATTGGAGCTCGACGTCGTTGTTGTTCCAAAGAGGACGCATTTTGCGTAGCGAACGAGTCCGATCAAAGACACCACCTCCGATTTGGATTTCTCGTCGGCTTGGTTGCGGGCCTCATCTTCTAAGCGCTCAATTTCTTCTCTGCAACTCAACGAATCGCGCAAACCTAACCTGTCAAAAATTTCAGCTAGTTTTGAAGGATCAGGTACGATCTCTCTTTTAATCCGATCAAGCATGGCTAGTACCTCTTGCTTGAGACTTTCTTCTCGTGGATCTATGTAGACTTTGGTCTTCGAACTCTGCTTTCTGATCAGAATAAGCAGCTCTTTCACATCTTCGTTTAAACCAAACTCTTCAATTGGAAATATATCCAACAGTGTCGACAATTCCAACATCAACTCGTGAAAACTTGCGGCCACCGACTCGGTTTGCATCAACAACCACATCTTGCACCCGTTACAACAATCTTCGATCGTAGTCTTGATTCTCTGTAAAACTATGCACATTTCTTCGAAACAGAGAAGAATCGTCGGTGAATAAAAATTAAATCTCGGATTGCCAACTAACTCCTCGAATAAAATTGCGATAAGCTTCGATTTGCGTATGATTGACAAAGAATTGTGTTTCTGAAGGAATTGAAGAGGGTTTAATGATGAAATCTCACGAGATAATTCAAGGACTGATTGGAGAAGATTCCTGTCCGATAGCTTAGGAGTCATGAAGAAACTCGCCGGAGGCCGTCTTTTCCTTGGCGGGAAACTTTGAGGAGATATTGCCATAGCAACAGTCAAGAATTCTGAGGAACCCGAATGAATGATTTTACGAACTTTACAGGCACGAAGTATTATAAGAAACAAATTTGTTGATCGGAAAAGGAATTGATGAAAAAGTCTCATAAGCTGTAACCTACAAGCCAGCCTTCATATTATTAATATATATATATATATAATATAAACAGAATAAATAAAAGTATGGGGCGCCTGCTAAGCATCGAGCTTGTCTGCTTTTGACCGTTTATTTATTCATGTTTTTGGTGTTGGGTGTTCGTTTACTAAGCAAGAACTACGAATTCTACTTTGGTTTTATGTCATGCGTAAAATATGAGCCGTTGGATCAACTCCAACAATCAAAGAGGGCCTTCCTATAATAGCCGCCAAAAAGGTACACCCGATATTGCTGTAACTCTTATCTTTCTGTATAGAAAAATAGGTCGAGATAACTGTATCTGTATGTATTAGAATGCGTGTAGTGTAGTGTTGGCAGGGGATGGACTTGTTCTGATCCACGTCAAATTGACAATATTAATAATATTCTTGCATTATTTGGGTAGTTACTTTATTTAAATGCATCTGCTTGCTAGGGTGTAATTACAACTTAAAAGATTTTTCTTTTTCTTTTCCCTTTTCCTTTTTTTTTTTTTTGATAAAAGAGGGCGACACACTTTTCCTTTTTAAAAGATAAAATTTAAAAATACAATGATTGGACACCGACGTAGAGGAAATACTTTTTTCCTTATAAGAAGTAAAATTGTTAAACTGTAAGTTGTTTAAATCCTTCGAGGGCTTGGCGGAGAGAGAAGGTCAGAGTTGTTAGTATTGTGATTCCTTCTGCACCAGGTTTGGGAATTGGGAGTTTGAAGCTGTCAATGTCGCTACCCAAAGTAGACTTTTGAATATTGCTTAGTTGGATCAGTTCTTCATGATGATTTGTATATAACTGGATAAGTACGGATTGACGGCTAATTGAAGGGTTTGTTGATTTTTTCACAGAGGGGGCGGCATTGACGGTATGTTAGTAAACCAAATCCATGTGTATGATGTAATTCATGCGTGCGGACATGGGATAGGGGGTGATGCAATTATTTTAACTATAATTGCCTAAAAAAAGGGGATTATTTTAGCGAAATGATGATCTGCAACGATAGAGACTGCTAATCTTTCAAAACTCAATTCACACCTTAAAGATATTCTTCAAAGTGAAGATTGAACTCTAGACATCTTGAGTCCATATAACTTGAACCAAAGAGATTTACCAAGTATGCTATGTCACTCGAGTGGAACTTAATTAAACATAATCTTAACTATGACTTAACATGTGTATCCCCAATCCGCATACATGCGTGGACTATATGTATTCGAAGCTTCACAACATTATAATGCCCAAGTGGCGATCAATAGAGTACGATTTTCTGGGGAGAAATTGATAACAAAAAAAGGGTTGTGCAATCTACTTGTGGCATTGTGTGCAACACTGAATTGGTTTGTGTAATTAATTTGAATAAAATCACGGTATCAAATCTTCCATGACGTACAATGCATTAAACCAATCACGATACAAACAAATTAAACATTGTTTGTTGTGGCAATTGGCATGTCACTTATCAAGATAGCGCATAAATAGCAAGCACCACGTATAAGGGAATATATTCCCTCAACTTAGCCTCCGTTTGGATCAGAGTATTTTCATAGAGTATAAGCTCTCGTAAAACGTAAAAGCTGAGAGTGTCTGGAGTATGTGTGACAGAGTATACGCTAGAGTATAAGCTGATCCAAACGGACGGCTAGATTAGTTAATTAATTACCTTATAATCTTACATCCACCTAATACCAATCCAATCATAGCCCAATAATTTACTCTATGCATGAAGCTGGAGATGAAGTTAGAATAATATGTCAAAAGCAGCAGATTGGCCCAATGAGATGACGAAACAGTTGAGTGACCACTCTGTCTCAACGGGAAGTAGAATTGGACTGAAGCAACGTTGTTATACTTATACCGAGCTGTTGGGCTCAACGGACCCCAACTGAATTGGGCTTACTTTAAAGAAGGCTGATAGGCCCGGCCCGACCTATTAGAGTCGCCGAATTCTTGCCTGTCGCGTTTTTCAATTTTTTCCTGACAATTACTTTTTGTACTTTTAAACCTTCATATGTCCGCCACATGGCTCTCGTTAATATCAAGCGAACCTACGTCACTCTGTTTCAATGAGAATATATTTAACACAGTATAAATTATCTTAAAACGTAAAATTTGAGAGTGTATGCGAATATGAGTGACTCAACGTATATCCTAATCCAAACATGGCTGAATATATTGTTCCACTTGAACGTCCTCAAGCAAGAGACGTACAATGAAACAAAAAAATGAATATAGAAAGCGAAAAAAAATGTTATTATTTATTTATTTATTTTTGATTAACGAAGGAAATCATGCATCTAGCAAGGTTGAGAAATTCTGAATAATAAATTAATTGTATAATGACTTCAGTTTCAGCTAGTAAACAGACGCGCGCGCATTGTTTTTCTAAAGAACGTTAATAATTCACATGCAATGCATGCTAACCATTAAAACCATAACTAGAATGTAATAAGTTGGCACATGCCCAGATGTTCCAGCGTACTGTTATGTGAATATACTAGAAAAGTAGAAACTGATAAATCATTTGGAAATTTAATATATCGAAAATTACACTGACCTTTAATTGTCGTATCCATCCCATTAAACAAAGATGGACAATGTTAATTGTCTTTACTGCATTTTTCAACCAAGAAAAATAAACCAAAAAAATTGCACAAATTCAAAAGATCAATAATTGCAACAAATCACTTCATCCTCTCTAGATTTTGTTTAAATATCCAACGAAGACGATCTCATATGAGCAGCCATTTTACACTTGTTTTCTGTCTGTGATACGAAGAAATTCCGTTTTTCAAATTATTACTCTCTCAGTATATTCTCTCCTTTATACAGTAATAGTAGTGCCATTTTTAGCTTAAAATCGACCTTTTACAGTTTCAACACAACAAATAATTCAAATTTAGTTATAAAAGTACCAACGTTTGGCCCCGATACTTCCTTAATTGGATAAGGTTTACAGTTCAAACAAGAATTCTAGAATTGTAGTTCCAATGTCATTTCGGGATGAAGGACAGCAATTCGAATGCAGCCACAGAAGGCGAACGCCCGACAATAGCCATGGCGGAAGTTAATTTGTATGGTAAGTATGAGCTGGGAAGCTATTGGGTTGCGGGGCCCTCATGAAGGTGTACCACTCGAGGAACTTGCGTGGAGGGCGGAGCGTGGAGATCAAGGCCATGAGCAAGAACAAGGTCGTGAAAGAAGGGCTGGCAGGGCACATTAAGCGGGAGATTTCAATCATGCGCCAACTGAACCACCACCATATATTGTGCCTCTTCAAAGTCCACGCCACGAAGACAAAGATCTAGTTCATCATGGAGTTTGCTAAAGGAGGGGAGATCTGCGTGTATATAGTGAAAGGCTGGTTCTGTGAAGATTTGAGTCGTTGATATTTCCAGCAGTTGGTTACTTCCACTCTAGAGGGGTCTTACATCGCGATTTGAAGCCAGAGAATCTACTCCTGGATGAGAATTGGGATTTGAAGGTCTTTAATTTTGTCTCAACGCCATCAAGAACCAGATCCAACGGGCTGCTCCACACTCTTTGTGGGACCCTACTTACATCGCACTCGAGATTCTTGTGAAGAAAGGATACGACGGTGCGAAGGTGGACGTGTGGTCATGCGGAGTCATCCTATTCATGCTAAACGCGGGTTATCTTCCGTGCAATGACCCGAACCTCATGTTCATGTACCGTGAGATCTACAAAGGCGATTTTCGAAATGGACGTCTCCTGGCCTTAAACGGTTGTTGTTTCGGCTACTTGATACAAATCCCTAGGCGAGGATAACCGTTGATGAGATCCTCCATGACCCCTGGTTCAAGAATGGATAGAAAAAGAAAAGTCGGATATATGGGCCACATAACTATTGGCACCAACAAGGGCCCAACCCATTTTCCCCTCCTATGCAGCGGCATTATTATGTGGAAAATATGAAATATCAAATTTATGGGCTTGCATCGTATCTCGTTATACGGTTATAGGGCATAGCAAAAATTGATACATTGGCGGTGGCTTGAGGGGAAAGGATTAACACCACGTTTGGTTGAGAGTGAACTTAAGGTGAAAATAAGTTTAAGCTAAGCTAAGCACTAGCTTATAGAGAGAGGTAAATGAGTTTAAAAATAAAATTTTATATGAGAATAAAAATGAATTTTAATTTGAATAGATTGTAATATAAGTAGAAAGACATTATTATATTTTCAGATAAAATGTGTTATTCTTCTCATAAGCTTTCCCTTAGCTCACTACTTATTCTCCCCGATCAAACCAGAGGTAAAGAAATGGCAAGGGTTGATTCAGAGTTGGCACTAGTGTTATGATATTTGCCTATACAAGGCCTTAAGAGAATTGGGCTTTAACATTTTGGAAAAAAAAGAGACGAATACATATTATACTTTTGGGCCAAACACACCCCAAAAAATTATAAAATGATAATAACACTTCACCTGTAAAAATAAACCACGGTTTAATGTACCTGTTTTGTCTGCATAACGAGGTCATAGGGAGTGACAATCTTCTTTGCGAAAGTGAAGACCTTATCGTCGTCGAACAGATTCCGTCATCCGTAGACGAAAGGAACGTGAAGACTGTAGTTGTTGATGTAAATGTTCTCATCAGCGACAGTAAGGACTTCGCTCTCGTCAACGCAATCAATGCCAAGTACTTCCATAATTTGGGACTCACGAAGTGCTCAATGCAGGCCTTGGCCATGATTGGGACGGTCACCGCCGGCTTGATCTCCTTAATGAGTTGAGGAATACTTATGAGATGGCATTTTGGTAGGTATTAGGGTGAAAGAGTGACCGACTTATATTTGTGGGGAAGAAAACCTAATGGTAGGGATGGTCTTGGACTGGGTAGGGGGGATGATTTTGGTGGCATGGGTCTTGAGCATGGAAGATAGGCCCAGAGAAAGAGGAAGTCCCGATGACAAGGGTGATGAGGATATGGCGGGATTGACATACAAAGGTCGTTGTCGGAGTGTACAGGGTAGGCCAGGTGATAGGGACGAGAAGGGACTAAGCTGGGATGTGACTGAGCTAGTTTTGAAAAAACAAGTAAATGGGCTGTAATAAGTTATCAACTATTTTTTCTGAGATTATTTTAGAACTGGGATGGAATCGATAAAGTGTGCGCTAATACAAATAACCCCATCATTTTGATAAAATTTTTGTCACCGAACCCTCAAATGTGAGCAACTTCTGCTGTGTCAGTCAGACTAGCGACTGCACACGAACACGGTTCAAAAATAAACCGGTCAGACCGCACAAAGAATCCGCTTCAAGGGGTTGCTTATTAAATCTGCCTGCCTTGCAAACTGAATACTTTTCTTCTCTTTCTTATCCAATCTATCATTACATTTTATCCCGCTGGTAACAAGGAAGGAAGAAGGAACGAACGAATAGACGGAGCCGCTTTGACCCGAATCAAATACGGACCCGAATCACAGCTACCTAATCGCGCCGCTTATTTTTCTTCGCGATAAAGCATATTAATCTGCTGCCATACTTCTTAAATCTGTAAGTCTCCTAATCCCCCAGCCCTTTGATTGACAGAAGCAGCTTGCAGCAGCAATTCCAGAATCGTTCATTTTTCATTTATTTATGGAGCTTATATTGATCCAATAATCTATCGATTATCGAAACATTAATGTTGGATTAGCTCTTTTGTTTCTATTGCTTTTAGGGTTCTTGAGATTCAATTGTTGGCATTTTATCTGGTTAGCGTTGGAAGAGGAGGAGGTCATTTTAGGGTTTGTGGTTTTTGCTCGGGTTTCAAGACGGGGGAAATAGGTGTGGGTTGAGAGGATAATGTGTATACTGTGTGTGATTCAAAAGTGGTCTCGCCGGGTTGCTACAATGCTGCCTTGGTTGGTTATACCTCTTATAGGACTATGGGCTCTCTCCCAGCTTCTGCCACCTGCTTTTCGTTTTGAGATTACTTCACCTAGATTGGCTTGTGTTTTTGTGCTCTTGGTTACTCTCTTTTGGTATGAGATTTTGATGCCCCAGCTGTCAACTTGGCGGGCGCAGAGGAATGCACGGCTCAGGGAGAGGAAGAGGTTCGAAGCTATTGAGTTGCAGAAACTTAGGAAGACAGCCACACGGCGTTGTAGAAATTGCTTGACTCCATATAGGGATCAGAATCCTTGTGGTGGCCGGTTTATGTGTTCTTATTGTGGGCATGTTTCAAAGAGACCTGTTTTGGATGTGTTTCTACCACATAGTCTGGGAACTGCAGATACAGGTATTTTTAAGGATCTGGTCGGAAAAGGTGGTAAAATACTTAATGGAAAAACATGGAATGATAATGGCTGGATGTGCAGTCAGGATTGGCTAGAAAATGGGAATTGGACTGGAGTGTCTGTTGCAGGGAAATCAAGTTATTGGAGGAAGAATGGGAATGCGATTTTCGGAGGAGATGAGCTTTGCCTGGCTGAGAAATCTTATTCAGGTGTTTTACTTTTTGTGTGTAAGCTGCTAACATCATTTCTAATGAGCATTAGATGGCTTTGGAGAAAGATTTTTAGAGTTAGTTTGTCCAGGGAGGATGGTTCCACTGATGCAGATCACAGGGACTTGTTGGCTAAGCGGAGCGAGAATGGGGGAAATGGTCACGAGAGTAGAGGAGAGAAAGCACGCAGAAAAGCTGAAGAGAAGAGACAAGCAAGGTTAGAGAGGGAACTTCTGGAGGAGGAAGAGAGAAAGCAGAGAGAGGAGGTTGCTAGATTGGTGGAGGAACGTAGGAGACTTAGGGATGAGAAAATGGAGGCTGAAAAGGCTGGCAACAAAACATCAACGCCAGTCCGTGTAAAAGAAAGTAAAAGGGAAGCTGAGAGGAAGCGCCAGGAAAGAAGGAAAGAGAAAGATAAGGGATCTAGTAAGAGCAACTCTGATGCTGAAGAGCTGGAAAAGAAAGCTTGTAAGGAGGCTGAGCGGAAGCGGGACTGCGAGAAAAAGAATGATATTGATTGCAGGGAACAGAAATTTGGGACAAAGAGTACATCTACAAACAGCTTTAACCATGGGAATACTGGAACTAGATATCTTGATTGCATGAGGGGTACACTTTTGTCTTCGTCTAGAGCTTTTAGTGGAGGTACTTTGTTTGGAAGGGGTGCTGGCAGTGGCACTACTACTGCTACAAAAGAGAACAGGTTCAGTAGTTCTGCAGATCATGTTAATGCTATTGTTCACAAGAGGGGTTTATATCCTCCTGACCGGATGGCTGGAAAGGCAAGTATCAACGGAGATGATAAGAGCATCAGCCGGGTGGTAAGTTTTTTGCCATTCTCCATGTTTGTTGTGTCTGTATCGTCTATTTTTCCGATCAATTATTGAAACATATGATTTTTCTGTCTTGGAATATATGACTAGTTGCTCGTTCTCGAGTCTGGCCGAAGGTCAATAAGAATTTTCAGTGGCATAATGATTCACCAGTTTCATTGTTGTGCATTTGTGCCTTTTAAATTATTTTGGACTTGGTATGATGCCTGTTTCATTCTTCTGAAAATTCTGGGCCCTTATTGTTCACATGGTTTAGGATTCTTGGGTTCTTTGTGACTTGAAGCAACAAACGATTTACACTGGTTCTAAAAAAAAGTTTTTTCTTTTTAATTTGGACTATTATTATTATCACACTTATTTTTTGTATGAATTTACTCAATTAATTTCTTATCCTGCACAAGAGGTATAAGTAACTCAATTTCAGCAGGTGCTTCCTTTCTAAAACAATTAATTAGAATACAGAGAAAACAATGCTAAATATGGAGCTCTTTGTCGCAGGTGCTGTCTGAACCCCAGCCAAGAACAACACCTAAAAAATCATGGCAGCAATTGTTCACCCATTCGTCGTTTCCTCCACCACCCTCAAATGTAAATGTCATTAGTAGGCCTAACTCAAAATCCCAATCTGAAGTACAAAGCCCGCAGTTACAGGGTCAATCATCAATACAATCCTTTGATAACCCAACTAGTTTTGGGCTGCCATCACCTTTCAGTCCTCCTGTGTATGCAAGTAGATCTACCAGTGGCAGTTTAGGTTTTTCACCTACAAGCGAACCTGTCTTTCCTCACATAGGAAAAAGGCCTCATGATTTTATACCTGAGGAGGTTTTTGAAGATCCATGTTATGTTCCTGATCCCATGTCCTTGCTTGGACCCGTTTCGGAGTCACTTGAGAACTTTCGTCTGGATGTGGGGACTGGGATTGAAAGAAACCCGGGATGGGAAGGACCCCGTTTTATGAAGAATCTATTTCCTTCACCTGAACTCCACAAGTCATCTCCAATTGAGTCTCCTTTGTCACAATTATGGATGGCGGATGAAAAGCTTAATAATTCCAACTGGTCATCAAGCATCCCTAAGGTTCAAGACTTGCACGCATTGCCAGGAAATGATGCAAATGCCAACACTAGTGAGAAAGGGACATGGCAGATGTGGAATAGTTCTCCTCTTGGTCAGGATGGTCTGGGTTTTGTAGGTGGTTCACCAAGCTTGTTTTTACAGCCAGAGCTGAACAGATCAAATATGGAAGAGTTTCTGCACACTCCAGCTCAGAATTATATGACATCACTGTTCACAAAAGATGATCCATTGCTATCTGGCACTGATTCTCCTCATAAGTTTTTTATGGGTAATAGCCAAAATGGTGGACCGTTCAGCCCTGTCACTAGTTCGGGCGATCCTCAGCCATGGTTACCGAATGCTTTCTTTCCTCCATTAGCGGGCAGTGAGAACCATTTCCCTCTCCGACCTCGGGAGGAAGGCAATAAGAATGATATGAATTATGGAAGTCCTCATGGTTCCGCAACTAATTATTTATGTGAGGTGTCTCCAGCAAATTCTTGGGTCAAGTAAGTGCTTTACCTCCTTAACCTCTCTTATGTTATCTAGGCTAAATTGAGTTTGCATGTAATGCAAAACGAGAACTTAATTGTTGACTGATGATGAATCATGAAACTTTCGATATAACAATGTTAAAAAAACTTGAAATTTTATCTTTTGCTGAAACCTTTGAATTGATGGAGCTGAGATGGTTGGAATGCTTATTCAAGCCAGGAAAATGTCCTTTTCCCCCCCTTCTGAACATAAGGATATCTGAATTTTTTATTGGTAATGGCACGCCATCGGAAGTTTGGTGTTTCAAAATTTTGTAGGATACAACTATTGGGATGTTTTTTGTATTACATTCTGTTTTCCATTGAGTCATTGACCAATTTAACAGATTTGTTTGCTCTATACTTCTTTCTTCTTTATGTCCTTGATATACCAAGTATTCTCTTTGATATTTTGCAATGCAACATTACTGAACCTAAATAATAGGGATTAAGGCTGTGATGATAATGATATCTTAGTTTTGGATCTTTGGTTATGGTGTAGAATACGATTTCTTTTGAAAGCAAAAATTATTATCAAGGGGAAGGCAAAATACAGGTGTAGAATATGATTTAGCCGACGCCCTTATTTTGCTTTATTTAGTCACAACTCACAAGTGAGCTACATGATAATTTTTTATTTGTTTTGGTGGTCACATTCTAGTTATGTCGTAAGATGAGGCTCTAAGACTGAAGGCTCCCAAGCTAACTTGGGTTTGGTCTAATGTCCTATATGAAACCTCAATCCTTGTCGGATTCAGACACAAAGGAGCTGGCAGATGAATTTTTCTACACTGCTAGCTCTTAGTACTTTATTGGGCTAGCTTAATGAGTTAAGACAAAATTAAATTTTCCTTGGTCAGATGACCTGTTGTTTTGATTGTAATGCAGATGACCTATTACTTAGATGTCTTAAGGCATGAACTTGTTACAATTACAGAAGCTCTAAGGTAGAGGAGGTGCTTTCAATCTTTATTATTTGTTTGAAATGAATATCAACGGGAGTATGGTCCATGGTACTATTAGGCATTAGCAGTCATGGGTAAATGTTGATAGCTTCTTTTGTATTTTTATGACCAACTTCAATGGTAGGAACCTCTTAGTTGTATAATGTCCTACTTTGAATTAGAAACTCATGGAAACAAAGGTGGCGAGTTTTTGATGCCGCTTGTGCCTTGAAAGTAATGTTTCTGAATGTTCACTGCACATCAAATGTAAAACAAAATAAAAATCCAATTCAGATGAAATATGATGGCATCCCCATTCCCCCCATGACCGTAATGAGAGTGGGAGGCATATGCCTTGAATATTTTAAGCTTTTCTATAGTTGTGATGGTCTCCGACATGATGTTTTAGAAGATAAGGAGCTCTTTCCCTCTGTGTCTGTTTGCTTTACAGAACACAAGCCTAGAGATTCAGTGTGCTCATTGTCTGCGGTTTAGTCGGTTTATTAAGCCATTTATCTTTTGAAGTGTTTCTTATGTTTTAAGTTTTGTAGTGGTAATATAATTGTGTTGTACCTTTTTTTGTGCGCAGAGAGGAGCAAGCTATTCCATTTTCAGCGGAGGGTGTAGGGAAATCTTCTGTCACAGTGCCCCATATTGGGAATTTATTTCCAAAATCAGATGTACAGTCGCTATGGTCAATTTAATTAAGAAAGAGAAGTGACAGTATGAGGGACTTTAAAAAATACACCACCTGATATGAAGAGGCAAACAGTCTATATGAGAGTCTAGAATACCGGACAGATTGTATCTTCCTCTTCTTTATAAGGAACAGTGATGTTTACTTTAACATTAGCATGGATAGGAGGAATATACAGGGCATGCATTCAGGTGTGTCAGGTAACAGGTAGGTCTCTTAATTCTCTTGAATTTCTTGCTTCGCTTCTGCTGTGGGGAGTAGGGTATCCTTTTTTTGAGAATATTTATACATATTCTTTATTGAGAATGGTTTACACCCCTATTTCAAATTTCAATTGAATGGTTGTCTAATACTTGGAGATGGTTTGTATTGGTAATGAGCCGCTAGGCTGGTTGATACAGAGAGTTTCATCCGTTTTAATTCTTATTCGGGTCGGGTGTCAATGGTTGGAAATGCAACATCTAGTGAAAGTTTGAAACGAGTATTACAATGTACGAATTCATTCTTCTCTTTACCTATAATTTCTAGGTGATGGATGAGGCACAGCATGTCAACTGATAAATTTAGGCTGTTTCGACCCACCAAAATGTTGACATTGTGTTACCGTTAAATTAAGACACTTTCTTTCGGCTTTGGTTTTTGTGGTGAATAATTGTGTTGTGAGAACTAGCAAGGGCAAGACATTTCCGTATGCAATTTGTCTTGATGTGTCTTTCTTTGTTTTTGGGGTTGTGGTGTTTATACGGTGATCAATAGTTGTGATATTTTTGATAATATTTCTATCGCGAATTACATGTTTAATTTAGGAAAAAGAATTTATGAAATCACTTTTTGACGGATGATGTTACTTATGTTCATGGGTTGCACCTGATGGGTGTATTGGTGTTATCTAATTCCACCGACATCAAGCAGACCTATCTCACCCATATGAAGCGAGAAGATAATAATTGTGAGTGTACCTGTACAAGAAGATACGTAAATCTGGTCGGCCCGTCACTCTCGTGGGCCGGGCCAGTCTGCTCAATAAGCCACAAGGGCCGGGCCGAACCGCTGGCCCAGTACTTTTTTTTAATGATTTAATTAAAAAAACGAAATTTCGTTATCTTCTTCCCGAGCTTCATTTTGGAACGAATCCGAGTTTGAAGATAGGACTGGGAACTTATTGTCGAGGTCTGAAGATGCGACTACACTGTCATGACATATCAAGTGGAGGAGATGCGGACCAAGCTGGTTTGCCCGTCACTGCACGCCCAGGCCTAGCACAGCCCGTTAAACAATAGTCATGGGCCATACCGGGCCAGCGCCAAGTTGGGCTGTGCCGGACCTACGCGGCCCGAATTATATCTCTGCGTACTATACTTTGGGGAAAACGAGTTTCACTTTTACCATGCTGTAGCTGTCCAAAGTGTCTACTAACCTCGCAAACTCTTGCGCCATGGGTGTCCGAAAGGCCTTGCGAGATAAGCCCGAAGAACCTTCACACAAAGAAGTGAAAGAACCTTAAAAGATTGAAAATGTAAGTAAACATACTTGCTGTCAGAAATTTCGTCCAGGCACACGGTACAGCATTTCTTCTGTGAAGACAGCTTTCAGAAACATGACTTGAAACTTCCACAATCATATCATTCCAAAAAATACTGAATTTTGCAACATATCGTACATAACAATATAGCACAATCACATTATTCGAAACATAAATCACTTTATGTTTTGATTAATGATTATCACACATAAACATCTGATGTTGAAGAATACAAGACAATCGACAACAGGTGGCATGGAGCAGATCCATTCCCAAGTTTTTTTTTAAACTTTGCTGCCATAATTATGAATCGGCCAGCGATGGTACACTTTCCGACTGTAATGCTGTTGCAGTGTGTGATTTGCAGGCCTGCAAGATCGTGCACACATCTGTAGTTTCAAGAAACTGCTCTGCATTGGCAAGGATAATGGGCCCATACACGAAGACCATCTTCTTACACTGCGAAAGATTTCAAAAATATCAGCCTACGTAGAGGGCTACAAAAGGGGAAAAGGAAAAAAAAAAGTCACGAAATGTCGCATTTCATGCTTTGGAAGAGAAATTACAACGCAGACAGAAATGTGATTAGTTCCTTCTCAACTACGTCGTTGGACTTTAGAGGTCATTCTGTTTACTAGAAGTGAAAAGGAAGAAGGGTGGAAAATGGATGAAAAATAGAAAATGCAGGAAGAACCTTCTATTTCCCTAGCTTCGTTTTACTAAGGAGAAAGCTTTTCCTTTTTCCTTTTTTCCTTTTTTTCACATGCCCGATAAATGATATGGGATGCATCCATTGCAGATGATTGATCCATAACTCTAGCAGAATCAACAAGATGGCATGGGCAACACAATGGTCCCTACTCCCTATGAAGTATATAACAGAAACCATTTGTTCATCTCACTCTCATCTAGTTGACCTCTCTAAAAACTCTACTGTAATTTGAACTATATTCCCTAAATCATGGCACAGGAAGAGCTCATGCAAAAATAAAATTAACACTTTTGGAATAAGTACTAGATTCAAGCAATGCTAAGATTTTGTTATCTTTGAAAAAAATTTGGTTTGAAAAAATTAGTTCTTACCTTCTTCGTGAAGTTGTTCATGGAGTTACATGCCTTCAAAAGCTCCTCAATAATCTCCAGCTGGCGTAGAAGCATAAAGAGCATAAGCCACCAAATTATAAAATGCCTCATGGCATGAAATGCCCTAAGGGACTGTAAGATATTGGTACCATATTCCCCATTTCATTCTTTAGTGCCAATAATACATAGATAGCCAGATAGGTGCACTAGATCACTACATCCGTAGTTTAAAAACTACCTCAGAGAATCATGGAACTTTTATTTATAATTGTAATAATTCCTTTTGCCACACTAAATGAGTTACTAGTTGAAAAGGAGAACAATGCACAAAAGAAATAGTCAATAAAAAACAAACATCTCTACAGCCATTTTTCTTTTCAAATGAAACTCTAATTTGATTTTGTTGGCTACTTGGAGTAGGAAACAAAAGAAGGTGTTTTCCACCCATCTACAAGTCATTTTTGTTGGTATTCTCTAACAAAACATTGTGTGTATCTCAAGCCATCAGCACTTTTTAAGGGTTTGTTCTATCTCAAAGTAAGAAGATCTTCGCTATTTCATTCGAACTAGAAGCAACCAAGCTACTCTATATTTATCTACATTTACAATTTAAAAGTAACCCTGCAAGAGAAGCTTATTTTGTCAGCGTGAGTAAGGGCATGTATCAAGATTCAGGAATCATTAGATCGGTGAAAAGTTCTATGCTATTTAATAACTTTAAACTTTAGAGAAACTGCTTGCATGGAAACTGGATTCAAATAAACAACTGAGGTCATAGATAAATTGTATCCATTATCTTTCCTTAAAAATGATCAAACCTGTGTGTCGGGATCTTTCAACTTGATCAACAATTCCGATACAGCACGTTGGCATATCCCACATGTATCTTCATGTAGTTTAGAAGAAATAAGTGCAATTTTCTCACAAAGATTGACATCCATACAGAAATCTCCTGGCTGCACGGAGGAAATTTCCAGGAAAAACAAAGAAGCATAATAGTCCGCCAAAATCAAGCACTGCACAATTGAAATAAAAAAAAATTACAATTTGATCATAAGAAAATTACCCAAAAAAGATGCCGGAAGAAAGAAAGAAAAGGATACTATGTAGACAAGACGTAACCCAAATAATTTCAGATAGGGCTTGGATGATGATGTAGACAAGATGTAACACAAGCCATACTTATCACGGCATATATGGTCTAAAACCCCAATGACAATTTATAGTCAGCTAGAAGGCAGATGATAAATTTATACTTGTAGACTATGCTCACAGCTCATTCATGAATCAACTTGATAATAATATTTCTTTATTTGAAGGAAAAAAAAAGGATCATCTCCATGTTTTCTCTTCAAGCATGAATTGGGAAAGGCCATCTATGACAAGCATCAGGAGTAACTCAAGAGCAGCAACTCATTGATTACCTGAAATGTTGTATATTCAAGTTTACAATGATCAACCAAGAAACACAAGAAAATCTTGAAAGAGATCATGATACCAATAAGAAATGAGTTTGAGTCCAAATAGGCAAAAGAGAAGCGGGGGAGGGTATGTGCAGCCTTCAAGGATGATCTAAAATGGTGTCTATATATGATCACCTGTTCCTTGAACGAAGACACTCGTGAGCATTCTTTGTGAAGTATGTCCAATACTTCTGTCTGGGTTTTGTTTTCAGAGATGTAATCAATCGCCTCAGAGGTAAACTCCTCACATAACGTGCACACTCTGTCATTCTGGGAAACTTCCGAGGCTCCAATTCTGCTTTCATGCATCTGATTGCCTGCAACATATGACATTATGTTACTGCTAACATATAGTAAGGCTTACAAAAACCTATATATTTCCTAAAAAATGTGACTATTGTTCCATCCAAAAAGGATTGTACGCAACATGCTATGAATTTTCAAGTGGAACAAAAGAAAAAGAAAGTAAAGCCAACGAGATGATATTGCTTGAAGGTCACCTGAGATATCATAGACCATTTTACTTGGCTTGAAGGTCACCACTGTTCTAGCATCACAAGTCCAGGTAACTCCCCAGACCAAAAGAAATAAAAGTCCAACTCTCATTCCCATGATGCCTGAAGTTACATCCAAAACAATATTATATCAGAAGTCGACCATGCCATTTAACTGTATGCTGAAATTTTAGGCAGTAATTGATGGGTGCAAAGAACCTCACGAACATGAAAATTGCAAAGAACATCACAGGATATTCATGAGTTACTCATGGAAAATCTAAGAGAAACCCTAGACATGAGCAAAAGATGCACTTCAGGTATAAAAACTAAGCAAAAGAAAGTTCCCTTCTTCCGAATTTGCTACCTTATTCAACACCTTTCTCACAATTTTTGGCTCCTTCCATGAGTTATTTTTTTATTTATTTCATTCGGTATGTAGTTTCCCTATTCACTCACCCTCAATAATGCTTTGCCTATCATCACCGATGTCCTCTCTGTCCGTAATTTCCTTTACCACTGTGTTCTATAGCATATCCTATAACTATGGCTAAGCAAGCAGTCCAGCTAGGGTTTAGGCCTATTCTACTGCTTTTAACACAGTAAATATATTGAAATTCTTATGAGTCCATAAGGCAGAACAGAGCCAGATCAGAAACGGAAACGAAAGACAAATTCGAAAATGCAATACATATTGCAATAAAAACCCTAAATATCAAGTTCGTTTTCTGCAACCTGAAAACAGCGAAAGCGAATCCAAATCACTTCGTAACAGGATTTCAAGTTCACCTCTCTCTTCCTACTTTCGTTTTCTGGTCGATTCTCAGGAACCACAAGAAGCAATCGAAGTGGAAAAGAAAAGAAAAAAAACCAGAAAACATTACCTTTGCAACAATTGATCGGCTCTATCGAATTCGATGCGAGCGAGCGAGAGCAGGCCAAATTGCTTCCCTTCGTGTTTCGGTGCAGAATTATTGTTGGCTGGTGGCTGCCGTTTTTTAAAAGTCATCAACCTACGGGATTATGCTAACCTGCGCTGGGTACTATGTAAAGCAATTCAAGTTTAACGTATCATTCGCATCCACATGTCACGGTTAGGTGATATGATTCGGCCTAGATAGAAAACAAATATGCGTAATTTACTAATTTCTCAAAATACAAGCAATCAATTGGGTACATAACTGGTTTATCATTTATGGGTGAGAAATATCAAACTACGCTGATTATAACGATGCTGAAATGGCAATCTTCGTGGATGGTAAACTTGCCGGGATTGGAGGACTCGCGATATTTATTTATTGTAATTTGAAGGAGGAGGCTGATGGGCCCTTTCTGGACCACAATGGCATGACTGGGTCCATAAGCTGGTTTGGTGGGCTCTCTTCAAACTGGACTGGCAAGGTTCCTCCGCTTTGGTGATAGCGCCGTACGCACCCAAAATGTTAGGGCAATCATAATGTCAAAGATAATGGGTTATTAATTGTTGATGTGATTATATTGAAAATGTATTTTGTTGATATGATTCTATTGAGATATATATTTTAGTAATGTGGGTGATGATGTGGCTTGACTTTTTGTAATAAATGTGAGACACAGTCTTGATTTTGGTATAAATTTGATAGAGATAGTATGAATGATAGGAAAGTAGTTGGGTTGGATAATGATTTTATATTGAGAGATGAGTTTTGCTGATGTGACAATATTAAAATAAATATTATGTTGATTTGATTGTATTGAAAGTTATATTTTTTGTGAAAAAGATGTGCGACCCATTTTAAAATTTATAGGGGCATTAGTTGATTTACCATTGCCACAATGGTTGCATCTTTTTGGATCAGTAAAGGGATAAGTATCAAAAAAGCTCCTGAACTTTGCGTTTTGGGTCAATTTGGCCCCTAAACTTTTTTTCGGGTCAAAATGACCCCTCAACTTTCAAGAATGGGTCACGTTAGCCCCTGAAGTCATATTCTGTTAAAAAATGCTGACGTGGCCGTTAGTTGTTCCACGTGGACTTTTTTTAAAAAAAAAATCCACGTGGATTTCAATCAGCAGAAAAGTGACACATGTACATAAGTGGGGCAATTTTTAGTCGTTTTGAAATGGGGCAAATGAACATTTGAACTTGTAAAAATGGGTCAAATGAGCCCCTATACTTTAAAAAATGGGCCAACTAAACCTCCAAAATTATGTGAAATGGTTCAATAAGAACATGTTACTTTATATTTTCTAATCATGTTTAAAAAATGTAACTTCCATAGAGATTCAACATCAAAGTAAAACATAAGAAGGAACACATCTCTCAATTTCCCATAGATTTCCCTTTCGGCTGCTAAAACAATGTAGTAAAAGATGATAACAAAAAATAATAATCAAAACGAGCTCGCTAACAACTGCTTAAGCAACAGAAGATATAACATTATTAAAACTGTCATGGTTCCAAATCCACATAGCAGGAACAACATTCAGTATGGTCCAAATCCAGATTACACCAAAATTAAATAAGTTTCAAATCCATATTACAGCAGCAATAGAAGATATCAAAAATAAATTCAAAAATAAAGATAGAACAAAGTTCTGGATAAGCAATCATGCTCCACCAGTGCCATCATTTTTGGACGGATTCCTCGGATTGATGTTTTGGCTTCCACGATCTACAACCCTTGACATCGAGGTTCCAGGCTACAACATGGCATACATATATTTAGATGGCAGAAAGTTATTCTTGTTAAGATGACATTTTCATCAAAATGAAAGAAAAGTGTACTTACATGTAGAATTGAGCGTCCGGTCACCGGATTGATGTAAAGACCAAGTCCTGTGAGCCCTGTTCTTTTCTTTGGCTTGCTCTTGGGCCTGCAATCTTTGTGAAAGGGGCTAACATATCTGGAATATGTAGTTGCTGCTCCGATAGACCCTGCACAACTGGATTGTGTAATACTGGCAGTGACAATATTGGTAGCAGCAACACTGTCAGTAACTACACTGGCAGTGACAACACTTGTTGATTGTGCAATGCTGACATCAGTTCTTTGGGTACTTGAACTTGTTCTTTGTGGACAAGTCTTGCTTCTCGCGTTATGGCCCTTTCCTTTGCATACATTACAGGTCATGGTTCCCCCTTGCTTGCTCATTTTGGTCTTGGTTGGCTGCTCATTCACTTCCCTTCTCCTCTTCTTCTTCGGCCTACCTGGCATTTTCCACAACTTAGGAGGAAGAATTGCATCTCCTTCACTAACTGGCCACATATTCTCACCTCTTATTGGCTCCAAAGGTTTCTAGTAAGCCTTTAAGTAAGTTGGTATCTTATACCAGAGATTAAGGTAGTCTTCAGCCTTTTCCCCATTATCATGTACTGCACGTTGGACATGGGGACACGGAATTCCAGAAAGTTGCCGTGCTCCACATGAGCACACCTCTTCCCTCAATCTAACTACAAACTGGCTTCTTCCAAACTTCACCTCATAGCTCCCTCCCCCATTCCACTCGGATGTCCACACATGACTGAGAATTACATTACAGAAGTTTCTTATGGATTAGTGGCCCATAATCATGCTTCCAGGATCCTACAGCAATTCTTTTGTCTCGAAGCCTTCGCATAACTGCCCTCCGAATATCTTCAAGCATCGATATTATAGATTTCGATCTAGCTTCCACAATTGTGCCATTAAAGGCTTCACAAAGGTTGTTGTCGCATGAGCAGCACTTTGAAAATGTACTGAAGAATGCCTTGCACCAGTATTTCGGATCAACGAGTTTCAAATCTTTTGCAGCAGCTGGGTGGACCTTCTCAAGTTCCTTGTAATGGAAGTCGAAGTCACACTTATTTGTGGACTTGGCAAGGGCCCAAAAAATATCCTTCAAATGCCTCCCTGGATATGTTTTACTCCAGTTGGCATACAAATGCCTACAGCAGAATCTGTGATCAGCTTTTGGCCAGACATCCGCAACAGCACCAACGAGACCCTACATTTATAGAAAAGCAGGTATGACTACATTTATAAAAAAAACAGGTCCGACTACATTTATATAAAACAGGTATACTACTGTGAATAAATATAGTAAACATACCTTCTGGCGATCACTAATCAAGGTCCAACATTCACCATATGCAGTTCCCAGATCATGTTTCAAAAGATTAAGAAACCAAGTCCAAGACTCAGTGTTCTCAACTAGAACAACAGCCCATGCCAATGGAAACATTTGATTGTTTCCATCCCTTGCAACTGCTGTAAGCAATTCTCCCTTAACCAAACCCTTCAGAAAACAACCATCAATACCCAATACAGGTCTGCACCCATTTAGAACACCATCCCTACAACTCTTAAAGCAACAGTAAAAAGCTTTAAACAAAGGTGGGTCATGTTCATTCTCCCTACTTGTAACCAAGTCCACGCTTGTCCCAGGATTTGATAAAACAAGCTCCTCTGCATAATCTCTTAACTTAGAGTACTCCCTTTTGCAATTACATGCCAAATCATCCAATATTCTCTTTCTTGCCCTTTTACATTGGGTGATGTTCACATCTAGTTCTAAGGATTTTTCCATGAAAGGCTTCAAAAACCTAAGCTTAATTTCAGGATGTGCAGCGACAAAATCATAAAATTTAGTAACCAAAAACTTGGTTGTCAATCTTTTCATCTTCCTTTTGGGGTCACAAGTGTGTTCGGACACATAGGCCTTAATCTGAAAGCTATCAACATCTTTGCTATACGATGCATAGATTAGCCATGGACAATCTCTGGCACCAACACACCTAGCTCTGTACCTATTAGGTTCATTCCTAATAAACCTAATGTCATGCCTAGTTGCAATTGCATAGTGTGTGACTGCTTCTTTAAAAAATTGGTTACTAGTAAACAACATACTGACCTCGAAGATGGGAGTACCTTTTCCCTTCTTAAATGCAGGAAACCGACTCTGTTTTCTGATAGCCTCATCCCTCACCTCTGGCTCCTCATCAGTGCTATCCCTGTAGCTGCCAGGGTCACTTGAATCAAAATATTCAGAGCGCACACCATCATCGTCATCATTTTCACTACCATATTCAGAGTTGTTTCCTTCAACAGCAACATCTTCCACCACATTTTCAGCATGATGAGACACTTCATCACCACCATCTCCCTCTTTATTTCCTTGCTCTTTGACACTTTCTTGCAGCATAGCAACAGATTTCCATCCTCTCCCGAAGTTCTTAACCTTTTCCCTTGCTTCTATTACCTCTTCATCGTCCTCTGAGGAGTCTTCTTGAGGAAGAAGTTCATCGTAATCTTCATTGGAACTACTATCTCCACTGTCAGATGATTCTACCTCTGCAGCTAGATCATGCACATTGGTTTTGACAGCTCTGGTTTTCCTATTCACCATTTCTGCAATTGCAAAACAAAATATTACGATAAACTCTAATCGAATGACTAGCACAAACATAATGACTACCACATTGTGGATAGAGCATTGTAAACTATTTAAACCAGATCAAAAGATTCAGCACATTCAATTCACACTAAGATTAGGAAAAACAGATAAGAGGTTGACATATTCTCATCATTCATAACATTCATCATTGGATCATATAGTTTATCAGGTATATAATGATCCTTCCAACTTGAAAACCACAAGAGAACCTTCCAACAAAGTAACTTACAGTGACAAAAAAGAGAGAGCATAATTGTCCAATATACCCAAGTTATTACTAATATCAAATGGAATGGCAGAAGAGCTCAATCTAAAAGCCACGTTGATAGAAATCCCATTGGTTTACTAGAAAACGAAAGGAACTAGGCTTAATAAAATCTAAAAGAAAGTTAACATAAAGAACAAATTCCTTCTTCTCACTTTCATGGCAGCAACAGAAACCCCTAATCGAAACCAATTCACAAATCGCCAATTGTAACCCCAATTGAAACAGAGACCAAAATTGAAACACAAACCCCAAATCTGTGTCGCATCTATGGAAAAGGTGTGAGAAGTGTATGAAAGACGAACCTATATTTGTAGTCTGCGACGGAGCTTGAGCGAAACTACCAACGGACGACGAAGAGGAGAAGCTGCTACCTGCACTGTCTGCGCACAAAGAGGGCTGGAGCATGTTGTTTGTGCGAGTCCGATTTAGGGTTAGGTCGCAATCAAGAATGACATGGATTCCATGTGGATTTCACTTTCTAAAAACAAATGTCCACGTGGAACAACTAATGGCCACGTCAGCATTTTTTAACAGAATATGGCTTCAGGGGCTAACGTGACCCATTCTTGAAAGTTGAGGGGTCATTTTGACTCGAAAAAAGTTTAGGGGCCAAATTGACCCAAAACGCAAAGTTCAGGGGCTTTTTCGATATTTATTCCATCAGTAAACTCATATTTTGGGTCACATTTTATTATATAAAAATTCAAACCACACACATATGTCAATACAGTCACATCAGTAAAACACATATCTTAGTACAATCACATTTGCAAAACACAAATTCTTAAACAATTTTTCCCCCAATTTTAGTCAAGCCAACAACTTTCTTATCATTCATACCATCCCTATTAAATTTTCACTAAAATTATCAATATTGGATCCCACCTTCACTATAAAAAGTGTAACATATTTATCCACATTTCTGAAAATGGAGTGGCAGAACAACTTGACATAACAAGAATACAAGATATATATTGGGCTGGACCCAATGTTTTCAACTGCACGTCTACAGCCTAGTTTTGAAAACTTAGCTTTCATCTAAGAAATATTGAATTGAGCACGCTCTCACAGAGCAAGCCCTTCGCGCACTATACAAACGTTTTTGTTTTTATTGTATCTAAATCCAATCAGATGAAATCGAGCATCGTGTCATGTCTCTTGTTCAGATTTTGTAACTAAAGAGCCAATATTCTAGTCAAATATTTTTGATATGTTTCCACCATGCTGGTTGGTATGATTTTTTTGTATCGATTGCTGTTGAGAGTCTTGTTTTATATTTTTTTAAAATTAAATTGGGATATATTTTGTAGATATGTGATTGTACAGGTGAGAGGGATCAAAGGCGTATGAGCGTATCCGGCAACATGAACTCAAAACAATGGTGGATATCTTTTGATCCAAGCCCACTTCTGGAAGGAATCTGTGTGGTGTGATGCATTTGACTTTCCGAACTGCATTAGGGCCACCATGCAGCAAACATATACAAGTTTAAAAATCCAGTACCTTGATAAACATACTACAAAATGCCATACAAGCTGCAGCGAAAAATCTTATAACCTTGAAGAGGATGAGGAAATATAGATATTTTACAGCAGCCAACTAGATGAGAAGACTAACAGCAACAGATGGACATGCAAGAGGATAAACGAAGAGGGCAAAGGAAAATGACATGAGAAGTTAGCAATGAATCTACAGACGGATCAGATAACTCTGAACAATAACATTACCTCAAGTTCAGTGTTGGCTTGCTCTTTTTCTTTTGTTGCTTTGTCAAAAGAAGCGAAAACCGAGCAAATCCATACTTCTTTCGCTTCCCAGAAAATACCTTGCGGTCACTTTCCTTATCAGCTTCCTGTGAAGGTTGTACATCACCATTTTGTTTCCCAAGCATTTGACCAAGTGACACCTTCTTCACAGTACTGCTTTTTCCTGTTTCAAACTCTTCTGGCAGAAGAAGCTTCCTACTCAATATTTCACCTATTGATAGCATAGGCTTCAAAACAGGCACTGTTGATCCATCTTCTTCCAAGTTCAGTCGATTAACATAAAGCATACAAGACTCCCTACGATTGTGAGATGGGTAAGAGCTCTTAAACTTTGTAGATTTGTGTACAGAACGCCTTTTCTGCCCATGGTCTGACCTCCATCTGCGAAGTGCCTCTTCCAATGCTAGTTTCCCCCTATTTGCAGCCTCTACTCGACTCAAAGCTTCTTCCAATGCCTTCTTACTTGTTTTAACTTCTTCTGTAGCTTCCTCAACCCTCTTCAAAATTTCCATTTTTGACACATTAGCTTTATCTACCTGGAGAATTGCATCAGTTACCCTTTTCTTGGAAAGTTCCTCAGCATCTCGTACCATGCAGGCTAGAGAAGAGTACTCTTTGTATGAAAGAGTTACTCCTTCAGGCTTTTGCACGCTATTTCCTGAAGTGTTGCCACTACTTGACAAGGCCTTCATCTCAGCTAGAGCATTGGCTTCAGATACTCGAGCCGCTTCCTTCATTTTCCTGGCGGCAACCAATCTAGTCTCAGTTGTTCTTATTTTAGCCTTTGTCTGCCCAATTTCGGATATTGCTCTTGAAACTTCCAATCTGACATTTTCTCCTATCTTTTTGAATTGCTCAGCTGCACAAGTCAAATGTTGGAGCTCCCCTGAGATGTCCAAATGAGTATCTGAACTATCTTTTATTTCTGTATTTTTTGCCAGCTGCTTCAGTTTTGTTTCAGTCAGCTCTTCCTCAAGAGAGGATATGTTTGAGGACCTCAGTGCCAACCTCTCACGGGTTTTCTCAAGAGAGGTTCTTTCCTTCACTAGTTTTCTGTTAAGTGATACAATGGAGGCTCGTATATCAGCAAGATCATCAGCAGTCCTCAAGATGTTCAACTTCGCCTGTTTCAGCTCCATTAAAATTAAACCTGGAGCTGAAGAAGGGCAACTGCTCAAACCTTCAACCAAATTCGAATGGCCAACATGAGTCTCATGGTTTTCTTTGTTGGCTTCTATGCATGCGGGAGTTCCATTAGTATCCTCTACATTCGACTCAGGCCTCACATTGAGTTCAGATGTTAGTTTCTGTAGCTTTGATTTTAGTTCATCCAAAATCACTTTGGTACTTTCCAGCTCTTTCAATACATCCAAGGTCTCTCTTTCTTTGATAACCAGATCTTTCTCCAACTCCGCTGCTTGCTTCTCCATTTTTGCAATGTCAACCTCCTCCATTTCGTTCTGTTGATATCATTGATTAAAAATAATTAGAAAAATACTCTAATACCAAGAAACGTAAAACAGGTATGAGTAATTTCGAGTGACTTTATGATGTGCCTTGTAACTTGTATCATGGTGCCAAAGAAAATGATGGGCCAAAAGAAGAGCTGAATGTTAAAAAAATCAAATGAAACGGTAGAGCTATGTTTATTGAATCAACAATTACATCCTAGTATTATAGGAATTACAAACATCCAAGATAATGATAATCTCAATGGCAAAGACACATCTCTTTGTAGCAAGTCTTAAAAAGAGATCCAAATGCATGCTCACAGGTACAGGAAGTACTGCATGATAGGCCTATACTTCAGTCGATAATTAAATCCTCATTTGTTAACCAGATTTGAATCATCATATACGTCAGTATTACGTAACTGGTTGCTACTGTCAATGTAGTGAAAAAAGTATATGGCAATCAGCAAACTTAGGAGCAACGACCTTCTAAGGTTTAAATCTGAACAGACCAGTCAAAGTTATATCAAGGAATGAAGGAAACTACGAAAAATAAGAGATTGCAGGAACATTTCCCCTGTAACTGGTATACTATCAACTTCATAAAAGCACAGGACGTTTATCTCCTTATGAGGCTAATATAAGTATAAACCGTGCTTGGAACTTCACAATCATCTGGATGCTGTGGCCTGGCATGTCAATTTGATATAAGATTCATAAAAGAAAAACAACCTTTTAGAATTATGCGTGCCTATAATGCCCAGAATCAAAAGAAGTGCCAACAAATTTTGCCTATCTTTTGCACCTGATGGCTTAAAGTCAGTCCTAAATTTTGCAGTGGAAATACATTAACGGTACAAGAAAATTATGATTAAAACGTAAAACAAAGGATTCAAGCAGCTGGAAATCGACCCAAACATAGATAGAGGATAATCCAGTAAACCAACTTTCAACGACGGCCATTTTGACTCATATGGCTTTCTCTACTTTCTAATCAAGTAAAAATTATTTTACTCCTTAGCCAAAACAGAGACTAAAATGTCAGCATACCAAGGAAAAGTGAAGTTGCAGCAGAATTTAACTTGAAAAAAAAAAGAGAACCACAATGTAAGCCAACTTCCAGGGTGCATGAAGAAGATGGAAAGACAAGGACAACCTCATGTTTGGAGAGCTTAAATTGAGAGGGTTTCCAGTAACCAATGCCACCAAACCTCGTGACAGCCTCCTTCACCGACCCAAACGGTGCCGAAGTATCAATCTCCACTCTCCCATTCTCCACCGTCTTCCCTGAACCCGAATCCACCTGATTACGGCGCATTTTCTCGACCGACTTAAATTCCTCGCTAATATCTGGTTCCATACCCGACCCTTTTGTAGCTAGGTTCGTCGGAGTTTAAAACGAACAGAAGCACAGCTAACGGAACCCTAAAATTCAATGAATCATGAAAGCAAGGGCTGGTTCTTTAGTTATCTCATGATTCAAAGACGTTTGGCGACTGGCGTTTTGGGTCTTTATAGTGGCAGTCCATTGAAATTCAAAAGTACGTGCAGAGATTGGCTGAAGGCTCAGTGGGCTATGGAAGTCTGGAAGAAAATACAGAGAGGGAAAAAAAGAAGACGTCGCAAAGTGTACGTTACGCTTTCCTTTAAGGATGAAATTATTAAACTGCCCCTAATATTCTAGGGATGTTGCGAGGTCAGGATCAAGAGGGGGGTAATTCGTATGTAGTGTATAAAACGCTTTGTGCGGAACTGATTTGAAATACGTGGGACCTCCTTATTTGCCGGTGTTGTAACGGTCAACTTGGGCGACACGTATCCTAACGGATTTCATTGTCCTTTGAGGTAACTCCAGGGGTAAAAAAGGGGTCATGCCTTAAATGGAGTCTACTGACCCGGCCCAGCCAAAAGTGATGACTAATTGACTATCAGAGATTTGAAGCTCACAGCCAAGAAGCCCATTATCCACAGAAACGCCCCAGGCCCAAGTTCCATTTACGACTTAGCTAACTGGGCTACATGAGTCCAATTAATGAGTGGTGGATACTGGATACCGAGATCTCACTGAGGCCCGTAATCTAAGAAAATTAAGGCCCAACTTAGAACTAACATAAGTGCTGAGCCCATTATGAAAGGAAACAAGGGCTGCCAATTAATGGGCTGCATCGAAGCCCATAATCATAGAAAATTAACAAATTATTTCAATTGTCGCCTCTATGATGAGAACCAGAGTCTCCAACAAACAACTATTAGAACAGAAAACAAATTACAAAACCATCACAACAACTCAATTAATTAAACTTTCCCACAACTGGTCCTGATTTTGCCGTTAGTCCCGGTGAGCGGGCTCAGATTCCCCATCTTGATCATCGCATTTGCAAAGTCAGTTCTGAAAGATCCCAAATTTGAACTATAAGAATTAACTTGAGAATTTGTAGAACCCAGTTGCTGGTCAGAGTGCAAAAGACCCTTTTGGTTTATCAAGTTCTTGAAGTAGGCGTTGTCAAACGATGTAGGACTTGTAGTATCTAGCGGAGACAGAGTGTTGTCACCGCCAGAGGCTGGACATTTCGCTTTTAATGATGTTGCAAAGGAAGATTCGATTGTGTTTTCATTGTAGATTCTTGCTCTGAAGGTTGTACACCTTGCTTGGCCTATTGTGTGAGACCCTAACAAAATTAGCCACATAAATGAATTAATTGGACACCAAAATTTATCCAGAATTTTTGTGTGGGGTCCACTGGTTTAGGCCCCGCGGCTTTTATAATAAAAAAGTAAAAAATGCCCCGTAAATTTCAATTTAATGTGAGCCAATTTGTGAGCACAACTCTCTCTCTATATATATATAGTATATGTGTTAATTATATATATAATGAACAAAATACTTAACCTGAGAGAGCCACCATTTCCTTTGCGGTGAAACCTTTATTTGAGAAGGAGCTTATTAGCTGGCTAAGGTTAAATGTTGGGGAAGGGATGTTGCTATTGGCAGCACTCAAACTTGCTGTTGTGGAGTCTCTTCTTCCCAATTGAACATTCCATGAAGGTCCTCCCAACTGAAAATACAATATAAAAAATTGAATTATTGGCAGCATTCAAACTAGCACAAAAGCTAGAAATTAACGAACAAATTTGCAAATATATGCAATTGCATGCATTACAGCAACAACAGAGTCCCTAGCAGCAACTGCTAAGATATCAGCACAGGAAACAACTCCGCTACACTGGCTTTCCAGTTGCGATTTTATGGTGTCGATTACGCCAAATCCTCTCAATGAATTAGCATTCGGGCCAGCATTTTTCTCTCCGGTGAAGTTCGAAGTATCGTCCAATAGTACTGATGCATCACATCCCTAGTACATACATATAAACCAAGAGAATTTATATATATATATTAGAATCAAAAGAGATTCAGTAAACAAGCTATTCAGATCTTGATAATAATTAATTAAGCAGCATTATATACGTTGACAAAGCAATCATGGAAATGAAGGCGGAGCAAGGATGCGCCCATTCGAGCTTCATTAGAGACTGCTGTGTTTACAGCAGCTTTAATGGTGGAAAGAGCACTGGGGCATGTAGTTGCATAGAAGTTGGATGATAATTGACCTGAAACTATCTCGATAATCATCAATATATTATAAAGAAACCACAGATGAGATGCCATAGCTGAGTAATGCCTAGAGAGATATATATATATATATATAATAACAGATCTCAGCTCTTGTTTTGTTTAGTGCTTCAGGCTTCGATCATATGATATCTATTTATACAAGAGCTGTGGTTTACCTTGAGTCGTCTCTATTGCGTACAGATTTGTGTGGGCCAATTCAATTTCTAAAAAACTATAACGTATATCATCATATAGTTTAAAAAAAAAACAAAAGAAGAAGATTATATTCGCTCAGGAATGGTAGGAACGTTTATATTTATACCTACATTGGGTCTTCTCTAGTGGCCTCTCTTTTGATTTTAAAAAATGTACGAAGGTATAATGACTTGTGACTATATTCTATCTAGCTAGCAAGACAGTCTAATTTGTCTGCCAAATATATTACACATACAATTATTTATAAGAAAATACAAATATAATACATAATATTTAAATATGCCATATGTTCTGTATCAAAAAATAAAAATGAAAAACTGGTCCGAATTGAAAAAATATCACTGAGTAATTTGCATCATTTTGAAGGGGCGGCAGAATTTGTTAAACTGTTGGCCAATTACAAGATCCCCAAAGACATAAACTTTATAAATGAGTGGATGAATATTAGTCATCCTTAATCTTATGTGTGGATGTAAAAGTCAGTAGGACTCACACCTTAACAACAAATCTCTTAAATCTACAAAAAAAAGAAAGAAAGGTGATCCGTTTGCATTCGGACACTAAAGACAATATCAATCTTCAGATTAATTAATCTAATAATTTCAATTATAGTGCATTACTTAGATCGACGACCTTAATTTTCATTATATAAGGGTCGAATAGTGATAAGATAACTTCTCCCGAAGATTGAGATTATCGTTCATTTTAATTGTGCTAATATCAAACTAGCTTCATCTGTGGAGATAGATATGATCTCAAGCGTGACAATCTATCTTAAGGGTAAAGCTTTATCACTTCTCTTTACCGATTCCATGAGTATTTTTTAGGGAGCCTTATGCACACTTGTGATGTTGACTAAACTAACATTATGATTTTTCTCATTCATACATGTTAGTAGAATCTAATCAATTAAGCCTTGTCTAGATCGATGTTATCATCTCCCCACCTTCTTTTTAAAATTGTCAAAGACCAAGATCATGAAAGTCACTTTCGCAGGTCCAATGGTTCTGCATTTCAAAATTCGAATAGTTCAATGTCACAAATGATTGTACAAGGGTAAGGAAAAAAATAGTAGTGATGGAAGATCAATGACGCTTTCATGAGTTACTTAAAGAAACCGCGTCAGCGGATAAAGATATCAATATCGACCATGCATGCATGAGTCGTTGCTCAAATTTGACTTGATGCTACCTAATACCTTGTTGCATATACAGTGCCTACATATAATGACTGGTGTACTCGTGTCACGTGTGAGTAGGGGCGGTAACTAAGAAGGGCCAAGGTAGGGGAAGGCTGGCAGCTGTCCCCCATTAAATAATAATAATAAGTTATATATATAATTTTTAAAATTTTAGATAAATCTCATCTTTAATGTCAAATTCCCCCCTTAAATGTCAAAAACTCAATTGATTATAATATTCATTTTTAGACATGGTGATCCCAAATCTAGCATAAAAGTTCAAAATTTTCAATCTACCCAAATTATTTTAAGGGGATTAAGTATTATTCTCTACTAGTCCTTAGTCCTCCTCCTCCCTACTCCCTAAAAATTTATCAAATTTATGAATATAAATTTTAATTTTATATAATATTAACTAGTGATATATACAATCCAAACAAAATTTGGGGACACTCCCCGAACCTCCAAACAAATTTTGGCTCCCCTAATATTTGATGTCGATTCCATCATAAGTGTGAGTTGTAATAATTATTTGAAAAATGATATGTACCCCATATTTTAGGAACTCATGGTAGTGCATATTTATTTATTTTATTAATTTATCTATTATAATTAATTATATTACTGCTTTAATCAATATGCTGAATTTTTTATTTTATGATTTTTTAATTAATTATTTTTCCGTTAGGACTTAGCGAATTCATTCTCTTTAGGATTTAATATTTACTATTTAGGTTACAACATGAAAATTCGATACGCAAGACCGTTAGGGTTTAGCGAATCCATTTTTCTTAAAATTTAGCACTTACTATATAGGTTATAGTATGAAAATTCGATACACGAACCCATTTAGAGTTTAGCAAATTTGTTTCTCATAAGATTTAACACATATTGTTTAGATATGAGCAACTATAGATTCCCAAAATATAAATTATTTATCACTATCCTAATTATTTTCCAACACCTTTACACATTGTTTTATCTAGTTGAAAAAGCAACCGAGACACGCACACGTTATAACCAAAGTCAACTATTATATATGAAATTTTTTCCCACAATCCAATATTGCCCAGCTAGGAAGTGAAGTATAGAGTATAGACACAAACTAGTTAAATAAGTCTTTGTACCGTCGAAATTAAGTATTTCTTTATAATTACTTTCTTAATTAACCCTTCGATCCTTCTCAAACATATACATATATATACACATATATATAATTAATCTTTCTCGACCATTGACTGATAAATGAAAATGACATTTACCAAATAGGTATAACTAATCCTCCTATAAAAATTAGTTGATTAATCACTCTCTAACGGTTCAATATCATGACAGCCAGGACTAGAAATAATTAATTAATTAATTAATTAACAAGTAAGTAAGTAACACTTTAAATTTTAATAATATTCTTACGTTGAATTAATTTTGAAGCCGGCCGCGATAATTGTCTGTTTGATAAATTTTAGTCATATTAACAAGTAGGCATCAAAATGTAGGACTTTGCACGTCAAGAAATGTTCATATAATCCATGCGTCACAGTCAGTTTTGATAAATTCCTCCTAAGTTATTATTAACCTTAATTAGCTTCATTACCAACTGTCTTTGTACTTAATTAATCTTAGCTAGAATTTACCTTAATTTCATGGTACATAAACAAAGGTAGCTACATTGTCCATGGCCCCACACGCTTTGCTTAAACTAAACGTGTGGGAGAGTTCTAAAATAATGTGACTTATGACTCCATATTCTATTCACATTGAATTGTTCATTTTGTCAATCGTGAACAGCCTTCCACTTTGTTAAAAAAATGGTGTAAAGCGTTGCATGCAATCATGAATATACGATTCTCTATTTTAATTACATTCTAGGATTATATGTACGAACTTCAAAGACTTCGAAGGGAAAGAGAGGAAAAAGAAAGAAAAAAATCAGGTTTAGTTTATGTTGACTGGTTTGAAATTTTGGGCCTTTTTTCGGTAAACATGAAGCCCAACTAATTAACATGAGGTTTTTAAGTATAACGGGCCGAAAGGGGCCCAAAAATATTGGGCCTATTGTTACTGTTGTCGAGCATAAAGATTCAAGAATACTGTTGTAGTAGCAAACCAAACCTGAGCCGACAACAATGCCGGTATTGGGCCGTTGGTTGATGTTAATTCATCAGGCCTTTCAAAGGTAGAGAGATGAAAGCCTCACAAGAAAGGATCCAGATCTCCTTCAATCAATTACCGTCCAATTAAACATTTTAATCTGCTACATTATGCATAGATTTAACCATTGGTTGATGTTCAAACTTTTGTTTTTAAACATCATCGAAAATAACGATTAAGTATGCATAGATTTAACCGTTAGATCATGTCTTCAAGCAAAATAAAGGAAAACGATTATATGCTACACTCTGCATCAAACTGCTCAGAATAGTTCATATTTAATTGTGGTTTCTATTTTTAAAGAAAATAAAATATCACTGGATTCATAATTTACATGCTTGTTGCTTGTTATTTTTATAATTTTAAGAGATTAATAAAAATTATTTTCTTTGTCCAAATGGGTTTTTGCTACGAAGGTTATGTGTCAGTCCTATCCTAATATCCTATGTAGGAGTATCCATTAATATTTAGGTTCAATTTTTAACCCAAATTGAAAAATCTCAATTGATTTAGTTATGATATATGTACTTGACGTTCGACACAGAGTAGAGTTTCACTCTTCACCTTTCAAACCTTAATGAAAATTTAGAAATAATATTTGGGCTTTAAATTATTTGAATAACTAAATTCATAAAACATAAAATCTTGTTTATTTTTGGGTTAAATCTGATTCCGAATCCGGGAAAAAATCAAATTCGAAAATATATCTGAAAAAATCTTAATCAAATCATTAATCAAATAATTGAATAATCATAGTTTGGATCGGTTTCTCAGTTGCCAAACGGATTTGGACAGCCCTAGTACTATGTGACTTATGTTTGGTAAATAGCCCATGGCAAATAAAATGTGGCATTGAAGACTTTAAAACGTCACATATACATAAATAGTTCAACTCCAATCGAAAGAGTAACTGGTACATGTCTCTGAACTCGGAATACATAGAGAAAGACGTACTTATATTCGAGATTGATACAGAAACCTAGTAAAACTCCAAGTACAATTGCCATATATAGATATAGTAGAGGTGCACTCTTTGAATGCAAACCTCCTCAACAAGGCTGTATAAATATTTTGGTTGATAGAATCAACAATATTTATTAATGCTCAGGGACTCTTAATTGCGCTTGCATGCTCATTCTTCATGTCTTGATCACCAGCAGATTCTCTACACTGAGGAGAGAACTTAATTAAGGAGAAGATGAAACCAATTAACTAAATGCCAGTACTTTCACCACTACTCCAGCTCTTGATAGCTTGCAGCACTGCGTTCTGCACCACTTGAGCATCCATGCTGCCAATATTACTCCCTTGATCCTGCAACATTAACGTAAAACATACATCAAGATACAGTACTTAACTATGCTTATTCGATTAAAAACACTATAATTAACAATAAGCCTCAGTATAATCATATAAATAAATCCAAGCATGCAATCCCTTAATTCTTTTTTGTGAAGAATCAGTATTTAATTCTGTTTTGATTTCAATTTGTCTTCAATGCAATGGTACTAGAAATATTACTTTCTTACAACCTGGGAATGTCATCAATTAATAATTATAATTTAAACCTCATTGATGATCAATTGGAACAGAACAATTAATATGAGAGTTTTTTTTTTTACTTCGCCAAGTGCTTCAAGTTGGAAAGTGTCAGCACAAGAAACATTGGCATCAAGAACATCAAGCCCCAGCTCTTCAAACGCTTCAAGAACGGAGACAAGCAAGCCTGGGCAATTCTTTTCAGAGAACACACTAATTAGATAGCCTTTCTCTAGGGTTTCCACCGTAACCTGCTGCTGCGGCGGTATAAAAACGAAATCATTATAATGCCAATGAATCATTTCTTTCTTAATTAATCCGAAGAAGTATTAATAGAAAATTAGGATTGGAAGATTCATAGATAAGATTGTAGTTTTAATAAATTACGTACCAGGGGTAATAGATTTGGGGCATTTGAAGTAGTGCTTCCAGTACCATCTTGGTTTAACTCTTCCACTTTGTGCTTCAATTCCTCTATATATTTCGATGCATCCACTATGATTGAAGCTTTGCTCATCTGCCCAGAATCATCAATAATTAATACACGAACAAAACAAATCCACGCTTGCACAATCTGCTAGGAATTGAGTACCCATTTACATATCGATTAATTAATCAGCAATATACAAGATGATAAAGCTTAATTGAAACCCTTAGGCAGATAGAGAGTTTTGAGGGGTGTAATATGTATTATTACAGCAGTAGAGTTGGTGGCTTCACGAAGTAATTGTAATTTCTGATATAAATCGTCTCTTTTTCTCTCCTTTGATGTTGAATCCATCTGTTTCTTTTCTTCTCCTCCTCTCTTCTACCTCTAATTTTGAAAGTCCCTTCTGTGTGTGTTCTTTTTCTCCTTCACGTTAATAAGCTTCGTTGAAGAGTCTTTTATAAGGAACGAGACGACCTCTCTCTCGGCTACTCGATTTTCTTGTTTTGTTTCTGCATGAATATGTCCGTTTCCCCATCCCCATATTAAATTCATTTCAGTAATAGATAAATTTACAACATTACCCCTCATTAGATTTTGTATGATAGAGATCGACAACATGCATGTAATGTTACAGACTTACAATATATGGAGATTGCTACTATATATAGTATATAGTGTACATACATATAGCGAACTCCCCCACTCTACCCAACATAAATCACACACCTAATTAATTATAAAACAAAAGCATCAAATCAAGTAGAGGATATACGCAGAGTAGCACATCCAATAAATACTAGTACTGGTTTAGACTGATTGATTAGTATACCGAATTATACGCACTAATCAAATGAAGAATTTGAAAATTATACATGGAGTAGAGACAAAAATGAAGAAGCCGTGTGGGGGCATGTTGGTATATATGTAGGGTTTTAATAGATGGACAAAGGAATGAGAGATAATAAAAACCCCCGTGAGAAGTGTTTGGAGCGATTCACAGCTAAACATCCTTTGACGCTTCCTTGCACTGCTTTCGATGTCTCCAATCACGAGCAGATTCCTCTTCCAATTACGCGTACATGCATTATCTGCGTGTGTTGTGTATATATATATATATACACGCGCGCGCACCCCCACCTCACGTGCCCCCTCTCGATCTCTTCATGTATGTGATCCACAACTCTTCAAGTACTGTTGTTTCCATAAAATGTCATGCAGTTAATGCTACGAAGGCCATGATTGGTGATCATAATTATATTAATTAAACAATTACTCACAAATTATGCAGTGTATATGCATGGATCATGCATGCAAACTTGTCAGGAGTTGATTAGGACATATTATTCATATGTAAGAAAATGTGATTTATCAATATTGTGGTGTAGCCGTGTAAGCTCAAAATATTCACAAACTTATTACAAGGTACGTTTTTCTATTCACATGTGTTCCCATTAATCATCACAAGAAAACAATAGACCATAAACAAACATAACCTGCTCTTCAGTACTTGTCGCTTGCCCTAGTCCCAATTGGATCCTCTTAGCTTTTTTAGGGTCTATCAGTAAATAATTAACTAAGTATTTTTCAGGACTTGTATATGTTTTTTTTATAATCTTTTCTAGTTTTCTTAATTACTACTCTATCTGTTTGAAATACATGCACATGGATGGTAATATTATTGATAGTCACGATCATCAGTTCCAAGCATTGCTGACTATCAATTGGTGCTCAACTTCACACGGGTTGGCTCCAATTAACCAAACAATTAAAGACATCTTTTTTAAGCACCATGCATCAACATGGCATATATATATATATATAAATAGACAAAGCACATCGTGTGCTCGCAGACAAGACTCGCAATTCGTTGACAGCTATGAATATTTGTCAATATTAAAATTTAGAATCTTATATCATTTAAAGAATTTGATATGCTCACAAGATATTAAATTCGGGGGTAACAATCAGTATGCAAAATGAGAAATATATGCTAAAAGAAATTTCAAATAATAAGCACAAAAAATTATCTCTCTCTCTCTATAATCTATATATATAGATAGATATATCATATATGTGTATGTATCCTCTTGCCAATATTTTCAACCAAGGTATGATTATATTCGTTTCGTGTTTTACATTAATTTGTTGAATTAATTCACGGTGGGCCATAATTAATTTATTAGGGTAATTAAGTAAATTAAATTATTGGGTTAGGATTTGCTATCAAATGTGGGGTCTTTGATCTCGAAGTGTAAGTAGCTATGACAACTAGCCAAGTGAAGGATAAGCAACCGATGGGACCCAAAGGGCATAAATGCCCACGTCTTTGTTATGACATGAAAGATTTGTGACATCTAAGGTTCACGGGCTAGCTTTCTAGTTTCGAAACACAACAATGTTCACCTTAAGATTGTAAAATTAAACAGTCGAGGATTATGGTAAGAAGAAGAAAACTTGGTGTTGCGTGTGGAGGGTCATCATTTTCTGAGTGATTTATCTTTATTAAATATTTGTAGCTAGGGTACGTCTCTATAACTCTAGACAGCTAAGACTATTATTTACTTTGAACTATATGTTCTCACCCTCCCCAACAAACTAGGAGAGAAAACAATGACTTTACGTTTGGGTTACAAGAAGATGGTGACAAAAAAAAACAGGACGCCTATGTGTACAAATGTCCAGCCACAGTACACGTACGTTACATATTGTGGATGAAAAGAAACCACCAATCACTAATCAACATGACAGGTGACACAGAGAGAAAATCCCACCAAAAAAGAAGATAACGTGGATTCAAATCTCATCCTTCAGAAAAGAGGATGACAGAGAATCCCAACACCCAAACTCACGATCACAACTCTCATCTTCCAAAACGTTATATATGATCACGTATCATGATCTCTCTCAATAGCATGATGTTTGATTTTTATTACGAAAACAAACCATAATCTCAATGATAGTCAAGATTTCTTATCTTATCAGGCACTTGAATAGGCCCTGTATGGTAAAGGCTAAGCTAAATCAAGGTACATACTATAATTGAAATTATTATTAGATTACTTCATTTCTTTTGAGATTGACACTGATTTGAAGCGTATGATTGCAAGAGATTCGTTGTTAGATCAAAACTCTCTCAACTGTTGACGCGTGGATGGTGTCAAATTTTACAACCACACACATATATTTGGGATCATGCATGCATGATTAAACGAAAAAAATACAGTGAAGAAAGTTTACTGTCCCATCAAAGACATACAATATATCATAACTAAAAACACATACAATCAAGTGGAGACTCGCATTAAATATATGAGAATAATAAAGGATAGAAAGCACACACTTATTCAGGAGCCCAAATAGGAGCCCACTTTATAGTGAAGCCCATATGTAGCCCAAGTTAATATTTAAATTTTAAAGGATTTCGTATTGGGTTGGAGTCCAGATGAAAACCCATGCATGCACCAGCATATTATTATGATATCAGTTATCACTGAGGTGATGGTCCATTGAAAACCCACTAGTGGTAAAGCCCAATTTATAGTGAAGCCCATATACAGTCCAAGCTAATATTTAAGGGCTTTCGTATTTGTATTCTGTTATTGATGATTAATTTCCCGTAAAAGGATAAATGACTTCCTTTACGTTTCTACTGTGATTTAGGGGGAAACGAGTAATAGATTGGTCGTGACAAAGTGTAACGGCACAAACTATCTCTTTCGTCCTTTTCGCATGAAAGAAGCTTAAAATATGCAACCAACCGCAGAGAATATCAAATTAATTATATGGTAAACTCTTTTCAATCTTATTATCGGACACATTAATTTGTGGTTCTGTAATAATGGACGTTTTATACTTTTATTAGTATCTATGGTGGGACAAGTGGCACTTTCACGAGCTTATTTTACTTAGAGAGAGTCGTGTATGGCTTGCCCTATATAAAATCGGGATCAAATCAAGTTTGAATATCAATTATTTGTAAGATCTGTCTGGTTAAAAATTATGTTTGAATTCAAATACAAAATATTATTCAATTTAGTTATATGAATTCTAATCCAAACTGAATTTTTATTTACTTGTTCCACCCTAACTAGATTGAATTATTTGTCCGTTTCATTTTATTCGGATTTAAATCAATCCAGATTTGAAAATTAGGTACGTCAAACAAATTCGAATAAAAAAATACAAATATTTTTATAACTAAACACATCTTACGTTATGTTATGCAATCCGGATTTTTGTTTCTCTACCTCTAGCTAATGTGATTTGCATGTCAAATAATGCTCCACACTAGACAGACACGAGTTTAATGTTAATCGCGTCAGTGACCAGGATAACGTGTGAAAAATGATAAGATATTTTAAAAGTGGAGCCACGTACACAAGGAATATCATGGTGAGCGACCAAGATAAGTTAAGCACGAGTCAGCTTATGATCTTATGTATATTCTATTTATTACTTTCCACAAACATCAATCTTTATCCATCTGTCGGTTTCTTATAATGGTTGTTCCCTAAATGCAATATCTATTATGAGCAGTTTAATTTATTCCTCTATTCAAACCTTTATATAGACATAAATTATTACAACTAGGAAGACAAAATGAGGAAATCCTACACGACAATAAATTCAAACGTGGCGTCGAATTAAAACTCCACTTTGTCGAAACCCATCTTTATACAACTCCATTTTTTTTCCCTTATTTAGTCTCTGTCAATTTTCGTCAATAATATATTTTGGAGTCCGAATTATTGCAACAACTGACATTTTTAACCGATTAGTTTATAGTTGTTTGAGTGATATATAATTAACTCAAGTGTTTGTTTACGAATATCCATTATTGTCAGGGCCGGCCCTGGCCTATTTGGGGCCCGGGGTAAGGAATTTATTGGGGGCCCTCAAGGTGGGGTTCGGGGCAACGTCCCGATTTTTTTTTTTTACACATAGTCATAAGTTTTAAACTAATAATAAAAATTAAAGTAAATAAAATAACAATAAATTTTTGATGGCTGGAACCCAATTTTGGGAGGCTAGACCATCATGCCTTGAATGTTATTACATTAAAATTAAACTAGTCATTACAATATTCAGTTAAAAATATAATTACATGAAATCACATAAATATTTTAGCTAACATGCATATATAGCTAATAAACAAATGCACCCACCGTCCATGCTTATACTACAAATGGATAAGTTAGTTTCATCAAAAAAAAAATTGGATAAGTTAGTCCGTAGTGTAAAGACTATGATTTTGTAAGCCTTACTTTAGCAATGTCGTCTTCTCCGACTACACCAAAAGGTATGATTTTGGCTCCGCATGTAGCTGCCATCCTGACAAACTCGGATTGCTCCGGCCAAAACATCTTGTACTCTTCACCCTGGAGATTTTTTGGCAGTCAAGAGTTTGTGAATTATTTGAGCATCTTCTAATTTAACAGTAAAACCCTGATGCGAATATTGAAGACATGCACAATTAATTAATACAGCTGATCAGTTACAATATTACATTATGTCTAGTTAGCAAAAGAGATCCCTTCAACTCGTAATGATGAGGAGAAAAATAATATTGCTTTAAAAAAAACAATAATATTGCTTTTAAAAAAAAATTAACAATAGAATTGTTTTTAAAAAAAAAAATTTGGGCCCCCAAAAATTGGGGGCCCTGTGCGGTCGCACAGGCCCGCCCCTGTTCAGGGCCGGGCCTGATTATTGTATTGGCAAGAGCTTTGAACTTGTATCTGGCCTTGATTCCAAGCTAAATACCACCATGCAATGACATCAGTCGATTCTGTACACCAATCTAAAAATTGTTTCCTCAATTTTTTATAGGCTGAAGAATTGGAAAAAATGAAGAAGTTCAAGACCGTTTTAGTAAAGTTCAATTTTCTCATACCCATCTAGAATATTCTAATCTACCAGCCCTGCATTATGAAAGTTTTGACGTTGGTTTTATGTTTGTAAGATGGGGCTCCAGTGTGCGGGTGTCATAAATCTCTGAGACGTAAGTTTGGTGGTGTTGGATGATCGAACTATTGAGTGGCGAGGGAGTTCGGTGCTCTAAATCTCACAATCGCTCAGGAAAAGATATATTGCGCATAATATAATAGACCAAATTTTTTAATATGTTACAACTGTTTTTTCGTAAATGAGATAAAATGCAAAATGCAAATGAATAAATCCAAAATCCAAAAAGAAGATGAAATTGGGTTAAGATTTGGAGAAGGCATAAATAAAACGTGTTGAATTTCATTTTACTTGAAACGAATTTACTGAGAAATTTCACTATGGCTTATTTATGTTCATTGTAAATTTCTGATGTAAGTAATTGAAAAACAAAAAAACATATTTGGGGGAAATCACAAAATTAATTGTAAAATACCAAATTAACTTTGCCCATCTATTGTGGTGTCCAAGATGGGCCTAAAGGAAAGCCAGTACCGTTGTGACGTGCCTGTTATTTCATCACGTGTCTTCTTCTATATAACAGTTCATCCGGGGTGGTTATTCCATTGTACTTCCACTCTCCGTCGCACATACAAACAGAGTCGCGCATACATTCTCGGGTTCTTCTTTACCAACCTTAATCCTCCCCTCTCCAACAAGTTTCGAGGGGGAGAGAAGCACCGAAAACGAAATGATGGCGGCTTTTATCGCGAGGAGGGTATTATCCTCAACAAATTCTCTGCGCGCCGGACGCTGCTTCTCTCTGGCAGCAGAGAAGGAGGCCTCGATTCATCAAAATTACGTCCCCATCCCGAAAATGCCGTCGTTTGATTTCTCTCCGCCTCACTATACAGGCCCGTCCGCCGAAGAGATATTGGCCAAGCGAAGGGAGTATCTCAGTCCTTCCTTCTTTCACTTCTACACTAAGCCGGTGAGTCCAAGCCACACCCGATCAATTATCTCTATCCTTCATCTTCATTAATTACAATCATGTGATTAGCGTTTTAATAAATGATCGCGAATCAGTTTTTTAACATTAGGCTCCGATGTTCATGACGATTTATTTTCCGTTTCCCGTTCACAACGCAAGATTTTTCGTGTTTCGATTTTATAGTAAAAGTTGTCATTTGATCTGAATCTATTAACTGGGTTGTTCTCTCTGTTTGACAGCTTAACCTGGTAGACGGGAAGATGCAGTATTTGTTCGATGAGAACGGCCGTAGATATCTAGACGCCTTTGGAGGGATTGCAACGGTGGGCTGTGGGCACTGTCATCCCGATGTGGTCGAGGCAATTGTCAACCAAACCAGGCGGTTGCAGCACTCCACTGTCCTCTATCTCAACCACTCTATCGCTGATTTCGCCGAGGCCTTAGCCTCAAAGTTACCGGGAAATCTCAAGGTACTTAATTTATGTGCCCGACTTCACATATTATCATGGAAAACAATCATGGACAACATTTTTAAATTATATATATGGATTTATTTGGCAATATTTTATATTATCTGTATTAGTATGTAGAACTTTCTTAATACATGGAATCCGAGCGGGTGTTCAATAATACCATCTGTTTATATCAGACAGATTTGTGTGATCCATACTATAAGAATGACATTTTACAGGGTGGATTGCTGTAGTTTTTTTACCACAGCCGGTCATCCTATTTTGAGTAGCAGTGGATCTTACTCTCCCTTGGTTGAGCTCTGTTGCAGTAAAAAATCTTTGCATCTGACTAATGTGAAGCAAATTGTCATTTAAATTAACTCATAGTAAGATACAAATCATTCGTATGATCATATCGATATAAAGAAATCAAATATTCCCAAAAAAATTATTTAAGTTGGGAGAAAATAGGTTTGCGGATAGTGCTGGACAGCCATTGATGAGACGGGGGAGTGGCTACTGGAAGTGGCCGTAGATTGTCTGATACGCACCAGGGAGTGTGAGATTACCACCGAAAGAAAATCAGCCAATAACCACGCAAATTCTTGAAACATAGCCATGGCTTTTCTGAAAATCACGCTTATCAGTATCGCCATTGTATCCCCACATCTTGCCATCCCTACTACTTCTTTCCAGTGCATCCACAATCAAAAATGAGGATTATATAATGCATTAATATTAATGCTCTATGACTCACTAGTACATGCGACAAGATCTACATATGTTTGCAATTTACTAGAATACCCCTTTCATCACTGTCGTTAAAAATCAAGTGTATTGGTAATAACAGATTCACAATCCAAAGTAATTGTGGGGACTAAATTTCACCTTGTACAAACCCTCATTGATCTCTGAAAACTTTGATTTTCGTGCATCTAAACTAGAAAGTGGTCATTGGTTAGTAATTAAAGAGTATTTTTTTTTAGTATTTACCGTCTCTAAAAATGGTGGAGATAAATTCCTTGATTTAAATAATTGAGTCTTAATATTTTCAGAGCCCGATTATGCGTCATCAAATATTTTCGAGAGATTGATCTGTTTGGTTGATATATTCTCTTAATCACGAGATTTTCTCAGTTTCATCTTGATTCATTTCTTTCATGACGCGTGTTAAAAAAATTAAACATTCTTCTATCTACAAGTAATGTGGTGATTTTATTCCACTACAATAAAATGTAAAATGTAGTACACTCTGATTGTCTAAATTTTTTTTAAGCGTTAGATGTCATTATATGTAAGTATGACAACGGGTTGATTTTTTATGTGGACTATGCTAAATCTGATTTCGACCACTGCCTCCGACCCGCAGGCATACCCACCTCAGGTCGGGTCGTTTATACTTGCATCTGAGCCATCTCAGAGTTGCGTAATAATTTTAAAATTCAAATAAGACACATGTACTTGTCGGATCAGGTGAATTTTGATGGACTCGGACCGGATCGATTTTAAATTGCCTTTTACGTTGAGGGGGATTGGGGATGAAGGGTAAATTTTTACTTAAAATTTATTGCCAGGAGGCTTCTCTTAAAGTCAGGCCTACTACGGTAATTGCATACAGAATACAGAGGACAGACAAGTAGTAGACACTCACCTGACTCCTGAGCCACGCAGATGAGGACATCATGGGTTCATAATCCACTACGCTTCAAGCAAATATTAAATGCCCCGACTCTATATTTGGGAACGTTTTCTTTACATGGCCCAAGACTTTCAAAAGTTTCGGATGGTAAATGTCGACATTCTCTAAGGCGAATAATTGAGTTACACAAAATATTGTTTTTCTAGAAACAGAACAAAATTAAAAGGAATTTCGACTGTGCTGTACATTTTACGTACAATAAAGAATTGTACATTTTGTACTAAACTTGTGGTCCATAATTCTCCCACATATTTATTTTAGAAAAATATTCATCTCCTCGCTGGATTCCATGATGAGTATGTACACACTTATGACCACATAGACACCGGCGCCTGAAAGTAGAGACACGTTGTCGATAATTCTGCTCGGGCCACTGGGCTGCAGAAGGTAGTCGGCAATTCCGGAAACTTTTTTTAAAAATGGACTGAAGTTGTATATTTACCGATGAAGCCCAAGTGATGATTTGGTTGACTGGATCCAGACTCTTTAGTCCATTACCACATCATGGCTATTAGGCCTGCACACCGGGTATCGGGTTTCTGACCCGACCCGGTAACCCGGTGTGACTCGGTCATTATCGGGCCAACCCGGTCCGGCCCGATAATGACCGGTACAACCTGGTCTGAACCCGGTTTTTTCGGACCGGGTTTCAGGTGTGTATTTTTTCATTTTCCGGGTTATCGGGTGACCCGATAATCCGGTTGATTTTTTTCCCCTTGCTGAGTTGATACTCTGATAATCTAATTTCTAAATGTCTATTAGAGTACTAGCCCACTAGGCTGGTATTGGCCCTGGCCCAAAACGCACAAGCCCAGAGGAGAGCTGAAGCTGATTCCTGAAGGCCGGTCCTCGTTTGAGTCGTTTCCATCTGTTCGATCCTCTGCCTCTCTCAAGCGCAGTCAAGAACCCTAAAAGAGATACCAAAGAGGAGCTACGCGTACCAGAAGGAGGTATGTATATGCACGGTACCTCTATATATATGTCCTTTTCTTTTATTCGAACTATTCTTTGTCTCTTTCGCGCGAAACTATTCTGATATTCTCTATCTGTCTGTCTTTGCATATCTTGATGAGGGACGACGATGTCTTTGTTGGTCTCATCTCTTTCCCTATCAAATATTGAATTCTAGCTGTAATTACTTTGAAGTTAATTTGAATTTCGAACATAATTTGAAATTTAAACATATCTTCCTTAGGCATATATAAGTTATTGTATATATACTGGTATGAGAAAGTCTTGCTAGAATTACAAGTGTTCAAATAGATAAGATGAGATCTAAATCATCCAATTAACTAAAAACTAAGAAATGTAAATAACTATAGAGTAAAGAGTTCAAGACTCTGTGCATTTGTATTTTGTGCATTGCAGTGTGCAACACCGAGGCATAATGGCATAGCCAAAATGCCAATTGCCAACAAATAGCTAAGCCAAATGGGGCAAATAGTCTAACTATCAAAATTTGGGCTTTTGGGTTTTTAAAATGTGAGTCTTTTGACTCATTCAAAAACCGGGTTACCCGGTAGCCCGGTTTTTAAAAACCGGGCTATCGGACCGGGTTTATGGTGTTAAAAGGTTACCGGGTCGGGTCAAATCCGGTCCGATAACCCGGGACCCGACCCGGTGTGCAAGCCTAATGACTATTGAGTCATGAGCATTTGGGCCTTGCTAGTTGCTAACCATCTTCTGAATAATCAACTGAAATTTACCTTGCACACCCCTAATATTTGAAGTCCGTATTTTGTTGTTACCCAAGGTAGTGTTCTGTAACTTCGCTTTTGCAAAATACACTGGAAGTGGAACCTATGGGAGTTGGCGCGAAAAGCGAATTTGAAGTGAAAAAAAATGGTTGGGCTGTAAAGCACCATGGCCCATCGTTGGTTGTATGTTACTTACAAGCTGGAAAATCAAGCAAATTGTGTTGATCGGCCCGAGCGTGATCACGCCGGCCCTGTTTTTAGACGTGAATAATGAATATCCTTCAAAGGGAACTCAATTCTCAATAGTCCAATATAGAGTTGGACAAAGATGGCCCAATCCAATCTACACTATTTTCCCCCCACCAGGCCACAACACTTCCATTAAAATATGGCCCAATCACATAGAGGACCCGTCGTAGCAAAATTACGTACCCCCATATAAAAACTTACCAAATTTTTTATTTTTATTTTAAGAAAATCATGTATTGATCAATTTATGAATGTCATACAGAGATTAGTGGGTCTCATAATGATATATTATTAGTCCTAAATAAGAAATAAAAATTCATGTTGAAATTAATTTTTATTTAGGATAATGATGTATTATTTGTCCTAAATAAAAATTAATTTCTAACATGAATTTTTTTTACATTAACCTTAGATTAAGCGCGCTCTTTCTCCGCTCACAAACAAAATCGTATTTTCTTCGCCCCAAACGCCTCCAAATTTTTTGGTGTTTCCCCTTCATTTTCTGTTTGGGCCGCCAATGTGACATGCGCCTCTTTAGGTTTTTCGATTAGGGCAAGAAAATTGATTACTCGGCTGTTATTTTATATTTGGTATATTTGAATGGCATTGGGAGATTTGATGGCTTCAAGGTTCCTGCAATCTTCTGTGGTGGCCGGGGTTCCGAACCACCTCCACAACGATTATAGTGGTCCAACCAATGATGTCGGTGAATTGCTTTCCTCGCAACGGAGTGATTCTGAGACCTCAAGTAGTACCTACGGGGGCAATGCTGCGACTGCCACGACTTTGGCTTACTTTCCCCAGACTATTGTGCTCAGTGAGCTAAGACATGACACCTTCGAAGATGGCGTGTCTACGGGCCCTTCTGATAGCGGCCGTGTCTCTAAATGGCGGCCTAAGGACCGAGTAAGATCAAGTTTACCGGCATCATTTGTTAGTATTGTGCCGAATTTTCTTGATTATGTGCGCCAGAGGTTATATTGGTTGCAGTGTTTTGTTTGTCGGTTGCTTAGTGTGGCATATGACATCTCTTTAATATGGATGAAAATTATGATCGACCGTGTTCCTTGTCATGTTTGGTTTAGTAAGCTAACGAAGTAATGGAAAAGTTTACAGCTACATGGAAGGGATCCAATTTTTAAAATATATACCGGAGTACATTTATCTTGCTGCTTAGTTTGGCCAAATTTTTCTTGACTTATCGATTTTTTTTGCCTATTTTTGTTTCTTTAATTTATCCATATATATTGCAGTGTTTATGTTGAACTTTGCCAAAGAGAAAGCGTGGATTATAAAAGGTGACCAGCCAAAGGAAAATATTTAGCAGACTGTTAGTTCAGTGAGAAAATAAAATAAAATAAAATAATCTTTCTGCTTAAGGTTGTTGGGAGTGTGTGAAATCAGTCAGCTGTTTGGGTTTGAATTACATTTTTTGGTTGGAGTTTATATATGACATTTCACTGACTGATTGTCGCAGTATGCATCTTTTTGTCATGTAACATATGAATCACAATGTTAAATTGATTGCTGCAGCCAATTGTACTTGTTTATTGGTGAAATTCTATTGGTGTTTAGTTTTTCTTATACTATACTTAGCTATGTGGTAAAGGAGATCAGTTGGGTTTTTGGTCCCAAAAACTAATATAACTTGAAGAATCTTATTTAACTAAACCCGTAGCAGCACTGAAGACCTATTGTGAATTTTAGCTTCCAACTACTCTTCATTGCAAGACTATCTTTTGAGCTTTAATCATCTTAAGTGAGGAGCATATAATTCTGTAAGAATGGATTATGTGACCCTTGCTACGCCTTGCCTAACATTTTTAGTAATCCATAAGTCTTATGCAAAGATTATGGAAGATGAAATAGAGTTGGAATATGGGCTTGGAAGACAACCATAATCAAACTCTTGATTATGTGATTTGTGACCCTTGCTACCCCTTGCCCAATATTTTTGGCCATCAATAAGTTTTATGGAAGGTGTTGGCTGATAAAAAATAGTTGGAGCATGGGCTTGAGAGACAACCATATGGCAAAGGGTATCAATTTTAAGTTTTATGATTGGCAAACTTTGTTACAGATTTTGCCTCGTATCATCTGCAACCATAGTTTGCGGATTTCTAAGTTCTGAATATTTATTATCAAGCAACAAGATTTCCTGCATAAAAAATAGATACAGTTGGTTAGAGCTGATAATTCTTATTGATGTAAGCAGGTGAATGTAATTATGTCATGTACATGATTCTGTGCAAAAATTATGCTGATGGTGATGTGGTCCAGGCATTTTACTGATGCTTCCTCGTTGTTGTTGAAGAACATTGTAAAGTAGATAAAAAATTTCACCTAGAAAGTATGAACTGGATGAAAGATTCAGGTTTATGGATTGCTCCTTATAGACCCTGGTGATGAATGTCTTCTTCCTGACACACACACAAACACACACACATTCACCTGTTCTCACATGAATTTTGAGTTGTCTCCGCAGTTCTTTTTAGAATCGTATATGCAGTATTAATCTCATTCTGTGTGAGGGATGCACATCCTAGTCTTTGTTAGGGTCTACTTGTTTTTCTTTCCATTTTTTACTTTAGAATTTGCCTATTTACCTTTTGTTCATTTAGTATAACACCTAAAAGTCTTTGGCAAAGAATACTGTAGTTTTATCTGATTACATTATTTGTTATTTTATATATTTCAAAAATGGGATATGCACTGAAGTAGCCTGATGGCAAGCGGAACTAAGGGAACGTCCACCAGACACCTCAATCACAAGAGGCGTAACGAATGGCATAATGGGCACCTCCACAAGCTGGTTATCTAAAGTCCGTGTAAACTTGTCAATAAACCATTATTTTTAGCCTTATCAGATAAGTCGGCTTCTCTCTGGTTGACTAGTATTAGGTACCGGAAACTTTCAAACGAAAGCCGTTCCGGTTCTCGTCAATGCTAGTAATTGGCCCAGGGTTTGCTCTTCGATGTTTGAATCTTTGAAGCTGGAAAAAGAGTTTATGAACTGATAAGGACCAAGCCACTAACACATAACAACCAAGACCTAACCTCGGCCCATGCATGAGCTGAGTTGTGCCCAAAGGACCTGCAGGCCCAAGTTGGGTTATACCCTGGTCCAATCTACTAGAAAACCTTGGGTACCATGGAGGCACACTTATCATTTGTATCATCATGCCCACATCTTTCAATGTGGTACTTATCATAAACCTTTTGTGGTGTTGGAGCTCTCGATCGAACAGTCAGCCTTGCTTTCAGGACATATTTATGTTTGTTTGCGGTGGTATCATAATTTTTCCCTTTAGCGGAATCGGATTAAGCTCATTTGGATTAGCCAGCAGATTCCTAAACACAGTTTCAGCTCACTATCCTAATAGACTTCATACTTTTTCAAAACAAGTGGGAGGAAGATCAAGACCACTTGCCTGGAGAAAAAAATAAAATAAAAATAAACTACTTGGTTGTACTCATATTTTCAGTTGGTATTCAATAATTTAAATTGGAATGAAAATTTGTTTATTTTTTACTTTTTCTTATTATGTGAATACTCAAACGTAGTTCCCTTCTAAATTTGTAATTTTTTGGTCTGTATGCCCTTCATTCTTGCATCCTCCTCTCCTCTCCCCTCCCCTCCCCATCAACTCCGCATCTGCCAAGTTGCTATACTTTTATCATTATTTTGAACTTTTTTTGTTTCTTTGTTTGTCTTACCTCTAAATCTTCTTGCAGATGAAGACGGGATATGTAGCTCTAGTATCATGTTTAAACATTAGTGTTGATCCGCCTGACGTAATAAAGATATCTCCTTGTGCCAGAATGGAGTGCTGGATAGGTGCATTTTACCTCTGAATTCTGATAATTCCTTTTAATGCTGTTATATGTTAGTTGTATGTGTTATATTTTGGGTGTGTGAAGTTCTATGGGTAGTGTGTCAATGTTTATATTGTGAGCATTGCATAGTTTACTCAAGTGCATACATGCACGAAGGTGTTCGTGGAAGTGTCAATGTTCATATTGTGATTTTGGTATAGTTTATTAGTTGCGTTGGCTTGATAGACAAAGTTTGAGAACACTCCTAACTTCTTACTACGTACAAAGATGTTTTCTAGTTGCTGATAATGGTTTCTTTATTGATATTTTAAACATTTTTGAAAGCGCTCTCTCTCATATTCACAGTCATTTCATACTTTCGGCCCCTATAATATTTTGGGCATTTAAATCTACTTTAAAAGGGGAAATGTATGCTCGTAGAAAAATTGAATTTTAGTTATATTTGCTCTGTCTCCTTTCTTATGTGCTTATGCTTTTTGAGTTTATGCTTTTTTTCCTTGCATAATTGATCTTCTGGTTACTGGAAAACAGACAGAAAGGTGGGATTAGCTTATTAATTTTATTCTTGCAAACAACTTTTTGCCTGGCATTTTATTTTGTCTCTTGGCGGCTAATGAGCCTTAAGTTTTTTTTTAACAGAAGCTTTTATTTATCAGTAGAAGCTAAGCCAATCTTTTTTCTCCTGTATTTCTTCTTTATTATTTTTCAATCATTTTATCTTCTTCCTTTGGCAGATCCTTTTTCAATGCCACCTAAGAAGGCACTTGAAACAATTGGAAAAAACTTGACACAACAGTATGAAAGGTGGCAACCCAGGGTGAGATCGTTTTCAAAGGCTTCTGTTTGGCATACAAATACAAAATTTATTTGTGTAGTTAACTTTTTGGTAGATTGGCAGGCTCATTACAAGGTTCAACTTGACCCTACCGTGGATGAAGTGAAGAAACTTTGCAATACGCGTCGCAGATATGCTAAGTTAGAGAGGGTTCTGTTTCATTATAATGGACACGGTGTGCCGAAGCCTACTGCCAACGGTGAAATCTGGCTGTTCAACAAGGTTCGTTTTTATTACTTCTTTGATATTTACTATGGGCGCTCCTGTGTCTTAACTACTAGTCTTCTGCTTCTTGTGTTGTTGCAGGATTATACACAGTATATCCCCTTGCCAATCAGCGACCTTGATTCCTGGTTGAAGACACCATCAATATATGTTTTTGACTGTTCTTCTGCTGGGATAATCGTCAATGCCTTCCTAGAGGTATCTAACGACAACTCATCATTAGTTCATCCTTATGGAATTTGCTGGTTTTCATGATACATAGAAGTCACCATTTTATTCTCATTCCATGAAATTTCATTTGATTTTTGGGTTAATTTTTAAATAGCTTCATGATTGGGGTGCTTCTAACTCAGCCGGATCAAAAAGGGATTGCATTCTGCTTGCAGCCTGCGAAGCGCATGAGACTCTTCCTCAAAGTGTTGAGTTTCCTGCTGATGTGTTTACTTCTTGCCTCACTACACCGATCAAGATGGCATTGAGATGGTGAAACTTTTCTCCTTTTCTATTGTTTCAACATCGATCTATTCCTTATTACTAATTTACTACTACCGATTTTGAAGATTTATTTCCAATTCAAATGGTTAATTTCATTTTCTTTGTAGCATTGACTGCTTTGGCAATGGCTTGTTTGTTGGACCATTTTATACAATTTTTATTATAGTATCACTGAAGGTATCTAATAGCTGGAGATTTTTTTATTCATTTTCTCAGGTTCTGCAAACGGTCATTACTGCATGAGACCCTTGACTATTCACTAATAGATAAAATTCCAGGTCGGCAAACTGATCGTAAAACGCTTTTGGGGGAGTTGAATTGGATCTTTACGGCAGTGACAGACACAATTGCCTGGAATGTTCTTCCGCATGGTAATTAACCCTTTTTCTTCGAACACAGATTGAATATGTCACATTGCCTTGTCTTTCACTTCGTTTTTCATGTAGGTCTTTTTGGTGCACATGTAAGCCAACCATCAGTTTCATTCTGCAGATCTTTTTCAGCGACTATTCAGACAAGATCTATTAGTCGCCAGTCTGTTCAGAAATTTCTTACTCGCTGAGAGGATTATGCGGTCTGCAAATTGTTCCCCAATTTCTCATCCAATGTTGCCACCAACCCATCAGCATCATATGTGGTATGGCGGTTTTATTAATTAATTGTTATTTGGTTTTAAATTAATTCAGCCCTGCAGCACTAATGTACTATGTAGGGATGCCTGGGACATGGCTGCTGAACTTTGCCTCTCTCAGCTACCGACATTGGTTGAAGACCCTAATGCAGAGTTCCAGGTGCTTATTTTCTCAAGCTTGTTTGTCAGGGTTATTATACTCAGATTTGTTATGATAGAATGGATCTTTGTGCAAATATAAAGTTTTGAGGAATAAAGCTTGGTTTCTTATACTTTTTTCATTTCTTTATGACCAAGTGACTTCTTCTTGTTGTTTCAGCCAAGTCCCTTTTTCACTGAACAGCTTACAGCTTTTGAGGTATGGCTGGACCACGGGTCCAAGCATAAGAAGCCACCAGAGCAATTGCCAATTGTTCTTCAGGTGTAGCACTTCTCTTGGTCCATGTTATTTTTGGGCCCATCAATTCGTAATGGTTGGTTTTGGCTATTCTTAGCTTTCGGGAATATAGGTGGCATGTCTTTGGATTTGCGATGTCTATTACTATTGGTTTTTGCAGGATAACGTGGAGATACAACTTTTTTTGTTTGATATGTAATTTGCAAAGTTGACTTGTTTTTGGTAACTGACTCATTCTTTGTGTTGGGGCTTATATACAACATGGAGTTATCAGGGGGTTATTTGGGATTAATTTTAAAAAAATGACATCATATGCATTGGTACTATGGGTCAAATTCTCTCAGTAGATTTGATAATAGTGTCACTTTCTGGGGTTCAATTGTACTACTACTACATTAAACCGTTGTCTGTTGATAACATTAACTTGTGTTGATTTCCAACAACTTCTAGTATATTTCAGTGGTAATCTCTTGGTATTATTCTTTTTTTTCCTCTTTGTATTTTATGAGAAGAAAAGGTGATGCATGGAAAACCATTGGGGGGTTAGGATTGCGTACTGTATGCGAGCCATTTACATGAGATGGGATATATTACATGGAGGATAATCTTTTCATTTATATTGCACGAACCCCAAGACCAGGGGAAAAAGTTGAAACCATCAACCTTTAAGATATCAAGAAGAGTTTCTATTCCTTTGAAAGCCCTCTCGTGTCTTGTTCATCTCATTCCAAATGAAACTAAAATAACGAGTAAAAATTGTATGTCTTGTGCAAGCCTTTTCCCTCATGTTGCTCTTTGCAAACTGTCTAGTACTAATTTTTATTTTTTATTTTGTGGAGGGTGTTTTATTACTCATTTGTTTGCTGTGCATCAATATTTATTTCTAACTTGAAGATTTACCAGTTAGATTTTTCTTCTTTCTATATTGGAATAAGGAAACATGTATCTGCCTTAAGGGCCCTTTTGGAGTTAGATCAAGGACTGGATGGCAGAAAATATGTGCTTTGATGCTTTTGTAATGCGTTTGGAGGTACACATGGATAGTGTAAAGCTATACATTGATCTTGAAAATCCAGTTATAGATTCCAAAATCCATGAAAGGGGACTGTTATTATAGATGTATAGCTTTGCTCTCACTTGAAAAAAAATCCACATTTCCGATATACCCTCTCTTGTCAGCCATTGGATATTTGAATTCTTGCTTGGTTTTTGTGACGCTTTGTGACTTGTGATCTTGTTCCATGAATCTCATAGGCTTTTTTTTCTTCTTTCTTTCTTTCCAGTTTTCTTTCCTAATTTCTTGTTTCTGCATTGAATGCTATCCTAACATTTTAGCATATTTAAATGGTTGCACAGTTTGTTTTCTTCATTTGAACTTTGAAAGCAGAGGTTATTGTTTTGGATAATATTGACGATTGGTCTGCTCTACATTCAATTTTTAATGTGCACGCATGTTTATATGCATCTTTGTTGTTGCATAAACATGTTTAGACATGCAGGTTCTATACATGTACATGGTTGTTAAGCTGTACATGTACATGTTGGAATAATCAAATTTGAATGTGTTTTTACATATATATTGCCAATACCATTAAGGGTACCTTTCTCTAGAGGTTTTCCGATCTAACATGGTAACATTATTCCACCATGCACCAAACCATGGACCACATGACATACATCCATACCCATTCTTGATGCCATCTATACTCTATATCCATAAGCTATCCTATCCTTGTGCAATCCATTGCACCAAACAGGGACCATTTCTTAAATAGAAATTTTCTGCCCTTGTTGGATGAATATTTTTTTATTCCCCCATTACTCAATTAACATCCTCTTGCACATTTTTAAAATGATGTTAGGCGAACAAGTGGCCAGTGGTAGAGTTGCAGGGGTGCAACAAAGAGGCCACAATTTCAATTCGTGAAACAACCTCTCCACATATAATGAGGGGATAAGGTTTGCGTATATAGGCCACAAGTTCAATTCCTGAAACAACCTCTCCACATATTATAAGGGGGTAAGGTTTGCGTATATCTTGCCTATCCCCGACCTTTCCTACTGTGAGAGCCTTGTGCGTGGGTGCTTTTTACCTTTTAATCATTTTTTTTAAAGATGATCATTGAGTTTTCCATGTATCAGGTTTTGCTGAGCCAATGCCATCGATTCTGGGCACTTGTTCTTCTTGGGAGATTTCTTGATATGGGAACCTGGGCTGTCGATCTGGTAGTTATTGTTACTCTTCTCATTGTACCTTTTCTTTTCTTGCTAAGAAATGTGTACCTTGTGATCATGGTGTAAATGTACTTATGAGCTATGGTTCTTTAGGCCTTGTCTGTTGGAATATTTCCATATGTTCTTAAGCTTTTGCAAACAACATCGCCGGAACTTCGGCAAATTCTGGTATTCATATGGACAAAGATTCTAGCACTTGATAAGGTACATTTGGCATTGCTTTATACTGTTTATGTTTGGATGGTAAGTGAGCTGGTTATTGTGAATGCTATGTTGTTCATAGTTACACATTTGAACAAATACTATACCCATCCCATTCATGTCAACCGCATTTCTTTTCGTCTATGTTTTTCTTTTGCTTGTCCTTTATGCACAATCAACTTTAAAAATTCAATCATATTTGTAAATTCTCTTTTGAAAACCAACTTCTCAATCTGGAGGATTGACTTACATTTTTCCACGGCTGTATGAACTTATAAATGCGTTCTCTGTAAAACATAAGTCTCTATTGAGCGGTCAATACAATTTGGATGGCCGGTGGATGTCTTAAGGGAGCATGTTCTAATAAATTCTTTTTTGTTGTATGATATTTTAGTACGGAGCTTCTGGAACTTGATAATATAAATTTGGCAGTGGTCATATCATAGTCCCATCTCGGCAAATGTATATGTTTAAACAACTAGTGATTGGATTATTTTGTGTGCTAGGTTGCCCATGGTTCCATCATTTTCTCCTTTAGTCAATTTTTTCCCTTAAATGCGGCACCCATCCAATTAATGTTGTCTACATCTGTTTTTAGCACGGAGCTTCTGGAACTCTACAATGTAAATTTGGTAGTGGTCATATCGTAGTCTATCTGTGCAAATGTACATGTTTAAACAACTAGTGATTGGGTTATTTTATGTGCTAGGTTGCCCATGGTTTCATCATTTTCCCTCTTTAGTCAAAAAATTTACTCAAATATGTCACCCATCCAATTAATGTTGTCCAAATCTGTTTTCTTGAATGTCCCTTATGCTTATCCAATCAGAAAGATCAACTTGAATTTGATGATAATCTTAAATTCTGCGAATTGATTTTTTGAAACGAATGTCCAATGTTTGGATAATCTGCAATTCTTTTTATTGAGGAACTGCTTACACTATTCTACTGCTCCATGAACTAAAAAAATGTCCTCCATAAATGTTATTTTTTTCTTTGGTCGAGCAGACAATGTAATTGTTAAGGAGGGGGTGATTCACTAATAAATTCTTTTGGGTTATATCATAGTTTTCTGCAACCCCATTTGTGATTTCTCACTTGGGTCGTCCGTCTTCCCCAAGCTGTTTATATGTGTCTTATGGGTTCAACCCTATAAAATTCTTCAATTTTCTTTTAGCTTTAACTTATATTTAGACTGTCGTTACCATATATCCTTAGCACTCTCTACCTCATTATATATGAAGTTCTGTCTTGTTGGAATATAGTCATGCCAGGTTGATCTTGTAAAGGATGGGGGGCATACATATTTTATAAGGTTTCTTGATAGCACTGAAGCATATCCGGAACAATGTGCAATGGCTGCATTTGTTTTGGCTGTCATTGTTGACGGGCACAGGCGGGGTCAGGAAGCCTGTATTGAAGCTGATTTAATTCATGTTTGCTTGAAGCACCTTCAGAGTTCAATTCCTAATGGACAGACTGAGCCTCTTTTCCTTCAGTGGCTTTGCCTCTGTTTGGGTAAGCTGTGGGAGGATTTCTTTGAGGCACAAATAATAGGTTTGCAGGCAAATGCTCCAGCTATTTATGCCACTCTGTTGTCTGAGCCCCAACCAGAGGTTCTCTCTTGCATTGCAACTATGCTGTTTTAGTAACTGGGTTTTGGGTGCTGATTTCAATTTAATTATGAAATTTTATTTCAGGTTAGGGCTTCTGCAATTTTTGCATTAGGCACATTACTTAACATCGGGGATGATCCATGCAGAGATGGTGTTGGAGGTGATGAAGAATGTGATGATGATGATGACAAAATTAGAGCTGAAACTAGTATTATTAAAAACCTTTTAAATGTTGTTTCTGATGGCAGTCCTCTGGTCAGAGCTGAAGTTGCTGTGGGTATGCTATTGTCAAATTTGCAATTCTCTGTTCAATGCCTTTTAGCTTCTTCCTTTTTTTTAATGATGGAAGCTTATAATTGGATACTTCATTAACATGGTTACCATAAATTGTATTTCACTTGTCCCAATGTCTGCTTCATCACAATTCCGGAATGCTTCTGTGTGGAGATTAATTTCGGACAATTTCTTACTTAAATTACAAGGAAAATTAAATTTGAGGTTCATTTCGTGTTTGTGTTGCACAGTGTTGTGTTAGCTCCTTAGTTGTAGTTTATTGATCATATGTGCTGTGTAATGTGTATGATGACTGCTAAAACCTTTACTGATGCCATCTTTGGTTGAGTACCCTTGTTTATGAAAGTCTTCGATTTTAAAACTACTTGTAATATTTATGCAATGGATTGGTTTTTCCCCCTAGAGTTTACTTCTGGGAACTCCACAAGCTTTTTTATTTACTTCTATATCCAAGTGGTAAAAAACTATATATATATTTACTATATATACATTTAAGTTTTCCTACAATGGGGATAAGCCACGGAGCTTCATTCGATGACAAACAACTTCTGTATCAAACTAACATCAAAGTTTTACCTGCAGATTTTTTTTTAAACATGCATAATGATTTTTTTTAAGAAAACGTGAGGTGTCAATGTTTGTGTGAATGTTGAAAACTCTATTGTGCAAGCATTTTTTTTGTTTTGTTTTGTTTCTGATAAGTTGTGGGTTTATATTATTGAGTTTTTGAGGAGGGGGAAATAAAACCTTACACCTTTGTGCAAGTTTTGAGCAGGCCACCACTAGTCCAACTCTGGCTCCTCTGTTGTGGAAGAATATAACACCATATATACATAATACATAATACATTCACATATATATATATATTATATTTCTTTTCTCAGTGCTAACGATTAGGTGGTTGTCTACTTGTCTTGTCTTTTCTTTTCTTTTTCATTTTTAGATCTAATGAGTGTAATGTTCACATGACAGCTCTTGCGCGCTTTGCTTTAGGCCACAAGCAGGATCTCAAATCAGTTGCTGCAATACATTGCAAACCACAACCCAACTCTCTACTGAATTCATTACCTCTCTTGCCTCATATAAAAGGTACAGGTAGCGGATGTGCTCTGCCCCACACGAGTATTGTTCCATCTCAAATTGGTCCTTTGATGCGAGTTGGCAGCAACAATCCATCAGTGGTTCGAGATGGAAAGGTCTCCACCAGCAGCCCTTTAGCTGTGCCTGCAATTATGCATGGATCACCTCAATCTGATGATTCATCTCAACATTCTGATTCTGGAATTCTGAATGATGGCGTTAGCAATGGTGTTTTCAACCATTCTAGGTCAAAACCCCTTTATAATGTGTTGTATTCACAATGTGTTCTTGCTATGTGTACACTAGCCAAGGATCCATCTCCGCGGATAGCAAGCCTTGGCCAGAGAATGCTGTCAATTATTGGGATTGAACAAGTGGTAACAAGACCGTCAAATTCCACTTCTAATACTTTTCATCCTGGTGAAACCACAACGGCTCCAGCGACCACTAATCTTGCTGGCCTTGCTCGCTCATCCTCAGGTCATCTGCCTTTAATGTTTAGAACCCCTCCTGTCAGTCCTCCAGGGCAGAGTCACTTAACAGGACTGCGTAGAGTATGCTCTTTAGAGTTCAGGCCGCATTTGATGAATTCTCCAGACTCAGGCTTGGCTGATCCACTCCTAGGTTCTGGGATTTCTGGACAGAGCTTGCTTCCACAGTCGACCATTTACAATTGGAGTTGTGCGCACTTCTCAATGCCACTTCATACTGCAGCAGAGGATAGTGAAGAGATACTAGCAAGAAGAGAAGAGAGGGAAAAATTATCATGGGAGTACATTTCAAAATGCCAACGTGCTTGTGGGTGTCTTCTCAACTTATTAGTATTATTCTTCTCACTCGTCCTCTCTCCCTGTGTCTTTACCATGTGCATGCACAGAGTCACACACGCATATATATTGTATATTTACATGTATGTAGTTGTACCGTATAAATACAGCCTCTTTTTTGATTTATTTGTCCTTTCAATTCATGTTTGTGGTAGCTTTTGTTTTAATGTGCTTTCCATTTTCTTTGCCAGCCATTAACAAGCTTAATAATCAAATTGCTAGCTGGGATACAAAGTTTGAAACGGGTACTAAAGCGGCTGTGATGCAACCTTTCTCTCCTATTGTGATTGCTGCAGATGAGAATGAACATATCAGGTAAGCAAAGGTTTTGAAATAAAATATGCTTTACAGTCATTTGTTTTGATTGTTGTTTGTAATGATGAAAATTTTGAGCATAGAGTTGTTGAAACTTGTTTTGTTGCCTCCAAAAGTCCAGATTTTATGAAATTTGTGAATTTTGTGAAATTAAGGGTCATCTTAGCTGACGGATGATCAAGTTCATAGATACTAATTGTCTCAGTACCTTTCATATTTGTTTTTATTGGTTCATACTTATTGATAGCCTTTCAGATTTGTTACGAGAACAATTGAAGGATGGTCTTTAATTTTTTTTTCTTCCATATGAACATCCTTACTTGTTGATGCTTCAGATAATTTGAGGTTGTGGGAAACAAAGCGTCCTCAAGATAAACATAATAAACGGAAAACTTTTTCGTAACTTGGATTTTGACACTACAGAAAATATGTGCGGGTGATGCAGAAGGGGGAAAACAATGTTAGATTGATAAAAAGCGCACGGATTTTTTGTGTCCTGGGCCTCCTGGCAATTTGACAGTGCATTTTCTTGTTTAAGTGCTTTTATGTTCTTTCTTTTTCCTTTTGGCTTAGGTTGTCAAGTACTATTAATAATGAAGGTTTCTCCATCATCTATTTTTAGTTGTGGACTTGTGGTAATTACTCTGTTCCGCCATTTCCACTACGATAATAATTTTTTGCTGGGGCAATTTTTTTTGGCATTGTTCTTTGTCAGGGTATGGAATTATGATGAAGCTTCCTCTCTCAACAGTTTTGACAATCATGATTATCCCGAGAAAGGAATTTCTAAGCTCTGCCTTTTGAATGAGCTTGATGAAAGCTTGCTTCTGGTTGCTTCATGTAATATTAATGGCTATGTTTTTTTGTGTTAAATGGTGTCATTTGTGTGGACCTCTCTCTGGAGTGTCATATTTTTGGACAATCTGACTTTTGTTGTGCTCATCTATTTTAAGGTGATGGAAATATTAGGATTTGGAAAGACTATACTCTGAAGGGTAAACAAAAGCTTGTTACTGCATTTTCTTCAATTCAATGTCATAAACCTGGTGTGCGAAGTCTGAAGGCAGTTGTGGACTGGCAACAGCAGTCTGGGTATCTGGTAAATTTTGTCTTTAAGCTATGATGTCTTCTTGGTCTGGTGCTCAGGATTTTATGTGGACAGTTCTTTGATGCATCTTTCCGCAATTTCTCACTTAAACAGTATGCTTCTGGTGAGGTGTCATCTATCATGGTTTGGGACCTTGACAAAGAGCGGCTTGCTCATTCTATTCCTTCATCTTCTGAATGCAGATTGTCAGCATTGGTGAGTTTAGACTTTTCCAAGTTCTTGTAATCTCTTAGCTGTGGAGCAAGACTTATCTTTGGTTGCTATGACTATCCAATCAACATAGCTCTAGCATCAATGTGCTTATATGTAAGCACAGAGATTTTTGAACATAACTCATTTAATATTGCATCTTTGTACTGTTGTTTGTCTAATGAAGCAATGAAATATCAAAAGTACAAAAGGTATTCGGTAGTCGTTTGCTGTGGAACTGTTTTAGCTAGATGCTTTGTGAATATGTAACACAAGACATCGAGTCTGTTACTTTTTGCTGTTATAAAGATTTTTGCTCTGCTTTGCTGACCCTTTTGTTATTTCAATTTTCAATTCAGTTCCCAAGTGTGGTTTCTTTTGATAAAATGTCTTTAAACATCAACATGTTACCTATGTTGATTTTATTTTTTTTAAAAAAAGAGCAAAAAATCACCGGGCTTGTTTTCTTTATAATTAGTCTCCTTGTTTATTTTTATTGTTTTTGGTCATACTTACAACCACTGATCAACTTTCTTACTTTGATCAACCTGTAGTCTGCTTCTCAAGTTCATGGGTGTCAGTTCGCTGCTGGTTTCATGGATGGTTCTGTCAGACTCTATGATGTCCGGACACCCAAAATGTACCTTATCTTAACCTAGTCCACTGTGAATATATACTTGTATTCACACTATAGTATGATTCAGCTGGTAGCATTTTATAGCCTCCAATAGTTAAAAAAATGGAGAGATTTAAAACAACAGACATGTAAACATATCTTCGGTTTACAATGTATAAACTCTTTGACATCTCAACAATGACTTATCTTTTCCTCCAATTTCTGGCCTTACTTGAATTTGTGGTAACCTTTGTTATTCGTAGGCTTGTTTGCACAACTCAACCGCACACTCAGAAGGTAGAAAGAGTTATGGGGATTGGCTTTCAACCTGGACTTGATCCTGCCAAGGTTAGCAGGATTTTGCAGTGATTATTTATCTGCTTAAATTTGTTGACATCATACTAATCATAGACACTTGAATCTTAATTTTTTTATGTTTTTTTTCCTCGGTGATATTTATAAAAAAAATATGCGGATGTTGAAGAAGTGGGAGATAAGACTTTGCCCTGATCAGCTTGTCTTCTTTTCAGATTGTCAGTGCATCTCAGGCTGGTGATATTCAGTTCCTTGATGTCAGAAATAAGAGGGATGCGTACCTCACAATAGAGGCTCACAGGGGTTCACTCACAGCTTTAGCTGTCCACAGACATGCTCCCATCATTGCCAGTGGCTCAGCAAAGCAACTAATCAAAGTTTTCAGTCTAGAGGGTGAGCAACTGGGCACCATTAGGTACTTATCAACTTTCATGGCACAGAAAATTGGTTCTGTTTGCTGCCTGGCCTTCCATCCCTACCAGATACGACTGGCTGCTGGTGCTGCTGATTCATGTCTATCAATCTATGCTGACGATAACCCTCAAGCTAGATGAATTAATATTTGCTTTCTCGTATTTCTTTGATAAAGTCTTCCTGTTGGAAGAAGCAGAAGCGCGGCTAAGTTCTGTTATTGGTGCCGATCCATGGGTGCCGTGCGATTGATTCTACTGTGGCCTTATTCATCTTCACTGTAAATACATGCAAAAAAAAAAGAATGGCCGTCTGCTGAAATTGTGAGCTACACATTCATTAGCCTCCATTATAAAGGGCAATACATCAGTGGTAAGAATTCCTGCATATTTGTTGGTGGGTGCTTGGCAGATATTTTGTTTATGTAGGTAAATCATAAATTTTGTGTAAATATCTTGCTTTCTTTTTTAACTTCATCTTTTTTTTTTCCTTCTATCCTCTCTCTTTCGGGGAGCGTGTTATTTTCCTTATCTCCTTCTACCCTTTTGTTCATTTGTAAAAACAGGGCATTCAGTCGATTATCATAATTTCGATTATGTCCGTAAAAAGCAATAAAGTCGCTGTTTTTCAGAGGGGGAAAGTAGGTCGGTAATTTAATGGCATTATTATGTCCGGAAAAAGCAACAAAGCCGCTGTCTAGTGTAAAGTGGGCTGGATTGGCCAGGCCCGGCCCGATTCTGGGCCTGTCTGTTACATTTGTTGAGTTTCACAGGCTGGCTAGTGGAATTCATAAACCCAGGCCCTGCAAGGTTCAATCCCAAGGGTCGAGCCTAGTTATTGGGCCTGGTGGGCCTTCACATCCTCAACCCTAGCCCATCTTTATCTTCTCTCTATTTCTGCTCTAGTTCTCCTCTATTTATGATCTGATCCTCCACGTGGGCGTTGCAGCGTCTGATCTCCTCCCTCCTTGTCCTTGCCTTCTCCTATTCCCTCAAGGAGCTCTCCCTCATTCCAATTGTCCAGTCCTTTCCCTAATCCCTCTCACACCTCAACGTATGGGTCCTATGATGATGCGGAACCTACTTGCAGAGATAAATAAGCTTTAGGAAGAGAAATTTAAGACACAGAAAACACAATTTCACGGGCCCGAATCCCCAATCCAGAAAGTGAAAGTAAAGTGGGCTGGGCCTTGCCCTTGAACCCAACCAAATGGGTGGCGCCGGGCTCACGGGTTTCCGGCTCACTCTAAAAGCTTCCCGAAAGCCTTTTAAACTTGGAAGCAGAACAAGTTCACAACAGTTTCCCGATCGGCCAAAATCAAAGAATTTCTCACAACAGTTTCTTTGCCCGATCGCCAAGCATCTACGTCAGTTCTACAGAATACTTCAGCCAACATTGTCATGAGTGACAACGTGAGAATCAGACTTCCAAGGTATAATAAATAATAGTAACATAATAATAATAAATCTGGTGAACCCATCCCAGGCTTTCACCGCTTCTAAGGAAGATTTACAATAATAGAGTTGTTACGAAACCTATACCCCCTTCACACGAACAGGAACAAAGACAAAAGTCCGCAGCAAATTAATCATTAATTAAAGACAGCAAATTTTCTAGATTATGAAATCATTGAACAAGCAAAGCTAAAATAGTCTACCTTACTTTCAGATGCACAATATTCACACAAATATGTCCAACTCCTGTGCCCCTGCTCGCATCACGTCCTCCCACCCATCCTACCCTGGCTAGAAGTTTCAGACATGCTTGGCGTGGTGTTGCTCTTCATTTTATGCTTTCCATCCACATTGCCAAGAACATTCAAATCCTCGAACAATCTGTATGAGGGAATGAATGGTTTCTGCCCTCCAGTAGGGGTAGGGTTCCTAAGACCAGAGCTCAACTGAGGATCTCCATGTACAGCAGGCCCATTGCTTCCTCTTAACGGGAACGAGTTAAAATGTTGTGAGGGCCTAGCTGGCTGCATGGGTGTTGAGGCCATGGCTGCATTCGTTCTGGGAGTAGAAAACATACTATTATTTGTAGCAGCCAAATGACTTTGGTTGTTTGCATAACCAGGAGTTGCTGCCCATGGTGGAGGGGGATATTGAGATGAGTACTGAGGAACCTGGGATGGAGATTGGAATTGTGGTTGCTGCAGGTGTTGTAACCCTGATCGAGACTGAAGCTCAAATTGTTGCTGGAGCTGAGGTTGTGACTGAGCTTGAGGTTGTTGAGATTGTTGCTGGGGTTGAGGCTGGGCCCATGGAACAACATAACTATTGTAGGGCACATGCCCTTGGTTTCCAGAAAAGTTTTGGGAAGCAAAGGGTAGCTCTTGATTGCTGGAGGAGACGGGTACCTGATGGGCGTTTCCATTAGAGGCCACTGGAGAGTGAGGGGTGTGTGAGGAGGGTGATGTGGTTAGAGCAAGACTCAAAACGTCAATCATGTCCTGTTCTTTTGTTGTTGTCCTAACAGAAGTTGGTGGATCTGGAAGAGCCAATGCTAATGCATTATTTGAAACTGGAGATGAAGCACCCGGCATGGATGAGGTACCACTATTATCCGACAATGCAAGACCATTGTTGGTTCCAGCAGATAAACTCACAGAATGCATTGGCTGTCCTTTGGTGTGCCTGCACCCACATAACAAATTAACAAATTAATCACTGCCACCCCACAAAAAAAATAAAAATTAAACAGCTTGCGAAACAGAAACAAAAAATAAATAAAAATTAAACAGCACAAAACAGAAAGATGATAGGCCTAAATAGTGTGCGCTCAGAGGATAAGAGGAATAGTTTCCAGGCTTCCAGCTTAGGAAAATAATTCCATGAGTATATTTCATTGCCTTGCTTCATTCAATTGCCTAGCCCGAAAAAGGCCATGATAACCCACCTCTCTGTCTTCTGATACCTGGAGAGGACCCTCAGGAGGGTCTCACTGTGACAAGAGAGCACCCAATAGATTTACTCACTACCATGCTCTCTAAGGAAGAGTAAGAAAATAGGTAAGCAGAGCAACCTTCTTGCAAGCTGAGCGAAGTCGTCTTCTTCCTCATCTTCATCAATATGGCTCCTTGTCATATTCGCAGCCGAAGGAGATGGGTTAGCATTAAATCCTAGACTAGAGTCCGATGGTTCTCTATGTTTCACACTGGACTCACAAACTTCAGTTTGTTGGGGTCTCAAATTTGTAACTTGACTTGGCATGGGAGAACCAGAAGCTATAGCGTCATGCTTTGCAAGTAAGATCTGCATACTATCATTTAATTCAAGACCTCGACAAAGTAGTTCTTCATCACTGCCATAAACCATGAATAATAATTTTAGATATCCATTAAACAGCCAGATACGCCATAAACAGTAACAGTAACAGAAACAAGATGTACATAGATACACCTATTCATCTGCACAATTGCAATTCAAGGACTGAGAACATGTTGAAGACCCTAAACCTGGCAGAAAAATCAAACATTGAAAGGGGACTAACCCAGTCGTAGTTAACATTTGCATTAGCATCTTTTGGTTGGAACGACACCGGTTGACAAGGTCGGCAATCACTTCATCTTTAACAGCCTATAGAAAAGAAAATATAATAAAGGGATGAAACATCTTAATAATGTTATGCAGGGAAGATGAATCTAAAAAAAACATCATGGCACATACTGAGAGGTCACTGGGATTCACAGCTTGCAGCATGTCATCTAAAAGTTCCATAGCGTTCTGCATAGCCTCCATGCTTGACAAACTAAAATGATTGAGCATAAAATAAGTTAAAAAAAATTAAGTGAAAAAATGAGAGGGAAGTACTTCACATAACCCCATCAAAGAATGGAAGACAAGCAAAAATAAAGGCCCAGCAGGTGTGGATACCCAATGCAAGTCCTCACCTTAAGCCTTCTATATTTGTTGCCATTGTTTCATCTAGTCTTCTAGAAGAATTAGAGGGCATTCCATATCCAGCTTCCGTAATTCTTAGCGTTGGCTGGCTAGCCGGGGGTGTAAATATAGGAGATGCATCTAAGGAACGCTTGGGAAATTGTACTCCAGAACGCTGCATTGGTAAAACTCGAAAATTATCAAAACTACTTCTCTATGGATTAACTCGTACACATACCTTGCTATGCACAAAGAAAGCTCACCCTTAGTTCCTCATATGCCCAGTAGTAGTGGGGATGCTTCCCTTGAGGCCCACCAAATGCCTCTTGCCAAGAATCCAATAAAACCAATATCTTATCTCTTACAAGCATATCTGACTGCAAAAACGATCCAAAGTCAAAACTATGTGAGATCAAAGCCGTGAACATACAAGGACACTGATCAGAGTATCAGACCATCCAATTGACATTGAACACAACAAACAGAAAATATAAATTGAACCATCAGAAAGAAGACAGAAAAACAAGAAGGATGGAAAAAAAAACATCCACATCATTTGTTCACGCCAACAAATTTTCAGCCAGCCTATTTTGCAGTCTCTTGGTGTCTACCAATCATGTATAATCTCAAAATCCCACCCAAACTTTCTAGATGTAGATGGGGAGGGAAAAATGAAGAAAAAAAGGACATCAAGCACAGGCCCTCGTAAGATCAAATCAATCCACCAAAGATGAAATAGCTTTTGCAACAAAGTCCGAGTGGAAATGGTATTATGTAAGCACCTACTTAAAACATGGAAGCATAGTGTTAGCACAAAGGTTATTAGAAGTAAGCAAGTATCACTGTGACATTGCTATGCAGAGGCTCATAACAAGAGAGTAAAATATGCTCTTCTTACTTTATAATTGTTACTCCTGACGACAAGATTAAAGTATACGACTATACGGATCCTCCCCTGATGAAGGGTAATAAAGAGGAAAAAACAAACATTCGTGAGAGCATTGTGATGGGCCACATACACACAATTTGTACACAGGGAAGCAACTATAACAGATGCAACATGTTCTGATGTTTGATTTCAAAGGAGTCAAAACCGATTCCAAGAAAACTATGAAATACGGGAAACCAGACCCATCATTCACCAACTTAAATGGTAGCAACTTCCAGTCACACGTTATCGCATGCGCATCCTCAACATATACAATTTTAATCATTGTTCCAGGATTTTACCTCTTCTGGGGATATTCAATGTTTTTACAGCCTAGCATGCAGTGAAATCCTAAGTAAATGGATTGAAAATAAAATATTTAGCATTTTTTTTAGAATATCTGTATGTTCAGATGTCTCAAGCATCAAATTTATCTTTAATATAAAACCCAAAAGCACAGTGATAAATTGCTTCCAATTAAAGAATCACACGGAACTAGCACAAACAACTTTAGATGCATGAATTAAAAAATTGAATATTAACCTTTTTCTTTACTATCTTGACCATCTCTCCTAATATATTCTTCTCAGCAATTTGAAAATGAACATAATCACCGCAGTTTTTCACCATTGTCTCCAGAAGCTGCAAAATGCATTCCGCAGACAAATAATTAGTTTTCAAAACTTTCGCACATGTAGCATCAAAAGAATTCCCACACTGCACAATTTTGGCTTGGGTATATTGACAAGAAGCAAAAAAAAAATGGTGAACCAAGTGACCAGTAGAACGTAGAAATTTGGATAAATAATGCAATCAAATCATCAACGGGATAGAAAGATAACACAAAAAAGATTCCAACCAAAATTACCGTCAAAGAAAGTATTTGCACTTTAGAGTTCTTGTGCTGCAGCCTCTTTTTAACAGCTTTCACAACATCTTTTGCCTGCCTGCGTATTCAAACATACACCATCAGTAACCAGCAAACTTGTATTCCACTTTCATTCTCTTTCAATTAATTACAACACTCCGTTCTCTTTCTGTTTATTACAACAACGAAATTAAAAAAAGACAGGCAAAATACAACTGATATTGAAATTTACCAACACCAAAAGTGGCTCTGTAGAAGCATTGGGGCTCTCAGAAATCAACCAAACTGGCATATCTCCATTAGCATATAAAGGTCAAATTATAATCTATCGCCATCATATAAGATCATTCATCTTTTATATACTCATGATTGATAAAAAAATATCACATACCAAAAGGCAACAAAAGAAGCTAAAACAATCATAATTAACACAAGCCTACACCATGCGGACAGATGAAAATCGCACGAAAGTATATCAAGGTGCTAGTATTATCATTCAAGTAACCACATAATTCAACCATCAAAGGCAACCTCGTAAACAAACGCGCGCGCACAGAGTATGAAGGTTCAAAAGTTTTTAAAAATTACCAACGAAGAGAATTAACGGAATCGCAGATATCGATATTCATAGTCCAATCAGGCCCAATCAGAAGGTCGCTCGTCGCCTTCTCTACTGCCACCGTCGCCGACGACGAAGAAGACATTTCTCTCTTTCTCTCTCTTAATCTTACCCTTTCTCTCTCACATACAATTGAAACCTCCTTTTATTTGTTTATTTCGTTCAAAACAACCAAATAAGGAAACAAAATAATAATAACAATTATATTTATATTTATATTTATAAAATACTAGATAATATGCGCTGCTCACAGTCTCTATCTCCCTCCTCGTCAAAGTCTCTTTTTCTCTTTTGGATTTGCTGGAAACTACGCCGCTTTTGACCCCGTTTGGCTTCGTGGAAAATTCTTTCAGAAATCCTAGAAAATCATTCGAAACTTTCTCGGTTTTTTTCCTGCAGCTTCACTCCAAAAAAACCTAATTCTCTTGGTCGCAAATTAATTTTCTCAGATTCTCGCTCGCTTTCTTTCTCGCTTTACATCTACCGAAATAGGCGCGTCTGAAATTAACACCGTCTCAGCCCTCCCCCGAACGCTTTCGTAATACCCTAATCTAATTCCACTCTCAACACAAACACGTGAAATGCACTCGAGCGTAATACCAAGCGCCTGCGGATGCGATTGGAGAATGCCCTTTTTTATTCTTTTATGATAAATACCTTCTTCTTTTTTCCTTTGAATAATTAATAGACCATCAAATTGAGCAATAGAAAGACTCAAAAGTAAAAGATGCGATGGTAAAGGTGAATTACAAAAGGCATAGCAGGACTACAGTAGCACAGAAAAAAAATGGACAAAGAAGATTATCGTGAGTCCCAATCAGGGATGGGTTTGTCTGTTAATTTATGCATATATTGGTGACCATTTTTATTTGGTGTTTTGGTTGGTATTAACCACATTCCTTAATCAGACGCATGGATGTCTCAAAACTCTTGTCCAACAAATGTGGAAGTAACGTTTTGCACAACCCACAAGTTAATAGTTGAGAGGGTTATGATATAACAATCAACCTCCTCAATCTTAATCTTAAAAGAAAAAGAAAAAAATAGCTCTCGTGGCCCGTTTGCCTTTTGACGCTCGAGGCATGTCTATCTAAGGAAGATAAAGTAATCTAATGATTTTAGATAAAGTAATTTGATGATTTGTAAGGGTTGAAGCACATAATGGGATAATACTTTGTGACTATTAAGATTATCGTTGATTTTGAATCGTGATAATATCAAACATCATACCATTTTGGAAGATTGTGATATATAATCATGTGTGACGATTTTGACGTTGAGAGTTGATCACACTCTTAAAATTTATGATTTATCTTATACGTTGAGATTGTACATCATTTCTTTTTTAAAAAAATGAGATTAATTTGACTCTGTAACGGTCGCCTATTTTGTGAGATCTTCCCTCTGCCACTACAGCACATTATAAAAGACGCCCTTCATTTCTTTTGGGCGTGGAGGAATTAGGAGTTTGAGTTGAATCCGACACTATGATCAACTTATGGCTCTCTTTGTTATATCGGCAATATGTGTATTGGGTACGAGTCTTATGTTGGCTTCTTAATTTCTTTGCAAGCATCAAATGTTTTAATCCTGACTCGTGAAGTTGAATGAATACAGTATATATATGCCCTTATGCGCATAGTTGAGTTGATCCCTGGACCCTAGTAGTAATGTAAAACCATAACTAAAATACATTGACCATATGACTACTCTAATCGAACTAAGCCAACTCAAACTTTTGCAAAGCTCAAGCTCAAGCTCGGACAAATATATAACTGTCAAGGTATTTGATTGTTGACTCGTCAATACTTTTACTTATGGAGTCCACCCAACGATTAATTGATTTTTAATGTGACACCTCTGTTGGATGTCGTTATCGGCTTGGAAAATTCAAAGGAAAGGTGGCCATGCATGATAACACCACTGCCCGGTTTGGTTGCAGATAACGAAAATTTATTAAACAAACTGGTTTTCAAACTTAATCAGCATTAGTTGATAATCATATTTAATGATGTTATCAGATGTTTGGATTTTTTAAAAAAAACATAAGATAATTTTATGCGGAAGTAGGCTTTTATTCGATGTAGGGTGTGTAATATTAACACAAATCTTATACCATCATTTTGTCTAAAGACAAACTAATATATTAATATACAAACTTAATGCAAGATTAAGATTAAATTATACAATGATTAATTTATTCATTAGATAACAATATTATTATTATGACATCACATGCGGAATCTCAAACAGAACCTTCAGTGTTGATAAATGGCTCCATACAGAAAAATTAAACTGGACCCAGCTTAGCTTATCCTTCACTTTATAGCTAGCTTGTTGATGACGATAAGGAACTCCGGAGAAGATAATAGTATCCGTTAAATACTCACTCAATTCAATAGATGGAGGCTCCGGGCTCGATCGATGTGGATTGCTTTGACTCGAGCTGGGCTGTCGCTCATCAAGAACAGATTCTTAAATCTATCCGCTTGAAAAAAGGCTGTAGGAAGACCAATAAAGCCCACCTCAGCGAAACCCAATGATTATGGCAAAGATGGACTGGCCCAGCCCAAAACCATGTCCCCTTGTCTTGTGCGTAATATGTGCGCTACTGGGAATACATTAATGTTAATACAATGTTAAGCGTTTATAAAATATTTGTATGTATGTATTCGAATTAATTTATATTTTTAGACGTACTTAATTCATAATTCTCGAAATTTTTTAAATTTAAAATAAATAAATAAATAAATATAATAAAATTTGATAAATTTGATTCGTGTTAGGGTTCAAAAAATTAAATCGGACAAGATTTTTGTACTTTGACCTAGACCTGATTTTAAAATGATTTTTTTTTTACTTTTGGATATATACGAAATCAATTCTTCCATCAGAATACATGAGAATTTATGGTCTCCAATATATAAAATATTTATGTGATGATGTATATTTCAAGATAACACGATACATGTCTAGATCGAAGAGTTGAGATAGCATAATTGTATATTTCATGGATTGATGATGATTCTGACACTAGATGATGTATGCCAAGACTAGCAAGTTTAGGTAGGATGGCCAGAGAAGTCACTCATTCGTGAATAACGAATGTAACTCAACACTATTAATCGTGGATGTCACTTGACACGACCAAGCCTCAAGTTTGATTTCAGGAGGAATCACTTAATTACTTCAAGGCTCAAGCAAGAGACACTTGCAAAAAAAGAGAGGATAATATCCAACATTATCATACTTTTATTTCTCTTTGATATACATAGCCAAGTACAAGACTCCAGCACTAAAGCAACTTACTATATGGACAGAATAACACAACGGCAAGCTATATATAAATTACTAGACATTAACTGATAACAATACTTTGACCATAGCATACTTATGCATCCCTACACCCAGCTGATAGTACGCACGTAATATGTGCTTTTATTATAATTAGTATATATAAGGGTTTGAGATCTAATCCCCACCGTTGCGATCCTCATGCATGATCAGCACAAGAGTTGCGATGAAGGCGTAGTCCACATTGGGATACACAGTCACTTGGCAGCTGTCAATGACAGTCTGCTTCTCTTGCTCACGTATCTACATATATAGCATTAATAAACTGAGTTAGAACTTAAATTGACCTACGTTTGGTGAAAATTATGGATGAAATCAAGAGAAATGAAATGATTGAATTAATTAATTAATTACCGCTGCAATAATGTCGTCCAAACCTAGACGGGTTATAGTGCCTGAGTTCCAGCTTCCTTCGACCTTGAAATCAGGCACAGTCTTGAAATCAGACACATCCTTTTTCGTTTCAGTATTGGCCAAGTACACGTACAATTCAGACTGGGCAATCGGATTTCTCCCAACACTGAAAAGCAAATCTCTAAGGTGTGTGCTATCTCCTCTGAATACTAGCCATCCCCTAAGGCCACTAAATTTCTGCAATCATCATAACACACATTAATAATAATAAACTCTAGACGCCTCGTTTGATTCGGTCAGATTCAGATTCAGATTCAGTAGTGATTCAAGAGATCGAGGCATAGATTTACATGTTTTTGTATAGAGACGAGGGGTTTGTCGGAGGCATCAAACAAGACACGATCTTTCAAGGAGAAAAGGTGTTTGTCCTGAATGTCAGTGACGATGCCGTATTCACGGGGCTTCTCTGTTTTTGTAATGTTGAGCACGAATGGGCGAAGTGTCAGGAACTCCGGGCCGATCACCACAACACTGCTCTTCGACTCAGGGCAGTTCGTCATGTACGGGATTGGTTGAGCCTTCGACAGAGGACAGTTCATCATGGCCGGGATTGGTTGAGCCATTTTCACAGAGACAATTACACAAACAGATAATTTTGTTTTGATTTCTGATGCAGGGAAACATATGATAAGATTGGCGATTATATAAGCCCCTCGTTCAGCATCTGGTAGCGTGAATGTCCAGCGACTACGACAAATGGCGGTCCGTCCTCGTATTAGTGGATGTTTTCGCCGTCTTAAGATTCCCTGAAGGTTTCCTTTGGTCCCCTCCCATCTCTGGCTCTCTCAAGTCTCAAACGTCATACTTTTAATGTCCAAACCCGGACAAGTCGACATTAACGGATGTACTGGCCATGGTGTCCATTTTCCAAAGGAGGTAATAAGTTTGAATTTTTGATTATGAGATCGCATCTCATCCAAAATTTGATTCGTGTTTATCAGATTCAGATAGATAGTATCTCATCCAAAATTCGATTCGTGTTGTGTCCATTTGATAAAAAGTTGGCCTGAGCAAGCAATTGATTTGAATCAGAGAAGGCACACGTCATTAACCCAGCTCACCAGAGACAACAATCGAAGCTAGACTCCAGTATCTAGCTTACCAAGGCTGATAAAAAATGCATACCATATGACTCTAATCGAACTAAGCCAACTTAAACTATTTACTGAGCTCAAGCTCAGACAAATATAATACCTATCAAGGTATTTCATTTTTGATTTGTCAACACTTCATTTATGGAGTCCATTGAACAATTAATTGATTTTTAATAGATTTCGTCATCGGCTTGGATAATTAAAAGGAAAGTTGGACATGCATGATAACACCCCTGTCCTCTTTGGTTAACAAAATTTTATTAAGTGGTGTAGCGGATTGGCTAGCAAAGGGTGGTGTGAAAAGGCTGAATGATGTTGTATTGTGGCAATAGGAAAAAGTGTGTTGATGTATCCATTTTATACTCATTTTAGTGCTTTGATTTTTATATGTTATTGTCTATAAATGGATGGAAAGAAAATATTTTCTATGAGAATCTTTAATGTTTTGAATTTCAGGAGATATGCCTCAAAGTGTTGTAAAATTAGTAAAACTGGGATTTTGATGCAGAAGAAACGCTCGAGCACTGGAGCACGCTCTAGCGTGCTAAAACTGCCTTTACAAACCAGGAACTTTTCGACTGATGACATGTTGGAGCACCTGAGACTGCTCGAGCATTATTAGGCGAAAATGATAAATATCTGCAACTTTGACTTTTTGAAAACTTACTAAAAATAGTAAGTTTCAGATATTTATGGAAAGTAAGTGAATCATTATGGAGGGATATTATTTTATATGGGAGGACTTCCATTTTCACAAAAGACAAGCCAACACAAGGGAAAGAAGAGAGAAGATAGGGAGCTTTGGGTTTCTTCTTCAAGATCTTCCAAAGAAAAGCTGCAAAGATCCTTCCATCCATTGAGGGGGTTTTCTTCTTCTACTCTAGTTCATGATTCTTACTAGTTTATTTCTCTTGTTCTTGAACATGGTTTGTAACTAAACACTTTTCTATTGGGATTGTGATGTAACTCATATTGAGGATTATGAGTTAATAGTTATTGTTATATAAATTCACTTTATAGTTCTTGCCTTTAATCTCTATGCTTATGAGTTTGTAGTCTATTTAGATGTTTGATCACCATTTGAGTATGCTTGTAAACTAACCTAGCTAAGACTAAGGAACGATCCGAATTCACATGTCTTAGTGGAATTGAGATTAAGGAAATTAATTGTCGAATCTGAGATCACAGATTAGATGATTAATTGGTTGTTATAGTTCTTTAGAACTTAATGGGTCATTAGTCTTGTGTTAACAACTGCGATCGAACAGGATTAACATTTGTTAGTGATATGTGTTGGCACCGTGACTGAACGAACCAACATATTTAAGAAAAGAATCAACCTTTGAATTGAAATTGAATCTATATATTTGATCATTGTTACTCATAGTTTGATTGTGTGGTGAAATCATTATCCAAATATCCTCTCCATTACTTGAAATCCAAGATTGTTAAGCTTTATTTTAATTGTTAAGCTAAGTAATCCTAGTTGAATTGTTACTTGTCCTCGTGGGATTCGACCTCGTGTTTGCAGTCATTATACTAGTATATTTGATTCGTGCACTTGGGAGATTTAACACATCAGCAGTGCTGACGGTAAAAGTAGTGCAGTGCGGGTGGTTTTACGGAGAGGAGATGGTCAGCATTTTTTTTTTTTTTGAGATTATGCTTTAGTTCTGTGTTTTCCTTTCTTCTTTACTTGTTCTGTTAGTTGATTAAGTTTTTTCTCAAGTGTTTCTCTTTGAAGACCTATTTATACATTGATATGTTAGTTGATTAAGTTTTTTCTCAAGTGTTTCTCTTTGAAGACCTATTTATACATTGATATTTCTACGCCATTAGCGAATATGAAATCTCGAGGCTAAGCCTTTTTATAATTAAAAAAAAATAAAATAAAACCAAACAACAATTAGTCTGCAATAGTAAATTGTATGCCAAACTTACATGCCATCATGTCTTGAATAATCAATACCATGTACAAACCCTTTCAGTTGTTTTACTTCGGCCCGATCACTATAACAGGGCTTCCCGGCATAGGGTTGTTTGTCGTGGCCGGGATTAGTGGAGCCATTTTGTATTGATTTCTGACTATGATTTATGAGATCGGATCTCATCCAAAATTTGATTCGTGTTCATCTTGCATCAATAAATTCCGTCCGTTATCTTTTCGAATAATGCTTCAGAACTGTTATTTGACCCTCATCAAAACCTCTCAGTCGCACCATATTCCCTCAGTCCTTACCCACCTTGAAAATTCGAGAAATTTGAATCTCTGGAACACATTTTCTCTGATATTTTCAAATTCTATGAATCACACAGGGTTCAATGATGAAATTGATCTTTTTTACAGAGTATCGAGGCTCAGGTGTGCCCTTCTGTGTATATGCACACTCAATGCTTTGATATCTGTTCGTGTGTCAAGATAAAGAAGGTCTGAACTAAATTCAGCAAGGCATGAAGAACTTGAGAGGAAGAAGGAGGAAGAAGAAAGCAAACAATCGGAGAAAATTATTCTTTATTTGCTTGCAATTAACAGGTGAATGAGTAGAATACATCATAAATACAGAGATCCCTTGTACTGTTATCATTGTGACGATGACCTTTGTTGTTTGTACAGAAAAATACATGAACAGCTAAATAATTCAAAATAAAGATATGGGCTTGAGAGTGTGAGCGTGAGCAAGCAATTGATTTGAATCAGAGAAGGCACACATCGTTAACCCAGAACAAAGCCCACAAAGTGAAGAGAACAGACCCAGCCAACTAAACTTTAAATTGATTTTTAATGGGACACCTCTGGACCTCTGGTGGATATCGTTATCGGCTGGGACAATTCGAAGGACAGGTGGACATGCATGATAACACCACTGCCTTTTGGGTCTGTTCGGGAGAGAGCTTAAAGGTTCGTATAGTAAATCAAATAATTATTCAATTCACAGAGAATTTTTTGTGTGTTTATGCACAAATCCAATTTTAAACCAATCAATCGAGGGTAGCATCTGTCACTCGACACGATCAAACCTCACGCTGATTGTAGGAGGAATCACCAACTCCAAACAAAAGACACTTTCAAAAAATATTTTGAATAATATCCAACTTTATCATACTTTCATTTCTCTTCGATATACATAGCCAAGTACAAGATTCAAGCACTTAAGCAACTTATATATATATACTGAACACAACTTTCAAGCCATAATTACTGGACTTCTACCATACAGACTGAAGACTTTTAAAGTTTCGACACATAAAACATTTTCCAAGACATATATATAATTTCTGCAATAATTTTATAATCATGCATCACTACACCCAGTTGATATGGAGATACTATCACGTAATATGTGCTTTTATTATAATAAATAGTACAGGGGATTGAGATCTAATCTCCCCCGCTGCAATCCACATGGATCTCCCCGCTGCTGCGATCCTCATTGATCTCTTGAAGGATCACCACAAGAGCCACGATGAATGCATAGTCCACATTGGGATACACAGTCACGGAGAAGCTGTCTTTGTCCAAGAGAATGCTAGCGCCGAGCGGCAGTGTGTTTCTTATGCATCTACAATATATATATTGCATTAATTATCTAAGTTAGAACATAAATAAATTAAGCTACGTTTGGAGAAAATTATGAGTTAATGAATTCCAGAGAAATGGAATGATTTGAATTAATTAATTACCTGTGCCACAATGGTTTTCGAATCTCCAAGGTATATAGTGCATGAACTCTCGAGCCAGCTTCCTCTAACCTTGAAATCAGGCACATCCTCTTTCGTATTATTGGCCAAGAACACGCTCAATTCAGTCTTGAACTGGATCAACGATGATTTCCTGGCACTGAACAGCAAATCTTTTTCGTCTGCGCTATCTCCTCTGAATACTTGCCATCTCCTATGGGCACTTAATATCTACAATCATAACACAAATTAATAATAAACTCTCGTCTCGTCTTGATTCAGTCAGCTTCAGAATCAGTAGTAATTCAAGAGATAGATTTACCTTCTGTTGGAGAGAGACGAGGGGGTTGCCGGAGGCATCAAGCAAGACACGGCGATCGCGGAGGCTAAAAAATTTACCTTTGACGGAGAAAAGTACGGTTCCGTTAACGTCAGTGACGCCGAAGTTACCTTTAGTGAGCGACCAAGTTTTAGTTTTGATGGTGAGATCGACAGGGTAGTTTGCCAAGAACTGCGGCCCGATCACCACAACAGGGCTCGCCGGCACAGGGTAGATGGTCATGGCCGGGATTGGTTGAGCCATTTTCACCGAGGCAATTACCCAAACTGATAATTTTTTGTATGGATTTCTGATTATGATTTATGCAGGAAAACATTTGAAGAGATGACGTTAAATAAGCCCCCTGTTGTGTGCCTGATAGTGTGAATGTCCAGCGAGTGCGCGGTGGGGACGCTATTCCATGGCCAATATGCCATTTACATCAAACATGTGATACACGAATGCTGGTCCGTCCTCATATGAGTGGATGTTGCCATCGTTGCGACGACTCACTATTCCTTACATACGGAGATGGAGATTACCAACTCTTCTTTTGGAGAAGAAATTTCGTCATTTTATGCAGAGATCGAGCTAGGCTCGCTGATTTTTAAAATTTCAAGCACAGTGAAGCTGGGCCTGGAGTTAACGAGCACAAGTAGAGCCCTGAGAAGACCACTTCATTTTGTTTGTTCATGAAAAGATTTCAGTCTTCTCGCCAATTTTGCTAGCGAACTAACTAAACCACAATTTACGCAATTTCTAGTTTAAAGAAAATTTCAGTTTTTGAGTGACAAGTACTGTTGTCTGTCGATTATAGATTGCCTTTCTTAAAGTGAACCTCTCGTTCTTGTCGGTGTGAAGACAACCTGGATGGATGGCTGGATTTTGGAAATTAATTCGCAATAATAATAACATCTTAATAAAAAAGAAATTAAGATTTCAGATTCAATTTTCTAAAACACATGCATTTCATCATTTTATCGGATGTGCCCCAAGGGACACTTGCGCGCTTCATTATGAACAATATAAATGCATGCAAATACGTAATAATATATACATATATATATACACACACACACACAAAAAAAGAAGCTTCGGAGTGAAATCCATCATAAGTTCCATGATTTATAAAATAAAATAAAAAGCGAGAATAATTATATATACAACCGATGGTATATACATATAAAGCTCATATGTACCTAACTATTAATTATATGTACTCTGATCTTTAGGATATTTATTTAATGCTTGCTTTATCTCTAATTGTATATATGTAGGACAGCTTGAAACCACTGAATTAAGTGGCAGGTTTATGAGGAACACTTTCTGAAGAAAGGATTAATTCCATGTTCACCTAGTTTAATTCAAACCGAAAATATTAATGTAGAAGAGACTTGTGCATTTTCTCTAAAAAAAACATTAATTTTGGAGAAGAATTCATTCCTAAAAAAAAATGATTTTATATCATGAAATGAGAAAGAAAATGCCTTCTCCTAGTGCTCACAATAGGGGACATAAACGGATAAACCTAACCCATGACAAAATGAAGATAACAAGCAAAGAGAGGAGAACAAGAACACAAACAGAGGACAACTGCTTAAAAGCTAACTTTTGAGTCTCACAACCGAAATTCCCATTTGATCCATTTTAATGTCAAGCATTTAGCTTTCTCAGGAAGATCCGTCCACTAGCGAAAAATCTCGAGATATCTACTATTTGAAGCTTTAGTAGACATGAATTCAGCAATACCTTTAATTTTATGAAAGATATGGGAAAACTTAATTTAAGCATTGATACAACAAGAATGAATCTGTCTTCTTAGGTAAATTAATTTCCAGGATTAGCTAGCATTAGAGGACAAAATATTAATGACTACTAAAGATTTCGGTAACCAAGAGAGGAAGTCAATAGAATACCATCATAAATAGCTTCCATTTCAGCAAAAGTGATGGAGTTAACTCTATAATAATTTCCAAACTATCTCTAAAATTTCCAAACTATCTAGTGCACGTACAGGGATTTTTAAGTTGAAACTTGTGCAACTTAGGCTGGCTTGCAAAATATAGTTGGATTTGGTCAATAATGCAGTTTATAATAGAATCACTAGAAGGGAGTATGTTCTCATACCTGCCTTTGCTTCTTGCTAGCCAGATATTCTAGCAAATGAAAGGAGGAATCAAACTAGCTAAGGATCCCAAAGCAAAAGATTTCTTTCTTAATTTCCACAATTCAGGCTGCAGAAAAAGAATCCCAGCATATATAAAATCTGGACCAAAGTTTTTAAAGAAAAGACCAAAATTGCATAGGTAAAGGACTTTCCCCAAAAATCATGCAAATCAGGTTTAGAAGTACTAGAGATACAACACTGACATTTAGAAACCAAAAAAATGCATTTTTTTTTAGGTTTTCATCAAGGGCCAGTCATTGATGCAACAATTCTCACATAAAGATAGAATTTTTATTGGGGATCATGGGATGCCATATGGATTCAAACAAATGCTGCTATTTTTTTTAGACAAACGGTTATTTTATTTCATAAAAGGGAGAAGAAAACCCTTCTCCTGGGACTAACAATGGGGGATATAAACCAAACCGGGACGAGAAGAAGAAAACAATTAACATGGAAAAAAAAACAAGAGTTGCAAAAGAACAAGAAGATACAAACTACAAAAAACAAAATAAACTATGATTTGAATCTGACAGCAAGAATTCTCATTTGATGCATCTTGAGCATGCCTTTAGCTTTGACAGAGAGATCTCTGAACCTGCAAATTAGCTCAAAAATTCTGTCGTTTGAGGCCCTAGTAGCCATAAAGTCAGTCACACTATCAATCTCATGAAAATATGATAGAAGTTAATTTGAGCATTTGTACGATAAGATATAATCTACCTTTTAATGCAAATCAAACTCCTATGACAGCGTTAGACTCAATGATAAGATTATAAAATACTGCTCATTACCATTGTTTTGTTATCGATCAGTGCATCAAAACTAGAAGGCACTTTATCAATGTACAGCATATGCAACTTTTCATGATCTCCGATTACCGATCGACACTCATCCGATCATAAGACAGTCATTGACTATCCATCTTAATCTCTCTCCTCGATATATATATATACACACACACACACACAAAATTAAACCACTCGATGATATATCTTTGGCCCCTCAATTATCCTCATTTTAAAAAAAAAATTCTTTTCATAATATTACGCTTGATATTAATACACATATATGTATGTATGTATACATGCTGAAACTAGGAAAATTGATATTGAGTTGGACTCACCCGAAGATGAATGGAGCGAATTCATCAATGGAGTACTAGTTGAAGTGCCAATTAAAAGGTGCAGTAGTGTTCATGATGGGGAAGACGGGCACATGAACAACTAACTCGCTCAAGAGTAATTAAGGTGACACTCATAGCAAGTATATATATATATATATATACATACGAGTTAGTAATGCACGTGCCCTGCTTCTCCATCTTGCTCACACTCACCCCGCCGCCTTCTTCTGATGATCAATATATATCTCATGTCTCTCTATATGAGAATATCGAGACAGATAAACGAAGAGAGCAGAGAGCAGAGAGAGAGAGAGATTGGGGGCGGCTTAAAATGGTGAGTTTTGGAGGCTCGTCTGCAAATTTCTCTACCCCAATCCCATTTATTTATAACAAATTAGGCAAATGGTGCTATTTTAAAAGGAAGAATGGCATTTGGGGCAAGTAATGAAAGCTAGCTCCCGGTTGGGCGTGGGACCCTCTCAAGTTTTTTCTGCCCAAACCGCGGGTTGTCCTACAACACAGGACCACACGAACATTACTGCAATATGGGTGCAATTGCCTACCTGCCCCTCGCTACTAACTTTTTTATATATATATTTTGTAATTTTTCTCACTTTTGAAAAAGAAAAACAATTTTTTTTCATTTTTAAAATGGTTATTCCTGTAATTAATTAATTAATTAATTTAGTGGTTAGTAAGTGAATGGTTGTTAGTCCTAATTAAGAGCTTCTTAATTACTTTTAGCATGGGACTGGTTTAATTTATATCATTGAAATGGTCCAAATGTTTACTTGACATTTTCCGTGTGGAATAAAAATGTACCAGTTTCTGGCTTTCTGCGATGAACGAGCAACTTCAATTCGAATTCTCTATCGATCGATCTTAAGCACACAAAACAGGAAAAAAAACTCAAAATAAGTCAAAAGAATTAATACAAAAAATGCAATTATCTGTTTGGTAAATCCAGCGATTCTTCTCTCTTTTTTGGCATTAGGAAATTCTCATTCAGCGTGCTCACCAAACAATTGTGTTTGACAAGCGGTCAAGACATATTCCATGGGCCAAAAATCTCATGCAAAGAGTCGAAACTGCTGGACATGAAAGATGAACATGTGACCTTTGTGGTCCTTGTGCATTTACAAGGAGTTATCACATGTCAACTTCATCACCCTAACGAAATTCCACAATTCGCTATTGCTTTTATTTATATTGATATTCTAGATATTGTATATCAATCATATATATGGTCAGTGGCATAGAGGCTGCTGTGTATATGTTTCATGTGAAAATTTTCACGTCAAACTTTTGAAGAAGAAAATTTCGGCATGCATGCATGTACCTATTGTTCAGCGTAGAAGAGTCAAGAGTGACGTGTAGGGTTTAAAAACTAATATTGAAGAAAATTAATATTGAAATTTAAAGTATTTAACAATTAGGGCACAGAACACAAATATTTCTAAAGTTGCTTGTGGTTCGTGAATCGTGATACTTTTTTGATCGCTTGTGATTCTTTTTCATTTACCTACACTGGAAGAAAAAAAAGTGACGTGTATGGTTTAAAAGCATTCGTGATTGTACTAATTGTCATTTTTACAAGACCCACTATTTGTTTTTTCAACCCTACTTCCGATGATATTTTGAAGGTCATAGATGCTTCTCATGTCCAAGCCAAAACTTGAAAAGAATGGGTATTTTTTTTCTTCCATTTGTCATCTTTTACGACCACAAATTGCACATGGATGCCAAAATTGGAAGCATCACTACTCTCTTATGCACACATTACTCACGACACTAAGTAACAATAATATCTCCATCCGAACTTTTGTCCAAAAATTTAGATCGACTACGAGTCTACGAGAAAAAACTGATGAAATCTACTATTACTAAGTAACAACGAAATAAACAATCAGTCTATGGGCATTATTGTGTCTACACTAACGACAAGTTATGAGAGATTTAGCACCCTAAACACGTGTTTAGCTATCTTAAGTTGTAACTGGTCTTTGTGCGTCATTGAGAGGTAGTGTAAGATATTAATAGGGATAACTATTCAGCTATTCTATCACTTAAAATAGTAATTAATTAAGATAAACTTCTAGAATTGTAATTAGTGGCTGTTACTTTAACAATACATACATAATATTAATTAATTATACTCGGTTATAGTGCTCCTCCTTTTACAAAAATATTCATCATCAAATTTAAAATGTTTTGATTTGATTAAAAATGCGCATTTTAGGGCATGATGAGGTTGGTGCAAATTAATGAGGTCAGAAGTCTGTCAAGTTGGCTCGCCATTTGGATATTCACTCTCCCAAACTAAAGACACGTTTTTGAGTTGATGACAGATTACATCCGAAGCTGTGTTAATTAGGCATTAGTTCAGACGGATCATCTCCTTATTAATTAGCTAGGTTCATCCAAATTATTAGTCTTGTAGGGTTAAAAATGGGACCTAACCCCCCTATAGGTGGTGTTTACAGTATATATCTCATAGAACTGTCGCAGGCTTCTAATTAAATTGGAACATTCAGATCCCGAATACAGGTCAGTAAGTGGAGGAATGGAAGTGTCGGGCGCATACAGGTCAGTAGTAGAAACTGTACCTTAAGTCCATCGATCCTTTATAATCAACCAGTTAAGCGTGCGCAAGCAGATCAGTTCTTATAGCTTGTGTGCCAGAGGAAAACGTACTGTCAGTTTAGAGTTCAAGTTCGGCGAGTAGGTCTTTCGGGTCTATATCTATTGGACACGTACGCCAGCTCTTTTCTTCAATATGCCACTAAGCATAACCTGAACTTCCTCTTTCTTTGTATATTAAGATGTGACTTCCACACATGTGAATGTGCATATATGAGTGAGAGAGCAATTTCTGAGTAGATATCCATATGTACGTTCACTTCAAAACGATTGTGGAAATCTTTGGTATCCTATAAGAAAGACACCAAAAATTAATACCTTATCGATGTAACAAAATGTATGGTCCAGCCCCCCCCAAAAAAAAGCACATTGGTCACACATTATTGGCAGATAGCAATATGAAAATAGCTTTTGATTACTGTGTCATTCACTCTTGTCTTAATCAAACTTTTTGTGTGGGGAATTAACTATAGAATGCGCCTCTTCATGCTCCAATTGATAATTGAACTTTTTGAAAGATTTCCATGATTAATCCAATAATTTAAACTATTAATTACTTTTACATATGGTGTGTGTATGGGACTTTTTGTTCTTTTGTGGCCGGGAATTTGCTGGGTGCAATGCAGCCATTGATGACGTGGCATTCCACTAAGAACATTGATAGTGATATGAGTAACAAAATAATACTTTTAAAAATTAAACCTAATTAGTGACTGATAAAGGAAGGTACATTTTAGAATGTCTTCATTAATATTTTATTTCAGTCATGTCAATTTGAAAACTATAGTTGACATCACATTTGCAAAAGAAATATTATATATATATACACACACATTCTCTCTACCCAAGTAAGTGGGTTTGTGAGGTGGTGTCGTATAAATTATAGAAATAGGAGGGAGACAAGGATGTAGTAAGTAGGTGAAGGTGTCATTACACAAAATCTTGTGCATAATGGATGTATCACTTGCAAGCACAATATCAAAGAGTGGAGCTAGCTAGGTATTAAAATAATTGGATATAAGTCTTTATTATATATAAATCATATGCACAAAAAAATTGTCTCACTTGTTGACAAGTCAACTTTCAACTGTTGACCACCAGAGTTTGCATGCTATTCAGTTACTAGGTTTTCAATCAAAATCAAATTTAATTAACCACCAATTTTCATCTCCATATCCCTACCCAATCGTTCAGATCAACAAATTAGGGTTTGCAGAGAAGACTAGCTAGCTAGGAGGCTTTGCCGACCCCATTTGAAATCAAATTGTCGTAGACATGCTTTTTCCAGCTAAATCGCTTTCAAAATAATCTTGCAATGATCGATAAACTAATACGATCTACTTTAGAAGTTGATGAACAAAAAACAAAATTTGGGGACAGATTTCACATTATCGGCCCCCAAATCTGAGAAATCAACTTTATGAGAAAGTATAGGATAAATAATGTAAATGGGTGTATGTAATATGCTTGTCATGCCATCGTCATGTTGGATAATTGATACGATCAATGAAACCTAATTGTACTATTAATTACTAATTATTGTGGTGATTAGTGAGTTTTGAATTATTTTGTTTCTTTGGACTTGGATCATACAATTTTGATTGAATGACATGCACGATCTTTATTTTTTGTCTAATCAACCCGAAAAATGGGAGAAGATAAGCACTATCTTAGCTCAAGTGGGCACTAGCTAGCTAGCAAAGTCTTCATTCGAAACGTCGTCTACAACTTATTTTGCACGAAACCACCAACATCAAACCATCTTATATTAGACCAGTTACACTCACACTAGTAGTGTTGGCAAGGGCGGACCCATGACTGGTTCACGGGGGTCAATTGGCCTCAATAGAAGAAGAAGAAAAAGTTATATTGAAATACATACGTAATTACACTATTGTCCTAATCAAATTTGATAATTTGATCCCTTTAAATTTTGAAAACTTTTACTCAGCCCCTCAAAACTTACAATTTTACCCACCCACTAAACCATCTGGGTCGTCTGCCCTGAGTGAAAATAAATATCATTGTCCGGAACACGTGATTATTGACGTTCATAAATAATCCCATTAGATTAAACTAAACATACAAAAACAATAAATGTTATAAATCCCAAGTGGAACGGATTCGCTAAATCCTAACGAGTTCGTGTATCGGATTTTCATTTTGTAACCTAAAAGACTCATATTCACTAAACCTCGAAGGATTCACTACAAAATTATAAATATCTCAAGTGTTAAACCTTAGAGTCCTAACTATTATACTCTATCGGGTTTAGATACTCAACGTGATTTCAATAAAAATGCAAAAAATAATGAATATATATTATACTATTGTAATATAATAATTTCAGCTCGAATAAACACTTTACACATCATGTATATGAATTACATTATTTTTAAAAATAATGTAATTGAAAAAACACAATAAAAAATATAGACAATGAGTCTTATTAAAAAGATTTTTACACGCTGAGTTCGAATATATAATTTTTTTTAAAATCTAACATGTATTTTGAGAGATAAAACGTTTTAAAGTTTTGTTTATGGAAAAGATAAATAAAAACTGATTTTTAAAAAATTCCAACATGGCACGCCAACATGAAGTGTCATGTAGACTTGGGTTGAGTTGAGCTAATAAAAATTGGGTTCCACAACATTTTTAAAATATCAAATCAAATATGAAAATCTCCCACCGGCCACCCCCACCTAAACCTAATAAGGCCCAAGAAATAGTTTGGCCACGTGTAGAATCAGAATGTGCCTTCACAAAAAAATAAGCACAATGAAGGATCGGATAAGCTAGGGCAACATCAAAAGGCTTCTAGTCATTATGATTATGGCCCACCCAAACAATCTGGGTTAAATTTGGGCTTTCTTGGGCCTTGGATAAATTATGGTTGGCTTTTTTTATACCTGAATAGTCAACATTACTCAACAATCCTTAATTGATTTAACGTTCATAGATAAAACAAGAAGCAACAAATATTCCCTATTTTGTTAATCAAATCATTAGAACACTCAAGATAGGTCGACTAACCACACAAGTTTCAAACAGAAAAGGAGAGAGAAAAGGAACGGAGTATAGAAAAGGAGTTGAAAGATGTTAAATGAAGAGATCCTTCTCCTTCGTGATGATTTAACATCTTAATATTGCCCGTAAAAAGGACAAATTAATTAAGAACTGGGTTAATTATCCCCATACAGAAGGCCCAAAGGGGACTCCTTCTAGATAGCCAGCAAAAGCCCAGGCAGGGACCGGCGGGCAATGTCCCTCGGTTGACTCTGCCAAAAGTTGTGGCTTTCGCGCCCAGTCTCCCAACTATGTGGGTTTATACAGGTCACCGTCAACCATGTATTGAAGTAGTCCCTAAACTGTGTAATCACACCGTCTTTTATGGTCCAGACATGCACCCAATACACATTTTTCCCTTCCCATCCCTCGGCAATCACATACTCACCAACAACTTCAATACTTCTGGGCTCGAACCTGAAATTGGTCTGGCTCGGGTCACCGGTGAGGACTCGCATCATGTGTTGGCAGTTTGGAGGTCCATGGAACCAATACTCCAGGTCACTTGCCACCAGTTTTGTCACAGTTTGCTTGTCGACGTTTGACAATGCCTTGTACAGTGTATCAACAAGAGCCTTGTTTTGAATCTCCGCGGCCGCCTTTGGCTTCAAATCTGATTCAGTAGCCATGTCTTTTGTGGAAGCGAACTAATAATTAATCAAGTATTTCTAACAAGTGCTGCTAAAGTGCTATATGGCAGTCTCTATATATATAATTATATATACAGATAGAGAGAGCAAGAAATTTCAAATTTGGAGGAAGTAATGCGTAGGTGGGACCCTTTTCATGTACGTGTTAATTTGAAACAAAACTAGAGACGACAATATTTGGTTTCTTTTACCGAATTATCCGCTGCAATTGGAGCTCCTGTGATGGTTACCATGTTTTTTTTATATAGAAATTAATTCCATCTCTATCATATCACCTGTATCGTAAGGACGCGGAATTAATTGGTTCTTGTTATCTCAGAGAAAAGAATGACTATATATATATATATATATATATATATATATAATCATTATAACTCTCTCAAGGAGTTGTCGATTTTGCAATATCAAGGGGTCCATCGCAATTAGGTTGTAACAACCAAAGATTTCTATCAAAAAAAAAACCAAAGATCTTCATGGAGTACTACTGAAGATCATTACATTAATTTTCCATTTTAATTTGTATGTCGTCATAATATACAATGATAGGAACACAATGTGGTTGAGCATGATTCGACTGACTTATAGTTCGAAAATCTTGGCAAGACGCATATGCCTGTGACCATTTCTTCTGCTTTGTTGACATCCAAAATATTAATTTTGGCTTGCTTCTTCATCGTTGGTCGATACTATAGGAAGTAAATCTGAAGAGAAAAAAATATTGCTGTCATTCTCGGCGCAAGAGATTACAGGGTGGCGCGTTTACTCTTAGTCGTCTGATCAAGAGTTCTCGTCCTTTTATTGATAGTAGCCATGACATCACTTTCAGCTTGCTGTGCCTCTGATTCCCGAAACCACCCTCCTTGGAAACGATAAATTACAACTGTTTCCATTTGCCTAATGGAGAACTGCATGATAAAATTGTTTCTAATCTGGTCAAATGGTCAAATGGGTTTCGCATAATTGTTGTAATGGTCTTTGATGGATTGTCATGTTACCCTTTCTCTCACATAGCATACCTTTTAAGACTATTTCTTGGAATTGTTAAGAGTTGCCAATTGTAGAGGAGCAGGAGTAAAAAAGATAATAACGTGATAAATTAAAGTGCAAGATGGTCCATTTTGTAACTTCTTACCCTAGTAAAAGCCCATAATGGAAGTGGAGCCATCTTTGGTTTCAAACTTAAACCTAACCATGACATATATTTATGTGAAAATCAAAACACAATAAGACAAATGACAGTCTGGTCCACACTCCACAGTCGACATTGCATTTAAAAACACTAGTTGGATCCAATCAAGAACTGCTCGTGTACATGCATGGTGCTTGGACATTCTCCTAAAAACATTGCACGAGTACATGATTCCCCTGTACAATAATTAATGTAATGAAAATCCTGATGGATCAGTATTTCTATACTGGCGATTCCATTATTGTGTCCTTCCCATAAATCATTGTTGGGTCCTTGAGTACTTCTGTTTGGTATTCGATAAATATGCATTAAAGCCTAGCTTTCTCCGTTTGCTTTACCACACTAGCTTTTTCTAATCCAGTACGTGCAAATATTGAGTAGGAGGAAGGTCCTTCTCAAGCATATAATATTGGATCCTTAGGGTTCCGGTTGGTACATATCGCAAATGACAGATACTGTGTAATGTCATATAAATTAACTTAGTAGAATAGTTATTCGGGTGAATCTTTTGAGTTTTCGTATGAACTTTAAAAGTGATGAGTTCAAATTTCACTGAAAAAAATACCATTGCAGCCACATGTTAAATTTTGGCCTAATTTACCATGTCATCAGGTGTATAACTCTTGTGATCAAAAGTCTAACGGCTTGAGTTTATGTCAATATCGGATGTTCAAATAGAAAATTTGTATGCTATTTTTCTAAATTACTAAGATATAAGTATCTATTTATTCGCCATAAACTACACTTAATTTTTTATTTATTTTTTGATGAGCATAAACTACACTTATATAACCCATTTTGAAGTCTCTCCCGGAGTTTTTTTATACTAAATTTTTGTTAATTAATAACAATTTAATCACATAATTTTAACTAAGTAAAACATATTCAAATTAAGAGTTGGAGAGTGCTTGAAACAAAGCTTGAGATAATAGTCTGATAGGTGCAAAAATGCACCTGTATTTCTGATCTTTAGGGATATTAATTATGATCTTTTAAGTCCAATTACTACTTAATTGGTGTTTTATTGAGCAGGTGATAACTGGCTGGAATATGGGTGATTTAAAGAGTTTTCTGGGCAAACAGTGCAACCTGATTGTGGACACATTGCAGCCAAAGTGCGACCTGTTTGCGGCCGCAGATTTTATCGGGCCAGTGACGTAATGTTAAGGGCTGATGTGGCAAGTAGGGTTTTAAATACTAAAAACTCGACCAGAAATCATTATTGACACCGCTGCACTTCAGAACAAGGGAGAGAAGACGCCAGGAGGAGGATTTCAACACTTTCAAGCATCTCCTTCTTCCCCAACTGAAAATTCTGGTTTATTTATGCAATTCAGTCATGAACATGTGTAACTAAATTTCTATTTAGTTTGGTTTGGTTAGTTTCTTCTACCACAACTCGTTGCACAATCTGATTGACAATTATACCAGGTTTAATTCATTGATTCTCTGAATTTAATGTTGATTTCTTATTATTGTGTTTGCCCGATCAACATCATGATGATAAGAACTGTTAGTTGAATACATTCGGCTAACCCATACCCGGTGTTTGACGAAGTAACAAGAATCTGCATAGGATCCAGATTTGGGAATTGTGAACACAATTGATTAGGTGGTACACCAACGCTTAAGGTTGTGCGATTGTCGACTTTCTCGTTCATATGCTTGTCTTAGGGAAATCTTAGGGTACACCAACCAAGACCCCTACGGTAAGAAAAGATTTTGGGCTGGACCAAAGCCAAATTCGTTGCTTAGGAAAGTCATAATTAGGAGAGCCGGACCAAGGTCTTCTAATTGACAACGGTAAACCTTTAAATTGTGTGATTGCATATTAAGTTGTGTGATTGAGTGACAGTAGAAGAACAACACCAACCCAAGCTAGATCTCCTCCATATTTATTTATCCAATTTTAGCATATTTTAATTGTTTATTTCAATCTGAATTTTCTGCATTATTATTGCTACTTTGTTTGTTTGGTGATTGATACGGTCTCTGTGGATTCGACCCCACTCTCTTTTATACTGTCCCACGACACGTACACTTGCGATTGAGTAAAATCCGTCAATATTTAATATTGCAGGTTTACTTGCAATATTTTATATCGACCATAGTCTAAGTTTAAGAGATGATCAAACGCTGCCGACTGTCAACTCGTAGTGTTTATAAATTAAAAAAATATAGATAAAATGTTGGGTGGTGGGCCACAAAAGCTGGTAGGGTTTTGCATGAGACCGAATATGACTATTTACTTATTTAGTGGAGTTATTGAATTCAATCATTTCGCGTTCGGAGAGGCAGCTGAGGTTTGTATTTTGTAATGGGTCAGGAAGTGATGAGACTAGTCAATTGTTAGGTGAACAGTATCAATCCAATATTTGATATAGAACTCACAAAAGTGATTATTCCATTAATGTTGGTCAATTGGTCAAATGAGTTTTGACACGGGTGCAGCATGCAATCATTTCATCTAATGGAAATGGGTCCATGCATATTTATACATTTGATGACGAGATCCCAACTCTTTAACATTTTTGCTGCTGGTTTGCGATGATGGGACCAAACCAAGTTACAAGTTACAAGCAGAGACGAATATTGCATGAGAACGCAGGCTCCGCTGTGATATTTTTACAGTGAACTCCGCTTTAATACATTTTTGACATATGAAAACCTTTTATTTTATTTTTTGAAAATCACAAACATATTTTGATCACAATTTTGAATTTAACGATATTTTTCTTTTATGTCAAACAAAAATTTAATAGAACGTAAAAATAAAACAGACATAAAATATTTCGAATTTATATCCCCCAATCTCATGCAATATTATCGCAGACACCTCTGCATGCTACTGAATTCCGATTCATTTTTATGGGGGTCAACAAAGTATGAAATATCTTCTGAATCGAAGATCATTCATGGACTATTGGGCATGGGAGAGTAAACCAATATGAAAGGGTCGACCCAATAATTAGCAAACAAAAATAAAATGAGCCAATATTGAAATCCGACCTGCCGGATTCGAACCAGCGACCTAAGGATTCAACTGTTAACCAACTACAGTCCTCCGCTCTACCAACTGAGCTAAGGTCGGTTGTTGGCATCGTGTCATTCAAATAAAATTTGAATAAGCTCTTCGGTTACGATTAGACCTAAATTCCGTTGATGATCCAGAAGAAAGCTACCCCGTGATCATCGCGGTACCAGGATAGCATTCATTGAAACAAAAAATTTAGCTTTACCCCCCAAAAAAATTCCAACTTAAGCTCACTAGATCAGGGAACAGTCGCCTCTCGTATCATCATAGTTTTGTTGGAATCACCAACCATTGATCTGGGAATGAACCCTGACCATCACTTTGCTCCACAAAAGTCTTTTGCCCATAAAAATGTAATCCGGCGTTGGCTCTTCTTCAACACAGCTACTGTCACTATTCTTATCGAGTCTTCAAAAAACCAACCACCAACTCCAAGATGAAGATCCATTATATCCTCTTAGGCCTGAATGTGATCTAAAAGTGTAATCCTTCTTTGAAGATTCAAAGCTCTGGTATCAAATTGCGATCCACATCTATCACTAATCATGTATTATGAACTAGCCGACGCCGTAGAAGACCACTGGGCCCAAGGTTTTATTCTCATTCCAGCCCAAAGTCCGCCCGTATATGTTTATTAGGAATCCATACTCCATACTCCTCTTTTGGGCCTGGTGTTCGGGTCTTTCTGTCCAGCCCAAAATTATCCAATTCAACTTGGCTCGTTTTTGTTAATGGGCCCAAGATTTTATTCTCATTCCAGCCCAAAGTCCGCCCGTATTATGTTTATTAGGAATCCATACTCCATAGTGCTCTATTGGGCCTGGCGTTCGGGTCTTTCTGTTCAGCCCAAAATTATCCAATTCAATTTGGTTCGTTTGTGTTAATCTCATAGTGTCTCATTGGGTTATTCATGTGCTAATAATTTGTTTCATTGTGTGATCGAACGATTGAATAACTTACTCAATTGTGTAAAGATAATAGAACAATTATGTCACATATGTATGAGATATTATTATATATATAGGACTGAGATGTTTAACTCTACTGTTTCTTTTCTCGACGATCAAATTTCAAGCTAAGATTCATAACTCAAAGCTAAGGTCAACAAGAGTTTTTTCTTTTTCTTTTTCTTTTTTCTCTCTCATTTCTTCCAGACAATACAATCCTTGGAAGTTGGAATTTTCTGTGATATACTGATACCCATCATATTCGACCCTCATAACAACGTAGATAGTGGAGATTCTCCCAATATATTTGAATCAAATGATTCTCAAAGGTACACTTTCTTTGCTGGATTCAATCAATCCAAGTTTAGATTTGGACCCAAAAGCAGTCAATGAGCGCTGGAGGCTTCAATATAATATATTACACAAAATTGTTTTGTGATCCAACATGTCGGCAACAAAGCCTCTTCTTTGATGCCAGATCATACTTCATAGGTATTGTATATGGTCAAACCTAGAAAAAAAAACTCACCTAATCCAGAATAGACTATACCCTAATTAATTGACAGTATTTTATAACCAGCAATCTCGACAATTTATTAAAAGACTAAGACACAGTCTTACACCTCATGCTTGCTTGGTTAGTCTTTCAATTTTGAAATCAAGTAGAGAGAGAGAGAGAGAGAGAGAGAGCAACTATACCTGCAGGTCACCATACCCCTCAACCCCCTAGTGAGAATCGGAACCAGCTACTGGTGGTTGCTGGCAGGGGTACCCACCAACGTGGCTACTACCCTTAATTGTCAAGTCTCTGTATATTTAAAAATACAAGTTGCCTAATCAGTAGAGGACCTGATATCATTATTAGCTATAAAATGACTCGGAGACAATAAAAGGACGTCCTTGAATTGTTGATTTGTGCTAATTTGTCAACAGGTCAAAGTTTCTTTTACATCCAGGATTTGAGGAAAACAGCAAAACTAGGATGGACAACCTGGAATGGAAAACATTAACAAGTAAATCACATGATATGCAATGGTTCTGCCCCAATCCGTCTTAATTATAAATTAATTTGTTTTCTTATTCAATTTGGAATTGTCTTCGGTGACTTTTCCTGGAACATCATTTCCAAGAGTCCATGGCTTTTCAGTTCACACGTAAGAGATCATGTTATCAACCAAACAACTCTTTAATTTATGGAGGTCAAGACCAGGACAGCTTTGATAGTGAACCCTCAACCACTGTTTGTTACCATCTAAGCCCCACTGTTTCAAGTTTAGATTATATAAAAATTAAATATCGAGTCATCGAGCTCTATAAAGACAACACTTTCTTTTTGAAAAACGTTCTTTAGATTGGTGGAAAGTTTGACACAGTTGGAATCCTTTTTGGATGTTTTACCAAACCCAAAAAGATTAGACTGTCAGAGAATTTTTGCAGCCATGCAAGTGAAACAAGCAACCCTAATTGACCTGTAATTAATTATAGAATCACATACGCATACACAACGAATAATTAGCCAGTAAAAGTAGATCAAATTGACCGAATGTGTATTCCTTATAATTGACAAACAACGACTATATTTACCAAGACTAGTAAACTTGTGAGGACAAGCAAATCGTCGAATAGATCACAAGCATGTGATTAAGTGGTAGAATTGTAAGAATACGGAGAGGAGTTGTTTACATGAAAAGACGAACAATTGATTAATTAATTTCTATCACAAGCCAATACATTTTGATGCGGTGGTGACTCCACCATCCACAACTAGGTTGTGACCACTAACATACTTGGCTCCATCGCTGGCAAGATAAAGCGCAGCCTCAGCAATGTCAATAGCTCTTAATGTTGGACCTTGAAGATTTGCAATTCCCCTCACAAATTCCTCTGTCTTGTCCACTTCTTGTTCACTTGGAACCCTAAAATTTATAACACAGTCTTCCTCATCATCATCCTCAACCCCTCTCAATCCATTAACAAGCATTGGTGTCGCAACCCCAAATGGAGAAATACAATTAACCCTAATTCCATACCTTCCAAGCTCACAAGCTGTGTTCTTTGTTAGTCCAACAATCGCATGCTTTGAAGCCGTGTAAGCGTGCGGACCGAGCCCTCCCATCACTCCTGCTACACTAGCCATGTTAATTATGCTTCCACAACCTCTTTTAGTCATCACTCTTGCAGCATGTTTGATTCCTAGTGCCACACCTCTTACATTGATGCTCATTATCTTGTCAAATTCATCGGCGTCGAATTCCATAATACTCTTGCGTTTGGATTGATTTCCAAGCACAGCAGCATTGTTGACAAGGATGTCGATTCGGTCGTAACGCTCAACTGTAGAGTTAATCAGGTTCTCGATGTCTCCTTCCAAGCTAACATCACAATGAACAAATGTGGCACATGAGCCTAATGAGTTAGCCAGTGCCAAGCCAAGAGTGTCATTAACATCTGCAATAACAACCTCAGCACCATTTTTCACAAATAGTCTCGCGGTTGCCTCTCCAATCCCTCTAGCTCCTCCAGTGACCACTGCAATTTTTCCATCCAAACTGCAAATCGAAATTAAATTGATTAGATGATTTCAAAGTGTATCTGTAATTTGATTGAAACATAAATTAAAGATTAATTAGGGATCTAATACCTTTTAAGGGAGGGAGGACAGTTTTCTCTCCCTAGGACATGATGGCCAATGCCTTGAATGGTCTTCTGATCATCTGGGATCACTTGAGCAGGCATAGTTTGACTGTACACACTTAGAACAGTATGCAGAGGGATAGAGAGATAGAGAGAGAGAGAGTTGCTGTGTCATTCTAGTAGAAGAGATGAAAGGTATTTATAGGCAGTCCGGCGTGTCCTTCTTTCCAACTTTCTTGCTGTATATAGGAGGAATACTCCACTATTTTGTTTTTTACTAAAATACCCCCTGCAACATTTCTGCCATGGCAAATAAACTAATCCAAATCGTTAGATCTTCGGTCGGAAATCTGATAAAATAAGATAAACTGGATACAGAGAAAATATTTACACTCTTGGTTGCTTGAAATTGAAGATACCATTCGATTTCTGTTACCATTCTAAGCAACCTCATATAAATATCTGGTTTTGGCTTGGGAGGAGGAGGAGAAGATCATCAGCTTGAGATCTTCCCACATGACTTGTTAGTTGTGATATTCTTCTTTGGAAATAATTAAGTGATATTATCCAGCAAATGTTTTAGAACTCAAGCCTAGCTACTAGCCAATTTTTCTATACTACTTTTCACAAAGAATCATTTCCCATTCATTAAATTAAAGCTGGGAGAATTCTGCTAGGCCCATAAGGGCCCATTCTGAAATATCCATGAGAGATTATATTGTTAAGATATTTATTTCACTCGACATTAGTTAGGAGTAACAAAATTATGTTCGGTCTATATGATTGAATTTATCTGACTCGAATTAAATAAATTTGGAAATAACTTATATATTCGAAATTTGGGCTCAAGCACAAAAGAAAAAAATCTATTTAAATGTTTGGATCCTAGCCTAAATTGAATTATTATCTAATTTATTTGTCCCGATTTAAACCAAACTGACTTTAGATAATTAAGTATGTTTGAAATATAAACCAAATTAGTATCCCGACATATAGATAAAATAGAACAATAATCGAAAACCAGACTGGACAATCCAATTTGGACCAATTATTTGACTAAAATTTGGTCAACAGCTTCAATAACTGAATTGAACCGCATCGTTTATATCGATTTGATTTTTGGTTTGACATTTTTGAAACCAGCAGTTAACTGGACTGGAATGAAATAAATATTTACCTATTACACATAAATATACATTATTTTATAATTCATTATACATCACACATTATTTATAATTCATTATCCATATAAATATATCTTATTTTATAACTCATTACCCTTTACACCTTATTTTATATCTCATTACCCATCACACATAATTTTATAATTCATTATCCATAAAAATATATTTTCTTTAATAATTAATTACCCATTATCCATCATTTTATAATTATATGTTAATTACATATTATTTTATAATTATTAATACTATATAATTGATTTTAAAATCCTAACCAAATTGGATCAAACCGTTAAAACCAATTAACCGAATTAACGATTAATCGGAAATATCGTTCGGCTTCCGTTTCAAAATTTTCTAAACCGTTACTTTTCGATTTTTGTTTTGATTTGGGATTCCGGACTGTGCACATCCTACTCTGCACCATTATGATACTATCAACATGGACATGGACGGAAATAAAATATGTGGGGGCGATGTGGTCCATCGAGGTTGGGCGGTGACTTTGGACTCTTATCACTTATGTGGCCCATCAAAATTTAAAAACTGAATGGGCCCATTTGTACTCAATATTGTTTTACTTTATATGGGGAATACCGTTAACAAAATAGTTATTTGGGAACTTGTCATGTTTTGTTTTCAGTGTGTCCTTTTCAACACCAATTTTTCAAATGGAACCCTAATTTAGACTAAAACAAGCATGATAATGAGAACATAAAAAATCTCACAAGTGTTGCTCGACAGTTTGTGCAAAAATGATAAATTGTCATTGGGCTCGGTCTTGGGTTAAGAAAACATTTGGTCCAGTCCAAGATTTCTTCTAGAAATTGAGCTTGGGGTTAGGCTTCAACTCTGGGCTTGTATACTGAATTGTCCAGACAGAAGCACAAACGTAAAATCCCGCTTGTGGCATTCAGATTTTGGGATAGTCCAAAATCTATAGGATGACCCCGCCTTAATAAAATCACTCGAAATCTATTTTACAAAAAGCTCCCTCCGCCGTTCAAGACTAGTCAAGTAGTCATTGATCCTGACATTTCTAAGGCCCGGCTTATCCTTGGGCTTGGAAATGCTTTGGCCCAAAAACTTCTAAATGGGTTGCTAAGACTTGAACTTATTCTGGGCCCCTACAGTTTGTCCAAAGTAGTTAGAGAGTGAGAATAAGCCTATTTAAATAATCACTCCACAATATTATTGACTCTGAGTTATTTGATTCTCGCATATATATCAAATTCGTCTGACTTTGTCTCTCTTTAGTCTCAGCTATTAAAAATACTAAAGTCCAACTCACTAAACAAGCCTAACTACTATGGTTAAAACCCAATTCACTTGGACTTCACTCTTATTTACTTGCTTTTATCCCAATCGATGTGAGACTTTGAGTTATAAGAGAATATTCCACTGTTTTATTTTTGCTAAAACACTCCTTTCAAAAAGGGCTTAGTTAGTGAGTTTGATCATATGTGAGTCTCATCATCATTTTCTGATTTAAATTAAAAAGAGTTTGAGAATACCCAGTAGCTAATTTTTATTTGAAAACAATATGCGATGGGCCTGGTGGGTATATGTGGTGGCGCAGTGGAAAATGAAGACATGGACGTCCAAAATTGGGATATGTTGCTCTACGCCTCCACTCTAAAAGGGTAAAGAAAACGTTTGGTCCCGCGCAAGATTTTTTTGTCAGAAATTGGGCTGAGGTTCAGACTTCAACTTTGGGCTTGTCATCCCAAATTTTCCTGGGAGAAGCCCAAATATGAGCCTGCTTGTGGCCCCCTGGTATGTGCCTGGACAATCCCAAGGCCCGGCCCATCATTGGGCTTCCAAATGCTTCGGACCAAAAACTGCCAAATGTTTGGCTTTGTGGTGTAAAACTTGTTCAACGTATCTGGTACTCTACCTTTTTTTTTGACAGTGATAAATAGTTCATATTTTAGAATAGATATAAATTATCTTGATTTCTCAAAATATGAGCTACATTTCAATTTTTTTTCTCTTTAATGGTTCCTTAAATATAGTTGATATAATCGCTCTTTCATAATGTTGGCTTATAATTTATATTGTTGTTTTTTAACCGATAACAACGCCATATAAAAGTTTATTCTCTGTGTGGAATTAAACTCGGATGATTAAACTCGTACGCACAAAATTTTAATTTATTACCTGATGACAGGGTGAGTTTTATCAATATTCAACACGTGGCCACCCACGAGATTCAATTTTCGGCCACTAACCTTACATTAAATACATTCAAATTCAAGGTACCAAATCCTAGATACACCTTGTTGTACCAATTATTTTCAACCTATTTGGAGCACTCCCAACTGCCCTAAAGACTCGTAAGAGTATTATCGGTAAAATGTCGCTTTTCCTCACCTACAACCACTAAATGCGATCAGCCGCAAATCCAGAACAGAAATTGTACAAACTTTGCTTGGGAACAGAGGAAGGGCAGCAGCACAGTAGAATTATACACCCCACTACTTAATCATTCTAAATCCTGTCAAGCATTAGGTTCTGTTTCAATAATCCCTAGTAAGTAGGGTGGTTTGTTAGCTTTGACTCATTCACAATTTACCACGTTGTTTGTTAGAGTAAAACGTGGGCTGCACATTTATTTTTTACTCTGTTCTTGTAAGGCTATATATTAGCCAAAGCTGTTGATCAATAAAATAAGTCATTCTCCCAGATTGTTTTGAGTTTGTTCTGTCCAAGTTTTGATTCATAACATTCTGGTATCGGAGGCCCACTGGGCACTGAAGAAACAAAACAGCAGTTTTGTTGATTTGCAGCAGCAAGTGAGATGGCGAGTGAAGGGAACTTTGTACAACCAGCTATTCCTCGTTTTAATGGTCATTATGATCATTGGAGCATGCTGATGGAAAATTTTCTAAGATCCAAAGAGTATTGGAGTCTTGTGGAGACTGGTTATGCTGAGCCAGAAAGTGGAGTGGTATTGACAGAAGCGCAACAAACCAAACTTGATGAGGTGAAGCTGAAGGACTTGAAGGTGAAGAATTATCTATTTCAAGCTATAGACCGAACTATTCTAGAAACCATCCTCCTGAAGGGCACATCCAAACAGATATGGGATTCTATGAAGAAGAAATATGAGGGCAATGAACGGGTGAAACGATCCATCCTTCAAGCTCTTCGCAAAGAGTTTGAAACTCTTGAAATGAAGTCTGGTGAGGGTGTCTCTGACTATTTCTCAAGAGTGATGTCTGTTGCTAATAAGATGAGGGTTTATGGTGAACAAATGAGAGATGTTACAGTAGTAGAAAAAATACTTCGATCATTGAGCGAAAAATTCAATTATATTGTTTGCTCGATTGAAGAGTCAAAGGACATTGATTGCCTATCAATTGATGAACTGCAAAGTTCTTTGATTGTTCATGAGCAGAAATTTAATAGGCACAATGGAGAAGAGCATGCACTAAAGGTAACTTCTGAGGATAAAGCAGGAGGAAGAGGTCGTGGTCGTGGATTCTTTCGTGGAAGAGGGAGAGGCAGAGGACGTCAATCCTTCAATAAAGCTACTGTGGAGTGTTACAAGTGTCACAAGCTTGGACACTTTCAGAATGAATGTCCAAGTTGGGACAAGGAGGCCAATTATGCTGAGCTTGGAGAAGAAGAAGAGATGTTATTGATGTCCTATATTGAGATTGATGAAGCTAAAAGAGAGGATGTTTGGTTCTTGGATTCGGGTTGTAGCAATCATATGTGTGGAGATAAAGCTCTCTTTTGTGATCTCAATGAAAGCTTCAGGCAAATGGTGAAGCTGGGAGACAATTCGAGGATGACAGTGATGGGGAAGGGTAATGTAAGGCTGAAAGTGAATGAATTCAATCATGTAGTCACCGAGGTGTTTTATGTGCCTAACTTGAAGAACAATTTACTGAGCATTGGGCAGTTGCAGGAAAAAGGCTTAGCAATTCTTATTCAACACGGCAAGTGTAAAGTCTATCATCCAGAGAAGGGCTTGATCATTGAAACTGAGATGTCTGCCAATAGAATGTTTAAATTGTTGGCTACGACACAACCAGCTGCATGCTTTCACATAGCTACACAAGACTTATCACAACTCTGGCACTGCAGATATGGGCACTTGAGTCACAAAGGCTTAAGGACTCTCCAATACAAGAAGATGGTGCATGGACTACCACAATTAGAAGCTTCAACCACTGTGTGCAGTGACTGCATGATTGGAAAACAACATAGAGATCCAATTCCAAAGAAAAGCACTTGGAGAGCATCTCAAAAGCTTCAACTCATTCATGCCGATATATGTGGTCCTATCACACCTATTTCAAACAGCAAGAAGAGGTATCTAGTTAGTTTCATTGATGATTTTAGTCGAAAGACATGGATTTATTTTTTGGTTGAAAAATCTGAAGCTTTAGTTTCTTTCAAAAACTATAAAAGCTGTGTTGAGAAAGAAACAGATTCCTATATTAAATGTCTGCGCACTGATCGTGGTGGTGAGTTCACCTCACAAGCTTTCAATGAATTTTGCAAAGAAAATGGCATCAGGAGGCAGCTGACTGCAGCTTACACTCCACAACAGAACGGAGTTGCCGAGAGGAAGAATCGGACTATCATGAACATGGTTCGAAGTATGCTTTCGGAGAAAAAGATTCCAAAGACATTTTGGCCAGAAGCTGTGAATTGGACAGTACATATTCTAAATCGAAGCCCTACTCTGGCAGTGATTAACATGACTCCAGAGGAAGCTTGGAGTGGAGTAAAGCCTTCGGTTAAATATTTTCGAGTGTTTGGATGTATCTCACATGCTCATGTCCCTGATGTCAAGAGAACCAAGCTGGAGGACAAGAGCATTACATGTGTGCTGTTGGGAGTTAGTGAGGAGTCCAAAGCATATAGGCTCTATGATCCAATTTCCAGGAAGATTGTAGTTAGTCGAGATGTAATTTTTGAAGAAAATAAATCTTGGGATTGGGATAAGAATAATGAAGAACAAGTGGCAGCTGTGTTGGACTGGGGAGATAATGAAGCTGAGAATGTTGCCGTGAACAATGAAGCCACTAATGAAGATGATAATAATGTAGAAGAGGTTGAGGATGTCTCCCCTCCAAAATTGGTGAATGAAGGCAATGTCTCTCCTCCTTATTCAGTGAATGAAGGTAGAGTTCGAAGGCCACCAGCTTGGATGGGAGATTATGAAACTGGTGAGGGATTGTCTGAAGAGGAAGGTGAGATAAATCTAGCATTGTTTGTGTCTACTGATCCTTTCTGTTTTGAAGAGGCCGTGAAAAGTGCGAAGTGGAGAGCTGCCATGGATTCTGAAATAAAATCCATAGAAAAAAATGATACTTGGGTGCTAACCAATTTACCTACAGGAGCAAAAAAGATTGGTGTCAAGTGGGTTTATAAAACGAAACTTAATGAGCATGGAGAGGTAGACAAGTACAAGGCACGCCTTGTGGCAAAAGGGTATGCACAACAACATGGAGTTGACTACACAGAGGTATTTGCGCCTGTGGCAAGAATGGACACGGTTCGAATGATTATTGCACTTGCAGCTCAAAAGAGTTGGACAATATACCAACTAGATGTAAAATCAGCCTTTCTTCATGGAGAGCTAAGCGAGGAGGTATTTGTGGAGCAACCGAGGGGCTATGAGCAGAAAGATAATCCACACATGGTATACAAACTGAAGAAAGCTTTATACGGACTCAAACAAGCTCCACGAGCTTGGTTTAGTCGTATAGAAGCTCACTTTGTGCATGAAGGCTTTGAGAAGTGCCACAGTGAGCATACCTTGTTCGTCAAAACAAGCAAAGTAGGTAAAATTTTAATTGTTAGCTTGTATGTTGATGACCTCATTTTTACTGGGAATGATGAATCAATGTTTCATGAGTTCAAGAGCTCTATGATGCGTGAATTCGATATGACTGATTTGGGGAAGATGAGATATTTTCTTGGAGTTGAAGTATTGCAAAAGACTGATGGTATCTACATTAGTCAAAAGAAATATGCCTCAGATGTGTTAAAAAGGTTTGGGATGGAGGAGAGCAATTCTGTTCATAATCCGATTGTTCCAGGTTTCAAAATCTTCAAGGATGAAAATGGTGTAAAGGTGGATGTAACATCCTTCAAGCAAGTGGTAGGAAGTCTCATGTATCTAACAGCAACCCGACCCGACTTGATGTTTGTGGTTAGTTTAATTAGTAGATACATGGGACAGCCAACTGAGCTTCACTTTCAGGCTGCGAAGAGAGTGTTGAGGTACTTGAGAGGAACAACAAACTTTGGGATATTCTACAAGAAGGGAGGGAACGAAAAATTGGTTGCTTTTACTGACAGTGATTATGCCGGCGATTTGGAGGATAGAAAAAGCACATCGGGGTATGTATTTATGTTGAGTTCTGGAGCTGTGTCGTGGTCGTCTAAGAAGCAGCCCATTGTCACACTCTCTACAACTGAAGCCGAGTTCATAGCCGCAGCATCCTGTGCATGCCAAGCTGTTTGGATGAGGAGAATCTTGGAGAAGCTCGGTCATGCACCTGGTAATTGCACTACTGTGTTTTGTGATAATAGTTCAACAATTAAATTGTCAAAAAATCCAGTGATGCATGGACGAAGCAAACACATAGATGTGCGTTTTCATTTTCTGCGTGATCTTACAAAGGAGGGAGTCGTGGAGTTGGTTCATTGTGGGACACAAGATCAGATTGCAGATGTCATGACTAAGCCTCTCAAGCTTGATTTGTTTTTGAAGATGAGAGAGTTGCTGGGTGTTCGTGAAGTTCCAGATATAAACTAATTGCTGTCAGCAGTTAGTTTAAGGGAGGGTGTCAAGCATTAGGTTCTGTTTCAATAATCCCTAGTAAGTAGGGTGGTTTGTTAGCTTTGACTCATTCACAATTTACCACGTTGTTTGTTAGAGTAAAACGTGGGCTGCACATTTATTTTTTACTCTGTTCTTGTAAGGCTATATATTAGCCAAAGCTGTTGATCAATAAAATAAGTCATTCTCCCAGATTGTTTTGAGTTTGTTCTGTCCAAGTTTTGATTCATAACAAATCCAGCATCAATGAACACGCGCGTTGTCCACATAGTTGGCTTTGTTGGGGAAGAGGGGATGGCTTTGATGGCCAATATACTAATATAGTAATACCATTGTGGAAACCAAAGCTTCAAAGCAAAGATTGCATCATTACATCCACATATGAGGATTATATAAGTCATATTGGCCATTAGTTTCCATTAACTGTGCATATATGTGTGTGTACAGGATATATTTTGTCATATTGATGATTGTCTCCATAATTTGATATTTCATCTTAATTAGACTTTACATATAAGATTTACAGATTAGGTTTTATAGACAATATCTATTGGTAGGGGCATCAATAGGGTTAGGAATGTAGACCCTACTCATTTTTTTTTCTTAGCTTCCTTAATTTGTTCTTTCCTTTAAAATTTTCACATGTATTACAGTATGACTCTATGAGTCTTCACGTGAAATTTGGGTTCTGTTGCATGTGCTTGGGCCGTACCTATGTTTGATTCAAGACGTTAATACTAAACTAGTTCGACAGAATGAGCCCATTTAAATATCTAAATTTGAAATTAAGGTTGTCAACAAGATAAACTAAATCAAAAACTTAAAAATCCACTAACGATTTGATCAAAATATTTAAATAAAATGAAATAAAATTCTGTGCCCTACTTTTAAAAGAAAATAAAAAATTGTGCTTAATATTAGAATAGAAGAAAGACAAAAGTTCACTCGACGCCCTTGATTCTCTCGATTGATGTAGTAAATCAGGTACACACGATAGTGATTGATTGACTGATAACTGTACAAAGTTTCTGATTCTTTCTGATTTTGATGCTGTCCCAGTGTCCCCTTTAATGAGAAGGGGGGCCCTGCAGTAGAACATCTACTGCAGGGCACCGCATTAGATATTTTTTGGGCCCTTTAATGGATGATATTTAAGATAATTCCTCTGTGATTAGGAATTATTAACTCCATATTTTGTCATTAAATGCAATAACGCGCTTGTATTGTATGCTCCTCCACTTATGCTACAAATATATACACCTTACTCGATATTGTCCTGGGTCCCGCGTTCGCTTGTCTTTGACTATTAGCTTAGCAAGTCAACATGGCAGTAGTTGTATTAATGAGCATCCACGATAACACTATTTTTTCAATCTCTTTAAAATTAATATTAGATCTATTTTTATTATATAAATGTCAAATCATATAGTTTTTCACATCCCAAAACATGTTCATTTCTCCATTCATTTTTCAGAAAAATTACAATAAAATTAATATTGGGTCTCACAATTTTTACAAAAAGACAAGTTACATATTTATTCACATCATCAAAACACATCTCATAATATAACCATATCAACAAAACACATCGCCTCAGGGCATATGGCTCAGCGGCAAGACAAGGTGGGTCATGACCGCTCAATAGTAGGGAAGTCACAAGTTTGATCCACGTCGAAGGCGTTGCTCATGAAATTTGTTTCATTTTTTAACACCCCTTGTTCCTTCTGTTGGGTCGCATCACCTACGACTAATATTTTACCGACATTTCTAGGGCACAGGCCAGTAGACGGGTCCTTTAGTCCTGCCCCAACCAAACAAAACACGTATCTCAATATAATCACATCAACCAAAATACACATTCACATACATTATCTCTTCCCCACACAAAAATGCACATTCACATACATTATTCATTCCCCATTAAAATTGCACAATTGTGAGTCCTCAGTTATTGTTTTGTAAGTTATAAAATTTTCAATTTTATATTTTAAAATACAAATACATTTCGTCACAACGATCGTGAGGGCCACAACGTACCAGGCCAAGAAACACACATTGTTTCTCCTTAATCGTAAATGATAGTGTTTGAACTCAAAAAATGACCTCATTAAACCTTCAATTAATGCAGCATTGCTAAATGAGTGACGAATCTCCTTGGGTTAATAAAACATGTGATCACCCAAATATGGTACATGTTTCATTTTCGTAATCCAAATATTAAATGTTTTAACTTCATCATTAAACTTCTAATTTTGTTACATATTGATCACTCAGGTAGTCAAATTTGGGATAAATAAAACATATGGTAACCCAAAGATAGACAATGTTTCATTTTCGTTACCCAGAGAACAAATGTTTCAACTTCATCACCCAAGTTATGAGTTTTTTTTCCATATTGACCACATAGGCAGTCAAACTTGCGTTGATTGTTAACCATATGTTAAATTTCATATATTTGTGCATGTTATATGGTGACTAGGCTAACATATGTTAGGTGTTTGTGTTTGTGTCTGGTTATCCTGAAGTTCTTGTTAGGTTTTGTGTTTTTTAGATGCTTCAAGTAAAGTATGATGGATTTCATTGGTACAACTTATAAATTATCTACGTTGGAGTGAAATGAGAGACATGATAGAAAGGGTATTAGGGTTTTATTGGGGCTCCCTTTTTCTAGGACACTTAACAAACATTAGTCTAGTTGTCATTACATATACACTTAGATGAAATTTAACAGATGGTTAATGGCAAATACAAATTTGACGGTTCGATTTTTGCGCGAGTATGAAATAAAATCATAAATTGAATGATGAAGTTGAAAGATTTCATCTTTAAGTGACAAAAATAAAATATGATCTATCTTTGGGTGATCACACGTTCTATTAATCTCAAATTTAACTGTTTGATTTTGGGCAAAATTATCGGAGTGACTTATAATATAGAACAAAATCAGAAGTTGAATGATGAAGTTGAAATATTTATTTTTTGAATGATGAAAACCGAACATGAACTATCTTTGAAGGATGACATGTTCTATTAAGCTGAGATAAAAAAAAAAAAAAAAAGTGCAGAAAAAAAGGAGAGTAAGTCACGTCATTATAGTCGCTCTCTCCCTCTATCTCCCCCGTCCGTATAGGTTCGTTCACATTCAATTCACTCCCACAAACCCCAAGAAAAATCTTCCTCTGGGCTCTCGTGCCCGGTTCTAAATGTAGTGCAATCGAAAATCAAAGCACCAAAGCTCATATCTGGGCAGAAATTAGGGTTTTTATTTGTTGATATTCGATAATTGTTTTAAGTAAGCAGGCTATCAGCAATCACTCCAATGCCGCTGTCGAGGTACAAGATAAGGAGCGAGTACTGCCTGGCCGATCCGGAGCTATACAGAGCGGCGGATAAAGATGATCCGGAAGCGCTTTTGGAAGGAGTCGCTATGGCAGGACTCGTCGGAGTTCTTCGCCAGCTTGGCGACTTGGCAGAGTGAGTCTATATCTCCCAGACATCTGTGTTTTGTATACTTTGTTTTGTTTGAGCTTATAGTGTGGTGATTTCTGGAATGCATTTTGAATTTTCGTGCCTCAAGTACGTTGAATTTCGAAATTGAGTTTTTGAATTTTTCTTTTTGGATTTGACTGTTGTGAGGGGTTGTTTTTGAGATATTCGGAGATATATCTATGACTGCAGTAGTTATGTTGTTCCTTTCTTCAGAAAGTAGAATCTGGTTCTTATTAAGTTCTTTTGGAAAACTTTAATATCAGCCTTTACGAATCCTTTTTTCTTCTTATTCTGGATCTCAGTTCTTTATTTTATGAATTTGGAAGTTTTGATAAATCGAATTTTAGCTCTATCGCGAGTTTGACCTCCAAAACTGCTGATATCCATTATAATTGGTCATTATTGGTCTGGTGCTGGACTGCTGGTTTTTAGGAGGACTTCTTTGGCTTCCAACAGGTTTGTTTAAATCAAACTGGCTTAGATAACCTGCTGCAATGTTAACCTTTGTGGAAGTCCAGAATTTCATTTCAATAACCTTCAAAGTCATGTTATTCTAGAAATTTGAATTAATATAGGTGAAAGCAAGGAATGCAGTGTTTAATGGTCAATTAGGTTAGGTTTAGTTACAGGTGTCTTCCTTTACATTTATTTGAGTATCCATCGTTAGTTGCTTTGATATTTATTTGGAAAAGCAATGCCATACATACAAAATGTTATAATGTGCGCAAATTGAAATCATGCACCTCATTAGTAGAAGTTCTTGAGTTTTGGTCTCTAGAAGATTTCAACAATATATTATGGATTGTCGATTTGTGACAAGAGTATATGAGTAATAGCTGCTTCCTGTTGTTGGTGTAGGTTTGCTGCCGAGATATTTCATGATTTACATGAGGAAGTAATGGCAACTGCTGCAAGGGGGCATGGTCTAATGGCTCGTGTTCAACAACTTGAGGCAGAATTTCCTTTAGTTGAGAAAGCATTGTTGTCCCAAACTAACCATTCGTTATTCTTTGGCAGTCCAGGTTAGATTTCAATCTCTTATGTGCTTGAAAATTTAGTTGACTATAGTTACTTTTTTTTCCTTTCAATAATATAAATTAATGAAATCTTGTATATAACAGTTATATACAAGCTGCAATTGCCAAGTACCCAGTTACCGACTCCAACTCCTACTAAATTCTGTGTGGATTTGTGTTGCTGACACTAATTTATTTGGGATAAGATTTGGTTAGGTTGATGACTCTATAACTACCTACTGGTTTATGGAAAATTTTATGGGCATTGATGACGAAGATGATATAATTTTTCTTCTCACCCTTGCATAGAATGAATCTCTTATTGATGTATAGTTGAGTTGAAAACTTGTAATGATAGTTAATAATGCTTAAGAACACTTTTGGTGGAAGAACAGGATAAAAACTTCACTTTTTTTTATGGTCTTGCATCCATTCTCTGCTAATTACAGGAAAATCTTACTCCTTTTGAGATGATAAGCTTTGTTCTCTTGATTTCGTTGTACCTTTTTATGTGATTTGAAGTAGACAAACTAAAGGATGTCATTTATTTCTTCATGCTACTCCATATGTAATTGTAAGTTTCATTCCAATGGCTTGACTATGTTTTGCCTTCCTATAGTGGAACTTCTTCTTTTTTAATTTTATCTTTTATTTTTTATGAATGTATTCTATGGTGGAACTACAATCCAGTTTGTCTGTGTTGGAAAAAGCCAGTGTTAGAGTCTTTGAGAGTGTATTTTCAGCATGATGATGAGGGGTCTTTTGTTGGGTCTAATATGATTTTGTATGTCCGTTTAAATTCATAAAGGCATTATTTTTTTGAATTAATAATGGTGAAATTCGTCTGTTAGATCATATTTGCCATTAGTGCTTTAAGGTTTTTTTTGTGTGCATTTAATGAGTTCATGAATCAATTTTGTTTTTGTTTCATCTGTGGAAATATTTAGGTTCTCATGTCTGATGGAACCCTATTGAATTGCGTGATGAAAATATGTTTGTTCCTATGTTAATATGCAATAAAGTTGCAGGTGTTGACTGGCATCCACATCTACGCTTTGAACAAAATCAGATAACCCGTGGAGACTTACCTCGCTTTGTAATGGACTTATATGAAGAATGCCGGGGCCCACCACGGCTATTCCTTCTTGACAAGTAGGGTTGCTTGAGTTTTCTTGACTGTGTAATTTGAATAAATTTCATTTTTGGAAATAAAACCTGTTTATATGTTTCATCCTGCTCTCCTAGGTTTGATGTTGCTGGGGCTGGGGCATGTTTGAAGCGTTACACAGATCCATCATTTTTCAAAGTTGAAGCAGCATCTGTAGGAGTACCAGCAGTAGAATTTCAAAGGGAGAAAAAAATCCGCAAAGTGAAGGTATTGCTTCAAAAAAATATAGAATAATACAAAACATTTTTCTTGTTATGTGTCTTAAGCAGGTTATATCTAGTTAATACATATCATTCCTTTTTCATAAGGATTTTGTATGATCCAATAACTTTTCTGTCTTGCACATATTGGATCATCAACTCCGGGTGACTTTGAACTTAATGACCAGCTTTGTTTCTTTTCCTTCTTTCTGCTAGACTTTGAGCATCATGGGGTACAATTATTTACCTGAAAAAGATGTATGAATTGTATTTGATGTTTTCCTACTGGCAGAAGAAAGGATCACGCTGGCGAAATGGAGAAACCCCAGAAATTGTGCCGACATCACACACCAAGTGAGGCCACAAGTCTCATTTTTTTTGCAATAAATCATTATTGTCATTGCTTTGATTTCACACACTTAAAAGTATATATTGTTATTCAAAATTGATTTCATTACTGCAGTCTACAGCAGTTGTTTCTGGAGGAGCGTATTGAGAATAGTTTTAGCAAACCTGCGCGTCTTGTGAACTTAAAGAGAAGGCCGTTAAATGGGTCTCCATTTGATTCAAAATCTGGAAAAAGCTACATGGAAAAATTCCTAGGAAGTCCTCTTGAATGTAAAACAGTTTGTGAAACTTCTGTTTTTGCTCCCCCCTTAAAGTTGGCATCTGGTAATTCAAGTGAATCAGGGCTCGAAATAATTGAAATCAGTACAGTGACTGATGTTAAAAATGTTCTGCTAGGGGAGGAAAGTGTGTGTTCTCCACGTAATGCACGTGAACTGGTTCCGCGATCTTGTATGGATCAGTTAAAGGGAGATGTTACTGATAGAGAAATAGTGAAGGTCCTCGAACAAACCGCTGCAGGCAAGGCCAAAGAAACACTTTTTCCCCATGATAAAATATCAGTTGACTTGGAAGATAGAACAGAGGGCAGTGAAGATAGAGAAGATGCAATTAGTGAGGTAGACAATTATGTGGATGCTCTTACTACTATGGAATTGGAAATGGAAACAGACACTGAGTATAGAATGAAGAACAACCAGGGTTACTTGAATGCTGGCAAACACGAGACAGATTCTGATGCAAATGAGGAACAGGTGGAAGTACTCACTCATTTTTCAGATTCTCAATCAATGGGAAACTCGTCTCTGTCAGATCATGGGAACAGCTCATTCAAAAAAGGAGGATCTAGCTTTCCTTGTTCTGATACTCAAAGCAATTTAGCTGAGAATAGCCCATTTAATGTCGACGAAACATCTAAGGTGATCCCTTGCACAGAAGCTTCTGTTGTTGAGACTGTTGAATTGCTATCCAATCAACCCTCAGCATTTAAGAAGACTTCAGGAACCACATCCCATGATCATGTAATGTCTGATGATAATTCAATCGTGGAAGAAAATGCCCCTTATCTTGGAGAATCATGTAGTTCATTTAGTAAAGATTCAAAAAACATGCATCTTGAATACGATACAGGAATAAGTTCTCTTGTACTTTCATTACCAGGGGTCGAATCAGATGAAATACCCTCTAAATATATTACAGATGGTGCCAAATCGAGAAACCTGGTAGAGTCTTCTGTAGCTGTCTCTGATTTTTCACCCAAAGAAAGGAACAATTTTCTCTTTGGATGTGATGGGATGTGTGAGGGGGATTCAAATCTTCTTTCTGATGCTTTAGTGAATTTGCCAATTATAACAGAGATGGATCATGACAAGTGCTGGATTGATAATTCAACAAACGATGTGCTTCCAACTTCTCATCTACAAGATAATTGTGGAAAAGATTTGTCTGATAAACACAATTGTTCTTCATATTCTGAGAAATTCCCTTCCACAATTTTGGCAGAAACGTCTTCAGGTAGAGCACTGCTGCTCGATCCTTCAGACACTACAAAACCTGACGGCATGGCCTGCCAAGACGAGGATTATTTTCCAGATACTGACTTGAACTCAGAAAATTTAGCTCCTGTGGTCAACAATCCTCAAGTTCTTGGAATTGAAGAAATACAACCCTCAGACGTTGCAAATGATGTATCACTAATTGTACGTAACTCAACAGAAGTAGGAGTTCCATATGTTGGAGAGACTTCTAAAACTGTGGTTGGTGATAAAATTGATTGTTTTGCCTCTGAGATAGAATCAGTGGGAGAAGGTGATTTTTCACTTGAACATAGATCTCGTTATGCAGATAAAAGGGGGCTTGAGGGACTGGTGAGCTTTAATGGTATGGTGAATGAAACTAGTTCAATAAAGGATGAGGCTGTATGTGCTACGACTGCTTCTGCTAGTGCTGATGTTCTCAACAATGGTACTTGTCCATCGCTAGATTTGGCTTCTTCTCCTTCTAATAGTTTTACTGATTTGCAAGAATGTATTTATAGCTCTGGGGATCTGCACCAGAGAAGTTTGGAATCTAATGAGGCAATGTCTACGGAATGCATTGCAGAATCGGAGAAAGAAAAGGATGTGAATCAGATGAAGGCGGCTCCCAAAGATTCAGAATGTGTAACTTGCGAGTCTGTCCATTATGAACAGTGCAACCGAGAAACTTTGGAGGATGTCCTTGATACGTCTGGTCAAACTCAAAGCAATTCTCTTATAGAATCCACGGAAGTAGGCAACTTGGAATTGGAATCAGAAACGCCCCTACATTATTGTTCCTTGCAGGTTGTCAATGATGTTGCATCTTCACCTTCTTGTTACCCTTCAGAGCCAGAAATTTCTTTGGAGCAATCATTAGAGTGGCAGGCTGGTCAATATAATGTGCATGTTGATGAAGCAAGTTTTAAGTCTTTAAATCTCCAGGCTTTATCTGATTGTCGCCTTTCAGAGCCTATATCTTCTTCTGAACCATCAGTGCAGTTGCACATGGAGCAATGTGAGGATAAGTTCCTGCCAGCTGATTTTGCAAGTTTGGAGTCATTGGATCTGCAGTATGATCAGATGAAATCTCCAAGTCACATAGATGATGGGAAATCCCTTGAGACTTCTCCCAAATATTGTCCAGAACATCTCAGTCAGCCTTTGTTGTCAGATACTTCGGTAGAGTTGGCCAGCCAGGAACCTACTGATTCTAAGATGGCCGAGAGTCGATTAGACCCTATGTTCCCTCAATTTGGCTTGTTATCTGAGGCAACTAATGTCAATCTGGAGGAAATGCCCCCATTGCCACCTCTACCTCCCATGCAGTGGTTAGGAAAAATACAGATTACTCCCCATGCTGCGCAGAGAGAAGTGATTGAACAAAGTGAAGATTCTTTCCGACTGATTCAGCCATCATCAGCTGTTGAAAACTCTCGACTTAATTTATCAGCATCAGAGAAAGAGATTGTGCAGCCAGACTACCCGTTTTGGTCTTCCATGGATGCAGATTATAAGCCGCAAGAAGCTTATGAAGAAATAGCCAGTAATTCAGGGCAGGCCAGTCCCTTATCATTGCAATCGTCAACGGGGGTTATGGATGCAAATAGTCAACACGATGAGCTTGCTTCAGTGGGAACAAAATTGTTGAACCCAATTTTACCTCTACCTAATGACAGGCCTGAGCATGTTTTCCCGGGCTTAGAAGGAGAACCAATAACACCTGGTACAAATCTTACTCCTACTCCATCTGTGGAGTATACAAGTATGCATTATTCAGTGCCACCCCAGGATATATCAATTCAGCCCCTGAATCAATTAGCACCAGAAAAAGGTTTGGAGGCTAAGGCACCTGAACACAGTCCACGAAACTCTGAAAGTGAAGAAATGAATCATCCTGATGCATCTCTGCTACTCCTGGCGGAAGAGCAGCTTCATCATGGATCTGTGACTTCACAGGGAGAAACAATATGGCCCTCAGATGGATTTGCACTGCCACCGGCCAGTCATGTTGGGAAGCCAAATGGGAGTAAGCTTCCTCGCCCTAGAAATCCTCTCATTGATGCTGTTACAGCTCATGACAAAAGCAAGGTAATGACTATTGTTGTTTCTGCCTTTTAAGATCAACATTCTGTCCCAAAAATGTTTGATTGACAACAGGTAGAACCTTTGCAGTTGAGAAAGGTGACTGAAAGGATTCGGCCTCGGATTGAACCAAAGGCAGATGAAAGAGATTCATTGCTAGAGCAGATACGAACTAAGGTTGAGCCTCAAAACTTTTGCTTTGCTTATTATCGTTGGATTAGCCCCTTTCCTGTTTTCTCGGTCCTGTTCCCTTTCTATAGAAGAACAATAATATTATTGGGTTACTACTGTAAAATGAAGACTAAACACATTCATGTTTGCAGTCCTTTAACTTGAAGCCAGCAGTGGTGACAAGGCCTAACATTCAGGGTCCTAAGACCAACCTGAAGGTTGCTGCCATCCTGGAGAAAGCAAATGCAATCCGCCAGGTCTCACTCTCACACAATTGTTTGTACTTATGCATGTATGTATACAGGACCATATATATAGAGCATATTATTTGAAATGTTGGATTTCATAACAGGCACTGGCTGGAAGCGACGATGACGAGGATGCAGATAGTTGGAGCGATTCTTGAGAAACTTGCTCTACCATGGTACTTTACTACTTCATTCTTTTCCCAGTGTTGGCTTCTCAAAAAGAAGTAATTCTTTCCCCAGTGGCAGGTCACTGATATGTCCATTGCCTTAAAATATACAGATGGATCTTCATTCCCTTATAGTGAAATGGTAAACATTACTGTATTCTTTGCCCCCTCTAATATACTTTTGTAGAATATTCTCCCTTCAGTCTCTCGTCCCCTCTTCCTCGGATAGGTTCAATACGTACTCTCTGCTATGTGGCATTTCTCTATCAAGAAAAATCTGAGGTGGAGTTAATAGAATGGCTGCTATGAATCAGCATACAAGCGCTGTTCCAGTCAAGTTTCATGTATTACTATAAGATCTTGCAGTTGTAAATTGTTTTGTAAGTGGCATACATTTTGGTACATAAGTGTCCTATATTTTTTTTGTAATCTTCCATGTGAAGGCTTCAGTGTAACACTAGTTTTTACCATATGGTTATAATTTCATGACGAAGTACAGAGCAGAATTTGCATTCGAAAGAGAGTAAAGCAGAATGGATAGTTGGCGAAAGTTTATTTTAAGTCATCGTTGTCTTATATAGACTTTGTCCTTTTAAATACATTTTTGATTCTCAATTTTTTTTTATTTTTTTTTGTGAATAAGAGGGGAAGGGGAATTATAATACACATGGTTTAAGTTTAAGTGGGGGTGACAAAATTATGTTAGACTCGGATGACTTATTTGTTTCTTAAATAATTTAAGTTTGGACATTAGTTATGTTCAAAATTCAAACACAAAGATTTTATGCAGTTTAAAATCAGATTTAGGTTTAAACTTAAAATTCTTATCCATTTTAGTTGTTTGAGCTTTTGTTCAATGATTTATATGAATTTAAATCAATTAAATATGTCTAAAAAATTAAATCAATTTAAATTCAAATATGTAAATATTTTATAAATATCTATATTGTCCCATTCAAAACCGACTTGAATTTTTTTTTTTCGGCCCCCCAAGTGCAAGTAGTGGTTCTGTGGTTGATGGGTTTTATATGTGAAAGAAATGTAATTTAGATGCTCCTCCATCAAACGCAATTACGTAAATGAATAAAGAGAAATAAAGACAGGCAGGTGCCCCTCCCTGCAAATAGTTTGGCGGGAAGCAGAGGGTCATGGGCACATCCAGCAATCTTGCTTCTCCGTCGTTTCAAAAGGCTGTGCAGATTAAGACACGATTCCTTCAAGGCCTCAACACGTTCAATCAACTAAAGCATGTCCACGCCGCGCTTCTTCGTCATGGCCTTGGCCAGGACAAATATCTCCTTAACATGCTCCTGCGTTCCAGCTTCGACCTCGGTAACACGAGCTACACACGCCTTCTCTTCGACCAAATCCAAGAACCCAATATCTTCCAATGGAACACCATGGTCCGAGGCTTGGTCGACCAAGATTGCTGCGAAGAAGCCTTGCAGTTTTACTACTTGATGCGTGGACAGGGATTCTTGCCCAACGGCTTCACTTTCCCTTTCGTTCTAAAGGCATGCTCAAGGGTATTAGATTTTTGGTTGGGTTTGAAGGCGCATTCGCTTGTGGTGAAAGCCGGATACGATGGCCAGGTGTTTGTTAAGACCAGTTTGCTCTCATTGTACGCGAAATGCGGGTATTTGGACTATGCTTATAAGGTGTTCGATGAAATCCCTGACAAGAATACCGTTTCTTGTACCGCGATCATCAGTGGGTGTGTAGAGCAGGGGAAGTATAAGGAAGCTATTGAGTCATTCAGGAGATTGTTGGAGATGGGTTTGAGTCCCGACAGTTTTACTCTCGTGACAGTCCTAAAGGCCTGCACTAAGGCTGGGGATTTGAGAAGTGGAGAGTGGATAGATGGGTACATTTCAGAGATTGGGATGGCAAGGAATGTGTTTGTGACTACCTCTTTCGTTGATTTTTATTCTAAATGTGGAAGCATGGAGAAAGCACGTTGTGTCTTTGATGGGATGCATGAAAGGGATATAGTTTCTTGGAGTTCTATGATACAGGGTTATGCATCCAATGGGCAGCCTAAAGAAGCCCTAGACCTTTTTCTTAAAATGCTGAAGGAGAATCTGAGACCAGATCGCTATTCCATGGTTGGAGCTCTTTCTGCTTGTGCAAGATTAGGAGCACTAGAGTTTGGGGAATGGGCAAGCAATTTGATGGATAGAAATGATTTTTTGGTTAATCCAGTGTTGGGTACAGCATTAATTGATATGTATGCAAAATGTGGGTGCATTGCTAGAGCTTGGGAAGTCTTTCAGGGGATGAAGGAGAAAGACCGAGTGGTATGGAATGCTGTGATATCTGGGCTTTCCATGACTGGGCATGTCAAAACCGCATTTGGGCTTTTTGGCCAAGTGGAGAAATTTGGGATTCAACCTGATGGGAATACTTTCATGGGCTTGCTTTGTGCGTGTACTCATGCTGGTTTGGTTAATGAGGGCCGCCGATATTTCAATAGTATGCATCATGTCTTTTCCTTGACTCCTACAGTTGAACATTATGGTTGCATGGTGGATCTTCTTGGTCGTGCAGGTTTTCTAGATGAAGCTCATCAGTTGATAAAAAATATGCCAATTGAAGCAAACGCGGTAGTTTGGGGAGCCTTATTGAGTGGATGTAAGTTGCATAAGGATATTTACCTAGCTGAACATGTTCTCAAGCAACTCATTGCGATAGAACCATGGAACTCGGGAAATTATGTTCTCCTGTCAAATATATATTCTGCAAGTAATAGATGGGATGATGCAGCAAAAATAAGGTCAAACATGAATGCGAAAGGAATGGTGAAAATACCTGGTTGCAGTTGGATTGAAGTGGATGGAATTGTCCATGAGTTTCTTGTGGATGACAAGTCCCATCCCTTGTCGGAGAAGATCTACGCAAAACTTGCTGAACTAGCTAAGGGGTTGAAAGCAGCAGGCTATGTTCCAACCATAGATCATGTGCTTTTTGACATAGAAGAGGAAGAGAAGCAGCATTTCCTTGGTTATCACAGTGAGAAACTGGCAATTGCATTTGGTTTGATCACTACAGCTCCAAAGGCAGTGATTCGAGTGGTGAAAAACCTTCGTGTATGTGGTGATTGTCATGAGGCCATAAAGTTGATTTCAAAAATTACAGGCAGAGAGATAATTGTCAGAGACAACAATCGATTTCATTGTTTCAATGATGGTTCATGTTCATGCAAAGATTACTGGTGATTTAGCTATGAGTCAACTTAAGAATGGGTTATGGGCGGTAAAAATATCATGAGCTTTTTATAAGTTGAAGTTACATCCTCCGGAGTAACAATGGTAGAAGCTCAAAGTGTCATGAAGTTCCGCAAACTGAGGGGTATTGCAACAAAAATAGCACCCAGATCCTGTAAGACACTAGTATTCTGTCTCAAATAGATGCACATCTCGATAATTCTTTTTAGTGTTACCCATTTAAGGATCTTATTTTGATCAGAATGATCAAAATGACAAGTTCTTCTCTGCTTATTATATTGATTCTTTAGCATTTTCGCCTTTGATTGGGGGTGGGACAGGGGATTTAGTCGAGGTCATATTGTGTTAAGAGTGGTTTTTTTTTTTTTTTGCCGCATCATGGTATCACTTCCTAAATGGACATACGGTGATCCATTTTTATACTTTGTTATATATTCCATTTTCAACTTGGGATTTTATGGAATAACTTCATATTGTGATACGAAATGCAGAAGCATGCATGATCATCCTTTAGATGGTTCTGATAAGTTCTTTATCATCAAACTTGTGATCCTGACTATCTGATTGTTGCTCTTTGTTTTCAATCTGCGGAGCTTTTCTGAAATTTGAAGTTAAAGCTTGACATGCTATGAATCTTTAGTGATTAACTTCAAGGTTTAGAATCTCTCTATGAATAATTCGATTGGACTAAGAAGTGCTCTGCACTTCGTGGCATGTGGCCAGCGCTATACTTATTTTATTATCTGATAAATCCAGTTTACAATACTGAATGTGAGCCTCAATATCTCTCCGGTGTGTGTGCATGTCTGTGGATTAGTAGAAGTTAGGTATTGCATGCTTCATACGGTTGAAATTACTGCTTTTGCGCATACCCAACAATTTTTACTTCCCAAGTAAGATGGGATTATGCTAAAAAGGCTGCTGGTTAGTTATAGTTTAGTAACTTAGAAACTCTGTTTAGGCTGTCAGTTCTGAGTGGCTTTGAATGTTCTACTTCTTGCAGAAGCAAAAGGTTATGCTGGAGAAATGAGGAGACTCAAAAGCTCTATGAATACCACATGCCAAGTAAGACCTCTACTTCTATCTCTCTGCATTACATTGCTCGCATTATAAAGAGCATTGCAAAACCAGCATATATAATAGCGAAATGGGAACATATGTGCTAAAATTCTACATTGTTTCTCAAACGGAGCCACTTAATTGGTGGCCCAAAAGTTTTGATAGTGCAAATCTGTTTATTGAATCATATCTGTGGATGGAAAATTTATTTTTGCATGATATACACGTCAACAATTGAACATTTGAGGAGGTTGTGATAGTCGTGAGAAATTGAGTAATCTAATGATTAAAATGATATACGTACATTGGGTTGACCTTAGATAGACCTACGAACTATTATTGAGTTTATCATTCATTTTAAATTATGTAGGATCAAACATTCTCGCTCTTGAGATTGATATAATTTGTGATCTCCTGATGTCTTTGGACGTGAGGTCATGGTCTTGATGTTGAACATTGTGATTTATCTTGGCGATTGAGATTTATTTTAACTTGAATTTATGACTCTAATCTTTCTTTCCTATGCACCTATCATATAGCTAGGCACAAATTCGTATTTTCAAGATTGATTAATTAATTGAGTGGGCCAATCGTTGGGTCAATTAAATAATGCAAAATGTGGCACGAGTCGGTCCAACAGGATTGGGTTAGCATTGGGCCTTGCTAGGCTTTACTAAGGCCGAACTCTAATCTGTTCCTGTCTTCCTGCGTTCGACGAACCGAGATTGACAGGTGGATCACGCGGTGCACATGCTTGCTAGGTCACAACTGACAACAAGGATTCAAACGTCGTCGCTTTCAGCTATTAATATTCCTACTCCTTTTTCCGCCCTAGGGTAAAATTATGTTCATATCCCCCTTCTATAAAAGCTAAAAACCCTCCTAAATTCCCTTTCTTTTTTCAGTCATCGCGTGTAATTGGGGGCCTAAAAATAAAATAGGTAAAAGAGAGAGGCGAGCATGACGATAATCCTAGCCAAATTCCTAATCTGTCTTGCTGTTCTGTCTTGATAGAAGTCAAAAGGATTCAATTGTATGGGCAAATCCTTTTCTATCAACACAATCAGGCTACAAAAAATCTCGTGAGAAGCACGAAATAACCAGAACCCGCGTCCCAATCTTTCAAGGGGGAAGTCAAAAGAACATGGAGAGCAGCAGCCGCGCTGACAGAGATGAAAGAAGTAGCAGCAACGCTACGCGCTTGCCGCTGTCGGAGGTTGTGTCGGATTGCGTAAAGCGGTGGTTCAAAGACACGCTTAAGGAAGCCAAAGCTGGGGATATCAACATGCAGGTCTTGGTGGGTCAGATGTATTACAGTGGTTATGGCGTTCCCAGAGATGCCCAAAAGGTTCGTCTAGTTTTATGATCACGTGCTGCCTTGATTCGGTGGATTGTAGATGTGTCTGCGCTTAGGATTTTGTGTAAATTATAGTATGTAGTTCTCAGTTGAAGTTTATCTCTTTTGCTATCTTGAGGGATTTTTGTGCTGTTTGGATGTAATAGGGAATACAAACTCCTCCCAATTTTCCATTTTTGGGGATTTTTGATTGGTGGTTTTAATTTCCTGCATAACCGAATAATTGGATCATGGAAGTTCCGAGTTAATTTTTCTTTCCTTCGCGACTGTATCTCTTTCTTTTTCCCAATCTCTTAAATGGCGGAACTTAATGAAGCAGTTGGTTCATTCTGATTTTGTCCCTGTTCTCTATGAGCTTCATTCTTATTTATCCATTTTTTTGTGTTCATAGCATATTATATATTTGTGGTCATTGGTTACACATGGTGTAACAGGGAAGAATTTGGATGACGAGAGCATCAAGGACTAGATCTTCAGTTTGGAAAGTCAGTGATAAGCCTCCAGGTTGACCTTTATCCTCATCGATGTGACCCATCACTTCTCTTCAATTTTATGTAATATTGATTCGTGCCTTTCTCCGTATGGTTTCACTTTGTCAGGTTATAATGCCAGTGACTCAGATTCAGATGAGTTGAAGGGTGATTCTTAGCCATATAAACTTAATGTTCATGCACTGAAAGTTTGAAATGGTGAGTTGGTGTTGATTTTACTCGAGTTCTTGCACTCAATTTGAAAATTCATTCAAGAAAGAGACACAGCATAAAGCTTATTATACGCTAAATCACGTCTAGTAATTTGCATTTTTTGAAATTACTCAAAGAAATCTTCCCTGGATTCTAAGTATGATTAGTAATGTTCTCATGGTATGCTTGTTCTCTTAAGAGATTATTGATTTGGAGTCCCCATAATTTCTTTATCCTTTTTAGTTTGAAAAATATGCTAAGATGTTTTTTCTCTCTTTGTAATTTGTAGGCCAAAACTTCATCCCTTTTTTAATTTTTATTTTATTTTTGTCTTTGTTTGATATGATGGAATATTAGGAATTCTCACTCACATATAGATTATGTGATTCTCATATTTACAGTCTGGGTTTTTGGCACCAATTACAGCCTTCACTTATGTGGATCATGCATTAGATATATTTATGTATCATTACAACTTTATTAGCATCAGCTTTAGAATGGATATAATATATAATATTAGATACCCATCGGCAAACCTGCCTTTGTGATCGAATGATTATTCGCCGTGGTGATGACATTGTTATACCATTGAAAGAAAATTAGTTGATGAATTAATTGAAAAATTCATAATATTGACCAGTGAGGATTGCACCACTATATAGTTGGGGGATACTTACAGGGTAGGTATGTGGCAGGTAGGTTTTAGTTCTTGGGATTGCGATAAAACTATACAAGTGCATTTTGCTCTTATTGAGGGTTTCACTTGGTTAGATGAATTGTTGGAAAGGAAAAATTGACAAACGTTCACGTGATTTATTCTCTAAGTTTGGTACAAGACAAATTATTATTGTTTGTCGTGTGAACATGTATTGTTTTTACATGAATACCGTACTTTAATCAACCAGTGCAAGATTGAGATGGAAATCACCACAAGTCACTCGGTGAAATGAGCAAAATTCTCCTAATTTCACTTCTAGTTCTTCTAGATGGCACAGTTTGATCTTTACTTCCTCCATAGCTATATGTAGTCATTTTTATGTAAGTTCCAATGCTCTGTTATCTCTGTGTCTTGAGAATCTTCTTTCTTCGAGAAACACCCCTTCATGATCTCTTTTTTGTTGCGTTAAAACTTTTTGCAAAAGAGGAGGGGATTGGGCTATTTGTTAATGATGATAAGCTCTCGTTTATAGGTTGAGAGAGTGATGGTGAAATTTGGAACTTCATCAACACATTCTCAGGCAGTGTTCAAGTTCTTCTTTTATTGTATATTTGTATTATGTACTTGCAGTTGCTCACTAAGTATCGTTTAAGTTTTCTTCACTTGTGAGTTTAAGTTTTCTTCACTTGTGAGCTTGTTGCCATTGTTTTTTTCTTTGATTATTCTACCTCATTTCAGAAAAAGAAAAATGTTTTTTTATCACTTGTCATACTTTTGCGGTATTGCAACCGATTAGTCCATTCAATATACACTAACCATTGAAAGGGAATTGCAGAGGAGAGGGTTCTGTAAGTTTAGTTGAGGCAGTAAATCACTTGCTTTCTATGCAGTCTATTGTGAGAAAAATTACAGTGTGTCGTGTTTGAAAAGTTTGGGTCGTGCTTGGTGATGTCTTGCTTTAAGAGGAAGTTTTGTAAGGTATAAAAATGGAGCCTTTTGGCTGCTGTTTCCTTTTTGTTTGTTTTTTCAGTTTATTTCCTTTTTGTTTGATGTGGATTGCTAAATGTTTTTCACCATTCGTACGATTATTATTCAAGCTTTTGTTCTGATTCGATCTTTTTGTTTTTGTTGCTGTTCTGTAGGGCCCTGGCTTGGTGCTGTTTCCCTTCACCACTTCGAAGTTCGAATATCCCCGGTCTCGTTCTTTCTCTCATACCAGCTCCTTTGTAATCGTTCTTTTTTTCTTCTTCTTCTTCTTCTTCTTCATCTTCATCCCAGCTTTTTCTTTGCAATGTTACTGTTTGCGTCTTTTTAACTGAAATCTTTTGTTAATAAATACAAAACAATTTCATTTGTCAATTGTCAATTGCTCTTGGCGGCTGGAAGGTTTATGAAAAGATGGCTGTTATATGAAGGAACTGCTTCTTGTCTTTTCGCGGCACATTTTATTCAGAAAGAGACCGCATGAAGAAAATGCTGTGCCCCGGCCCGGTATCTCTATTTCCTTCCAATCATATTCTGACGGGATCATATCCGTTAAATACTAGAGTGATTAGGAGTTTTTGTAAAACCGAGCCCGGCCCATTGATTTATATTCTTATCCAGTCGTTTAAGCCCGTTCAAAAACGGGCCTAGTAGATAAACATCAAAGCTCATCACCGCCAGTCCACCACCACCTCTATCCACCTCTATTGCAGTTGCGCCAATCAGAACAACTCCATTTGGTAAATTCGAGCCAGAAAGTCCTGTAAACTCCATGTGATGATGCATTATCGATGCATTTTTTATTACTACTGAAAATTGAAGTCAAATGGAGTGGCGGCGCCTACGGCACAGCATACGAACTCTGAACTGATAGATGATGATGTTGCATGTCAGAAACATTAACCCATATGTATTATAATCATCAAATTATAATTTTCAGCTTAATTAATTAAGCATCATCATCATCATCATCATCAAACTTAATTAGCATTCAATGCTGTGGAACCAAACATAGAGGACAAAGATGGTGAAAGAGGCAGTCCAGGACCAAGAACAACCACTACTTCAAGTGCAAGCACAGCAGAGACCCACTTTGAATGACCTCCCTTTCCCTTCATTTCTCATCGACTACTTGTATGCAGGGCACTTCTTAGCTCGATGGGGTGCCAGGTTTTTATCTCTTTGAACATATTTTCTCTATCTTTTTTCACTTTCTCCACACACCAACATCTGTGTATATGTTAGGCTTCGATCGGTATTCTTAGAATTTCTTGATGTTGATTTGACTTATTTCCATTAGTTTGACATTAAATTAATTGTGATGTGAATATTTAGATATTGGGTGCAACTATGAGAGTTTATGCTCTGATTGTCCCCTGCATCACATGATAATTTCTGATTTTTTCCCCTTAAAAATATATCTGTCAATTGCAGAACTTGGGAATTCTCTGTTGCTTTATACATGATAAGTGTTTGGCCAGATTCTTTACTCCTTGCTGCAATTTACGGCGTCATTGAATCTGCCTCTACCGCTTTGTTTGGTTCCATCATCGGAGAATTGGTGGATAGGTTATCATATGTAAAGGTTTACTCGACATCACTTTAATGATGCATTAAGATTTCAAATTTCATAACTCTATGAATTGTTTAGATTCCGATTTTGAACCTTACGATCAACTGATTGCTGATGACCTCAGAGCAGGACATCTTGACTTGTGTGTCTACAAAATGGTGTAAAGAAATTCAGTTTTTGTCTACAGCCTGATATCCTGACTTATTATCTTATTCACATACAGTTCACAGTTGCATGTTGAACTACTCTTTTGGCAGGTTCTCAGACTTTGGTTGGTGACCAAGAATCTCTCCTTTGCAATTGCTGGAGTCACTGTCATCGTGTTACTAATCTGGTCAACCTTGAGGTCGACAAATTTTGGAGCATTCGTCCTACTCGTCATATTAACCAACATTTCAGGAGCGGCCGGAGTGCTTTCTACTCTGGCTGGATCCATCTTAGTAGAAAGAGAATGGTAATGTCCAAGCTCTTTCAGTAGAGAATAGTGTCGTGGGTTAATCTTACTTAAACAAAGAATTGTACTTGTCATTCTGAATTGCAGGGTGGTAGTGATAGCAGAAAGCCATTCTCCTGAATTACTGACAAGGATTAATTATATTATCAGAAGGATTGATTTAACTTGCAAGCTATTCGCTCCAATCATTGCGAGCTTCATTATCAGCTTTGTATCACTTAAAGCCTCGGCCATAACATTTGCACTATGGAATATCATATCAGTGTGGGTGGAGTATTGGCTCTTCCTATCTGTACTTGACGGCATTCCAGCTTTAGGAGAAAGCAGCCAGAAGAGGCTCTTGAGACTCTCTCCAACCAATATAGAAGACATTTCATCCACTTCTGACACAAGGAAGAGCTTGCTTCCTCATGATGAAGCAAGTTCGACAATGGTAGAAAAAAGAGGAGGATGGAAAATCGTAGAAAGATTTTCAAAGGCCCCCTTTTTTGGTGCGTGGATTGTGTATCTACAACAAGATGTTGTGCTTCCTGGTGTTTCTCTGGCTTTATTATATTTCACAGTTCTCAGGTGAGAACCTACCAGTACTTTGATTCATTACTAGAATTGAAATTTTCCCAATAGTTCCTAGTTGGTTCCGGCTTGAGTTCCTACTGTTTCCTTTCCCTAAAAGTAGTCGTCTTCTTCTCGTTATGTTCCAGCTTTGGAACTTTGATGACAGCTGCCTTAGAGTGGAATGGAATACCTACATATGTCATTGGATTAGCACGCGGCATTAGTGCTACAATTGGAATAGCAGCAACTGTTGCTTACCCGGTGTTGCATTCTCGTATTTCAACTATCCGAACAGGACTCTGGTCTATATGGGCTCAGGTATACTTTAACAGACCATCTTAAATAGAATGATTCCTTGTGCACACACTGGGCAAAGATCCATAAAACCAAAAGCGTAAAATTTTCTCCTCGAAATATTGATCAGTACTAAAGGCAACTGAAGAGCCTTGTAGAGCAATTAAGTTCGTTCTGCATTGAGGTCACTTCCCTATTTAATCTTCTAGTTGTCTTGATTTCTTACAGTGGGCTTGCCTCTTAGTATGTGTTGCTTCAATATTGGTCCGAAATAACCTTCTATCAGCATACATGTTGATGGGAGGAGTGGCAGCTTCTCGGCTTGGATTGTGGATGTTCGACTTATCTGTCATTCAGCAAATGCAGGATGATGTTCCAGAATCTGATCGCTGCATTGTCGGTGGTGTCCAGAATTCACTGCAGTCTTATTTGGATTTACTGGGTTATGTGATGGGAATAATCATATCAAATCCACAGGTAATCATCCTTGTTAACTCATCCACCAGGCGGTATCTTTTAAATAATCTACTGTAGTAGGTGACATGCTACCAACATCCTAATTCATCTCTTGCTGCTGCATTGTTGCTCAGGATTTCTGGAAATTGATTTTGATATCCTTTCTGGTGGCGACTTTAGCGGCATTACTCTACAGTTTACATATGTATCGTGTTCGTAAGCACCTCATTCACTTTGAGAAGTTGCTAATTCTGTTTCAATGGTCTCGAAGATCATCTGAAATTGCAATTGTGAATTGAAGGTGTAAGCCGCCGCCTCTTCTGCATTTGCTGAATCTTCATCCAGATAAAACGTGAAAGATGCGCAATGATTTTGCTTGCAGGAGATAGAGATGTTCAGAGCATATACCCATATTCTCATGCTGCTTCAGTTATTTTCTTCTTTTTTTTCCTTGCAAAAGACTTAATCATCTGAGCATTTATTCCAAAATTTGGGATCGGCTCATGTAGCCTATGAGAATGTCCCAACGGGAAACCATGTGTATTCGTTTTCTATGAGAAGTGTCCCAATGAAATTCTCATTAGACTGGTATTCGTATGTTTGAGAAACGTTTAAGTGGGCTCTTGACCTACCGCAACCCTCCTCCTTCGATTTGGGGTCGAGAAATCGAAACCCGTCTGCCAGTTCCCTGCCCTGGGAGTCACTGACAGATGTAAGTCGCAGGATGTGCAGCCTTACGGTAGGGACCACCTGCCGCTTCAGAAGTGGTCGAATGCCTCTACGAGGGTTCGAACTCACAACCTCCACTTCCACCGTTAAGGGTTTTGACAAGGTGGGTACCGCTCAGCCATATGTCCTGGGGGCAAAAAGTGGGTTATATGTAAGCGTTATGGCAATTAAATCCAATAACGTGTCACTTCCCCGGCTCGACCCAATGACCTCTTCACTCCCAGAGCACTAAGGTTTAGGACAAGCCGATGGCCACCAAGCCAAAGGCTTCGTGGTTATACCGCAACCCTCCTCCTTTAGCCAGGCTTGGAGTGGCTGCAGGCAAAGTTAGATTTAATGCACATAGTGGTAGCAATTCAGTAAAGTACAGTCCAATTCATCCTCCGGGTACTGTTGAGTGGACAAAAATCAGCATAAAAATAATAAGGAAATAAGGAAACCGTTCTCTCCACGGTGGGTCAAAGCCCACATGGTTCTACAACCGCAAAAGCCAGAAGACATGCAGCTGGAACATTTCGGCCCATTTCTCTACCCATAAATTATGGGCTAATAAACCAATTTGCAGATGTATGGGCTTGTGATGCCTTCCATTGGTCCAAACTGCCGAGGCCCACTACAATGCTATCTTGAATCTTGATGTACCAACTGCCAAGTCAAACTAGAAAATATTCACATTAATGGGCTCCATTAGTATCTTTGTGTTCCTTCGGGGACACTGATTCTATTGATTATTGACTGAGGACCAGAGAATCTCACAAGTCACAAGTGTAATCTAAAATTGATGGGGATGAAGCCCACTACTATTGGGCCAAGATAGTTTTCTATTAATAAGTTAGACTATCAGATATAGGCCGTGAGGCCCAGAACCTCCCAAGATGGCCCGTGGGTTGTAAGGCACTTGCAATGGTGTCAAGTTAATGGGCCAACAAAGTTAATGTGTTTTGCTGATGTGGCTGTATTGAAAAATGTGTTTTGTTGATGTGGTTGTATTGAGATATGTATTTTGGTGATGTGGATGATGATGTGGCTTGACTTTTTGTAATAAAGGTGGGACCAACCTTGATTTTGGTGTAAATTTGATGGGAATAATATGAAGGATAGGAAAATAGTTGAGTTGAATAATGGTTTTATATTGAAATATGTGTTTTGCTGATGTGGCAGTATTGGAATATGTGTTATGCTGATTTGATTGTATTGAGAGTTGTGTTTTTGTGAGATAGATGTGAGACCCAAAAACAAAATTATTGGTCATTGCAATCATTGTGATTGCCCTAAGACACTCAGCGACTATGAGGGGACTGACTGGGTCAACATTGGCTCTTGAGCTACGTGTCCAATCGATTGCATATAGCAAACCGTACGTTGAAAGAGTCCACATGTTATTAATATATAAAGATTTCTCTGCGGACTTTTCAAACTACCTAATAGGAAAAATGAATTACCCTTATAATCCCAGAAAAAATAACCTAACCTGGAGTAAATATATATATATATATATATATTTGGGATTTCTTGTAATTAGTTGATGGGTCAATATCAGTAAAGGTCAAAGTTTTAGTAAAAGATTAATAATGCCCATATTGAGATCGGCTCGGCTTTATTAGCATCATCATAACTAGCCATGAGTTTTAAACATATTTTTCTACCCAAAATCTATAAACATGTTCTCTCTTCAATCAATAATCACAAGTAGGGGTGGAAAAAAAACGTTACGGGTCTGTTTTGGAATTTGGAGTGGACAACATAATGTGTATGTAAAAAAATTTGCATGCACAGATTCAAATTTATTTATATTTTGAACGTATTTATTTTATTATAATCGAATTTGTTTAAATTCAGATTAAATAAATTGAATAATAATTCAATTCAGGTTATCATCTGAAAATTAAATTTGAAATCCAGAATCAGAATTTGCCACTGCTAATCAGAGGGTCTTGCATTTACTGGCATGTAAGACATGAATTTCTGATATCTGGTGCATGTTAATCTTGTTTAGCAGAGCAGCTATGGGCATAATCGCAACGACAGGTGGCTAACAATGGCTCACCCGTGGCTACTGCAGAAAAGTAAGCCGCCACTGGAGAGGGAAAGTCAAGTCAAACCCACAAGATTTGACCCAGACAAATTTTCCACGGTCAAACTTCCCCTTAGCGTCCGAGAAGAAGCTGCACGGAGAGAGACCTTGATGTAAAATAACTCCACCAACGGCCCCCATGTCAGCCTGATCACCACCATTTCCCTCTTAAATTATATTCTCTCCCTTTCTTTCCCTTCCTCCCTCATGGCTTCCTCTGCAGGAAACTTGAATAGTTCTATAAATTCGCAAACAAACTTCTCTCCCTCAACCCAATTTGTTACTTCCAACTCTTCCACTAGTTCGACTCATCTTCTGGCAGATAACAATTATAGAGAAATGAACAGTATAAGCCAAGAGAGGGAAACGACTAGCTGGGGACCTTATGCCCATTTATCTAAAAATAGTAGCGGTGTTGAAATTCCAAAATTCAAGTCATCTCCACCTCCGTCACTACTATCTCCTACACCAGTTTCTCCATCTTCGTTTTTAGCTATTCCATCTGGTTTAAGCCCTGCTGAGTTCCTGGATTCCTCTATGTTTTTCTCTGACTCTAGTGTAGGTTACATCCAAATATACATACACCTATATATTCTTTTTGTACGTAACACATTTGAGCCTATAATGGTTAGTACTGATGGTTTTCTTATTTTGTTTGTTTGTTCAGCTTCTGTTGTCTCCAACTACTGGTGCTTTTGCTGGTCAGACTTTCAACTGGAGGACTAATTCTGGTGATAGGGACCAAGAGAAAAGCTACAATGACTTCTCATTTCAACCCACCCAGACAAGACCTCCTACTACAGCATCCTCGTCAAACTTCCAGCATTCTTCAAATGTTGTTTCTGTGGTAAGTTATAGTTCATATATTGTTTTTAATGAGTTTCAGTATTCTTCATATGTTGTTTCTGTGGTAAGTTATATAGTTCATATATTGGTTTTTAATGAGTTGTTGTACATATCTATATGATATTTATTTGGTGCAGACTAATTGTAGCACAGGGTTTGTAATTTATGGAAATAAGTTAGCAGGGGCATTTGATTTTGTCTTGATGTAACATTATTTTTTGTTCTATAAATGAACAGAAATCCGTTAAAGGGCAACAAGAACCATTGAATTTCAGTAAACCCACAACCCTGCAGACAGGTTTCTCTTCGGACAAGACAGGTGTGAAAACAGAGTTTGCACCAGTTCAAAGTTCCCCATTCCAGACAAATATGCAGGGCAGCTCTGCTCCTCAGTTTGGTTATGGACATTCCACTATCAGAGAACAAAGAAGAGCAGATGATGGATATAGCTGGAGGAAATATGGACAAAAGCAAGTGAAAGGAAGTGAGAATCCGCGTAGTTATTACAAGTGTACACACCCAAATTGTCCAACTAAGAAAAAAGTGGAGAGGTCTTTGGATGGACAGATCACTGAAATAGTCTATAAAGGAACTCACAATCATCCTAAGCCTCAGTCTACCAGAAGATCAAACTCTAACTTGGTTCAACCTTCTTTGAGTACAAATTCAGGATTCCCTGATCAATCAGGGAAAACACTAGGCAATACACAAGGGGAGACTATCAGGATGCAGGATGATTCTTCGATTTCTATGGGAGAGGATAACTTAAACCACGATTCACCAATGAGCAACTCAGTAGGAAATGAAGATGAAAGTGAACCCAATGCCAAAAGATGGTAAGTTTCCTCTAAACAAAAAATTATGTTCCGGATTCAGTGATGAAATAGTTCACAAGTTTAAACCATGATGATGTATTTTTTTGTAGGAAAGGAGAGAATGAAAATGATGTTACCTTAGCTTGTGGGAGCAGAACTGTTAGAGAGCCTAGAATTGTAGTTCAAACGACGAGTGATATTGACATACTCGACGATGGGTATAGATGGAGAAAATATGGGCAAAAAGTCGTAAAAGGGAATCCCAATCCAAGGTGATTACCATAGATGAACTCTGTAACTTCGTCACATTAATCAATATATCTTCTTTGTTCTGAACTATCATGTGATTTGTAGGAGCTACTACAAATGCACATCGAGTGGTTGTCCGGTGAGGAAGCATGTAGAGCGCGCCTCACATGACACGAAGGCTGTGATCACTACATATGAAGGCAAGCACAACCATGATGTTCCCGCAGCGCGTGGCAGCGGATACACCATGAATAGACCACCAACAAATACCAACAACAACAGTGCCCCAATGCCTATTAGACCCTCAGCCATCACCAATCTTTCTAACCCCACAAATTTTCCCAAATCTCTGAACACCACAAAGGCAATACCAACTTCATCAAGTCAGTCACCATTTACACTGGAAATGCTGCAAAGTCCAGGGAGTTTTGGATTCTCAGGATTTGGAGAGCTTGCTGGTACTTATATGAGTCAAGAACAACAACATGAGGGCATGTTTTCCGGAGCCAAAGAAGAACCGAAGGACTCCTTTTTTGACTCATTCCTAAGATAAAAACAACTAACTTATGGAACAACTAGGATCAATGATTGATGTCAAACGGATTCGTTCTTCTAGTTTATATCTCCATAGATATTAGTATAAGGGATCTTAAAGTAGAATAGTCACAATTTTTTTTATTTTTTCAGGTCCCCCTGTAAGCCTTGATAACCTGGGCCTCTTTCATCTCCATGTTGTTATAGAAATAGAATAAAGTGGAATGAGTTCAGATCAAATGTTCATTTGCTTTGGTGACACTACTGTTTTATCGTCTACTATTCATTTGCTTTAGTTATCCCCAGCCATTTTTAGATTACAATGGATTTTTAATTCTGTGGGGGCATGAGCAAATTTGATGCCAGTTTGCATAAAGGACTTCAAATAACAGCAAAAAATTCTTTTGTTTCAATTGTTAACACATTTTTTATAGAGGAAACACAACGATAAGTTCATAATTTGTCGCCTAAGAGTAAGATGAAGAAAATTATGAGTAGGTCAGTGTAACTTTACACACAAAAAAAAATTGAATCATTAGAAGAAAGTGTGGGTGTTACCCTATTGTTGTGTGTAAACACAGTATAATTTTACTTACAGTTTGTCAACTATTTGACAAATATGTAAAAGAATCACACGAATTAAAAAGAGAAAAAAAAATGTAAAGTTGTGTATAGAGAACATGTTTTCACTTCTTATAACTTATTAGAGATAGGGTTGTGTAGATAACTTATGTCCAGAAATGAGAGCCGCCAAAGCCAAAGAGAAAAACCCAAGAAAAGCCATACCTATGGCTGCTGATGAGGAATCTGTGAATATGTTGTCAGCTCCTCTTCTCATCTGATTTGTCAAGGGAATTGCAGTCGATGATGCAGATATCAACAAGTATGCTATGATCTGATTTCACAAAAAGAAAGAGAGATGGTCAACAATGTAAAGACTAGTTGGGATAAAAGCTTAACCATCAAGCAAATACTACATTGCTTAAATTGGTAGTAGTAGGAGAAGTTGAAACTTTCAAATCAAAAGGGCTTGCTTCCATCTGGTGACTGAACTATGCATATGCTATTTTTTTCACCCAGTTGAGGAATGTGACCACATGTGGCATAAACACAGGGCAGTTTCCTCTCGCTAATCAGAAACTAAAATCATAGGCTAAAAGTTGGAGTTGGACACATCTATAAGCAAAGTGGACAATGAATATGCTGAAAATAGACACAAACCCAAAGCCAGGGCCTGTAAACTGTACTCATTTGTTGGAGCCTTGAGGCCCGTGACCGATTCCTCAATCGAATCTCATAATGTTCATCATCAATGTTTGATCACAACAACGAAGAGAGTAATTAGAGACCGATATTTAATCATGATGATAGCAACAACTGTCAATCTGCTATAAAAAAATGTTCCCTTTACCTATTCAATTATTCTAAAATAAAAAAATAAAAACCAGAGTGGGTTCTGGAATGAATCATGAATGCTAAACATTGAAATTCTACTGAATTTAAGTTCTCTATTGATCTGGAAATTCCCAAGTCTTTCAACAACACACACACACACACAAAATCTTTCTGGCATTGTCAGTTTAATGTCTTCGGAAATTTTATTGGAAAACCACGAAGGGACTTATAATACGCTCAAAATTGAAACTTTAATCACAGAAATCTCATTAATCTTAATCTCACTGGGGTGAATGCATTCAGTTCCTGGAGCTCCAATCAACAGAACACAGAAAAGGAAAGTTGAACATTTTGATTTTCCTTTCTGATCCTACTATTTTCTGAGGAACCAAACAAGTCGATATATAACAAACGTGAATTAAAAAAAAAAGGGACCTGATCTCCAACAAAATCAACGAGCGCAGACGTCCGCTGCTGGAGCATACTTTTGCCGATGGAAAGCTCGTGCACGTGCCGCAGCGTTTGTACTCCCGTGTACAGAGTAGACAAAATCGCAATGGCTAACAAATACCTATTAAAATCCCAAAATTGATCCAGAATCATAATTAATCACGATTAATCAATTTCCAGATGCACTAATGCCAAACAGATTATTTGAGTTACCGGTATTCTTCGTATTTGTCAAAATCCATCCAACCTCCATGCTTGTTACTCGCCATAACAATGAAAGCCAACATAGAGAATAACAAAGCAACTCCTCTCAAAGCCAAACATCCTCTCTTCAGAAAATCGTCTCTCCTCCACCGCCTCGTGATTGCCGATACTCCGAACCCCATTCCCGGCTCCTGGCGGCCCTCCATGTCAGACGCCCCCGTCTCCGGCGTTGCCATAGGTGGCGTCGTTACGTGCTTGCCGTCATGTTCGGACATAATAATTTCCGTAGGATTCCACAACAATGTCGAGAATTGAAACTCTGAATTCTGATGCGTTTTCTTCGAAATTGATGCTTTTAAGCTAATTTTTATTATTATTTGACAACTCAAATTCAATATAATTTAATCCTGATTAGAGTTTGACACGTACTACAAGCCGGCAATAAATCGTTATTCGACGCGTGATCGCGCGGAAAAACCCGAGTTTATATATGACGTGGCATGAATCTGTTGGCTTTTGTGATCTGGTAACTAACTTCATTTGGTACTCGTAGGGCCTGGGTCTCTTAGCAGAAAAACAGATATGGACTGGACTGATGGGCCCACGTTTAAGTTGGAATCCACGAAAGCTCTCATAATTGATGGGCTTTAGGTCGGCCATATAGGCCCAACAATCATTCCAACAGTTCCTTTGTACTCTCCCGGTGTCCCCGTTCATTCAGTACCCAATAATCAATCACATGGTTGGGCCCTCAATTGCTTCACGATATGTGCTTATCAAAATGCTGTCAAGAGCTGGCTGGCCATTAAATAATTCCGTTCCGTGTTCCTTCCGCAGAAGGTTTTTGTCAACTTGTTCCACCATCCAACCGTTTATCACTTTATCATCTAGCTAATGAATCTTTGTTAAAGTAATGTTTGATTTTGATAAGAAGAGAACCATGGCGTCAATCATTTGATGATTAATTTGATCATTGACTGACCATCGGCTGTACTCCTTGCATTGATCCATCACTACATACAAACGCAGATGACACCTATGTTAGGAGCTCGGGGAAAGGCAGGAACGAGAGGCCCACTTGGGCATGAAGGGCGGCCCAGGGTATTTTCGTCAAAATCTGCAATGCAGGTTCTACACTTCTACTCTATCTCTGTTGAACTAAAAAAAGTGTATAATTGAGAAAACTTTCGAAGCTTCCCTCTTTGGCATATACCCATGTATGTATATAGTTATTATTTATTACTAAATCAATCTTTATCAATATAGTTATTATTTCTTAATTACGCCATTTGGAAAGAATTTTATAGTTTCCCAATATAAATTTATAAGAACTTCCACCATGGCTTTTTTAAAAAAAAGAAGAATTTTGGTAAGCCTAACGCATCTCTTTTTTTCTTTTTCTTTTTCTTTTTTTTGCCCTCTAAGAGATTGCATTTGTTATGCTTAACCACACGCTAAATATGTTTTTTCCCCTTCAAAATTCTTGCGTAAAAGAGTTGGCAATGGTAGCTGAATCAGTGATCAATGAAAGAGATCAAGAGAGCCAACGGGTTTTTTTATGATGAGATTTTAGGTAGAAAGACGCGTTGAATTGACAGAGAGATCCAAGGTGGTGTTGTGATGTGTGTACAAATGGACGATTCACTGAGGCCGCGGAATGCGGCTCCATTTAACGCGACGCGGTGTTTGGGCCTCCTTGGTCCACCTCTCACTTAACCTTTTCATATGGTTTGTCCCTTCTTTCGCCCTCTCAATGAATTCCAGGAGCTCTTTATGCTATGCATGGGGACCCCAACCACATGTCACATGCAAAACCTAATCATACCTCGTTTGGCTGTACGTACAGAATCAAATAAATACGTGGACTATATGTAGCAAAATTCTGTGCATACAACCCGGTATTGATGCAAGAATCGGCAATTGATAATATTGAAGAAAATATGTCCAGTTAAATTGAACACGAGTGATGTACGTGGTTCAGCCTTAATGGCTTATGTCCACGGTGTAAGAGTTCATACTTCTCTTATTAATTGTATTCTCTGGTACAAATCAGTCTACCCTTTTACATGTAATATATCCTTATTTATACTTGATTGGGGTAGTTTTAGTTAGTTGATGGCGGTTTACAGGGAGTTATATATTTGAATTTATCAGACTTTTGAAAGGTAACTGTTGGTGGTACTTCTGCTTGTAATTGTTGCTGATGTTATAGCTTCTGCTATTCATCCATCAGCTGTAATTCATTAGCTACTGGTTTTCGACTATATTGATATTGACTGTGAGATATTCATTGGCTTGTTCTTAGGATTTATGTTGAGCCTTTCTAGATTTATTGACCATTGTCTTTTATGGACTTTTAATTTTGGTCTTGTTATCTCATAGAATATTGAGTCCTGCCATATTTGGCCTATACACCCCGTAATTGAAATAACTAGGTGCATGTCCACCTAAAATGTTTTATCTGAAAAATTTGCATTATTCGTTTCATTCTCATTTTCTACATTTTTTTAAATAAATATGCTTAAGTAATGAGTTTATTATAATTTTAAAGCATGAGTTGATAATTAATTAATTCATTGAGTTATTACATTCATAATCATGATAACTCTATTTTTAAAAAAAAAATCATTAAATTATAAAAAGTCTCTCTTATATAGGTGGCACTTTATAGAACACAAGGCCTCCATCATAGATATAGATAGATAGTCGATATAGATAGATTGGATTAAAACGGTTGGAATAATTATCACGGTTGATAGTAATGAAAGATTGGTGGCTCATTGTCTGTGTCGTCAACTACTAGCAAACAACCACATGTCAGGTCGGCCATTCAATTTACTCATTTTTTTTTTTTACTCATTTTGTACACCCATGCACAAACTATAATCTATTTGTATTCACATTCACAATATGCAAAGCTAAAAGCGCACTGGAATGGGGCCCAGAATTTGCTTTCGTGGGTGCGAAAGACAACGGCTACTTTGCCTGTGGGCGCGCACACTTTATGCCCTTCAGCGGAGGCTCGTGGAGTGACTGATCCCCGTAAAATTCGCGTTCCCGTTGAGTTACAACTGTAATTTTTAAGGAGAAATTAATAATTTATAGAAATTTATGTTTTATTGGTGAGATTGAATATAAAACTTAACTTTTGTGTAAATAGGGAAAAAATTTGGTCAATTTTATTAAAAACAATATAAAGGTCAACAATATTAATATTGGTTTACAATAAAATAGAGAAAATAAATTAAAATAAATTACGTTGAAATACATGTTTTGTTAATAGTGATTGATTTTTTTGATGGAGATAAACTCATTATTAATTTTAATATGAAATGGAGGACGACTGTCATTGCAGTTGTTCTTAATTGATAAAAAAAAACACCTCTGATATTCTCAAAATCCCAGTAACTCTAGTTTTGGCCCCAAGTCCCACACAATTTTATTTTTTAAATAGCAGTGTTAAAATTTTCAAGCCTTTATGTTTTTTTGTATTTTATACACATGTGACATAGTTATTTTACTGTATTCGCACAATGAAATATGTCATTTCATTGTTATATCACAATAAATAACTTATTTCATTGTTATAAACACGGTAAATAACTCAATGATATATCATCATATGTATAAGCTTGAAATACATATTATTTTTATTCGACGCTATAAATATTAGAATATTATGTTAAATTTATAAACTTTCAAGCAAAGAATAAAAGTGGCAAAAAAATAAATTTCGGGGCAGATGATATAAAATATTGTCAAAATATTTTTGCATGGGCAGACTTTAATTGATTTACATTTTTGGACCTGTTTATTTCACCCTACTTGGATTGATTAAAATCAAGACAATATTCCAATCAAGATTAGTGTCAACTAAATCGAACAAATTTTTTGTATTTAGACTGGAATTTTTAAGATTTAACTTAGGTCAAAAGCTAATTTACTTCCAATCACACAAATTCTATCATCTGAATCAAACATTGTTTTGCCACCATATGAACGATATGATATTTTTGTAATATTCATAGGTGATAGAAAATGAAAGAAAATGAGATATTTGTCAATAAAGTCAAGCCTAATTGAAGTTTTAGGACACCCATTTAAGATCCCCAATTTCAAAATTTAGGTAAAGAAGTTAGAGTCACCTAAACAATTTATGATGTATATTTAATGATTTTGTCACTTGTCTTGTGTTTGCTCGTGCCAAGGCCATTTTCATTATTCCTGAAAACAACGTTCATTAATTTAATTTTCGATAATTTCCCTCATTTTTTATTTGCAAATAAAGGGTATCCTTTTAATATTTTTATTTTAGATTAAAGAAATAGAAGAAAAAGAAAAAGGGCAGTTATCCGTTTGTGATCGTGACGTACATGGTGAAGCAGATAAGGTTGCCATTGGTGCTGGCAATAGCAATATTTATGCCGCCCCGCGTTCAACGGAGAGAGGTCATGTTTTTTTAATTCTTTCCTTCGCCGTTAATTTAACCGGTAACTGGCTATCCCGGTTACCACGCCACCTTCTTGTTTATTTTTTAGAAGTCAATCGCTCATTTATCTTCTTCATCTTCTACCATAACTTCTCACTCGACAGATATGAGAGGAAAAAAATTATTTCTTGCAGTGATACCTACGAAGTCTGCCCACTCTCCATAGCTTCCAATTGGAGTACCATCTTCAGCATGCCTTCCCGTTCTGCCCCTGAATTCCCTCTCTATTTTCATCTATTTACCACTCTCTCCCAGAGAAAAACCTTAATCGGTGCCAACCACACCTCTGCCCGATTCTGCTCCCGCTAATCTGATCCGTTCTTTGTCTCTCTCACTAAATTTAGGAACTTGTTAAGGAACAAACGTAGAGCAGACGATTCTGTTTTTCTTCTACTCTCATGGAGCATAACACCGGCAAGAACAGTTTTCTGAAGAACATTTTGGTGCGGGTGCTCCTATTCGGTGTTTTAATTATCCTCCTCCGTTTTGCATACGTTGTGACGATTGCGGGAGAATCATGTGATCGTGGCAACTTTTGCTTCTTCTCTCTACCGGAGAATCTCGACCTCGTAATCCCTTCCGTTGGCACCGGCGCAGCTTCCGCAATTGGCACCGCGAACAACGTCGTCAGATCCACCTCGGTTGGTGCCTCGGGCGCTGATCTCTATACTAGCAAGGACTGGATCAAGGCGGTCCAATTCTACTCATCTATGTTTCAAGATCTGATTACCGAGGGTTACCTTGCTCCCACCTCAAAGTCTCTGTGCGTTGAGAGCGCATCCGGGCAAGACGTGTTCTCGTTGAAGGAGATTGGAGTGGAGGACTCCGTTGGAATCTTCAAGAAGGCGTCGAAGCCTCTGGTCATTAAGGGTGAGGGGCATCGCATACCGTTCGACAACAATACCTTCGATTTTATTTTCTGCGGTGGCGGTGCAATCAACAAGTCCCCTCGGCCGGTAGCTGTTGCGTCTGAGATCACAAGAACGCTCAGACCCGAAGGGTTTGTGGTGGTCCACGTGAGTGTCAATTATACGTATAGTCTCCATTCGTTTCTTGATTTGTTTCATTCTTTTAGATTGGTAAAATATCGCGACATAGAGGGCTACGATTTGTCAATGCCTAATTTGAGAGAAATTGTATTGAAGAAAGAGCGTGATTTTGTTTTTGGCCATGGCTCAAAAGAAGGGGATAATAAGTGCTTAGTTCCTGCACATAAACGAGACTTGGTATGGAAGGCAGAGCCTTTGATTTCAGAGGAGCCCTTGAAGCCTTGGATTACTTTAAAGAGAAATATAAAGAACGTGAAGTATTTGCCGTCAATGGTAGATATTAGCTTCAAGAGTAGATATGTGTACATTGATGTTGGAGCTCGAAGTTATGGCTCCAGTATTGGCAGTTGGTTCAGGAAGCAATACCCAAAACAGAACCATACTTTTGACGTGTATGCAATTGAGGCGGATAAGACCTTTCATGAACAGTACAAATTGAAAAAGCGCATTACACTGTTACCATATGCTGCATGGGTGAGAAATGAGACATTGTCTTTTGAGATAAATAGAGATCCTGGGAAGGAATTGATGGAGAAGGGCAGGGGAATGGGAAGAATTCAGCCAGTGAAAGCCTCGTTGCGTGGTACCTCCGACGGTGAAGTGGATGAAATTGAGGGTTTTGATTTTGCAGATTGGCTGAAGAATACAGTGGAAGAGAGGGACTTTGTAGTGATGAAAATGGATGTAGAAGGAACTGAATTTGATTTGATTCCAAGGTTGTTCGAGACAGGTGCAATTTGCTTGATAGATGAAATTTTTCTAGAGTGCCATTACAATAGGTGGCAGAGGTGTTGTCCCGGTCAGAGGAGCTCAAAGTATGAGAAAACATACGGCCAGTGCTTGCAACTGTTCAGTTCCCTCAGAGATAGTGGAGTGCTAGTTCATCAGTGGTGGTGACCGGTAACAATTCTCTGCATTTTCATGTTAGAATTGAAACTTTCAAACAAATAAAAAGAAGAAACATAGATGTCAGTTTTTCCCCCTTTTTAGTTTTTACAGTCAAAGGTAGTCCTGCTGTGTTTTCTAGAGATATTTCCTCTTGTTTAGAAATTCACTACCTAATACTAGCAGCGGCCAAATGAAAATTTCTGTACTTATTAGGCTCCTTATTTGTGTTTTTGCAGTCTACAAAAACAAAATCACAGTGTTACATGTTAGGTTCACGGTTGTTATTTGCACAATTGGCTTCTTGACAATGTGATTTCAGCCCGTACAACATACAATTTTACCTCTGAATTGCTGTTTTGAGGAAGGAAGTCATGAGAAATGTGCATTCTGGGCTGTGCCTTTTATTTGAATTCATCCTCTCTTCGTATTTTTTTTCGAAACATTTGCAATTTTTACTAATCAAGATACTGAAATGAAGTTTCATTATAATCCGACTTCCTTATTGCTTGACATGTTTGAAGCATATATGAAGTTTTGCTTCCTGATTAGTACAGCTCTTTAGGATCTCTTGTGGGGCTGGTATTATCATCATCTTATAACATCACTGTGCTTGTCGCATCGTGACCATGGGAGGAGTCTATGATTGGTTCATACCTGGTGTACGTTATTTGTGTCCAGATTCAGGGTCAATTCTGTGAGAAGATCCAGTTTCTATGATTAGCAGTTGTTGATTTTATGACGCATTAGGGTTTTGGGTCATTTCTTCAGGGAACATAAAAATCTTCTGTTTTTATTTTTATGACATGGGACCCCGAAGCTACGTCTTGGAACATGTATTGAACAATACCAACAAGCATGACATGTTACAAAAATGAAGTCTTACTAAATGCATATAAACCACACGATTAGATCTATACAACTCGCTCTCTCTATTTTGTCACCATCTTGTCAACTCTTGCTGCGATCAGTAAGCTCGGTATCAACTGGGTTGGACTGCGGCCAAGTACGGTCGTCGACGTAGAGGTGGAGATTGGCGTGGACGCGGGTGGAACTACCTTAGAGAATCATTTCATCAAAATAAAATCCGGGAAGCCTTGTTAAAATTTTTGAAATTATCAGATTCACCGCTTCTGGATCTGCCCATTGAGTTTGTGAAATTTGACTTTCTTTAACGTCTCCTGTAGTCCTGTTATTGAAGAATGAGTTCAGTGGAAGGTGCGTGAAGGGAAAATTTTATCTTGACTGGTGCTTGCAAAGAAATAGAAAAAAACAAACAAATAAATAAATAAAATCACGAATATCTACTCGGTTGCTCTTTGCTGCCCAGCAAATTTATATTTTGGATCTTAATTCTATTACACCAAATTCAAAACACACTCATTTTCTAATATAATCACATCAGTTAAACTAATCACACAATTTATCTGTCCAGCAAAATGACCAACATGGGTCGATGCTTGTCCTTTTGATTTGACCAAAAAATCACCATTGCATGTTATCACTATGCTAAATCATTAAACTAATCACACAATTTGTCTGTCCAGCAAAATGACCAACATGGGTCAATGCTTGTCCTTTTGATTTGACCAAAAAATCACCATTGCATGTTGTCACTATGCTAAATGTACATAGGTATATAGGGTTGGTGTAAATATATATATAATGGTAAATTTTTAGAACAAATAAATAATGTATGAGAATGTTTATTTTTGTTGATATGGTTATATTGCGATATGTGTTTTGCTGTGTCTATATTGGAATATGTGTTTTGATGAAGTAAATGAATAGTAGCTTGACTTTATGGAAAAAAAAATGAAACTCAACATTGATTTTGGTGTAATTTTGTTCGAGAATGAATGAGGGAATCAAAGAGCAAATGCTTTGCAAATATTGAGAGGGGAAAATGTATATGAATTATGTTTTATTAATATGACTTTATTGAGAAATTTTTTTATTGATATAAATGATTATATGACTTAACTTTTTGTATAATAAAAGTATAACATATATATTATCTTTGTCTATATTTGATAGACTTGTTTGTTTTTTCACATAGATTAAGAAAATTCAATTAATATCACTGAAACAATAAATTTAATTGATTTTCTTCTTAATACTACATCCGTTTTAAAATAGTTGTCGTTTAAGGTTTTTACACAAGGATTAAGGAAGCTACTAAATAGCTTTAGTACTAATAAAAAAAATGTATTTAACTAAAATATCCTTATTAATTATTTTTATTTCTCACGATCTTCCATTTACTTAGTGAAAAACGAGAATAATGGTAAATTTGGAAAAAAATATTAATTATGTTTTGGATTTATAAAACGACATATATTTTGAAACAAAAATAAATTTATAAAACAACAGTTATTCTGAAAGGGATGGAGTATACCCTTCAACAATTCCACTCACATCTTATTATTGTTAAAATTAATGTCATTTATTAATAAAGATGTACAATAAATAGGGATAGATTAGTAAACTAGTAATTTTTTAACTTACCCTTAATAAAGGAAATTAATTATAATTTAACACACCTCAAAATATAAAATGAGTCTGTCAAATAAGAGCAGGAAGTATAATTTTAATGAGCCAAATTCTATTCTATTGCAATTTGCCTTGAACGTTAACACCCAATTACTACTCTGTGTCCCTTTCGTAAACAGCGAAAATATCTCCTTCGAGTTTTGACTATGCTTAGATATTATTAAGAAGTAGCCCAAAATTTCCTAGCGAGGATCATGCCGTCGTCTCCTGATGAATTTCTAAACTTTTCTTGTCATCCTCATCCAATAAAAACGTTTTTCTTTTCGTTGGTTATCCTTTAGATTACGCCCTGGTTTAGTAAACATAAATACCTGTGAACTTTGAATTCTCCTCTTTTGGGGGCTTATCGTCTTTTATGGATAAGTGCCTTTTTGGGGTGCACGGTAAATATCCCGTTTTCCTTCCCTTTCCCACATGATTTTGCAGGAAAGTTTATTGGGACGGGATTGTATTTTGGTGGGTCTGGATTGGCATTTTTGTTGCCATTTCTGGGGGTCCAAACATGGGCGTCTGTTGTAGCAAAGAACCTCATTTTGGAGGCTTCGTAGAGGATGATCCGGGTGAGGTCGAATGTGGCAATGGTGAGGATGATGATTTGAGGAATGGAGATTGCGGTGCCCGAGTGAGGCTACAAGGATCTTCCAAGTACATATCCATGTTTACCCAACAAGGAAGAAAAGGGGTCAACCAGGATGCCATGACTGTTTGGGAGGTATCATCAATGTTTATTCTTAATGTCAACTGTTCATTTAGAAAATCTCTGATTTCTATATTTGCAATTTTTTTTGGCATTTAATGGATTTCTTTCTTGTTTTATGTTGCATGGGTTTTTGAATATCAGTATTGTATAATGAACTGATTCTTGCCACCTGCATCCTCTCTGTTATTTATTCGCCCTAAATTTTTTTGTAAATCATCTTTTGTTCGTGTGATTGCAATTGTAATTCTGGGTTCCATATCTGCATTGGTATGCTTCTGGGGGATTATTTCTATTTGGTTGACATCCATTATCTTAAAACTTATCAATTCCATTCCAGAAAGGAAGATATTGGCTAGGAAATCTGGGAAGAAAAAGATGCTTGGATGATATTGCATTGGATTTCTTTAGTTAATGACAGCCAATGCTGTCCTGTGGAGTTCCTTATCATAAAATTTCTCGATTACGCTGATCATATGCAATGATAGTGACATTTCCATAGAATTATGCGCCAGAATTTGAATGTGAGACTCAGAAATAGATAGGAAGTTTGTCGTACTTTTCCATCTTGTGGGTTTATATGGTGGGTTATAGTATTCATCTTCCGTCCAGTATTGCATTACCAATTTGCTGCATCAAACTAAGAACTTCGAGCTTGGTTCAGGACTTCACGGGCGAGAAAGGTATGTTCTTCTGCGGTGTGTTTGATGGTCATGGTCCCTTGGGTCACAAGGTTGCACGTTCTGTATGTGAAACTTTGCCCTCAAAGCTCTCTTCAGCAATCAAATCGCCACAAGTTAATCACAGCAAAAATTGCAATGCTGATGGTCCGTCCGTTTCTCAGTGGGAGGAAAATTTTATCAGATCCTTTGAGGAAATGGATGAAGAACTTAACCTTGATTGCAGCATTGATAGCTACTGCAGCGGCACAACTGGTGTAACTATAGTACAAAAGGTATTATAAAAGCATCAGAGTTACAATCTAGATCACATTTATCAGAAATTTGAAGAAAAAAAGTTGTTTATTAACTTCGTTTCTCTTTTTTTGATATCAATTTTCCAGGGAGACCTCTTGGTAATCGGGAACTTAGGGGATTCTCGTGCAGTTCTTTGCACGAGAGGCAAAGAAAACCAACTTGTTCCAGTCCAACTCACAGTTGATCTAAAACCAAATATTCAGAGTAGGTATTTTCTCTCATACACACTAACATGACCAAGCTCTGGATCCAAATAACCTCTTTCTTTGGGATTCTTCTATTAACTTAGGTGAAGCAGAAAGAATAAATAATTGCAAAGGCAGAGTTTTCGCTATGGATAGAGAGCCGGGTGTGTTCAGAATATGGATGCCTGATGAAGATTATCCCGGCTTAGCTATGTCCAGATGCTTTGGAGATTTTTGCTTGAAAGATTATGGCCTCACCTCAGTCCCTCAATTTGCTAGCAGAAAGCTTACGGACGATGATGAGTTTGTGGTTCTAGCAACCGACGGGGTAAGAGTAAATTAAAGAAGGCAAAAAAAAATAAAAAATAAAAATTTAAACATGGTCTAACTTACAATGAACAACTTTAACATTTGGGGTAATGTTTGTTCTTTCTATTTGGTATTATATCAACTTTAATTAAATTGCTTATGCTATTTTTGCAGGTGTGGGATGTATTGACAAACAATGAGGTGATAAAGATAGTTGCTTCCGCAAGGAGGAGATCCATGGCTGCTAAACTGTTAGTATGTCACGCTGTTCGAACTTGGAGAAGCAAGTATCCCGGTTGCAGTGTTGATGACTGCACCGCTATATGTTTTTTCTTCAAGAACCGACGTTTGTTTGCTAAATCCTTGTCCGAAATACCTCCGGGCAGCGTTACTCACTCCCTGCTTGGTGACATAGCTTCCACCGAGGTTGCAGTTTGTCGCACAGAACACGGATCTCTAAATGACAAGATCACTCTATCCTCCAAGGAAGGTTGTTGTCCTCCAGAAGAAGTGAATACGGTAGATTCAATCACAAAGCGCCCTAGATCTCCCGGTGTTTTGACTCGAAGAAAAACATTGAAGGATCTTGATGATGTAGACGCGTCACGATTTAAGCTGTGAGATTTGGATCTTTGAGAGTCTGTTCATTTAAAGAAACAGAAGCTCAAACATTGTTGTAACCCAAAACGAAAAAAGAGAGAATCGTCAGTACTTGTACTATTTATTAGGAATCCAATGGAAAGATCATCATCACATTGAACATCAGAAATTGTAAATTCACTTGTTCTTATCATCAAATAGCGCACACAGAGTAAAGTTTTGACAAATGCTAGTAAGCAAGGCAGTCGAAATCCGGAATTTACCTAACGATTTTTCTGCAGTTTATCCTCCAGCCTCTTGTACTGCCTAGTTTTGTTCGACAGGTCCTGGTAAGATCCAACATTCATAAAAAATGTAAAATCATTGATATCATGAACATCATAATTTGGACTAATTTGCTATTGCTGGTCCTGTGCTTGCAGGGAAGGATTGCAGTTGGTCATCCATCGTTTCTTGCACGCGACGAACGTTTCAAGCGAAAGTTGTTTTCACCTAGAATTGAGGTTATGCTTGATGTATGCGAAGCAACGGGATTCATCTTTTTTGTTTTCCTGCTTAGCGTGCGAATGGATTTAACAAATCTCAAGAAATGTGGGAAGCTTGTAGTTCTGATAGGCTTCACATCCTTCATATTTCCATTAGTAGTAACCATATCCGCTGCTCACTTGTTGAGGAGAGTCGTCCACTTCGACCAAGAAGTTCACAAAGTCTCCCAACTATTGCTACCCTCGCATCCACCACTTCTTTTCATGCAATTGTTCATCTTTTCACAGATCTCAAGCTTCTCAACTCCGAATTGGGCTGAGCTCATTCAAAATGATTGGAACATATACCGTCGGCCCATTGGAATATGGATTTCAAAATTATTTTCACTTGTTTATTAAAATATAGTTAATTAATTAAGTTCTTAAAAAACTCTTATTAAATGTGCTTCCTTATCTTACCAACATTTTCATCTTTAAATGTTTATTTAAGCTAAAAAAAAAATCAATTAAAAATATATTAAAAAATATGTAAATAAATTTAATTTTCTTAATATATTAATTTAATTTTTTAATCTGCGTGAAAAAGGAAATAAGACCATGTTTATTGGATGAAGGGAGTAGTTATTATTAATCAATTTTGTTAAGGATTTGAATTTGATGATATATTACTTTAATAGAATGTCAACATTTACCACATCAGCACGAGTTTGACCCCAAAAGCCAACCGCAAGCCGCCTCGTACGCCATAAATTTAGGTTCTGCATGGAACACGTTATCGTTATTACGATTAATTAAGGAAACAAAATATCAATAACATTATAAGTAATTATCTTATTAGGAAACCTTATGATTAGAGGTGATAAATTGCTAGTGTTGGTATCACATTAGATGATAATTAACATCAAGCCAAGTTAGATAGCAAGTTCTTTCAGGAATCGGATTACTAATTATAATAGAAGAACTCTAATTCTTACTTGTATATATATATATATATGCACGTACTTTGTTTTCTCTAATCAGTGTCAATTCCCATAGCGTTTATTGCTTCTTTGTTTTCTCTCTCTTTCACAGTCTCATTGATCATTAGGTTCTTCGTGAAAGAATGGCTGGAGATGCAGTGATTGCCAGTGAAGATCGTCAGTATCCAGGAAGGCTAACACCTTTCGTCCTCGCAACATGTATTGTTGCGGCCATGGGAGGTCTTATCTTCGGTTACGATATCGGAATTTCAGGTTCGTAATACCAACAGCACTACTTCAAAATTTTATTCCATCTTTCTTGCTTTTAATTTGTTGTTGTTCTTCTTGTTCTTGATCTTGCATGGTAGCATGTGAAACTCTTTTATGTAATTATAATACTGATATTGTCAAACCCATCTGTTCAATTCCTTAATCATTACTTTAACGTTAAATATATAGTTGTTAATTATTTACAACTTATTCTGATATTCTGCGTGTGCCAGTATTGATTAATTTATGGATTTTTGTAGGCGGTGTTACGTCTATGCCGTCATTCCTGGGCAAGTTCTTTCCTTCTGTGTACCGGAAGCAGCAAGAAGAAGTGACGACGAACCAGTATTGTCAGTACGACAGCCAAACACTAACCATGTTCACGTCGTCTCTCTACTTGGCTGCTCTTGCATCATCACTTGTCGCATCAACTATTACACGTAAATTTGGAAGAAAATTGTCAATGTTGTTTGGTGGTTTACTCTTCTTTGCTGGAGCTCTTATCAATGGTTTTGCCAGAGCTGTTTGGATGCTAATTCTCGGTCGAATTTTTCTCGGTTTTGGTATCGGTTTCGCCAATCAATCCGTGCCTCTCTACGTCTCCGAGATGGCTCCGTCTAAACACAGAGGTGCATTGAATATTGGATTCCAATTGTCAATCACAGCTGGTATTTTGATTGCCAATGTGTTGAACTACTTCTTCTCACAACTTAAGGAAGGTTTGGGCTGGCGTTTGAGTCTGGGTGGTGCCATGGTCCCTGCACTTATCATCACAATAGGATCTTTATGCCTCCCTGACACTCCTAACTCTATGATCGAACGCGACCAGCACGACGAGGCTAAAGAGAAACTCAAGGCGATTCGTGGCGTCGAAAACGTCGATGAAGAATTCAACGATCTTGTCAGTGCGAGTATTGCATCAAAGAAAGTGGAAGATCCTTGGAGAAATTTGTTGCAGAGGAAGTACAGACCACACCTCACTATGGCTATATTGATTCCATTCTTTCAACAGTTCACAGGAATCAATGTGATCATGTTCTACGCACCTGTCCTGTTCAATACAATCGGGTTTGGAAACAATGCTTCACTCATGTCTGCTGTGATCACTGGTTTGGTTAATCTGTTTGCAACTTTGGTCTCGATCGCCAGTGTTGATAGGTTGGGTAGGAGGAAACTTTTCTTGGAGGGTGGAGTTCAGATGTTCGTTTGTCAGATTGTCGTCGCACTTTGCATTGCGATTAAATTCGGAGTGGATGGTAATCCAGGTGTGTTGCCACATTGGTATGCTATTCTTGTAGTGTTCTTCATATGCGTATATGTGGCTGGATTTGCCTGGTCATGGGGTCCGTTGGGTTGGTTGGTTCCTAGTGAAATTTTCCCACTGGAGATCAGATCAGCTGCTCAGAGTCTCAACGTATCAGTCAACATGGTTTTCACATTTGTGGTTGCTCAAATCTTCTTAACCATGCTTTGTCACTTGAAGTTTGGTTTGTTCATCTTCTTCGCCTTCTTCGTGGCCGTCATGTCGGCCTTTGTTTACGCCTTCTTGCCTGAGACCAAAGGTATCCCAATCGAAGAGATGAACCAAGTATGGAGGAGGCATTGGTATTGGTCTCGGTTTGTGACCGATGATTGCGCCAACGGAGACCTTGAGTTGGGGAAGGCCAATGGAAGAAGTTCAATATTAATCTTATGATCCGTAGTTTCATCTAGTTTAGGTTTTGATGTTTTTAGTTTCAGTTTTAATTTGTGGTAGTTTTTTAGTTTCAGTTAGTTTTATTTTGGTTTGAAGTCTTAGTCTTTGTGGTGAATTTTATGCGCACCATTTTACTTAACATAATACGCAGCGTTTCAATCAGCCTCAGGCCTCAATCCTCACCGTTTCAGTACTCCTTGTACAACAATAAGGAAATAGTTTAAATTAAAATTTATTTTATTACAAAAGGTCATATTATCAATTGATCTTTGCTTTTGAATTTCCATCACAGTTGTATTTGTCTAGGATTGTACTATGGATCCGTTTGATTTGGGCATTATTACATGGGCTTTACTGTTTTCTGGCTCATTGGACACATCATCAGAAGTCCATATTCATTTATACATAAGCGGCTCAATTAGGCCTACAATTTAAAAATATTTTTTTTATTCCCTTTGTCATGTCTTTACGTATCGGAAAATATTATATAGTCTATTCCTAAACAGTCCATAGCTTATTCCATTATAATATCCTATTTAATTGTTAATTCCTAAACAGTCCATGTAGCTTATTTCATTATAATATCATATTTAATAAAATATAATATTATAATAAAATGGACAATATGGAGTGCTTAGCTTGAACTATTTAGCACAACTGTTATACATCGGATTATTAAAAAATAATAATAGGTAGTGATAGCATGTTACAATCTTAATTAAAAGAGTTATAGTAAGTCACAAATGACACGTGACAGTGATTGTATTAAACTTACGAAGACCAATTTGAAAACATTCTGACAAAGGGTAAGCCCACGAACGTGAAAGAATAATTAGACTTCACTTTTATTGCTGCTACGACGAAACGCAGATCGGCTGAAAACTTGGGTGTGCATAATAATATCTTTACAGTCTTGAGAATCACTCCAAAGCGGGAGCTACAACTTAGTTGAGCCTGCTTCCAAATAAGTTCTGCTGAAGCTCAGCTCGTGTTTACTCGAGAAGATAAACAAATGAGTATGAAGATAATAATTCAGCTCGGTACATAAACAAGTCAAGCTCAACAACAATGTATTCAACTCAGTTATGTTCGTGAACATAATTGGTTGAGCATCCAAAATGCGATTTTATACTTATTCCTTTGATTGATTTGTTCATAGACACGCTCGATGAACAACTTGCGAACATACGGGTTACTCAAGGGCAAACTTGTTTATATTAATCAAAGCATAGCCCGAGCCGCCTTTCACTAAACAAGCAGAGCCTGAACATGAAATTTCAAATTCTAACCTCCTAAAAACCTAGACCTTAAAACTTGTACAAGGCAAAGCTCAGCTCGCTCTGGTCATTTGCAGCCTCTCAGACAACCTCAAACCTCGAATCCATAGGCAAGTAAAAAGCTGAGAACAGGCCCCAACTATCCTCCTTTTGACAGTATAGCTGCATCTGCAGAACCGTAGTTCGTACAAACAACCCAGAGAGAGAATGAACTCATCAATAGCACATATCTGTATACTCGCTTCTTTACACAATCGCACACGTTATGGCGCAGGGAACCCGTGATTTTGTACTCTTTACACCGTTTGAGTTGCTCATCAGTCACCACCACATCATCAAAGTAAAACCTTTAATAGCCTTTTTGTACTCTTTGGAAAACACTGTTAAATAAAGTATTTCAGAAGAATTACTTTACACTGGTTCTATTTTCAACACGATACACCAAGAGGAACATTAACTTCAACACGGGTTTTGCATCCATCCAAGCAAAAACTCCATTTCAGGACCAAAGACTACACACAGATCACCATTCCTCGCCATTTCATCGTCAGCACTCAGCAGCAAGTAAATTCACTTTTTCCAGAGGACCCACAGTACAAGACAAAACAAAAGATCTCTCTTCTGTTATGTGATTGATCCTATTCAGAGACTCGTCAGGCAAAAGCCAAGAAGAGTGACTTTTTAGTACCAGAGATTACAAAATCTAATATATTATTTTCTTATCTTTCTATATATTAAGCCATACCATAACAGTAATACCATCAGTTCTTGTACATAACACTAATTACTAGTTTTACTACCATGAACACCAACAAACTTACATGAAAACAAATAAAAAGGACCACCCAGGAAAACACTGTAGTTAATGAAACTCTTAAAACTCCTAGTTAAATTAAACAACAGTAGATTTTCGGACAAAGTAGCGATAAGCAGCAACCTTTTTCCTCCTGGAGGCAGAGTTGTCCACAGAGAGAACCATTTTTCCTGCTTCTTTAGATGTAAAGGAGTTGTGAACTGCTACCTCCGATGAACCCAGTTTCCTTGGCTTCTCCACTGCTATGGTGTAACTGCCCTCTGAATTGGGCACAAATTCAGCACTGTATTCCAAGTCCCATCCACCAACCACTATGTCCCATGTTATAGTCGCACCAGCCTAAATAATATTACCCAAATCCATATTATTAGAAATTATCACAACCCATTTCAATTCAACACAAATGCACAATCAAAATGAAAAAAAAATGGAAGAAAAGAGAAGATGAACGTAAAATTCTGAAAGAGGGTGGTCAGCGGAGATTTCATAGGAATTGTAGAAAAAGTTCGAAAATTTAAGGAAAGTAGTAGTTCTATAAAAGAGTGAACCTCAATGCCTTCAATTTGAATGTTCACTTTCTCTCCTCCTTTGACAGTGAACTCAGAGGCCGGTTTGGGTGGTCCATTCTCTAAATTGCTGGGTCGACTCAGTCCACCATACTGGACTGGAATGTCCTCTGGCCTGATAAATCTGGTAACAAAATTAAGAAACCACTGCGCTTAAACAACTTAAAATGGCATATTCTGAAGGGCAGAACTAAATTAACCAGAAAAAACTACAGAGACAAGTAGAGGAACAACAGAGTCGTACATAACCACCAAATAACCCAAAAGAGACCACAAAATCCAACCAACACAGCAGTAAATCGAACGAAAGAAATCGACCCAGTTGAAACTCACTTGTACAAAGTCTCGGCAACATTTCCTTCCTTGGAGATCACAAATTTGCTTTTGGTCCTCTGAGTTAAGAAGGGACTGAACATTGAATATATAAAGCTGAAGTACCATGGTACATTGATGAAGATCTAAACCAAAACAAAATAGTATGTAAGACCGAGCTTAGTCTACCAAAATAAGCAAATCGGAAACCAAAGTAGTATTCACCTTACGAGCCACCATTTCAGGGTAATTATCCTGAAACAAAGAGAGAATGTGATTTGAAGCAACCCTGAGTTCTCGTTTAGGCATGTCTTTAAGATCAGTAACCTGAATAATGGAGTTAATCGCACCAGGCTTAAAGTGCAATAGCTTAATCCCTCTCTCTAGAACCTGGACTCTCCATCTCAAAAACTTCCTCAGCTTCTCTTCGTCCCCAAAAATCCTCTCATACATCTCCTTATCCCTAAAAACCCCATAAGCATTGTAACAAACAGGGTGTCCCTCCTTATCATAAGCGTGCATATAAGCCACAACGCCTTCCAACTCCTTAAACCCCAAATCCTCCTCTACGACGCAGTCTGCCCCAAACTCCTTCCTCCAACCCAGACACTTCACTAACATATTGTACGAGTCCATGACTCTGAAATCCCGGGCTCGCAAAAACTTTAACAGTATCACATCGGCCTTCTCTTCGTCGTTCAAAAGAGGAATCCCCCACATTGAGCACTCGCTGGGCTCGGGAGAGGCAGCGAGCTTCTCTTTCAGCTCTTGAAGTGATTTCTTCTCCGCGGTCTTGAGATGGGATATGAAATAGGTGTCTTCTTTGAAGGAAGGAGTGCGAAGAGTGGCGGACTCCATTAGAGTAGTGACGAAGTTCTTCTTGGAAGGTTTTGGTGAGGCTTCTGGCAATGGGTCTGGGTACAGAGACTGTTGGATTGAGATAGGGGATGCAGAATCCATTTTTGAGGGAGACCCGGATGGAATATCTTCGATAAAATGCACAATGCGAAGAGTTTGACTGATTGTTTATGTATAGAGTAGAGGGTGAAGTGCAAGGAAAGCACTACTTTCGGTTCTCTGGTTTTGCAGAATCGTTGTCGAGTAGAAGACGAAAGGGGCTCACCGGAGGAAACAACAAAACAGTTTCAAGATCAAAGTGTGACACAACTGACAAATGAAAACGCAGATAAAGAGCCACTAAGAAAGAGAAACTGGTCTGAAATTGAAGCCGGGGTTTTGATTTGAATTTAGACTGAAATCGGCTTGGGAAAAAGTTTGCAAATCCGATTTGAACTGTGGCGCGTTATCACACGCGAGATCTCAAAACTAGAGTGACATCGATGCAAGAACTAAGTCGGCTGAGCTTAGCTGAACTGAACTGAGCCGAGCCGATTATTAGTAGTTTTTGTATGTACGGATTAGAGAGAAACAAAGGGATGCCTTGTAGCGGAGGTGAAGGGAAGGGACAAAGGGGTCTAAAGACTCTTAACGCGGGCCCCACACTACCCGCTACTTTTTCTCGTTCTTTCGTGGGTCCACTCTACGTACACTCCTTCCAGGCTCGAATTTCGGGCGCCAAGCAGTGTTGGGTCCCGCGGGGTCAGTTGTAGAAAACTTTCATCTTATGATTATTTTTTTTGGAAAAATAGCCTGTGTTTTGAATGTATTCACGAGACGCATGTTATTTTTTTTTTATCTCAAATAAAAATTAAATTTAACATAAAAATGATATTTCAAACTTATATTTAACAGTCTATAATGTATACTTTTTTCACATTCAATTTAATTTATATTAGGGATTTAAAAAATACTATTAAATTCATAAACACTGTCAAGAAAATTGCATAATACTTTAAAAAAAATTTGTAAGATACTAAACTAAAATTGCAAACAGTTGGTTGTAGTTTTTTTTTTTATAGCAGATCTCATTCATTCATACATTAAAGATATATGAAAATGTTGAGTATCTCAATAGACCGTGCATATGAATTTGAATTTTAAATCTTGAATTTATCTTCAAATGTTGTGCTGCCACATAAGATTATGAAAATTTTAGGATGTTTTGTTTGGGATCACTAGCACCACGGAAAGATCTATATTTTTTTTCCTTCCTTAAGCCGATTTATGATTGTTAATTAGAAAACAAATGTTTACTTGTCCAGTGTCTAATCCCGTATAGTGGCGTCTGGTCTGGTGGTCCTTGAAGGTAAGAAATGGGACAAATTGTCAAGAACTGGTCTTTATTTTGATCTTTTCACGTTTCCCAATTGCATGCTTTTCTTGATGTTTTTGTCCAAAAGAAATATCGATATTCATGAAAGGTTTTGGCAAAAGCTGGTCCAATTCTATCAATAAATAAAAAACTGTACAATTTGTACTCCAGTGTTTGTATCATGCTATGTTCTTCGGTGATAGAGACCAAAGAGCGAAAAAGGAAGAAAAGAAGCTCTAAATCAGACATAATTATGCTAAATTGTTATAATATCTGCTATGTATTAAGCTGATCTTTAAGCCTACGTTTAAAATATTAGCGAATGGGGTGTGACTAATCATAACTAACGGTACTCGTTTGTTTGCTATCTAGTTTTCTTGGCAGTCTATGCAACACGAGACGAGAAAATTGGGAAACATCATTTTCAATTTCAGATCAATTTTCAATTTCAGTTTGAAACATCATTTTCAATCTCGGATCATTTTCTTGGCAATCAAAAGTGTTGCAGCAAAATGATTGGGGGTTGGGGGTGGGTGATTCATCTCCCCTGTCAAGGTGCAGAGATCCAAAATTCCCAAATTATTGCATTATTATAGTTTGCCAAATTTTGCTAAAGTGAACGGCACTGTTTGTGCCATTTTAGTTGTGCATCTACCATGGTGTATATAGAGTGGAGCTCTTATACGGACGCCCTTAATTTATAAGTTATGTTTGTCCCCTTCTTTCTTTTCTTTTTTGTGCGTAATTGGTGGGGTTGTGTAAAGGCGGGGTTTAAACACTGGATCCACATAAATGTATTTTTGAAGGATTAAGCTAGTTTCTGTAATTAGCGACTTACGTCAATGCCTACACACAAATTTATTTTCAAAGGATTTAGCGGATATCCGTAACTTCGGTTGAGACGAGATCGAATGATCCACCTACTAACCCGAGTCCTTGAAATGTCGATAAAATATAATTCAACCCGATAACAGAGACATCCATAACTTATAACTTACAGACGCCCGCATCTAAAGCACAACATTTCGCACCTTAAAACTTTACCCACGACATTAATTTCGGGAACGAAAAGTTTTGCGAGCTATAAATTTCTAGTGCTATAGGGTATGGGGTTTCAGACGTTCTTTCATCTTTAGACTTGAATGGGCTTTTGTTACCTATTTCTTTTGGATTAATCATAAATTGTGATTACATGAACTTAGTAGTGAGTACTCTATCGTTTTGTCCCATTTTGTAGAATAAGTTGCACCTGAAGGATTATTCAGTGAGAATTTTTTGGGATCCGGCCACTAATTAGACATATAGAAAGTGAATTGGCGTGTGTTTTTTTGACTGTTTTGGGTTATCAATCATTTAACCCACCCAAGTTTCCTAGCTTTAATTAATCTTGCATTATAGAAAATGCAGTTTAGTGGATAAGAAGGAGATTAAAGCCCTATAGATAACCCTAAAAAAAATGGCAATGGCTAATGGGCATACTAATTTGTGTGTACTTTCATGATATGCAGTGTAACTTCGCTAAACACATGTTCTAGTAGGGTGGCAAAACTCTATCAAATTTATATGACCAATTTATTTGATATGCAGATTAAACGAAGTTTTGATATAAGTTTAAATATCTGAAATCTGGTTCCAAATATAAAAAATTTATCATTTAAAATCGAGTTCGGATCCGAAACACACAAAATTTGCCATATTTATTTGTTAAGATCATAATTCGAATTAGATTATTATTGTCCGATTTATATGTTTAGATTGAAAATAATTAAAATTAATGTCAATTAAATACGTTAAAAATATAAATAAATATAATCCGAACATACAAATACTTTATAAACACTCCATGTTATCTAATCCAAAACCCTTTTTCTTTCCACCCTGTGTTTTGGCAAGATTTGGACAAAATGATTGTTTATTTTCATTAAAAAATTTGAGTTTGCAAATATTGCTAGGTCATCAAGCAAACATGGGAAGTTGTGATGTAGCCAAGGTAATCCTTATCTCCTTTTACTTTTTCTCTTTTAGTAGACCGTATTACTTTTGACTTTGTGCACTAAACAGCTTTAAAATCATCAGTTTCCAAAAAAAGCCATTAGTGTCTCGGCCATAACTTTTATGCTAATCCGTCAAAAACAACAACAACAAAAATACTTTAGCATCCAAAGTCTAAGCATGTCAAGTGAAAAAGACACGGCTTTCCCGTACTCGAACGTTGTAATCTATTACAGGCTCTGTAATAAACAGCATGCTAAAAGGTTAAAATGAGTTTTTAACCATGATAATGTGACAAAGGAAAGCTTAAAAGATTCTTGAAAGAGTAGAGTTTATGATATATCTATTTACTCATTGTCCCACCATGACGACTTTACCAATCCATCCATCTGAGGAATACAGCTCATGCAGGAACAGAAATGTCAACATTTTAGATGGGAGAGAAAAAAGGAAACAGTGCAGTTAATGATTCCCAAAACATCGATCATTTTTTTGATGTCATCTTCCATTCCTTGCTTCTCGTTTGGACATATTTGCTTCTAAATTGAACGTGAATATGGGTGAAAAGAATGATCAAATATTGTATGAAGATCACTACGCACTTTTCCGGACTCAGAAAAGTGGGTGCAGACGGGTTTTATTTGAATTGGGATCGACCAAAGATTTTGACCCATGTGTGCGCTGTAAGAAGAAAGCTCTAATTTTTAGTTTTATTTATTTTCAACGGATCTATAAACCTAATGTTTTTTCAGTAATTTTTAGACCTATAATTGAAATTGGAGAGTTTTCTCTTTTATTTATTTTCTTCAATTATTGGTGGATCGAAAGTTTAAAACCGATAAAAAATGTTTTGTTTATGTGAATTTCCTCTTTTTCCATCACACACACTAACCCCAATTGCACTACTGATTCTGATTGTCCTAATAAAATGTATAAAATGAAATGCACACTATGCATACCAAGATTGCATCATTTTCTCCTAGAATTTGTGACTTGAATTCAAGTTCTGATGCAACAAAAATTAGTTTGAAGAATTTTTTGAATATTTTTTGGGGCACTATGATAATAACAATTTTTTTTTTGAGAGTCGTCCTTGTAAATATTATGTGTTATTGATTGACTTATTATTACTTGTTGTAACTGTTTTCTTTCATTTCCCACCCAAAATTGGATTTACTGACACTGACTTCGGCTATGACTATGACAAACCGAAGAGGCCCAAAAACTGAAAGACATATATCAAGTAAACATCCACACAAAGTCAAAAGATATTTCTGAAATGGAGCCGAATTTAGCAGGCACGCCATGTTACAGATCACAGAGATACAGTGAGAATCATAAATAAATTGCCACCAAACCCATTTACCATTTACAAGACCAGTAACAGTGACAATGATTGAAAAGATACAAGTCAAATTTTCTTTTTTATTTAGACATTTTATATTTTTTCCTGTCCTAAAAAAACAAAGATCAGGCTCAGATGGTCTAAAGAAGACATTGCTTTTGAACGCAACGCAACCCAACAACTGGACCCGCCAAGTTTCTGCACATCATCACTGGCCTTGGACTCTTGTATTCAACTTCTCAAGCTTGATAATTTTAACTTGCATCCCATGCGGTTGTAGTTTAGAGTTTAGATTAGACTTCTTGTAATGGTAAAATAATTTGCAAGGGACATGTCTATGCAGCGGGATTTGATTGATTGATAAAAGCCTGCCACTACCGAATCCGGTTCAAGTTCCTAGACCCACCCGCACATGACCTATTTCAGACAAGCCTACGCTGTAGTTAGCAGGCCTGCATTTTGTTACTGTATGTATAGTAGGAGACTGTAGTAAAAGATTGGGCTTGGGTTAGGCCTGAAATATGGACATGATGCCAGTGGGATTGGGAAGACCGTGCTTGGGCCAGGGCTACATCATGAGACTGGTGGGCTTTGCTTGGGTTTTGTAAGTTTTAACAATTTTGTACTGGATTTTCTCATCAAAAAGAAATTCCATTAAAACTGATGAAAATAACATTGAAGATCAAATTGCTCTATCCAAGAAAACCAAACACAAGCTTAACAAAGCAACAAACCAAACACTCGAACATAAGCAGCCCTCAAGCAATCTTACTCGTCACGTAGAAGCCCAACAGCACGCCAATAGTATTCCTCCAAGTATACCCGCATAAGGAAACGGATCCTTCTTGAAGTCAAGAAGCATCGGGAACAACACGTCCCAGCGTTTCTGAGGAGCCACAACCACTCGGATAAGCACAGACCAAAAGCAGAGGGAAACAAGAAACTGGTGGTCGAGATCGATCTTCAAAAATGAACTGGCCAATTTAGAGCGAATTGAGCCGAAGATTAGAGAAGTTTAGGTTGGGATGGCAAGAGGCAAGGTCTCCGATGGGCTTGAGAGTGTTGTACAAAGCAGAGAAAGCGAGTTAGGGTTTCGAAGATCACAGATATTGTAGTATCAGAATTCAGAACGAGGTGTGAGGCTTGACTATGTGCGGTCTAAAGGAGGCTAGGATAGGACAGAGAGGCTTGTCGGCGTTGTCCGATCTTTGGATCGCGACCAAATAACTGCTGCTTCATTGAAGATCGCTGGTATCAGTCACTCTGCAAGCTGCATCCATAGCCGCTCTCCCTCTATTCTTATTTTTCCTTCAGGATCCGATTAGCCGCTCTCGTTTTTTGAAAACAAGATAATTTATACAAAGCGCCGCTGGGTCTTTTTACGTTATGCCACTTTTTGGGCCAAATGACAATATGGGTGGGTTAGCCCATATATGTGAGGCCCAAAGGGTTGGCCACAGCCCACAAAGTGCTGCCAGAGGCGAGTATTTTAATAGTTATTTTTATATCTATTTGAGAATATAAGAAAAATATAATATGGTTTCTTCCATATGTATCAAATTAATTACATTTCTTTCATAATATAGTATTTGGCTAGAATCTCAGGGATTTTTAAAAAAAAATATTATTGTAAAAATATGTTTCTCATTGAAATCGATCTTTGGCACACTCCCAATAGTATCACATCTGAAATGCAACTGCAGCCTCAATTCAGTGGTCCTTGGTATTTGTTTCTAATCACTGCTCGTTTGGACTTTGGACTGGCTCATCTGTGCCTTTCTTTCTAAATTCCAAGGAACGTGTTGAATTATAATGTGATTCGTTGTGTTAATGAACTATACTTTAATATCACTGATAAAGAAAAAGATTTTAGGGATATGAAAAACTACGGTTGCATGACCGCGGTATGGTAAATAAGAGTTGAGCCAAGATTATTTTTAGGTATGAGGGTACTTTTGTAATTGTATAAGGGGAATATTAGGGTCCCTATATAAACCCTACATTAAGTCTTGTACATCACACGTTGTTTTTCACATACTGAAAAGAATCAGGAGCTTTTCTGTGGATATAGACACATTCTGACAAGACCACGTAAGAATCACTGTATCCAATTTTCTATTGTTTTATTTCTTGTGCTTGTGTATTTTTTATTGTGTGAGATCAATTATAACAAAACGTGAATTAAGCGTGATTCACACGTGGAGCCTCAATTATATACATACATGCACAACACAAGATGGAACTAGAGGGAGCGAATCGTGTTTTTTTCTTCTTCTGGTCACTCATTGATGAGAGCTTAATTTGTATTCTAGAAGCAAGATGCCTGCGCTTTACATCTCTACGAACGTGAGCTTGGATGAAGTTGATAAGGATCCAATTTTCTCTCAGGCAACCAAAGCAGTCGCTTCAATCATCGGCAGGCCTGAACATGTGCATCTCTTGATCACCCTCTATTTCTCTTTATATACATATGCATACATATATATATATAGCATAACAGTAAATAACTTGTCCTTGATCGATCACTTCAGTTATTAAAGTTCTTCAAATCTCATATGCTCTCATGGATGCCCTTTTTTTTTTCTCTCTCTCCCTTCATCCAAGGTATAGTCGCTGCGCCTCTTCGCCATTCCTACCCTTACCTCATGATTAAATTATTCCAACCAATTAGACCAAGATGAAAAAGAATGCATGGACATTACAGCTCATTGCGTGTAATAATGGAAATAGGTGAGGATTTTTTTCCTTCAATAATAATGTTTAATTTTGTATGATGATGAGGGGCACGAATCTCTTAAGGGACCCAATCGATATTTCTTGATTAGCCCCATCATTGGGTGTAGTCTTGTAGATAAGGTTATTGGTGGCATGTCAATCAGTAGTGACAATGAGTAATTGGATAATTGATCCCAATAGTGTCCCAAAAGCTCAACCTCACACTAATGAGATTTTTTTTGATAAGGAGAAAATCGTGCGGACCTCGAATCCATACTTCGATCCAGGGAAATAATACTTCCTCAATATTTGACAGTATCCCTATAAGGTATATAATTAACATCCCTATAATTAATTGTGTATGATTATGTTGTGTACAGCTTGTTATGGTAATACTAAAGGGATCAGTGGACATATCATTCAACCATAATAAAGAACCAGCCGCATATGGTGAGATACTATCAATGGGAGGCATCAATAAGGAAGTGAAGAGGAAGCTAATAGCCGCAATTGGCACAATTTTGCAGACTGAGTTGTCGATCCCAAGGACCCGATTCATTCTCAAAGTCTATGATGCAAGAGCAGGGCAGAACATGCCTAAGCTATGATAATTGATATTGTCATGTTGTTTAAACATTAATTATGAGTTTCTGCCAACTATGGTTTGGTTTGGTAAACAATTTTACAAGTAGCATGTATTATTATATATATGTCATGTATACCCAATCTATACGGTTATATTTGGAACATATATAATAATAGGACTATATTAGTTGAAATAATAAATGACAGATATTACATATTTAATGTTTGTATTAAATATGTTCATAGATATTTGTTAGATATCTCATTCTCAAGAGTTGATAATATGAGTGACGAAATATCTCTAGGATAAATATCTTAAATAAAGTTTATGATCGTATTATTATTAATTGGACAATAATAATTCGGAAGATCGACATACTGTTTGTTTCTTATGATGATAGGGTTGTGAGTCTCATGCAATTTAATATGTGATATTATAATAAATAATATGGAAAATTTATCGTTGAATAAATGCTTCGAACATGACTTACTAAATAATAAATCACACGAATGTTTATTTCCTTGTCAATGATTTATATTTATTATTTACTTACAATTCTGTAACTAATCTTTAGACCTGAGATGACATAGTCATCTTATAAATGAGTGATCGAATTTTGTTAATGTTGAAAATATTTATTCATTGAATAAATATTGACATTAGATGGATTTGGTTAGTTATATATGAAGACTTATGTACATTCAATAAGGGATCTATTCAACTCAAAATAAACGAGGAGAATATCATATGTGATCCAGATATTTATTGACGCAGGAAATCCTTGGCCGAGATTGAATGATTAATGAAAAGGTCTTTTTATTAGTTATTGTTTGTCAATAAATTATTGGATCTGATATATGATTGAATTAGTGAACGGATATTCATGATCCTCGCTCAATTGAGACATTGCACAATGGAAAGATTTAATTACATGGTATTCATAATTAAAGGTTCATATGAAAGTATTAATCACTGATTGGCTGGTCATGATATATTCGTCCCTCAATTCTACCTAAAATTAAACAATTAATAATACAAAATCGTTGACAACTCAACAAAGACACAAAACGTAAAATTAAACCAGCATTTAAGTGGTTGATTTATTTAATTCAGGGGTCAATTAATTGCATCAAATCAGTTCATCATCGTTGGGCAAAGCTCTTGAATATAAATTTAAGTAATATTTAGTAGATTACTATAATTTTATTTTCCTGCTTCCAAATAGCTTTGAAAGTACCTCAGTAAAGAAGAAAAAACATTTAATTGATCCCGATTACTTGAACTGGTATAGTTTTTTGAATTTATAGTTTTTTCTTTTCTAAAATCCCTTTTAATCTTGAAAACTAAAGTACGTAAAATCCAATTTGTGAAAAATAATTGGGGGCAAAAAGGAAATTAGTTGGGTTCGAGACTCATAAAAGACTGATATATCTAAATGATTCAAGTCCATGGGCCAAAATAGTTTAAGAATTCTGTTAGGCCCATGCAAAGTTGGGCTGCAATACATTGGGCTGGTAAAGTATGGAAAATTTTAGGGCTCGCAAGGGCAAATTCGGCAGTTAACATGCTCTCTTTACTTTATCACCATTCACTATTTAGGGTTCGTTTGGATCAGAGTATGTTGATAGAGTATAAGTTCTCGTAAAACGTAAAAACTGAGAGTGTCTGAGAGTATGGGGACATAGTATAAGCTAGCTTATACTCTGTCCCAAACGGAGGCTTAGTACTCAATTGGTCTTCGGATAAGGTGTTAAAGGCTGGGGGTCAGGAGTTCGACTCCTACCAGCAACAACCTTCCCAATTGTGTGGTGCCGGGCGGGCCTGTGGGCTGTCATGCTGGACACGTGTGAGAGGGGGATGGGTTGGGGGTAGTGGGCCGCGGCCCTGTGAAACGCCTTGTCCGAAGGTCGGGTTGTCACAATCTCAATATAGTCATATTAGTAAAACACATTTTTCAATACAATCACATCAGTAAAACACATTTTCTAATACGGTTACATCGGCAAAACACATTTTTCAATATAGTCACATCTGCAAAAACACATCTCCCAATACAAAATAATTATTCAAGCATCTATTATTTCATTGCTCTATCTCATTTCTAATAAAACTACACTAAAATCAATACAGAGTCTTACATCTTTTACAAAAAGTCAAGCCACATAATCATCCATATAAGCAAAACACATCTCCTAATTCAGCTACATCAACAAAATATATATTTCAATACAACTATATTAGCAAAATCACATATTTTCATACAATTTATTGGCCCAACAAAATATCACTATTATGGTTGCTCTTATAATGGTGGTAGGTTGAGTGATGATAGCAACATGGACATTATTAGGGATAGGATTGCTAGTCAATTTTACCTTTATCGTATGACGAATTAGGTGTCGGTGTTAATCAGTATTCTAAAAATTGAACCAATCGTCAAATCGGAAGGGCATTGGCTATCGGTTTGACCGGTTCAACCGGCTGAACCACCGGTTTAACCACAAAATTGAAAAATACAGCAACATGTATGAAAAATACTGGTGTTAGCGATTACAGTCCGGTTTTCATAATACTGGTGTTAGTGTTCAACATGTATGAAAAATCAACATTACACGTGTTATTTTGAAATTTGTATGTAAATTTAAAATATGATAAATTAGATTGTTATATTTTTTGTTAAATATTCTAACAATCTCATTTTTTTAGAATTTTAAATTTAATTGTTATGAATTATTATTAAACTTTTTTAAACATCCTTATTAATAATTTGACAATTTTTACTCCATCAACAAATTAATACTATCAAACACCAATATAATTTAAAATAATTTATTTTAACAATTTATACATCAATTTATTTTAGAGAGTTTATACACCAACTTATATTCCTCCCTATAAAATCACATGTAACACGAGCTTACACCTACATAGTTTCATTAATTTTTTTATTTTGGGACGGATATCGAGTAAGTAAGCGCGGAAGAGTTTTACTTTGGTTGTACTTGCAGAGAGAAAAACGATGCCTTGCCTAAACCTTTCAACTAACGTGAACTTGGATGGTGTTGACACCTCCTCCATACTCTCCGAGGCCACCTCCACCGTCGCCAAAATCATCGGTAAACCCGAGGCGGTAAGAACCCTCCCACCTCTTATCTCTCTATAAATTTGTGATTATTTGCAATTTTAGGTTGATTTTATTCTGTGTCGTGGTTTTTATAACTAATGTTCGACAGTGAACTCTCAGTAATCTGAAATAATGAATTATTAAGCGAGGAATTACTGATTAGTACCTGTGAATCGAGAATTTGCTGTGAAATAATGTATAGAGCATCAGGTTTTTGCAAGTCCTTGGATAAATACATACTCCTTTGGTAGGGATTTAACGCGTGCCCTAGTTGATGTTTATGCTTCTTTCTGCTTGTAATCGCTAACGACTCTTCTTGAAGAGGGGGGAAGCAGGGGAGAGGGGAGGATGGGTACAACTCTCATTTCTTAGGGAGTTCTACCTCCATCTCCTATTAGCCATAATACGTTCCCCCCTAAATGAGGGGAAATGGATGGGAACAAAACGTGTATTAAATTTATGTTTCTAATTCCAAAGCTCCCATGAGACCAGTTAGTATATCGACAAACAATTGATGTAAAATTACGCGTTGAACAAGCTATGTGTTTTCGTTTTGTCTGATTAGAATTTTAGCATCTGTTTGATTTGCCATATAGGTATACTGATCACAGCTGACTTCGAAGTCTTCAGTGAAAACGCCATATAGCAGCCTATAGCTCATTTCAAGCAGATATGAGTTATTCACTGGCGTTAGTTTAGGTAGAGATGCATTCTTTATCAGTGATTAAGAACCAGGATTTAGATAAAACAGAATGTAATTTTTGGTTTCTTCACACTGTAGCTCTTTCATTGCTTTTTGTAACAAGCGTTGATTGCTTGGGATAATATATTAGTACTTTTCTTCTAACTGTAAATATATCTGTTTGGTTGGTGCAGTACGTAATGGTGGTTTTGAAAGGATCAGTGCCCATGTCATTTGGTGGCTCTGTGGAGCCTGCAGCCTACGGTGAGTTGGTGTCCATCGGAGGCCTTACTCCTGATGTGAACAAGAAATTGAGTGCTGCAATTGCCTCAATTCTTGAGACCAAGTTATCAGTGCCCAGGTCTCGATATTTCCTCAAGTTTTATGATACCAAGGCAAGCCATTTCAACTTTTTGGTTAATTTAAAAGATGAGCTGTTCACTGTTGTCATGCACTCGTGTATTCTCATTGCATTCTTCCTGTTTATTTAGGCCTGTCAGAGCCAAGAACATGCACAGTGTTTGCATGCTTTGCACCAGCATTAGATAATGTAAATAAATCTTCACTGATTTAACTTAGAGCATAACCATTGTCAGTTTTTCTTGCAATACCAGTTTTATGTTTAGTATTTTGGTTATGCCCGTTATAGCACTCATTTTATGGTACTCGACATCATTTCAAATGGTGTTGATGCGGTGATGCCTCTCTTGTTTTGTAGGGTTCAAATTTTGGATGGAATGGGTCCACCTTCTAAATCAAACACATTTCCATGGAAACTTGATGCTGTGCCACCTCCTATCTGTATGGTGTTTTGTGGTCATAGAAACTTGGTAATATTAAAATATCTTGTCATTTCATATTGTTTAGGGATATGAGACTTGTTTGATCAAATATACATTATTGAATGTTATCTTGTTGTGTAAATTAATGTTGTTTGGGTAATTTTTAAAAATTGAACATGTTGCATGATTGAGTTTGGGATTACGATACCATTATGTTGACATCTAATTTACTGATTAAGTGTCATCGAGAGGACTAGCTGTTATTTGGCTTGCCTTGCGATGTAAGAAGGAATTAGGAAATCAGATAGAATACTTACGTGTTATGGGTTATTGTTCATGAATCAATCATGCTTCTTGTCCTTACACCCGCCATTTATGATGCATTATGAGCTCTAATGGTACTTATACTTCCCAAAACACACTCTTTCTAGTAGTTATTGGGTTTATTTTGCTGAGGCTGCAAAATACAGATTTCGAATGGTATGTTAATGTGAGGATTATAGGTGTTGTTTGTGTGCACACAGCTAGAGGTTGAAAAAATGTTTTCCCCTGGTAGAATATTAAGGATATTCTAGTTTCCTTTTGAAGGACTTGCTAATTTGTTATGCTTGCTTGTTAACCCTGTCTATCTAAGCTTTGCTCGTTGTAGAATCTGCGGCACACTTGGTCTTTGTTCTTTGAGGCACGACATTCCCTCCAGTTTTTGATATATTTAAACATCCTCTTACATGGACTAGATAGAGTACATACAAACAGCTAATGCTTTATATGTTACGACACTTTTATGTGTGCGAATTGAAAGAGTATGGTAGCTTAGAGGTACATGGTTTATAGCCATCCTTTTATGCCCTAAAGCTAGGTTTTTTTGTCACTAACCTTTATGAATGTGATCGACCAATTTTTTCAAGTTTGAACTGGTTTTGTCCTGGAAAATTCTGCTTGTAATTTGAAGATTTCCAATAGTATAATTCTTGTGAGTTGTGACTGCAATGAAGTTAGAAAACATGTTTACTGAATACCGATGCATGCCTTTGCTTTTTTTTCATGGCTTAAAATGATTGGACTATGCAACTATGTAATGGCCGTGGTGCTTTGCCACAAGTTTGCATCCCAAATTACTCTGATTGAGCATTGGTTATATATATATATGAAAATGTCAGATGTTGGGTCTTAAACAGTCTAGATTTGGCTGGGTCTTATAAAAGATGGAGACTGCTCTCCTTTCCTCTTTAGTAGTGTGATCATTGTGAGATTACAAGAGTCATGGTTAGCTGTTAGATGCAGCGTCACTTTATGGCATGATATTATGGTGAGGTTGCTTGCATTTGGATGGTGTGATCGGTGTCACACTGTAGTGTCACTTTTTTCAGACCAGTAGGTTATGGATGGAGTGATTTTACTAGTAAACTGATCATAAGCTCGGGGTTTTTGGGCTTGAAATAGCCGAAAAGCCCAGCCCAGATTTAAGCCCTGAAGGCCCATTCATTCTTCCTTCTCGTGATCAGTGCCAGTGGGGCAGAGATTCCGGGCACGGTGCTATTAATGATCTATCGATGGGTCTTCCAAAGCTGACGCCGTATCAATTATTACGGAATTACCACGAAGGAACAGTCCCTCCCATCGCCCATTCGTAACGACGAAGAGAGAGTAGCATTTCACCGTTCTTAGAATTCATACATATTCAAATTCTCTCCGCAAATTAAAAGTTTTTACCACAACAAACAACAAAACAATCCTCTTAGATCGGTAGACCACGACGTCTGCTCCTTCTCCTCCCGTCCTTCCAATCTTTAACAACCCACCCACCACCGCCGCGACCATGGTTCCGGTCGCCGCTGTGACCACCACTACCTCCCCCCAGTCCCAGCTTCCGATTCAGACACCTGCGTTCCGCGCCTATATTTCTCAGCTCTATGAGTCCATCTGCAGCGGTTTCTCGCAGAGGCGCCCCTGGCCGGAGCTTCTAGACCGTTCCGCCTTCTCCAAACCTGAGTCCGTCGGAGACGCTTCCCTTCGCATCCGCAAGAACTACTCCTATTTCCGCGTCAATTATCTGGCTGTAGTCACTGTGATTTTAGCATTCTCTCTTTTGTCCCACCCTCTTTCTCTCTTACTTCTGCTCGGCCTTCTCTCGTCCTGGGTTTTTCTATACCTGTTCCGACCCTCTGACCAGCCACTCATCCTCTTTGGCCGTAACTTCAGCAATGGTGAGACCCTCGGGATCCTTATTCTGCTCAGCGTCTTCGTCATCTTCCTCACAAGCGTTGGATCTGTGCTTATCTCTGCCCTCATGGTCGGTGTGGCACTCGTGTGCGCTCACGGGGCGTTTAGGGTTCCCGAGGACATGTTTTTGGATGAACAAGAGCCTGCTGCCACTGGATTCCTCTCCTTTCTCGGTGGGTCTGCCTCCAATGTCGCTGCCGCTCCTGCAGTTGCTGCAGCTCGTGTTTGAAGAAATTTGGGTGGTCTAATTTCATGGGATCTGTGGATCGGGTGATTCAGGATCTTGTTCGTACCTCAAAAGATTTCAATTTTTGATAGACAAAATCAAAATAAAAGTAAAAATATTTAGGTTTGGGAACATATGTAGGTATATCTTCTTTATGCTCTTCTGAATAGGATTCAATATATAAAAAGTATTGGGACTATAATAAATTATTTTGCTTCATTTGATTACAATGGTACAGTCAGAGTAATATGATCTCATTGATAATGGGTTAACATTGATATTTCATTTCATATTGTCCATAGTATGGATGGATAGTACACAATCCAGGCTTGTTTATGTCGTTAGTTCAGATCTTGTGCGTAGAAATTGGTGGTTCAGATCTTGCTTATGTTATTGGATATTTTGTTAAGGAAGTTTTTTTTTTATCCTATATATGTTGGATGCTATACGTCAAGATTTGCAGGTCTTTTCTTATTGTTCGCCTCTTCTGTTTCAATTTGTTTTATATTGGTCGGATGTTGGCCTTTTGTTTCATGTTCTTTTATTGGCTTGCAATTGATTGATCCATTGGTATCGATTGTTTGTCTTTTATAATGCTTGCAATATTCAAGTCCAGAGTCAGGTGATTTCTGCCTTCTGGTTATATTTGCGTCTTCTTGATCAACGTTGGCAAGAAATGTGTTAGAACTTGTGATGGGTGGTCTCCTTATTGTGAAATAACAGCAAGGGTCTAACTTTGAGAGAGCTGCTTGGTGCAGCGAGTTTCTGTAGAAGATGCATGTTAATTCGTCTATCTTCTTCAATCTTTATTAAGTTGATGGGCTATGGATTAAAAATCAATGTTGTACTCTTGGTTATTGGGCTTTTATGTGCCATATGTTGATTTCCACGGATGAGATGATGAATTAGACTAACTGTGATGGGGCATTGCAAGCATTTTGTGAACGAATGTTGTACTAGTTACTTTCTGCTGCAGAAAGTAACTGCATTGCAGGAACTTTACTGGTTTATCTTTTTTATTCTGTCTGGCATTGTTTTGCTTGTTCACATCATGCTATATTATTCTGGTGTAGTTTTAATCATTACTTAGATCTGCATCCACCCAACAATGATGGGATCAATCTCTTTGACTTGAAATCGTTTGTTTATAATATACATATGTTCTTGTTGGATTTTTATTTGCAACTTTCATCCTTTTGTTGTTGGACTTTTACTGAAGAAGTGACCACACTATTGATTCATGTTGGTAGGTGTACAGAAGTATGATTTTATTGCCAATTTGAAATTCGCAGGACGTTGCATTTGATTATTAGATCGTCAATTATTTTTATCATCATATGATGCATCTTGTATCATAAACAGATAAAATCTTGGATGAGGATTAGGAATGTAATGTCTTTTACAAGGGAAATAACTGGTTCTGTCTTGACAAGGGTTTATTTATGAGAGAACCAATATGCTGGTATTCGCCTGTTCAATCTATTCAACAGTAACTCTAATCCTAACTATAGGCAGCAAACTGTCATTTTAATTACAGAAGGAAAGACACCTGAACTCACCAGAAAAGGGCGTAAATGTGGCCGGAGGAGCCAAAATAGAGTATTGAAAATTGATTTACAACACTTTTTACCTTCTTATTGAGAATACGAGTCCAGATCAAATTAAATGTTAAAATAGACTTGGACCAATTTTTTACAGTAGACACATGATGAACCCTAAAAGGAGGTGGTGAGTTGCCATGCCATTATTCCAGTGGCAAGCTCATCATTTTCAACTGTTTTAACTTTTTAGGCAAAAAGATCATGTCGTCCATGAAATGGTCAAATAGAGCCGTTGGGAATGGGACCTGCCGCAGGTAAGGTCTGGTTCAGTTCATAACCGTTTAGTGTCCAATGGAAGTAAAACTAGCCGTTGGGATGAAACTAATCCTACCCCCGGCCATTGTATACGTTTCTCTTTCTCAATCCTAGATTCCCTCATATACTCTCTATTCGACCCAATTACTTTAGCTGGACCCATTTCACTGTCTTAAAACTAATTTCTCCTCACTATCATTTCTTCTTTCCTTCTTCCTCTATAGATCCAGACTAGATATAGAAGTTATACGAAACAGAGAAAGGAGAAGAGGAAGACGAATTAAACTCAAAATTTCTTCTCTCTTTTCTAGTTATTTTCCTGCATTCTTGCTGCTGCTTCTTTTTCTTGGATTCTTTATTTTTTTTTATCTACACAAACCCATTTAGAGAAATGAGTGATTGGTGCGAAATCCTGGATTCAAAGAAGAAAAAAAGGACACTACTTCACAAGAAGAATCTTTCTCCTCTCAAGTTCCAAAATAAGTTCTCCATTTTTACTTTTTTCTTGTTTCTGCTAGCTTTTACCTCTCAAATTGTTTTGCCTCAGGCATTGGACGGGGTGATTGTAACTCAAGCAGATTATCAAGCACTTCGAGCCATCAAGCGGGAACTGATCGACTTTAAAGAAGTTTTGCGCAGTTGGAATGACACTGGATATGGAGCTTGCTCAGGTGGGTGGGCTGGAATCAAGTGTGTCATGGGACAGGTTATAGCAATCCAACTTCCTAGGAAAAGACTGGGAGGCAGAATCTCTGAGAAGATTGGTCGGCTTCAAGCTCTTCAAAAGCTTAGTCTCCACGACAATGTGTTAGCTGGTGCTGTTCCATGGTCTCTTGGGTTCCTTCCCAGTCTTAGAGGAGTTTACCTCTTCAACAATCGGCTCTCAGGCTCTATCCCTCCTTCAATTGGTAACTGTCATAAACTCCAGGCTCTTGATTTGAGCAACAATTCACTTAGTGGTATAATACCTTCCAGTCTAGCAAACTTGACCAGGCTATATAGGCTCAATTTGAGCTTCAATTCTTTGTTGGGTCCAATTCCTGGTAATCTCACTCGGTTACCTTCTCTGACCATCTTTGATCTTCAACACAACAATCTTTCTGGTGCTATCCCTGATTCTTGGGGTACAACCGGAAACTACTCTTACCTGCTTCAGGTCTTGAACCTTGACCATAATCTGTTGTCTGGACCAATTCCTGCTTCTCTTGGCAAGTTGGGTTTCCTTCAAGAGCTTTCTCTGGGTCATAACCAGGTCTCTGGGACCATACCAAGTGAACTCGGCAGGCTCTTTGAGCTCCAGAATCTTGATTTATCAGACAATGCCATCAATGGTAGCATTCCTGCTAGTTTTGTCAACCTCTCCTCGCTAGTCTCATTGAATTTAGAGGGCAATAAGCTTGAAAATCAGATCCCATATGCCATAGACAGATTACAGAACCTGTCAGTACTTAACCTGAAAAGTAACAGATTGGAAGGTAATATTCCCCCAGCAATTGGGAACATCTCTGCCATCAACATACTAGAATTATCTCATAATGATTTGACTGGAGAAATTCCAGTTTCATTCGGCCTCCTAGCAAACCTTACTACCTTTAATGTTTCCTACAACAACCTGTCTGGTGCTGTTCCATCTGTCCTCTCCAAAAAGTTCAATTCAAATTCTTTTGTTGGAAATCTACAGCTTTGTGGGTACAGCACTTCAACCCCATGCCCTTCTCCGCATCCTCTCATTCTTCCACCAGTACCTGCAGAGGCACCGAAACGTCATCACCGCAAACTCAGTATCAAGGACATCATCCTAATAGTTGCTGGTGTCCTCCTTGCCCTTCTACTTCTACTCTGCTGCATTTTGATCTGCTGTTTATTGAGAAAAAGGTCTTCCTCCAAAGGAAAGAATGGTAAAGCAACTGAAAGGAGGGACGCTGCAGGGATAGCTCAGAAAGGAGTTCCTGTATCGCGGGCTGAAGTAGAAGCAGGTGGCCAAATGGGTGGAAAACTAGTCCACTTCGACGGACCATTTGTTTTTACAGCTGATGATCTACTATGTGCAACGGCGGAGATAATGGGGAAAAGTACATATGGAACAGCATACAAGACAACATTGGAGGATGGCAATCAAGTTGCAGTTAAGAGATTGAGGGAGAAAACAACAAAAGGCCAGCGCGAGTTTGAAGCTGAGGCTGCTGCACTTGGAAAGATTCGCCACCCAAATCTGTTAGCCCTCAGAGCCTATTACTTGGGACCAAAAGGAGAGAAGCTTCTTGTCTTTGATTATATGCCCAAAGGGAGTCTTGCATCCTTCCTGCATGGTAAATTGATTAAACTACTCCTACAATAAATCTGAATTAATTGATTATAATTGTCTAGTTGATTTTTATAGAGCTGTCCAGTTGATTTTTATAATTGTCTTTCTTGATACAGCAAGAGGACCGGAAACCACCATCGAATGGCCAACAAGGATGAAAATTGCCATGGGTGTTGCTCGCGGACTTATCCATCTCCACAGCCAGGAGAAAATGGTTCATGGGAATCTGACATCAAGCAACATACTACTTGATGAGCAGAACCATCCCCACATTGCAGATTTTGGCCTCTCCAAGCTCATGACATCTGCTGCCAATACCAATGTGATTGCCACTGCAGGAACACTCGGCTACTGCGCACCAGAACTTTCAAAGCTGAAGGACGCCAACACAAAGACAGATGTGTACAGCCTTGGAGTAATCATATTGGAACTCTTAACAGGTAAGTCACCTGGAGAGGCAATGGATGGAATGGATTTGCCACAATGGGTAGCTTCAAAGGAGGAATGGACAAATGAAGTGTTTGATTTGGAGCTTAAGAGAGATACACCAAACACAGGTGATGAGTTACTTAACACGCTGAAATTAGCGTTGCATTGTGTCGATCCCTCGCCAGCAGCTCGCCCGGAAGTTCAGCAAGTTCTGCAGCAACTAGAGGAGATTAAGCCAGACCTGGCTGCTAGTTCTAGTGAGGATAGAGCAGCCCCAGTTCAATCAGCAAGTGAATAGATTTCTTACTATCTGAGTCTTGATAAATTATGATAGTTTTTAAGTCAAGAGGAAAGATCAGCCCTCAATATTCTTTAATTCTTTGGTCAGAGTATATATATAGAGTTTTTGGTGTGGCATTATTTGGAGTTAGCATTCTTTTTCATATATTGTAATAATGTATCCTATATAATGAAGTGTATTTGTTGTCACCAAAAGAGAAGAATCTCAAATAAAATGATGAAGCATTGCCTCTGATGTACATGACCATTTTATTTTATGTAGCCCGAGTCTTTATGTGCATTAATTTTTTTATTTTATTTTTTAAAGAAGGATTTAAAAATAGAGATGACGGAACTTTGTCCGATTCGGATGTTCAAATTTTTTCGATTTAAAACTCAAGTTGAATAAATTTACAAATAAATTTTTTTTGTCCAATTTTATTATCTCGATTCTAATCTAAATTGAAAATTATCTAATTTATTTATTCGAATTTAAATAAATTTAAATATGATTAATTAATTACGTCTAAAAATAAAAACAATCAAGATCAGAATATATAAATATTTTCATAAAAAGCAGGCAAAAATGATGCAACGCTAATTCCCACAACTAAGTCAAGCTCAACGATGTCGTTTCGATAAACCCCAAAATAAACGGCGCCCCCCTCCGAAATGGGATAAGTATCAAAAAACCCCCGAACTTTGCGTTTTGGGTCATTTTGGCCCCTAAACTTTTTTTTCGGGTCAAAATGACCCCTCAACTTACAAGAATGGGTCACGTTAGCCCCTCGAGCCAATTTCCGTTAAATATTGCTGACGTGGCCGTTAGTTTGATGACGTGTAATTTTTAACCATTTGAAATGGGGCAAATGAGCCCCTATACTCTGAAAAATGGGGCAAATGAGTCCCTGTACTCTGAAAAATGGGTCAAGTAAACCCCCAAAATTATGAAAAATGGTTCAATAATAACATTTTAGTTTCTATTTTCTAATAACAACATTTTAGTTTCTATTAAAGGGTTAATAATACAGATCGTGGGAGGACTTTTGCATCTTTAAAATCGGTGTACCAAAATTGTTAAAAATAATTTTGAAAAAAACCCATAATATATAGTATTTAACATAATTAACCATAAACCAATACATCGCAAATTATTTTGAATCTAGAGAAAGCCCACGCTAATGGGACATTTAAAAATTGTTTGGCTATTGGGAAATCCATATTATTATTCTAAATACTATATATTATGGTTTTTTTAAAAAATTATTTTTAACAATTTTGGTGCACTGATTTTAAAGATGCAAAGATCCTCCCACGATCCTTATTAACCCTTTAATAGAAACTAAAATGTTGTTATTAGAAAATAGAAACTAAAATGTTATTATTGAACCATTTTTCATAACTTTGGGGGTTTACTTGCCCCATTTTTCAGAGTACAGGGGCTCATTTGCCCCATTTTTGAGAGTACAAGGGGGCTCATTTGCCCCATTTCAAATGGTTAAAAAATACACGTCATCAAACTAACGGCCACGTCAGCAATATTTAATGGAAATTGGCTCGAGGGGCTAACGTGACCCATTCTTGTAAGTTGAGGGGTCATTTTGGCCCGAAAAAAAGTTTAAGGGCCAAAATGACCCAAAAAGCAAAGTTTAGGGGCTTTTTTTTGATACTTATCCCCTCCGAAATCGAACTCCGACTCTCTGAGCTCACTGGAGCTGCTGCTCAGTCCATCTCCTTCGAAGTCTCATGGAGCACCAGTTGCAGAAAATAGCGATATCTGGACCGACTCTAGCCTCGTTGCTTCAACGGTTTAGCTCATCACCGTCTGATATGGATGGCTTACTCTTTGGCCACGTGACTCTCGTTACCCCTACCCTCACCGACGATTCTGCCTCCTCTTCCTCCGGCTCCTCCCACCATCCTCACCTCATCGCAACCATCACTTCTTTCCTCTCATTTAGTTCCCCTCTGTCCTTTTACGATCCGCTTGGAAACCTCCACCTTGGCCCCGATCAATACCAAAACCTCCTCGGCTGGTTCTCCGCGCGCCGCAGATCCGCTCTCCGTCCCTCCATGCGCGAACTCTCCGTATCCTCCTCGTTATCGAATTACAACAGCGCAGCCGCCACCAACGAAATCAACACTAGTTATGGTGATTTCTCGCCGTGTATTTTCCTTTTGCTTGCTACGCCGGTTCAAGAGTCTTTAATTCATACGCACGATTACCGCCCGTACCAGTTCGTGGCGTCGACGTCGTTCGAGGCGAAATCTGTAGAAGTCGTGAATATTGGGCCAGCGTTCCGGGGGCATTACGAAAATTTCAGTCCAACCTCCCCGTTGCCAGTGCTAAACTGTGAAATGAGTGGATCTTCGATGGTGATGACAGAAGAGAGCTTGAGGGATTCAAAGGAGGAGACGAGGGACCAGAAGCAGCTGGATAAGTTTGCGGAGGGTTTTCAAGTCCGGAGGTTGAGGAAGTTGCTGGGATCTGAATCTACGAATTACACGGCTGGATTGGAAGATATGTACGAGAAGATGTTGGCCAAGATCGAAAGCTTGGCAAGACAGGTCGAGATTAGCTCAGCCAAAGTTCTTGAGCAGGTCAGTTGGATAAACTTGGATTGCATCATTACTGAAATTATTCTTCGTTTATTACTGAAAGTTACTGTGTGTGATTGATTGCTATGTTTAATTCGAAATTTGATGGCTGGATTGCATATGAAGTTGGATTTCTTTTTCTTTTTCAATGTGATAATTTGGAGATGAAGTTTGTGATGCTTTTGAACTTTTGGCAGGAAAATCACAACAGAAAGTTGAGGTACAAAGTCATCAGGACAGGACTAGAATGACTAGTGTTTGAGTGTTTCTGCTCTTATGTCAGGTATTTTTTTTTCTTCTTCTTTTTGGTTATCAATTTTTGAATTGGAAAGGATGTTTGTAATTTAAAATGCAAATTCAAGAGAGATATATTGCCAGTGAGTTCGCATGGAATAAACTAATTGAACACGAGATAGATTATGCATCGGTTAAGTTTAATGTTTGGAAGTTATAGTGCAACTCATGAGAGAGATCTTCAACAGTTTTGGGTGGATGACACAAACATTATGGATCGGCTAAGTTTAATGTTTGAAACTTAAAATACAAACTCATGACATATCCCCAACAAATTTGAATGGAAGAAACAAATTGGACGCGAGATACATTATGTGTTGGTTTTGTTTTCATTTATCTTCGTTTTTTACTGTCGGGAATTAAATCATCATAGAGAACTATGTTCTTTCATCCAGTTAAGTATCTAATATTATACTGTGAATTGCTTGGGGTACTTCATGCTTCAGATCGGTAGTGTTTCTACAAAATATTGGTTTCAGAATTTTGTCTTGCATAAACGATTAACCTATTGTCGCTTATGCTTAATACGTGCTTGTGGGATTTAATACTTTGGGAAAGATTCTATTACAAGTTGCTAGATGGTCAATGCTGGATATTTACTATTGATGATCAGTGCTTAACAGTGGATATTTGCTAAAAGAAGAGTATAGACATAGGAGCACAATTACTAATTAGATAGGAATCATAAGGAAAATACTGACTTTGTTCTTTCTTTGTTTGGAGGTTTCAGTCATTGTCCTTCCATTTGTCATTGCTTCTTAATGTATCTATAAAATCATCTAAATCTTTCCATTCATTCTATGATTTATTTTCTAATTGTTAACGAAAATCTTCAATAGCTGCAATTTCTGTTTTGGAATTTTCTATAGTCTGCAAAATTGTACCTGTTGATAGTTTTGAGGCATTCAAAGAAGAGTTGAATTGAATCATACCAGTTAGCCCATATATGATGAGCTGAACTAGCTGTTTTTTTTATATATATAGAATTAATAGAATGAAAGAAAAATGTAATCGTAGGAATTCTATTATACCATTCGGAAGGATCTCTCTTTGGGTGATAGGTAATTTAACTGGTATTCTTGTGATCAGTCAATAGGTCTTTTCTTTTTCGGACCCATGTCGTGTAGTAATAGGAATAAACTGAGTTGTTGTACCTGTTCCAATTGAAAATGACAAATGTAGATGCAAACCCGAGCCGATGTAATAACAAAAAAAACCTGCTGACAGGCACATGCACATGGTCCTTATTATTGCTTCCAACGAACAACCAATGGAGCAAAAGGCAGTGCGGGAAAGTGGATGAGCTGCCTATCATTTTAGGCATTCTCAATGGCTTGAAACTTCCTTGCAACCTCTGAAACAAAAGATCTAATGCTTCCGAACCTAAATGCTCAATAGACTGGATGGCAGGGCAATTTGCATTACTGGACCCTTGACATGAGCGGCCTTTTCTCACACCACAGCTATGCCTTGAGAGGGTGCATGGGAGGGCAAAGGAATCATATTTTTGTATTTTCCAAAAATAAGATTTTCTCACGAGTCTCTTTAAGGCTTCAAGGAAAGAAAGTGAAAATTAGTGATCAGAATTAATAAGCAGAGGTGTTGTGAAGAAAAGTTTAATTGTTACTGCATGGATCTAACTACAAGGAAGGCGGAGAATTTGTGATACCACTGCATTCAACTTCCTTCTCTCTCACCTTTAGTTCCTATTATTTCTTAAGGATTCTTTTGAGAACAGGGAAGTTGTTTTTAGCGGGGACGTTGAGTATCCCATGGCCATGAAGCTTGGATTGGTGCTTCATTGAATTGGATTTTATTTTTTTTGACGACTCTTAAGACGATGGTGGCTGAATTCTTCTGGGTTTATTTTTTTTGACGACTCTTAAGACGATGGTCTCTCTGCTGCCTCCAGTTAGGTGAATGTGTGCAAGCCACGTCGTCATGTAAATAAGGTTGCCGTCGTCTGCTCCTGTTATTAACTTTCTATTATATCGTAAATCTGGTTTGGAATGGAAATGAAAGTATCATGGGCTATTGTGCTGTTTCGTTTCCTCTTAAGTTGTTCTGGTAGCTCTTCTGAATGCTTGAGCCAATGCTTTTGAGATGGCGGGGTATTTTCTTTTTATCAGTTCTATGTTTCTATCAAGAATAATAGTGAGGCAAAATCTTGGCTTTAGTTTGAATCTGGGAACTCCGTAAAGCGCGAAGTTTGATAGACCAAAAAGAGAAGAGAAGAAGCCCAGTAGAGGTGAAAGTTTTGGGCTCGGCCCATCTATTATTTTGTCATGTTGCAAAAATGGCTTAGAGCCGTAAAAAAGGGCCCAAGGCTCGTTAGCTAAGAATTACCCGGCCCAATATATGGTTTCGAGCTGGATCCGGTTTTCCAGCCCAACAGGCCTGCATGTTTGTAGTTACTGTTTTAAAACTTTTGAAGCCTTGAAATTTATTGAAGTCAGAAGGATAACGAATTTGTTGAAGGGGAGTGGTTTGAACTTTGAATCCTTGCTTTTACCAGGTAGGAGGTTCCGGGTGTGTCTCGTGATCTTTTTTTAACCGGTAGGGAGAGAAGCATGTTTTTTTGTCTCTTGATCTCAAGTTTCAAGCGAAATAGTGGTGTTCTTTTGAGGAGATGATTTTGGAACGAAATCGAAGCGGAGTCGGCAATGGAAGTTTCGGCTTCTTGTAATTGTTCCACACTCTACGAGAAGACTTGTGGCAGAGATTTGCAGAGTGACGATGGTGCGAAAGAGTACAAGCCGAGGCGGCCATTCCCAATTCTGGCGTGTTCAGAGCATGGGCCTACTGGTGTGTCCATTTATTGGATCTGGGCCATATAAATATCTTGGCTCATGGTAGAAGTGTAGAACCAAAAAGCGAGACCCAACCTAGGCCCAATCTGGAAAGGCCTTAAACCCTAAGCAATATTTTCATTTCTTTTAAAATCATTTTGAATAATAAAAAAGGGATTTTTTCTTTCTTTCTTTCTAAATAGGATTTAGTTAAAAAATTACAATGGATCAGCGTCCACAAAACACCGATCATTTTTTATCTTGGGAAATTTAATACGGTCAGCCCGTGAAGCTGAGTCTTTGCCCATCTAGCAAAATAAATGAGATAAAGTTAATTGCAGTCCCTTTTTTTTCTTTCATCACACCACCAAAAATTCTAAAAAACCTTATTCTCTAAATATTCCACAAGTCCAGTATACATTAACTTTTATCTATTCCCTCTCTTTCTCCTAACCGTGCTTTTGTTTTGCTCTTATTGACCATCATGGACAACGGCAATTACAAGGCCGATTTCGACTACAAATACTTCACCGGCGATGAGCTTTTTATGCATGATTGGGAACAATTTTTCCTTAGATGCTACGATGTCTCACTTTTATCAAATATGTTTTAAAGGGTACTGTTCAGAGTTGTTATTCCGGCCAAGAAACTGTGTTTAGTTTACAATTAAAAAAAAATCCCAGAGAAGGACCAGTAGATGTGTATCTTTTACTGTTTTTGTAATGTTCAAGTGTCATACAGAGCATGGAAAAGAGGCTTAGAGCAGCTTGCCTTGCTTCCAGTGCAAACCTAGATAATGTTGTGAAAGTAAGAGGCTTAATGCAGCTTGCCTTCAATCGGAGTATGAAGCATCTTCCATCTTACAGAGATTTACTTGCTTTCATTTTATTCTCTGTTTTCTTTTCTATATTGCAATTTACTACTCCAGCTTGGAAGGCCGATGCTTACCGATCAAATTGGATCGGAGAAGACTTCTCTCATGTTGAAATGCAAATTTTGAGAAACAAAAATTTCATAAAACACCTTATATTATCTCACTGAAAAACGATTTTTTTGTCACCACTTACCAAAGTGAGCATAGCACCCATTTGTATATAGTTATCGCAGTCCAGTGAATGAGACATGACTTATGAAATGATGTCATTAGCATAGTTTACCGTTATACACATTCTAATACAATTTTTTTTATCACTTTCTAAAATTGACAGTGCTATAAAATACTCTACATTATGGATGCTCTTACTACTGTCTAAACCATGAATATTAACAAAGAAAGTACCCCGGATTAGAATAGGAAAAAAAAACAGACCAAAAAAGTGGCCACATACAGAGTCACCTGAAAAGATGGCCAATTTAAGCTTATATACATGGAAAGATAATGACCCCAGAAAGTTAGGGAAGGTTACTAGTCAACATCTCCAATTCCACCCTCCCAAATTTTCTGTAATGGATAAGACCCAGCATTATTTCCACCATTACCTTTTCCTTCTCTTCCATTACCTTTTTCTTTCCCCTCTTTTCGTTTTCATTGTACGAGATCATGGCCATCAAAACTGAAACCATAACACCAAGCCTCATACACGCTCACTTATATTACTAATTAGTAATTAAAGCAAGCTTTTGAATAAGAAACCGTAAATTTAAAATAACTATCATGAAAATGAAGGAGAATAATGAAAAAGGAGGAGCTGAGGAGGGAACGATCGAGAACATTAGTATATACCTCAATTACCCTGCTCGTGCTAGAGAGTGGAGACCATGAAGAGAGAGATCGAGCAAGAAGAAGCGATGAAACTCAGGATGGATAGCGCCATAATAGAGCATGGTCGATGGCGCTATCCCTCCTGAGCTTAACCAGATTCTTCCATACTTTGAAGTTTTCATACGGAGAAAAACAATGAGAAGGGTAGCTGCCTAGCTGCGCTCTTTAACATTGAAGCCTGAAACCCCAATCAATACTCTGCTCTCAGGCTAATAAATGGCGGGGGCGACTCAGGTGAGAGTTAAGCATTGCAGGGGTGTATTTATAGCTGCTGAGCAAGAGAACGTGGTCATATGCTGACAAACGCAACCTACAGTGTACAATAAATTTTGGGTGACAAAACTCTCTCTCATCAAATCATGGATTTTGCTCAATTTAATTGTCCTGAGCCTAATTCGAATTGAATTTTGTCTAATTTATTTGTTCGGGTTTAAATCAATCCGATTATGATCAACAAAATATGTTAGAAAAAATTCGAATTGAATTTTGTCTAATTTATTTGTTCGGGTTTAAATCAATCCGATTATGATGAACAAAATATGTTCGAAAAATCCAAATCAACTCAAATCCGGAGATACAAATATTTCACAAACACTTGCATTGTATTTTCCAACTCATAACCAATTTTTCCCCATCCCTACATAAATCCACGCGTAGTCGGTATTTTCTAGATTTTTTAGCTTTATTTTAATTATTTTGTATTATCTAACATGTATTTTTAATGGCTGCCGACTACGGGTACAATATAAAATGGTGTGTTTTGAGTGTACATTTATGAGGTTGGGTTTTTTTTCCTTCCTTTATTTGGTGAAGAGTACTTTTCTTTGTTTCATGATTACTTACTCTTTTTCTGCTAATCTTCTCATTAATGATTATGATTATACATAAAAAAGTTTCAATCACTTGCATTCATTTCAGCAAGGCAATGCTACGGTGTGGGTGTCCGTATATTTTCTATTATGAGCAGTCCAATAATTTAGTTAGGCAGATAATTAATTATAATTAGGACACCATCACATTCACGTCAGTAAATACCTTATGTTGTGTCTTATATCTAGAATTAGGTCACTTTTATCACATTAGGAAAGAATCATCATGATACGTTTATCTAGCTATATATATCATTGTTGCCAAACCCAATAACCACAAATATGTGAACAAAAAACGAATTTTGTCATTGCTATTGTTGATTCGGGAACTCGAAAGCTTGCTCCTGATCATTACATTTGACCCAAAGGAGGACCCTCTAGTTGTTGCGCCTATAAAATGGACCCCGGGTGCGACACATGTCCGATCCTAATTATTTTTGTGTTCAAACTTCAAAGTGATACGGTATAGTGGTGCCTTATTATTAAAAAAAAAAAGAGGGAAGAACACAAATGAGGTAGTTAATTTTTTGGGCCTATTTCTTATTTGAGTTGCTAGACTAACGTTGGATGTAAATTATTTTTTTTTAAAAAAAAAATCTGGTGTCCCGAGTCGACTTGGTGTTCAAAGTGCACCTGCTTAACTTGATTATTTTACCCAAAGGCCAGCAACGGCTAGAGGATCCTCCCTGATGAGGTTCATTGGTCGATATCACCCTGGTGCGGTGGACTCATAATCTAGAGTAGATTGAACCACCTACAAGCATCATGATGTTGGTTCAGTTTGTGGTCATCACACCTGTTTACAGTAGATCATGACGTAAATCTCAGACAAAATCTTTGGCATGGAATGAGGAGGAGCTAATGCTATTTATAAATGCTACAGTAATATTGGAAGCCAACTCGTGGAGGTCAATTAAAGTCATAATTACTCGGTCCATTCAAGTGTATGATGCTTTAGTCTTCTAGACCTGGTCAAGCCGACAACTTTTGCTTAGCGTATCTGGCAAAAGGAGATTTTATTTATTTAGTTTTGTAGTTGGAGGGTGCGTTGTTAATAGTTGTCGAGTATTTTGGTAGTTCCAAAGATTGATTGAGTAAATTGAACACAAACCAAATATATACTCTAATTATTTGTCAAGGCATAATGAGTTCGTGACCAAAAAAATAGATAAATCGTAAATTCATATTAATCCCGCCAAAGCTTTGTTCATCCAAATACAACACTATTTCACTCCGTCACTAGAGAGATTGTATCATCGTAAACTCTGAACCTATAACACCATAAACCCTAAGTCTCTAATCCTAACCTAACATCACAAATTTTAATCCCTAATATTGTAAACTTTAATTCTAACACGGAAAACCCTAACCAAACATCACAAACTCTAACGCTAACATTATAAGCCTTTATCTAATACCACAAATTCTAATCCCTAATATTGTAAATTTTAACTATAACACTGGAAACCCTAACCCTATTAATAACTATTGAGTATAAACCCTAACCTAACACCATAAACCCTAATTCCTAACACTGTTAACTTTAACTCTAACACTGAAAAACTCTAATTGAACACCATAAATCCTAATGTTGTTGGATGATTTTTGATATCATTTGTACTTTAGACTTTGATTTATGTTCCTGAATTCATGAATCATGAAGTCTGTGGAGAATATCCGAAATTCGATAAATAATATATGAATTTAAATTTTTTTATACGTGATATATGAATATTGATACATTATTTTCATTTTAAATTATATATAAATTTTGAAAAATCTGATCCAAATCCAATATGATGCCCGCCATATCTTAAATCCTATTATCCGAAAGGCGCTCTCTTTGAAGTTTTTTCGTGTGTGGCTGGCTGTGCCTTTTCATTTATTTGCTTGGTGAGTTAGATTTTATGGTTCCCATTCCCTTTGGTATTTTCCTTTTCCATCATCATTGTGATTCTATTTTTGAGTAACCCAGAGGAAGAAATTCAGACGCGTTGTCTTCGAATCTCGTTTAATTAGTTGTACCGTTGGACCCCAATGAATCTACCAACCCAACACGATTTTCTTAGTAATGCGTTAGACACTTTTTTGTCACCAAAACTCACATCACCTCATCACATTTTAGGAACTCGCCTCACATCATCGCATGAGTTGAGTACACCAACTCCTCCATACTATCTAGCAAGTGTGATCAATATTATATTATATATTTGTATGCATTCTGAACTAAGCATTTGTTCAATGAACATATGTCTCCATGGAACAAAACAAGGAAAAAAGTTGGAACAAACTACATTTAACCTTCAAGATATGGCGCCCGATTTTATAATGAATTTATTGGCAAAGTAGGTCCGCTGCTGCGAAACAAAGAAATTCAAATTGATAATAATATTATATTTCATTGGTTTCATTTTAATTGTTCGTTATTCTTTTTTGGGATGCCCTAAATTGTATGTTCATTTCAGTTTATTAAAATTAATTTTATCTATTTTTTCTTATCTTACTATTATTTATTCTTAAATTGAAAAGCTCAATAACTATGTACATTAATTATTTGTCACTACAAATGAGGGTATAAATGTCAAATTTAATGAGTTTATACAATTTCTTAAATTATATGTAAAATATATATTTTTTTTCTTCCACAATTAATTAAGCTCGCATGACCTGGTTTATAGTTTCAGTCCCATTAATAATTTTAATCCTTGAACAGTTGCACCCTCTTGGCTCTTGCCCCTCCATTTAGTGGCACAGGTCCACTCATGATTGTTATTATACTCTCTTCTTTCTTTTTCTTTCACTAATAGAATCGAGTATAGTTGAAACTTGAGGTTGAAAATTACATACGATCAATGGCCCAGTCCACTCACAATTGTTATTGTATTATCTTTTTTCTTTTCTTTTTTCTTTTTTCTTTAATAAGAGAGTAAGGTGGAGTTTGAACTCGAACTTCAAAATTACATATGATTCAATCCAATTGAGCTTCTTTAAGGTTTGTATGTTGTTATCATCTACTTTATATATTAAATAATCTTATTGATAATTTTCCAGATTCTTTTCAGCAGCATCTCTGGATTCAAGCCATGTAAAATGGTTACATAAGATTAGCGAGACAAATTGGGAAGAAGACTTGACCAGAAGAAAATTGAAATCAAATTTTCAACAATCAATGAGCCAAAAAAATACACTCTCTATTTTGCGTTGCCGCATGGAATCATAGTGGGAGCCTTACAGTATACATTTCAATTCACAGAAAATGAAAAAGCAGCTCATTCCATACATCAGGTACACCTGGTAAGCACCAATGTATGCAATCCGAGTACGACGAAGGGTTGGCTAATTGCTCAGGGCCTAATGTTTCCCAGAACTTCCGGTAGATGGAAGGGTGGCCATCTTTCCGATACTCCGAGAGCTGAGTAATATTAAGAACAGAGACCTTTGAACTCACTGTACTCAGCACTCTCTCCACCATCTGCATTGTAGGAATGTCAGAACCGCTTCCCCAGTAACCTGCATCCTCAATAGGAGCTTTCTCATCAAAACAGTTCCCTTCACTTCCCGGCTGCCACTCTCGGCTCCTGAACAATTGAACAAATGCATAAATATCTCACAGCACAATAGCAGGATCATAACAGACTCCCAATGCAATAATGCTTACACTCTACAAAACTCAATAACACAATTAGCAAGACTAATCCCAAATTTTTTTTATCGCTGGCTGATACGGCAATGGCTGTGACATAGATAATGCACTGGAACATCCCACCAGTCGCATATATATGACTGGCAGATGGTAGCACCATCTCAGTAAGAGGGGAACCTGTTAAATACTTAGATGAATAAGAAGCATTGAAATGCTAGGCGGAGGTTTGACTGGCAAGACGCATCTAACAGACTAACAGGGAACTGCTGCTAATTCTTTTGAGGTGATTGCAATAGACTAATTTATTTTCCAGTTCTCACTTTATAGTTCCAGAAGCAATTTGAGCATCGTGGCTTCCAGAAATCAGCCTCACGACTTAAGCATAAGGTTGTGTACAGTTCCTTCCCAAAAAACATGGTGCACTGGGCTCACAAATTATAGAAGCCTGTGTAGCAAAGAAGCTCAACAATTGAAGAAACTAATTCTAGGAATTTAGGTATAGTTTTTTTTAAATGTTTTAGAACCTAAAATTTGGTATATTAGTATGACAGTATTGGTTTGTCCAAGCACACCCACACTTGATTGTGGTAGACAAGGAAAGAGGGTAATCCAACCATTTTTCTACATCAGAAGGCCTATGCATTTTTTAGTTGAAAACCGGAAAAATTAAACTGAATAACTCTAAGGGCTAAAAAAAAATATAACCAGGAAAAGGGATCCTTTACTCTTTACTCACCATAGATGTGTTGGGGACATGGTAGCAAAAAAGACCTGCTTCTTCTTCTGATCGACTTCTGAAGCAACCCAGTCGGCCCAGGCTCCCATGGCCAACTCCATGGCTCCCAGCCCATCCAATTCTTCGCAAATTCCATGTTCTTCATCGCTCCATCTGCGAAAGTAAAGAAAATTGATTCAGAAATCATGAAAATTATGCTTCCATCTTGCCTCATTTCTGCTAAACCAAAAATTGTATCAAATAGAACTCACAACAGCTTTACAGTGCCCTGTCTCCACCACAAGTATGTATTGAAAACTAGTATGTCAGCCTGACCCCATATTGATGAATGCTTTAGAACTGAATCCGGACGGATTATTCGCTCATCCAATCTGTGATTTACTGGATCATCAGAATTAGATTCAGCAAGAAGAGGAGCCCAAAGAAATTCCACAGTCGCATTGTATTCCTGCAATTAATACAAACATGGAGTATAATATTAAACATGACATTATGCAAAATATTTTTCATGAAAAAACTGTAGAAACGACAGGCAAACATGTGGCCACATTTTACATGTGAAATGTGCATTGGGTTGTTAAAAAAAAAACTGTAGAAACAAAATTAGTGTCTAATTCCATGCTTGCAAACAAGAACAACAGAATGGTTTATGCCTTATACCTCTGCTCTGAAGATGGTTAAAGGGGCATTTGGTGACATGGATCTTTTATCTGCTGGAATGACTGATTGCAACATACAAACCATTGAAATCCATTGCCCTCGGTTAAGGGAATCCCCTACAAACATTAGTCTCTTCCCTCTCAACTTCTCCCACATTTCAGTCACGTTCCATCTATGACATTGTTGGAACGAGAATAATCAATTAATCAATCAAGTCAAATAATTTCTCTCAAATTGCTGATGAAACCCATGAAAGTTGAGAGAACTACCGGATCCATATGCACACAATTCAATTGAATTGCATATCAACAAGCATATTCAGTAAGACTACCTCTTCAAATTGCAGTTGTGTGGCTGCCATCTCCAGTACTGGTACCCCAAATTAGACCTTCCATGCTTGTGACAAGCCAACTGGTCCGACATGTACGGGCAACTCGACTCTTGGTAGAGTGGATACGAAACATTATCAAAGACCCATTTACCCGAGAACACATCACAGCCCTCCAAGCTCTGCCTCCGCTGACCAGATTCAGCTTTTGGGTCTACCCACCTGATTTTCCTCCCACGATACTTCCTCGTACTATTGCATCTACTATATCTATCCAAAACCTCTAATACCCGAAACTAACAGTCAATAAAGAATGTCCAAGCAACATTCACAGAACCAAATGTTCAAAAAAGAAAGGTCCGACATACCTGGGGCTCGATTTGTTCGGTGAGAGCGATTGGGTTTTACATAAGTAATCGAAGGGACTTCTTGATCATGCTGGTGAGAAGGATAATGATGATGATGATTTGGGTCTTCGTCGATTTGTTGAATGCTGCGTTCGTTATAGAGAATTGAACACACCAGTAGGGCAATAAAGAGAGACGCTAGTAGAGGGAAATGGGTTTTCTTTCGATTCCATCTCTGCATCATGAAGCGCAATGGAGTCACGGAGCTTTAGATTTGAGAATCTAAAGCTCCAATTGTTGACTGCAAGCAACAACGGACTAGAAAAGCCTAGAATCGCTCGAATAACTTTGTAAATGAACACCTCGTCTTACACAGTATTTGTTAATTACCACAATGAGTGATAAAAAAATAGGAAAAATGTAATTAATTTGGATTGTGATTAGTAGTTAAAAAGAGTAAAAATCACCGTAAAAGATTCTCAATAAATGAAGTTTATGGTTGGCATATATGAAACTATTGTCCGTATCAGAGGAATTAGCCAGCCCCCTTAGTAAATTTGTGACAGCACAACCTTCCCTTGATATCATATTATACAAAAACATCATCAATCTCTGAGATCTTGCATGACCAATTTTTCATCATAAGATTAGTCGAATTGCTCGTGAATTGGCCCGGACATCCACACAAATAAATAAAAAATAGCACAATTTCATTGTTCGCGATGGGTAGTTGGGGAACTTCAATTGAATTTTGCAGGTATCCTTGTGGAGCCGACTCTTTAATGTGGATCCTTGTCCCCCTCGGCAAAAGCTTTTGATCGGATAAACTATTGATCATTAACGTATCCATTAAGTGCAACGGTGGGTTTAGCCTTTAGATATATTAGCATCCAAGACAATAGTAGATTAGAGATTCATTTATCTGATAAGTCAACCGTTCGCCTATACTGTTGGAACTTTGAAATCGCAAATTCACACCAACTATATGGTAGGTTATCTAATCCTGTTGACTTCCGAGGAAATTACTTTTACGGCGCATTTTTTTTTTTTTTTGGAGCAAAATACATATATCATCACTTTGCAGTCAAAAATCCCTCACGTTTATAGAAAAATGTTGTTCTCACCTCTCACATTTGTAAAAAAATAAAAAATTAATCTAAAATAGTATAACTAAGTTAATTAATAATTCATGAGATAAGTTCTTTATTAATAAATCAAAATAAAATTTATTTTTAACTACAGTAATAATGTCTGTCCTTTCTATAAATATCCTTTGCTTTACTGGTAAAAAATGTCGCTGTAAAGTGTAAACGCTATTTTTCGTTCATGTTGATCGAGGTTTTTTTCACAAACTTGGAGATTTCCATACTCCAAAGAAAAAGACTTTCTTACTTTTGTGGATATGATCAATACTTAAGCATAGATAAGCTCATTCCAGACATCTGGCACTCCAGGTCCAGGTAAGCACCAATGTATTCTTCTGTTTCATCAGATTCTGACCCGGTGGGTTCTTGCCTTCTTGGTGGCTCGGTGCAACGCCACTGTACCAGCATATCACAGGCCCAAATTCAAGAGAACCGAATCGCCGATCCAGAAAATCAGACTCACAGGGCAAAGACCCAGGTTCAGGAAGCCCAGTCCAGCTAAATAAAGGTTAATGTCATTTAAGGCAACTTAAATGGCGGTTACAGTCAGTGATGTCATTGTCGGGTCATGTTGGAGAAGAGCCTGATCTACGGCAGAACTCGCTCAGCTCAATTTCAGTGCATAGTGCATTAAAACTCTCTCAGAAGATTTTAATTTTTAAAAAATATGCATTTATATGAATCAGACAATATTTTTTATTCTAAACAAAAATAAAATGATACACGAAAAATATATGAAATGTATTTTTATTTATATTCAACGATCAATAGTTATCACATATTTTTTATGCAAGCATTTAATTTTTGTTTCAATAAAAAATGTATAGTTGAGTTTGTATGCAATATTAATTAAAACATAAATATAATTTTTAAACTATTTAAAAAAAAAAATCTTCTTCGGGCCCGGTATCCGGAAAGCAGCAGAGAGGAAGAATAAGCGGCAGCCAGTAGAGAAGAAGGAATGGGTAGCGTGAAGGCATTCCAAAGCCACTTGCACCACCAACTTGCCAAAGCCAAACTGTCCAACTCAAATTCCAATGAGACTCTGCAACTTGCATCTCTTTAACCATAAAAGAGAGAGAACAAATAGTATGCAACTTGCAGGTCTTAGTTGAGTCATCAAAGTCAAGTTGGGGCGGCAGCTGTTAATGTTTGATTCCCTTCACGTTATTACTATTTTTATAACATGATCCCAATTCCACAGCTCGAATTTTCTACGAAAACCATTGTACACATGACCACATTATGTGCTTTGGTGCATGTGTATTGTCTTGACAAAACCAAAAAACAATCGTGTTTTTTTTTGGTGTTCTGACTCTTCGGGTTAAAATTTGTACCCCCACATCGATTAAAGATGTACAAGTCACAAAAAATCTAAATTCACTGTGCAACACAAAATCAAACACGGATTAAACCCAAAATCATTATCATAATAATTCTTCGAGTCTTTGGTCCAAAGTCCAAACTTTTTCTCATATTCCTACTTACTTTTCTTAAGAATATGCATTCATCTGACTTTCACCCACCAACGCAATCCCAATCAAAAGAAAGAGAAACCAATGTCACATTCTAAAGAACAAATTAACAATACAACCGATGTCATATTGGCCGACATTTTTTTATTATACATGCCTTCATTTGCTGCTGCTAACGATGATCAAACGCCTGAACGCCCACTTAAATATTTAACAATCTCAACATGCAGCTACTTAATTATATATTAAACAATTTTATTATACAGATATTAAAATATCTGACACTGCTGGGATCGTATATAATCGTTCATGTTAAAAAACGTTCATCCATATATATAGAGACACACACACACACCGTCATGAAACTTGAACATCCCAAACAGTTTCACAAGATTCCAAATTTCTTCAACCAACCATAGCAATTAAAATTAAAAACTGCATTGTTAATTTTATGCACAAACGTATTTCTTTTAACAAATAAAGCTTCGGCAAAGATAAGATAAAAGATCGCAGTATGTAATTATTACTAACGAAAAAAAATAAAAGAAATGAGAGAGAATTAACAAAACGGAACGCTAACACCATAACAAGAACCAGCCGATCACGAACCTTCTAATAGGCAAACCAAATCCGGTAATCCCACAAAAAACGACGACATCGTTTCACGGCCATAAAAAACTCATGACGACGAACAATAACTCTAAATTAAAAACACAAAGAATATAAGGTAACAAATATTGAAAGCGTGACGTGACTCACGACGATGATTTCGACCGTCTCGCCAAGTTCTCCGCGATCTGAGCCAGTGACTGGAGGTTGCACCGGACGATTATATCCACGAATACGCACGTCTCCTCCTTAGTATTCCCCGGCGGAATATCCACCACGAACGATTCCACAACCACAGTGCCGTTACCGTTGGGAGCAGGATGTAGCGTCGTCACGGACCGATAATTTGCCAAACGGTGGTCCCCTCCAACGACGCTAAAGCTGATGACGTGGCGCTCATCGTCGAGGATCTCGAGGCGCTCGGTGGAGTTCGCCGCAGGAAGTCCCGAAATAACATGTACCTCCCGGAGAGTGCCGACGTTGCCGTCTCCGTTGATAAGGTGGCAGCTCTTTAGGAAGTGCTTGTATGCTTGGGGATTGTCGAAGCGGCGGACCACTGACCAGACGGTGGATGCAGGGGCTGCGATCTGCTGTACAACCGCCGAGCAGCACTGGTTCGGGCCCACCTCGTGAACGTGGTACCGTGCCACGTTGTCAGGTACGGGTGTGGTGCATGTTAGAGGGGACCAGTCTTTTGGATTGGTGGTTGTGGTGGTGGCCATGGTGTTGTTTATCCTTTGAAGGAGGACAGAAGAAGATCTTGGAGGACTAAACGGCATTTTTTAGTGTGTTTAGATGTTCAGGGTTCCGGTGATTGCTTTTTGTGAGGTGTCCGTATAGTGTATATAGAGAGAGATATCGAAGAAGTCGGTATCTGCCAGTGAAGACCAAGGGGTTTGTTTCTTCTTGTTGTGATTGATGTTGTGCAGAGACAGAGAGTGGGAGAAGAGGGATGGAAGAGTGGGTGGGTTGGATATTTTTCCAATGGAGTATAAATATATTCATCTTGGGGGATTAATAAATTAAAATAAGTAAAATACGTCCTTGTTGCTCTTAGATGAAGTTACCAAATTGTCCCTTGTTTTGAATTAGTTATAACTACCAATCTACCCTCAATGCTGCAACCATCATCACTCACACTTCAAAAGATTTTTGAAAGAATGAAATTCCATTAAAATTCAAACGGAAATACAATCACTGATAATCAGAATAGAGGGAGGAACCGAGTCTATACACTATAAGAATACCGTTGATTATCGAAAGAATATTCCTTGGATAATCGAGAATTTTTCATTGATTTAGGGTTTAATCAAGCAACGTCTCATAAATATCATGACATAAGTCACTCTATTACACACCCGAGATGTATGAAAGAATTGATATGTGGTAGAGCCAAGAAGATATCGGATATCCTCAAGGATAAAATCATGTGGTCGGAGGGACCCACTTCCTCTGTTCAGGATAATCACAATCTCAAGTGCTTCATCACCCTCCAATATGGGAGAAATTGTGGTCTAGGGCTAAAAATATCGATTGGATATTTAGATGATAAAGAGTTTTTCATAATTACAAATCACACTAAATTTTGTACATATTCTAATTTGTTTGTGTGTGTTTTTTTAATTGAGACTGTCTTTTAATCATTTCATTTTGATGGAGAATGAGCTAGATACTTTAGCAAAAAGCTAAGGGTATTTTAGTGATTTCCTTGGGTCCTCAACTTTGAGTTTCAAAGTGGCAGCATCGTAAATTGCGGGGGAGACAAGGTCCAAATTCATAAAAGAGCATTCAAAATTTCAAATGGGAGGATCAACTTGCATGAGAGTCGGTAAAGCACAAGGATAAGAAAAGCATTTAGGACTGACCCAGCAACAGACTCCTCTCTGCAAATACAAATTAATTATTTAATTTAACCAAGTTGCAGAAATTAACAATAAAAACTGGGCTTGCTAATTCCTCTTATCCAGTTATCCGTACATTCTTTTAAAAAAATGTTATTCTATGGAACAACTAGCTGGAGGGGCGTTTACTCTTTTGCATGTCCGTCCAAAGTCCAAACCTAACCCGTGTTTGGATTAATGGATTTCACCATTTCTTTATTGCTTTAACGTGATTCTCTTCTTCTTCTTCTTCTTCTTCTTCTTCATGTCTTGTCCTTATAACCCCAAGAAAAAGTGTAAAACCCCAATATTGGACCAATATTATCTTCTTTCTTGGTGAACAAATAACACAAGTTGCATGGGTTACATATAACATATATATATACACAAGTTGGTGGCGCGACAGTGGTCTTAAAATCCTTTTAAGCACATGATTCATAGGTAAGTTCTAGATGCAACGGGACCCATGAGCTGATAAGCCATAAACACAAACAAACAGCTGCAAGTCTTGAAGGAATATTAAGGCATGAGGGTCGATCATGACGTGAATGCTTAGGTTATTTTGCTTGTTTGGATATTCGACTTTTGAGCCCACTTGTGTGATTTTCTTTTAGCCCACTTGATATTTTAAAGACTCCCACTTATCGGCTAATTAATAGTCAGTCTTGTGAGGAGACCAATTCAAATTCCAAAGTGTGAATGCGTTAAAACATCTGGTGAACCCTTTTTTTCCCCTCTCTTATTCATAGGATCCACGACAACGCATGGTTCATTGATTACGTACGCGCAAACACCGAGATAAAACTGTCTTGGGAGAAGGTACCTAGAAGTCTCCGAAAATAATATATATACGGTGTACAGTATAATGTTTTTATGTAAAGAGTTTGAGAAATAAAATCATATAGTTATGTATTGTATATATATGTACCAGTCGCTATTTGTGTTGAATATAAATTAGATGTATGCCTGCGCTTCGCGCGACTCATGTTTTATTTTATTTTAAATGGTTTGTATAATTCATTTTATTTCCATTTTTTTTTACTTTTTTTAAAAAAATATATGTAAGTAATGATTTTATTATAGTTTTAAAACTTGAGTAGTGATTGTGATTAAAATTCATTTGACGAGTTTATTATTTGTAATTTTATAGTATTTCATCAGTTGTAGGGAGTATGTTTGTTAAAACAAATACTTTTCTATTTAATATTGTCATATTTAACTTGCTAGATCAATACATATATTCAACTCTTGTATCACATCTATCTTAAATTCTACGTGACTTACTGTGAAGCATTTGTGAAGTTTTCATTATATATATATTTTGATGATTGATTAATTGATTAAGTTATTCCATTCATAATATTTTAAAAAAATTATTAAAAATAAAATCATTAAATTGTAAAAACTCTCTATCTCTTGCATCCTACATGACACATTGTGGAGCAAGTATGACACTTTCATTATATATATATATATAGATACATTGTACATGGTGCCCTGAGGGGTAAAGAGCTTGTAGGTATCATGAATCCACACATGATTTTTTTTACGTGGTTGATTGGTTTACGTGGAGTTGCATACTATCTATATTACATAGATGGATAGCTTACTTTAAATACCTGTTAAATAAAGTGACTAATATTTGAAGAATTACTTCACGCCTCCTCTAACAAATTAAAGGAAAGTTGTGCGAGACGTACCAATCGAACTTTCACGATATTAATTGTACCATATTATTAACGAGTGTTGGTTAGTTTTAATATGTGGGATATAATTATATTTTTGATTGTCTTAAGTAACTCGTTGTAGAGAGAAAATCCTAATCCTAATTCAATTGTATGTACAGGATTTCTCATAGTAAAAATATCTTAGACTGGTGGATGTGGGCTCTCTTACAAAAACGTAAATTTCATGTTCTTTCTTCTTTCACCTACTTAGTTGATTGCTCTGTGTTTTGTGTGTTCTATTCGCTGTTGTCCGTTTACGAGATATTATTTCAACAGTATCCAACAAAAGGATAGTCACTACGACTACGAGTTTGAAAATAAGAAAAATACACTGTATATGGTAGCAAATCAGAACACAGGTGCCAGACGAACAATGGACATATTATATATAGAATTTTTGGATGCATCGCCCTCTTCTTAAAAAAAAAATTATGGAGAAAATTAATATTATCCTATAATTAACAACCAATGATGGAGGCTGTGCATGACGTGGTTTAAGGGTTCTATATATTGCTCCATGCTTTGCTCTGCAGTTTCTCCATGTAATAGTTGTTTGTTTGTTCGTATGAAACAGAAATAATTGTCACCTGCGGTGCAAAGTATGTACATATTGATCAATACATAAGTGAAAACTAAAAAGCTTATTGGATGAGTAGGACCCGTTCATAAAACATTTCTACAAACGTATTTATAAATAATTATGGCTTGAGGAAAGGTTCAGCGGTCAACTGGTGGTCAACTTGGAGACCGGGTTTGTTTCCCAAAGTAAAAGGAATACAATGGTATGAATTTAGAGGGAATGAGTAATGGTATGATAATGGGTGTTTTTGTTGACGTGGTTATATAGAGAGATATATTTTGCTGATGTGGCTGTATTATGAGATGTCTTTTGATGATATAAATGATGATGTGACTTGACTTTTTGTAAAAAATACGGAACCCATTATAAATTTTGAATTAGTTTTGTTTGAGAATGAAAGAGAATATGATTTGATAATGATTTTATATTGGTAGATGTGTTTTGCTGATATGACAATATTAAATTATATTTTGTGAAATAAATGTGAGATTTATTTTTAAATTTAATAAATCATTAAATATTTCTTATTACATTTGCTCTAAAGAAGGCCGGCCTAATCAAGCCTTCACAAATCACTAGTACTTGGTACATAGTATACAAAGCCAGGCCCATAATATAGAAGAACGGGCCTGCTAAGTCCACCAGCCTGTATTAGCGAACTCAACTACTGATTACTGAACGGAATATGATTAAATTATAAATAATTATAAATAATTAATTTATAGATTGATTAAATTGTAATTAATTTATCGGGTGAGAAATTGGTTCGCGATAGGAACGTGCCTTTCTCTCTGTTTGTCCACCATAGAAGGAAGAAGAAAGGACTCGGTAGAGAATTGTGAGGTTCAATAGCATTTCTGATAGGGGGAAAGAAAGGGAACGTTCAAAACAACCGTTTTGGTGGTCGAACGAGGCGATACGAATTCACGCAATGGATCAGATATTGAACAAGGTAGGCTCGTATTGGCTTGGAAAGAAGGCAAGCAAGGAGATCAACTCTGTAGGCGATGATCTCAATGTAAGCTTTCCCTTCCGTTCCTTTTTTCTTGTTTTTTTCTGTTAGATTAAGTTCCTAATTGGTTGTTTATTTTCCTGATCTCGTCAGAAAGCCCTATATGTAATCCGTAATCAAGCTAGTTTTTTTTTTTTGGTTTAATGAAATGCATTTTAACGTTTAATTGTTATAGATTTATTGTAATAAGAATGGAAGATGATGGACTAGTCTGTATTGGAAACATTAAACTAAAAGCCCATTTTGTAATTGTGGTTTATTTGGAAACATATTTCAACGAAATAATGACACACTGAGCAAACTCTAGTAGCCTAGAAAAATTAAACGTTCTTGTATGCCATTTCTGCTCAAATAGAATTGGGAAATTCAAGTTCCTTAACCAGAATTTGCAGTTATATGAAAACTTTCCGGAGCTTACCTTCACCACCTAGAAAAATGAATCCACAGTACATAAGAAATGGATGAACCTGCAATGAAACTAACGACATTTAGCCTTATTAGTCTTATTCTGCAAAATCTTAGGAGATTAAAACCTGTTGTAGTCTGGGGCTGAGAAATCCGATGCTTAACTGTAGAATTTTGTTTTTTTTGGATGATCAAAATCATGTCTTTTCTATGACACTGAGTTACAAGAAGAATTTGTGGTGTTTCGAACATGAATGCCGCTCAATAAAATCCAGGTTTGGGTCTGAAAATTGGGTGCATCTATGAATACTGGGTATTATATGGTATGTTGACACCGGTTTTGACTCATAGTTTAAATTTTTGGTTTATGAGTCAATGCAGTATATATCGACCTCTTGCTTTACCCACTTCTCTGCATAATTTTTTTGAATTCATGTTTACCTGATCATAGATGAAGATAAAAGCTAGACAAGCATGTTATTGAATGTGAAAAAGTCTCGCATTTTATGTTTCCCAGAATTTGATAAGAAAGTCATGCGACGTATTTTGAGTTTTTTGCTGGAGTAAGTGAATCAATGAATCACTGCTAACTGCCAAGAGTATGGAACTTTCGTAGTTTGGGTTTGCTTGATATATATTCTTGTGCATCAGTAATCCATTCAAGTACATTGATGTTGTAGCGGCCTCCTACCGGCTACCAGTTTTTCTGCTACTTTTAGTTTGTTTACAAAACATGTTCAGTTCTTAAAATTTCAATATGATCAGTCCTTGCAAAGAAGTATTGAAGGAGGAACTAAATGGTTGGTGAACAAACTCAAAGGTGTGTCTTCTTATCATTATATGTACCTGTTTTATTATTCTGCTGGTATAAATTGTTGCTTTGCTTCTCAACACCATTCTTAGCAGATGCAAGAGGTACATTATGTCAAAGATTGTGTTTGTGGTTGCCCCCTTTAATATATTCTGAGACCACCCAACTCTCATAAACTATCCCATAGACTTCGATGAGAATTTAGATTATAATGTTCAGGAATTTTTTCCTTTTGTGGGCGGGGGGAGGAGGATAGGGAGTGAAGATGGCAGAGTTGGGATGCTTTTTTATGCTACAGAACTGAAGTAGGCACTCATAGCGTGTTTATGCTCTGATAGGGGCATCTTCAACAAAGAAATGGTAGTTGAGACAGTATTGAAATATTTTATGCGACCTATAATATTGACTGTCTATGTACTGAAAATTGGCTTAGTTAAACACTTGGTAACATTGGATTTCGAAGAGGTGCATCATAGTAGCATTCCAATTTCAGTATGTTTATCTATGCATGTGAATGTGGCTGCTTTTATGATATCAAATTTTGAATCTGAGTTCATCACAGTTTGGGAATTTCAAATATTCATGTAATTTTCTCTGGCATTGATGAAACGAGATAATACCCTTTCTTACAGGAAAAATGCAAAAGCCATTGCCGGAGTTACTGAAGGAATATGGATTGGCTATAGGAATTTTCCCTCGTGACGCCACCAATTATGAGTTTAATGAAGAGACTGGAAAGCTTACTGTATTTGTTCCTTCAATCTGTGAAGTGGGATACAAGGACTCATCTGTCCTGCGTTTTGACACGACTGTGACTGGATATCTTGAGAAAGGGAAGCTAGCTGATGTGGAGGGTATGAAGACAAAGGTTATGATTTGGGTTAAGGTCTCCTGTATTACAGCGGATGGATCAAAACTCCATTTCACAGCTGGGATGAAGAAAAGCAGGAGCAGAGAGGCTTATGAGGTCCTTAGAGATGGAGTAAGTGTGGAAAAGTTTTGAAGTGGCATGATCGCTTCAGAGACATTTCTTTAAGAAATGTACTTGGCAGCATGGCTTTGGTATATACTGTGCAAGAACGATCCGCAGAATCAAATTTTATGTCCTCTGTGTTTGTTCGTCTTAATGTCGATCTTCTGCTTTTCATCTTATCATAAATCTATTAAGGGTATTCATGAGATTGAATAATTTGTCTTCAGATGGGCTTCTTGATGTTGTGACACACTTTTAGTTGGGCTTCCACAAACAGGAACAAAGTAGCAGGTTTCCACAAAATGAAAATAGTTTTGCACCAGCCGGGAATCGAACTCGGGTCTGTACCGTGGCAGGGTACTATTCTACCACTAGACCACTGGTGCTCGCTTATGACTTATTTATTAAACCTAAGTACTCATTGATAATCTTTAGTGCCAAATCAATGGCTTGATTCTTGCTCGTCTTTCTGTATATAGAACTTCAAAATTGTAGTTTTAGTCAACCATTCTTTGCAGTGATGAAGAACACTAATTTAAGAGATGATTATGGAAGCATCTTCAAAAACACATAGAACGTAATTCTCGACCTCTAATAAATATTGAACCACCAGTTTACACTTTATAAGATGATCAGGATGTGGTGCTTTTATGTTTTGCTTTTATTTTCTGGACCTTTATGCCTATATGTTGAATCATTTCTTGTTTTTTCATGTTATGCATCAACATCACATTCACTTATATATGTTGAATCGATTCCTCCAAGTAATTAACTCAACTAAGTTGTCTGCAGATAAGCAAACAAATACTAAACTGCTCAAATATCTGCTCTGTTGTTGTCATTGAGTTGCTGAAAGAACTCCTTTGATGCTTCATAAGTAGACCAACAGATTGCTGCAGCAGGAGCATGAAATAGCATCCGAGGCATCCATCCCCTAATAAGCCCACGATAACCATCCTTCTTCACTATCGTTTGGATAACGTTCCGGATCGATCCACTAGAAAATCTATCGCAACCACACACTCCCTGCATATCAAAAACAGAGATGATCAGTAAGCCCAACCTTAATTAAATTTTAGTTAGAGAGACAAATCATACCTGACACTGCAACTGAGTTTTTACAACATCCAGGGGAGTTGTCATGGCAGCAGCCAAAGCGCCAGCAGCAGCACCAGCGGTGGCATGAACCACCAATGTCTCATCGCTCGCCCAATCCATGGAAACCTCCATCAACGCCTTCTTTGCCGCCTCATAAGTCGAGAAATGCACTGCCATAAACGGCGCGTTCATCAGAACTGTAGTCCGATACGACGCATAAAATGCCCATATCCCTTCCTCGAGTAAAACCCTCTTCACACAATCCCCAACTCCCTTGTAGGGGCTGCTCTTCAGTTGGAGTCTCTGCTTCACCATATCCATCGGCGTGATCACCGCATCGCTCGCCACGGTAGCGAAAATCCCAGCCGTCGCGTGCGCCACGGAGTTGCTGGGATCCCCACGTGAAAACAACTGTTTGCAGATTTCATAAACAGAGAAGTAAACAGCATGAGCGGGTCCCGCGCCAAGAAACATGGCGCCGATGCCGCCGTAAAGTCCGGAAGCTCCTTCGAGTTTCAAAATGGAGGTGAATGCTTGACGAATCGAGCGAGACCCACCGAGCGCCTGCATTCGAGTCTTGAGAGTATCAACGGGGAACATAGCCATGTGTTCGACTGAGCCAGCGATGGAACCAGCAACCATGAACTGCCAGAACTGGAGGCCATCGTGGGTGGTGGTCGTTGTTGGTTGGGAGACCGAAATTTCAGTGTGTAAATCGGGAGCACGATATTCCGGGGAGGCGTTTGCGGCCATGGCTGGTGGTGTAAGTTGTGTGTAAATTGTAGGGGTTTATAAGACTGAACCTACAGTGGGGATCGCTTTCGAGGTGAATGGGGCGGGCTTGTCCTATTATTTTTGTTTGACGATATTTTTGGGGAAAGATAATTCGATTAGAAAACCAGAGAGAGGGAGACGGAGTGATCAAGTGGAGTTGTAGATTCAAATTACTTGGGCTTTGTGAAGATGAGCTTAATGCCACTAAATCCATGCAAGAATTGAGCCGCAAATCGTATTATTGAAGAATAAAACCTCCTTTTCTTTCTCAATCTTCTTTAAATTGTATCGAGTAATGCAATGAACGAAATAATTATATATATCATTGTCAATTCTGGGTTTCAATATATCTACATGCATGAAAGCATGCAATAATATCCAGTATAAGATGCCTCAGTGAAGTCATGGACTCGTGGTGTCCACAAGCCTTAGCTATGAAGCATCTATCTTAATAAAAGCAGCTTTTGACTGACAATGGGTACTTGGATGTCTTTTGTGAAAAAGATAGATCCCTCTGTATCTTATGGATCTTCGTTTCCAATAGTCACATTAGACGAGCATAAAGGTAATTAGATGCTATAGGTTTTTGAAGCGGATTCGTTGCGTAATTTAACCAAACAGTTCGACGTGTGATGACGCATAAGAACCATGAATGGGTAACTTCCCAAAACCTAAAGTTGCTGAAATCCTGATGGGGGCTCTTGATTTTTCTGCATGAAGAATATGTGCAAGCAAGGGTGGAACGAGGATTAGATTCAAGGGGAGGCGAATAAATTGTAGGGTCACCCAGGAATTTTTTTTGATTATTTATAAGTCGCTCGTTAAAAAAACACGAATCTAAAATGAAATGTTGTATTATAAAAACCATATCTATAAATCATTCAATGATTACAAGAAATTTACGAGTTTTTATCTTTTGATAATATTACATAATAACTTTATTAAAAAATTGATCAAACACTTTGTTTTCAATTTAAGTACTTATATGGGCTTCCTCGACATAATTACTAAAAATGCATAAATAACTCAAGTCACATATTTGATTCATGGATTAAGGGGACATATATAAGAAAGTGTACTAATAAAAATAAATAGTCGTATAAAAATTAGGACTAAAAAAATTAAATAAAATCAAGGAGCAGCTGCCCCTTGAGTGTGCATGTGTGGTTCCGACTTCCGCCAATGTTGGCAAGCAAGCTGTTCAAAGTTCAAACCAGTAAGGTTGCAAATGGGCAAGTGAAGCCCAGCCCATTCAATCTCTGTGGCCGCCTGGCTGTGGCTGATGTGCCCGCGTTGTGGAGTTGTGCAACGCAAAGGATGCTAAATCTAATGTCCTAAGCTACGCGGGCCTGGAGGGATGGTTTAATCATTAATGGACTTCTCATCATATGGGCGACAATTAACATGAGTTTTAAAATGGGCATTGGCCCAGTTATTCTTAACTTCCAACATGACCAGGTTCTTCCGTTCGGCCATTATTGACTAAAGTGACTAGTCTCGCAGAGGACAAAGAAGATAAAGGTCCAGATTTGGCTTCGCTGGCATTTCTGTCGGTAGCATACTCTCATGTTTATAAAGTGGCCAACACGGAACACACAAAATTACTAAAATGCCCATTCTCTGATGATTATCTCTACTTTTATAGCGAGTACACATTTAGTCTACACTCGCGCATTGAACATTGAACAAGCTTATCATTTTAAGATTTCAACATGGATCGAATCTTGATTATTTTATGCGTTCACACAGGATAGACCACGAGGTCTCCACACGCCTCCGCCACCTGTTTAAATCTTCACTCTCAACGATACCTTTAATCCAACGGTCTAAAATGAAGCCTATCCACTGTGGAACTCTCTCTACAGTCAAGTTCACCTTCTCTATATAAACTGCGCAGTTTCCAGCAGTCATTCATCGGATTTCATCACAATTTCAATTAAATTCACTCTCAGATCTTGTTAATTTCCCATACCCATCTCTCTTTTTTACTCCATTAACGATGTTTTTGAGATCTGTTTCCGCATTTTCTCTCCCCACGAAGCAAGGGGAGAACAGTTTTAGCTCATCTGCTTTGTCTAACTGTTCTAAGCTGAGCCCTTCATCTATCTCCGCCTTGCCTTCTTTTTCATCCAGAAAGAAAAAAAACGGTGTCGTAGTCTCTGCTGCTGGTGCGACCAACGAATTTACGTTAACGGGGGTATTGTTTCAGCCATTTGAAGAGGTCAAGAAGGAGATTGTCAATGTTCCTGTTGCCCCTCATATTTCACTCGCTCGCCAGAGATATGCAGAGGATTGTGAATCCGCACTTAATGAGCAGATCAAGTAAGTTTCATAAATTTTGACCTTCTGTTTTGATCATTTGATGTCTAAATCTGAAGTTATTTCATTTAATTTGTTGATTTGATGCCCAGTTTTTGTTTTATATGTTATTTTCCTGTTCTTCATGATCACGAATGATTTTGTTCCAATTTGTGTTGTTACAGTGTGGAATACAACGCGTCCTATGCATACCATGCATTGTTTGCCTATTTTGATAGGGACAACATCGCTCTAAAGGGCATGGCCAAGTAAGCACGGGACTCTCTTTTTTCATCACAACTTCTTTGTTCTCTGCCGCCTCTCTCTTTAACTCAATAATCATTTATTTTAATTGTGTGAATTGATTTGTTCATTTACTGAAATCAGATTTTTCAAAGAGTCTAGCGAAGAAGAAAGAGGACATGCTGAAAAGCTCATGAAATATCAGGTGCTCATAGTTATAACTAAACTCTTTTGGCTTCAATTCCTCGTCGTCTGAAAGATAACAAAATTTGTAAATCTGGTTTCTGAATTGGATTCTTATTATTCTGACCATTCAAATTGTAACCAGAACAAACGAGGAGGACGTGTGAAACTACACTCTATACTGATGCCACCTTCAGAATTTGATCACGCAGAGAAGGGAGATGCTTTGTATGGTAAGTTTCTTCAAGTCTTGCTTGCAGACACTTTATGGAGAGTATTTTGCCCTATTTACGTCATCTGACTCTTTATATATGGGGTTCAGCTATGGAGTTAGCTTTGTCATTGGAGAAGATTGTGAATGAGAAACTTTTGAACTTGCACAGTGTAAGTCATCTCTACCATTACTTACAGTCGTGTTTGAGTTTGCTTCATTTAATGGAGAATTTATGATTGGTTGCTATATATGGCTTTACAACCAATTTTGTCTTCGATCAAAAACAGGTAGCCGACCACAACAACGATCCCCAGATGACGGAATTCATCGAGAGCGAGTTCTTGATTGAGCAGGTAACGGCTGATCATTTTGTGGCAAATTAAGATAAGTGTTGAATCAGACAAATTGTGACAAATTCAAAATCTTTGACAGGTTGAAGCTATCAAGAAGATATCAGAATACGTTACTCAACTGAGAATGGTTGGAAAAGGCCATGGTATTGTTCGCATTTAGAAGTCAATTTTTGTACGTAAACATCTCTTATCTTTTGATTTTTGACTTCTAATGAAAGTTACTGTGGGTTTGCAGGAGTGTGGCACTTTGATCAAAGGCTCCTCCATGAGTGATGGTGCTCTACTGTTCTTGCTTGAAGTGTTCCTGGCCTTCCAGTCTGTATTGATCCTATTGTCGCCACCAGGATTTAGATTAAATAATAGTAGTATTGTAATATTGCTCACTGAATAATGGCACCACTAGGGTTTTGTATGCTTATGTTGTGTGTATTCAACTTAGTTGATATTTCTATGTTCAAGGATCTTGTTTAATCAAAATGTATGATTCAATAATAGAGACTTTCAAAACAGAGATTTCTGAACATAACTTTTATATGCAGAATTAACATAAAGTTGGCCTGAAGCAGAATCTCCATCTAGTCCTTCTCCTGCTTCTTTTGGTGGTAGTTTCAGCATATGCAGGACATGAAGAGTGAATGATCTCCCACATAACTTGTATATCTGCATATTCCCCACAAGATTCCATGTCCTTGTAAAGACCTTTAAGCCCATTTCTATCTCCTGCCACACCATGAAAGGAACACTAAGAAACAATACAAAAAAAAAAAAAAAGTGAATTAATGCTGGAGATGTGCAGTGTTCTAACCTTTGCTTCTGCGTCGAATGTGTGAAGTCATGACTAGATTGTTTGTAGGGAAGTGAAACCATCGCTTGAAGCAGAGCCCTTTCCTCCACCTCTCCATCTTCACATAACTCTTCTTCTTTCCTCTCAATTTATATTCCCATTCAGTTCTGACTACTGTAATAAAATAATGCATACAAGCAAAAGAACAAAATGCATCCGACATGAAGCAAACCAACATCTGTGAAGACATTGGAGGCTTTGGATGCTGATAATTAAAATCCTTTTATAAGCTGTATGTTTGTCCTTGATGAATAGTCATCGAGTAAGCAATGTTTTCTTTGGAGTTTGCATGTCTCAGTTTTCTCTCCGACTGAAGATTCTCTATAAATAAATGTGGCAATGGGGCCCTGGTCAAAAGGTTCCTTGGCTTTTGTTGGAGTGCATTAGTGGTCACTCTCAGGCTCTTCCTGCATAAGATAAACATATGAGTAGAATATGCTTCAAGTGTTAATTGGGTTCTCTTTGTTAGGGGTGGCGAAATTGTTTATTCGTTCGATTCGGATTAAATCAAGTTTGAACATAAATTTATATATACAAAATCCGGGGAACCCTTTTTTTCTTCCGACTCCTACTCTTTTTATCCACTATCTATAATTTTTGGTTGAACTTGCTTTCAAAACATAAAATGTACAGGTGCTCTGCAACCATTTCTGGTAATCACGCGTGTTAACTGCTTTTCCACTATATGTTACCCACTCTTGATTCTCTCACCCAAACTCGTTCGTTTTCTATGTTGTGTAGTAGGGAACCCATCTTGTGGTACCACTTGTTAGGAAGGAGCACACATAGCCATGGTGTTTTCAGAATACTCTTACTTGGAACATTTGTTTACGTAGCCGACTTTGATCTATCGCTGTCAAGCAATTGGAGGATATCTACGCACTTTTCTATGTTTTTCTCAAACGCACCAGGAACGCGGGCTGCGGCCTATGTGTATTTTCGGTCACGATTGGATGGATTAATAAAATGGGCCAACTCGGGCTGGTGATGAAACATAATTTAAGAAGGCCAGATGCCCATTTAATCGTTGATTGAGAAGCCCATATAACTTACCAGGAAACAGATTGAGTCGAAAGAGAGGCCCGAAAACATTGTCCGTTTATTTGATTTTGAATTCGCACAACTATTTTTTTCTCGTTTTGAATTATCTCAGTTAATGGTCCTTAAGCTATGGGTTGAATTATGTCACACTCGATAAATATACATGCAAAAGCTACAGGAAAGTGAACCGAAACCTCGCTCCGACACAAACAAAAAGAAAAAAGAGGGTAATGATTAATGTGAGAGGTCCACTCCACTCCATCACCCGATGAAAGGTGAAAGTTAAAACGATTTCATGGTGTAATTTCTAGCAATTCCTCATCCTTTATGGGCTCACCAAAAGACATCATTAACTAGTGTGTGTAAGAACATGTGCTTTAATGCTGCCCCAAAGTCCGGTCAGTTAGTCAGTGCAAGAGGTGTGGATGGGTGGGTGGGCATATTTTCTTTGTATAAATTGGACACAACAGAGGAAATTGGTAAAGCGAAATGGGTTGCCGTCCTCTGCTCTTCTTTTTGGTTTTCACAATAGTGTGGTGTATCAAAGCCCAGAATGTCAATCTGTCTGTGTACTACGAGACTATGTGTCCGTACTGCGCGGATTTCATAGTGAATGATCTAGTGAAGGTGTTCGACAAAGGTCTCATCTCCATCGTCAATCTCAGGTTGGTCCCGTGGGGCAACGCCTTGATAAACTCCGATGGCTCCTTCGCTTGCCAGGTTTTTTCCATTTCCGATCCCTGAAAAATCTTTTTCTTCTTCACTATTCTTCTCGAAAGTAACTCTTAATTATGAAATTGTTGTAGAAGAATAAATATTCCATGCTTTGCTTTGCTTTGGTTTGCCTGCTCGTCAATAAAAAGCTAAATTCCATCTTTTTCGCTTTATTCGACAAAATATATATTTTAGTGATGGGTGATGACTGATGAGGAGTTATGGGCTTTCTGATGTATGAGGAAAGAGTGGGCTATTGTCATAAGAGGCCTCACAGAGAGACAGGCCATGGGCCACTGAGTCCATCTCTTTAGGTAGAGCCACTGCAGTTCCAACAGAAAGCCACAAACACAGATTAATTTGAAAACATTAACCAAATGGTTTTAATTTTTCACAATTAAAGAATATGATCACGAAATCTAAGCACTTGTCATCTTCAGTTGATGTTACCGCTTATTTTACACGAATAAAGTAATAACCAAATTAATGGACACTCTTGTGTGACATTAATGAGTTTAATCAGGTCTATCTTAATCATTTTGGCGTTCAAAGCGGCATGGTATGCTATTACTTTCTTGAAAGAAAATTCGGAAGGGTCGAGATTGAGAGAAAATAAGAAAAATGGTAGAATATTTTGGGCCTATTTTCTGATTGGGCTGATTTTGGATTGTTGACTAATATTAGGTTTTTTTTATAGAAAAATCTGCTGACATGGGCTAGCCTTGTGCCCGAAGCACTGAAAAGTTTAATTCCGTTAGTGTTTTCATCATCTGTTGTTATGAATTATTTAGATTATAATTTATTTGTCATGTACAATTTGTGGCAGCATGGCCCGGATGAATGCATGCTGAATGAAATTGATGCTTGCACCATTGACACCTACCCAGATGTGGTAAGCCTTTTATCACACAGCTTTCCTTCCCATTGTCGTCGTTCTCTAAATCAACAAAACCAATCATCGGCTCTTCCTCTATCACAACTTGATGCAGAACCGACATTTCAGATTTATTCAATGTGTGGAACGTTTGAGCTTGGAGAACAAGCTCAATGAGTGGGCTAATTGTTTTGACACAAGTGGGTTGGGCAAGGAACCCGTTGATTGCTACAGAATCGGATATGGACAAGTGGTTAGTTTCACTTTCATTTCCTTACTAAATGTTTTTCTCATTCACCTGACAGACTGACACCATACATGAACTCTCTGGCTCTCTGAAAATTGCAGCTTGAACAAAAATATGCTGCGGAAACAGGACAACTCAACCCACCACACATATTTGTACCATGGGTGGTTGTCAACAATCAGCCAATTCAAGATGTCAGTCCATATTCTTTGACATGCTGAATCGTATTTACTACTAAATTCTTGATTGAACAATTATTGTTTTCGGTCGGTGCAGGACTACAAAAACTTTGTGAGTTATGTATGCAGGGCTTACAAAGGCACATTAGTACCAGAGGCTTGCAGATCAATCTCTCTATTTAGCAATTCACTGGAGAAGGCATATTCCATCAGTCCAGTTTGCTATCGAGGTGAAAGAAAGAACTTGACATCATTAACACCATGAAAATTAAGTTTTCTAGTTTAAACCCAGGTCTGTAATAGAGCTGTTGCATGTCCATGTTTAATGCCAGCCTCTGCTGATGCAAAATCCATGTTCCTGACTATCAAAGATTTGGGACAAGAAGAAAACTAAGCAGAACAATCAAACTTATTGTTCAACCATTACCACCTAGACTGCATTTAAATAGCTTAAAAAGCTCGTTTTTGACATGCCAAAGAACAAGGAATTAAAAGCCTTCACTGGAAGCCCTGGTGATGGCCAAAACAATCATTCCACCATCCTTTTCACATTAAACACCACCAGAATAACAACAATAATAAAAACGAAGATCAACATTTGACATTAATCAACATCAGATTGATCCTGGTCGTATAGAGAAAAAAAAACTACTTCATTTTCAGCCAAAGGAAGGGAAAAAAATCTGTACTTGTTAGTGGGGGGAATTGATGCAGCGGGCCCACCCATGGTTCTCCCATCTCTGGGCCTAAGGGCATAGCCCGCTGACCAGGCCTGCAGACCATACACCCCAACCTTTCTACACGCGGGTTGTTGATGTGAGGATTCGAACCCCTCACACCCTTTAGACGGGGCAACCCATCATAAGCAGATTTTACTGTAAAATCACCCGTAGTAGACAGCCCCCAACAAGCGCCATCCTTTAGACTATCATCTTCCAACAAAACAAAGGCTCTAATCTGATTTACTATTTGAATAGGCAGCAAACCGGACAGCAACTCCCAATTCCAGCCTTCCCCTTTATGCCAATAATTCATGATGAGTTTATGCAGCTCCACCAAGTTAAATTCCTTCAAACACATATTTTTAAGAGGCCCACAACCCAGCCAATTGTCTAGCCAAAATAAAGCAATATGCCCATTTCTGACCAAAGCTGAAACCCCCTTATTAAGCACTGGAACAGCCTTAACAATACCTCTCCATATGTTGGACGCTTCTGCTTTCTCCTGGATTCTATCCAAACTTACTGCCTTGCGAATGTACTTGCTACTGAGCACACGAGCCCAGAGGCTGGAACTCTCCTGAAGCATTCTCCAACCTAATTTAGCAAGAAATGCAATGTTCATATGCTGCAATTTCCAAATTTGTGATGATTTAAATATATGTGTATTGTGATAGAAATGACATATTTATGTTATAGTTATATTGAATGTACTTTTTGGTTACCGTGATTGAACGACAAAACTGGTATTGCATTTCTCTGTAAAATATAATGTGTGATGTAATGTGCTTGAATAGAACATGGTGAAGAGACTGATATGATGACGGTTTTAATATTCTTAGAAGTGACTCGTATGTATGATTTACTGAGGTATTAAATGCTGCTCATAAGCACGATGCATTGCATTACATGAAAATGAAAATGTTTAATTTAATGAGAGGATGATTTTACGAACCGGGTACAATTGTTACAGGGAGGGTGTACTGAAAGGTTGAGGTTGAGGCTTAATGGAAATGGAAATGAAAATAGAAATGATTTTTGACTAGAAAGTATTATTTGGTAGAACACCTAATTAAAGAAAAATCCCGACCGGTTGCTCTGTAGCAGTTTACCTAGGTTAAGGGCCAAAATACTGGAAAAAGGTTTTAAATGGCTGACTGTTTTCTAATGATGATGTTCACGTGCATTCATGCATAAGTATTACTTACTGGGCCTAGGCTCACTATGTTCCGTAATGCAGGCAATGATGTTTCTACTGAATATGATGATTGGGCTGTTGATGGTGATGTCGTGGATCCAAAGTGAGAATGCTCATGTAACAGAAGCAGTAAATCGAAGACTTCAATAAATGGTTGTGTAATTGATGTTATGTAAGGTAGATGGAAACGTTGGAGTTCTTAGATAAACAATTATCCACAAAATTAGATCAAGGGACATTAGTTGTAAGTAGTATTTCGATTGTGACTATAGGGCTGTAGGAATGGTGAGACTATATGCTATTAAGTAGGATTAATAATAGATTATTAATTGAGGTTGTTTAATTAATCACTACTATTGTTCGTTTAATAAAATTTATATCTAAGTATGAATTGTTAAAAGTTATCTGTATGTGTAATAACTGGGCTCAATGTGGAGACAAATGGGATATTAGGAGTAGCGTTTTGGTCTACGAGCTCGTGAATTAGGGTTTCGTAGGTCGGGACGTTACAAGTCGCGCGACTACGTCGTAGAAGGCTGGATTCGCCCGGAGGAAGCACTAAATCTTGAGACTTCATATAACGTCTAAAGAATCAGAATGAAATCGAACAGAGGACAGTCGCTCGACTACGTCGTAGAAGGCTAGACTCGCCAGGAGCAAGTGCTAAATCCTGAGACTTTATATATATGTCTTTAAGAATCATAATGAAATCGAACGCAGGAGGAAGTGCTAAATCCTGAGACTTCATATAACGTCTAAAGAATCAGAATGAAACCGAACGGAGGATAGTCGCTCGACTACGTTGTAGAAGGCTGGACTCGCTAGGAGGAAGCGCTTAATTCTGAGACTTTATATAACGTCTAAAGAATCATAATGAAATCGAACAGAGGACAGTCGCGCGACTACGTCATAGAAGGCTAGACTCGCCAAGAGCAAGTGTTAAATCCTGAGACTTTATATATATGTCTTTAAGAATCATAATGAAATCGAACGAAGGATAGTCGCGCGACTACGTTGTAGAAGACTAGACTCGCCAGGAGGAAGCGCTAAGGGTCCGTTTGTTTCACAATTGTATTTCATAGGTTTAAGCTGTCAAAAATGTCGTGCTTAAAGCTATTAAAATTTTGTATAAAAGCTATGGGCTGTATAAAATGTTGTGAGGTGTTTTGTTCGTTTTTCTATTAGATTAATTTTGTAAACAAAATTACAAAAAAAAAGTATTTCAAAAATATGTAATTGAAAATTTTAAGATATGGGGGGCAATTACGTAATGTGGTTATAAAATAATGTTAGTCCCACAGCTTTAAGCTCTGAAAAACTATAGGATGACAACATTTTATTTTACACAGCTTAAAGCTGTAGGGCCTACAACTTTAAGCTTGTCAACAAAATATATCGTTCGGTTGGCATAGATTTTATGCGGATCCCATAGCTTTAAACTGTGCGAAATGTGAAACAAACCCAGTCTAAATCCTGAGACTTTATATATATATATGTCTTTAATCTTTAATGTCTTTAATTTAATGTCTTTAATCTCTTTAATTTAATGTCTTTATGTCTCGATTACAGATTTTACGTAAAACATGCATTAACTACTAATGAAACCTTACTTAAACATCCTTCTCATTAACCTATTGGGCCGGAACAAAAGGCCTAACATATTACTACCATCCAGCCCAATAACCAACATCGCCTAAAACCTTGCATGTCAAGCAACCGAATCTGTTCATAACATCCAAACTTCAGCAGAACAACTCATAACAACAGGAGATCTCCAAACCAGACAAAATTCCAGAATTCATCATAACAACTTCTCAACCAAGCTGCTAAAGCACCAAAGCTTTCCCAGGAGAAGAAGAGAAGTCAAATAGATGCATGAATCTAGGGTTCATTGGCGTCATCAAAAAAAGTTGTCAGATCTACCTGTAAAGTAGGTTCATGAACCAGAAAAAATATATCCGGAGCAATTTGTGGACAACAATGAGCCACCATCGCGCGATTGGGTCAACAATAGGAGACGCGCTCCAGTAAACAGCAATGGCGTCAAATAAGAGGGTTTCGGGCCGAAACGACGCCGTTGGCAAGGCAAGTTAAACGAAAAGCATCGCACGGAACGACGGCATTTTTCAGGCCTAGTCGTTAATACAACTCACAGTGAGAGGAGATACTCGCCGGACTCCTCCGCTGGAGACCTGAAATCCTGCAGGATTATATAATAGGCACGATGCTTTGAATTGAAGGTGAATCGTCGATATGTCCGAGTGGTTAAGGAGACAGACTCGAAATCTGTTGGGCTAGTCCTGCGGAGGTTTGAATCCTGCTGTCGACGAGAACTTTGATTTTTCCTTTTTCGTTGATAAATGATAAATTTTCAAGCCCGGCCAATAATCTTCCATTTTCTTGCCATTCCGAAAACATCACCTTATCGTCCCCTGACGATCTCAATTCTCAAGTCCCCAATTGCGTTTACAGTCAAACAATAAAGCAAGAAGCTCCTCCGATGCGGTGATCTTACCGTCAATACATCTCTCAGTCGTTTTTCTTCTGTAAGAATTTACTTTATTGTTTGAATGCTGTTTTTCTCTAGTGTTCTTGTTTGGGCTTATGGAGGTTCCTCAATGGAGAATTAGGAGGTCTCAATTTGCCTGTTACACATCCACATCACACAACATTGTGTTCTGATTACACCTCTTCAAGCTGCCCAGCTTTTGAAATTTAATTTCTTGATTTCCAACTTGAAATTACAATCGCACTTCGGCTATTTTATTTATTCACCATTGATGCAATATGTAGCTCCTAGGCCAGAGTTTTCAGAATAATGGGAAGATATTTGTGGATCCCCTAACAAAAGATTTCAGTCCCCCTGTTAGTTGTTACAATTATAAAAAATTGTTTACCAGAGCATTTGAGAACTGAGATGCTGCTCACTTGCTCTTTGTTTTTTACCTCATTTTCCCCTTACACTAGTAAAAACGAATTCCTAATTTCTGCAATAATGGTAGGGGAGGTCCTCTACTGGCTCAAAAGGAAATTTGGTTGGGTCTAACACAGGAAAATTTACTCTGACAGGTAACATTCACCTTGTTGATATTATAGAATCTTATATAAAATACTACGGTTGATTTTTCTTTGTTTATGATTTGGAAAGTATTCAGTATAAATTGGTATCATGTTACTGTTTCAATATCTTAGAATTCTTAATAAGGCACATATTTTAAGCAGCCAGTCAAGATACTATATATTAATCTGTTAAACTTTTGGGGGAAAAAGTTGTTGGATTATCCTTACCTTGCAAGAAATTTTCCTTGCTAATGTCGTGATACGTTTTCATATAGTAGAGATTCTTTCCTCTGTTAATGGTTTCCTAGCATGTCAAAGAAATGAACATCAAGCATCAAGGCAGTCAATAAAACAAATGAAAGATCATCAGCAGGGCTGACTGGGCATAGCTCATATTGTATATATAAAATGAAAGGTGAAACCTCTAAAGACTTAATTTAGATGTATACCTTTGAAATTTTGTTAATTTATATTGGGCACACAATTAGAAGACAACTGCACATGTTTGGTAATGTTTTAAGTTGTTTGATCTCGTCTTAATAGAATATTTCTTTTGCACAAGAAAAAAGAACAGAGATAATGTTTAATTGCTTTTGCCTTTATTGCTTCTCATGCATAACTAATGTTCTTTTATAGGAGAGGTTGATTCCCCAATGCTGTGAAATGGTTCAAAACTAGGGGAAAAAAATAAAGGGTCAAGAACTTGATATAGATGGTAATTCCCAATAATTTGGTCAACCTGACAAAGAATCTTTTTGTACTGTTTAAATATAGTTTATCTACATAATACACATAATCAACATATTTAAGAATGTAAGAAAATAATGCAGATTCTAGCTTAGACTGGTCCAGATGGAAACTTTGAGTAGTGAAGTCCCTTTCCATTCCAAGACCATCTCATTCTCATTTTGTCCTTCAATTCTCACTCCATATAAGCTCTGAAATCTCTGCACCATTTCTGTTGTTTCTGCCAAAGTTTCTTGGTCCAGTCTCCAACCATCCAACCCATTTACTGCTTCAATCTTGGAACTTTGATTTAATTCCTCCCACTTTTTCAGCCAAGCATGAGAGGAGATATTAGGTGCCACAAATAGAATTTCCATGGCCATTCTTGCTTCTCCAAGACAAGCTGGCAAAGTTGACTCCATTGATTCTAATATTGCTTGGTAATGCACTATGTGACTTTCAAAAAATGAACCAAAGCTTGAGCAATGTTGTAATTTCTGACAAACATCACCATCTCCCAAGGCTATTATCCCCCTGTTTTTGATATTGTTCTTCACAGAATTTGCTATCCATTCCTTAGCTGTCCTTAGAAATTCCTCAACAAGACTTCTACTTCTCACCCTCCCCATATGTGGAAGTCCCACCATACAATTAAAGGCAAACCACTCACTCCCACCTCCTCTCTTCCTTGTTTTCTTCAACTCACTCACCAAATCCTCAATTCCCACCTCCTCCACCTTCAGTGTTAGGCCAAAAGATCTTGCGTGCTCATAGAGACGCTTTTTTGTCTCATCAAAATGCATCGAATAAGAAGTGGTAGTACAATTGTCCTTTTCTTCCGACCATTTGATTGATGTTAATCTGAGAGTTTTTTGCCTTTGTGCTAGTACTTCCATCATGGGAGGCCATTGAATTCCTTCTCCAATGTCAAAGTCCACCATATGAATAGTCTCGGCATCCTCTGGCATAGCTTGAAGAATTACAGAATTCGCAGCAAAATGAGCAAATGTTCCATATGGAAAAATCTGGTAGAAGGCCTTGAATGCTGCAGAGAAGTTCTTGCTGGATTCCTCTTGTAGATAATCTGATTGGATTTCAATGTCTCTGGATAGATTGAAAGCGACCCGCTCCAATGTTTTGCCATAAATCCTAACTTTCTGGCTTAGAAATCCCATAATGACCTCTGCAAGGTCTCTCTGTTGTTTCTCGATGGCCTCTCCATAGGCCTTGAGAAGATGATGAATTGTCAACATGATTTCTAATTCCATGTCTTCGCCTGGCAAATTCAAGAATTGTTGAGTTGTTGTTGTGTCCATCAAATTTTCATTGGATTTAATTGGACTTGGACTCCCAATATCTTCGCTAGACAGCTCAGGTGAAGAAAAACTTGTTCTTCCCTCATTCAGATATTCATAAATACTTGGGATTTCATCACCCAAATTGGGATCAAAACCCTCCAAGTCCGTCCAGAAGTTCTCCATCCCTACTTGTAATTCATCGTCACAACCTGAAAATTGGAGCAAATCATTTGATAGCATTGATGGAAAAAAAGAGATTGAGGAAGTCTCGGAGGATTCCTCTGTAGGATTTAGTGAAGAGAAATCTGAAAACCCATCAACATGGGCCTCCATGTTGAAGAGATGGTGATCTCTGACTTGATCAATAGTTGGAGTATTGAAATTATAGAATGGTTGAAGAAGTTCTGGTTGGATCATCTTTTGATGATTAATCTACAAGATCTAGCTAGGAGACTCTGTAGATACTTGATGTTGAATTTCGATCATAAGAAGTATATATATAGAAACATGATAGAGACCTATATATAGAATAAAATAGTTTAATAATTATGAGTATATGATGGAGACTACCAATCATTGTCCCTTTTCTCAACAGAGTTTTATTTCTGTTAAGTTCGGGGTTGTGCTTTCTTTACTTTCTTAGCAAGTTTCATGTATATCTATAGTAAGACACTTTCTATTAGATATTAATCAGAGATTAATTATGTCACTATACACGTAGGTAGGTCATTTCAATGCAGTTACCCTTCATTGTCACAAAATTTTATTTTAATCATTTGAGGAATTAAATAACTATCCACGCCATCTCAATGTGACATCTCCTTTGTTTCTTAGAATTTATTGAACACCGATAATTAATTTGTTAAGTTGAGCTAGCTGTGCTTGTTTTTTCCTGATGATCTAAATTATTTATGTCAAAATTGAGTTTAACACGGCATTCCTTGTAGTTGTCAATACATATTCTCTATGATTATGCTTAATGAAGATTCATATTAAATAATGGGGATTTCATCCTATCCAATCTTTTACTTCTCTTGAGGGGGGTAAAGATGTTAAAAACAAATGATTAAATAAGGTTGGAAGCAGAGATTTTGACGCAACAGCATCCTGTATAAAATTTTAACGTGGAAACTTTTTCTGTCCTTTAACGTTGAACAATTTTCCTGATAGTGAACTGTTACATATATATTTTTTTTATTATGCTTCATTGATGTTGTAATCAACAGTGCTATTGGATATTGGAGATTTATAACCTGCATCAAACTTTGACTGTAGAGCTTATCCTGTATCAAATCGGCATTTATGCATGTATAGCTGACGGGAACCTTTGACAGGTATGTTTAACCATTCCGTATACAATTGTTTTTCTGAGTAATCCAGTATGGGGATTCAGTTAGAAGACAACTTTTGGTTGTACAAACAACATTAATGAATTTAATTGATGAAGTTGAATACAGCTTGCCATTCATATATCTTCTAATTAACCTCTCTGTCATGTGTAGTGTTTTATATATGTATGTATCACTTTGACCAAAACCTAGTTATATGCTTTCATAACGTATATAAGATGATCATGACTGAAGTGTGTGCCTAAAGACTTGGGTATTTTGATAATTTAAAACATTTTCTTGAAAAGACGACAGAAAATATAGAAATTTTGATCGAAAATATATCTAATTAAACCATATAATGTTAGAAAAGAGGATATTCGTTTCATGAATATATAAATATATATACTTATTTTCTTTAGGATCGATCTCTTGTCCTTATTTGAAATGTATATGTGGAAGGAGACAGTCTACTGTTATTTATAAGATTGTGGGGTTGTTAGATCTTAATTATTAGATCATAATCCTAATCTTGTTAGAAAATTAGTCACTCGGGTTACATTTTTATATGTGACAGATTCTTATCTCTGCATGTTTCCTAATATAACTGTCACACGAACATGCATCACATTATCAGTAAAATATTTAGGTCAATAAATAACCTTATCGTCATTACCAAAGGGCTGGTGATTTTTTGAATTCTAAATAGGGATGCCAAAACAAAATAATGTTCAGAATTAATTTTTTAAGCCATTTCAAGATATTAACTTTTTAAATCTTTTTCTTTGTCCATTCTAGATATCGCTTTGATTCCTTCATAAGATTAATCGTAATTGTATTTTTAAGTACATATACTATAACCTTGTATTAGACAATTAAGTTGGATTTTAGTATGTATAATGAAAATTGAAAAAGATACTGCAGATATTAATGTACTAAATCAGGTACAATTGGTAAACCACAACAAATTATACTATTCTGTATTCACATTTAATTTCATGTTAAATTCATGTGAATAATCAAGATGTACCTTAATATATATAAAGTGATGCTATGTTTTGGCACTTTTACCTGAGTATTGTAGTAGTTTATTAAACGCATATATGTTGTTACAATTAAAAGAAGTATTTTTGAAGCATATATATTTTATCAAGTAGATTGATTAGAAGTTTTGCTTGAATCTTGACATATGTTAAATAGAAACTGCCAGATTAATTAGGAAGGAAGTTTGGCTTGAATCTGACCTTTGTTTCACAGAAACTGCCAGGAAGAAGTATTGGTAAGCAGGGAATTTGCTGGCACGACCGGTAAATTCGTCTTATCCTGAGCCATTAATTTGTTCACCCATATTTTCCATTAAACACACTCAGAGAAGAAAAGAAAGCAGAACAGAAACCAGATGATATTTTGACTAACTTTTTTTTTAGATGAAAAACCAGATCTCATTAAACATCAGCACGATTACAATAAGCAGCCTCTTGGGAGACAAGAGGTAGAATACAAGAAGGAGCTTCTTCCAGCCAAACAGATAAACTAATGTCATTACATTGTACAGAACGTGCCAGCATATGAGCAACTCCATTAGCAGTCCGTGGAGCATAAGAGAAAATGACAGCATGTAGACTAGACTTCAAGGCTTTAATTGCTTCAACAAAATGACCAAACTCTGATGAATTGAAGGCATCTGAGTTTAAGGCGGAAGCTAGGGTGGATGAGTCTGTTTCGACCTCAAACTCATTAAATTCACGGGTGAATTACTGGCCGGTCATCAACAATGACCAATTTTACCATTTAGTCACACTTTATGTCTTCATTATCAATTCAGTCACAACACAATTTGAAGCTTCCAAAAATACCCTCAGCAGTTTGAAAATCAAACTGATACTGTCAGTACAAAAAGTGGGCCACCTGCAGCTTTGAACCACGCGCCTGTCAGTGTTGATACTCGTGATACTGTCAATGTTGATACTGGCTTGTGATACTGTCAATGTTGATACTGTCAGTGTTGATATTCGTGATACTGTCAATGTTGATACTGGCTTGTGATACTGTCAATGTTGATACTGGCTTGTGATACTGTCAGTAGGTCAGCTCCACTTCCAAAAATACCCTCAGCAGTTTGAAAAACTGCACGGACAGTACAAAATGTGGGCCACCTGCACCAACCAGTATCAATCATAAGATAGTATCAAAGACAAGACAGTATCAACATTGATAGTATCAGAACATCGCTAGTATCAACACTTACAGTATCAGAACATCACGAGCATCAACCAGTACAATATATCTAGTATCACCAGTATAATCAATAACCAATAATATATACTGTCAAACTCAATGCAGTATATATAGTACACCAGTATAATCAATACCTCACAATGAATAAGGCAGTATCAGTCATACGACAGTATCAAACACCAGACAGTATCAATATTGACAGTATGACAACATCACGAGTATCAACACTTACAGTATCATAACATCACGAGTATCAACACTTAAAGTATCATAACATCATGAGCATCAACACTTATAGTATCAGAACATCACGAGTATCAACACTGACAGTATCAATATTGACAGTATTAACACTGACAGTATCAACACCGACAGTATCAACATTAACAATGGGAACAACAATGACAGTATCAACATTATCATCAGCAGAATGACAGCATCAACATAATACATTTCGTACAGTAGTATCCGAATTTCATAGTATCACAATGATAAAAACCCATTTATAGAGTAGTATGAGAATTTAATAGTATCAGAATAAAACCCATTTGTGTAGTAGTATCAACCAGTACAGTATATCTAGTATCACCAGTATAATCAATGACCAATAATATATACTGTCAAACTCAATGCAGTATATATAATATCATCAGTATAATCAATACCTCACAATGAATAAGGCAGTATCAGTCACAGACAGTATCAAACACCAGACAGTATCAATATTGACAGTATGACAACATCACGAGTATCAACACTTACAGTATCATAACATCACGAGTATCAACACTTAGAGTATCATACCATCACGAGCATCAACACTTATAGTATCAGAACATCACGAGTACCAACACTGACAGTATCAACACCGACAGTATCAACATTAACAATGGGAACAACAACTTCAAAAATTTCATCGACAATACCAAAATTTTTGAAAATTTCAAAAATTTCATAGATGTTGAAAAAAGAACTAGAAATCTTGAAAATTTTTATAGATCTTGAAAAAGAACTCTTAGATCTAAAATAACTAAAATTTTTGAAAGAGAGAAACCATGAGATAGCGATACTATAAAAATAAAGCTTCGCCTAAACTAACCGGAGAATAATGGTTGAAAATGAGGCAGCTTTGTTCGGTCGAAGCTCACACAGACGAAATGGAGAGAGAAATCGAGAAGAAGAAGAAGAGAGAAATCCAGAAGAAGAGAGAGAAATCCTACATATTTGACTTCATTCAAAACACACAAATAAGGGCAGTATTGTCATTTTGAAAAAAAGTTTATTACCACTTGCCTTGAAATTGATGAAAGTTATGACTTATTGGTAAAAAATTTTACTGTGTAATTTATTGATGAAGCATGTCACTACAAGTGACTAGTTGGTAATAAACCCTAAATCCACTCTCCAGACAGATTTGAATCCCGCAGAAAACACCCATTGCCTCAGCAAGAATGGGGTCATAATCCAGTGGAAGAACTTTTAAGTATTGGCTTTTGCTTGTTCATCCTATTCCTGCTATGAGTTTTTTTTCAAAAGCATGTTTTTTTTTGGGGGCCTTTTTGGACGCGTTGACTAAATCTTTGCTGTTTCCAAAATTGTTTGATTGGATCTGCCTTTAGGAGTCTTTGGTTGAGCTATGCATGGATCAAAACAACAATTTTAAAAAAACCAAATCTGTCAACACAGCGAGGAGTGGGGGTCGGTCAATGGCCCACTACTCAATTCACTCGTGATAGAGGGCAATGGCAGCTTCCTTGCTGAATTCTGACATGGCTCCTCCAATCAACTATTTCCTTGAGCAAACTCAAGTCATCATGCCTTCCTTCTATCGTATGAAACCTGTTTGTTTGAAAACATAATATTTAAATGCAAGCAAGTCCAAGATCTGGTTTTTAGTTCTCTCTTTTGTGAATTGTGATGCATATGCAAGATCATAGCATCCAAACTTAAGGGATGAAAAGGGGAAAAAGAAAGCATAAATAATTGGCTCAACAAACTACCAATTAGAGGATACGTTAAAGCAAAAGGAGTTTCAGGAAACGAGGAAAGGCAAAAAAGAGCGGACTAAGAGAAATCTAGAAGATGAACTCACATCCGCATTACAGTGATGCACAAGCCCAACCTTGGGTTCCCCAACAAAGACTTCTGCCAGAACTATAACGTTTCAATTCAAAAGAAAAAAAAAAGAGAAAAAAAAACTGACCATATGGAACTAACGAAGACTTCTACCAGAACCTGCATATCTCATGAAACCATAACTTTTCCAATCATCCCCTGGGTCCAAACAACAGTCTCCTTGAGCTGTTCATCCTCAGACTGGAGGCACTCACCCAGGAAATCAATATAAACTTCACGGTCTTTGAGAAGTATCCTAATGTTTGGGCCAAGTGCATCTGCAAGATCACCCATCAGTGCAACTGCAGCTTTTGTCACACTCTCATCCCTGGAAAAACATGAAAATAGGACCATAAGATAGAAAGAAACTAACATGCAACTAGCATAATCATAAAGAAACAAGGAGGTAAGACTAAGAGAATACCTCTGATTGTCTCTGATAGTCGAATCTATGGACTGCAAGATATGAGAAGCATGCTGCAACATTACTTCAGACTTTCCATTCTTGAATCCCTGAAGAATACCAGAATAGGCTTCAAAGATGCTACGCCTGAGCTGGTTGACATAATCCATCAACTCATCATCACTGGTGTCCATTTGGTCACATATGGCTGCAGCTTGCTTCATCATTTCGACCGTAACATGTGCATACTTCTCAAAGTGTTCTCCTATGGCAAGAGCAATGTCCCCAAAGCAGGAGAATATAGGAGGTTTGACAGATCGATTTAGTTCACCACTTTGGAGATCATTGACAAGGAGGCCCATGATCCCATCACAAAATGGCAGAATCTTGTCATCTAGGGAACGGCAAATGTCACCAATCACCCCAACCGTTATGGCACAAACCTGGTACTCCTCAAAATTTTGCAATCCCATCTGCAAATATTTGTAAAACTCTGACATATACTTCTCAAACTCTGACCCAGTGGCATAAGCCAATGCACCAATAGCAAGCATTGCTTCCTCATGCACAGTGGAGCTCCGACAAGCAAACACACCAAGAAACAACATCATGATCTCATCGGCAGCCTGGAGGATATTGGATTTTGTAGCATCATTACTGCTAAGTTTCTGAATAATAACCTGTAGAACACCACAGAGAGAAGCTTGCAGGTCTCCCTGCTTCTCCCTATCATCCGAAGATAAAATCTGAAGTTTTATAGTCTGCCCCAACCTATCCATGATGACTCGGAGCAACTGTGCTACTATACCAGCTGTTTCAGCAATATTGGAGCATCTAACAACTTCATTCAAGGTTTCATAGGCAGAAGACCTTAGTTTGGAATCACTGCAATCTGTGCGGTCAGCAGTTTCTAGCAGACAAGCAATGATGCCTTGCAGGAATGGAGTGAGAAGAGAAGAGCTATCAACATCCTCATAGCCCTGAGTAAGGTAATATATTGCCCCACAAACCTTCTCAGCAACATTGGGAGCATCCTTAATACTCTCCAACAACACTGACAGAAGCCGTGGGAGGTTCACAGGGGATATTACAGAAAACCCACTAGCAGGACTGTGCAAGAACTCAAAAATACGACTGAGAGTCCAAGCAGTTGTATCCTTGACATGATTGCTTGCATCCCTCATTGCATTAAGCAGAAACTCCAAGCCTGCATTTACCAAAGGGGAGAGCTTTTCAACAGTTGGGCCTTCAAGGATTGAGCCAAATGCATATGTAGCTGCCTCACGACAACGCCAATCTGGCTTTGATATGTTAGCCTCAACAAATGGCATTACCAGAGGAACAATAGCATCCCCAACAGTTCTAGCAACAAGACCCAGGCATGTCCCACCGGCCATGGATATATTCCAGTTGCCATCATCTTGGTCTTGATCCTCTTCTTGCTTAAGTAAAGTTTCCAACAACATAGGAACTAGGGATGGCAGAGCCTTCTCTATAAAGTGAGAATGAGAAGGTCCAGAATCCTCACCATCAGCATAATCATCCTCTTGTGCATCTATCTCTTCGTCACATATGGAACTCCAGAATTCAATTGCTTGGAGAGAAACACTCTCTTCATCTCCTTTCACCACATTCGATGTTAGCTCAAAGAGAGTCTGCATGTAAGGTTCAAGCACTTCATAATAAGTTGATGCGATTGAAACAAGACACTCAAAAGCGGACTGTCTGATCTCTGCCTCCTTGGCCAAGGCTGTTTCGCAGACCATTTTCATGATGTAGTTCCTCTCCATCTCATTTTCAAAGTTAGTCTGTGCAAATTCCAGAGCATTGTATAAAGCTTTTGTAGCAGCTAGACGAACTTCAGGACTGTGTTCAGCAAGGTTCATGCCTTGAACAACAGCAGTAAGAACATGGTTCACTTCATCTTGCACAAGGTCATGATGCGATATCTCCTCACAGACATATCCAAGAGTTTCCAAGGTTGATTGTTTCAATGCTGCAGAATTATCATGCTGCGTCATATTAGTAAGCAGTAATCCAATGAGTTCAGGCCACTGCTTCCTAGGAATCTCAATTGAAGCAACTTTGGCAATTACTTGCGCAGAAGTATGTCTAGCCTCTGGAACAGATGATCCTAAAGTACTCAGCAGCAAGTTTTTAATTTGAGACTTTATTGAAATATCAATCGCCATCCACTGCTGAACAAGATGTTCCTTTCTAATAGCATCTCTTGCATCTAAGGAGTTTTTCAGTACAATACCAGCCAATCTACGAGATTCATTAGGTTTGTCACTATTTGCAAGCTCAACTGACAAGGACAGAAGATAAAAAGGCAGGTTTTGCTCTTGGAATTGCTTAAGAGTATTTTCTGCCTCATTTCGGACTCTTGCATCAGCTGATTGTGCAGCCAAAAGAAACTGAGTTATCTCCATGGCCATCTTCCTCCAAACTGCAATGTAAACAATAAATGCACAAATAACTTTTAGAAAACAGAATATATGTGTATGATAATTGATACATAAAGAAATAATTAACAAACATGTTAAACAAAGAAACAAATCAATCCATAATTTATGTCTACATGCTAAAACACAATATGCAATCTTAAACAATACGCACATTGTGGAAACAAATGTAGACATAGAGTACAAACAGCATGAACATAATTGTTTCATCAATTTGGTCCAGAAACTAACAGATCCAATCCATCCAAGAACCAAGATGATGATACAAATATGCACCTCAAAGTATGACAAAATTGATAGCATCATGTTATTCTAGTTGTAACTGTTTCTTGGGTAGCAGCCCCTTGTTGCTCCTTTAATAGATACATTATTGCTTCCCAACTGAAAAAAAATTCAAACAAATTAAGAAGCAGCAGCAAATGCAATCTCCTCAAACTGATACGCTAAAGTCAGGATTTGGAATCCATAACTTGAAATTGCAATCCCATAAGCCAAATGGTAAGTTATCAAAAACTTTATCTTGATCTGAAAAAACTTTTTTTTAACTATAATAGTTGTTCGTTAGTCACAGAGAAAAACAATGCAAAAACAGAACTCATAAGGGCATGCGCAATTGTTTGGAATATCATTTAAAATCTAACAATATGCCTCCTCTTTAACAAAATACAAGCATAACGTGCCCCCTAGTTGCGCCAAAGCAGCCCATTAGGTTCACCTCCGAAATCAATTATGTTTCAATAATTCGTTTTTCAGCAAGCAAGTAAACAAAGGGTTAATAAATTCAATCTCTCTTGACATTTTTATGTTAAATAGTTCCAAACTTGCCAGTTTTATTCAACACGAGTTATGGATCCTAACCCACCTATCACTCGGAATTTGATCAAGTGCAAGAATTCGAACAACAGATTTGACACGCGCATAAACAAGCAGAGAATTCCAAAAGTTTCAAAAACAATACGGAAGCAGAAAGTAGCAGCTAACCCCCCAAAGCTTCTTTAATCTGTAATCAGAGAGAACACCAGAAAAATTCCTTGGTGGATATTGGAAGCATAAATAAGATATGTAGATTCAAATAGCAATAAAAAAAAATCTAACCGACATAAATCCCATTGATGCACCAGATAAAGCCCTCGTGCACTTAAACCGACATAAAACCCATAGATCTACTCTTTAATCGGAAATCAAAAGCTCTATCTACGGATTAGGAGCATGAATTACCTTATACTCGGAACGAAAAACACGATGGACCAGAGAAGGCAGAGAAGTCGAGTAGGGTTTGTCTCTCTAAAATCGAAAACTCGGCTTCTCCCGCTAAAGCTCCCTCTCTTGTTTGTCGACGACTCTGAGCAAAACTACGAGAGATTAAGAGTCAAAACTAACGATTGACGCTGAGATGCTTGAACCTCAGATGTGTTTTTGCGATATAAGTAATCAATTTTCGAATGCTTTGAAGAAGCGGGAGGGGAGCTGCTCTCTCTAGCCTCTCTATATGGAAAACTAAAACCAACGGGCAGAAAGGGTTTCAAGCTGCCCACGCTGCCCGAAAACGGAAACCCTAGAGTTTTGAAATTTCCCACGTGTGGACATAACTGGCGGGTCATGGGAATGGGATACGATTGGTGGAAAAAAAATCAGAGCAACTTTTTGTATTTAATAAATATGTTCGGATTCTAAATTTAGTCTAGTAAATAATATAATAATTCGATCCGAGTTTGCATTCCAACAATTTGACAATATTTTTGTGTTTGAACTCCGACTCATTTTTAATATAGACATATAATTTATTATATCTAAATCTAATTTAATTTGAGCCAGATAATTTTCGATCATTCGAACTCGACAAAGTTTTGTCACCCATAACAATAAGATTGGGTGAGCCTTAAGCACAGGGTTGTTTTTAAGTTTATGTGCCATAGACCGTGGTTAAACTATTTTACAGTTCAACACGTGTTTTATCATTTATGCGCCAAGGAAACAAGATTTCAAGGCCACAACCCTTGTGTGTAGAGATTTTGAAACAACTACTTTCTCAGGATAACTGCACAAATGGGGTAGCATTATTAGTGCAGTTTATGCAGCCAATGCAGTAGCATCAGGAAGAAACCTCTTTATCATGAAATTTGAGGATGGACTGTGACCAAGGTTTAAACTCTCTACATTTGACCCATTTAAACCATGATCATCCTCTGCTATCCAAGCAATGTCTATCGCCTCTGTCAACAAATACATGTTTATGGCATTCGATAAAACATCCTCCTCCACACCGGCTTTACAACCATTGTCTTGATCAACACCATTAACGCTTAAGCTTCAGTTTTTGATGCATGCCATCTGCAAAGAGGGAGCCTCAGATGAGGATGTTCACAGTCAGGGCTATTGCTTTTCTCCATATCCACCTCCCGCTTGCCCGGAGCTTGTTCCCAACAGAATAGAAAGAAAAAAGAAAAAGAACCACTCCTATAGATATTAGAGAGAGATGGACAACAAGAACTTCACGTTTCTCATATAGGAAAATTGTGAAAGAATTGGTCATTATGCTTCTGACTGTTGGCACAAAGGAAAGCCCCAGTGTCATAATCGTAAAAGGTTCATACATATATAGAGAAATTGTAGACAAAAGAGGAAAATAATGCTCATTTTGTGTCTCATAGTCCTGAAACTGAGGAAACTTTATTATACAATAATCAGAATGCTATTTCAAATTTTTATGTGGAGTGGCATTTAGACAGTGATTGCAGTAACCATATGTCTAGAAATGAAACCTTATTTGAATACATTGATCACTCTAAGACTTCAAGTATCAGTCTTGGGAATGATTATAAAGTAATTGCTGCTGGAAAGGGTAGACTCAAGATTCATACTAATGTTGGTTTGAAAGTCATTGATGAAGTTTTGTTTGTCTCTGAGTTGAGTCACAACCTTCTTAGTGTGGGGCAGATGATGGAGAAAGACTATAGATTAGATTTTGCTAATAGAGCTTGCAGGATTTTTGACAAAGAGATTACTGATAAGGAGCTCATGTTCATTCAAATGAAATGAATAAGGAATTTTCTAGTGGATTTTCAGGATGAGGGGGAGGTTGCTTTAATGACAAGCAAAAATGTGATAAAGGCTATTGAGCTATGGCACAAGAGGTTAGGGCATGTCAATATCAGTAGTTTAAATCAATTGAGTCCTAAGAAAATGGTGGAGAACTTGCCACAGGTCACTGTTGATGTGGATATGCGTGAAAGCTGTGTGTATGGAAAGTAGCATAGGGTTTCATTTCCTCAGCATGCTTCTTGGAGAGCCAAAGAGGTATTAGAGTTGTTCCATACTGATATTTGTGGGCCAATGCAGACTGAATCCTTGAATAAATGCAAGTATCTCTTGACCTTTATAGATGATTGCACAATGATGATTTGGGTGTTCTTCTCTAGGGAAAAGTCTCAAACCTTTTCTTTGTTTAAACAGTTTAAGTCTCTAGTTGAAAATCAAAGTGGGAAGAAGATAAAGCGAGTAAGAAGTGATAGAGGAGGAGAGTATACCACGGACAGTTTTGAGAAGTTCTGTACTAAGTAGGGGATATGGAAGCAGTTGACCGCATGGTATAGCCCTTTGCAAAATGGGGTCGCTGAGTGAAAAAATCGAAAGATAGTAGAAATGGCAAGAACCATGTTAACTTAGAAGCATCTTCCAAATGGGTTTTGGGCAGAAGCTGTGAATACAGCTGTGTATGTTTTGAATCTATGTCCAACTAAAGCTATGAATGGTATGACTCCATCAGAGGCTTGGAGTGGGGTCAAGTCTATAGTTGAGCATTTGAGGATATTTGGAAGTATTTGTTATATCCTGATTCCGATAGAAAAATGATCCAAGCTAGATAAAAAGAGTAAAAAATGTGTATTTGTTGGATATAGTGGTGTCTCAAAAGCATACAAGATTTATGATCCTGAATGTAAAAAATTACTGGTTAGCAAAGATGTTATATTTAATGAGGATGTTTGTTGGTCTTGGAATGAGTCATCAAAGAGTTCAAATGAGCTTGTTGTTGAAGAAGAAAATTTTACTGATCAGATATCTGAGCATACTGATGTTCTTGAGCAAATTGAAGAACACACAGTAGCAATTGCTGCTCCTAGTCTTCATGAAGAAGAGACTGATGAAGAGACTCCTCCCAGGAAGATGAGGAGTATTCGTGAGATGTATGAAGTGACTGAAGAGATGTGTGAAACTTGTAATTTGGCTATCAAAGAGCCAGATAGATTTGATGAAACTAAAACAGATCCTGTGTGGGTGAAGGCAATGGAAGTTGAGATTCACATGATTGAGAAGAACAAAACATGGGTTCTAGTTGATAGACCCATGGATAGAGAGGTTGTTGGGGGTAAAGTGGATATACAAGGTTAGATCGAATCCCGATGGGAGTGTCCAGAGATGTAAAACAAGGTTGGTAGCTAGAGGCTTCACTCAGAAACCGGGCATAGATTATAATGAGACATATGCTCCAGTGGCTAGACTGGAAACAATAAGAATTATTTTATCTGTTGCTGCCCAATGAAGATGGAAAATTCATCAAATCGAAGTGAAGTATGCGTTTTTGAATGGAACTTTGCAGGAAAAAGTGTATGTAGCTCAACTAGATGGGTTCTTGATTAAAGGTGAAGAACATAAAGTCTAGAGACTCATCGAAACTCTGTATGGTCTAAAACAGTCTCCTAGAGCTTGGTATGCGGAGATTGATAGATTTTTTCAAGAGAAGGGTTTGAAGAAAAGTTTGAATGAAGGGACTCTTTATGTTTTAAGGCTCGGGAGTTGTATTCTTACTGTCTCCATTTATCTAGATGATCTCATTTCTTACGAGGAATGATGAGGCTTTAATCAATGATTTCAAAAATAGCATGAAAAAGACTTATGAGATAAGTGATCTCGGATTTATTGTGATAGTAAGTCCGCGATAGCTATTGCGAGAAATCCTGTTGATCACAGCTTGATCACGCATATTAAGATTAAGTACCAGTTTGTGAGGGAGATAATTGAAGATGGATTTGTTGATCTTAAGAATTGCAAAACTGAAGATCAGTAAGCATACTTGCTTACAAAAGCTCATCCAAAAGAGAAGTTCCATATTCTCAGAGGCAAAATTGGTGTTATGCCCAAGTCACAATTTAGGGGGAGTGTTGGGTGAATTGTGTCTTGTGTTTTGTTGTTTTTAATATTGTTTCTTGTTTGGGGTATTGTAGTCTTTTCTTCTATGTAAGTTAATATATCGTGTCTTTGGTTTTGTGTTCTGCAAGCTTTGAAAACATTCTATTGTAAGGGTTTACTGTGAAAGAAGTTGAGGCTTGAGAAAGTGTGTTTATTGGTATTATTTGTAACAGAAGCCTATCCATGACACTGTCAGATCGTATCATTCAAATATCAATATATTTGTAAAATGAAAATATATTAACCAAGTATGTCACTGATCAAATATAATGTAGCCAAATGACTTCAAAGTAGATATATGAGAGATGAATACAAGTGTTCAAATAGTGCCATCCCAAAAAAAAATGTAAGTGTTCAAGAAATCTGAGTAGAGTGGGTTAAGGTGAACATTGTTAACGGATATTCTATTCAGGGATGTCATCAAAATTGTGTTTCCTTTGAGTATATGTTCAAATTCGGAGTTAATATCGCATATCATTATCGAAAGATTGATCGTGTTCCATTTTCTTCATCAATTATACAAATATTCTAAGTTAACATCTCGAGTTAAAATTTATTCTATTTTGACAAAACAGATAAATTATATGCAAGTCATATATCAAAATGAAACGAATTTCAATTTTAGGTTATATATTGACTTAAAACTTTTTCAATATTCAATGATAAAAATAAAAACACGACAAATATTTCAATGATGACTGATATGGCCAAATTGGTCCATCCAATAAGATTGTGACACGTGTAAATATCCACGTCGGACGGTCTGCATTGCGCCTTGTTAGACCGACCAACCGAGGGTATTTCGAGTTCGGTCGGTCGGCCAACTTCGGTTCTACAAGTCCCTCCTAGGCCGGTGGTTAGTTTGATCGGTCGTCTTCTACAGGTCGGTCTGGTCTTCGACAATTAGCTGGAGATGTTGTCATTTGGGCACATAGGTCGGTCGGTCATCCTCAGTCTACAGGATGGTCGGTCGCCCATTGCCGGATCCAAACTAGATCCATTCCTTCTTTAAAGGAGTCCTAATCCTACAAGGAACAGAGACCCAAAAGGACTACAACTCCGACAAATGCGCTCATATGAGGAAGAGAGGAGTTTCATTCCTAAGAGAATAAGAACTCTGTAAACCTCTATAAAAGGAGGCTCACGCTTCAGGTAAATTTTTACGTCACAACTAGCATTACTGTTGCTTAAGTTGAGAGAGCTCTCCGAGACCGAGCCCTCCCAACTGAGAATTACCTAACTGACTTGAGCGTCGGAGCGGGCCCTCCCGAACTAACTCGGGGTCCTTCTTAGCTTACGTTTGCTTACTGTGTAGGACATCCAGCTTAGCAATTTGGAGTCTGACCGGACTGATTGGTGTCCAGCTAGGACGGACAGTTTTTGGCATCATCAATGACATATTAAACACCTCGGAGTCATGTTTGGCTCATGTTCTGTCTGTTTCAATGTTTCCATTACTCGACAGGCTTATATATTATCACATTAAATGGTTAAATGATATTTTTCGTCCTCAATTATAACTATAATTTCATTTTATGTCCTCAAACTTTTTTTTAAGCTAATTTCACCCCTTAACTATCACAAAATATTATTTTGATATTGTCATCCCTCACATGATCCCGAGCCCAACAAAATTTATTGTATCATTCATGTGACGTATCGAAAAATTCATGTGAATGTTCTTTTGACAAAAATGAATGTTTTTGTCTCTAAACTATTACAAATATAACACTTCTCGTCCCTTTATTGCCCAACCATCAATGTGATGGGAGCCCTCCTCCACCGGCAACCATGATTCCTGCAACTTATCTTTTAACCCTTACTTGCAGCGGCTCATGCTTACTTTCAGCTGTCATATTTATCATTGGCCGTCACCATAGATATATTCCAAACATGAACGTGCACAATTTTCTTCCAAAAAACATCACTTACGTAAAACTGATTAAATACTTGTATAGAATAACAACATATGCATAAACCAATTTTGTCTTGATATGGACAAGGTTGTCTTTCATCTTAATTTGCATCGTTAATTTGTATTTGACGATAAAAATTAATTTAATTAATTGGGGCATTGCTTATTATGATAACAATTGGAGGAGCAAGTACTGTACATATTCCCCTCAATATCCATTAGGCTCTCTACGAAGCCCCATTTGGGCCTTCCCACTTCCTACATCAGGCGTTGCAAGTTTCACGTTTAAGAGGGCCCATTCGGGCTTTTCTACCCAAGAGCTTCAAGTTTGTAGACATGAAAGGCCGGCCCACTATGCAGTGACAGAGTCCGTCCCCCATACCACAAGACAAATACCAGATCGAAAAGCCGTACTTTTATTAGTTCCTGGCTCTGCATTGCAGTCCAATCTTCCCTCATTAAAAATCAATGCAGCAAATCTCACTTCCTTGTATCAGACTACCAGTTCATCAAACCATTTAAAAATGATCTGACTCTAGATTGTCACATAAACATTTCTTCACAACACATTAGTATAATAATCTGACAAAGGAAACTGGTTGTTATGGAAGAAGAAAAAAAACCATATAACAAAAAAAAAAGAGTACAGGGGAATGAGATGGAAGATTCAAACTCGAGACCAATATGAGAGAACACACATAAAACCCTACAACATCGTGCTTGCAATAAAATGTGCAAAAGAATTATAAATAGTATAGTTCATATATAAACAAAAATTAATTCCGACCATCAAGAATCCAAGGAGAGCTTTTCAAGCTCTCGGATACCATGGCTGAAAGCTTTCTTCAATTCCAGGGCTCTTTTATAAGGAGGGGCAATTGGAGGCTGTATGGGATCCAAGCTCCGGTAAGTTCCCTCGGCAACTTTTGGCAGTGGGTATGACCGGTCAGAATCATAACCACGAAGGTCTCCACATGCTAGAAAATAGAAATGGGATATATACCTTGTTCGGACCTTCCAACCACCCACTACTGCAATCTGTCAAGCGAGTTCTTGAGAGGTGTAGATCCTTGATATGAGATGTTTAGGTTTTTATATATATTTCATTTGGGCCGCAACATTTGTTTAGGCTTTTTGTATATTTTGTTTGGGCCATCCAAATTTGTATTGGGCTTCTTTTTAGGTTAGGTAGTTTCGGCCTTTTCTAGGTTTTTATTTTGTATTGGGTCAACCATCATTGTAAATCATGTAAATAATGGATGTAAATAGTTAAAATGCATACATAAATTATTTTAGGATGCTAGAAGCATATAAACATTTAGGTCCTATTTTTCTGGATGATAGGTGCACAAATCGCATGTTTAAAGTTTATTTTTATGTCATGATTGAAGGATGTATGTTTAGGGTGGTTTGAACATTTCTTGTTATGCCATGAAAGCAATACAACGCGCTTAGTTTTAGGAGTTCTTGAGATATCGAAGATTTTTATGGAACTCATTGGGAAGATTTGGTACCCGTGGAATCGAAATGCATTCAAGCCTTTAGAGATTTTGGGGGGTTCATTTAAGGTCCCAAAGGGGGGCGGAGATATCGAGCTCATCCAATGAGTCTTAAATGTGGTCTTCACTTTTCATAAAGGGCATGGATTGTAAGTTCGGCTAAATTGAACTTATTCATTGATTATGAATATTTATGGTGCATAAACTGAATCCTCAAAATTCATATTCCTTCTTTTAAAACTAAAAAAACCACTTCGCATGAGATTTTTTTTATCATCTCAAGAATATTTCGGCCATTCTGGGTCAGCTAGTCAGGGATTGGACATTTTGAAAGAATTTAATTTGATTACTCTAGAGGCGCTCCAGGAGGCAAGGAATGAGGTTAAAAGTTTATCCTTTCTTTTTTTCATAATAACTTGCTTTTTAGAATTGATATTATTTTTTTCAATTGAATTTGTATTTTTTTTTGTTCCGGAAAACTAAGGCAAAATATATGACATTGATAAAGGTTTTGAATTTAGTCAATCTGAAGAGGACCCTAATGTGGGCATGTTGAGGCCGTTTGATGTTCAAGTGAAGCAGGTCGATATAGAGAATGTTATGTCTGTGAGCATTTGCACTTTGGGAGGGCAACATCATCAAAATTTACAAAATTTGGTACACGTGAACCCAGAGAAAGTTGCCTACTTGGAGCAACCTTCAAATGAAGTTGATTTTGCCTCTTGGCTGCTCTCAATCGGAGGTCCATTTCGGAGTTTGAAGTGTATATTGTTACCCAAATATGGATATTTTAGTTTGAATGTCCATAATGGCATTCATCCGGGTCTTCAAGTTGCATTGAAGGTAATTTTCTATCAACTCAACTCGTTACTATTTTATTAGATTTATTTTAAAGGTATTTTGATATTTAATTGCTTGAGTATTTTTGTAAGAGTCATTGGCTCTGCTTGGGTTTCCCCACAATCAAAATATATGCACCATGGAGGAATGAAGACGAGATGATGTTGTCATTTGGTTGATAGATTTAATACCAGCTGCTTCCCAGACATTTGAATTTACGCATTTTGTGAATGTTCTCAACTACCGCATTCAATTTATGCAAGTATCGGAAAACTATTTTTTAGTTATTTTACGTGTAATTTGTTGAGTTATTTTTTATGTGATGTATCTTTTTCTATTTTTTTGCAGTCCCAAATATCATTCAGTGTTAATGACACCTGGACAAAGAATTAAACTTATTTTCTCTGTGGCACGTTCAATGAAATAAGCCAATGCGATAAATCATACAGAACATCAAGTTTTACAAGCAAATTTTAGTAGCATTGTTCAAAATGAATCATGGACTATTTTGGTTCCAGTCAACATAAATTTTTTGTCTTGAATGACTTGTTATTATCAACGTGTATAACATCACTTATATACAAGAACAAGTAGACGAGACGATGTTGTCATTTGGTTGATAGATTTAATACCAGCTGCTTCCTAGACATTTGAATTTACGCATTTTGTGAATGTTCTCAACTACCGCATACAATTTATGCAAGTATCGGGAAACTATTTTTTAGTTATTTTACGTGTAATTTGTTGAGTTATTTTTTATGTGATGTATCTTTTTCTATTTTTTTGCAGTCCCAAATATCATTCAGTGTTAATGACACCTAGACAAAGAATTAAACTTATTTTCTCTGTGGCACGTTCAATGGAACAAGCCAATGCGATAAATCATAGAAAACATCAAGTTCTTCAAGCAAATTTTAATAGCATTGTTCAAAATGAATCATGGACTATTTTGGTTCCAGTCAACAGTTTGCATGCCTTGATTAAGAATGTGGTAAATAGATGGAGGCAAGGTGAGGTTATGTAAAAAAAGATTCTTTAAAGCTCCGATACCAACTTAAGAAACAATATAAATTTTTTGTCTTGAATGACTTGTTATTATTAACGTGTATAACATCACTTATATACAAGAACATGTAGACGAGACGATGTTGTCATTTGGTTGATAGATTTAATACCAGCTGCTTTCCAGATATTTGAATTTACGCATTTTGTGAATGTTCTCAACTATCGCATACAATTTATGCAAGTATCGGAAAACTATTTTTTAGTTATTTTACGTGTAATTTGTTGAGTTATTTTTTATGTGATGTATCTTTTTCTATTTTTTTGCAGTCCCAAATATCATTCAGTGTTAATGACACCTGGACAAAGAATTAAACTTATTTTCTCTGTGGCACGTTCAATGGAACAAGCCAATGCGATAAATCATACAGAACATCAAGTTTTACAAGCAAATTTTAGTAGCATTGTTCAAAATGAATCATGAACTATTTTGGTTCCAGTCAACAGTTTGCATGTCTTGGTTAAGAATATGGTAAATAGATGGAGGCAATGTGATGTTATGTAAAAAAAGATTCTTTAAAGCTCCGATACCAACTTAAGAAACAATATAAATTTTTTGTCTTGAATGACTTGTTATTATCAACGTGTATAACATCACTTATATACAAGAACATGTAGACGAGACGATGTTGTCATTTGGTTGATAGATTTAATACCATCTGCTTCCCAGACATTTGAATTTACGCATTTTGTGAATGTTCTCAACTACCGCATACAATTTATGCAAGTATCGGAAACCTATGTTTTAGTTATTTTACTTGTAATTTGTTGAGTTATTTTTATGTGATTTATCTTTTTCTATTTTTTTGCAGTCCCAAATATCATTCAGTGTTAATGACACCTGGACAAAGAATTAAACTTATTTTCTCTGTGGCACGTTCAATGGAACAAGCCAATGCGATAAATTATACAGAACATCAAGTTTTACAAGCAAATTTTAGTAGCATTGTTCAAAATGAATCATGGACTATTTTGGTTCCAGTCAACAGTTTGCATGCCTTTGTTAAGAATATGGTAAATAGATGGAGGCAAAGTGTGGTTATGTAAAAAAAAAATTCCTTAAAGCTCCGATACCAACTTAAGAAACAATAGGAAAATTTTGTCTTGAATGACTTGTTATTATCAACGTGTATAACATCACTTATATACAAGAACATGTACTTAGTATCCTTATAGATATGCACATTGATTATAACATGTATTTGTGCATATAAATATGCACTTTGATTATCCATCATACTACATACTACACCTTGATTATCCGTCCCTCCTTCTTGACGGTGCTTCGGTAAATGGGTAACGTTTGTGCCCATCTTGTGAATGAGGCATCTAAGGTATGCATAGTATTGATTATTTTATTTTGGTCTTTTTTTTAGACTTTGTGTTAAGATTTTAATTTATTTTTTCAACAGAAAGGGCGTGCAATCAAGGAAAGCGAAATTGATATATGGCTCTCGGCATACTTTCCAATGATGATCATTACAATAGCGGAGACCATTTTCAATTCTAGCAAAAATGATGATATATGGAATTATTTTTTGGAGGACTCTGGTAAAGAGTGTTCCTATTTGTTAAAGATGGAGTCTCACACAGTATATTTTATATATTCACTAACTGATTGAATTCTTACATTTTGCAGATGACGTTGCATGTCTCGCAGATCACTTTGAAGCAGCCTTTCTGTTTAGAGGTGCCACATGATGAGCTGTTAATCAGAGTCCCAAAGTGCATTCGTCCCCAATAGACTTATATCAGATAATATTTTGGTGGCTTACGAGCTCCTACATTCTATGAAAAGTAAGAGGAGTGGAGCTAATGGCTTGTGTGCCCTCAACCTTGATATGAGTAAGGCTTTTGATAGGGTTGAGTGGAATTTTCTAAAGGCAGTGATGATTAAAATTGGTTTCAACCAACATGGGTGGCTCTTATCATGAGATGTATAACGTCAGTTCGTTTTTCAATTTTGATCAATGGCAATTCCTATGGAAGTTTAGAACAGGTCGTGGTTTACGACAGGGGGATCATTTATCTCCTTTCCTTTTTTTGATTTGTGCTGAAGGATTATCAGTTTTCTTTGATGATGCAAAATCAAAAAATTTAATAAGCGGAATTGCGGCTAGTCGGTATGGACCTAAGGTATCACACTTATTTTTCGCAGATGATAGCTTATTATTCTATAAAGCTTCCTTCCAGGAGTGCACGGCAGTTCAAGAGCTTCTTCATACTTATGAAAGGGCCTCGGGTCAAAAGATCAATTTTGAGAAGTCGGGAGCTTATTTTAGTTCTAATACTCATGCTGTTGACAAAGATAATATTTCCACTAAGCTTGGGGTTAGGTATATGACCAATCCTGAGAGGTATCTTGGACTCCCAGCAATGATTGGACGCGACAAAAAACGTGCTTTTAACCATCTGAAGGAAAGAATTATCCATCGTATTTTGGGATGGAAGGAGAAATTTCTCTCTCAGTCAGGCAAAGAGATCTTAATTAAGGCGGTGGCCCAGTCCATCCCAACATATGCCATGAGTGTTTTTCGACTCCCAAAGTCTTTCTTTGAGGAATTGATGGTGGCGCTGAATAAGTTTTGGAGAGGAACCCAATTTGAAACGCCTCTGTTCTTGTCAGTACAATATGAAGGAGTGCGCGAGGAAGATCACAGCTTCCTTCCCCTTGTAAGTAGACTCTTATAGCTGTCACTTTGGTATTTGTACCCTGGCTTTTGTTTTCTCATCCTATCAATGAAAATAAAATTTAATTAGTAGCTAACTCATGCACATGTTGCTTTCAGTTGCTTTAGTTTTTTTCCTTGGTGCTGGAACCCATATGCTTTTCTAACACTGGTGAAAGCCTTTTCTGTATTGTAATACGTCATGCGATGATCACTCAATCTCCTTGCTTGTGGGGGTGTAGATTCAGCTGGAAACTATAACTTACAGTATAAAGTATAAACCTTTGGTGGGATTTTCAGTGTTTCTCAGTTTTATAATCATTCTAAACAGGTAGAGCCTCTAACTTGAACCCCGGAAGGTGCGGAACAAGTAGCATTATCTTTGATAGCCAACTTTTTTAATTAATTTCTGCAAGACAATGAAAATATCCATTTGTTGAGCGCACTCATATCATCCTCTGTTTTTTGATGAGGCAATAGGTAGCAAAATTTCATTGGATGCATCAAAATGTGAATAGTCATTTGTATGGTTGATCATGATATTGGATTTTTGTGAAGTTCTAAACTCTAGTGTGTTTGGGAGGTGTTTCCAGAACAGTTTTTGGTTTTTTATTTTTAAAAAGTATGTGAAAATTTGTCTGGGTGCATGTTTCCAGATGAAGTGTTTTCAAAATATTGGGAAATCACGGAGAAACCCCTTCCACATCTGAATATTGCCTCACTTTGCAAATCCACCATCTAGTGCAGATCCATCTTTGATATAATGTAACTTTCCTCCGATTCGTTCTATTTTAGGGTTAGTTTTCAGTGGTTTTGGATCTGAGAAGCGCAAGGTTCTCCTCTTTATGACAAATCTTCTAGTGTTTTCGATCCATGTTATTTTTGCCGATGTTTAACTGGATTTGAGTGGCTACATGTTCCGTTTGCTCTGAAGTTTTCAAAAGTGGATTCATGCTATTTCATTTGAGTGGATTTAATGCTACTGTTCGTATGGGTCTTCTAGGCTTAGGTTGAGATGTTAGTACTGGAGATAGGTATGGAAGCCAGATTGGGTATATATCCAGGTCTGCTTTTAGATAAGGAACCTCACGCCATAAACTGAATACCTATGAACTGCTTGTGAAGATTTGGTTTTTTTATTACTATAAATTACATATCAGTTTCTGGATTTTTGAGTTATCTGATAACGATGCAAGTAATTATTTAATCCTTCACCTTGCCTCTCTCTTTTTTACTATAGCAAGTGTAATAAGTGCATTCATTTTTAATGGTCAATATTCATTTGGAGGATGCTCATAAGGGCTAGATGTCTGCACATGAGATTAGTTTTGGTTTGAACTAGGCGACATGTATTTACATTCACTTATGCACTGCATTTGAAACAGTGACACTCTTTTGGAAATGGAGACAGCGCATGACAATGGAGAGGAAATCTCATTATGGAGCTCAGTAATGGAGAAGTTGTTTGTAGTTATCATGGTCGAGCAAATTCGTGGGGGTAATATGATGAATAGTGAATTCCATGACTGGGTTTGGCACACAATATTTCAGGTGATGAATACAAAGTCCGGAAGAACATACACTATGGAACAAATCAAGCAGAAATTCAATCAGCTAAGGATCAAGGATCATGAATTTTCCGATATCCTCAGCACGACTGGTTGTTGTTGGGACACAGTTCGGGAAGAGAGGCTGAAGGTGAAGGCCTCTAGCCGTTTGGGTATCCACATGATGATTCCTTAGAGAAGGCTATGGAAACTCTATGTGCGATTCCTTTCGCAGCAGAGGTTCGTGTGAAGGCAGTCTCTAAATTCGCAAAACCTGACTGTCGAAGGATGTTCATTCACATGCCCGAAGACATGAGGGAAGCGTGGCTCCTCAGTCTCTAGGGTACATATGCTGGTTGGTGCACCTGTGTTTGGTCATCTATTATTTATGCTTCATATATTTTTCCCTGGAATTCTTTATGCTTATATACATAACATTTGATGATTCAATCCTTATCCTTCAGAATTAATATTTGTATTGGGGGTTTTCTATTTTCCATTAATTATGCTTATCAATTACGTAATTGTGTAGATGCTGCTAGCGACCTTATTTGCGCTGAATATTAAGACTTAATTATTTCTCGAATGACTTAGTGGAATCTTTTATTACTTTAATGCTTAGTTGGACCAAGGCTCATTATTTCGGCGGTATTATTATGAAATATAAATCTATGAGACTGACAATTTGATGGTAAATCCACTAAATAAAGTTAATTAAAAAAAATAAAATTACATTTGACGTACTGTTTTGAACTTCTGGAAGGTAGATATTGATATTTATCGTACGTGAATAATTAGATTGGTGCATGAACGGAGCTATTCAACCCTCACTACGTTCTTTTCAAGGTAATTGAAAAAATACCATACAAATTTATCAATAATTACATATTTGATATGAATATAAATTTGGATCGTCAAACTCATACGTACAAAAAATTTCAATTTGATGATAAATTGAGTCAAAATTGATCAGTAGTACGTGATCATAAGAGTTGCACATACATACGTGTATGTATAATTTTTTTCCCAACCTTCGTTCATTAAAATAGTTAATAACTATTAATTAACGTGTCCTTGCAACACCAATTGTTTAATTGTTTTGGAGGGGCGGTTTCTTCACACTTTCAAGGAATCGGACCAAGTAATTCTTAATAATTGATTCGGGAAGATGTTGTGTTTTTAAAATTAATTAAGTGGTAAGCAAGCTAGTGGGGCTGTTTATATTTCTGAAATGGAGCAAGCTGCCAATAAATTTTAGTGATGAATCGTGATGACCATGGATGACGACATTGCCTTTTTTTTTATCAAAGTAACACACACATCAAGCATACATAGAGACAAATACTATGAGTAGTCAACCGAAGTCGACAAAAAATACTCATAGTAACTGCGCCTATATAATACTCAACACACACACACATCTTCGATGTGGGACAAGGGAAATGGTGAACACTTGTTTTTCAAAGCTCTTTTAACACACTCACACCTAGTACACCATTATTACACCGCATTTGGTTTTTTTGATCAAAGTAACACACACACACACATCAAGCATACATAGAGACAAATACTATGAGTAGTCAATCGAAGTCGACAAAAAATACTCATAGTAACTGCGCCTATATAATACTCAACACACGCACATCTTCGATGTGGGGACGACATTGCCTTTGACCTAAGAGCATAATAATACCCAAATGATAATATGTAATCTAGGTTATTATATGTACAATAAAATGCGAGAATAAACAAAGAAGTATGTATCTAGAAAATGAAATAATTTTTATTAGGGAAAGAATAAAAATACAAAAGGAATTGGACAAGCTAAAAATAGGTAAGATGTTAACATTAGGGTGGGAACCCACAAGGTGTATGAAAAGGAGACAATTTATACCTTTGACGCTAATTAAATAATTTTTAATTGCTCTTCAACGATGCTTATGTGTTGACGTGAAGACCACCTATTATTTATATGTTTTGATGGAAGAAATTATTTGTCTTGGGCTCATTTATTTTTCTACATCCCAATTATGCTTTGTATAGTTGTGTATATATATTGCAAACATAAACAAAATTAAAAAGGTGACAACGAAACAACTATGCAACTAAACTAAGAATGACCAAGAGACTCAAAACCACTCAAGCGATCGATATGCAACTAAACTAAGAATGACCAAGAGACTCAAAACCACTCAAGCGATCGATAGTTTAGTGGTGAATTTTTTTTAGGTCAAATCGTATAGACTTAAAAGAACATTAGTTCAATTTTCATAGTGAGCAATATATCCTCTATAGTCATAAGCTGAACTTTAACTCAACTTATTATATCATTAAGTGCTAAAGTAAAGATTAAATAAAGCACCTTTGGAGACTCGTTGTCATACACTGATTGGTGGGACCAGTATATTTTCACCAAAACATCGGTCTATCTACTATATTCTAAGCCCACCTTTTTCCTCAAGTTATTAAATTTGCATGGCATGTTGTTTATACCGTCCCATTTTAATTTGATATTGTATAACATAATAATAGAACCATGACTTGAGTACCTAAGAGAGAAACGCTATGAAACGTTGTGAGTGAAGAGTTGGGCCCTATTCATAAAAGAGGCGGAGACGGATGATTTTTCAATGATAAAATGTACGAATTACTCACAATTCTGCATCATCAATATTCATCGACATCATCAAAATACATTTTCAAATCCAATCACGTCAATAAAAATTAAATATTTTTATCCATTATATCCTAAAAACCATGGTATCTGCTCTGACCATCCGATCGAGTTGCACATAAACACAGACATCCTCATTCTCGACTTACGGTAGATCCGCATTAATAGGTACACGTATTTTCACGCAAATATAAGTATTATACTACGAATGACAGGAGCAAAGTACTGTGTAGTTGACTTCACAATTCACAAAGCTCAAGGTGTTGAAGTGAATCTTTTCTTAGTTTTCTGACCAAACACACTTTTTTGGATTTATGTTCGGCCTGCCTGCCTGCCTAGCTTTCGCTTCAACTAATTTGTTCAGTTCTCAGTTAATAATTTCTTTGATTTCAATTTTTATATATCAAGGAATTAGGTTTCTCTTCGTAATGAGAAAGGGTGCTATTTTCATAGCCCGTATTAGTTAATTAATGAATGTGTTAATAGATACCAATATCTGCATCGATATACAATATCTAATTTATAATTCATTTTTAATTAATTTTAGATACCATTCGTGATTCTGAGTCATCTTTGCTTGACTATGGAGGAGATTGGAGAAAATAAACTCTCTCTCTCTCTCTCCATGTACACTACACACATTAATTAAAGAGATCAAAAGTTAAGAAAGCAAGATATATGGATATTTTCTTCTCATGTCCGCTCACAAGATCTCTATGAATAAAAGCATACTAAAGTGAAACAACTTTTGTTCCTTATCGCATGCAAGCAGGGTCGTAATACATTTAAGAGCCTATACATGCAGGAGGAATGAAAGCTAGGGCTCCCCTTGCAACTCAAAAGTAGGTATAAAATCACAATTCTATAATATTTAATCGGATCGATCTATGCAAACAAGATAATAAATTGGAGGAAGAGTTGATTTAGTGGTGGAAGTAAAAAAAAGGGAAAAAAATAATTAAATTCGTAATTATCATTGTTAAAAAATATGAAATTTGGCTGATAAATAATCAAAGCATGGGTTGAGCTAGAGATATATGACAAGCAGAAGCTCCTTATTATTTCACTATCTTAATTTTAAAAATGTATAATATTGTAAAAACAACAAAATCCAATCTCACAAGTCCTTGTCAAATTACCAAAATAACCTCAAAAATGTGGCAAAAAGTGAGCTGTTGAGCTGTCCTGAGAGGGGATATATTTAAAGGGTCTAGTTACTGTACAATAATACAATTGCTTGCTCTACCACAAAATTGTCTTTCCATGAAGTTAGGTCGACCAATAGTTCGATGCATATAATGAGCAAATCATGACATATCCATGCATATATGCATGGATGATAGCAGGCATGTCATATATGTACAATATAAAATCTTTAATAACAAAAATTATTATTAAGTGTCCAAAATTTAGGTGAGGAATTGTTTACATGTCTCAAGAGAGAAAGGGGGAGACAAGAGTTTTCTGTGTCTTGTATGTCCAGATCTAGGGTTTCTCATCTCATACAACTAACTTCACAATAATTTACTTATCTATCCTGTCTTTCCATAATTTATTGATTGAATTTCCATTTTCTCTTTCCTTCTATCAACGTACATCCTTACTTTTCAATTCACTAGAGAAATCAAGCTATATGTGATATAGCTACTTAATTAGTATGATCGATCTATAACCCTAAAGCCTGTGTGTTGATCTTGATCAGTACTGGTACATACAACTAGATTCCTAAACCTGGATTTGGAAAAGATGGAGGGAAGTTCTGGCCACACCAAGAGCTTGAAGACGAACCCTTCTAACCAAAATCAAGACGGGGGCGATAGCGGAGAAAATGATGATGATGAAAGTAGCAGACCTAAAGATGGAGGAAGTTCAAGCAATAGCACAGTTGAAGAGAATAGTGAGAAAAAGTCATCATCTGTAAGGCCTTATGTGAGATCCAAGATGCCGAGATTGCGGTGGACACCTGATCTTCATCTTCGCTTTGTTCGTGCTGTGGAAAGACTCGGTGGACAAGATAGTGAGTCAAAGATTCTAGCTTGTTTCAATATATATATAGATAAATTTGAAAGAAATATATATAAGTGAAGTTTTTAAATTTCGCTATTGATTCTTAATCTTTTTTGGGGTGCAGGAGCAACACCTAAGTTAGTTCTCCAACTGATGAACATCAAAGGACTTAGTATTGCTCATGTGAAGAGCCATCTACAGGTTAGTGTAATCATTAAGTACAGCTTGACAAATTTGATTTTGATTTCATATATTGATTTGTTTGTTAATTCTCCATATCTGTCTTCTTCCCTTTCTGGGTTCTTATTAGATGTACAGAAGCAAGAAGATTGATGACACAGGCCAAGGTAAAGATGATCGATTTCTTCACTCTCTTATTTTTCAAAATTTTCAATTGGGTTTGAAGCAGCCAAGTTAATTTCTTTTAGATGAGCAGTTATAGGTGATCATAGGCATCTTGTGGAAAGCAGTGGAGATCGAAATATTTACAACCTAAGCCAAATTCCTATGCTGCAAGGATATAAGCAAACTCACGTCTCCAGGTTTATTTACAGTACTACTGAACTTGTTTGTCTTGTTTTTTCTTGGTCAATTAAATGTGGTAGTAATTAATGACAAAATTTTCTCATTTTCCAAGGTATGGAGATGCTTCTTGGAGTGCTCGCGAATATTTTATGCATAGTTCTCGAATAGGCCAGAGTTTGATCCCGGAAACTAGAAATCGGACTAACTACACATTCCACGCAAATGCACAACCGAAGATTACTTGGACAACACTAGAAATGAAGGATGATTTGAGATCAAGAAATCGCAGCGACCGATACAGCAGGATCGAGCCACAATCAAGAGATTTCAAAGCAACAACTAGTACAAATCTGCAGGAGTACTGGAAGACTTTGAAGAGAAAGGCGAGTGATAGCGACCTCGACTTGGATCTGTCATTGAAGCTAACAAGAAGTAGTGTTGAGGAAGAAAGAAAGCCAGGACTATTGAAGGAAGGTGAAGTAGACAGTACTGAATTGTCTTTGTCTTTATTCTCATCATCATCTTCTTCGCCCTCCTCGTTTAGCAGAATAAATAAGGGAAGAAGGGATGAGCAAGCGAAGAGGGTAAGTACTCTGGATCTGACTATATGAATAAGACAATTCTAAGTGAGATCTTGAGGTACTTGCTCCAAATCAATTAAGATAATTTGCATGCACTAAATCATATATATATATATAATTATATATATACTTGTCTTCTACAAATTAATGCCATGCCACTGCTATTAATTTCTTTCCTAGTTTGTTTTTTCTATTGTTTGCATTATATGTAGGTTCAAATTGTATCTTTTTGGGTACCGGAAAATAAAAAAATAAAAAATTCCCATCGCAAAAACCCTACGACGGATATTCTGTAAAATATTGAGAAGATAATAATATGTTATAAATTTACAACACAGTTGGATTTGTAGTTCCAAAGACTAGAGAATATATATATGTGTGTGCGTTCGTGGACATTCAAATTAAACCTTGCTTAATTGCTCTGGCGATTTTCAAAGAAAAACATTATTATATTTAGTTTGGATAATCATCAAAAGATTGAATCTATAATTAAATTTGCGTATGGCACCTATATCTGTAATAGAAGGCATTACCAGGTCACCATATACAATCTATGCATTAGGAGTATATATGTTATAATATTAAATATTATGCTTAATTCATTGGTCGTACCCTAATAGATTGGATGGTTTGCTATTGAAAGACATTTCCAGATTAATTTATATTTCCATTATTGCATCTCGTGATTAATTTTAACCAGTTACGGTTTAAACTTTAATTAAATTCACCCAATCCAATAACAACCCCCATACAGTAGAGTAGACAAACAAAAGTTTTTCCATGTTGGCCCTCTTGGCCCAACAAAAGTTCATTTAACCAGAAACAATATCTGCTTCAAAGGCCCATTCTGTTTCGTGAATGATGATCAGAGCAGACGATCACAGGACGTTTTCGATCAAAAGTTGCACAAGAATACAAGATATTCCCAAGTCATTTTTGTGGCAGTCGATCAAATTCCATTCTTATCATAATGCTTCAAAAGAACATCCCTCCGTCACCAAAAGTTGCATCAACTTTGGCAACATGTTCGTTCATCTTTGACCATTCACTTTCTTGAATAGGTATGCGTATATCTAGGAATCGAGGGTAAAAACTTTGCGACATTTTTATAATCAACAGATATCCAACCAATTGGAAAAGTCTCACCCAAAATTTTAGAATAAAGTACATATATCATCTCTCACATTTAATGGAAAGACACACTCAATCACGTTTGAGAAAGAAAAAAAACGAATCTCTCTCACGTTTGGGAAAAAGACAGATACCCACTTAATGCCTTCAAAAGTTAAAGTTTATTTTAGATTTATAATCGTTTATCTGAAATTATCCGCATCTTTTAAGCTATATCATGAATAATTAGTTCAGTTGTTCATGGTATTTTAGATTCGATAATTTTGACTAGGTTGATTTACTTTGAATTGAGACCAATTTTCAATTTGTATATGTATTCCTGCAGTTAAAACCAAGGGTAAAAGTATCATTTGTTGTAGTAGAGACCTTCTTTTCTCAATATATAGAGGACAAGTAATGATGTAGTGTGGCAATTAATTTGAGAGAGATGCAAGAATATATGAGTCTCACAGGAGGGGATTGTAGCAGCCCAAATCTCCGAACTGTTGCAGAGCGACTTCAATTTTACAACCCAAGTAGTCTGAACTTCAAACTAGAGATCAGCAATTGTGATAATATGTTTGGCTCAGAGTGTCAAATGGAGTGTAATAAGGTCAGAAATGAAGCTTGTGGTTGTGTAGAGTGGAGTGACAGAACAGCTGCTGTGTTGATCTGCCTCTACCAAGGGCTTGAAGGCGAGCTACGTGTACTTCTTACAAAAAGATCTATGAAATTGTCTTCTTATCCGGGTACATGAAAAAAAATGCAAGAATTTTTGTTATTGAGTATTCAAATGTGTTTTTCAGTTTAGAGTTACATTATATGTATTTGTCTATGAAGGAGATGTATCATTGCCTGGTGGAAAGATGGAGAAAGGAGATGCAGATTATTCTGCTACAGCATTAAGAGAAGCCGTGGAAGAGATTGGCCTAAATCTTTCCGTTTCTTTCTCCTTTTTTTTAAACCAGGAAATCCCAACCCAACAGCCACTTTGTGACTCTCCAAACACGGGTCTGACACCACAACCCCCGCTTCAAGCTGCCAAGCGTTATGTCCTAAGTCGAAGTCCAGTGCGGGAATTGGCCTTAGCCCTAGGGCTCTTGAGTGTCGAATGCCTGGCCTCAAACGCCACGCAAATGTTTTAACTATTAAGCCCGACGAGATAACCAACTAGATTAATGCCAAGTTGTTAATCAAGATTTCCAACTCTATTCAATTAGTTATGCTTTTTAGATTTTAACACATTCCCCATGACATGTTAACATTTCAGCACCAATTAAGGGCTGTGCCTGTGGTAGGCCTTCCTGACAGGGTGGAAGAATTCAGGCGGCTGCTTAACACTGATGAAGTTGATGCAATTAATTTTGATGTCCCCATGGAGATATTCCTCAATGAAGATAATCATAGATGTGAAGAGAAGGAATGGAAATATAATCTCCATCATTTTTTACTATGAATCGGAAATCGGAACAAGGGAGTTTTCTCATTTGGGGTTTAACAGCAAACATTTTTATTCGCGTTTCGTCTCTCATCTATCAGAGATCTCCATGTTTTGATCAAGATCTCTCTAACTTTCAGCAACTGCGAAGAGCTCTGAATTATCAATACAGCTGAGGGCTCGTTTGATTTGCAAATTTATAGATGAAAATGGAAAGATAATTCCAAAAAAAATTTACTTGTTGTTGGGCGTTATTTTTCCTTGCTAATGTGTTGATCCCTCTGTCATACTACAATGAAATAATGCTTAGATTGCTGAAATATTATATATATATATATAGTTTAAAATATTATACAGACATTTAAAATACATAGTTGTGTAACACGGTAGCAATTGTGTTTTTCAAAAGGCTATTATAGATATTTAATTAAAAATAAGTGAGGATTCTCTATTCTTATGGATGATTCATCCCTTTTTAAGAGGAAATGAGAGAATTCATACTTTTGGAGGAATCCGACTTTTTTTCGAACTCTAGATTTCAAGGATTCCACTAACCAAGAATCATTGACAACAACAAAAAAAGATTGTTCCTAAAAAGTTGGATTCCGCAAACCAAACTACACTTGAATTCTAGTACTGATGGTTAGGCTTTGTGCTTGTCACTGTAAAACTAACACTTTTTAACTTATAATAACCGTAACGTTATTGGTCAAATTTGGATGTCATTAACAGTGGATAGCAAGGCAAGATGTGGCTTGTGTCGTTATTCTATGCATAATAATTAGAGTATTATCGTTTTCGCTAAAAGAAAATGCAAGGAATGTCTAGTCAAACCACGAGCACACATCACGTGCTTAGATAATCAACCTTGACAAATCACATATATATTTACATAGCCGTCGGAGAACCACACCCCAAGTTCGACGTTGGACAAATAACAAGATTGAAGTATGATTTATATGAAATGGAGGCGGCCCAACTCGATGTCTTAAGCATTTGGGTTAACCGTCCTTCCTGGAAAGGAAAAAATTGAAAGGCTTCCCACCTACCTCTGATTACGCAACCAACATGACAAGTGGATTAACAGGTCACGGGAGCTTGAATACTCAATGATAGCAAATTGGGAGTAGTTAGCTTGGTCAGAGGCTATGGCAGATTCGGAGCAGTTTAATGGTGGACCAAGGTCTGCAAATTTGTAGTAGTTTACTTTCATGGGGCCCTTTACAGCGGGGTCAAAGTCTATGCGTTCATATGTCCGGTCTTAAAAGACTATTCTCAATTAATACATTTCAAAGTTGTTGGAAGGGTAAGAAGAATTGAAATGTATGATGCGTACGCACAAGGACAATTAAGACTCCACTTGCATATGAATTCTCATTTCCACTCTAAAACAATGGAGAAACCCCAGAGAGTAAGACTAACATATTACATATAGGCCTAAGAGAAACTACAGCACCCGCCTTAATCAGAACTAGTTGAGCCATGGCCACCTCCACAGCCTACCTACCAGACCTCCCTGCAGTCCCTGCATGGCTAAACAAAGGAGACAACGCATGGCAGATGACAGCATCGACTCTTGTTTCTCTCCAGAGCATGCCAGGCCTTGTCATCCTCTATGCAAGCATGGTGAAGAAAAAATGGGCAGTGAATTCAGCCTTCATGGCCCTATATGCCTTTGCAGCCTGCCTTCTTTGTTGGGTCCTTCTATGCTACCGGATGGCCTTTGGTGATCAACTCTTGCCGTTTTGGGGAAAGGGTGCTCCGGCTTTGGGCCAGAAGTATCTTACCGAACAAGCTAAAATTCCTGAAAGTAGGCATGAAGTTGATTCTGGTCAATTCGAGTCGACTGAGCCGTTGTATCCGATGGCCACGCTCGTGTATTTCCAATTCACCTTTGCTGCCATAACACTGATCTTGCTAGCTGGGTCCGTTCTTGGCCGCATGAATATCAGGGCCTGGATGGCTTTTGTCCCTCTCTGGCTCACATTTTCTTACACTGTTGGTGCTTTCAGTCTGTGGGGCGGTGGATTTCTCTATCACTGGGGTGTCATCGATTACTCTGGCGGTTATGTCATCCACCTCTCCTCTGGAATCGCTGGATTCACCGCTGCATATTGGGTACTAACAAATTCAGTTCACAAAAAACTCTGTTTTACAATTGTGTCTGTTCATACAAGCAGTTTTCTAATACAATATATTTGGGATTCTTTCATGTGACAACAGGTTGGACCGAGGCTGAAGAGCGATAGAGAGAGGTTTCCACCAAACAATGTGTTGCTTATGCTTGCTGGTGCAGGACTTTTGTGGATGGGATGGTCAGGTTTCAATGGAGGTGCCCCATATGCAGCAAATATTGCTTCCCCTATAGCAGTTTTAAACACTAATGTAAGTGCAGCAACTAGCCTTCTTGTATGGACAACTCTTGATGTGATCTTCTTCGGCAAACCATCGGTGATCGGAGCCATTCAAGGCATGATGACAGGCCTTGTTTGCATCACCCCTGGAGCAGGTATGAAAACTTGATATAAAAAATGGTACTATTGCAATGGCGGCCACTGAAATGTGAAAGTGAGTTTTTGTGATTCTTTGTTGCAGGGTTGGTGCAATCGTGGGCGGCTATAGTGATGGGAATACTCGGTGGTAGCGTTCCATGGGTCTCAATGATGGTTCTTCACAAGAAGTCCACTCTTCTACAACAGGTAGATCACTCTAATTGGTCTTCTTTTGGGTGGAGGAAGATTCTTTATTATAAACTTCACATGAATCTAGATTTGAAGTTTGACTAAGGGGTCCTGCTTGGCTGCTAATTGCAATAATTCTTTCCATGACCCCATCTACTGCAGAAAAGTTTGACCCTAGAATAACAAGAAAGAATGAAAGATGACAAGAAAAGGAATATATAACAAAAGGTCCTAATTTGCTCTAAATTTTGTGATTTTAGGTGGATGACACCCTAGGTGTATTTCACACCCATGCTGTGGCAGGGCTGATGGGTGGTCTAGTTACAGGGCTCTTAGCAGAGCCAGAACTCTGCGACCTTGTTCTACCGGAGAGGACAAGAGGTGCATTTTATGGGGGAAACGGTGGGAAGCAACTGTTGAAGCAATTGGTAGGAGCCTTGTTTATCATTGCTTGGAACATAGTTTCAACGACAATAATTCTTCTAGCTATAAGGTTGTTCATGCCATTGAGAATGCCGGAGGAGCAGCTTGCGATAGGAGACGATGCCGTACACGGAGAGGAAGCTTATGCACTTTGGGGTGACGGGGAAAAGTATGACCCAACCAGGCATGATTGGCAAACCTCACTAGATCCAGAGCAAACAGCACAATCACCCTACGTGAATGGTGCAAGAGGTGTAACTATCAGTTTGTAAATGAGACTCTGTAAACACAGGCAGCACTTGCATTGTATCATAGAACGAGACTGTGATGTACTCGGATATTAGACTTACTGCTGTCAAAGTAGAATTTTGATAATCTAAGAGTGACATTCAATATTGACACCCAGAAAAAGGATGTGGTCTCTCTGGAAAATACAGCTAAAATTCTCAACCAATTGGCGGGAAGTCATGGTGCAGCTCAAATCCAACATCCCATGAGCAAGTAAATTGTCAATACCCCTTCACATACCTAAAAAGAAGCTAAGAGCACTAACCGTGATCACATAGATAATCAACAGATTTCACAAAATAAGGCACCAATGTCTATTAATCATTGAATTATGCAATGCCTGATTCAATTGTACCAAGAAAACAAGGACATCCTTACATTGATAACAATATAGCTTAGGAGTTCTGTAACCAAACAGTACCTTTTCATATGTATGAACTAATCAAACTGTTCCCAGTCCTGAGAAAGTGTTGTTGATGATGACACAGGAGGTGGGGGATTTAAGCTTCCCACTCCAGAGTCGAAGGTCTCCCATTGGGTTGTCACAGATGTAGTATTGCCAGATGGCCTGGAATTTCTCACCTTTAGATCATCCAGTGTGTCTTGGAACTGCTGGACACGGCGTACCTGTGCAATGGAAAAAATTATTCAAAATTTGTGAGAGGGCAATACATATGCCCATAGGTTTTACTCAAGTGAGTTTACACAAATAATACACACAAATAAATATATTGTAGATGCATGCAGCCTTATGAGATCGTAAGTGCAAATTTATTTAAAAGAAAGAAAATAATTACACATGTCCAATGTAGTTATCCCTCGGAGTTGAATGTTCTTTTTCTTAATGATATCAGTCCTAGAATATATTAGAAAGATTTGTTATAGAGTTGATAGTACCATTAATATGTATAGATAGCAAAGTTTAACGCAAGGAAATGCTAACCTCAGCTTTTCGCTGAATTTTTGCTTCCCCTTCAGCCTCAATAGTATCCAATTGCAGCAACTGCCTCATAAGCAATTCTGATGATACAACAAATTCTTCATCCGCAACCTTGGTACCACCATTCACAACTACTTCCAAGGCAGACACCTGTAAAAGAGAAAATTTTCAATGAATACAGGAGGAATCCAGTAAGTTGCATTAAACAGTAGCAAGAAACCCATGGACTTTTTACCCTATCCGAGATCTTGTCAACCTCTTCTCTAACTCCAGCAACTGCTTCAAAGGCTTTAGACATATCAGCATTTTGTTTCATCTCTTCAGCCTTCTTTTCTTCGCTTGCTTTAGACATCTCAGCATTTTGTTTCGCCCCTTCAGCCTTCTTTTCTGCGCTTGCCTTAGAAATGTCAACATTTTGATTTACCTCCTCAACCATGTTCTCTTTGCTTGCTGGCTCCTCCATAAGTAAAATCTTTGCCTTCTCTTTGACGCCTGCCTCGTGCAAATGCTCTGAGTCATCTTTTGCCTGCCCCCGAAAAAATAACTTTTGTTTTCTGGGTTGAAGTCCAGTTATATTTTCAATAACATTTTTTACGTGACCTGTAATAAAATTTCCAATTAAAGCAATCACCAAAATCATAATTACTCTATGCTAGGCATTTTACAAAGGAGGGGTTGGGTTTTTGAGTATAAATTCTTGTTTGGAAAACTAGTAAGATTCAAAGAGTTCACTAAAAATTTTATTAAAAAAATTTCTATAATGTCCTTATTAAAAGGTGAACATCCCTGAACCATTCAAAATGAGGGGCTCAAATTTGGAGCGAACCCCTCCGAACCCACATCATAGTTCTGCTGAGCACAGCCTTTTAGATAATGTTTATGCTCAAGAGCAACAACATTAACTCCAATCTTCTAAAAAAATTCTATAACAAAAGACGAGCACAATAAAAAATGCATCAGTTTTTCAAGGTTAAGTCAAGTCAGTATCACAAAAGGAAAAGCAAGAAAGCAAAAATACATCTGATATTAAAAATGTCTAGCTCCATATGTGTTTCTGCTCGAAAGTTTGTGTTAATCCCCATAATTTTTTCAGTCACAAGGAAAATGGTATTGATCAAACATTATCAATAGAATCCTTTTCTCCACGTGCTTGATAGGCACAATGAAGAAAAATTTCCCACGCATCAACGTGAAAAAAAGGGGCAGAGAAATTTTTTTCAATCAATCCACTTTGCTGGCTGGTTGGACAAAGATCCAATACTTTTTCACTCTCTCCAGCACGACAAAACAAAGTATCTCCCATCACATTTTTAGAGAACAAAACGAAGAAGTAGAAATTGATAATTTTCATGAAACACCAAAGTGCCTGAACATCAACGACAGGCTTAATACCAGACTACCAGTAACACTATGACATAAAAGCAAAATTCGATCAAAATCCAGGCAACAAGAAGCAATTTCTGGTATCTACCAAATTCCATTTGAAAAAGAAGACACAAAAAGACGATATCCGCGTTAAAGGAATTTATCAATCCAAATAAGGATTTGTCATGTTACTGTACTATTCAATCAAATCCCCATATAGGGCTTATTTACGTGATAATCTAAAATTTGACAGACGAGAAGAAGAACCGAAATCCTGGAAAAAAGAAAGGAAATTTACCAAAAGTAGATTGAGCAGGGACAGAGACCTCATACAGGGCCGGGCCATGAGAGACGTTTAGTTTGATCGGAGGCACAACGGCACCATCGCCACCGTTTTGATGTTGATTGTGGGGATCATCGTCCCTCCTTTGTACCAGCATCCCTCCAGGCCTGACCTCCCACTCGAATTCCTCTTCACTCATTCTGCTCTTCGAATCAACTCCGAATTTTGCATAATCTAAAATGTTAAAATTTCAACGGTTTATCGCTATTAACTTATTAGTTGACTACTGATTTAACTTCTGCAGTACTCAGGTAAGAAGATTCGGGATAGATCGCTAGAGATGCGGGAATGGATCAGACACCGGAAGAAAGTATTTACCGGTTACAAAATTTTGTGGTTGATACTTGGCACCGTCTAGGTTTCTCTGAAACGACGACGTTTTCTTTTCTGTGGCGATTAGAAATGTAAGGTGCCCCGGCTCCGTAACGTCCACGGGTGGCCCGAGGGATTATTGGGCCGTGCAGGCCCCAGTCGGCGTCTTCTAGATTCGCGAGTCATGCCGGCTTGGCCCGTGAATCTGTAAAGTGTAAACATAAGAGCCGAGCCTTTTATTTATTTATTTATTAATTAATTCCCATGGTGAATTGATTTATGATCGTAGTCTCGTAGAAACATTGTTTATTATTATTTTTAATCTAATTTTACTAAAGGAAATTGACTTATCTTCCAGTTTTGTTTTGTGGACAGGGCCTCTCAATCTCTTGGCAGTTAAAGGCCGCCGTCAAAGGCCCCAATTTTTTTAAAATTTTTGAACACTAATACATATATGTAGTGTAATGATATGATAAATGTTTGTTGAAAATTTAAAAAATTGTCTCTTCTTTTCTTTTCTTTTCTTTTCCTTTTTATTAAATAGCAATTAAAACAACTCAATTACAAAAATTATGATTAAAAGTGATGTACAAGTAGTAAGAACACAATAGAGTGTTTAAAGATGGGAGATTTTAGGTGTTTAATTAAGTGAATTTAGAAAACTCTTGAATGTCAATAGCGTTCATTGATTATATATTATTTCGGAAGCGCTAATTGATTATAAATTATTTCTGAAATTTTTTCCCAACGCAGCCTTATAGCATAACACTCTTTAAAAAACTCGCTAAAGAATATAATGTTTATGAGTACACCAAAAATTTTATTTTTCCCAAATTTTGCAAAGGAACCTCAACAATCCAATCACAAAAACACCTAATTTATATCCAACCATGAGAGATCGAATGACCAACAAAGATACAGTGCCTCCGAGAATGACATACAAAGAATCCACCACAGTTCCAAGAATAGCATGTGGATAGATAAAGGAATTGATTGGACAATCAAGTTCAGATCAGATCTAGATGCTTATATAATATTCGAGAGCAAGCAATAGAGATGAAGAGGAACAAGTTGCATGCTTTGTTTCAAGGATTAAAAGCCCAGGAGAGACTGAAACGTAAATCTCTCAAACCCTTGTTGAATTATACATACTAATTGATCGAATCCTTACAAATCAAATGCTCGCAAAATCTCACTGATTTTGTTCACAAAAAACAACAAAAAGAAAACAGAGTGAAAGGAAATAACACATTACCAGTTACAGCGGTCTTACAGAGCATATGATAAGTCCAAAATCATGAGTTTCAGATGCCCAGGATAAGAGTTCAATGAATATTCTTCTTCTAATGCATGGTTCAAGCATAGCGCCGTGGAGTTTGTAGCAGGATATCAATGCAACCAACGTACTGAGCCGACTTTTTAATGAGTGTGCCTTTATTCATTCTCGCAGGGAAACAAATGTAGTGGCGGATAGCCTTGCTAAGGCTGGTGTTTCTCGGTCTGCTGATTTAGTTGCTTGGCTTTAATTCTGTTTGTTTCTTGTTCTTGATCTCCTTCTTTGGTTCTTCTTCCTGAAGGCTTTGTTGAAGGTTTCCTCTCTTTTTTATGTCTGTTCTATCTTCATGGGGCATTGCGTCTCTATCAAAAAAAAAACATGCCCCATCCCATTCATTCAACGCTGCAGCCACCGAGTCAATCGTCTCAATATTCAAATGATTAGTTGGTTCGTCCAGAGAGAAGATGGATTGTTTTATAGTTTATACCCGTTGCCAACAACAGAGTGAAGTTTGACTATGATTTGCTCTTTTACATCCGAGAATAACATAATGAAGTTTGACTATAGTTTGCTCTTCTGCATCCGAGAATTGCCCGTGCTTAATTTGACTATGAATTGCTCTTGTGCATCATATAAAATGAGAAAGGTGGAATAAAAATGGTAAGACACTAGACACAATGGAGTGTTTAAATACAGAAGGTTTTGAATATTTAATATAAAAAAAATAGAAAACTCTGAAATGTTGATAAAGCCCAGTTAGAGAATCTCATATCGAGAAAATTATTCACATGAAGTGCTTTATTATATAATATTCTTCCCCTCTAAAAGACATGAGCCTTTTAGAGAGGTGAATTTGGTCATTTAACAAACTCATCAATTATTTTTCCGGTGAAAAGCAAAAAAAACAATTACATTATTCTTGTTAATTAGGAGAATAAAAAAAGTTGCACATTATTCACAAGACGTCATAGTACTTGAGAGGACTAAAAGTCACTAAACAAGCCAAAGGTTTTAACATCCAAACTAATACACCATTAAGATTTAAAAATAGGCCATTAAGACCGCTTCCCCCAGCACATGACCTTCAATTGTCTCCAACACCTTCTCCTTCGTAACCTGCATCCAATCAAGCCACTAAAAATGCCTCATTATATATGAATGTAGGTAAACAAACTGACATCTACCTAGATAAATTATTGTTTGGTTTCTCGCTTTTGTGACTATTTAGCGATAACTCATTGCAATTGCGAAAGTTCGTATGTTCAAATAGCATGGTGTCATTTTTCGAAATTGCATAAATATGTCATTGCTCAGCTTGTGTATGCACTGCCCATTATATATCATTTTGGGCCTAAGCTCTTATCTAAATTAGACTCTAGGATTGTGCCTACTACCCACCGCCTTGAGTGGGCTACATTTCTTCGCTATAAATTTCACCCATGACATGACATGATGGTTGGAAGTCGAATAATCACTGTATGGTGATCTCCTAATAAAACCATAAAAACATAAAAAATTTGCAGAGACGAGATTGATAAAGTAATTGGAATCAATGTGCTTGTAACAACCATCCCGACTTGTAGCGAATTACTTGTAATTCAAAAGCAAGTGCTCTACTTTTATTTTTATCTCTTAATGTATATAGAGGATTCTACTATTGCAATTTTTGCAACCGCCTTGGCAAGTGAAGTAATTGTCCCATTAATTTTTCAATCATAAAAATGGTTCAATCATTGGACTAAACGAAACCTAACCACATGAAGAAGGTGCACGTACCTTGTTGCCAAAGTGCAATTCATCGTCCAGAGCATAGAGCCTGAACTCGAACCGGTGTCCATGCGATGGCAGCTTGGGTCCGCGCCACCCGGGGACTTTCCAGTCATTGTTGCCTTCCTTGATCCCAGCATAATCACCACTCAACTCCTCTTCTTTACCGGAAAACCCCTCAGGGAGTCCCTTCAAGGTAGGTTTTATGTTAACCACCGCCCAGTGGGTCCATGGCAAGATCGGACCACTTGGGTCAGGTGCGTCAATGTCCTGAACCACCAAGGCCAGGCTCTTGGTCCTTTCTGGCAGATTGTACCACTCTAGTGGTGGAGATATGTTCTTTTTTGCACCTTGACCTTCCATTGTGAAATGCCTTGGTAGCCTCCCTTGGTTGTCTATTGCCGGCGATACCAACCTGAATTCCTCGCTCGCCATCGCCAAAGAAAGGTTGATTGATTTCTTAATCTTCAATTAGCCAAAATTTCAACTTCACCAAATTTTTTATATGTGTGGACGGTTTATATACAGATAGATATTATCGGGTACAAATAAAAGAAACTAAGAAAAAGATTATCGCGCTGGTAGGTGGATGGTACGTGGAGGAAGAAGTTTCCTGTTGCCTATAGAAGGAGCCAGGTGGACAGAGCGAGGACACTGGAAAGGACAGGTGGAGATCGACGGAGACTTGTAGGGCCAATGGTGGAAAAAAACACTTCTCGATTGTACTTCAGTAATCTGTACGACGCAAGAAGATCCATAGCACAATCCTGGGCCATATGGCCCATATCTAACTTAGGCCTTAGAGCACTAGACAAGACCGGGCTTGGACAATTATTGATAACTAATTCCGATCGCAAGGCTAGCCCAAACCCACAAATAATGCATGGAGCAAATAAAAATAATGCATCAACGCATTTGTGTGGACAAGATGGCCAACATAATTAGGGATGGCAAAATTTAGTCCGTCCTAATGAATGATTTATCTTAACTGCATTAAATCAAATTTGAACATAAATTTTATATCTGAAATTTCGATCTAAATACAAAAAATTTGTCTGATTTAAAATCGGGTTAAGGTCTAAATACAAATATGTTGATCGAATTAGTTGTCCAAATTTTAACTCGGATTGTATTTGTTCGATTTACTTGTCCAAATTTAAATCCATTCAGATATGATCAATTAAGTATGTTTGAAAATTTTAATCAATCCGAATCCGATCATACAAATATCTTATAAGCACCCCATCTTATCCGACCCAAACCCGAATTTTTGGCACCCTGCAACATACTACCCTTTTAATGACAAAAATTATATAAAGCGAGTGATCAGGAGGGAAGGAAACAAGGCAACAGATGTTTCGTAACGTTTTTGTTACTCAATAACCGGAAAAAACAGTAACATCTAGTTGTAACTGTTTTCACCATAAACAGTAAAAAAAACAGTGCCTGTTTTCCATATACAGTAACTTACAAGCAACAGTACAATCTACACACTTTTGACTTCTTAAGCTATAGCTATGTGTGCATTATTACGTCAAGCGAGTAAAACTTTAATCTGATAAATTTAGAAAACGAAAACTTTCTAGTTGATTTTTTCATAGACTTATCTAACCCATCCAAATTTTTGGGATAAATAGTCGTATGAAGATGATATTTGTGCATCATTATGGACCATATATAGAAAAGTTAGCTCATCTGATCACATAAATTTCAAAAATAAATACTTGTATAGTTTTATCAGTAACCATGCATAGAAAAGTTACCATATCTGTGGGTACCAAAACCTGAACATATTTTACATCAAACAGCTAGCTTATCTGAAGCTTACCTAATTCCTGTCCCAGCAGTACTGTTTATACGTTTTTTCTTATGTTTTTTTTGCACTATTAACCAGCTATATAACTAGCTAGTCTGCTCATCAGAAGCTTCGATAGAGTTGTTAGATATTTTATATGTTTTACGCAAAACAATGATGTTTCAGCAGGAACTTCAGATACATAGCTGAAGACTGATGTGGTGTTGACGAGGGAAAAAGCATGATTTGAGAAGACAAAGAAAGCAGTTTATTTTGGTGAGCAAGTAAGAATAATTAGGGTTCTACCTACCCCCAACGTGAAAAAAACCGGGAATACAGGTGCATTTTCATTTCTCTAGGTACTATTGATTTTTTTAATTTATCATTCGGAGCTCATGTATAGCCTAGCCTGCACCTGCTCTTGTTGCTTAATATGAGGATCACCATCATTTTCGCTTATGTGTTTTGATCGAAATTATAAGTTCAAGCGGTATTTTTTTGTTATAAATATAAATTAAATTCATATAAAAAGAGAAAAGAGACATGCATTGAATATTTGGAATATTTCGATCGAAACACAATCATGATTTTTTTAAAAGTGTCATAAATAAATTTACAATCGAGTCCCCTGTAAAAAATTTACATCAGACATGATAATCCTTGAACTGGTACTCTCCATGAAGACATTTCACATTTTGATCGAACTCACAAAAAATTCCATTATTTCACTGTAAGTGTGGTTGAATGAAGTGCATGTAGCTGGTTTTAGAAAGAATGGACTAAATATAATCCTACTACACCTTGAGGACTCAATTGGACTATATATATATAATCCTAGTACAGTTTGAGTGATTTGAGTCTTCTACTACACATTCTTTGTTCTCACCAAAAACTTACTTATTGGTTTGTTTTTGTTCAATTTTCTCTTCTTACTTTGCCCTGTCAAAAAATCGACACTTTCATATGAAAAGTAATTAATGTGGGGATCATGTTACTCTTTAAACCGCACTTTAGTTAGAATCCAGGATCTGTGGAACCAGTGTTGCTCCTAAATTCTCTTGAAAAGAAGAGCTGAGACAAGTCTCCTTATCGAGCTCCTTTTTCTTTCTTTTAAGGTAGTAATTGGAGGAAATAGTAGTACGCAATCTCCTTTATAAAACATACAGTGTCCAACCTATGGAGAAAAAGGCATCAATCGTACACTAAAAATCCCGGCAAAACCAATTTAGTCCTTTATATTTAGACCCACCTGCACCAATGATACATCCACTTCGATTTCAGAGAGAGCCAGGACCCCCACACACATATGACCAAACTTACACACAAAACCGGTCAACCCAAATGGTCCCTCTTTTTCTCTAGTGGGTCACACAAATATACGAGATACGTCACAAAAGCTCAAGCAAAACTAAAGTGAGACTGAAAAAAGTGAAAATCTTTGCGTGGGTTACTCTCCTTGCTGGCCTAGGCACCTACGATAGACATGCACCCATATCTTGCGCCAAAGATTGGCTGACTCGTATGATGAATAAACTAAAACCTGATACAGATTCGGTAGCAAGCTAGTGCATTTTTTGATGGAGTTTTATTAAGACAGCAATTTTTTTATTTATGTTTGAATCAACAAAACATTAAATTAGTCTTATTTTTTACATTCGTTTAACTAATGAATCAACATATTCAAATAGACTCCTATATGCCATTCATTTGATAGATTCAAATAGACTCGTATATATATTCGTTTGACGAATCAACATATTTAAAATTAAATAGACTTATTTATACCTGGCATCAGTATGTTTGAGTAATCCTTCTTCTCACCACATTACCTACTACATCAAAACCCAACACAACACATTCCCTATAAATAAGTCACATGACCAACGGCCCCTACCAGAGCAAATTAAGCCTAAGTGCTTGATTGAGTTGGTCGAAATGGACTATTTGTTTTCATCAACAAACCCTACCTCATGTGGGTCTCCTTCAGTGACGACCAGGGAGAGGAAGACAAAGAGTAGTAATGGAAGCTGCGAGAAAGGTAACAAAGGAGGGGTGAAGCTATCAACTGATCCTCAAAGTGTGGCTGCCAGGGAAAGGAGGCACAGAATCAGTGACAGGTTCAAGATCTTGCAAAGCTTGGTTCCTGGTGGGACGAAGATGGACACGGTTTCCATGTTGGAAGAGGCCATTCACTATGTTAAGTTCTTGAAGACTCAGATTTGGATCCACCAAAACTTGATCATCAATAATAATGATGACCCGTCTCTCTATTTCAATGGTTTTCTTCCTCCACAACAAGAAGGTTATAGTTTGGATGACAACTTTATAGACTCACCGCTGCAACCTTCAATGTCATTACCTATCCAAGAAGACTATTCTTGCTTCGAAGGTGAAGATGCCATGCCATATGACCCATTTATGAATAACTAGCTAGTCGATCCCTATATATGCACCGGGCACGGAATGATCCATGTATGACTTAAAGAAGTGAATTGACTAGGTTTGTTGGTGTGGTTCTAGCCTTGTTGACAGCCTATTTTGGGACGATGTATTGGAACTCGCAAGGATGTGTATGTTACTGAATTTCGTAGTAATGGAAAGACTATAGTTATTGTTGTGTTACAGAGGGAAAAACGTGTCATTAATTTCTATATGAAGGAATATGTTTTGATAGCTTGGATTGAACATGTGTGGCAATTTTTTTGCAATCCAGATGAGTGTCGTCTTCTGTTGACATAGCAAGTGTCGCATTTTACGGAGAACACAAAGTGAGTTTCAATGGAACATCTGGTCCTGTAGCTCAGTTGGTTAGAGCGTTGGTCTTATGAGCCGAAGGTCGCGAGTTCGAGCCTCGCCCGGACCACAGAATAATATATTATTTTAAATAAATTTAATTTAATTTGATATGGATATTTCATATTTGTAAATGACTCAGTTGATGAACTCTTACATAACCAAAGGCTATCAGGCAATAGAAGACAGGCTCCTTACAGGCCCAATTCACAGCTTAGACCAATGTGCTGATTCCAGCCTGGGCCTTGGCCCTGGCCCATATAAATAAAGTCTCCCACTCTTCCTGTCGTTTAGGCTTTCAAACGTTTGCCGCTGCATTCTGCTGGTGCTCGCTCGGGCTCAATTTCAAACTTCAAATACAACTATGAGATGGAGAGAGGTAGTGACACTCACAATGTATTCGCAGATTTTCTTTGCGTGCTTTTTCCTATGAGAGTGCATGATTATATTGCGCGTTTTTATTTGAAGATAATGTGTTAGACGAAATTCCTGAACGAGAATTGATTGCGTCACTCTGCGAAGGTCCTAAGGCAGCAAAGCACTTTATACTGAAACCCAGTTCGTGATGTAGGAAAAATAGAAGCTCTTATTGAATAATTCTAGTTCTTCGGATTCAGTTTTCATCACCCCTCTTCCAGGGTTGATGCATTCAGTATATATATGTACAAAACAAGGCAAAAATACAAGGAGAGGAAAGGACTTTATAAGTTTCCCAGGGAAAGAGACGAGGAAGAGAACGGAAATGATGAAGAAAAATGCGGCGAGTCATGGCAAGTACAGTGTGGGTCATGAATGGCCTTTTTCCTTGTGATGTCAAGTTTTGTGCAGAACACACAATATCTCCCATTCGATTCTTCATCGTCACTTTCAGATTCTTCTTTATCATCATCAGAACTTTCATCTGGTTGAATCCTCCCATCATCAGCACCTGTGTACATCAACCCCAGCATTGGAAGGATCACCAGAAGGATTTTGTCAATGTTATCATCAACCCCTTTACTTGCTTTCTTGCAGAGCATTAAGGGAGCCACAACCACTGCTGCCCCAACCCCAGACCCCAGTCCAATGGCAATGAACCGCCAATCAAAGTTATCTCTTGAATCTTCATGTTGAATTTCTGGGCCAGGAGGTGTTACCTTGGCGGTGTTGCAGTTTTTGGACAGGGGAACCCCACACAGTTCTCGGTTGCCTTCATAGGAATTATTCTCAAATGTGTTAAATTGAGCACCATTTGGGATACGTCCTTCCAGTTGATTGTATGAGAGATTCAGGACTGAAAGGAAAGTCAAGTGTCTCAGCTGCTGCGGAATCACCCCCTTCAGGTAGTTCTGAGAGAGGTCTAAGGACTCAAGAACCTGCAAGTTCTCCAAAGATGATGGAATTGGGCCTGTTAGAGCATTTTGTGACAAGTTGAGTAATCTAAGAGCTGTGAGTTCTCCAATCACATCTGGCACTGGCCCCTGAAACTTGTTGCATGAGAAGTCAATGGAGGTGAAGACAGTAAGGATCTTTACGAGCTTCAAATCTAGACCTTTTAAGTTAACCGTTACTGAATCCTGGTAGTAAAAGGAATTGAGCGGCAGGAACTGAAATTGGATATGATCCAACTTTGATTGTGCCTCATTTTTATCAAATATCATTGCCTTCCAGGTGGTTGTGCTTTTTTGTGATATGTTACCAGTAAAACTGTTGGAAGCCAGATCAACAATCTGGAGCATCGGCCAGCTGGCATTGTTCTCTTGGCAAACAATGTCGCCATAGAACTTGTTGAATCGCAGAACAAGGACACGCAAACTGGATATATTCTTCAACATGCACGGGAAGTTGTCATTTATCTGATTGTTCCCCAGGTCTAAAACCTCCAGCTTGGAACAATTGGCTATTGATTTTGGAAACTTCCCTTCTATTTGATTACCATTCAGATCCAAAGTTTGCAGAGCGCAATTTCTTGGAAACTCATCAGAAATACTCCCATGTAGACGGTTTTCCCTCAACTTTAGAACTACAGTAGTGTTGTTATTCTCGATTAGGCATGAGGGTACTGTCCCAGTCAAATCATTGTTAGACAAGTCCAGAACTTGAAGATAACCAACATCACATATGGACTCTGGTATAACTCCTGTGATCCTATTATTGGAAAGGGAGAAGAAATAAGCTTTAGAAAGGTAGTCGCCAATGTCCTCTGGAATGAAAGAAGAGAAGCTATTGCTTGAATAATCCACATAACTTGCAGACAGTGGAGGGTTTGGAATCTTGCCGGGGAGATTGTTGTTGTGGAGGTCCAGAACATAAAGGCTACGAAGGGAACTGAGAGAAGAATAAGGTTCTTGCAGTTCCACAAGAAAATTATGTGAAAGATTTAGATATTGAAGAGACTCATTAGCTGCTATCCAAATCCAACTGGGTATCACCCCAGTAATTTGATTGTCTGAAAGGTCCAAATTGCGTATTTTTTTTTGGTCCCTTAGATCAGGAAAAACTTTCAAACTACACGAAGCCAATTTCAGTGTGCCAATCTGGGGTAAGGAGGAAAAGTTGGAGTAGCTACCACTTGCATCTATTGATAAATTGTTGTATGAAAGGTCGATGCTAGTGAGATTACTCAGATTCCAAAGTCTAGCTAGCTGTGCAGAGCCACTGAACTTGTTAAAAGAAAGTAGAAGAAGATTTAGTCTCCTGAGTTCAAAAAGAGACATGGGAATTTGTCCTTCTAATCTGTTGTTACTCAGATCCAGGGTATCTAGTGAGGAGAAAGATGCATTTGAAAAGTCAGGGAAATGGCCGATGAATTGGTTGTGAGAAAGCTGAAGTTTCTGCAATGACGGCAATGTAAACAGAGAAGAAGGGATAGCCCCTTCTAGAGAATTGTTTCGAAAATCCACGTTGACGAGATTCAGAAGGCCTTGCCAGTGTGTGGAAGAAATCACACCTTTTAACTTGTTACGAGACAGATCTATATAGGTCAGATTCTTGGAGCCATGAAATGGTGGAATTGGACCAGTGAATGCATTGGATGAAAAATCCAGATAAACAAGTTGGGTGAGACTTGTCATTGAACTTGGAATTGGTCCACTGAAATTGCAACGAGCAAGCGCTATTCTTGACAAATTCCTATTTCTGCCAATCGATTCTGGTAATGTACCAGAAAAACTTGTGTCGCTGAGCACCAGGTTCTCTAATGATGCATTCTGAGGAAAAACTGGCAAAGAACCACGAAGGAATTTGTTGTTTGACAGGTCAAGAGTCTCTAGTGTTGGTACCTGGAATAGCTTGGCTGGAAATGTTCCATTCAATTCACAAAAGCTGAGATACAATGCTGTCAGATTGGAGAAATCAGCAAAGACTTCCGGACCAGTGGTTGACAGATCGTTCTGATTCAAGCGTATCACTGAGAGGAACCGTAACTTCGCAATGGAAGAGGCAATTGGTCCAGAAAGAGAACAACTAGACAAACTCAAAACTTGCAGCTTAAAAGGTGAAGTTGATAGAACCTGAAACCACTCCGTCCCTTGTGTAGATAGATCGATGCCATCAAGACGAAGGTCTCTCAGTTCTGTAAGATTTTGAACCAGAGTTGTAAGATCTGGATTTTCAAGCTTCAGTACACCTGATCCAAGCAACGGATTGCGGGATAAATCAAGAGTTACCAAGGTTTTCATGTGTGAAATATCAATTGGAATCTGTCCCACAAACCCAGCATTTGAGAGATTTAGGTAACTCAGATTCGTGAGCTTGTTGAACCCAGATGGAATCTCGGAGCTAAAACTGTTTTTACCCAAATTCAGCCTCTGCAAGAATTGGAGATCAAAGAGACTGCTTGAATTGTCAATCCCTCCAGAAATAGATTCACTGCTCAAGTTGAGACCAATAACACGACCATCTGATTCACAGCTTACGCCGTCCCAATTGCAACAGTCTTTGGTCTGATCCCAGTTCACCAGTTTCGCTGATCTAGCCCGATCAAGTACAAGACTGGCATTTAGTCTAAGCAGCAACGTTTTCTGATCACTTTGACATTGGCCATAAACCAAGACTGCATCAGACAAAACTATCACCAAGACTATCAAGAAAAACCATGACAAACAGAGGATTCTCATTGAAATTAAGCATCAGGTACACCCATGTAACAAAGAAAAGATGCACCGGTTAAGGCGTTTGTTGCTCTGGTGGAGGAGCTAAGACCCTTGAACAATACCAATTTTCAATAGGGTTTGTCACTCAAGTGTAGAAGAAGCAGAGCTGCAGAGGAGGCAGGGAATACAAGGGAAGGGTGGTCAGCAACATATCGAGCGTCAAAGTAATTGCGTGCGTTTGTATCTGAATTATTTGTTCCAACGCGCATAGTTGTAGGCCCTTGCGTCCTCATCTTTGGTGTAGTTTTTCAAACTTTCAGGCTTTCAAGAGAACTGTATACTCAAAATTTGCTCTCGAGTCACAAGTGATGGTCATTAAAACGTGCAGCTTAGACGAGAGTTTAGTTAGCAAAACTCGAGTTCGGCTCGGTTAAAACTTCATTTGATTTTTATTTTAGGAAAAAAATATTGTCAGGCTCGCAAAATAATTTATTTACAGCAGTCATTATCAGGGGATTCATTGTAAAAAAAATTATAACAGGACCCCTCTTTTCAGAATATATGGTAACAATATTTATAGAAATAATACTAGTTTTGGGTCATGACGGGATGTAAGGACCGTCTATCCGTCCGCCGATTGATCGACTGAGAGATGTAAACGTTAGTACATCACGCTCAAGGGTGAGAAAATTGTGGAATTTGTAAGCCAAATGAATTATTAAATGTGTGAACGCTTTGATAAGTCTGACTGCAGATTGATATTTGTTTGTTTGTTTGTTTTTTTAATGTTAAATTGAATGATACGAAAAGTTGACGCGGTCACTAATTGAGAATGCCATTTCCCATTTGTATGTTCTATATATATCCAAACTCACGATGGGCCATTTTTTGGATCCTACTAGCGTCGAGTTTTGTCAAACGACTTGACTTTGTACAATCCATTATAATACACTACAAGTGAATGTTCACAAATGATCTTTTTAAAAAAGTTTATTATAAAAATAATATGATAAAAAATAGGTATAGAAATTTAGCTTCTTACAAATTAAAATTTAACAGAGCAATGACAATAATTTTTGTTGGACTTGGGCTGGGTCGCCCATGTAGGCTAGACTCAGCCCAACCCATTTACTTAGGAGTTGAGGCAGTTGTCTTGGAGACAACTGCTCTTAACTGCCAATATACGTTAAACGTATATTGGCAAGAAGAAAAAGAAGCACTATTTTTTTTTCTTCCAAGAAAATTACTTCTCCAGTTCCTGAAACAAGAAATCAAGGGGGTTCGTACTGTGGAATCTATCTCGGTTCTAGTAATCGGAGTTACGAGTTGAAGCATTGAAACTTACCACGATCCTGTCAAATTTGTCGTACCGATCAAGAAACAAGTAAGTGTTTCTTCTTCCTATCGGATCTACAATGGTATCGGAGCAGAGGTTTATAGTATGTTTCATGCTTGATTGCGTGTTTTTTGTATGGTTAAATCGGATGAGAATACGTAATATACCATGATTTTCAATAAAAAACCGAAACTTTCTTCTGCATTTTGAGCAGTGTTATTTCATGTTTTGGTTTCGTATATGGTATGGTTGGAAAGCTCTCTGAACAAGCTTTCCAACGAGTATTTTTGCACATTTTTCTGACAAATGTATGAATTGTTATGATTTTTTGAAAATTCATGATCGAAATTGTTCTTGGATGAATTTTCTGGGTTATTTTTCTGGAAATTATGTGTTCTTGAACGGTTTCACTCTCAGATCAAGTTGTGGATACTTCAACCACAATATTAAAAGGTTTAAAAATTATTTGAAGTATCATGAATCATATCTGGAAGTTTTTTGGGTCAAGTTCGGAAAACTTTTTGCCGGAAAACATCCCGGGAAGGCGGCGCGTGATGATCACGCTCCAGGCGGAGCGCTCACGCGCCTTCCCCTTGGTCAACCGGGTCCTTTGACCCGGGTTTGACCTATCCATGTGCCCGGGTCGGTTTTGACCCAGGGGTTTGACCCGGTACGGGACCGCGGGTCGGGTCAGACCCGCGGTCCATTATTAAAAATACAATGGAGCGCCAGTTCATTTTTTTCAGATGAATTAATTTTTAATTTTCTAATTATTTATGATTTATCTGGAATTTTTTGGATTTCTGAAAAATTTTGTGCATGTAATAATTAACTAATTAATAAGTTAATTATTCTTTAATTGATTATTTGTGTATGTAGTGGTTACACGAGCACAAATCATTCATTTATTGGCATATAAGAAGAGTGCATCGCATACGATTGCTGAGCATATAGATTATATGTTTTATTGGATTCACAATTTGTGGCATCGTGATGTTCATGAGTTCTTTCTTGAGCAACAACTTGAGATTGTGCTCAATGCTCTACCGGATGGATGGGAGTTTGTTCGTCAGGCGTTGAAACCACGGTTGAGTTTCATTAACTTCAACACTCTCGCTGATGAGATACTGCTTGAGAGGGAGCGCTAGTATACCATTATGGGTATACGTCGAACAGGACGAAGCGCAAGGTCTCTAGAGCCTGCTGCTCGTTTTGTTCCATGGTATGAGGTGTATGAGCTTGGTGGACACAGTGATGAGGACACGGATGATGTGATTGGTGATCCTGATTATATACCTAGGATGTGATATGTAGTCTTTCTATTACAGTATCACATTGTACATATTTCCAGTACATATTTTCAGTACTTGCTTATGGATGTACATATTTGATGTTTTATTTAATTAAAAGCATGTTTCTTTTATGTAATTTATTAATTTAGTTACATTTAATAAGCATGTATGGAAATATTTAAGATAGTGGGAGGTTTTAGGTTGGTAGATTTATGAGATAAATCTTACCTAATAACCAAAATGTTGCGCATGTTTAAATTAAATAATAATAATTGGACTATGCTAACAGAAATTGATTGAATGTGTAACATTACTTTCGTTACTGTTGCATGTGTTAGATTATTATTAATTAATTTGGAAATTTATGGCGAAACATTGTTTAAATAATTTGAATTGTACAAAATCCTAATTTAAGTAATTGTCTCTATATATAGTTGAAATGGCTGCAACAAAGAGCATTGTCGCTGATTTGAACCATGGAGACAAACTGAATGAAAAGAATTACGATGTCTGGCATCGTAAGATTCAGTATCTCCTGGAAGAGCAAGACATGCTGGAATTAATTACACAACCCATGGCTGAACCTGAACAAGGCAACACTGCTCAACATAGGCGTGATATGGAAGCATATCAGGCCTATAAGCGCAAAGATCGTGTGGCTCGCATTTTGATGTTGAGCAGCATGAAGAATGATATAATGCTGCGCTTTGAGAGGTATCGTTCAGCTCAAGCAGTTTGGGATGCTGTTAAGCTCCAGTATGGTGGAACTTCAACAACAAGGTTGCGTCAGTTAACCCTCAAGTTCGATGGTTATAAGAAGCGCCAAGATCAAACCATGAGGCAGCATCTAACGGTCATGTCTAACATGATCAGTGAACTGAGGTCTGCTGGGCATGAAATGACTGATGAGCAGCAAGTTCAAGCTGTGATTCGCTCTTTGCCAAGAAATTGGGAACACATGCGTGTTAACCTTACCCATAACGACAACATCAAGACATTTGATGAAGTCGCTCGTCATGTTGAGCTTGAGGAAGATCGTCTTCTCTCTGAGAAGCCTGATAATGAAGCTTTCTTGACTGAGTCCAAATCGCGAGGAGCACAAGGCTCTGGACGCAAGAAGTGGAAGGGTAAAGGAAAGACTTTCCATAAAGGCAAAGGAGGAAATGAAGCTAGTACTAGTGGACACAAGCGCAAGCGTGGGAAACGCGGCGGCAAGAAAGGTAGAAACAACAATTGTTTCAATTGTGGCAAACCTGGTCACTTTGCTCGTGATTGCACTGAGCCAAAGGTATTGTTTGCACAAATTTGTCCCTCTAACTTATATGTTAGTAGTTGTTTAATGCTTGCTGAGACTGTTCCTTATTGGACTGTAGACTCAGGAGCAACCGACCACATAACAAGGGACCGAACAAACTTTGTGGAATTTCGTCGAATTCCTAAATGAAGTAGGAGTATTTACATGGGGAACAATGCTTCCGCTGATGTGCTTGGGATCAGTACCTGCAAGCTAGAGCTGCGGGGTGGTCGCACACTTTACCTTCATGATGTGCTCTACGCTCCTGAAGTTCGACGAAATCTTGTTTCTGTTATTGTCTTATTAGAACTAGGTTTTGAGCTTCAGTTTGTTAAAGGTTGTGTAAAAGTATTTCTGGACAACGTTTATTATGGTTCTGGCTATGTAATGGATCGTTTTATGGTATTAGATACCACTAACATTGTAGTTAATAACTATCCATTTATCTATGTTGTTGATAAGTTCAGTGTTGTTCCTAATACTGAAAGTATTTTATGGCATGCTAGATTAGGACACATTGGGCAAGACCGATTAAATAGATTGGCACGAGCAGGTCTCTTGGGATCACTCGCCAAAGTAGAATTGCCCACATGTGAGCATTGCCTAGCTGGAAAAGCAACTAGATTACCATTTGGCAAAGCCAAAAGAGCCATTAGTCCATTACAGCTTATTCATTCAGACATTTGTGGACCACTGAATGTGAGGGCTAGGCATGGTGCCGACTATTTCATCACTTTTATAGATGATTTCACACGTTTTGGTCACGTTTATTTGATTTCTCATAAGTCTGACGTATTGGATTGCTTCAAACAATATACTAATTTGGTAGAGAATCAATTAACCATGAAGATCAAAACTTTAAGGACCGATCGAGGTCGTGAATATCTATCTGATCAATTTAAAAGTTTTTGTGATGAAAAGGGTATAGCTCGACAGCTAACTATTCCTTATACTCCGCAACAAAATGGAGTTGCAGAAAGGAGGAATAGGACCCTATTAGACATGGTTAGGTCGATGATGGCGCAAGCTAATTTACCTATTTCCTTTTGGGGAGATGCGTTATTAACTGCTGCATACGTACTTAATCGTGTTCCCTCTAAATCTGTCTCATCCACCCCATATGAATTATGGAATGGCAATAAACCTAATTTAGGAAATTTGCATCCTTGGGGGTGTGCAGCTTACATTCATAATAATTCTCATCAATATGGGAAACTTGGTCCTAGGGGGAAGAAGTGTATTTTTATTAGATACTCTGAAACTTCCAAAGGATTTGTTTTCATTGGTGAAAAAGCTGATGGGAGCGTGACAGAACGTGAGTCCCGAGATGTCATTTTCTTAGAAGAGGACTTTCCTGTGAGAGGTGAGGTCAATAAAGATTTTCAATTATATGAAAATCAAGAAAATGGCGCCCCAACCGCAGTTGAGGGATTAGAGAACACTCTTAATCCTCCCGTGGAACGTGGGAGCGACATGGTGCTTGATCCGACTCCTATGGAGCAAGATCATGAGCAATCTCAACCTCGTCGAAGCATCCGTGAACGTATCCCACGTCGTCGATTTGAGATTGAGGGGGAAGCATTCATGATTGCCTCACAGGATGATGAAGAGCCACAATTGGTAAAAGAGGCTCTATCTGGTCCTAAGGCTAAGGAATGGAGTAAAGCTATGGAAGAAGAAATGGAGTCAATGAACGCTAATCAAGTCTGGGATTTGGTTGATCTACCGCCAAGGCGAAAATCCATTGGAAATAAATGGATTCTCAAAATTAAACGTAAGGCGGATGGGTCCATAGAAAGATATAAGGCTCGACTAGTAGCAAAAGGCTACACACAAGAAGAGGGAATTGACTATGAAGATACATTCTCACCTGTTGTGAGAATTACTTCTGTTCGCCTCGTTCTAGCTATAGTTGCATATATGGACTTAGAATTATTCCAAATGGACGTAAAAACTGCTTTTCTCAATGGAGAACTAGATGAAGAAATCTATATGGATCAACCTTTGGGTTTTGAATCTAAAGGACAAGAGCGCAAAGTTTGCAAGCTCAAAAGATCTATATATGGTCTCAAGCAAGCATCTAGGCAATGAAACATCAAGTTTCATCAAGCAATCCAAAAGAATGGATTTACGATGATGGATGAGGACCATTGTGTGTATTTAAAACGTTCAAGTGATGGTTTTGTAATTTTGTCATTATATGTCGATGACATTCTAATAGCTGGAAACAACAAAGAGATGATTGATACCACTAAAAAGTGGTTATCGTCCAACTTTGAAATGAAAGACATGGGTGAGGCTAGCTACGTGCTTGGTGTGAAGATCATTAGAGATCGCGCTAAAAGGCTTTTGGGTTTATCTCAAGAGACTTACATCAAAAAGATGTTGGAGCGCTATCACATGCAAGATAGCAAGCCGATGGATACTCCTGTTGAAAAGAGTTTGAGCCTAAGTCTTGATATGTGTCCCAAGACTCCAGAAGAGATAGAAAAGATGTCCAGAGTACCTTATGCCAGTGCTGTCGGGAGTCTGATGTATGCAATGATGTGCACACGTCCTTACATATGTTATGCTATTGGTTTGGTCAGCCGATATCAATCAAATCCTGGTCAAAAGCACTGGATGGCAGTCAAGAGGATTTTGCGGTATCTGAAAGGAACTTCAGACTATATGCTATGTTATCAAGGGAAGAAGGATTTGCGCTTGATAGGTTACTCCGATGCTGATTGGGGAGGAGACGTTGATCAGTGCAAATCAACTTCAGGATTTACTTTCTTGCTAAATGATAGTGCAATACTATGGAGTAGCAAAAAGCAATCTTGTGTAGCCTTATCCACTATGGAGGCTGAATACGTAGCTTGTTCCGCAGCAACTCAAGATGCTGTTTGGTTAAAGAGTTTCTTGCAGCACTTAGAAATTGTCAAATCAGCATCAGAACCTGTGACAATTTTCTGTGATAACACTGCTGCATTGCCTGTTGCCAAGGATCCTAAATATCATGGAAAGACCAAACACATAAAGAAAAGATATCACTATATTAGAGATGCAATTACTGACAAGGACGTGGTCCTAAAATACATTTCTGCAAATGACATGGTGGCAGACCTACTCACCAAGCCTATAGCAAGGGATGTATTTATGAAACATGTAAAATCCCTAGGCATGTGTAGAATGTAATATGCGATTAGGATGCTTGCAGTTTGTTGAATAAATTAAATGTTTTCTACATATTATTCAACGTTTATTTTACGGTATATACTGTAAGAGTATAGTTGTACAATTCAATAAGGTATGTTGATAGACAAAGATTGGCTCACTCACACGAGCAATCGCCTCTAGCGCTTGTCAAGCGAGTAGAGATGAGACTATTTGAGTTATAGCGCTTAATTAGCGACTTGAGCGCAATGGGAGCGAATTTAATTCAAAGTCATCAATTTGGAGTCGCCTTGGTTAGGACCAAGATGAGATTCTTAAATAAGAGAATCGACATGAATGAATCCCCGCCATTCATGAGTCTATATGATAAAAGCCGAGTGTGAAGTTAGTCATCTGACACTTTAGAAGTGAGTAGATGAGAAGTTCAGGTTTGGCGCCTGTGATTTGGTGACAAGACTAAGACTCGTATGGTATATTACCTCTAATGAGGAGAGCAATGACATACATTCTTTGTCTTAAGAATAGAAAAGAGAAGCTCTGCCATAGCATGCATTTCATACTGCATGTGCTAGTCGACCTATTTGGAAGTGAAAGAATGGATCCCTACTTCTTCACTGTGTGAGTCCTAGAGAGATCTAGACATAGATCTCAATACTTTACCCTTTGCAACTTTAGACTATATCATGATGTGATGTATTAATGTTTGCTACCTTAAGGGTGTATCCTATGGTCATGGAATGATTCGACATAAAGGTGCACTCCTAGGAAAGCGAATTAATTCAGATCTAATTGATATGAAGGCAAAAGAAGGAACATTTTTGCTTTACACCTATTGCTTGTATTCACCGGCCGGGATCATCTCACTCAAAAGAGTTTGATATGATTTAGAATACTTGTAATTGTTGTGATGGATTGAGTATAGAATTCTTGAGGGATTGAATAATACTCAATTATGTGTAATTCAAAATGTTTGGGGTATATAAGTACACTTTCGGAAAAAAAAATTATATTTTGAGGTTGATGTCTCTAATATGGCCTGTATGAGGTTTCTATATTAGAGCTCCCAATATCTGTGTGCTTCAGGTCGCACAGTCCGTTCACCTGTATGAATGATTTCTTATGCAAGTATAGAGTCCAGACCATCATGGGCGAGTGGGAGATGTTGGACTTGGGCTGGGTCGCCCATGTGGGCTAGACTCAGCCCAACCCATTTACTTAGGAGTTGAGGCAGTTGTCTTGGAGACAACTGCTCTCAACTGCCAATATACGTTAAACGTATATTGGCAAGAAGAAAAAGAAGCACTGTTTTTTTTTTCTTCCAAGAAAATTACTTCTCCAGTTCCTGAAACAAGAAATCAAGGGGGTTCGTACTGTGGAATCTATCTCGGTTCTAGTAATTGGAGTTACGAGTTGAAGCATTGAAACTTACCACGATCCTGTCAAATTTGTCATACCGATCAAGAAACAAGTAAGTGTTTCTTCTTCCTATCGGATCTACAATTTTTTTTTATTGACGAATTATTGATATAATTAAAAAAAATACCGACGAATTACAGACGAAATTTAATTTTTTATTTTTTGTCAACAGATTATCAATATATATATATATATTTTTGCCGATGGATTATAGATAAAATTTTTGTCGATATTTACTGATGGAAAAAATATGTCGGTAATTACCAACGAAATTTTTTCGCTAGTGTTTAGATTACCTACGAGGGTTTTAACGATATAAATTGTTGGTCGGTAATCAATATTACCAACGAATTTTTAAGATTATTAACAAAAAAATCGTCGATGATTCGTGAATTTCTTGTAGTAAGACAAATGACATCAAATTATTAGTTGGGATAAGATAGACATTTATACAATTTTTTAATAGGGAAGATTAAAATATTTAATCTAACTGTTTTATAATATAGTTTTTCCCTTTTTTTTCTACATAGTCAATCAACATTAATTTCTGCTGAAATGACTCCGTCTTTGTTCCTATGTAAACTCTCCCAGCTGGTTAGCTACGATGTTTATTTTTGTGTGCCAAACAACAACTTTTTGAATCTTAAGTTTGAAGCTTTTAATCATAGTCTAACAACTAAAAATTGTGATCGTCTCAAAGTCCCACTCGCAGGAATTCCATGCACCATCCTACATTTTATAGGTGGACCTCGGAAGTAAGAAAAAAGGAGCCTCGTAATTAATGATATGGATGCACAACCTAGCTATATGGAAGTATCTGAGGAGACTGTGATGATGATGGTGAACCTTTATAATCTTGCAAGAACAAAAGGAAATGACAGATTTGTTTATTCTCCTATGTTCAAGTTTTTATATTTTTCAATCTTAATCTTTCTTATATAGGGATTGGTTTGAGTTGTGAAGGGATAAGATATCCTAGTTGTTGGGATATTGATGCTGATATGGATATTGATAAAATGATCAAAAACTGATCTCAATATGGAGCGATGAGACATAATCATAATTTAGGGCTTTGAGATTCACGATTCTCTCTTTTTCTTGTTAGTTTGACTTTCTGGCCGTACATGGTCTTCCTTCTTTATGTCACCTTAACTTTACTCGAAATCAAGGTTTCTCCTTGTACCACTAACAAGACAAACGATTTTTGTCCATTCACAAATGATAACTCTCACTTAATTATAGCACTCGACAACTTATTGAGGCCACACACACACACGGTATATTCCAATGTTCAGACCAGCTAAGAAAAAAGCTTTAAAACATGAGTTTAGGGAGGACCGGTTCACTTTTACACAACAATTAATTCAAAGCTCAACAATTAATTCAATAATTATGCACATTATAAATAAGGATATAAACGTTAAATTGAAAGTGAATTAAATATTTTCTTAAACTGTGTGAAAAAATAAAGGGGACAATTAAAATGGGACGAAAAGAGTATATTTGATGGGTCCTTCAATAAATATATTTTTTCTTTCTCTATTTTTAAATTTAAGATAATAAAATGCACTGATAAATATACTGCACCTGCCCCCCTCTCCCCTCTAAACATAAAGAATCACGAATTTCATGGATAGAGCGTATTCAAAGGAGGAGGAAGAAAATTCAAACCTAACTTTGCAAGGTTCAACGTCCACATCCAATTTCTCATCGAATAAATTGTGATTTCTTTCTGGGGTCTGGGCCATAAAAGTCGTACCATAGTAAGTAGAAGCTAGAAACACTGGCGGGAGAAATTTATGGTCTTTGCTTTGGACTATCTAGCTGCTCCAATTGAAAATAACTAGGAGCCCCAACTTCAATTTTGACTCTCTTGTCGATTGCCCAATCACAATCTACTCCATTCCCCAATATTGTCCATCTGTAACTTGTACTCTTCTTGAGTTTCTCGCAAAATAGTCCGGCTTCAATTGGGTCACTTGCTAATTTTTCAATTGGATCCAGAAATTGGTTTTCAAAATTATGCTTCAATTGGGCCTAAATTGGGCCGCATAATAAATTGGGCCTATATGAGGATAGGAATTGGGAAGTCTCATGGGTTGTTTCCCATGGGCCCAAATTTAAAAACTACTAGTAAAAAGGGTTTTTTGGAAAAATGACCCCCCTTTTCATAATATTTGGAGATCTAACCCCACCTCTCATTCTATCTAAAGTTTAACCCTTTTGTCAAAGGAAAAGACGCTGCTGCCCTTAAACATTAAAAAACTGTAAATATGAATAGTAACTGCCTTGGGATGCGGTTTTACGTCATTTCAACAGTTTTTTGTTTTTCATTTCGACAACTCTTCTTCTTCCTTCTTCTTCCTTCCTTCTTCTTCTTCCTCTGGTTACATCATTTCGACGAACTTCGGTGGGTATACTTGTTTCGCGACGAACAAGAGAGACTACGAAGCAAGGTTAGTTTCATCTCCTTTATTTCTGTACTGTCATTTATCTTCTGTATGTTATGGTGTCACTGTTGGTTCATTTTGCCCTAAATTATTGGCTTATGTTGATGGTTTATCTGTTACATTTGTTTTATCTGTTACATTTCGTTTGGAAAATCGACAGTTCTCGTGTGTGTGTTGGATGCTTTTATGATGAAAGATTTCAACTGATGTTTCATACACACTCATACAACTCTCCTTTATTTGATTATATGAGAGTGTTTTCTGAGTTACTGAGTGAAAGTTTTATACTTTTGGTGGATAAGTGTATTATTTTTCGGGAATAGAAAGAAACATATTAACGTTGATAACTCATACTTTTCGTTGATTAAAGTATTAAATTTTCGTTGATAACAATATTAAGTTTTCGTTGATAACTTTATTTATACATGATGGTAATTCATTGTTTTCGTTGATAACCGTATAATTTTCTCGTTTAGAAAATTGTTTTTGTACGTTGGTAAAGATTTGTTTAGGTTGATAACTTTTGTAATATTTGTTTTCGTTGATAAATTTTGCAATCTCCAAGTGCATGTATTTATGTAATAACTAACCCAAAGTTTCAGTTGATAACTGTATTAATTTTTTGTGTATTATTTGTTTATTCTTGTCACTTAGGTCGACAACACAGATTTTTATGTTGATAAAATGTCTTATTTTTAGGTTTATAGATTTTCTTACTTAGGTTGATAACTTAATTTTTGGCCTCATAACCACATGAGTTTGTATGCAGAGTTCATAAATGGAATTCAAAATTCCTCCAACTAAGAGATTCGGTGCTAAGGTTTTGTCTTTCGCAAGGGTTTTTGAAACCCTTAGCGACATCAAAAGTAAGTTGAACGATGATCAACTTACAACGTTTAAGGGATCATGCTTCGGCCAGTTCATCCATTTGAAAAACATCAAATGGGCTGCTCAGATTGTTCACCAAATACTTTTACGACAGGTGCAATCAGATGAGGATGAACAGGCTGGGAGGATGATATTTAATATTGGTGGACATAAGACTATTTTTTCCATACGGGAATTCAACATGATAACAGGCCTGAATTGTCATGCCATTCCAGAGATGTCTGAATTCCTAGAAATGGTAGAGAAAGAGTATGGTGGGCAACCTGAGGTTGGGTTGCAAGAAAAATATTTTGGAGGAAGATTTTCTATATCTTGTGCGGAGTTACAAAAAGTTTTCATGAAATGCGATGACCCAGACGATGTGGTCAAACTAGCACTAGTCTACTTTCTTGAGACTGTGCTTCTGGGTAGAGATTCGAAGCTGCTTGTTGATGTTGATTTTTTCAGGCTGGTTGAGCATTTTGACTCTTTCAACAAGTATCCTTGGGGTACTTTGTGCTACAAGAAAACAGTGGAACAGCTTAGTAATTCACTTGTTGGACGCGCCGACAAGTTGAAGAAATCAAGAACGGAATTCGAGTGGTACAATCTTCAAGGATTTCCTCTAGCCTTCCAGATATGGGCATACGAGGTTGTTCCTTCCATTGCTGAAAATCTAGCAAACTGTGTTGATGTCACATTGATTCCGAGGATGTTAAAGTGGACATCTACAAAAGCACCAAAATCGAAGACTGTTATTGAGTTGCTTGAAGGATTAGAGGTAAAAAAAAATTCGTTGGTAACTTAATGGTTTTCGTTGATTCGTTAGTATTTTCTGTTGATAACTTAGTAGTTCTCGTTGATAACATAGTTGTTCTCGTTGATAATGCAGTATTTTTCGTTTATAGTATAATATTTTCCGTAGATAATATACATGATTTTTGTTGATAACTTAAGGTCTTCTTACTCAGGTGGAAGTGATTGATATGGTTCCTACAGAGGCGGAGGCCTCTCTTGAGTACACAAGTAATTTGATGGTTGACACTGAAGTTGTAGTGAAGAGGTCGAGTAAAGAAAAAATGTTGAAGAATAAGGCAAAAAGACTGAACAGGTCAGAACCTAATGAAGATCCAGCCAAAATTGTGGATGATTTGAAGTCTACGGAGCTGGGACTGAGGGTGAGTGCCTTGATCAATGGAATGGTAAGGGAAAATCTTTCCATTTTCGAAAATAAGATTGATGATATCTCCGTAAGACTCGAAAAGGTTGAGCAGGAAATTTTAGAGTTGAAAAATTCACAGATGAAAGAAAAGATGGTTGTGAGGGATATTTCTGTCTCAAAATCTGCTCACATGGGGTCATCATCCAAGAAGGACAGCGGAAAAGTAGATGAGACAAAGATAATGGAGAAGAGGAAGACTGTAAGAAAGGTTGTAAGGAAACCAAGGGGGGAGGGTATTCAGACAGAACAACTTAGGAGGAGCACACGATTGATGCAGGATAAGGGGAGTCCGCTAAAAGAGGCAGCGGATCTAGAGAGCAAGAAACGCATAGCACTACAAAATTTGCGCCAAAACATTGAGAAAAAGCGAAGGACTGGATATAGTAAAAATACAGATTTCAAACAGGGGGATGAGAAAAATAGAGGAGGGGAGAAAGAAGAGCTGGATGAGAACTCCAAAAGAGAGTTAGATAAGGTAGTTTCGAATATTGCTGGGCAAGTAAAAGATGGATCATCTGAATCTACTGACGATGATTCTGGAAAATTTTACATTGCCCCACATGATAAGAATAAGGATGCCATGTACGAGACGGAAAAAACATCTGATAAGTTTCATCAGGATGATAATGTGAATGTTGAGGTTGACACCACTTCTGTTAAGGTTGATAACTCCACTATCGAGGTTGATAGTTTGAAGTCTGAGGTTGATAAAGACGCCGATGCTACGGTTGATAAAGAATCTGGTGATTTGATTGATAAATCTGTTATGGGTGAGCGATTTGAAGAAGATATCAATGACGTGGTTGAAAACTCTGCTGTGGATGAGGTTGAGAAGTCTGATGCAAAAGAAGTTGTTAACGTTGTGGGTGTGGTTGATAACACAGCTGTGGAGTTTGAAAAAACTGTTGTGGGTGAGGTTGATGAAGGAAATTTTGAGGTTGATAACACAGGTGTGAAGGTTGATAAAGCCGCTGTTGGTGAGGTTGCTGAAGGAAAGATTGAGGTTGATAACACTACTGTGAATGTTGATAAAGCAGTTGTAGGTGAGGTTGATGAATCTAATATTGAGGTTGATAACACAGGTGTGAAGGTTGATAAAGCCGCTGTTGGTGAGGTTGCTGAAGGAAAGATTGAGGTTGATAACACTACTGTGAATGTTGATAAAGCAGCTGTAGGTGAGGTTGATGAATCTAATATTGAGGTTGATAACACAGGTGTGGAGGTTGATAAAGACGCTCATGGTGAGGCTGCTGAAGGTATTGAGGTTGATAAGGTCCAAAAATCATCTGCTGATGAGGTCGATAAATCTGCAGTGGATAAGGTTGAGGAATCTGTTGCTGAAGTTCAGAAGACAGAGGATCAGGTTGGTGAAGCAGTTGATGATGAAGAAACATATGACGAGAAATTGCAGTTGTTGGCAAACTTGGCAACTGAAAACACTGGTGTTCATGGTAAACGGATAAAAAAGAGAGGCCCCTATCAGGTGTCACCGTACGTTGATCCCACAAAGAAGAAGAGAAAGCCGCAACAATTTCTAGAATTTAACCCACTTTCAGAATACCCAAAAGAATGGGAAATAGAAATGGATGAATTCTACATGAATCCCGTGAACAAGGATAAGACCATAGATGTCAATGTATGTGATGCAACGAAAGAATGGTTCGATACTGTGATGGACCAAAGCAAATGGTTATTGGATACGGTACGTATTGTTCTTCATTTTGTCATACTATTTTTAATTACAAATGTCTGATGATTTACATCTTTCTTCAGCATCTTGATGTGGCTATGGATATAATACGTAAGAGATTAGCTGGAAATGCAGATATTTTCACACAAAAATGTGCGATTATGGATACCACGTTCTTTGTAAGTCATTATTCTCATTTATATAGGTTGAAAAACTACTTTATTCTGGTTGAAAAACTACTTTATTCTCGTTGATAAACTACTTTATTCTCGTTGATAAACTACTTTATTCTCGTTTATTCTGGTTGATAAAATACTTCATTCTCGTTTATTCTGGTTGATAAAATACTTCATTCTCGTTTATTCTGGTTGACAAATTTCTATTACTTCCAGTCATATGTCCAGATCAGACATAAACTATATCTAGAAGACACAAATCCATTAAAATGGGACAATGACAATCGTCTTCTATCTTTTGTCAACGGATCAAAGAGGGGAACTGAATCCTGGTCGAAGTTGGAAAAGATTTATTTTCCAATAAATATTACTTCTGATCATTGGGCTGCTGGTTGCATCGATATGGCTGAGAAGAAGATTGTTTGCTATGACTCTCTTGTAAAACACACAAGACAAGAGAAGTTCAACACCGAGATGAAGCCATTATCTGAATTAATTCCTATAATTCTAGTGCGTGCAAGTATTATCGTTGACGGCTCTCCATGGCCAGTTGAGCGTCCCTCTGATGTTCCGCAGCAAGATAATGGGTAAGTGTTGCGTAACTTTATTTGAAATACAATAAAAATCCAACGTCATAACTAACATCCACTATTTTTCTTTTAATTTTTCCAGTTCCGACTGTGGTATTTTCTGCATTAAAATCATTGAAATTCTAAGTGCTGGTAAGGACATTACGATGTTGAAGGCTCAGGACATGCAGTTTCTCAGGAAAAAATTCGCTGTGGAGACATGGAAAAATGTGATGTTGGGTAGTTAGTTTTGATTATGCTTATGTACATTTGAAGCAAAATATTTGACAGTGATTTGTTAATCTGTTATGTTATGTGTTGATTGTGGACAGTTTTAGAAAAATATCAACGAGAAATAAATGTGCTTAACGACACATCTCAACCCACACATCTATTTTTATCAACGAAAATACATATAACAAATTCGAGAAAGTAGTTATCAACTACATATATATAACATTAGTTATCAACCAGGGAGAAATATCCTTTAAAATAATTACCTACGAATACGAATACAGATTATGACGTGCCAGATTGCAGATTAATGGGCTCACTGCATGTTTGACGGTTGTGACCATCTCGATTGCAGCGACTGCATTTTCTTTTAGGCTTTCGCTCTCCGGACGACGGTATTCGATTCTTCTTCGGCCTTCCGCTTTTTCTCTTAGTTTCCGGTGGGAGCAACTCTCTGACGTCATCAACCGATACACTATTTTCTGAACTCAAAACAGGGTTTACTGGTTCTGCATACGCAAGGACAAGCATGTCTGTACGGTAGTAAGGCGAACACAAGGGAACTGTTGGTATCTTTCTAGCTCTACATGCTGCAAAAGCGTGGACGCATGGCATATGATCGAGATCGAAAACTCTGCAAGTGCACGATTTACTGGACAAATCTACTTGTCCTCCAACATCACCGTCTTTCACAAGAAAAGAATGTATAGTAATAGGCTCTACAGTCATTACTCTGGCTCTGTAAATTTATTATAACAACATAACAGTAGAAGAGCACTTAGTTATATAAATTATAACATTCGGATATCAACCATAATTACGAACTTATCAACCAAAATTTGACCCATTTATCAACGATAAGTACTTTCAACGAGAGTTTATCAACCTTACGACTTGGTCGTTTCAGACATGTCCGGCATGTGACTCGGATATCAGCCATAATTACGAACTTATCAACCAAAAATTGACCCATTTATCAACGATAAGTACTTTCAACGAGAGTTTGTCAACCTTATGACTTGGTCGTTTCAGACATGTCCGGCATGTGACTCGGATATCAACCATAATTACGAACTTATCAACCAAAAATTGACCCATTTATCAACGATAAGTACTTTCAACGAGAGTTTGTCAACCTTATGACTTGGTCGTTTCAGACATGTCCGGCATGTGACTCGGATATCAACCATAATTACGAACTTATCAACCAAAAATTGACCCATTTATCAACGATAAGTACTTTCAACGAGAGTTTGTCAACGATAAAATATGAAATAATGATCTGAAAATTACATACCTGTCCCTTCTTTCTTCAGATACTTTATCATAATAGTCCGTCAACTCGCTTTTCATCTCAACAGCTACTAAGCGTCTATCATGAAACCATCGCTGTAATAAAGATTGCAAATGATCCATCAACCTTGTAATAGGTAAGCTGCGAGCATCCCTTAATATTCCATTCAGGCATTCAGCAATGTTGGTAGTCATGATATTATACCGTTCTCCGGGAAAATAAGCGCGAGACCATTTGTGAACACCTGCTTCCGTCAAATAATTGAAAACATTACCTGAATCAAATCTACGTATCTGGTTCATAATCTGGTGGAACTCCATCTGATTGTATGTCTTGGCTGCCTTGTAGAATACAGGGATGACGGAGTCACTAAATTTTCTTGCCTTCAAATTCTGACCAAGGTGATACATGCAAATACCATGTTTGGCATCATGAAACACTCTACGAATTCCTTTTTCAATACTACCATTTCTATCCGAAATGAAAACAAGTGATTCAATGCATCCAATAGCTGCATTCAATTTTTCAAAAAACCATTGCCACGCATCATCATTTTCTGAATCACCAACCCCGAAAGCCAAAGGATATACCTGGTTGTTTCCATCTAAACATGTGGCAACGAATAATGTTCCACGATATTTACCCTTCAAATGAGTTCCATCGACGCAAATTACAGGTCTTATACAAGTACGAAAACCTCTTAACGATGGACCAAGTGCCATAAAGCAATATTTGAAACGATTGCAAGAGTCAGACTTAATATGTGTTACTGTACCTGGATTTTTTGATTCCAATTTTGCAAAAAATGATGATAATTCAGCAAAAGATTGTTCCGGCGTACCATGCAGTGAATGTAGTGCACTTTCCCTTGCCCGCCAAGCTTTATCATAATTGATGGCAACTCCATGCACTCTCTCGAAATCCTTCACAATGTCCTTTGGCCTGTAAATACAGCTAACTCCCTCATATTTAGATTTGATGCATTCTCCCACAACCCATCCTGTCGCTTGTCGAGCATTATTATATTCAAAACAAGAGGAAGACAAATGGCTATCCCGAAATACCTTGATCATGAAAAAAGATGTATCCTTAACTCTGGTTGCTCGAAGCCACCACTTGCAGTCATCTACTTTGCATTTAACAACAAAAAGAATTTTTGTCGATTTATGCACTTTGAATTCAAAGTGCAAATGAAGAGCATGAATGCATAACTTTTTTAACAGACTCTTTTTGTCTGGAAATATTTCTCCGACTTTCAAAATGGTAGATGCATCATCAAGTACAAGATGTTGGTTGGAGGATATCGCATTACCACAACTTTGTGACTTACTAATAGAATTAGAAGCGTCGATTCCACCAGCTGAATGATAATTTGCGTTAAATTCTGATCCATGTATTTGAGGATCATTAAGATCCTCCATGTTCCTGCTGCATCCAACTTCGGCCGGATCATCCACCAAATCTGTAAACCCAATATCATATCGGTAGTCATTCAAATCAAATTCCAGATCATTAGCATCGTCAGATACGTCTCTATCAGTGACTGTAACACATAGAGATGTTCCAGGTATGCTCCTGTCGCTATTGCATCGAACGAAGAAGCGGACGTCCTTATTACTCTCAATCTCAACGGGCTCAGTTGGACCATGGACATTGTAAATGTACTTCAATTGAACATTGTATGTTTCACGATCTTTTCCCGTCAATTCATACACCATATCCAATAATTGGTCATACGAAATATCATTTGGAATGATCAAACCCTTACTCTTCCCACCTTTATACGCATAACTGACTCCAACCCGTTCCCAAGAGCCACAATAGCGTACCAATATGCTAACCTCCTCCATTTCTGAATCACAAAGATAACAAGTAGTCAACGAAAAATTTATACACAGTCCTTAACATAACACTTACATGAACATAATTATAAACCAAAAATACATACAGTTCTAAACAAAAAGTATATATATATTTATCAACCAAATGGTTATCTGGGATAAACGAAAATAATTTCAAACATATTTCCCAACGAAAAAATTGACATATATAAACGAAAATAAAACTATTTATCAACGAAAAAAAAAGACAGATAAACAAGCTTAAACATATTTCTCAACGAAAACATTAACCCATTTCAACGAGAATAAAACAACTTGTCAACGATTGTTAAAGCTACTTGTCAACGAAAAAATTTTCTGAACGAAACTACTTCTAGATGAACAATACATGCATTTATCAAATAAATATTTCACTTTGTATCGTTCGGTTGTAATATATGACAGTTCTCAAAACCAAATGCACCAGACTAACCTTAGTTTAGTGATATTCCTCCTCAAAACAAAATTAGAAGGCAAACAAAAACTGAGGACAAGATGTCCAACGACAGATGAAGCTTCGGAGCTTTGGATAAGTAGTCCGAGAAAGGATGGAGTGCTGGACACATAGAAATGACGTTGAGCACTGGTATGTTAGTCCAATCGAACACGGAGCTTGCGTTCGGTCCTTGTTCCAGAGGTTAGGATCCTTTCTGGGAGACAGATGCTGAACGAGGTGAGAGATCTACCTCACTTCGAAGCTTGAGAGGTGCGAGACATGGAGGAAGAGAGAGGAAGAGGCGAGCAAGCTGCAGGCTGGTTTTCATGGGTTCTAGGGTTTTCTTGGAGGGAACGTGCATCAAAAGACGTGTAAGGGCAGCAGCGTCTTTTCCTTTGACAAAAGGGTTAAACTTTAGATAGAATGAGAGGTGGGGTTAGATCTCCAAATATTATGAAAAGGGGGGTCATTTTTCCAAAAAACCCTAGTAAAAATTAAAGAATACCATTGAACCGGGGAGGGCGGTTTATACTCGAACCGTACAGGCAGTATTCGCCCTCTTTGCCTTCAAAGTTCGAGAGAGGTTCGGCGTTCCGCTGAAACCGAAGCTCGGCGTGACCAACAGTTTATCCCCAAGCACCATGAATTAATCATTCGAATTTCATCTGTAATTTAAGGATGGATGTTGATATCGAAGATACTTCGAATGCCGAAGGTATTTATTTCCTGGGAAAAATTCATTAGTTTCATTGGGGTTTCAGTTTGTTTTTTATTCCGGATATATTAGTTTGTTCTTGTATTGAAAGGTGAGGAAGAGAAGAAGGGAAAGCCAATTGTGGTGATATTGGTGGGCGCACCTGGTAGTGGCAAGTCCACCTTCTGCGATCACGTCATGCACTCTTCCACTCGACCCTGGGTTCGCGTCTGCCAGGTCACTTTCTCGCTCGCGTCTTATACTCGTACGCATAAATCAATGCCGTACACATTTTTGATAAAATGCCTCGTCAGGGTTTTTATCCGAAAATTTTCTTTCGTTCTTATGTGTTCGCGAAGCTAACTACCATTCAGTGTTGTTTTTACTCTTATTAAGTATTTCCATTTGTTGTGTCTGAGAGAGAGGAAAGTGTAAAGGATGTGAAAAACTATGAACTTGAAATGTTAGGCTAAACACCCCTACTAAGCAAAGCCTGACATTCTGCTCTCTTTTTTTTTTCTTTTTCGAAGAGTAAATCTGACATTTTTATGTAACTTATGGAAATGGGTTATCAAAATCTGTTTTATGGGAATTTGCTTTTACGTTCCTGCTTCTGATGTTAAGTTATTGTTAATTACAATGTCATGCATTTGTTCACTTTATATTGTTGTAAATGACTTTGAGTCTTTGAGGACTTTTTGATGTGTTAGAACTTTGGGATTTATTGTGGTTGATAATATTCTGATTTGATTTTATAGGATACTATTAATAATGGTAAATCAGGAACAAAGGCTCAGTGTTTGAAGAGTGCGGCCATCGCTCTGAAGGATGGCAAGAGTGTATTTATTGATAGGTGCAACCTGGATAGAGAGCAGCGTGTGGATTTTGTGAAGCTTGGAGGTCCCCAAGTAGACATGCATGCTGTGGTAATTGATCTTCCTGCTCAGCTATGTATATCTCGGTCTGTTAAGCGGACTGGACATGAAGGCAATCTGCAAGGTGGAAGAGCTGCAGCAGTTGTTAATAAAATGCTACAAAAGAAAGAATTTCCTAAGTTGAATGAAGGATTTTCTCGAATTGCGTTCTGCCATAATGAAACTGACGTTCAAGCCGCTGTCAATACTTATGCTTCACTTGCTCCATTGGATATCCTTCCAAATGGATGCTTTGGCCAGAAGAACCCAGATTTCAAAGTTCAACTTGGTATAATGAAGTTCTTAAAGAAAATGGAGCCTCCTTCTAACCCTGGCTCTAATTTGAATAGCATTCAGGATAATGAGGCTCAGATTTCTGAGGAAAAGAATCCTAGTAGTTGCACATTTAAGGAGATGATCTCTTCATTATCGTGTGCTGCAGATAAAGAGGTTAAGGAAGCTAATGACCAGCTGGCCTTAGGTTCTGTTGGTCCCAGTGTTTCTGCAGATGATGTTCCTACGCTGGCATTTCCATCTATTTCGACAGCAGATTTCCAGTTCAACCATGAAAAGGCGTCTGATATAATTGTTGAGAAAGTTGACGAATTTGTGAAGAAAGGTGGTAATGGCAGACTTGTTCTGGTCGACCTGAATAATGGATCAAAAATTTTGTCTTTGGTTAGGGCTAAGGCTGCTCAAAGAAACATAGACTCAAAAAAGTTTTTCACACTTGTGGGTGATATTACTCAGCTATATTCAAAAGGAGGTTTACGCTGCAATGTGATAGCTAATGCCGCCAACTGGTAAACTTTTGTTGTTTTCAGTATGTCTACTAATTTATGAGTGGAGTTCGGGACAAAAAAAAGTTGTTGTCTTCGAACAAGTACTAGTTGTAACTTGTACATCCCAAGTACTCTGTTCATATTATGTTTCGACATATGGAAGTAGAGAGGCATAGGTCCAACGTGGGTATATTTGATTGTTTTCATGACCTTTACTTCAAACAACGAAGCACTATCGACCCCAGAGTTAGTTTTAGGATCTCATTTTTTTTACATTAGAGATCCTGATTTCAAGTTTGCCAACTTTGTAATTGATGACCTTACACTTAAATAATTTTTTTATAAGTATTTTAAGAAGATTGATTGAGAGAGAATCCTGTGCAGGCGACTAAAACCTGGAGGTGGGGGTGTCAATGCTGCAATTTTCAGTGCTGCTGGTCCAGCCCTAGAGATTGCTACGAAGGAACAGGCAAGCTCTTTACAACCTGGGAATACTGTTGTTGTTCCTATTCCTTCATCTTCCACTTTGTATGATAGGGAAGGGGTATCTCATGTCATACATGTTCTTGGACCAAATATGAACCCCCAGAGACCTAACTTTCTCAATAATGACTATAATAGAGGCTGCCAAATTCTTCGTGATGCTTATACATCGCTGTTTGAAGATTTTGCATCTATAATAAGTACCCAATCAAACTTTCCGACAGGAAGCAGTGAAAACCTTAAACACAAGCCTTTGAAATTGAAGGATACTTCTCATGATGCACGTACAGCGTTCTCATTGAATACCGATAAAAAGACTAAGAGAAATAATAACTATGAATCTGAGAGAAGCAAAAAATGCAAGGGATTTCAGGATGAAGCTAGAGCTGTAACCACAGATTCTTTGGCTAGACATATAGATAAGCATGAGAATGATGGAAGAAGGACAAAGGCCTGGGGCTCTTGGGCTCAGTCTCTTCATCGCATTGCCATGTTTCCTGCTAGGCACAAGGATGATGTGCTGGAGATATCTGATGATACTGTGGTTCTCAATGATCTCTATCCAAAGGTAAATTTTGCATTTGATCTATTCCTCTTCCCTCCTCTTTTATATGCTCTGCTTAAATTGATCTTGTAAGCATGAAATTTCTGCAGGCTCAAAAACACCTGTTGGTGGTTGCACGATATGATGGTCTCGATTCCCTTGCAGATGTAGGTAAAGATCACCTTCAATTGTTATTGTCGATGCATGCCAAGGGATTGAAATGGGCTGAAAAGTTTATTCATGAAGATCCATCACTAATCTTCCGCCTTGGATTTCACTCGGTATGCAGTGCTTATATTAAGATTATGCCTATTGTTGCACTCCCTTAACAGTTTATGCTTTAAATACAATGTTCTGGACCAATTCATGGATATGGAAATAAAAGAGCTAAGAAGCTGCGGACAATTTAAGCCACATAGGAGTTTCATTATAGTGATGTGTAAATGAGCATCCGTAAATTGTGAATGTCATGGTTCAGTGCATTTTCATCCGACTGATGGTCTTTCGCTCCTTTCTCATGTGTATTGCCTGATTCTCCGCCCTTTCTGTTTGCTTCTTCCATGTGGAATGGCGAAAATGACAATGTGCATTTTGAATTGTCTCTAATTGCAGGCACCATCCATGCGACAATTACACCTACACGTCATCAGTCAGGATTTCAATTCAAATCATCTTAAGAATAAGAAGCACTGGAACTCTTTTAATACTGGCTTTTTTTGTGATTCTGTGGATGTGATTGAGGAAATCAGGAATGCTGGAAAGGCAACGTTAAAAGACGATGATAGCCTGTTGGCAATGGAGCTTCGTTGCCTCCGATGTAGAAGTGCACATCCTAACATACCCAGATTGAAGTCCCATATTAGCAGTTGTCGGGCTCCCTTTCCCGCCACCCTGCTTGAAAGTAACCGTTTAGTGCTTGCACCAAATAATACTGCATCTCATTCTTAGCTCTTCAGCTGGTGTGGTTGATGAAAATTTTCTTGTCTATGCTATGCACTGTACAAATTATGGCCCTAAAGTCTGCTAGAACCTCATTGATCGTATTCAAATGGGGGTTTCTATCATTTTGCTCCTTCTGGTCGCGAAGTTGCAGTCTTATAATATGCTTGATTTGGAGGAACTGATGTCCAGCAGACTTGCATAGGCATTGCTTTTTGGTTAGGTTCGATATTAATTCAGATGGAGCAGCTGTTTTTGAGATGTACTTTGCCTTTGGCTTTGACCTCTCTTTTATAAACAACGATGCTTTTTGTTGCACAAAATTGATTTATATTCATCCAAAAAAAAATGGTGTGAAAATAAGATTCTAAGGGAAGCTATGAACTATCTACACTAGGTGGAGTCAAGGAGGTTGGATGAATTAATGCTCGACACCGGCGGAGACCGGTCAGGAGAAAAAGAAAATGAGACTTTGTGGTTATGATTTGGCAAGAGTGTTTACACGGCTTATTTTATTTTCACAATGAGAAAATAAAATTAAACATTCATCCCATCCGCCCCCGTCTCGTACGGGAAAAACAGTTCAGACCTGGGTACCTACCGGTAGTTCTAAACATACATAAATTTTTTATACATAATTCTACATAGTCTATGTGTCATCTCTACTTGGCATGCTGAGTCAACAAATTCAAATAAAGATATTTGGAATAACAAATTCAAATAAAGATATTTGAAATTATAAATTTGTGTGGGAAGTTTAACCTACTGACATTAACCATGGTAGTGCCTCGGGACCATCAAAAAACATAGTTTCAATACAAAACTTTACTCTCTCTCTTTCACACATATGCATCTCTTGTTAGAATATTAGGAGTAATTATCTCCTATAAAGAAGGATAGGATCAATATGATTTACTCATGATTTTATTCTCTCCTTATATTAAGGAGGGATTCTTGTAATTAGAGATACTGGTGCATATCATGCACATCCCATACCTTGTATATATATCAGGTAAAGAGATCAATACAAAGTAAATAAATTATCATATTTCTTTGTGTTTTGACATCTCTCTCTCTCACTATCTCTCTCTCTCTCTCTCACTCACTATCTCTCTCTCTCTCTCTCAAACACAGGTCGTCGAAATCAGGTCATCATTTCAACCAAAAAATGTCTAGATCTAGAGCGCCTCAACTTAAAGAGTCCAAAGATGGTGGCAGTGCACGGAGATGTCGTTTGAGTCAAGCGGATCTATCACTTTTCTCTCATGGTTGGCCACCTTCTTTTTTAAAGATTTTTTGGCAATTTAACAGGCTGTCGACGATGGGTGTCATATGAGTTTCGTTGTTCGGAGCTTCAGAGATCACTTGGAAGTAACGATGGTCGAAAAAGTGGATGAACGACGATTTCCGAAAGTTGTAAGTGATAATGTAATACGACACATATATATATTGTAATACAACACAAAGACAGTGTATAAGCTCTCGTAAAACGTAAAAGTTGAGAGTGTCTGAGAGTATGGGGACAGAGTATAAGCTAGCTTATACTCTCATCCAAACAGGGGCGTAATATGACATGGTTGCCATGTGTTCGTCTTGTTTTGAGATATATTATTGATTTTCAATTTTTTAAACCCAATTGTGTTGCGATTGGTGGTCGAAAACAGAAGTTTCGTCGTCAGTGGGTGATGATGTAGCATATCAGTACCTGTATTATTTTATATTGTTTTCACTTTATAATTGCATTGTTTTACATATTTATTACATTGTTTTACATTTTTGTTACATTGTTCATGATAAACGTTATAATTAAATGGTTATTTTATATGCTTTTTTTTATCTTTTTTGTAAAATACATTGTGTTTCAAATGATTTGCACGAATTATTTTTAGGATTACAAAAATAATAGTTAAAAAGATTAGGAGAATGCCCAAACAAACACTGGATGAAGCAGTTCTTCATCCTTATATTCTAATTACATTATTTTGATTTGTAATTACATTGTTTTCGTGTTGAAATTACATTATTTATTATTTTAATGACATTATTTTGTCCAACCAGCCGTGGTGGGATTGGTGATCGAAAATCAAAGTTTCGTCGTCAATCAGTGATGATGTAACATATCAGTACCTGTGTTATTTTACATTGTTTCACTTTGTAATTACATTGTTTTACATATTTATTGCATTGTTTATGATAAATGTTATAATTAAATGATTATTTGATATGTTCTCTCCCACTTCCCATTCACATTGAATCGCCTGTCATCCTCGCCTTACAATTAGCACGATGATTGATTGGGTTTCTTGAATGGCTTACATATTTGTCCGACCTCTCACAACAGAAAATCAAATACTTATGCATCCCATTTTGATCCTTAGTAAGTGACCTTTTTTTCACTGAGAAACCATTAGCAACCCCATATTCTTTGTAGAAGCTAAACATTTCATCCATTGAATCAAAACACATCACAATCCTTAGTACCCCATCTGCAGCAACATCAACACAGTCGACCATGACTTCCCAGGAAAAAAATTTCATGTTACTAGACAGAACGTATAAATGGATATCTATATAATTACCAACCAGCGCATGTAAAAATGTAATTATACACACTAACAATATAATTACGATTAATAAAAATGTAATTGTACATACTTAAAGTGTAATTACACATAGTAAAAATGTAATTATTTAAACCAACAAAACACACATACTTTATGGAATCATTCTCGAAAAAATCTAATAAGAATCCCAACCCAAGCTCAAAAGTTAAGTAGTAACCTAACCCAATGAAAACCCAAGCTAAAAAACCTAACTAAAACCCTAACTGAATGCAAATCCAACCTCAAAACTCAAAAGGCTTATAAAAACCTTAACCCAATGCTTGGTACCCCATCTGTAGCAACATCAACACAGTTGACCATGACTTCCCTGGAAAAAAAATTCCATAAATGTTGCTAGTCAGAACGCATAAATGGATATCTATATAATTATCAACCAACGCATATAATTATACACACTAACAATATAATTACGCTTAATGAAAATGTAATTACATAACACATAGTAGATAATGTGCTTAACTTAACCTCTTTAAATATGGCGTTGCTATCTTCTCGTCTTCCGCTCGTCTAACAACCAACAAAACTTCCTCTGTAATCTATTATACTATTGTATTATTAAAAAAATTGGGAAACGTGCAAGATAAGATAATCTGCCACCACTAGTCCACTGCATCGTTGAGACACACAAAAATGATTTGACAGCATGAGATAGGCGGGAAAGCATAAATGGGTTAACCAAACTCAACTTTGGTAATCCTAAGTGGTATGCTGACTATGATGCTAACTAGATTATGTAGACTTATATACTGCAGCTTTATGTATGTTTGGAGTTTTCCGGTACCTAAACACTCATCTGATCCACTCCCCTCTCGTACGGGGAAAACAGTCCAGACCTGGTGGGGGCATACTTTTCATACAGAGTTGCTAAGTTGACAAGAAGTTGGAAAAGTCCTTAAACCTGAGACAGATTTTTCCAGTAATTTATGCACTATGGCACCACGCTTGAAAACTCAGAGGTAGGTTGAACAATGGCATGGAGCACATTGCCAAGTTACTCCAACGGTCTATTTCAATGAGAAATGGCTCTCTTATCTCCATCACAGCACAGAGCCCCCAAATCAAATACTCATGTTATCACGTGCTGGATCAATTTATGCATATAGCGAAAGACAACACAACAGAAAAGAGACAGAGAGTGAATAAAAATTGTATAACAGTCACCTGCAGCATACAGAGCAGCATACTAGCAATTATTGAACAAATTTGTTTATACAACTCAGCAATATGAAAGGAACAATTAAACAGCCAGTACTCGACAATTCTGATGTAGTTACACCAAGTTTACTGAGGATTTGGCGGGCGACTATTGGCAGCCGATACCCTGGAGCCCCATTCTAATAGCTCTTTGCTTGTATCATCTTTGTGAGCAAGCACTTCAATGAAGCACAAGCAATCCTTCTTAGGTCCTGTTGCTGTCCCTATTGCTTCAATCAGATCCTCCTCACATAAGACCTGCAAACAGAAGTTCTATTATCTGAAGTTCCCTGCCTCAGAGCTTGAGAAATTTAAACCGGGAGTAATTTACAGTTAAAAAAAACTCACCTTGGTTGTCCAGCATTTGCCTTCACCATTGTGGATTGCATCAACCAGACCAGTGTAGTTCCAATTCTTAATCACATTGTAAGGCCCGTCGTGGATCTCAACTTCAATGGTGTATCCACCATTGTTTATAAGGAAAATGATGCTCCTCTGTTCACATCGCAACATTGTTGATATATCTTGTACCGTCACCTGATATCCGATGACCGATTACATAACATTTCTATAAAACTATAAATTAATGAACATACAATTAACTGACTGATCACCCATACCTGGAAGCTACCATCACCAATGCAAGCAATAACACGCTTCTCTGGCACAGCTTGTGCATATCCAAGGGTCGCACCCACAGACCAACCGATTGATCCGTACTGCATCTGGAACTCATACCTAAAAATTCAAATTCACATTAACTATCATCATTATAGGCTTCTCATACAACTGATGATCAAATATAATAACAATTCTTACCCACAACAGTTTGGCAATTTGAGTTTCTGGCAATTAAACCAAGAATCCCCAGTCTCGGCAATCACAGCTGTTTCATGTGACAGCATTTTCTGTATGTGCTCAAACAACACATTAACCCTCAAAGGTTCTTTTGGCGCACTCTGCAAAGGATGTCCATCAGGAACATAAATCCTGTGGTAATTCTCATAAGCTGTGGTGTTGCGCTTGAGCTTTTTCGCTAGTGCTTTCAGAAAATCCTTCATCATAATCCACCCAAATGCAGGGCCGTTAGCAATGATGACCCTATCAGGCTGCACAATGATTGTCTTCTCTTTCTTGAGAAGAAGAGAGTAACCCACAGAGCTGTAGTCATTGAAAATGGGTCCAGCAAACAGGTACGCATCTGCAGATTCCACAACCTCAGCACAAAATGCAGTGCTCACAGCACCCCAGTAAGTCCCAATGAAATGAGGGTGGTGCTCTGGCACAAGCCCTTTGGCCGATGGCATCACAGCCAGTGGATACCCACAAGCATCAGCTAGTTCAACAAAGGCGTCACATGCCTTCGCAGATCGCAGTTTAGGCCCAGCCACCATAACCGGTTTCACTGCTTTGTTCAAGAACGCTGCAGCTTCCTCCACTGCTGCCTCTAAGCCCATCTGATTGCTCAATCTGCAATCCATTCCATATAATTCAATATCTAATACTTTAAACTTTAAAATAAACATAAATCCATAAAAAAAAACTCCAGAAGCCCAATCAATTAATTAAACAAATTACTCACTTGGGAGACAGTGAAAATGGTACTGGCTCTCGGCTAAAAGTAGGATGAGGGATCGCAGGCAAGTTACAACTTATGCTAATGTAAACAGGCTTGCTTTCTTTCAACGCTGTTGATATTGCAGTATCTATCAGTTCATGTGCATCCTCCAAGTGATCCACCACGGCCTAAGAAAGAAGAAATCAAACACCCCCATACACATGATCCATATAAATAATCACCATACAAATTCATAATCTTATAAGGCATTGATAATCAGATTATTTGAAAACGAACAGGAAACACAAAAAATTGTGAGTGATTTACCTGGTAGCAAGTGAGAGTTTGGAAGCACCGCAATTCTTGACTAAAATCAGGCAATCCAATGGTGTGGTGAAGAATTCTGTTAGTACCGTAGTCATTGGAGTTGGGCCCACCAACTATGCAAATGACGGGCAGATTCTCACTGTAAGCTCCAGCGATCGCATTGAGAACACTGAGGCCACCGACTGTGAAAGTGACAACGCAAGCACCGACGCCGCGCGATCGCGCGTAACCGTCGGCAGCGTACCCGGCGTTGAGCTCGTTACAGCAGCCAATGAGGTTGAGCCCCGGTTCGGCGACGAGGTGATCAAGAAGAGTCAGATTAAAGTCGCCGGGAACAGAGAACACGTCGGTGACGCCAACTTGGACTAACCTGCGAGCTAGGTGTCGGCCAAGAGTTGACTCTGACGAGTGGCCAAAAGTGGTGTTGACGGAGTTCTGGACGGCCGAAACGCCAACGTTGGATGGACACCCAACGTTGCTGCTTTCTGCCTTGCTGGTGTCGATGGATCCGACCTTGGTGTCCATGAGAGCGAATTTGGAAAGAGAACAAGAACAAGTAAAGTTTCGAGGTTCTTAAAAAAAGAAGCAGGTTCAATGATCAAAGTTTGTTGTTTGGTAATACTATAGTGGAATCAAGAGCGAATGAACATGTGGTTATATGGGAGGGAATTTATATTATAGTGTTTGGGAGGCGGAATAGGGCAGTACCGGGGGCGGGTATCTTTGGTAGCGAGGCGGTGGTTTTCTTTGGGTGCTACTATTGACACCCCCATTTTTTATTTTTCAAACCTTTGTCAATGTTTTGCCTTTTCTATTGTTTTTACCCAGAGAAAAATAATAATTAATGGCAAAAATCTTTACACTAACGACGTCGGCGGCATTATATATTTTTATATCCAATAATCGTATCCATCATCAGAACTTTCCTCAATGAAGATTGGTGAAAGATGAATCGGTTGTTAAGAAAGAAAGGGAAAGAGAGACGGGGGAGGATAGACTTTAGACAATTGGAAGGAAAGAAAGATTAAAAAAATAATAATTAGAAAGAGAGCTCATATGAGTTAGGTGGATCCAATCCAAAATATATTGGCCACGTAAATCCAAAAGAGGCACGAGCTTATGAAAATTAATTTTGTCAGATCAGATGGTACACTTTGGCTCCATTTGGTAAAATTTATCAATTATGAAAATATCTAATTAGGTTGTAAGATGTGAACAGCAAGTTAATTTATGGGTTAGTTATAAAATAACCGATTATTATTAGGTGTTTGATAAAACTTATAACTAGCATGACATTTACTTATAAATTATGTAAAATCTATCACGTTTAATTTAAAAGTTACAATAAAAAGTTTATACAAAAATATGATAATCGTATAAATCATTATAGTTTGTTATTTAATATTATTAAGTAAATTTCGCTTATTTTTATTATTAAATTAAAGTTTCAAATTCAGATTAGTAATTGAGGTTACAAAATCGTAGTCAAAAGGTAAGATACTTTTATAAATTATATGAAATAAATATTATATAAAATTTGTAATATGATATATAATATTATTTAAAATTTATGATTTAAATTTTAGAATTTAAAGTTTATGATTTAGGGTTTAAAATTTAAATTTACTTTCTCAAAAATTTACTATATTTGTTATAAATTCCACACCCCCACATATCAACAATATTGTCCGCTTTAGGTTGTCCGGTTCACAGGATACATCGGACCCATATATGGATTGTCCGGTTCACATGGATACAACGGGCCCGCACGGTTTTGTTCCTCCTCAAGTGTAGCAAGTGGGCTTGGGCCCAACTCACCACACAAGGGAAAAGGCCTTGTTGTTAGTGGAAGTAGGCCTTCTCCCTAATAAAGGGAGTTTACCTCCCACATCTTACCGATGTGGGAGTTCTAACACTCCTCTGCACTTGTGGGCTGGGTTATACCACAGACCCAACAAGTGGAGTAGAGGTCATACCCAAGTAACTGGACCGAGCAACCTGCTCTGATACCATGTTATAAATTCCACACCCCCACATATCAACAATATTGTCCGTTTTAGGTTGTCCGGTTCACAGGATACATCGGGCCCATATATGAGTTGTCTGGTTCACATGGATACAACGGGTCCGCACGACTTTGTTCCTCCTCAAGTGTAGCAAGTGGGCTTGGGCCCAACTCACCACACAAGGGAAAAAGCCTTGTTGTCAGTGGAAGTGGGCCTTCTCCCTAATAAAGGGAGTTTACCTCCCACATCTTACCGATGTGGGAGTTCTAACAATATTCAACATCATAAACACTAAAATACTAAATACACACATTTTTTAACATGATTTTAGATAGATATGGGGATATTGGAGTAACAATTAAAGCCCATATTGAGTACTCGGAAAATACTTGAAATCTTAAAATGTGACCCTTATTTGACTCTCAATTGATAAATAGTGTTAAATTTGAGGATAAATTAAATGTGATATTTTGGATGGATATAACAATATTCTTCGGGATGGCCCCAACCAGGTCAATATGACAAAGTGGTAAGGAAAATTTAAGGTCAACATTAATTAGACAAATTTATGTTGTGCGATATTAGCCTGTCGCTTTATGGGGCCAAGGTTTGTAGTACTTTTGAAGAAATTCAAGTAGTTGATTTCCAGCCCATAACGAGTGATTGGAGGAGAAACCAGTAGCAAGCTTTTGTTTCGCGTCAAAATAAAAATCCAGTGGTTTTTGAAAACCATGGAAGAGTTGCTGGTAATTGCAACTTGCAGTATCTTTACTGAATTAATAAATCAGAGCACATTTAGTGATAAATTTTTGTTCGAACATTACGTTGGCCTTCTAATTTACGTTTGCTCATGCAACAAGTACATCACAGTTTGTCAGATTGAAGACCCTAATTCGACTATAACTGATACGTCGACTGATTAATAATTTGACTCATCAAATTAAATTTTGCCTAAGAACTGAAGAAGTCAGATTACATTGCTGAATTATTAAAAAACAGTAGAATTATAATTGGCCACAGTTTTTTATTTTTATTTTTTGTTCTGTGGAAGACAAATGTTAATGTACGATAAACGAAATCAAAAGCATTAGATTTGGAACAGCCTAGCATAAATTTTGACAAAAGCATTAGATTTGGAAAAACGATTGGCCTGTTGTGCTAGACTATCACAGGCAAAGCCCAGACAATGCTTCAAGCACCAAAAACAGAATCGTGGCAATGCATAAACCAACGAATGATTACATTATGCCTAGTTTAACAAGAAGGAAGAAAAACAAAGAAAGAATTGTTGGATATTAATTAATTAAAAGAAAAATGAATTTGTAATTTTTTACAGTAAAAATTGTTGAAATTTTAAACTGCAATTGAACTTTTAGTGGACCTTTACAAGGGATAAGAGTTATTGTACTTGATATTAGTTACAAAATATGAAAATGATCTTTTTGGTTTATTAAGAATTAAATATTGCTTTTAATTACTTTCTTTTATTAGGGTTTGTTTGAAGGTGGAAAAAAAAGTAGCAAAAGCTTTATTTTCCCAAAAATAGTATATATCTCTAATGTGTTGTATTACTAACTCTTTAATGTGAGTGAAGGTCGTGATTTTGAATTTGAAAATATGAAAATGGATCCAAATCTCGTAGCTATGATGACTGCCACATAAATTAGGGATACTTTATGAATCCTTTTAGAGATATATAGCACTATCGTTATTTTCCTCATCTCCTCCTTCCTTGCTTATCTTCATTCACTCATGAGAGAGAACTAAAATTCTTGATTTGTCATTACACCTACCAATGACCTAGTAAACTTTGAAGGTGATATTGGGAGAGCTACGAGCATATCATACAAAGACAAACAATAAATCACCTTAAAATCAGAGGTGTAAACCTTGCCTTAGTATTTTCTGTTTAAAGATTTTTGAGTTTCAATTTCAATTATTTTATATACAATTATATTGTTCAATTATATGTGTGAACTTTACTAACTGTGTGATTATCCGAGTCTCAACAAATCCAGGTTTTATAGATTTACTAGAACTAACAAGATTTATAACAAATATATACACATTTATTTATGTCATTAATATTCAAAATAATAAAAATAAGCTCCCGGAGTAATAAGATAATTTGATGCATGAGGCTTCTGAAATTGGGTAATAATTCATTTGAATGTGCAGGGTGATATCTCTGCAATATACACATGAGCGTCATAAGCCCAAATGCTATACACACTCGGTTAAGAGTTTGTCAGTCATCAGTGCTGTAAAATTAGATGTAAGAACCATATGTTAATACCAAATAATATGGAGACAATAAATTTTGATCCAATTCTCTCCAAATCACTTCCTTTTTTTTCTTTCTAACCTATCCAAATAAGAGGGAATTAGGAAGAGTTCATTTCCCTCCTCCAAAACTCTCAATTCTAACATACTCTAAAGATTCGACGGTTTTAATTTGAATCTCGGTTCAATTAGCTACAAAGAGCGGGAGGGAGATATTTGAGAGCGACAGCCATGGCGCTTTTGACTTTCGATTTGACTGTGATATACTTGTTGCTGACCAATTCGATGAGGGGTTTGGGTAAATCAACCCCTCCTGCTTTCAACCCCCTATCCCTATACCTGCAAACCTATTATTTTACGTGTACTTTTGAGTCTTGACAAAAGTTAAAGCGAAAGAGGACAAAAAACGTAGATCGTGGTTGATTCAAAGTTGTCAGAGAATAAAAAAAAAATTGTATCTAACAGAAAAGTTGACTGCTAAATTATATTTAGGAATATTCCCTATTTTATTATAGTACAGTATAAGTATATATATGTGTGTGGAGAACAACCTATTTTTGATTAGTGCTCTCTTATTCCTCGATTATTTTAAGTTAATGATCCATTAACTCCACCAAATAAAATATTGATATTAAGATTATTATCATCAGTTCTTATCCATATCTCATTAGAATATATATATATATATATATATATATATATACACACATAAATTTTTTCGAATCCCTCTTTGTTAATCCATGATTAGATTAAAAGAGTGGATGATAATTATGATAATCCCTCTATTTTTTTATACCTAACTTTGTAACATTTTAGTGCGAATTTTTATTTATGATATTTTATTGTGTCCATTTGATTCCTTATCAAAAATGAAAATTTTTATTAGTTTCTCTATTCAGTGACCAGTGTAGCCTAGCCAAAAAAAAAAATTAAAAAAAATCACTTAAAAAAAATGTGTGAGGAGGTTTCAACGTTTCACAAAAACCTATTTTAAAAAAATAAAAAATTAACGGGTTCTGTTGTAACTTATAAATATATTTACTGTACTTTTAATTATTTATTTAAAGGATATTGATTATGTTTCGATCTAGATTACTAATCTCTTTTAATGCTAATTTAACTTTTATTTGAGACAAGAAAAATGAAAAAGAGAACACAATTACATTTAAAGTTTTCCATTTCCATATCATTATTCTTCTCAATGAGAAGTTAAAGAAAATGACAACATAATTAACAAAAGGAAAAGTAGATAATGTCTGACAATGATGTGACTCGCAGCAGGGGGTTTGGGTAGGGGGAGGATATAGGGTATTGGTTTGACCTTCCCTAAAAAAAATAGTTATTTAATTAGGCCCTAGGAGGGGGGTTTGTGAGTAGGGTTTTATAGGGAGGGTTCGTTTAGTGCTTCCCTTCGATGAGCAGCGACGAAAGCATGAGCAAGTCAGCAGAGGCGGCGCTCTCTGAGCTCGATAGTAGGCCTGGCCTCTGCTCTCTTGCCTCATGGTATTCTCTTTGAGCATGTGTGAGATGTCATTACTCTACTGTATACGTTATGTTTGAATTATTGTTAAATTTTGTTATAGAAACTTTCATACTACTTTTGGTTTTAGCCTGGACATTAATCCTTATTTTTTTTTCGTCCAGAGGAATTAGCAACGAGGAGAAGCTACATCTCAGACAAAAATTGCTGTCACACCTTAGATACCAGGCTGCAAAGAAAGATTGTTCTATTTCTTTTTGGACCATATAAAGCTTATTCCATTTCCTATTTACCTTGATGCTTGTCTGATTTACTTTTTAGTGTGACTCATTAGCAAACATTATGAATTATGAACGTATTATACTATCAAAATCATATTATCAAATAAAAATTTACAAGTGAGTTCTTTATAGGGAAAAGGAGCACTGCATAATTTCCCGAGTTCTGTATATTTAGTTCATTTTGTTTTTCTTCTGTTCTTAGTTCCAAGGTTATCAGCAGCTCATTCAAATTTGGCCTGAAATTTGAATGCAAGCTAGAATTATGGATGGGTAAAATGGAAGGGAAGAAATGGGGCTGTGGAACCATATGAATATCATAAGGTGAGAGGCTTCGGAACAATACATAAAAAGTTGAGTTTTATTAGTAGTAATCCTGAGGGTGTAGCCGAGGGGACATGACGCTTCCAGGCCTCCCTTCCTCCGCCTTTTATTTAATGCTCTTTGAAACGTGAGTTTATTCTTATCCAGCCAGAAAATGCTCAAAAAATCGTTTGCGTGGGTTGTCTACTTCTCTAATCTTGTACCCTTTTCTTTATTCTGGCCCAGATAGCTGTGATGTTAGCTGTGCTCATTTGAAAAATTGTCCGAGTGGATTATCCCAAAGAATGGTACAGTTCTTGCCCCATTTTTCTGCATCGAGAAGTCCATAAACCTCAAACAGATTTTTACAGTAACTGATGCACTCTGGGCACCACGCTTGAAAACTCGAAGGTAGGATAAACAATGACATGGAGAGAGTTAACTAAAAATTGAATATACGCAGCCACTTGGACTGGAGCATACTAGCAAGTAGTATTAAACAAATTAAAAGGAAAAATTAAACAGCCAGTACTCAAAAATTCTGATGTGGCGATGCCAAGTTTACTGAGGATTTGGCGGGCGACTATTGGCGGCTGATACCCTGGAGCCCCATTCCAATAGCTCTTTGCTTGTATCATCTTTGTGAGCAATCACTTCAATGAAGCACAAGCAGTCCTTCTTAGGTCCTGTTGCTGTCTCTATTGCTTCAATCAGATCCTCCTCGCATAAGACCTGCAAACACAAGTTTTATTATCTGAAGTTCCATGCCTCAGAGCTTAAGGAATTTAAAGCTAGAGTAATTTACAGTTGATAAAAACTCACCTTGGTTGTCCAGCATTTGCCTTCGCCATTGTGGATTGCGTCAACCAGACCAGTATAGTTCCAATTCTTAATCACATTGTAAGGCCCATCGTGGATCTCAACTTCAATGGTGTATCCACCATTGTTTATAAGGAAAATGATGCTCCTCTGTTCACATCGCAGCATTGTTGATATATCCTGTGCTGTCACCTGATAGCCAAACACCGATTACATATTAGTTCTACAAAATTATACATTAATGGCCATGTAATTAACTGACTGACCAATGACCATCCACACCTGGAAGCTACCATCACCAATGCAAGCAATAACACGCTTCTCTGGCACAGCCTGTGCATATCCAAGGGTCGCACCCACAGACCAACCGATTGATCCGTACTGCATCTGGAACTCATACCTAAAAATTCAAATTTCAACATTGTAAGCTCCTTATACAACTGATAATCAAATATAATACTCTCCCCAACAAAAATTCTTACCCACAACCGTTTGGCAATTTGAGTTTCTGGCAATTAAACCAAGAATCCCCTGTCTCGGCAATCACGGCTGTTTCATGAGACAGCATTTTCTGTATGTGTTCAAACAACACATTAACCCTCAAAGGTTCTTTTGGCGCACTCTGCAAAGGATGTCCATTAGGAACATAAATCCTGTGGTAATTCCCATAAGCTGTGGTGTTGCGCTTGAGCTTTTTCGCGAGTGCTTTCAGAAAATCCTTCATCAGAATACACCCAAATGTAGGGCCATTAGCGATGGTGACCCTATCAGGCTGCACAATGATTGCCTTTTCTTTCTTGAGAAGAAGAGAGTAACCCACAGAGCTGTAGTCATTGAAAATGGGTCCAGCAAACAGGTATGCATCTGCAGATTCCACAATCTCAGCACAAAATGCAGTGCTTACAGCACCCCAGTAAGTCCCAATGAAATGAGGGTGGTGCTCAGGCACAAGCCCTTTGGCCGATGGCATCACAGCAAGTGAATACCCACAAGCATCGGCTAGTTCAACAAAGGCGTCACATGCCTTCGCAGATCGCAGTTTAGGCCCAGCTACCATAACCGGTTTCACTGCTTTGTTCAAGAACTCTGCAGCTTCCTCCACTGCTGCCTCTAAGCCCATGCGATTGCTCAATCTGCAATCCATTCCATATAATTCAATATCTAATTCTTTAAACTTTAAAATAAACATAAATCCATACAAAACTCCAGAAGCCCAATCAATTATTTAATTAAACAAATGACTCACTTGGGTGACAGTGAAAATGGTACTGGCTCTCGGCTAAAAGTAGGATGAGGGATCGCAGGCAAGTTACAACTTATGCTAATGTAAACAGGCTTGCTTTCTTTCAACGCTGTTGATATTGCAGTATCTATCAGTTCATGTGCATCCTCCAAGTGATCCACCACAGCCTAAGAAAGAAGAAATCAAACACCCCCATACACATTCTATATAAATAATAACCATAAAATTCATAATCTTAAAAGGCATTGATCATCAGATTATTTGAAAACGAACAAGAAACACGGAATATTGTGAGTTATTTACCTGGTAGCAAGTGAGAGTTTGGAAGCACCGCAATTCTTGACTAAAATCAGGCAATCCAATGGTGTGGTGAAGAATTCTGTTAGTACCGTAGTCATTGGAGTTGGGCCCACCAACGATGCAAATGACGGGCAGATTCTCACTGTAAGCTCCAGCGATCGCATTGAGAACACTGAGGCCACCGACTGTGAAAGTGACAACGCAAGCACCGACGCCACGCGATCGCGCGTAACCGTCGGCAGCGTACCCGGCGTTGAGCTCGTTACAGCAGCCAATGAGGTTGAGCCCCGGTTCGGCGACGAGGTGATCAAGAAGAGTCAGATTAAAGTCGCCAGGAACCGAGAACACGTCGGTGACGCCAACTTGGACTAACCTGCGAGCGAGGTGGCGACCAAGAGTCGACTCTGACGATTGGCCAAAAGTGGTGGTGATGGAGTTCTGGACGGCCGAAACGCCAACGTTCGATGGACATCCAACGTTGTTGCTTTCTGCCTTACAGGTGTCGATGGATCCGATCTTGGTGTTCATGTGAGCAAATTTAGAAAGAGAACAAGAACAAAGAAAGTTTCAACTTTCAAGTTCTTTAAAGAAAGGAGGTTTTAGGCTTTTAGCTAGTTTGGTATTGCGAGACTCAAGAGCGAATGAAAATGCGAGGGAATTTATAGGAGTGTTTCAGTGTTTGGGAGGCGGAATATGGTAGTACCGGGGGCGGGAATCCTTTGTAAACGAGACGGTGGTTTTCTCTTTGGATCCCACTACGGCGACCAATAAATGGATCCCAATCCAGGATGAATTATTGGTCATGTAATCCAATAGAACGATACTTCCGTGGATCGTTAGAGCTACTCATTCCTAACGTCAAATATTTCAAATTTTTTATAATCTGATGTTAAAACACATATATCATAAGATTTTTGAAAATAAATTCAAAGTTCAAAATTCAAATTTATAGATAATATCTCTATTCACTTTTGAAATGTTATTAAAATAATTAACATTTTCGTTTGTGGATTCCTCAAAAAAAAAAGATGATGGGACTATTTGCACATATTTATTATTTGGCGTCACTCATTTACTCTTACACTTCAGGTAAAAAAAATAATGTTCTCATAACACCCATTTTTATTATTCTTTTTTAAAAAATTCAAATAAATTCAAGCACACCTTATACATATAGATGTAATTGTCTTGTGATCTCAAACATTTCTTTAAGCAATTGCCTTGCACTCTCAAGTTGTCTCTAATATTTGTCACTTGTAAAGAATCCCACAACGAAAAATGTGGAATGCAAAATACCCTTTATAAGGGCTAAAATCCACCTCTTACACTAATAAAACATTTTCTTTTGTGTACTGAGTTGAGCCTAGTCCACTTGCTCCACTTGAGAAGGAACAAAGTCGTGCGGCCCCGTTGTATCCATATGAACCGGACAATCCATATATGAACCCGATGTATCCTGTGAACCGGACAACCTAAAGCGGACAATATTGTTGGTGTGTGGGGGTGTGAAAATTATAACATAATATCGGAGTCAGATTGCTCTATCCAATTACTTGGGTATGACCTCTAATATACTTGTTGGGTCTGAGATATAACTCAGACCACAAGTGCGGGGAGTATAAATAATCCCACATCGAAAGATGTGGGATCCAAAATGTCCTTCATAAGGGCTAAAGCCCACCTCATACACTAACAAGACATTTTCCCTTATGTAGTGAGTTGGACCTACCCCACTTGCTACACTTGAGGAGAAACGAAGTCGTGCGAGCCCGTTGTATTTATGTGAATCAGAAAATTCATATATGGGTCCGATGTATCCAGTGAATCAGACAACCTAAAACGGACAATATTATTGATATGTTAAGAGGTGTGGACTTATAACATCACTTTTGCTAAGATCCTAAAGAAGCCCATGCAAATATACCGTTTAGTGACATTCATATGTCAAACATTCCCCACTTTTCTTGCAATACTCAATACTTATCATCCGTATGTCAAACAAGCCACAATGAAAAATGCTATCAGAGAGAATAAAAATCAGTTTCAAAGTATCGTGGTTTTGCTAGCATTGTCGGGGACAAGTAAAAGGATTCAAACATCTTTATCGGTGCAGAGTGAATGGAACATTCGAGTAAACAGAATACCCATTTTTAAGAGAATAAGAGGAATCTCAATACATGAGGGAAATCAAATTTAACTAACATAATTCAAAGTAGATATGCAAAATAGATCCCCGTTTCTCCCTGCACAAGCAAAAACGCTAGAAGATGATGTGGAAGCTTGCACCTCCTTAACCATCGTGGCTCTAGGGTTTTCACTGGAACAAGCCAGTATTTACATTTTTGAGCAGCTTGGGTTGATGGGGATGAGAGGTGTCTGGGTACAATGGTTTAGTAGTTGAAAGCACTAGAGGAAAGAAATAGATGGGAAACATTGATGGAGAAGAGAAGATGGAGGAATGTAGTGGGGAGGGAAATGAAGAGAAGTTGACACCTTGGGGTGTATTAGATTAGAGTTTTTTAACACTCAAAGAGGGTGACAGTAGATAATAATGAAGTGTAAACAATCCCACTGATGTAAAAATATTCACAAGTGCATAAATGTAGTATTGTAGCACAAAAAGTAAAAATACGAGATCGATCCCACAGAAACAAGTCCAAGTCAAAATTGTACCAATTTTTCAATTAATATTAATATGATGATCGATGATGATCATCATATTTCAAATTTTCAATTAATATAAATAACAACTAAATTAAATATGATGATCGATGATTTATGAGTACGAACGAGTAAGCAAGATAAACGAGTGAGAATTTCAATAAGAGAAGGAACTAAGGTATGATTTCACCAAACAATCCTATTGCAAATTTATAAAGACGAAGCAACAATCACAACTCTGATTCTAAGGTTATTTTTCTCTCAATTATGTTGATCCATAGATCATAGCAACAACACGTATTATTAATCATAAACTAATCATGTTTGATAGCAGTTTTTAGATTTAGAATCAATAACCCATTAAGAATAGAAAAACCTTACAACCAATTAACCCTCTAAACCCTGATCGGAGCAGTCGACAGTTAATCTTCTTAATTCTATTCTCACAAAAGACATAAATACGGATCGTTTACGTGATTCGGATTGATGAGTATATATATATATTAATCCTAATTGGTGATCAAGCAATCAAGCAAATAACATACTTTGAAGCACATCAATTAAGAACTAGAATCATGAATTGAGTTGGAAGCTTGAAAGAATTTAATTTGCAATAATCATGCTTGGCTAAATCATACCCTAATAAAGAGTTTAGTTGCTACACATAATAATAAACACCAAATAAAAAGAAGAAGAAACCATGAGTTTATTACTAGAACAAAGGATAATTGGTAGTCATCTCACAAGCGAGAGCAACTTCAGTCAGAAAATTTAGTATATCTCTCTTAGGGTTGGGGAGCTATTTATAATGTATACGGAGCTTTAAAAACTTCATTCAATCATCCTTAAGCCTTCCCTAGTAGTGCAAACAAGTAAGAACCCAAAATGGAATAGGTTTCCTTGATTTTTTTAACTCCAAACATCGCGTCTGACGGATCTGACGCTTAAGCGTCAGAAGGACATGGGAAGGGCTCTAGCTTTGCTGTCAAGATGTTGTATTCTAGTGTTGGATCCACACTCGAGCGTGGGAAGGGCGCCCGAAATATTTTCTTTATCCTAATGTGCTCCAATTTTTACCAACTCTTCACACAAATCTTCCTACATAAAAAATACAATAATTCATGTAATATCAACTTAAAATAAGAGAATTGTGATTAGAAATATATGAGTAGACGTGGTACAAAAACACACACATCGCCCACCAAAGAAGAATCCCTGTTTGTGAGCATCACCCGTTCAAGTTTAAAACCATTGCCTAGAAGGCTATAAGTTGCACTAAATGTATGGTGATTTTTTTCTTCATCAAGAGTATATGCATGGTATTTTTTTTATTTTTTTGAATAAAAAGATTGGGATGAGGCTCAAATTTGGAGTTCGAGATTACATAATCAACTCGTCAATTGAGCTATTTGAGTTCATATATGCTCGATAATTGAGTGTAATGTAATATGTTATTTGCTAAGAAAATTAAATAGGAGTTGCTTTTGTAATATCCACAATCGCGAAAAAGTAGTCATAAATATTAATGCTGTTAAAAAAATCACAAAAATAAAAATCGAGCCGAACCTAATGGTCCATTTTTTTTTCCATTAAACCGACAAAAAACCAAATCGAAAATCGACATATCGACCGAAAATCGTCTAAACGGTTTGACAAAAAATATGTAAAAAAACCGATCGCAAACACCCCTAATAACCATAAATCTACGTTTTTTTCAAACAAAATGAGCCACATCAATATAGTTGGGAGGGACTCTGATTCCGACTCTAATTTTTATTTCCAATCCCTCCAAAAAATTATGTTAATTTATTAATTTTGTATTAGAAAATGACATACTAGGATTTTTAGAGATCATCATTGTTTAAAGTTTGAATTTTAAGATTTAAGATTTAGGGTGTAAGACTTATAATTTAACACAAAAATACTCTATAATACTTTTTTTTTTGTATGATTTAACATAAATGATTTTGAAAATGAATTTTAAAGAACTCAATTATTGAATTAGATTATATGTAATTTTGAACTCTGACTTGGAGCCCACCCTTCCCTTATTCAAAAACAAATCATAGATTTTGGGATATTAGAGCCGACATTGACCCCATAACCCACACCAATATGATCAAAATGGCGAGGAAAATTTAAGGTCAACATTAATCAGACAAACTTTAACGCGGATATTATCCTGTCGCTTTCATGGGGCCAATCTTTGCCGTCAACTTTTAAAGAAATCCAGGTAGCTAATTGCGTGCAGTCCATGAAGGAGTGAATGAAGAAACCGGGAGCCAGCTTTTGTTTCGCGTTGAAAACTCAAATAGAAAGCCCGTGGTTTTTAGAAACCACGCTGCTTGTAATATCAACTTGCAGTATCTCTCTCTAGCACTGTAAATCCATTAATCACGATTGAAGACAACTTACCCACAAAAGCACCCGACGTGCAAATTGCAAAAACACGTAGCGACTTCCCGTGTGGCTTTATTGTGTGAGATCGCGCCTGCGACGGACACGTGTCTGAGGTGCTGATATAATTCAGATGTTCGTTGCACTTGCTCATTGGTCTGATTTTTTCAAATATACCACGTGGAGTAAAGCTCAAACAGAATTAGAATCATTTGTCTCCAGTCTGTAGCTTCAAGGGCGATATTATGTACCATTTATATTCCGGAAATCTCTGCGTCTCTTTTTCTTCATATTATTTAAAAAAATAATTAATTTTTTACTAAAAAAGTTGGATTATATTTATACTGGTGAATTACCAAGACACAAGAGAATTATAATTTGTTCCAAATTTTTTTTTTTTTTTTTTCCCGAGGAAGACAAAATGTTAGTAGGTGAAACGAAATCAACAAGGCTTAAAGCCCAATACGACCAAACAACCTAGCATAAATTTGGACCCTAGCAAGACTTGGAAAAACGATCCGTCCGTTGGGCCGTTCACTAAATCATGGGCTAGACCATGCAAAGCCCAGACACTGCTTCAAGAACAAAAACAAAAATAAAAATAAATTGTAACCCAACCCGGGTAGGAATCAGGAAACCGGGAATTTGGCAAACGACAAGAGTCGACCACGAACATTACACACTACCCTTATAAAGGACGGAGCTCTTCCATGCCGTTTGCGGCCAAGTAGTGTCCTCCATTACCTTTCTGCTCCAATCAGTTCTCATTTCTATCTATCTGTCACGAAGAGACAATCCGCTTATCAATCAGGATTTCTACTCGTTTCGTCTCTACTCGTCGCCATTATCGATCAGAAAGGAAACATCAAGATTTTGCAAATCAGTATCACCTAGCTATTTTTAGTCATTGGGTCAAAGATTCGACGATTTGATTCTTGAATTCGGTTCAATTAGCTACAAAGAGCGGGAGGGAGATATTTGAGAGCGACAGTCATGGCGCTTTCGCCTTCCGATTTGACTGCGATATATTCGTTGCTGACCAATTCGATGAGCGGCGATGAAAGCGTGCGCAAGCCAGCAGAGGCGGCGCTCTCTGAGCTCGAGAGTAGGCCTGGCTTCTGCTCTTGCCTCATGGTATTCTCTTCGATTCTCCCGTTTGGAGGGTTTTTATCTTTATTTTTCACATTATGTGTTTAGATATCCCTATGTCGAGAATATTTCCGGAGAAGTGTTGAATTCATGTAAATGCAGGAAGTGATAACTGCAAAGGATTTAGCGCCTCAGGTCGCCGTTCGATTGATGGCCTCGGTGTACTTCAAAAACAGTATTAATCGTTATTGGAGAATCAGACGTGATTCTGTGTGAGATATCATAACTGTATTTTATTGTCTACGTTATGTTTAATTATTGAAAATTTCATACTACTTTTGATTTTAGCCTAGACAATAATCCCTATGTTTTCTTCCAGAGGAATTAGCAACGAGGAGAAGCTACATCTCAGACAAAAATTGCTGTCACACTTTAGAGAAGAAAACTACCAGGTTGTGAAGACAGATTCTTCTATTTCTTTTTGGACCATAGAAAGCTTATTCTAATTTTATTTACCTTGATGCTTTTCTAATTTACTTGCTAGTTTCACTTATTACAAGCATTATGAAGAAACGCCCATTGTATTATACTATCAAAATCACATTATCAAATAAAAATTTGCAAGTGATTTCTTTGTAGGAAAAAGGAACACTGCATACATATCCAGAGTTCTGTATGTTTACCTCATTTTGTTTTTCTTTTGTTCTTAGTTTCAAGGTTATCAGCAGCTCATTCAAATTTTACCTGAAATTTCAATTGCAAGCTAGAATTATGGGGTAAAATGGAAGGGAAAAATGGGGTGGGGAACCATATGAATATAAGGTGAGAGGCTTCTGAATAACACATAGAAGTTTTGTTACAAGTAATCCTAAGTGTATAGCCGAGGGGCCATGATGCTTCCGGGCCTCCCTTCCTCTGCCTTTTATATAATGCTCTTTCAAATGTGAGTTTATTCTTATCCAGGTATAAAATGCTCAAAAAATTCATTTGCGTGGGTTGTCTATTTCTCTAACCTTGTATCCTTTTTTTTATTCTGGCCCAGATAGCTGTGATGTTAGCTGTGCTCATTTCAAAAATTGCCCGAGTGGATTATCCCAAAGAATGGTACAGTTTTTGCCCCACATTTCTGTATTGACATTTTCATTGATTGTAAAAGTTAAAACCTAAAGAGCTCGTATAGTTCTCATCCTAAGTACTAAATGTTTTCTATCACAATTTTGTGTGCATAAAGTTCTCTTAACTACTAAATTCTTATGGCGCATCCAATTTTTTTTAGAATGTTCCAGAGAGGTTTCATATCCAATTCTGATCGTTTTTTGAATGTTCTTTCATTGAGCTAATCCATTGGTTCAATGACCTTTTTAGGCCGGAGCTATTTTCTGTCTTAGCACAGCAGCTTCAGTCAACAGACGTTCTTGCTTCTCATAGGATTTTTCTGATTATTTTCCGAACCTTAAAGGAATTGTCCACTAAACGCTTAACTGCAGATCAGAGGAACTTTGCTGAGGTATACAGCGTCTTACTCTACTTGCTTGTTAAGTTTGCCTATATTCTTTTTGATAAATATATTCATATCCTGTATTTTCTTCCTGTTATTTCATGCGTCCAATGTGTCCGATCCAGTTAAGGTCGTACTTAGATAAAGAGTGATGCCACTTCCATCATATGGTTACAGTGAGGTATCCTATTTGGCAGTATAAGTGTGTGTTTTGAGTCCAATACAGGCCAACAAGGTTAGAGATCTGGCATTTAAGTGGCCTTGGTAGTAATGTGATTCTTAATATATGACTGATATTGTGATCTTTATGTTTTTTCTCTCCCCTCCTAAGATGGGTATTTTGTTAATTCTAATTTTTCTTCAATGGCCCTTGAATTGGTCCATCAAATCTTACTTCCAGTCATGTTCAATTACTGGACTATTAGGAGTTGCAATTAAGTGTTTTATTTTGCGTTTCACTTTCATCCTGGAAATTGACTCGACTTGGGATGAAGGCTTAGCTACGTCAGTTGAGTTGCTTCATTTACTTGAAGTTGTTGTCTACTTGTCTTCTTTTATCCAATACTGTAATTAATAATTTTTGCGATTATAATTACAGAAGCATTAATAATCTCTGTTTCTCGTTTTTTTATGTAGAGTATGAGTTATCAGTTGCAACTTATAATTTTATCCTCATTACCCCTAGCTTATGCTTTTATCTTCATAATGGGAGAATAATGCCATTCATTACCTTGCTTCCTTCGGCAGATATCCTCCCATTTCTTTGATTATAGTTGGCGTCTATGGCAGAACGACATACAAACCATATTGCATGGTTTCTCTACGCTTGCCCAGAGCCATAAATCAAATGCTTTGGAGCAGTATCAAGATGAACTTTATTTAACATGTGAAAGATGGCTGCTGTGCTTAAAAATAATACGCCAGTTGGTTATTTCGGGGTTTCCAAGTGATGCAAAATGTGTACAGGTATTCATTCAGTTCTTTATCCCACGTGGTGAATGGTGATAGTTTTTCTGTGTTTTCTCCTGCCCGATGTGGATTTACAGAATGACTGGTCATGTTTTTTTTAATTGTAAATTTTCAGGAGGTTCAACCCGTCAAGCAGGTTTGTCCTTTGCTCTTGAATGCCATCAAGTCATTGCTTCCGTACTGTAAGATCTCTCTCTCTCTCTCTCTAATTTTATGCTCTTGAAATAGAATCTGCATGGGTCCGTGTTTTTTGCTGTGTTCCTGTTTGTCTGATTTTTGAAATTTGATAGTTAAACAATAATTAAATAAGAACAATAAGAAGTAACCATTTAAAAAAATTGAGAATTAAAAGTAATGTTTTTAGATAGCACACCTAATTTAATGCTTTTAGATTTAGTTGCCTTTTTTGACTGCTTGCATCTCCAGATGTCTATTGTTTTTTCCTTTGATGTGTATAGAAGCAAATGCATACAAAGCGATCCTATCTTTGAATGTATGTGTAGTCCCAGTGAAACAGTTGCAAGGTGTATATCTAAAATGCTTTCCCCTAAGCTTAATCTTATATCATTACTGTCTTCCGTAGCAAGATGCAAGTTGCTTGGAATGAAAATTTTCAAAAGCAAGGGTGATCCTTTAGTTTTGGTTTATATTTAGCACCTTAACTCTGTTCATGAAAATCCTTGAAGCCTTTGTGAGGTACCTTAAAGTTCGATCTAGTATTTGAATGTTATTCTCTTACTTGATTGTTTTTAATCCTAAAACCGTCTCAATAAATTACATTTTGCACTCAATTTTTTTTTTTTAATTTTTTTTCTTTGCTGGTTGCTTACACAATGTATTTTTGACGTAATGCTAAGTTTCCCTTCCCTTTTATTGATTGCATAGCAGACTAGCAGTATATTAATTTCATACATCAATTGCTTTATTTGCCAGATTCATCTTTTCAGAAGGAACATCCTAAATTTTGGGACTTTGTAAAGAGGGCTTGTATAAAGCTGATGAAGGTTCTGGTTGCAATTCATATCCGACATCCTTATTCATTTGGTGATAAGTGTGTGCTTGTGCCTATCATGGATTTCTGTTTGATTACAATAACAGATCCTGAGCCAGTGGTAGTATCGTATGAACAATTTCTAATTCAGTGTATGGTAATGGTGAAATGCATACTAGAATGTAAGGAATATAAACCAAGCATCACTGGTCGTGTAATGGATGAGACTAGGATTACAGTTGAGCAGACAAAGAAAGCCATCTCTAATAATGTTGGTGGTATTCTGGCTTCCCTTTTGCCGCCCGAGCGTGTAGTACAGCTTTGTAATGTATTGATAAGAAGGTAAAAGATTGCTTGTTTCTTCACTGATTAGTTTACCTTTCACATTCTGACTTTGTCCAGTCACTCAAATCTGAGGTGTAAACATATATTTGATCAACTCTGTGCACATTTACTCTGTGCCATTAATTTATTTCCCAATCTTATATTAGTTGAGTAAGTGAAGTTTCCTATGGATATATTCCTGTTACAACTTCTATGCAAATTCTTTATCAACTTAATTAATTCTATATATAGTTGACTTGAGGAAATGATCTTGGTCATGATTTTCTGTGACATGTACTTACATGTTGTCTTGTAGCTTGTTAGACATGAAGGTGCTGTTACTTTGAGATGTTACATGGCCTGCATTTTCTGTGTGAAATTTTCTCTCTCTTCAAATATGAAAATGTCTCCATTCTATGGATTAAAGGTGTATTGGTGCACAAAAAACCCACAACACCAAGTATTAATGCATTTATTATTTTTTAAACAGCTGTTTACTTGGGTTTGTTGGCAGTGAGAATCTTAATGAGTAATGACGAATGCGCCTCACACTGAAATTACTGAATGTAGTTATTAGTTAGTGGTTTACTTTGAGATGTTACATTGCCTGCATCTTTCGTGTGAAATTTTCCTCTTCAAATATGAAATGCCTCCATCTATGGATTATAGGTGCAAAAGTGATACAAAAACATGCAGAACACCAAGTATAACTGTGCTCATTTATTATTTCAAAAGCCTTTACATGGGTTTGTTGGCAATGATAATCAAAATGAAAATCTGCCTCACTTGAACTGAAATCATTGAGTACAGTTAATGGTTGAGCTGGAATAACATATGGACATGAAGGTGCTTGATATTGTAGATGATCGTATTGGGGGGTTACAGTGAGGCTTGTAGGTCTAAAATCATTGAGGAAAAGCTAGATCATTGTTTTTTTTCTTTTCTTTTTGTGGTGAGATCAAGTTGGATGGAATAAGTATTAAGTGCACATTTTATATATTATCAATGCTTGAAAAGGTGGATTATACCAATAGATTGGTACTGTACATCACCTGTATTCTGGTAAAGGCTTTTCAGTTGCAATGTACTACAGTTATTACAAAAGAACTTTTTATAATGCTGTCCTTCTTTTGTTGTGGCATCTGCTCCTTCTATAACTGCTCCCTTAAAATTGTGGCCTTTATCTATGAACAGGTATTTTGTTCTTACAGCAAGTGATTTGGAGGAATGGTACCAGAACCCTGAATCTTTCCATCATGAACAAGATATGGTTCAGTGGACAGAGAAACTGAGGCCATGTGCGGAAGCTTTATACATTGTGGTGTTTGAAAAAAATAGCCAAGTAAGTGATTATCAAGTGTCACGAAGTTCTTAGTGGAATGTACTGTGTAAATGTCACTGATGCCTAGAATTATTAGCATTTACTAGTAGAAGATTCATTTTTGTTGATCTTGGTTGTTATTTTAGCTGCTAGGTCCCATTGTGGTCTCCATCCTTCAAGAGGCAATGAATGGTTGCCCAACTTCAGTGACTGAAATCACTCCGGGGCTGCTACTTAAGGATGCTGCTTATGGTGCTGCTGCATATGTTTACTACGAGCTCTCAAACTATCTGAGCTTCAAAGATTGGTGTGTCCTTTCTACACCATGATATCAAGGTTTTGGTGATGCATATGTCTTGCCTATTGGACAAATTCCATGTTATGGTGTCATATGGTCATATATTGAGTATGTAGTGCTTTAAAAGAACGAAGCAACTAGCATGTGGCGCAATGTTAAACTGCAAAATAGTCTTTTTGCTCCCCATGTTTCTGCTAACTCTGTTACAGATGGGGAAATTTTTGTAATGCAATAGCAAGTCGATAGGAGACCATATATGTCCAATTTTCATAAGAAAGCGAGAAGATTGTACTGCTGGCCAAGAAGTTGAAATGATATGTGATTGCAATTATTTTATGTTATCCAATGGTTAACTTATTATGTTCGTAAAGTTGGCCCGGTTGCACTATAAGTAAATCGGGCTTCCTGTCATGTATGTTTTGTGTAAATCATGAATTGACTCATACGTTTCTCCCTCTGTTCTCTGATTGCAGGTTTAATAATGCTTTATCCTTCGAACTCTCCAATGATCATCCGAATTTGCGCTTTATCCATCGGAAAGTTGCAATGATATTGGGACAGTGGGTTTCTGAGGTGACGTGTCTTCTGAGTTGTAGTACATGAACTGAATTAGCTGTAGCTCGCAATATTTTGGAGCTGTGGTGCATGATGATAAGATCTGAATTTTGTCGCATTTCATTGGAAATTTTTTTAACATCTCAGTTTCATGCAGAGCATGCGTGCGTCTGTAGTCCATCAGCATTTGCACGTGTCATTGTGCATGCACAATTTTCATTTTTTGTGTATGTTCCTTCATAAATTATGGTGCATGGATAATAATGACTACTGATCGTTGCCTTGCTTTTGGTGCTTCCACTGACTAAATAGCTCTAGTTCATCTCTTATACTGGTTGAAGGTTTTCAGGCTTCCTAAATGTCCTGATAATCTTTTTTGACTTAAAAGAATTTGGATTTGTAAATTACTTGGTCTGGTTGGTTGGGAAAGCTTGTGCAAGCTCAATGCGAAATGTATATGCTGGAAAGTTGGTATTTGCCTCAACAGTATAGCTTTATATGGTTTAAAGAAATCTTTTGGTAGCTTCGGAATCTCACAAGTATTAACAAATCTTTTGAATTTTGTAAACATTGGTAGAGGTGGTAAATACTTGTTGGCAATTTATTCATATGTGAATTGATTGTCGTCCTAATCAGCAAGTTTTCTTCTTTATTGATTCAAAATGGAGATCAAGTTCTAAATGTTTTTGTAATCAAGTTATGTTCAAAGTTTTTTGTCCCTCTAGATGATGGTTTTCTGATGTCTGTGTGACAGGTTAAAGATGACACAAAAAGACAAGTTTACTGTGCTTTGATCAGATTGCTACAGAACCAAGACCTATCTGTCAGGGTATGGTTCTTAAGGTCACTTTTATAATGCAGTGAATTGTACTGCTTATTATTATTTTGCATTTTTTTTAATAATTTTATGATGGTCTCTGCCTTTAAAGTTTTTGATGTTGCACCATTATACTACTGAGTTTGGGTGTCAATTTTTTTAGTTGGCAGCTTGTCGATCTTTGTGTTCACATATTGAAGATGCAAATTTTTCAGAACAAGACTTTAGTGATCTTCTTCCTGCCACTTGGGATTCGTGTTTTAAGTTGGTTGAGGAAGTTGAAGAGTTCGACTCAAAGGTATGGTATGATGTTGATGTTATAGTACCTGCTAAGAGATTCTGATTTTTTTTAGTAATATTAATCAGTGTTCTTGAAAGCTTGGAGTACCTCAGTGATTGTGTGAGGCAAGCAAACCTGTGGGGCGCCTTCTGACTGTCTAGGCACCTGGTCCCATGGTGCACTCCTAGATGTTTTTTGTGCACTTGGAGCTTTCTATTTTAAAACGAAACATATAGATGTGTAATTACCAACAGGAAGAACACACCCCAATAGTAATATAATAAAAAAAAAGAGACATCAATTGAAACTCTAAAGCAAGCTTCTGCTGGGGGAGGGGGGAAGAGAATGTGGGGACCTTTTTGCTGGGAGGAAAAGGAACAGTGAAGGAAGAACATAACAGTGTTTTGGATGCTTTACCAAATCTTGTGAAATTCTTATTGAATTTCAGGTTCAGGTATTGAATTTGACATCTGTTCTTATTGGACGTGTGAGTGAAGTCATTCCATTTGCAAACAAGTTAATGCAGTTCTTTCAGAAGGTATCAGTATAGCTTTGGTTTTTTAGTCTGGTTTAATGTTGTTTTTAGCTCCTGTTTGCATTGACATGAGCATGACATAGTGATCAAAGAGTGGTATTATGTTCTAAGCCACAAAAAATTTTATTTTCACAATTTCAATTTGATTACAAAGAATCACATGAACCTCCTAAAAATGCTAGATGAAACAGTATAAGGAATTCCTGCTATGCCCTATTGGAATTGGTGGTGTGAGATTCTGTATGTTCAGTAGTACCCGTTCTATGTTACTATTGTTTTACCTTTCTTTATAACTGAATAAAAAAAGTGTTTACACTAAAGAGCTGATGCATTCGATTGTGGAGCAGAAACATGGATTTGTACTATTTTGATAATGATAAATCTCATAATGTTCAATAGTACTCTTGCTAAGTTACTATTGTTTTCACCTTTCTTTATAACTGAACAAAAAAGGTGCATACTGTAAAGAGCTGTCGCATTTGATTGTGCAGCAGAAAGATGGAATCGTACCATCTTGATTATGATGAATCTCATAATGTATTCCAACTGATCTTACGAACATGAATCCAAAATATAATAGTGGAGCAGCATTCTCGTAGAGGATTCCGACTAATTCTTGTGGTTTTTGTTAAATAGCAACTGTTTTTATGTTTTGATTTAGGCCGACTCCAAAACGTTTAAAAATAACGCTTTTATGATGATGAATGGCAGTATCGTGTTACCATTTTGGAAAGTACTGTTTCGTTATTATCATTATTTTTAAAATATATGTTGTAAGGTCTGGGAGGAGTCTTCGAGTGAGAGCCTGCTGCAGATTCAGCTTCTTATTGCTCTTCGCAACTTTGTTGTTGCACTTGGCTATCATTCTCCAAGTTGCTACAACATGCTGCTGCCCGTCCTCCAGAAGGGAATTGATGTTAATAGCCCAGATGAACTCAATCTTCTAGAAGATAGCATGCTGGTCAGTAGGCCTATTTCTTTCTTATTTTTTATCCACTAAGAAAATTTTAGATTGTGTAATGATAAATGCAATCAATTTACATGTGCAGCTGTGGGAAGCCACCCTTTCTCATGCACCTACAATGGTGCCTCAACTACTGGCATACTTTCCTTGTCTGTTGGAGATCATGGAAAGAAGTTTTGATCACTTGCAGGTTAGAAATAGTTGATGAATTTCGATATACTCTCTTGCTAAGAGTCTATACCTCTTTGCATGTAGGGGTTACATATCTGTTGTTTTGTGGTTGATTTCGATTTAATAACGTATGCTTGAGTGCTTATTGGCTCATTTAGATTCACAGCGGACTCGCAATATGTTTCTATCCTTTGTCAGTGTGTACTTGTCCTAATAAATTTTCCCTTTCAAAGCCATAGGTTTACCGATTAGGTAGGGTATTCTATTTAGTTAAACCATATTTGCAGTGCTTCCCCTAACATGTGGGCCGGACAAGCCCTCGACTACAAGAGGCCCAGTACGTGAATATTTAATTTTCAGCTTACGAGGGGATTTGACATCCTACATGGGGAAAGCTTTTATGTGGGTACTGGAGATCCCATGTAGGGTAAGAGCCAAACCACGGGCATGACATCCCTTGAGTCCTTGACAATAGGTAACCCAAAATGTGTTGGCAAATTAATTGGAAATGGGGAAGTTGGAGAATGGAAGCAAGAATAGAACCAAGGGCCTCGCAGTCCAATTCTAATTATGTTTTTAATTAATCTCTTCTCTAGGTTACTTCGAGTTAATTGATAAATTAATATGCCTTCGGGGAATTTGGTCTCTCTTATACAAGTATAAGCCTATTTTATTTCTTTTATTTTCCTTGCCCAGCATATTGTCTTGATTTCGGGACTGGGAAAGGGGAAGTTGAAGGAAGAAAAATTTATGACTTTGATGTTGATTTGTTATGCTTAACGTAATATCATTGAGTTTTATGAGGTTGAGATAGTGGAAAGTATGAAGTGGCGTATTATAAATTGAAGGATGGTAGCTGGTGATCACAAGATGCATCATCTTAAAATATTTAAGTCATGTTTGATATCATAGCAGTGAATATTGCCTGGGATTAGCAGGGTTGGGACAGTGTCAAAGATGTGCTTGATTAATTATATGATAATTGGCTTCAAATGAGTTAAATGTTTGAAATTGATTCACGTGGTTGTCAGTTGTCACCAACTCACCATGTTCTTGGAATATGGTTGAAATTGACTTCAGAAAAAGCTAAATGGTAGAAACTAGAAATAGATTTGTGTTGTTGCAACTGTTGCTTTGTATTATTTTTTAAACCTTTGATCAATGGTTTTTTTACTCAAATACAAATTCCAGGTCGCTGTCAATATCATTGAGGGATACATTGTCTTGGGTGGATCTGACTTTCTTAACGTGCATGCATCTGCTCTGGCTAAGCTGCTTGATCTGATTGTTGGAAATGTTAATGATAAAGGACTGCTCGCAACTCTTCCAGTGATTGATATTCTAGTACAGGTAGCCAGAGTTTTGAGCTCATACGAATAAATATTTAGGTTTGTGTACATTATTCAGGGTCGAGGATAATATTAATATGGTAGTCTCTGGCCATGGCTTCATATTCTTAATAAATACACCCGAGAATAAATATAAGCTTTAATTTGGTTCGAAGAACCAAATGAACTATTCTGGTCCCTACGAGTCCCTAAAGCCTGGTGCATAGTTCTCTCCATAAATCCAGTTGGTCGTATTAACTTTTTTTCCTTCAACATTTGCAGTGTTTCCCGAAAGAAGTGCCCCCATTGATTAACAGTACTTTACAAGTAAGCATGGTTCTTTGCCCTCGTGAATCTTTAATGACCTTTATTGAGTTTTATAAGTGCTGTGACATAATGTATTTTGGAGGCTTTCTGACCTTGTTTGCTTTGCCAAATGCTGCTAGAAATTAGTTGTTATTTGCTTAAGTGGAGGAGACGATCGTGATCCTTCTAAGGCGGCTGTTAAAGCATCTTCTGCTGCTATCCTAGCTAGGATTTTAGTGATGAATACAAGTTACCTTGCACAAGTAGCGTCAGATCCATCACTTTCAGTACTCCTACAGCAGGCTGGTGTTCCTATAGAAGAAAATATACTTCTATGTCTAGTTGACGTATGGCTTGACAAGGTGAGTAGAGCAAGCTACACTGTTACAGATAGTGTGCAAGATCTCTAAAGTTCTTACGTCTTTACTAATGTGTCATGATGTTCTCTTGTAATCGATTGTCCTCAACAGCGAGACTTGCTTGTCCTGTAATTTGTGGGGTGGCTTAAACTGTGAGATTCTGGTGTCTTAGATATTCTCTGCATGGACTTTTCTTATATTGTAAAGTCTGTTTCTGTGCTTCAGGAAGTAAGGAAGTTATTATTTACCTGCATGGATTGGTCCCACCACCAATGAGAGACGGATACGGGGCAGGGGAAGGAAGGGCACCTACTAGTAGAAAATTAGATAGCTGAATCTTACAAAAGATCTGAGAGATTCTTGGTCTTCTTGATCATATATATGTCATGCATATTGTTTATTAGGGCCACATCCATACCATTGGAGTTGCATTTCTATATTTGATGAATTTATTGGAGGATGTTTAAATTGTGGTTCTAAATATGCAAATTACATGATTACCTCTCATGTCTATAGTCTACAACCAACTGCTATCAAACCATCCTTTTAGATATCTTTTCCGTGATTGTGTATTCTCATTAGTTAGGTGTGAGTTACAAGTTCCATATGACTAAGTAGCTAATCCTTTTCTTTTGTTGCTCAAACATAACGGTTAATGGGTCATCCATGTTTGGTAGTCTTGGAATTATGAATGAGTTGACTCCTAATTTTCTTCTATTGTTTCTGAGAACTATTTTCTGTATGTATCAGGTAGACAATGTATCCTCCACTCAAAGAAAGATATTTGGTTTAGCCCTTTCCATCATCCTTACATTAAGGCTGCCTCAAGTTCTTGATAAACTTGATCAGATCCTTAGGTGTGATTGAATTGCATATTGGATGTGCTATCTTTTTTTCAGGTACTTGATGACATTTGCATTCATTTGACGATGATTCCTTTCCCTCTTGCAGTGTATGTACTAGTGTAATTTCGGGCGTGGATGATGACTTAACTGAAGAGGAGTCGAGGTAACATCACTTATGAGTTTATTTTGTATTTTTTTCCAGCTGCTTTGAGAGTTGATGATAGAATTATTAATTTTTCAATGATGACAGTGGGGATAACATGAGCTCCAGCAGTTTCCATGGTGATAGCACTTTTCCAAGTAAAGATTTCAGACGTAGACAGGTGAACGTTTTCAAACCTTCTGTCTGATGTATGTATTGGTGTAAGGATAAATATACTTTGAAGCCCCTCTTCTTTATCTAAAAGTGAAATGAGCCTCTACCTTTACCGTCCAATGAAGCCTTTCTACTTCTATTTGACTCCTAATTCTCCTCCATGCTAGAAGGTTTATTGTGTAATTATCCCTATTAACATGGAACCACGGTTGCCTTCTTCTTTTCCTCTTTCTTTTTCTATTTCTAATTGATTTTTTCACCATTTCAGATTAAGTTTTCAGACCCTATCAACCAGTTATCTTTAGAGAATTCAGTGAGAGACAACCTTCAAACATGTGCTGCTCTTCATGGAGAATCTTTTAATTCAGCTATTGGTAGAATGCATCCTGCATTATTTGCTCAAGTGAAGCAGGCGTTGAAGATGGCATAGTCATTGAATTTACTCGTAGATGTAATTTTTCTGTGTTCTTGTGCTTGGAGGCCTTCAGGCTTTCACACTTTTCCATGGTTGAGAGGATATACGGTGAGTACCTTGATCCTTTGCGAAAACCACACAGCTTCAATCAGAAATTATTCTTGTTTGTTCCGTCAGTGTTATTAGATATGTGATTGATATAGCTCCCTGTGCACATTCTGTGTTATGAGCTCAATTTCTATTCAAAATGCCAGATCGTGCTAATTGCATGCGTATAGAAGGTTTATAACGTTTAATAAATAATTTTGTGCCGCTTAATTGCATTAGAAATAATAATGTTCGCAGGTTGCACTAACCTGTGATTTTTGTTTCTCAGGTGGCATTGATGTTTCTTTCAGATGTTCTGCCAGGTGGGTTGATGATTTCTACATTCTTTGTATTTATTGTACGACAGTTTTGAGTGATGGGTGTTCATATCATTTATTCACAAGTTCAATTTGTATGTCCTTTTGGCTCTCGGGACGCCATATATAGCTCGCTGATCCTTCGATGTCCTATTTTTTTTATGGGGGCAGAGGGGTTGCAGCATTTGAGTTTATAGGTTTTATTGCCAATCACCTCTTCGACTTGAAATTATACAAGAGAGGAAAGCAATGTGCATGGCGTTTTTGAAATTTTACAAGAGGGTAAGTTAATGTGCACGGGGTTTTTGTAGAGGGGATCAAAATATATTTTCTATTTATTATTTTTGCTGTAAGTCCTATCCCACAGTTTTCTTAAAATGCACTTTCAGATTTTCAAAATGAACATATTAACTACATATATCTTCACAAGAGGAAATAAAATAAATAGCTTGTCCGCGAACAGATAACTTGCTTGTTATAATCCTAGTTGGCTTTCAAAGCGGCTTGAAAAATATCATTATGTATACATAGGAATGTCGCATATACGCTGTAGCATCTAAAGCCTAAACCGTCACTCCTCTCGGCTGATACGTGCCAATTGTGAATACAGAATAGTATAATTTGTTGTGGTTTACCAATTGTACCTGATTTAGTACATTAATATCTGCAGTATCTTTTTTAATTTTCATTATACATAATAAAAGCCAACTTAATTGTCTAATACAAGGTTATAGTATATGTACTTAAAAATACAATTACGATTAATCTTATGAACGAATCAAAGCGATATCTATAATGGACAAAGAAAAAGATTTAGAAAGTTAATATATTGAAATGGCTTAAAAAATTAATTCTGAACATTATTTTGTTTTGGCATCCCTATTTAGAATTCAAAAAATCACCAGCCCTTTGGTAATGACGATAAGGTTATTCCCCTCACATGCTTCTACTAAATTTAGGGGATATGTACGTAGAGCGGTCCTGGAACAAAATTGGTCTACCACTTCAACTAGATACCCCTGGGACTAAAACTACATGGTACTGAAAGGCGATGGGCTGAGCTTAGCTTAGCTTAGCATATAGCTTAGGAAAGAATGGACGAGCTTATGACTGGCCTTGGACAATGCAAATGTAGCTTTTTGAACGATGCAGACAATTTAAAAATTGTAAAGGATAACTTATCATTTATTATGCATAACATATTTCATTGCACATTAAAGACGATCACTACTTCATTAGACCGTCGATTGTTACGGTGAGCGGGCTGATTCGTGGGTTGGGCTTGAATGCCTCAATAATGTAGTATTTTTCATTAAATTTCGGGCTTGGTTTTAGGATATCAAATTTGAGCCCAGACCAATTGTGATTCAAGTAGTAGCTGGGCCACCGTACAAAAAGTAGAAGCTGGGGCTTTTATTGTAGTGTCAATCGTCATGAGTTTTGCCCGTGTGTCACTGTGTCTAAGGAATCCTAGCCCAATATATTGGGGAATATATTTCCTAAAGCCCAGACCAGTTTTTGGAACTCAGATCAAGGGAGCCAGCCCAGATACGGTTCAGGGATTTTAAAATGAATTTATAGTGAACTGGGCTTTTGCCAAATTATGCTCTTAGGCCTAACCCACTCGAGCCCCTATGTATTATACTATTATGCCAGCAGATACTTCCTAAAGCCCAGGCCAATCTGGTCCAACCCAGATCAACTTTCGAACGTATTGTATAATACTAAAATGTATAACATCTTTAAGGAATTTAATTTGAGCCCAGCCCAGATACGGTTCAGGGATTTTTTAAAATGAATTTATAATGAAGCTGGGCTTCTGTCCATTTGGGCCCTTAGGCCAAATCCATTCTAGTCCTATGTAATATGTATTATGGCAGATATTTTCGAAAGCCCAGCCCAACCTGGCCTAACCCTTATCAAATTTAGGAAGGAGTTAAAGGATTTAAATTAGAGCCCAGTCCATTCATGGTTTAAGGAATTTTTTAAAATTAAATTATAATGACGTTCGACTTAGGCAGAAGTAGGCCTGATCAGATGGATAGTTGGGCCTAATCTAGCCCAGCACAATATTATTAAGATAGATATTTTCTCATTAGTCAAGGCCAGCCCAAACATGGCCAGACCAGTGAATTGTGCGGTACTTTGGGGATTTGGTTGGTGCATGCTATTTTTTGACAGGTCAATAGCTGTACTTTGTTGAGTTGTTGCATGTGAATCAAAACGGCTTGTATGTTGGTCATCCCAGGGTTTTAAGTGGGCATATATTTATGGTTATTGGTCATCTTTACTTTCCTAAATTTGCAGGTTTGTCCAGGATGGAGGCTTGATGGCAAGGTGAAAGGCTTAACAGTGAGTTTCCGCATACTTTCTTCTCACATTTTGTTGGATTTTACGTTCCTGGTGGAGAGTTTGTTATTACGTCAATATTATACACGAAACAAGGTTGAGCCCATATATTTGCAAGCTTAATGCTCACTTTGGAGTTTGGATCTAGGTGAATTAGGCTTTCAATAGCTAAGTGACTTTCTTCGCAATCAAAAGACGGCAAGAGTTAAACGTTGGATATGGAGTCATACCAGATGGTGAAGCAGGTCAATCCTTGTTATTTGCTTCAGGTGCTGCTTTCTCATCTTCAACATCCTTATTTTTTTCCCCCTTCAGCAACACCTTTTCCTCTTCTTTTCCATTTGGTTTGATTATCAACAATGCGCAGCTTCTCAAGACGTGCAGAACTTTTCCATAAACAAGTGACTGGGAATTTCAAGTTTAGCTGTGTTTTAGAGCATAATCTGTTGATCAATGACAATTTTAATGCTGGGCAAAATAATCCGAAGCATACAAGCAAAAGACAAGAAATTCCTTTTGTTCTCATTTTACAAAGAACTGAAAAAAGAGAATTGCCATCTGGGAAACATTATTTCCCACGGCGTGTTACTTGGAATCCGGAAGCACCTCCTGAAGTTGCTTGTTTTCCTTTGGAAAGCAACTTGGGAGAAGATCCTTAAGTAAACAACCCTCAAAAGAAGCGCTGGAACTTAGCAAAAAAAAGGTCTGAATGTTATCCATATAAAAAGGGGAGGAATCTGTGAATCATATTCTCTAGCGTCCCTTATGGGGATAAATTAGGATGAGTAAACATAGATATCTATAAGCCATTGGAAACAACGTTCTGTCAATCATTATAATCTACTTCAATTTACAATCAATTGTTAAAAATTGGAGTTGCAATTTTGTTAATGAATCTCCTCTCATTTGCAATTTTTCCATACAGCGCATTAAAATACACTTAAGAATCATCAATCTCAGGTACCTTAGAAAGCACGTAACATTTTGTATACATATTAATCAAATACCGAGCCATAGATTGATAACATAATAAGATAAATTCCCCCAGTCCTTAGAGGCACATTTTGCATTCTATTTTGTGAAGGAGGTCAATAAAGAAAGAACTGAACTCAATGCAATATCAAGCATCCTGAGATAGTCTACTACACAAAAGCAAGTAGAACAAAGTAAGAGAAGGCCCCAAGAAATAAGAATTAAAATTAAAGTTAAAATACTCACTCTCAGTAAAAGCAAATCAAAATCTAATGCAGAGTAGCTCCTCCTTCAACTCCCCATATGCATAATCAGGTGCATGCCAGACAAATGGTTTATCACTTCCAAGTCCCAGCATGTGCTTGCACGTTCATTATTGGAAGAACTGCAGAAAATAAAATTTTGGATGTTAGAAAATGCTAGACAGCGATTCATTCAGTCCAGGGAAAAAACTCTTATGAGAAAATTGGAGACAACATTTCACCATGGGGAAAAAGAGTTACCCCTTTCAGTCACTGAAATCTTGAATTGAGTTTCTAAAACCAACGTTTCCTTGAACAATGCTTACTTCGTGATAGAACACATCAACATGTCAAAGGAGGGGAATAAAAAATGAACGAAAGGCATTAACATTGATCGGGTCAATAGAGAGATTACTGCATAACTTGCCTAGAAACCCGATTAAACTTAACTTTGAAGCGCTAAGAATTTCAAAATGATTCATGGCATATTTTTTCAGTTATATTGTGGCAAATACTCGTAATCGAAGAAAATCGACTAGTCCATATTTGAAATAAGGAAAAAAGAGAGAGGGACGACCTAGATGGTTAGCACAGATCTTTATGTCTTCGATTGGCGCATTACAAGACAAACCTTGCCAGTCTGTTTGTGCTTCAACGGCTTAACATTACCTTCTTTGTCAAATCGATACAACTTCTCTTTCCTGTGAAAATCAATCCACGCATAGACAAAACTGACAAAAATCCTGAGAACAGAAGACTAAGCCCTAGGACTAAAGTGAAGTTCAGAGAGATGTATTGATTCCGTACAGATCTATAATACGATCTTCGTCTCTCTCACCAGTGGTGGCGGCCACTTCTTCGAGCTTGACAATGTGAGCCACCTGAACTCCGGCGTCCTCATCTCTGCCGGTGAGCCATCGTCTTCTCAATGATCGTTGTTTTGGTGCTGCACTGCTTCGCTACTCGTCATTGCTGGTCTGATTACTGGAGAGAGAGGGTGAGGCATGCGCGCGTATGGTCGATTTTTTTGCTTTTACGGAAAGGGTTCCGGATCCCTCTGATTATTCCAATTTACATTGTTTTTTTATAAAAATAAAAAAATAAATTTAAAAAAATAACAGACGCTCCTCAACCGAGAGAGACTGCGAGTCCGCTATGCGTGACGGGTGTATAAGGCCATAGGCCGCGATTGCTTATTCATCAAAAACGAAGAAGTCTCACTCGAGCATTATACTTGGAGTAAAATAAAAATAAGAACTACTTTTCCTCTCTTTCGATTATTCTCTGCTAGAAAGTCAAAATCTGCAAAATCTAATTCGGTTCATTACGAATTAGATTAATGGCTTCATCAGTAGTAAAGGAGACTCATTAAGGAGCGTCAACAAACACTGTTTTTTAAGGATCAACTCATTACCAACAAGTTACAATGACAACAAAGTAACAACACTAAATAAAAGGTAGTGACAAATGTAGGACCGGTTCATTCTTGCGATGCACCATTTGTTGTTGCATCCATAGGCTCAGCTTCCGCCGACTCCCCTCCAGGCTTGTCGCCCTTCTTACCTGCAAGGGAAGAAAAGAGCAAAATCTCAAATAAATACAAGACTACAAGAACTTGATTCAGAAGAATATATGGTAAAATAGGCATATTGCTGCATCTATTTTTATCAATCTGCAACTAATCCACTTTGTATGACTTTCCTCCCCAACTCACCTTTCTTCTTCTTTCCGCCTCCTTTCTTCTTTGTCTTTGTGCCCAAGGCTAACCAGGCCTTAATTTCAGGATCATCGATGGTCTTTGTGGGCTGCAGCTCTTGCAGAGAATGGGATGTGATCCTATCTGATCCGTTAGGCATTAACAAAACTGTGAATTTGATGTGCGCAACTAGATCACCTGCAAAATGAACAACCCATGCCCAAACATAAGCCAGGGTAAATACCATAATGGCAAAACAAAATAAACTAAAGGTGCCAGCAAATTATCACCAGGCTTCTCATGAAGAACAGGATATGGCTGCAGGAGATCATGATTCACACATTCCACTAATCCTAAACGAGCCCTTTTCTCTTCCAAAGCCCTGTCTTATAAAAGATCCAAATGCTGAGCAATACATGCAAGTCAAAAACACACACACTAAAATAAAACAAACCTTGCAGAGAATGGCATGATTGGAAATTTCTGACTAATTTCACTAAAAATAAATCTGGAAGCTTTCATCTTCAAGTGATAATTCTTGTCAACTGCCCTCTTATAAATAGTAGTCTGCTTCTCATCCAACAGCTTTGGCTGGAGAGACAAGGCAAAAAAATCAAGCATCAATGTAAGAGGAGAATGTAGAACAAGAGATTCATACGATGTTAACATTGACTCCTGACTACCTTGCCTTCTCCTGTGCTTGTAACTATATCAACAGCATACACTTCATTCTCCTCAAATTCTGCATCATCAACCCTAGTATCTGGACTAGAGACACTAAGTACGACCTTGTTCCCATCTATCACAAACTGCTTCAACTGGTGGCTAAGAACACCTTCAACAATTTTGCAGTCATAAGCAGCAGCAACCTTCTGAATTGCATCGGTTACATCTTTGTTCTACAAAGAAAGAAAAGATTCAGTAAAATGAGTCATAGGACCAGCCAAAAAGCTTGAGGCTAGATTAATTAATAACACTGAAGACACTATCAAGTATCAACCACAACATTGGCTAAAAAAACAGAGATAAAAGACGAGGAAAAGGAAGCATTACTATTTCTACTATGGTTAACACACAAAAAATCACTCTTTTTGGTGAAAACCAACTCGGGTCCCTATATCCACTGTAACACAGTTTATTTTATTCATCTAAGCATCAAGATTATATGTATTGGTATTTTCCAATACATAGCATGGTATTTTCCAATACATAGCATGGTATTTTTCCGGACATAAATTAATGCTGACGGCAGAATAAATGTAAAATGATATGGATGGAAAACTTTTTAGTTCACGGCAACTTAATGAGAAAAAAATATTTCAGCTGAATTGAATGAGCTTGCACCAATTATATAAAGATTGGTACTTACCACTCAAAACTAGCCATTACAATATCGGCAACAGGGAAAAGAGGAAACCAATAGGAATTGATCACCTGGCAAAGTTGCCCTTTTGTTCATCCCAGGGTTAGAGCTCCCCGAAGAACCATTTCAACAATCATGAATCATTGTTCATTGAAGATTAGGGAGAGGAGATCCATGTAACATAATATTACTTAGTATAAGAATCTACTGCCCCCAGATGTAACATACAAATCATTCTAATTAATAAATAATATAGGAGAAGTCCGCCTACTCTTCCAAACTTCATTCCATAAAGCAACTTCGGAGACTGAATTCATTGTCCTTTTAACTTTAAAACAAAGAGAAGACAATGACTGGAAAAAATGATGCTCTATCAGTGTAACTATGACAAAAAGCGGCTTCATGGAGTAGTAATCCATAGCCCAAGGCAGTTCGCATCATGTAGAGATCACATCAAGCAAAAGACAATAGAGATGAAATGAATGAAATGGTTCCTCTAATTCAGACAAAAAAGACACCTACATATACAGCGGGGTTTATAGGAATGCTCTAACAACCTTTAAAACACAGAAAAGGTCATCTTCAAAAAACCGTAGCAAGAATAAAAAATAAAGCAGGCACTGAGCATCCCAGCCAATACAAAGCTAGCATAGATCACACAACTCTTGTCACGGTTTCTTGTGTTAGCTGAAACACAAACATCCCCTATCAGAGTAACTATGACAAAAAAAGCTCCATTTGGATATTAATCCATAGCCTATTAAAATTATCATCAATTAGGGGATGCCATCACAACAACTAGAATAAAATTTCCCATCTGTGGAAACTGGAAATCACAAAGGCTTCTGTCTTAGCACAACAAAATATGTCTCACTGACGCAGGTTTTTTCTGAGGGGTCTAACTTAAACGGTTAAAGTTTGTAAAGAGGTGATATTTAGATATAGTCTAATACAACTCTACCAGGTAGCATGCCACCATCCAAAATAAGGTTAAGACCTGTGAGAAATGAACATTTGCACAAAAAATATACCTTCTTTCCTGGCCTAACAAGCCTCAAGGCAACTTCAGCAGCGGTATTTGAAGCTGCAATAACATCTGCAGCTTTCCCTGTAACTGGCCCCTCTTGAAGAACATGGGTATGTGCAACTACAGCAATGAACCCATCAATGTGACACCCCATATCTCTGCAAATAAAAAACACCAGTAATTATCAAGCTGCTAAACACTGGGTTTTGTAAGCAAGTACAAACATTTAAGAAATTTAGTACACAATCTTGAAAAGGCTTACATTTTCACCAAATCACCTTCTTCCAAAACTGTCTCATCACTGGCAAGTGGTGAGACATGACAAACAGTGTTGTTTACAGAAACGCAAGTAGGAAAAGCAACGCCGCGTTCAATCTTCTTCTTAACATTCTTGTACATGTTTCCTGATTGCCTTAAAACACAATACAACAAGACTCTCAACACATCATTCCAAACTTCAAAAAAAAATTCGACGCATTAATAAATCAAACTCCAATTGAAATAAGACCAAATAGGAATATAAATTAAAAATTTACTCTCTGATATATGAATCACCCTTCTCACAGACGTCCACAACCTTTGCTTTTGGCTTGCATTCTGATATCACTAACTGTAACGCCTCTGCAATTTTTCCCAGTTCAGAAATCAATCCAGTGGAATATTACAGAACTATATTTCAAATGAATGTGCAAATACAAACTAGTTACATAAAACCGAATCTTCGACAACCATCAATATAGATATGGTGTGCCTTTGAACGAAACAAAATGCAGATATAACGAAATAGAGAAGGAGAGTGTAACTGTTAACAATCTCGGCTGCGCTCTTATACTTGGTGACGACTTCGGGAGAAGTGAGATCAAGCTCCTTCTCCTCTCTTTCATCGTCCGAAGACATCGTTTCCTTGTGCCTGAATATCGCGACTCCTGAAATAAATATGATAAACGAACTCAGGATCACGATGTAAGTAACCGGAATGAGAGAATTTGATGAACATATGAAAGAGAACACACAGGAAGTATTGACGGCGGTATATGTTTCAAGCGTCTGTTCGGCGAAAGCTAGGGTTTAACAGGGATAAGAAGAGGTGGTAAAGAGAGCAGATTATGAAGTGCCACGATAGAAGCTAGGGTTGGCGTTGCGGACCAGACGGCAGCGTTTGCATTTATAGGAATCTTCCAAGGGGCTCTCTCTTATAGGGTTTTTTTTTAAGAATTTATTTTGTCGGTCATTTTTTTTTGTTGGAAATGTCACTGAAAAATATGCTTCGAAAATCGAACCTGGACAGACATGCATAATCCAGCCCATTAACAAGCGAGTCATCCCTCATTGAAGGTCATTCTCTTTTTTCCTACCTCCCGCTTTAGAGGTGTGTGTTGAATTTTCGGTTCAGTTTTTAAATAAAATAAAAAAAATGTTCGAATTGATTCAATTATGACATTTTAAAATTTATAATCAAAAAATATATATCGAATAATTAAATTGAACTTTTTTAATTTGGATCAGATTTCGATTTTGACGATTAAAAAATATTTCATCGTATGATTAAAAAAATGTTCAAAAATAATTAGAGAACAAAAATTATTAAAAATTCAAAAGTTAAAATATGTTATTTTCAATGAAGTGAGTGAAATAGTGAGGGAGGTGAAAAGTGGGAGAAGAGATACTATTTTAAGCTCTAATGGATAAATTAGAAATTATATTTGGGCTCAATTCCTTAATTTTTTAGCCTTAATTATTTTAAATAAGTAAATATATCAAACATAGTAAAATTTTATTTGGTTTTTTTCGATTAAATCCGAAATCGAAAATCTCTAAATTCATAACCAAATCAAAAATTGTTAACCAAAAAACCGAATAACCACAGTTCGGATCGGTTCCTCGGTTGCGGATCGGTCTCTAAATTCATTTTTACAATCATTTTTATAGATTTGAAGTCATTACATTTTTATAACTATAATTGCATGTCAAAATACTATTATATTATATAATAATCACTGGCACAATATTAATAAATAAAATAATTATTTGAATAAATGTTTATTTCGCTAGAATCAAAGGAAATGAGACCGAAACGTCGTGTACGAAAGAACGATGAGGAACCAGTCTATGCTTTCTTTTGGGTCTTTCTTGCTTCGTCTTTGATAAATCCTTCCAAAATCAGGTTCTGCTTCATCAACGGCGAAGCAATTTCACACAAATCAAAGAGATAGAAGTTGATGTAAACGCTAGCCTAATCCCTGTTGATTCGCAAGAATACCAAGGAAAAGAGAGAAACAATTAATAAGGCTCGTTGATCCTACTGGATACCAAGCAACTAGCAACAGAGGCGATCATTCATTATCATTCCAAAAACTGACTAACTGTTACAGAACCAGCAACCCCCATAAAGCCCTAGCATCAAGGCCAAGGTGACACAGCCATAAAGGCCAACAACACAAAAGCCCAGGAAACCAACCACACCCACAAAATGCCCATAAACAAAGACTACAAATAAAATTACAGAGACAACTGATCCCATATCAAATATATGATCCTATGCTCCGCGATCAAAATGATCCATATAACAGGCTGCTACCTGATCCACATCAGAAGTGTTGTTTTGCTTCATCATTGAGGATAGAGAAGCTAACTACGTATATGTTTTAGTGTTTACAGAAAGAAGTTGAGTTTATAAACTCAGCTAATGTACGTTCTGTTAAATAAATGCTTAATAAAAAAAAAGAGCGAATTTGCTACAAGACACCATACACCTTCATTGTCACTGTTGCAAATCAACCACGTACAGTCACTGATGTAGGCTGTATTTGTCAAAAACGTGGGCCAAAAACTCTACAATTGTTGTAAAGTTTACTTTCCCAGTGATGTAGTTAATTGGTCTAAGTTTTTTAACCCCTTTGGTGCAATTTTTTAAAATTGGAGCACATGGTTAAATCTCAAAAACAAAACACGGGGCTGTAAAGTGTAAAGAGTAGAGTTTATAAAAATAAAAAAAGTGTAAAGGGTGGGGAAAAAATTGTGCTGCTTATTTCATGAGGATTCTACCACATGATCAATCTGTCACATAAGCATAAGTATGTTATCATTATAAATTTTAAAAATGCTGCTCGAGTGATGATATTGAAAAATTTCAAACAATAAATAATTGACTCATAACGTTTGAATTTTGGATGATCAAAATAAAAAAGGAATCATTTTTTTGCTAATGACATAAGACAAAACACCTCACAACTTCATCCTTAAAATGGATTATGGACATAAGAAGCCAAACAATGCCAATACCTATAAGGGTGCATTGTGAAGATATCTCCTCTCATAAAATCCAGTGAGGGCACATTTAAGTGGCAGGTCCCAAGGCAACGCTCTCGATTTTCTGTTATTTTTTATCACAATTGCCATCCACACGTTTTTATATTATGAAAACGCTCTATTGGACTATTACCACAACTAATAATAGTTGCAATCTCTTTTCTATAAAACATAATAAGATTGGGCTAAAAAAGTCTGATGTAGGTGATATCGTGGTTGCTCTTATTTAATTAAATTGGCACTAGCTAGGGCCTTGAAAAAATTCACGGGAGGCCTCTTGCAAAAATTTGGTGGAATCCATCTATTTTAATTTAACAGTATTTATCACCGGGGCAAGCCCCACTGACATCCATGTCAATCTGCCTCTGCATGAAATAATGGATGTTACTACAAAGAGGCCTTCCTCGAGGATGATTGTACTAGAAAAATGGATGTGACCCTTGTATTTTAGCAGCTCGGAGGGCAACCACAATGATATAAAACTAATGTCTCTGTTAATTGACTTTTCAATTGGGTCTCACATTTTATTTTAAAAACTTTATAGTTGTTGCTATATTCAAATTCAATCTACATGGTCATACAACAAGGAAACATGCACCAAACTCTGAGCAATATAATAAACGACAACTATTTTACCAGTGAAACAGATAATGAAAATAAAATACTACGGTTTAATGCTCTCCACGAATTTTAATCATCAAAGGTAGATTCGATTATATTCATTGTTATAATTTTCACTCCCACGCATCAACAATATTGTCCGCTTTAGATACAGTTGTCTGGTTCATTGAATACATCGGGCCTATAAATGGGTTGTCCAATTCACATGGATACAACGGGCCCGCACAATTTTGTTCCTCCTCAAGTGTAGTGATGAGTTAGGCCCAACTCACTACACAAAGAAGAAAACTTTGTTCAAGTGTAGCAAATGAGATAGACTCAACTCACTACACAAGAGAAAAAGCCTTGTTAATGGGTTGAGGTGAACTTACCGCACTTATAAAGTGCATTATCATTCCCATATCTATCCACGTGGGACATTTTACATTCATGCATGTTGTCTTCACAAGTTGATTAACACCAAGCTAGCTATTCTCTTTGTAAGAGGAACTTATTTCAATAGAGTTTATACTAATTTTTCATCAACTTCTTATCCGACTAAAATTTACCCTTACTTGTGTGAACCTAGCTAGGCATCGAGAAATTATAACACGTCGTATAAATTTGAGGATAAAATTGACTTTCATATTTTAGCTGGATGTAGTAGTATTAAGAAATAAAGAAAAATTCACTTCCAACGTAGAAAGAAATTGAACATGAAATTTTTATTTAGGAGATTGGCTCACTCATCATGACACGTGAGAGATGTTAAACCTGCATGCACCTGAATCAGGGCATCCACGCGACTCGTGTCATTCTTGAAGCACTCAAAAATATCTTTAATCAGCTGATTAGAGCTCTTGCGTGTCGTCAATTCACGAACCCCTTAACTCCTCCATTGCCGCGTCTGTATCAACGTGTCATTCTCCCTTCTCCGGCCGCCTGAACTCATATCAGTCTCAGGCTATATAGAGAGCACTAGAGCGGCTTGCTTCAGAAAGTATTAATTAGCTTGAAATTAAAATCTCGATCGGTCGGAAGTTTCTTGACGTTTTATTTTGCTTTCGGTAAGCAATCAAAAGGGAAAAATGGCCTTGGAACAGAAAAGAAAAGAGCTTGATGCCAGGGCAAGGCAAGGACAGACGGTTGTTCCTGGTGGTACTGGTGGCAAGAGCCTTGAAGCACAAGAACACCTCGCTGAAGGTTACATGCAGATAAATATTTCTTTCTTTAAATTTATGGCGTTTATATATTTTGTGATAATTAAGATTGTTATTCTAAACTTGGTTTGACGTAAGTGCTGTTTTTGTGCGGAATATATTAATGAAAGGACGGAGCCGTGGAGGTCAGACGAGGGCAGAGCAGTTGGGACGTGAGGGATATCAGGAGCTTGGCCACAAAGGAGGGCAGACAAGGAAGGAGCAGATTGGGCACGAGGGCTACCAGGAGATGGGGCGCAAAGGTGTACTTAGCACCACTGACAAGTCTGGTGGGGAACGTGCTGCTGAGGAAGGGATTGAGATTGACGAGTCCAAGTACAAAACCCGTTCTTCATAGATGAAATCGTGAAAGTTTGCATGCTAGTAGATAGCTAGCGCCTAGCTGGCTAATATAGTGTTTCTCAGGGTTCTAGTGGTTTTTTTTTTTGAGTGCACGCGCGTGTGGTAGTACCTGTCTGTATTAGTAGTTTGTTGCTGTGTTTTGGTTGCTCAGCGTCAGGCCAGTGTTCCGGTGGAAAAATCTATAGAGTTTGAATCACTCAAGAATGTCTAAATGAAGTCCTAGATATGTGACAAGTATCGATGAAATTAATTAATCAAAAGGGTGGAATTCTACTTCTCCCAATTAAGAAGACTTTGAATGTGGTGTCTAATATTAAGAGTCGCTTAACTGAATCTTAACTAAGGCGTAAATATTTAACTACCTGGGCAATATTGAAAGTAAGACAAAATTAAGATGAAGACAGATTAAACTAATTGAATTATGCTAAAGAGATTAAACTGATTGAATTATTGAATCTTAACTAAGACGTAAGTATTTAACTACCTGAGCAATATTAAAAGTAAGACAAAACTAAGACGAAGAGAGATTAAACTAATTGAATTGTGCTAAGGAGATTAAATTAATTGAATTGTGCTAAGGAACTGAATAACTGAAATTAGATTAATCTCTATAAAAGTGAAACTTATATTGAGTTGGAAAAGATACGAGGTAATTAGGAAACTAATACAACGGATGAGATTACAATAAAGTAGAAACTTGGGGTATGACTTTGGACCCCCTTCTCTATCTCCTTTTATAGTCTCCCTTGATCCTTTGTGATTGGTCGACCTTCTCAATTTCTGGTAACTACTTACAACCGTCTTTCCATACAAATTGGGCAGCAATTTGGGTCTTTACTTAGATATGGACCGATTTTGAGCCTTTTAATATTATGGCGGCAATAGCCAGTCGCCTGAAACTAGACATTGCCCGAAACTCAAGTTGATTGTGTGCTGACTTTTTGTATTAAGTGACGTCTTATGAGTTATGATCCTTCAAGAGATTGTGGTAAGCGGCGCGATGACCAGACTTCTGTAACACTGTACTCATTGGCACAAGTCACCCTGCACATTACTGGGCACCCTAAACGTTACTGGGTACCCTACTTTGAGGACGTACAACAGACTCGATGTGTTCAGAAACAGCACTATAAACTATAAAGCACTTTCAAGTTTAACAGCACTGTGAAATACCAACATCAGAAAAACAAACAAAACAATTTGCTTCTTCTGCACCTATGGTTTTCCATGAAACACACAGTTTCTATGAGCCGAAAATAAAATAAAATAAAAATCTGTTGCAGCATTCACGGTTCAATTTGCTGGAAGCGGAAAGGAACCTATCTATGAACTGGCACCAGAAATGGAGAGCGTTTGCACAAGAACGTCATCCAACATGTTATTCTAGACACGATGATTGATATGAGGCAAAGCAAGCGACTCTTTTCAGGACATGCTTTGATAGCATAAAAAACTCACCTACTCATGGCTTCTCTACTTCCCGATGGTTGTCCTACCTGACCTTGGAGTGCTTCAGTTGTCTGATTCTGAAGATTAGTGTCTGGTTGCCAGAGCAGTCACTAACAGACCAAGCACAAGAAATGGTTGGGCGCTTGCCTGAAAGCGAATGAAAATACTGTCACAAATGCAAAGCTTAACCAAAAGAGTCCCTACTGAGGTTTTGTTAACGTAATCTCCATCAGAACGGGAAGATATTCAGAAGAAAAATATAAATATATGCCCACCTTATAGTCAATCTTTCATCAGAAAATACATCCAGTGTCACCTCTAATTTGTACGGCAAAAATGTTTTGGGGTTCACAACGCACCAATATTTAGAGGCTCAACATCTTATCCAAGATAGAAATAGTACCTGGTATTTTACATCATACTTGACAGGGTCTTTGAGAAAGTACTTGAACTGCATCACATGGTGATATAAGAAGTTGGAATAGCCCTTATTTGGCTTCTTTAAAACATACTAAAACTATTTGATAAAACATGCTACATTAGACATTAGCCTCAGATTTGAACAGTAAAAGATGTTTGAATTGAAAAAGGTTAAAAATATCGCTAAAGTATGATGCAAAATGAAAAGAAAATGCAGAGCTCCCCACTGTTCTCTGTTTCTACAGATTTAGTATAGGGACGGTAAAAATATGAAGAAAAAGAGAATGTCTGCATCTCTGCAAGTGTTTGCATGATTGTTTGGGATGGCACAAAAGAGGCAGAAAGAAAAGCATTACATGCTTTCCCTAGTCCTTCCACTTCTTGAAGGAATATGACAACTACAATGCACACATTGAAGCTCAAAATATCATTTTATCTAGGTTGGCTTAGACATCCATTCTTAGATATAAATTATAGTTGAATATGCAGCAGACCTACAATATTTTGGATCGTTCATTTAAACATGATAATGCAGCAGGGCCAAACTAATCGACAAACCTAGCTAATATTCTGGCAGTACATAGGAAACCCAAGCTAAAAGTTAGTTTGTTTGGTTTCAATTCTCAAAACTGTTTTTGTTTTTGAGAATTAAAAATCGGAAGTCTCAACTGAATTATTTGCAGAAAATTCAGAAAACAAATGTGAAATAGTAGCACAAAATCTGACCCTGACCCTGACCCTTTTAAAGCAGGATTGCAATCTATGATCATGCATGAATTTAAAGACAACTAATTGCTGGTTTCAGTAATGAAATCATATTATTGAAGTGCGCATACCTGGAAAACGATCTGCGGAATTATCAAACTGAGTAGGGCTAAGGCATGAAAAGGTTTACCAGCCCCAAGCAGATAACCTGCAATCGACCATTTACATCATGATGAAATACATGTATATTTCCATGTGAAAAGAAGAGGGCGGGGGAAGAACTCTATGGCTATTCACAGTAATCAGTGTCATCGATTTTGTATTCTGCCACTGAGGGGACTCTGACCTGATAAGACACCATACTTGATAAGTGAAAGTAATTTTTTCCCAGTAAGCTGGTACTTGTATGTAACATTCAAATCTTGTCTCTAGTACATAGCACTATCATAAAGCTCTGGGATAATAGAAAAATGTTGCTCAAGATGTCCAAAAAATTATGTCAAGGAAAAAATGATTTGGCATGGTTTCGGCAACATCAACAAATCCTATTTCATTCTATCAAACGTAAATGCTCAGGGGATGAGAATCACATACCAGCCACGGATATCTGAGTTATATCAATAGCACCAACACAGATCCATTTAGCAGTTTCAGCACCAAAAGCTACTGGAAGAGACTGACAGCATTACCATAACAAAGGTTATATAAGCTATTTCAAATTACAAGTATGAGAACACACAGGACATTTACAATTACGCGCAGAAAATAGCTATGACCTGAAGCCCCATTGCTCTGTCCCCTTCAACGCTTTTAAAGTCATTTACAATGGCAATGCCCAGCTGAGATGTGAAACAATAGTTTATACGTTACCACTCGTCGGATTGTGACACATATAATAAGAATGAAGATGATTCATTCAATTCATACACCAGCTATGCTGTATAAAAGCGTCAGAACAATGATGTCTGGTGTCAGATTCCCAAACAAAGCTTGACCAGCCCACCTGTGAAAAGGGTACATGAATCAGACTACTAAACACAAAATAATTGCCAAAACAGCTTCTTAGCCTCGATTAGATGAAAGAAAGGAAGAGAGGAATATGATGTGGTGTTACTGAATAGCCTAGAAACCCACTTAAACTACATGCGACCAGCTGTCTTTACCGAAGGTGGTAATAAAATCAAGCAACTATAACATTCATTCGGCTTTTAATAATCCCCGGTTCTTTACAGGGATAGAGAGCAAAAGTTCTATACTTCTCTAGAATACAAAATTGTTAACCATGTCATTGCAACTGTTAATTTTTTTATGCAATAATAAGTAACAACAATCATGAATACTATAGATAGTGTTACTATTCTGCATTTGTTTCCACATAATATATAGCAAAGATAGAGAAGAAAAGGGATATTGCACCATGGCAAACAGATATAGCTCGCTCCCACGGCAAGGTTGCCAATCCATCCGTTTTGTTTCAGCTGCAACAAGATTCATAACTGCATCAGGGTGAAAGCAGATGTACGTGGGATAAGGCATAAAATGATTTGTGGAAGAAAATCTACCTTCAAAGGCGGAGCAGAATATATATATGACAATAATGATCCCCCCAAAGCAAGGTAAAAAAGTGTAGGGAAGTCATGACCTGCCTATACAGGACAAGGGTTTAAACTATATTCAACTCACATATTTTTCAAGAAAAAAATGTACCAAACATTTTTAGTACCCACCCACACATCCAACAGACCAGCCAAGCCAAGGCCTCCCAAAAGCAGCAACCAGATTTGGGTAATGACCTGATGTTCAAGAAACAAAGAATTAATTCCCCCTATAACTGAGTGCATCAAGTCAAACATGCAGTAAGCTGCATATTCCCTTTCTCTTAGACACACAAACACGAGCTATATACCTCATTGTCAGATATTGCCCCAGATGGAATTGGACGATATGGTTCATTAATTGCATCAATTTCTCGGTCATAATAATCATTGAGAGTCTAGAAAATCAAAATTATAACAATATAGGGTTATTTGAGTTCAAAGATACCACCAAGTATAATAAACGTATAAACCAAATTATACACCTAATAAAAGAGTACCTGAGTATAACCACTGAGAAAAGGGCCAGACAGAAGCATGCAGACAATTGATTTTGCAACATCCTCTCTAATCCAGTGGAAGTTTCCTGCAATTTGATTTAAATGGAGTTAATCAATAAACAAGATGGATCATAGTGGGTCTTGTATATTCCAATTTGTCCTAAAACTAAAAAATTCCTGTCAACAAAGCAGTCAACTGAGTACTTTTTTTAGTTTTGATTTTCTTTAGAATATTCTGAAACAACATTAAATATATAGAGAGGGCACTACACACCATTAATTCTCTATTAATTACCAGAAGCTCAGAAAGGATTGAAACCATGAGCTGACCCACTAAGCAATGGCAACAGAACGCATTGGAAGTTTGGAACCATGAGCTAAACCCATTCAAAGGCATTATTACTTTAACAGAAAGCATTAAAACCATGAGCTAACCCACTAGGCAATGGCGTTATTTCCTCATCATTGTGATAAGACAACACTGGCATAGCATTTCACCAATGCACAATTTATACATATAAATTTAGGACAATTATAAAAGTTGCAAAAGATAAGCAACTCTTTAAGGTATGGCAGAAACTACCAAAAAGAATAGAGCTTCCAAGCACTGGCATTTGCTTTTGAACAATATTTTTGTTTTTTGCAGAGATGTGGAGTGGCAGACAAGATGAAGAAGAACATTAATGAAAAATGTGCTAAGGAAAACATTAATAGTGCACTATTCACACAATACTAAAATTGGGCCCCTCAAAATGCCATGGCACTTGCTTGGTTTCAGGTGGAATGGAGGGGCGGTTCTAATCACCTGGAACCCTATAGAAGTAATTCTTATGCAGAAGTGGTATACCAACATAATAGTGTCAAGAAGAATTGCAAACATCAAGATAAGGAATGCTGTCGAGCTCAGCAAATGCAAACGGAATACCAGAAGCAGCAGCCCCACAAACTACTCCCCACACCAATGGAGGCCATGTAACAGGTTTTGTAAGCTGTAGACGAATCTTCCATTTATTCTGCACAGAAAGAATCAGAATTCAGCTCTGGCTAGTACATCTGGCAGTGGCAGATGATTCCCCAATCAGCTCTTCATCAGATTAATAATATGACGAATGGCATATATAATTTATGAATGCAGGCGACATTTTGACACAGAAAAATATGGATCGAGGGAGATTGATCTTCCATTTGAACATCTATTCCCTAATCCCTCCCAAACTCTTCATGTTAAAATAAAGGATTTCTTGTTGCCATTGTACATTTGTACCGCTAAAGTCTTTTGCGAACTAAAATTAGAGCCTACAGAAGGTATCCTATGGTACCTTAATTCATATAATTTTCATCCTCGAAACATCCATCCATTAGATTGGTTTTGCAACCGTTGATGCCACAATCAACTTTCGTCTTAGCATTTGTGTGGCTAAATGTAGTGACAATTAAATCTCCATTCAACTGCGTTTACTAAAATTGATAATCTTCAAAAACCTACATTTCAACTTATTTTACTTACTTTCCTCACATCATATGTGTAAAATGTGGCATAATGGTAGAGTTGTAGAACTGCAACCTAAAGATTTTTCAAATTCTAAAAACATTCTCTCTTCATATTCTGTGTGGGGTATGATCTGAGTACAACTCGTATGACCCCGACCCCGACCCCAACCCCGCCCACTATGAGAGCTTTGTTCACAGAGAGTTTTTTCCTTTCCCCACTCAAACAACAAGGACTTTTCACCCCCATACCATAACCTCCCACCCTGATCATATCACGGGCCTAGGTGGTACATCTTCTTGCTGCATGATCAGTGTTCTTTAATCAAACAAAAGCATCAAACATATCTACCTGAAGTTGTATACAAAATTAATTTCATCAACCAAACAATTGTGGACCTTATGTTAGCATCAGACGGCACATACTTAGCTTGGAAGGAAACATAAAAAAATCACTAAAATTTATATTGCAAAACTAGAAAAGAAAAATGAAGAGCAATAAAGAACTCAAACAAATTGGGGACTAACAGTTTCTTGTGCCGCTCCCTTGATGCCCATAAGCTGGTTGAAGCTTGAACCACCGCCAGCGGGAGCCTTATCCGGTGCCTGAGATTTAACTGCAACGTGCACGTACTTAGCAAACATTCATGAGAATTAAAAAACAAAAGGTAAGGGGAATCATCTCAATAAGCCGCTCTAGTTTCTAAATATATCGACATCATACAAACATTAGAGCATATAATGAGTCAACTAAAACCTTCATTTGCATCGGTCTCTGCTGCTGCAATCTTCACTCTACGCCCTGAAAATGCCACAGAAATTATATAAAGAGACTATATATTCAAGCTCGAGCTCAATAAGTAGAGAATATAAAATAAAGCATGAAGGAGGTCAACTCACTGGAGACAGAAATAGAAACCGGACAGATAAGAGACTGAGTTCGAACTCGTCTGGTAGAGACTTTCGATAAGCTGATAGAAGAAACTGTGTTCAGTATGTACGCCATTGAATTCAGCTTCACTCTGCTCGCAGAGAAATGCTGTTTGGAGTAGGTGGGGACTTTGGAAGCACCTGAGGGGTACCAGCAATTAATATATTTGAAGAATGAGAGATTGTTAGCTTGTAAAGACAACAAAAATCCAGTCAAAACTTGTTGATTACCTGCTGCAGTACGATAATACATGATGGGTCCCAATCAGAACATCACAGTCGAAACCTTTCTTCAGACGAGTTTGATCGAAGAACATCGGGAGTACGCTTGCTTTAACATGAAACGGTACAGTTTTCAACTCCAACTCCAAAGTCCAAAGCAAGCCAATGAGTTTGGACCTGAACTTCCATGCATCAAGTGGCGAATCTGTGTCTATCAATCGGCGCTCAAGCCCCCAATTATTTTGGCAGTCACATACAAATATTATGAATACAAACATTTACACCCCGTTTCTTTGACGAAAAATTAATTTTTGAAAAATATTTTCGTGATTTTATGATATTTGGGGATAAAAAATAAAAATAGTAAGTTGAAAATGTTATATAATCAATTCAATTTTAAAACTTTAAAAATGGAAAACAACTTTCCTTCTCAATTTTGGGATGTTGTTTTTCCCAAAACTATGAGCATGGATGTTAACATATTGAGTCACATATTTTTAACCCAATGCACATTTATGGCCCGTAATATTTTAACCAAGTTAATTTAGATTGTGTTTCGACTACATATAAACATATACGTGTTATATATATATACATATGTATGTATACATACAATAAAAGATATTTAACAATAAAAAATGATTTGTTCTAAAGAATTTTCATTACTGTTAATATTATATATATATATATGAATATGAATTCATGTATATTCACACGAAACATACACGCACATTTATTGGTCAACATAATAAAAAGTATTGTATTTCAAAATTTTAATTCCAAACAAACAAACAATGGAAAATATTAATAATTTTTTTGTCCAAACACTAGAAACTAGTTGTTTTTACATGATATGTTTTTTCTTTTCCATGAGATGCTTATTTTTCGTCAAACAAACGGAGCTTTAATCATAGTTTAACATTTTTCTTTTGACAAAAATGAGTGTTTGGAGACAAATTGCTTTTTTGGGTTTTACTTGGATTTAGGGAGGTAAGTGTGTGTTCCATTTAAGGTCCGTTTGTTTCACAATTATATTTTATAGTTTTAAATTGTCAAAAATAATGTGCTTAAAGCTATGCAAAATATTATATAAAAAGTTGTGGAGCCCACATTTTTAAGCTATATAAAATGGTGTGGGGTGTTTGGTTCATTTTTCTGTTAGATTAATTTTGTAGATAAAATTATAAAAAAAAATAATTGAAACTTTAAAGATATAAAGGGACAATTACGTAATATGGTTATAAAATATTGTGGGTCAACAGATTTAAACTCTAAAAAGTTATGAGATGACAACATTTTATTTTACACAGTTTAAAGCTGTAAGACTCACAGCTTTAAGCTGTCAACAAAATATCGTATTTGATTAACACAACATTTTATATGAATTCCACAGTTTTAAACCGTACGAAATGTGAAACAAACGCACCTATAGCTCTTTCCGTTTTTGACACTTGCAATGAAAAGCAGATCCCAAAAATATACGAAGGCGATCTGAGTTGCCTGGCCCGTATCACTTGATGGCTGGCCTTGCCCATTGTAATACAAGTCGGCCCATATAGATAGCTTCGCCAGTCAGGAACCGATGAATCAACAAGCTAGTCAAACTTGGGCCTCTCCATCAGTATATTGGCAGATCAAAGGTCATAAGAATTACAGTACATAATTAGTCATTTACTAGCAGTATAAATGAACAAGCCGAGTTATTCGAGGATAATTCCATATGAAGAGCTCAGTTTACTTTGGGTTCGTTACTTCGTTTATAATGACAGCGCCGTTTTATATCTCATGGGATCTCATAATTTATTTCATTGTATAATACAATAGAATAATAGATTTTATTACAGTGAAATGCATACTATTACGATGGAATACGTTATTTCACTGTGCTAGAATATGTTATTCTATTGTGATAATGCAATGTAATAATGTATGAGATATTTCATTGTAATAATACAATGGAATAACAGATTATAGTACAGTGGAATACGTTATTCCATTGTAATAAAATCTGTTATTCCATTGTAATAATACAATGAAATAAAATATGAGATGCAATCTCATGGCATATATATCATTTTCCTTATAATAAAGCTGAATTATTAAAGTTTGTTTAATATAAAAACTTACAAGTGACTTAGAAAATTAACTCAAAAATAACTTGATTCGTTAGGTAACCAATCCCAGTTGAAACTTCATTTTTAGTTATGGTTTATGAAATTCCAACTTGATTTTGCTTGCCTTTTTAAAAATGTTCCTTTCTACTTTTCTTTTTCAAAAATAAAAGAAACACTCAAAAGCAAATGATTTTGTCCTTATCAAAGCCAAAAAAATATAGAACAAAGTATGCCCAACTCCCCACAAACTGCATTCTTGCTGCAGAGAGAAAGTTTGGGTGGATGTACCTCCCATGCCAGGCAAATATATTATTATATTTTATATATATTAAAAAAAAACACTTTGGATCTTTATAGATCAATCAAAAGCGGTGGATGTGTGACAATGACGTCGTGCTTAGAGCCTGAAACTAATGCATCAAATAATAATGATGTTCTAGGAATATTTGGTCTATTTTGATTTTGGTTTGATTTATCAAATCCCTGTATAAAAATTATTAAAATTTGTGTGTGTGCATTTCTCAGTTTAAATAATACTAGAAATAATATTCTCAATTTTATATAATTACTAATATGATTATTTTTCAAAAATTTCGAATCATTCATTCAGATGACCCTCTCCATATAGATTTCGAGTTCAGGTCTCTGTCAATCTATTGTATACAAACAAAAACATGATTGTTTTAAACTTTTTATAATGAATAATTTGAAAAGACACAGACCTAATTAATTAGCCTAAAACAAAAGCATATCAAGAAGATATTCTTAGCCGGCTTAAAGTGCAATGGTGGATGCTCCACCCTTCCACTTCTCCTTGAAAAGAATAATAAAAAATTCTCGATTCTACATCTCGGTTTGTACTCTTCAATTGCAAACTCGGTAGCTGCTGAAGTCTATATCATTCCATGGCTGTAAGAGAATGTAATTCCTGATTCCACTTATAATCCTGACAATATTCGTACACCGATGTCTTTGACAACCAGTCTTATATATTTTAGGTTATCAACTCGGCAGGTTTGGTTTGGTTGCTAGGAATTTTACAGGCACAGTATGCATGTAGATCTTATCTCCAAGACAAACAGATGGGAAAGTTTGTTTGTTTTCGTTTATGCACATTATTTTAATATATTTCTCAATCAGGTCTTAATGGATAGGATATGATATGCCCAATTCATAATATTTTAAATGGGTCGCTTTGTCAGGATATCACCTTTCATTAGGTATCATAAAATTCTGACCAATCTGTATTAATCTAAGTTTGAACATAAATTATATTTTTCAAAATTTGAATTCGAATAAAATTTTTTTGTCAAATTTAAAATTAGATTTGGATTCAAACACAAAAAATTTATATGATTTAGTTGTCTAGACTTTAATCCAAATTGAATTATTTTTCAATTTATTTATTTATACTTAAATCAATCGGAATACCATCAATCAATTATATCTGAAAATTAAAACTAATACAAATTTGGACGTATAAATATTTCACAAACATGTATCTTATCAATCCATAACTCTTTTTTTCTCACTCCCACCTCTCACTAGATTTACAGGTGGATAATCACATATATCATTCATTATTATTTGGAAAATATTACAAATCTTGTCCCATTCACCCACAAAAAGTCCTGCCATTTTGAATGATTCTCTTATGTTTGGTTAGATCTAGCTGTAATTTTGTGCTATATTTACATTTGCACCATTCATTTGTGGGTACCTGTCTTGAATCCAACTCTAGTCCTCCTATGGCCCGTGACTTTGACAGTGTCTACCAATTACACATCGCTTGACATGGACACGCACTCACCAACGCTGTCCGTTCTGAATTGCGTGGGCCCAACAAATGGGCCCCAATATAATTGGTCGCTTGTCAATGAAACTTGTTGGGCTCGATCCATTTAGTATTAACTATTAAGATAAAATCTGTGTAAAATATTAGTAAGAAGATTACTATAATCATCGTTTGGCATTGTGGTCTCAAGGGTATTAAAAAACTCCTTTTATTTTATTTTATAATAATTAGGATCCGTTTGTAGAACGTAAATTTTGATAGCCTATAAATTGTGTAGCGTATAAGCTGTGTGCTGTTCTATAGAACGTAAAATTTTAATAACGTATAAGCAGTTAAATTATTATTAAGGATATATAAAATATTTAAATAATTAAATAAAAATTATCGAAAAAACCAGGATATACATCTTCTCCTCTCCCTGACACACAGGACACGCAGACGGCATAATAAATCCGTGCCACTTTAACACGTGGGTTTCTATAAAATAACACTAAGTGGGTGGATGCAGGCTCCATTTAAACGAGAAGAAATGGAAAATGAACTCCTTTTGGGGTGTGGATTCAATGATAATTATAATAAAAAGGAAAACAAAAAATAAAAGATCTCCACAACAAAGCGCTGCCTGCGGAATCCCATATTCTAAACCCACTGCCACTTTACTCATGCCTTCAAAAATATGGTACCCCATCTTTGGGTCATTTGCTTTTTGTTCGCTCGTGGAAATAATAGATTACTTAGTTTTTTCTTCTTCTAATTACAATTTTAGATCAAGGAGCACAGAAACATCGTATTCTAATGATTCCAATCCTTTATTAGATTTGTGAGTGGCCTGTGATATTCCCATTTTTATTCTTGCCAGTATAAGTATAAACTCTTTTAAACAATATTCGTATTCTTTCAAGTTTCTAACACCTAGTCTGTTACACGTACAATTTCACATCGATTTGATAAGTCAAATCATAGTTTATAAGTGATTGTCCAGCCCTATATACTCGAGAGACATTTTAGAAATGCAAAATCAAAATTTTGATAATATATAAGAGATTGTCCAGTATTATATACTCGAAAGACATCAATATAAAATATATATATATATATATACTCGAAAGACATTGGACAAATTTTGATATCGCGTACAAATATATCATTTCTACATATGATATGCGCTTAAACTTTGATCAACTCAAGCCGACGCACACTTGCAAAATAGTTGTTTTTAAAACTTGTATATTGGATATTCTATGGCATATAATTGACACATATGTTTGGATAACGAAAAGACTCGTAAATTCACACCACCACGACGGAACCTCACTCTCCACCTTCTCCAAAGTCCAAATTACACTAATAAAACTTCTATTGAGTTAATATATTTTGTACAAGCGTCAAGAGGGGATGATACTGATACTAAGGATCCGTTTAGATGAGAGTATATTTCATAGAATATACTCTCTCATAAAATATAAAAATTGAGAGTATCTGAGAGTATGAATGACAAAGTCAAACATGGCGTAAAAGATCAGTGACAATAACAAATTTTTGTTAAAAAATGGTTACCTTATAATATTTTATAATATTTTTTTTTTCATTTCCAAATCCAAAGCGGAGAAAAAAGTATTATAAAATAGTGAGGAAATGAGATTGTTTCCTCCCAACTGTTTGCCTATAAATACACGAGGAAGAGCGAGTTGTTCAGGATAAACGAGAGACCACAAGTGCTCTGTTTCTCTCCTCTGCGAGTCCGTTCATTAGGGTTTTTTTTCTCTAGTCTACTATCACTGTATGCGACTGAAACATCCGGAGGGAGAGAGTAAGTGAGAGTTACCTCTTAGAGAGAGTGAGGGCTGATGGATGCGTATCCGTTGCATCTTGCCATGGCGGCGCTGGTAGGGGCGTCGTTCGTGGCAGTATCTGCGTACTTCATGCACCGCAAGACCCTAACACAGTTATTGGAGCTGGCCAAGAAGATGGAGAGGGAGCGGGAGAGGGAAGAGACCTCGGAGGGAGGTTCGCCGCAGCATGCGATCAAGAAGAGGCGCGGGGGTGGAGGGGCCGGCGGTCGGAGGAACGGTAACGGGTACAACCGGCGGGGGTCATCTTCCCTTCCGGATGTTATGGCGATTTCGGGAGAGTGCGGAGCGATTGACGGAGAGGAGAAGCAGAATGGTCCGATACGCGTGGACGGGATTCCGGTTGGATTGCCGAGGCTTCACATGCTCCCGGAAGGTATGGACATGTTGGATTTCTCGCCTGAATGATAAATTCGGGGTCCTACTGATTATGATATTACTCATAGATCGGGTAAGATTGTCCGAAAATAGTTGTGTCGATAAATGATTATTGGGTTGATAATTTATATGATTATGTTAGAAGTCCAATGTAAAGAATGAACCGAACGTAATGAACTTGTATGCTTAGTGGTAGGATGCTTTAATTTGTAAGTTTTGTTAGCTGCGAGTGTTGTTCTGACTGTTGTGGATTTTTTTTCTATTTGGCGAGCAAGAGTAATTTGTAGAAGAGTTATCGAAGATCATTAATTAAAATGGACTCTCATGGGTCAACTTTCTAACGTTTTTACATCCCAAAGCTACTATACTAGGAATTTAGTTTATTTACTTAGTTTGGGTGTGATACACGGATTCAGACATACCTAGCCTTCCAATATGTAGGTATAATTATAAACAATTTGCAGTTCTTCAGCTTTTCCTTTTAAAAGTAAACAGATATATGTTTAAAAAGCCAGAGTTTTTTTTTTCGATTGGTTAAAGAAAGGAATATAGGTGCCACTGGAACTGAAGTAGAAGTAATCATTTATCATAAAAGAAGCTTGAGACCTAACAGCCTCAAATCCTCTGAGGAATCCTAAGCAAGGGCTTGACCAAAAATACCATGAAGGTAATTGGTATTTATAAAAAAACTGAAAGTACTCAACAGGTTTTCTTTGCACTTTCTAATCCACCTAATTTCATTATGTTTTTCCAAGATATTAGGGATGCAACTCTTTGTGCTCTTGAATTTTACTCTATTATCAGATTATTGCACTGTGAGCTACCTTTAATTGATAAAAGAGAGACTTTATTATTGGCTTTTCTTTATTTGGGATAGGGGGTTCACATTCTCATATGCTGTCTAGTTAACAAAATTATTCTTTTAGCAGGGAAGCCTACTGGGTGTACAAGTTCAATAAAGAGATCTGGAAGTTTTATGAAACCAACTTCTCCTAAGTCCCCTATTGCTAGTGCTAGTGCTTTTGAAAGTGTAGAAGGATCCGATGAGGAGGATAATATGACTGAAAACTCTAAGTTGGATCTTACATTCCTACACACCAATGGAAATTCTGTAAGTTTAACATTTGTTTATGCTTGCATAGTTGCGTATGTTTCTCTCCCTCCACTTCCCCCCACCCACAAACACAGAGAGTGCGATTTAGATGCCTGCTAGCCAGTGTTATTTCTCATTGGATGCCAGGCCCAAACTTGGTTTCTGAGGAATGAGTTGATGCTTGCTATTTCCTAGAGAATTTCAATTATGTCAGACTATATCTTGTATCTTTTAACTTGTTCTTAGGACTTTTAAAAAATATAAATTTATTTGAACATCACATGTCCAGGGCTATGAGAATTTACCAGAGCATGTCAACGCCAATGTAGAACAAATTTCTATTGCTGCTTCAAACATGATTCGATCCCATAGTGTATCTGGCGACCTCCATGGCGTGCAGCCTGATCCTATTGCAGCTGATATTCTACGGAAAGAGCCAGAGCAGGAATCTTTCACACGACTTAAAATTAACCCAACAGGTATTGGTTCGGTCTTCTCACACTTTGTTGTGACATTGTTTGCAACAATATGCGACAACAAAAGTACTGAGCTTGGGTTGATGAATATCTGACTTACCTTTCTTCATTTTTGTTCCTTTCAATTTTGCTTATTTCTTGATGTTTCAAATAGAAGATGTACCATTATCCCTGCTGTGTCAAATAGCACATATACCAGTATCATATGGTGAGATATTTAGCATCATAATATGCAAAAAGGAAAGTTAAAATTGATTGATGGTTTTTGGGAAAGAAAAGAAAAACTAAAGGACCACCCTGACAGGTTTAGATGTAGTTTTGGCTTGTTTTCATGAAATTACTATCACCTTTTTCAAGCTTTGACTAACCCTAGTTTCAAAGGAGCAAAGGAAGTAAGATCGTAGTGCTTGAACTGTACTGAAGGATCAAGGATTGTTAAAAGAAAATCACTTTTGAACCATCATCCATGTTTTGGTTAGGTTGGAAGAAGTGGACCATAGCAGATGTTAGGAAAACTGAAGCCTCCATGTGGTTTCATGAGATAAATGGCTATCCACCCTTTCCATTTTCTGTCGTACACTTGTGTAGCTGAACTCAACCCTTGTAATTGGCACATTGGACAAGGAGTTACATATAGAAGCTTGTTTTTGGTTTCAATAGTCTTATTAATTGTAGATGGTTGTAATTGGTGACGCTCTCTTGGTGCCGTAAGTTTTTAAGTTGCTTCTTTCTGGTTTCCTTTAAAAAAGGTTGTGATTCTTACATCTTACCTCCTGCAATTAAACAGAGGTACCATCTCCCGACGAAGCAGAGGTTTATGTGATTCTTCAGGGATGCCTCAAAATGAGAAAACGATATCTATTCATGGAAGCAGTTGCTCCATGGGAGAAAGAAGTTATATCTGACCCCAGCACACCAAAGCCTAACTCAGAGCCTTTTGCTTATACTTCAGAAGTAAAATCTGATGTGAGGCTATTATTTGATACTAATATTCTCATTTTCTGTTTACTTGGGATTTTTACTGGATATTGTGTACTCATAAACATTGTCTATTTTTTCCTTAGCATTACTTTGAGATGCAAGATGGGGTCATACATGTCTATCCAAATAAAGATTGTAAGAGACCATGATAATTGCTATCATACACTATTTTCTATTTTCTAATTTATGGACTTCTCTTCTATCGGATTGCATTTTTGTGCGTACTTATCCTTTTCTTTTCCCTTTCAGCTAGAGAAGAGCTTTTCCCCGTTGCTGATGCAACAACCTTTTTCACTGACTTGCATCACATTCTTCGAGTGATAGCCGCGGGGAATACGAGAACTTTATGTCATCATCGGTTAAATCTTCTGGAACAAGTAATTTTGTTGCTCTTGAAGTTCAAAACTAAGTGAATTGAATGCTTTTTTTGGGATTGCTTGCAATAAAATGATTATATATTAATGTTATGGTCATTTTGATGCTGCTCAGAAGTTCAATCTGCACTTGATGCTTAATGCGGATAGGGAATTTCTTGCTCAGAAAAGTGCCCCACATCGTGACTTTTATAACGTAAGGAAAGTTGACACACATGTACATCACTCTGCATGCATGAACCAGAAGCATCTTTTGAGGTTTATAAAGTCTAAATTGAGGAAAGAGCCTGATGAGGTAACAAATACTGATTTGTCTTCTGATATATGGTTATTTTCTTTGGGTGCTAAACTAACAATTTTTTAAAAAAAAATGCTAATATCCTCCAATTTGTTATGTTCCTGTGTTTGTTATTTTGTAGTCACTGTGCAAATTTGGTTGTATTAAACCATTTCATATTCAGTGACACATTGATTTTGTTAGCTGTACCCAGGTTGTAATATTCAGAGATGGGACGTACTTGACCTTAAAAGAAGTTTTTGAGAGCTTGGATTTGACTGGGTTAGTAAAGTTTGCACTAGTGATTTAAACAGTATGGTTGCTTTTGTCACTGCCATTTATTTATTTTTCTTATATTTACAAGAGCTTAGAAAGACAGATTAAAATTTACATAGGTTCAAACAGGTATGACCTGAATGTTGACCTGTTGGATGTTCATGCTGACAAGAGCACGTTTCATCGCTTTGACAAATTCAATCTCAAGTATAATCCCTGTGGACAAAGCAGGCTCAGGGAGATATTCTTAAAGCAGGATAATCTCATCCAAGGTTTTTATTTTTATTTTTTATCATCGTTATTAGTTTAGGCCCTGGTAAGGAACTAAGGATAAAGCATTCCTTCTATAGTGCTCATATTTATCTTGTTTGTTTACACCTGCATTCCAGCAATTTATGAATGAATTAGTTAGTCTTAATACTGCGTTCCTCCTTAATTGAATTTGTTATTTTGATATCTGAATTTTGCTTTCCCTAGAAGCAGTTTTCTTTTTGTGAACAACCTCTAAATTGATATATGTGTGATGTGTCCATTCTTGACTAGGCCGTTTCCTGGGTGAATTGACAAAGCAAGTGTTTTCTGATCTTGAAGCAAGTAAATACCAGGTGCTGCCTATATATATATTTACATAGATGTATATGTATGTCTTTACTTTTTTGTCATGTACATTTATTCCTTGTTAGATCTTTTGTCAGTAAGTAGGAAGATGTGCTAGTTAAGAATTGTATACCTCCTAGTGCAAGTTATACATGCTTGAATTTTGCATAAATCTGTCCACCAGTGTATGTATTTTATTTCGATTTTTTGATAGTTTAATATGGTTGTTGCTTATTTTATTGCTGCAGATGGCTGAATACAGAATATCAATATACGGTAGGAAGCAAAGTGAGTGGGACCAGTTGGCTAGTTGGATAGTGAATAATGAATTGTACAGCGAGAATGTTGTTTGGTTGATTCAGGTGCTTACAACCTTCTTTGAAACTTATAATGTTTGTTATTTATTGGTATGATGGGATATCATTTTTGCTCTCTTCTCTTTTTAGACTGTAAAATCCCTTCCATGTATGGATATGTGAGGATACATATCTAATGTTATGTAGCATATGTTCTCTTCAAAAAGCAAGGAAAATGTCAAGTAACATATGTTCTGGCACGTCATCGTTGGTCTTGTTAGGACATTATTTCTGTCACTAATATTTGTTCTTTGAATTGGGTGGATGTGAATTCATTTGAAGGGTGTTACATTATGTTAAAATATATGCCTGAAAATGTTCTGACGGTACAGGGCTTGAAATTGTTGAAGAACTTGTCTAGTTTTTGTTGGACCTTTTCCATATATGAGTACCTTTGAATATTATTTTCTTTTTCACACTGTTTCTGCTGCTATTTAATGTTCTCTTTTTCCTCAGATTCCAAGATTATATAATATTTACAAGGACATGGGGATAGTGACATCATTTCAGAACATACTTGACAACATCTTTATTCCATTATTTGAAGTTACAGTCGATCCAGATTCACATCCTCAGTTGCATGTTTTCTTGAAACAGGTATGATATTTTCTATGCAGAGATTCCTGTGTTTCACAAGGTGGACTATGCTTTTATTTTTTAAAAAGAAAACAATGACAACATCATCATTTGTTGATTAGCATAGATGATATCCAGATAGGATGGATGATCATGACTTATGTTCTTTGAACTTCTTGCTCTGCTTTCCATGCTTAAGACTTTGTTCTCCTGTATCATCTCCAAAAGTGTACAGTTCAAATTTTCAATTGCTTTGGATTTTTTTCACCTTCATTCCTCCCCTGAGGCTTTCACTTCCATATGATTTTAGCTTTCTGAGAGTAAATTTTAAACTCAACAGGAATCCCAAGGATGCCATAATTATCCATAAAAATGGATGTGTTGGTGGATGGAAGGAAAGTATCTTAGGCTAGCTGTAATTTGAAATTTTCATTTCTTGTGGTTAATGTGTTGGGGAGCCGATTTAGATAGCTTGGTAATATATTCATATATGTTGCTGCTTCTGCTATTTTATGAATTTTTTTCTTCTTTATTTTGCATGTTGAATTTTGCTCATATTCATTTTTTGGTCGTGAAGTTCATGTTGGATGCTTCATACAGAAACTTCTGACTTTCCATTTTTTCAAGTAATCTAGAGGATTCTACTGGGGCCGCAATACATTGATGAGGTTGCTAATTGGATGCAAACTCTATATTGCAATATCAGTCAATGGGTATTGTTGGGAAATGGCTGCTAGGGTTTTAGTGATTTCACAATCCCAAGGAGTTCAGGTGGATCAAATATGAAATGTGATTGGCGAAACCTACAAGCCTTAAATGGGATATTTAGTACATATCCATCTAGCACGAGTCCATGCATGCCTAATATGTACATCTGTGCTTTAGGAGTGGGTGGACATTTTGGGTTACGAATTTAAGACATTTCTTATTTCCTTTCATATCTTTGCTCTCACTCTGATGAGAACTTTTCTTGGCGTGGTAGTGCCTTCAAATATGTTCATACTTATATTCAGACAAGGATGCATGTGATAATGTACCATGTTATTATATAAATGTTAGATAATGTTAGATGTTAGATTTCTAGTCCATAGAAAGTTTCAATTTTTATGTTCCCAACTCTTGCCTTTTCTTTGTATGTATTTAGGTAGTTGGATTAGACTTGGTTGATGATGAAACCAAGCCTGAAAGACGCCCTACAAAGCACATGCCAACTCCTGCTCAATGGACCAATGTGTTCAATCCTGCCTTTTCATACTATGTGTATTACTGTTATGCTAACCTCTACACATTAAACAAGGTGAGTGTTGCCCCTTTCAGAATCATTTTACTTCTTTTTCAGGTATTACTTCAGAGTTCAGATGCTTTGAAAAGTGCATTCACCACTCTTGTTCACATTTGTGGTCATGAGAAAATGATAAAAATCTTCTCAGCCTTTACCCCTATCGTACCTAAAATCTGCTGACTTGTGATGATCTTGTCTAGATCGTGTTGAGTGACTTGAGAAGTTGGTGGTTGACCTTCGTGTTAGCTTTTAAAATTGCTTCTTTCTTCCTTCATTAGGTTTTTGATGTGTGATTTGCTTGCCTGTTTATGTTTTTCCAGCTTCGCGAGTCCAAGGGGATGACGACTATCAAATTTCGACCACATTCAGGAGAGGTAGTACGCTGCTCTTTGTTCACATTAATATGTACACAGTCTTGGTGCTTAAGATGTTTATATTATTTTCAGGCTGGTGACATTGACCACCTCGCTGCTACATTTCTTACTACTCATAATATAGCACATGGCATCAATTTGAGAAAATCTCCAGTCCTTCAGTATTTGTACTATCTGGCACAGGCAAGACATAATTCCTCTTCTTCCATGGTTACATATTGAAACTCTATACATTTTCCCCCACCTAGCGACATCTTATTGAACATGATGGTATGTGATTTTTCAGATTGGCCTTGCTATGTCTCCTCTGAGCAACAACTCGTTATTTTTAGACTATCACAGGAACCCTTTTCCTGTTTTTTTTCTACGGGGCCTCAATGTTTCACTTTCTACGGATGATCCACTCCAAATCCACTTAACAAAGGAACCTTTAGTGGAAGAATATAGCATAGCTGCTTCGGTAGCCCTCTCTCCATTTTTTTTCTTTCCCTATCATGATCTTACCCCTAGATTTATCTGCAACTATAATTACTCGTAACAGGTGTGGAAGTTGAGTTCATGTGACCTGTGTGAAATTGCCCGGAATTCGGTCTACCAGTCAGGTTTCTCACATGCTCTCAAGGTATATTATCCTTCCTAACCGTGTAAGAAATTGACTTGTACAAGAGCTACCCTATTGAACAGAGCAACTTATTGTCAAGGCAACACACCATCGTTCATAAGATTAGCGTATTTCCAACTCAAATAGCCCATCCTTTTACCTTTTAGATTGTAATTACAGGATATATGATAACTGCTCTAATATTGGCTTGAATTTTTTGCTTCAGTCACACTGGATTGGAAGAGAGTACTACAAGAGAGGTCCAAATGGAAATGACATTCACAAAACCAATGTGCCTCATATCCGGGTGGAATTTCGTGACACGGTATGGTCTTTATTGTAATCTTTTTCATGCTTTCCTTTCTTGTTCTCTCTTTTGTTTTGAATTTTTATATCTGAAGCATTTGTATGGATACTGCTACTTATGCTCTAAAACTGGAACTCACCACGCTGCCATTTCCACCTTTATCTTTCTTACTGGGTTCCCAAGTTTTCTTCATTTAAGTGATTATGTGAGGAACACATAATCCAGTGTCATTGTGATGTTGTATTACACTAATGTTCCCTTTCCTGTCATACTGTCTGTGTGAACCTGATTGAGCCTAAGAGAGCAATTTATGGATGTGTTTCCAGATCTGGAGAGAGGAGTTGCAACTGGTTTACCTGGGGAAGGCGTTTATCTACGAAGAAGTAGACAAGTAATCTGCAAGGCAATTGTGTTTAGCTGATCTTAAAACATTTCCAATTTTTTGGAGGTACTAATGTCATCCCAAGTTAGTTGGACTTTCTGCACTAGTTATTTACTAAATTGAATAAACTACACATCTCCCTTGTCTCGAGGTGAGGAATCTACATTTTCACGTGCTCACCTGTGTGCAGGGTATGGCACGGTCGTACTGCACGAACTCCATAAATGGCTTGAAAATGCAGTTGGTGAGAAGCCAAACAAAATATGTGAACTAAGCTGGAGATGCGGAAAAGGTCTAATGGTACTTGAACACGGATTAGATTTGCAGCAACAGGAAGCTGGTGGTAGCTCAAATACGGAAATACCTAAAATATAGCGTTTAAGGTTAAGTACCATGATATAAAATATAGGAATAACGGAAGTTCTCTGAATGCTGTTTAGTGGCTTCCTGTAATGTGGAGCCCTCACTCACTCCTTGTGGCAAGACTCGTGGATGATTTTCAATTTTGGCTGATTTTTTTTTTTTATGCTCAATATAATAAGTCATGAGATTCATTCAGAATTATGTTCTCGGATTTATGTTTACCTTAAAAGAAAAGCGTTGAAGGAGCTGTAATAGATTTTGTACACCTCTGGTCAGCTGTGGTATCCCCTACCTTCTACTAGTTTTGCGCTTGGCCTTGGCAGCTATGCATATTTTGCTTTCTTGCCACAATAAATTCGTAGGTTACTCAGCCTTGATCAAGTCAGGTTCTGACTATAGAACTCAAATATTTGTGCTTAAGTCTGGCTCACGAAATTAGGCCTCAATCTTAGCCCAGGCTTGGCCAATGGCCGTGAAATTTATGCCCAGGCCTGACAAAAGTGAACTGGGCAGGATGGAACTTTCATAGATGCCTTCTCAAGGTCTAGATTTTGTGTTTTTTCCCTTTCAGGTCGAGTGACTAGGTCCATTCCTGGAGCTCAACTGCTCAAATTTATTAATCACGTATCATGTTCGCTTTCCAACTCGCGATCCTGATAAAAAACTATGCAAGAGGAAAACTGAAAACTAATCAAGTAATAAGCAAGCACTTAAATAGCTGCAAAACTAGTGATAATCTAAAAATTTCATTTATTGGTTACCTAGCCAGCCTAAGTCCAAGAAACTACTCTAATAAACTATAGAATATGAACCAATAACATAAGGACGGGTTTCTTGTTTTACACCCCTTCGCGTTGGGAGATGCTTCTCACAACGTCCGCAGGAAAATTCAGAGAACATGCCTCAGTTTCCCACCTTAGTCCTCAGAAAATCGTTTGCACAAAATCGAAACCGCATGTACACTACCAAAGTTATCTTCGAAAATCAGACAAACGTACATTGGCCGAATGAACTACTTTTTGTATTGCTTTATCTCTTTAATAACACCGTTGGCAAGTGAATCGACATCCTCATTCTTCCCAAAAAATTTTACGAACTTCATATCTGGAGACATCAGGTACCTGCATTCGATGACATGAACTTTTTCAGACAAGACTTGAAGGGGCCATTAAATCAAAAAAAGACGTTTGGTTTCATAGCCAAGCAAGAAGAGAACAGCTAGCAATTCTCTACCCATGCCATGATAAAATCATGCAAAAATGTGTGAAGCACTCATCAAGTAAACCAACATTCCTTCACCAGGAAACTGAAAGTATGCAAAAAAAGGGTAAAAGAGCATCTACCCTGAAATGCATTTGAGGGGAAGCTTCCACAAAAGCAAACAAGTACTACCGTCCTAGGGCACTTTTGGCCTACTCAGCTATGTGCCCTACAGTCTAAGCATTCGCTCTAGGGATGAAACTGATAATCACCACTTTGCATGAAAAACATATGCATCATCGCAGGGAAGAAGCTTACTGAATACTAAAGACCATCATAGTACGGAAATAAAAGCTTCAATTTGCAGATATGCAACATCCAGTTCATAAGACTCATAGTTCATAGCCCAAAGGATGGTCCAATGGTTTCGACATGGGATTCTGACTTTTCTCTCTCTAAATTTGTACAGATGACTAGTGTTCTAATAAAACAACTTTTCCATATGTAAGTTCTTTTAAATCAAATGAAAGTAAGCACACATTACAAATTAACTACTTTCCATGTGATTTTTTTATAGCACACGAGAATAAAAGTAAAGAGTCGATAACATTGAAAGCAGAAGAAGTATTTGGAGATTAATTTGGTAGACATTCGTTATCTGACTTTATAAAAAATATCAGCACCACTACATGCCAGTTTCAAAACAAATCTGATAATAGATGTTTGCTTACATTACTATGGAGTGATCAACAAGATAATCTGAATCTTCCTCCACCGTCTTCATAAAGTAAACTCGATATGCACGGGCAACTTTCTTTATCTCATCCATGGTCCCAGTTAACCCAATTAATTTTGGATGAAATTCTAAAAACATAAAACAAAGAACTGACATCTTACTTTTCTCAGCAATCATAACTAAAGCACTAAATTTAAGTGTAATTGAAAGTCCAGGAGAATTACCTTTGATATATTCACGCACTTGCTCAACAGTGTCTCTTTCAGGATCTACAGAGATGAACACAGGCACAATATCTAGCCCCGATTTTTGCTCTAGAAGCAATGTCAATGAATAATATTAGAATCACTAAAAGAAAATAGTATAATCTCATAGACTGGAATAACATATCTGAACAATATCAGTAAAGAAAAGGCAAGCCATGTCCAACTTAAAAAGTTATGAGGTAGATACTCTCTAAATGATTTCTTTTCTACAGTTTATTAATATCCAAACATGCAACCGAAATATGAAAAATTGATCCAGAAAAACCGAGTAAAACAAACTTTCATCACAATCTAACATAAATAACAGAAATCGCGATTATCTCTCATAAAGCTTACTTAGCATTTGGTAAGGAAACATGTTATATCTAAGTGTCAGGTCAGGAATGCATTAAAAGTAGATAGTAATTCCATGACAGGAACAACAGAAATAAGATTTCAGTCACAACAAATCCTAGAATATTGTTCCCAAACTATACAGAATCGTTAAATAAAATATTTGTGCATATCTACTAACAAGTACTTTTCTCCACAACATAGATTTCTCTCTATACAATTTTTAAGCAACTATTAAGTAACAAAATATTTACACATATCTACTAACACTCCCCAACATACATTTCTATCTATTTTTCACAATTTTAAAGCCGCTAAATTCCATTAAGTAGAAAAGGGGTTCCATAACTTACTTATTTTGTCAACTGCAGCTGCAAGCTTTAGTAGCTCGTCTGGGCAAATGTCGGGGCAATGAGTGAAGCCGAAATACATCACCGTCCATTTTCCCAAAAAATCTTTCTCCGTTACATTCTTCCCGTCATGATTAATGAGATTAAATGGGCCCCCAATGGCAGCTTTGCCCGCTGAGGGTCCCTGTTTCACTGCCTTTGACGCATTATTTATTTCTGCATCCATGAAATTTCAATCAATTTAAGGAAATTTCAATCAATAAATGCTACCAGAAACATAAAAGAGTAACTATATACAGTAGGATATGATCCCACTAAGAGATAATAAATTGCAAATATGAAAACCTCGAAACATAATTAGCCAAGAGGATAGGCGGTCTTGGCTTAATCACATTCATCTCTCGTCTCCAAATTAAAAGATGAATTCAAGTTTCGGTGGTAATTTGCAGATACCACCAAAAATTTAAGGTTTCTTAAGTTTTGACAGAGTGAAGTACAATTAATGCACAAATGCTGCACATGAGATTAACATGTGAAATTTATTTGTGTATTTATTTGTGCTTTCGCCATACACAAATATTTAGATAGCAATATCAAGCAAGGATACCTGAATAAGTAGTTACCATATCTTCAGGAGATATGATAATTGAAATGCAATTATAATAAAATGCAACCCAAGTATTTATCATGATAACAATGGAGGCGGCAGCATTATTAAGACATCAATCTCAGATCTTTCTTTTTATCTCCAGAAAAAATCTGGCAAGAAACCTGAAATCTTGATCCAGAGGGTGCATGTGAATGTCCATGTCTTCAACTATCTAAGCCATCAGTCATCACAATGGCCACAACATGTGTCGAAACAACTATATTGACATGGCACACACCAGTACTGTTGTGCATATATATGATAACTCCAGGTATTAGGAAACTCAAATCGGGATAGACAGTTATAACTTATAAGAAATCCTCACTCTAATACAGGATAATATAGTGGGAATTTTTTAATAACCATGAGACGTGCATAAATAGCGAACATCAATTAACAAGGCAAGAGCAAAAACAATTCAAGATAACAGTGAATAAACCTCATTTCCCAGCTAAAACTAACAGAAAGTACAACTCACCATAGAGATCTACCTTCAATATGTCGCTTCTTCTCCTTATCAAAGTAGTACAATATTCCAGCTCCAGTTGTGAGAAGCAAGAAAAAACTCAACCATGAAACGGGCTGCACATGGGATCTAATTATCACAGAATTCCCAAAACAAATATGTCTTACAAAGCAATTTTAGTTAGCAAAAGAATCACACAGAATTTTACCCCGCCACGGATAGACTTTCCGGCACCACCGCTCGGATGTGATTCTCCAGACGTTTCAACTCCAACAGATTTAGAGTCAGATTTATCTCCAGAATTTTCCACCCCATTAGATTTAGTAGTGGATTTATCAGTAGTAGTGGCGGTGCTTGACAAGAATCTTTGATAAATAGCAAAAGATTGATATCCATTTTTGTGATAGATGCCCTATAAAAAATTGAAGGAGAGGCAAATTGGAGCATTTAACTTTTAAATATCCACATAAACTCCACAACAAAGTATTAGATGCATTTCTGCTCCTTTATCTATAGAAGATAATTAATTTCAGAGCTGCGAAGACATCTCTATCAAAAAGAATGGAGGAAAAAGCTGAACGAACCGATTGGACTTGAGGAAGAGTTCGACGCCAGAGTTCTCCCGAGATCGGTGAAGAAACCATCGAAGATATGCATTGGCTTAAAGAGCGGTAACGAATAAGCCGATTAAGATGGCGAGCGAAAGTCGCGTTCCTCGACAAAGCAGCTGCCATGGGAACTGTTTTCGTCTGTCTCCAATTTTGATTGTTCCTTCCTACTACAAGAGGGGATATGCAGGGTTTATAAATGTTTTTTTTTTCCCGAAAAAAGGAACAGGCCGAACAACAATACATAAAAGGCTAGAGCCCAAACAGTAGAGATGTCAAATGGGCCGGACATAACCTGTCCACAATTCCCCCAACACTAACGCACACCTGTCCACAATGCCCCCAACATTAACGCACACCTGTCCACTACGCTTAGTTTTCACACATTTACAATGACAACACTGAAACCAATCTTGTGCAAAGGATTCACAGAACAAATTAACTAAAGCAAGTAGCAACTGTGAATGGAAATATCCTGCCAATATGTAAAAGGATTATGATAAGATGTGCCCTGCATGTTAAAAAGTGATTAATTGCCCCCAATTAATGTCATTCTCCCATCTAAAATGTAACTCATAAATGAGTTTTAATTCATATTTTTATAAACTCAAAACTGCTCCCAAAAAAAAAAATCTAAAAAAAAAAAAAAAAAACAGCACCCGTTTTTCAGATCCAATTTAGGTGATTTATGATAATGAAAATGATGAGTTTTTATCATACAAAGGTACGTAGTATAGATAACTTTGGCGGATTAAAAAGACATTAGAAGAAAGAAACTGAAGAAGTAGCTGTTGCATACTTTATTTAGAATCTCTAATGGACAAAATCCTAGACATTAATTTAAGGCGTAGCCCTAATGCACTATTAATATATGGAGTTTTCCAAATAGATCAACATAGTTCAATAACATTCAAAGACCTGCTCCTGTAAATTCTATCAACATCGCAAAAAATAAGACTACGATCACTCAAAAAATTTATCAAGATTGCAAAAAATCAGAGTATGAAGACCCTGGCTTGCAGTCCTGTACTTGGTTGTGGAGAGCTTGCAAGCAAATGATGATTCAAGGGAAGGGAGATGCGGCAGCCAGCAATGCTCTGAATCACTAGCGGTGATGATTCAGCAGGAGGGGCAACGGTGGATTTGGTTGTGCGCAAGGGTTGAAGCATAAGGGTGCGCAGCAATAAGTGGATGATGATAGCCCTAAACCTCATTTACCTCTCCGTTTGTGATAACTGTTATTTTATTTTATGTATTTTATTTTTAAAATTATATTAACAAGATTATCGTGTCATCCGATTGTCTGAAAATATCTAAAATGAGTACTCAAAAACGGAGTCAATTACACTATGTTTGGATTGTAAGAGGGGAAGGGAAGAAAAAATTGGGAGGAATGGAAAATAGAGGAGAGAAGAGGGGAGGGGATAAGAAGTTTATTTTACCTCTTATTGTTTGGATACCCAAAAAGTAGGAAAAGGAAAAGTGAAAAAGTGTATTTTTATGATTTGTAGGATTTATATAAATTTATCATGTTACCACCTGCTATAAGAAACATGTACATCTACTAGAGGGCAAAAATGTAATTGCCGCACATGACCCACCACTTCTGCAATTTTCACCCGGTTTTCTCCTCAATTTTGAAGGGGAAAAAAACATATGGGACCCACCACTATTTTACACACAAATTTTGCTTCAAAATTTTCTCTCCCTCTTCCAAACATCATCTCTTTTTATTTTCCATCACTTTTACCTCTAAATTCTTCCTCCCCTCACTTTCCTTCCTCTCCCAAACATAGTGTTAGAGTTTCTAAGTCAAACCATAAACCCGAGATCTGTGTGCACTCCTACTTGTGTCTTGGAGTAGAAATTAATGAGATTGCGGGAGATGAGAGTGATGGACTGGGGTCCCGATTTGAGGTGGGCTTGAATTTGAAGAGACACTTCAAAAGCGTGAGTCCTGGAATGGTTTGGGAAAGATGGAGCTCGCGAATGCGACAACAGTTCAGTTTAAAGGAGGACTCTTTCGAAGGGTTTCGCAGAGGATCAAACCTTCGTTGTTGAAAATTCAGAGTTATAATGATGGGTTAAAAGAGTCGTGGTGGTTTACGAAGTGTGGATCGTGGAATTGAGGCAGCGAAAGCGGTGCTTAGCATAACGTCTCCCGGAGGGGTTGGGAGTTGCTACAATCACAACCCTCCATGTGATATTTGATAGACACCATTTGACTGCAATTTGATTTGGGTGGGGCTAGTCACACTCCAACAATTACCAGTCTCATCCTATTACTACCAAAATCGCAATAAAAAACATATAGATTCTAAATACCACCTATTATCACTAAAACCCCAACTTTTCCGTCTTTTTCTCTCTCTCCCTCTCCACCCCCACACCAGTCGTCGTCTTCCTCGTGAAACCCTAGAAGGAGAGAAGTCCAAGGAAGCCATTCCCATGCCTTCTCCAATTTTGTGGAGTTACAGATCTGGAAGGATGAAAATGACAGAAAAATGGGTGCTTTGTCTTCTCAGTTGATCTCCCTTATCTTCACCTACTTTCAAAATGGAGCTCTTGTCGAAGAGATCCAAGACCTCGTTTATCACCAGTTGGCATATGAAAATCATCCATCTACGACCGATGAGAACTAAAAGGTTTTAGTCGGAATAAAACTAAGAGAAAACGAACAGAAAAATTTAGAGATCGTCCATCTCATTCTCTGTCAATCGTCTCTGTTTCTGGACCTCAACTAAAGATCCTAACCCACAATCCGAGTATAGATTTTGACACTGTATTTCGATCCGACGACGACTTAGATTCTGATGTTGATAGATATCCATTCCGATCTCGTGTAGTCAATGAAGAGTGGCCAGATCTAAAAACTCAGAGAGAGAAGAGGAGAGAGAGAGAGAACTATAATTTTTGGATAATAAACCGGTTGGATATTAGACCGGATGAGGTGTTAAGAATTGTTGATTTTTTTGTATTTTTGGGATGCACCCGGTAATTATTGGAGTGAGACTAGCCCCACCCATTTGATTTACGTACACATTTCAAACAACGACTCTCGGACTCCGCGCAAAGGCCACGATTTGCTTTAGCATCAACAACCCTCGGACTCCGAGCACATTTTATGCAGAATATTCGAGCACATTTAAATAAATAAATAACTATTCATTTTATACAACTGATAGAAAGTTCTCTCTCAAAAACAAAACAAAGGCCCTTGACAGAATTATTGTGTCAGATACTCCGAAGTGCCAATCTGATAACAGAAATTCAAGACTGCATAAAAATTGCACACAAAGGAGATAACTGCCACCGATGAAGGCTGCTACAAGAACATTCTTCATAGCATCACTTTCGCAGGAAAACAACATATTTTTACTTTTCAAATAACTAGTAACAAAAACTATTCTCCAAATCATAATTTACGAAGCTCATCATGGTTGCCATGGGGTCAAAGAAAAGAGAGATTCAAAATTCAGTGCAAGAACAGTTCACGACCAATAGCATCAACGGTCTTTGCGCGGTGACTGCAGCAAACACAACATTATTTTTTAGAACCGCCCACTAAAGATTATAATATCAAAGTAGCGGTTAGCATCCAACCTGGTAATTTTCTGAGAAATCTTTCACCTGTTCAGAAAATTCCCGCTTCTTCTGTGAAGCTGCAAAAGGGAGTCATTCCACATTACTACATCTACATCATGCAGACTAGCACCACATAATCAACAAATTGAACGTGATAAATGAGACATACCCATTTGGGTCACGGCTTCAATTCTCTTATGCGTCCTCACAGCAAACCTTTGGAATGCGATACTGCAACAAAAAGTTAACAAACAAAAGAAACTATACTCAGTTTCTCTACAACTCAAAGCCTTCAATATCATCATCTACTTGGAATTTGGAAGAAGAAAAAAAACCATAACAGTAACCAACAATCATTGAATCCAAAAGATAGCCACTACATAAATCTACACCACAACTATTATACAAAAGCATTAAGATAAATGAAGATAACAAATTTTACCACCGCACAAACGATCACTGATAGCAACTAACAAATAGATTGAATTATCACTAAAACAAACCCTACAAAAAAAACAAAGAGCGATTTGACAGATAACAAGGTTGTACTATTAACAACCAGCCATAAATCAAGCCTCATTGAGATTAATTTTATTGCTTTTGCTTCCAGAAAAATGAATCATTCTAAACACAAGAAATCACAAATTTGACTTTCTATTCGTTCAATAAAAGGAAAACCTCCTCTAACCTAAATAATCGTCACATGAAACAGTAGCCAATAAGGCGCACAAATTACACAACAGACTCCATAGCATATTAAAAATTCAGAAGTTTGACAAGTTTTGCTTTCAGAAGTCAGCCAATTGAAAATGTGCATAATTTTCAATGGCCTAGAGTAAGAAGCTTTATTAACTGACTGTAGTCAAAAGATCAGGGAGTCCAACCACATTTTAACTGCCTCCCAGTCAATCAACTAATAACCAATATGCTTCTGGTTCTTGAGCCTATCCATCAAGTGGGAATAGCTCCTCGTATACGGACATAGTCACAGACAAAACATCTCTGAATCCATTTAACTTGCAGCCACATACTTCTCAATGTAAAGAAAAATTACATTTTGTAACACAAACAAAAGACATGCAATAGCAGCAATGAAACAAGCTATGTTAGCAGCAAACACACCCCCATGTTACTTCTATTCATACCTGTCAAACCTGCAAAACAGGGGAGAAACCATACAAGCAACCCTTAACACAATGGTAAAAGATTTTTCAAACTTCATATTCTGCAGCACAAAGCATGTTATGCAGCAGATTAAAAAAAGTGAAACGTTTGAGGTTATTTTGCTTCAGAACATACCATACAGGGGAGCATCACTCCTGAAGGCTCGAAAAGAAGCTTAAGATGACTAGAAATCATCGTATGTATAATGCAAAGCATTCATCATGATTTTCACAATAAGATATAAAGGAAAGGATCATAACAAAGAGTTTCTCAAAGTTCAAAAGTTGCAGCTAAAGCCCACTCAACTGCATAGTACTGTATGATAAAAAGATTGGAAATTCCGTTGTTGTTTCCCCTCAGTCTCAATAGACAAAAGAACAGCTCGTAATTGGCACGATTTAGCAACTAATAACACCACACACATCTTGTCCTCCGTGTTATCATAGTGGCCCAAAAAGTTTACAATACTAAAATTCCAAAAGACTGAACATGATTACTCACAAATTTCTTCATGGAAACCATAAGGCAAAAACAGATGGTATTTCTAGGCGATTGAACGAATCAAACAATAACAAAAACGCCAAACCGGGTACAAAATCGACCACCAAAATCATAACACCACAGTTGAAACAGCAACAATGAATAAATCTAATGTTCCTGAGATAACAAAATTTCTCCCAACACATGCGATGAATCAGAGACGAAACTTTTGACTTTTTACAACACAAGCCGAATTTAAAACACAATTAGGGCACATAATTAAATCAAACAGATTAAGGTACCTATTAGAGAGGGTATCAACGATTAGCTGATTAACCACATAAGACATAACCCTGTGCAAGAAACCACCGCCCACCATTATCGTATCTCCAACTGTACAAACACCGGGATCTACAAAAAAGAAATATTAAATAAAAACCTGCAAGTCGATATTACAAAGTGAAGTTAAATCGTATTCTTGTATGTTGAATTTCAACATACAAGAATTAAGCAGTAGACCGGCCGGAATCGGAAACCCTAGAACGATAAAGAGATTAGTTTCTCAGTTACGAAACAACGTTGGGATGAATGATTGTACATGGAACCCTCTCGAGTCCATATAATGGCTTAAACTGAGCCATGGGCCTTGATGCTGCCTAGGCGAAGACTCGTAAACATGGTCCATAGGCCTTGATGAGTCTTCCAAGTCCTCTAAACCGGCCCAATTTATAGATTAACAATAATAACTCAGTTTTGCCGTTTTGGCCTTTTGGGCAGAGTATAAGGCCGAAAGATGGGTAACCAAGGAATTTTGGGCCGAATGTGCCTTCTTTTCTTCTTCTTTGAAATATAAAATTTGAGCATGATATTTTTGTCTAATAATCCTTACAACAGTAGTCTCCTCGAGGACGTCTAATAAAAAAAAAACTTTGGTCATTATGAATGAAACAAATTTATCCTTTAAATATATGATGAGTTTTGATAGATTGGAGATCTTTGTTTCGAAAAAAAGAAAAAGATAGATTGGAGATTTTAAATTAAAATCGTTAAATTCGCACGCACACAATAATTTGAGTCAAAACTCAACCTCTTGACCATTGGATTAAAAAAATCTCTACAATAGTAATCGAAATTTCAAATTTAAAAAATCGTGAAGAAAATTCGATTATTTTACAAACCATTTTAGACCCCTCTTAATTTATGAACCAATTAATAAATGACTTTTCATTTTAATTTGGCTGTTAAAAAAAATGGAAGAACGTATACAAAATTAAGGCTGACAAAATACACTCAATTACAACAGTGAATTTAGGTAGCCATGACTACAAATGTGCAAGGAATATTTGATTCCACGTATCAGGAACTCCAGGCAGACACCAATGTATGCAATCTGCATGGTGTATTGGGTCAGCCTTCTCTTCTTCCGTCAACAATTTGCCCCCATTTTCAGTATAAACCGATGCGTGGCCGTCGATGCGGTAGTCGGAGAGTTGAGTTATGTTGATAAATGTGACAGGAACTTTCATTCTCTTCACAACGTTGGCAACTACACTCATCATGCGCTTATCCGCACCAGTTCCCCAGAACTTCTTCTTCTTGATTGGTCTTGTCTCGTTGTAGCATTTGGTTCCATTCGGTTTGTCCCAATCTGCGCTCCTGAAGAAAACATTAAAAACCCGTTGCATGGTTAGTAGCTAGTTACTATTAACTATTTTACATATTCAAAAATGCCGAAGTTTTTTTTTTAATCTTAGTTATATATTCTAAATGTGGAGATGAACACACATGATTCCCGTAAAAAATTGTGGGATTTACATAATCTGAATGAAATTGTGTGTGGGGATCGGAGTGAGTTAGTACTAAACATTATGAGAAAGCAACCTCGTATGAGTAGGTGACATGGTAGTAAAGAATACACGTGTCTTGTTAGGATTGATTGTTGAGTCGACCCAATTAGCCCAAGTTCTCAAACCAAGTTTGTAAGCAACAGGTGTGTCCAGGACTTCGTACCCTTCTTCCCCATTTGCAAACGAGCCCCATCTGTTCTCGAAAGGGATAAATGAGATGTAATGTAATTTAGTACGACACCGTTTTAGATTTCAAAGAGTATTAATGATACAATTACTTACAGTGCTTTTAGCCTAAGACCACTCATCCACCAAACATAAGTATTGAACACAAGAATGTCCACGTCCTCCCAGTTTTTGGCGTGTTTGGCGACTGAATCAACTTTCATTACTCTCTTTTTGGGATCTGCTATGATCCGGAGATCCGTATTGGACTCGATAAGAAATGGTGCCCAATAGAATTCTATTTTCGCATCGTAATCCTGTAATCAAGCGTATTTAATAAAGATTACAACACATTTAATTACATGTTTACCATGCAACCTCACTTATCTACAATAATGAATTCTTGTCAAGAGTACGATCATCATGAGAGACCAAACTATAGTACTTCACTTCAAAGCTAAGGAACGCCTTAATGGTTTATATATATATATATATATATATATATATATATATATATATATATATATTGTGTGTGTGTGTTGTTTATATGATTACAATATATAATGATCATGATACCTTGGCTTTAAAGACTGAATGAACGCGTCCAAATCTATAGAACCTCTTGTGTTCAGGTATTATTGATGAAACCATGCATATGAAAGATTCCCATTGGCCTCTTTGAAGCGAGTCCCCCACAAACATTAGCCTCTTCCCTCTAAGTTTCTTAAGGGCAACTTGTGGATTAAACCTCGGCAAGGTGCAGTCATCGGGCTGCCATTCCCAGTGACGATAATCCGAATCTGGCCGTCCATTTTTGACGCAAGAAACTTGCCTATCTAGATATGGGCATGATCTGTCCGTGTACAGGGGCCTAAATGACTTGTTGAACACCCACTTTCCATGCATGACGCTGCATTCTTCTGGATCAAACTCGAACCTATCGTCAGCTGCTGTGTTAAAATAGTCCTCCGAAGTTTTTTCTTCTGCAGTAATTAAGAGAATTATTCATTGATAGATGAAAATGTAAATTAATTAAGGAGAACATATAAATAAATAAATATATATATATATATAAAATAAACAAACCAATCACGTTTTACTTGGTTTGAACTACTTACTGGATTTGGTGGAACTGCGTCTTTTAGAACAAGATTTGAACTTGAAAATAGAACTTGAAGAGAGAGAACTTATTCTTTCTGTGTTGTATAAAAGAGCAACAAATGCTAAACTGCAGACGACGACAGCTATAATCGAGAGAGAGAGCTTCCCTCTTGAAGTAATTTTCATTGTAGTAGAAGGAGAAAGTGAAGCTAAGCTCATGGCTGGATATGAAGAAGAAAATAATTAAGAAGCGTAGTGAAGAAATGAAGAAGATACGAAGTTTTAAATTAAGCTCGCGCAACAGAATGATTGATGACGACTTTGTTTAAGCGATCTGTTTGGGACATATATTATTTATGGTTGTGTTGAGTAGGAGTAAAGCTAAAGCCATGTATGGCTTGGTTTCTACAACTTTTCTTTAGGATATGAAATGGAGGTTAGATCATAATAAGTTGGAATGATAACATCCTGGGCTCCTCCCTGCCTTTTACGAATAGTTGAAGCTATTTATCTATAATGGCCCTACCTATTTTCTTGCTGATGCAGTGTCATAAAGCAAATTCTCTCTCTTTTGACTTTGTGCTTTGCAGATTATTATCATGTGCGGACGTATATATACACACACATGTACGTATACTTCGAGTTTCAGAGAATATGCTTTATGTAATCCGGATTAATTATTATATATACACACACATGTACGTATACTTCGAGTTTCAGAGAATATGCTTTATGTAATCCGGATTATTAAATTTTTGGAACTACTTAATTAATTATATCTGAATTGATTTAAATCAAGATTAATAAAAGAATATTAATTAAATCAGGTTATAGTCGGAACAATCATTTATATATATTTTGTCAGTGTGTTTGCATCCAATTTTAAACGGGACAAAATATTTGAGTTTGATCTCGAGTTTCAAATATGTACAAATTTAATTTAACTCGGATCAAACAAATTCGATCATTCATGATCGAACAAAATTTTGACATCCTAGTTTTGAGATCCTTCTGTATAAGTGTGCTTTCAGTATCAAATTAGAGTGACCTTCAAAATCTTTGGCTGCTCTGCTCTGAAAGTCTATTATCTTGTGTTCGATATGGACATGTCAACCTGCTCCTGTTGACAATTATGGAACGGCACATCATTAAGGTAATGTTACATATGAATCCGAACTTAACCCCACAAGACGAAATCAATAATGTTTTTTCATATTTGTAATACGTAGGTAGGGTGTATAACGATTGATGTGGGGGAGACCCCTAATTAATCCGTCTTTTTATCTGTAGGATCGGATCACCGGTGGGGATATTAATCCTGATCTGTCTTTTTTTTAGTTATAGAACTCAAAATTAAGACTGTTATTAGTGTAATTGAATAGGACTGTGGCCAGACTGTACTATAATTTGTTAAAGGCCAATTACATTTACAACTTACAAGGGTCATCTTAGAATTTGGCAGGACTGCAAGGTAGGAGTAGGACCCGAGCCAACTTCGACTTGGTTGGGCTTACTGACTAACCTCCAATCTAAAAAAAATTGTATTGGTGGGTCTCTAAAGGGTCACAGATTTTGATATAATATATTAATATTGAACATTTATGGGCCTCCAGGTTAACTAGGCCTTCCTACAGTGGATATAGAATTTTGCCCGACTGTAACTAGTTTGCTTCTCTTCTCCGACGAAACGTCTATCAATTTCTCCGCGATGGCAACAATTAACCACTCTCCATTACAGGCCTACCCTACTGTCCGCGTTGTCTCCTTATCTTCTCCCCGAATTTCCCCAAACCTAGCATTCAGTTCGCAATTCAAATCCTCTCTTACTTTCCCTCATACATCCTTGAAACCCTTCGACGCAATTAAGTTCAGACCTCGCTCTTTAATCGTCGCTGCTGTTATCAAGAATCTCTCGGAGACCGAGCTAGTTCCTGTGCCGTTAACGTTAGATGAATTTTCAGCGAAATTTCCGTCGGATTCGGGCGTATACGCAGTGTATGACAAAAATAACGATCTTCAGTTTATCGGTATATCGCGAAACATTGCCGGGAGCGTCTTAAATCACATGAAATATGTGCCGGAGCGATGCAGCTCCGTCAAGGTACGTTTCTATACTAATTTTATTTTCTAAATTTATTCTGAAAAAATAAATTTTCATTTTATTGCGATTACATTCAACTTCTAGTCAATCAATAGAACGTATTTCGTTTGTCTACAGAGGGAAGACACTAATGGTCGATAACAGTAACCCTACTGTATGTGGCAGTAATATTTCATGGAAACTTGAATGTTTTAGGCAATTTGAGAATCGTGCTTGACTGCTTGTGCTCAATTTGTTAGTGACTGGAATGGTAAAGCGAAGCCTGCAGAATTAAACTGTTTATTATTTGCATCCGAACGAGGATAATGTGAATTTCTAAGAAGACCTGTAAGGCAGTTATAGTTAGTGCTTCTAATGATGAACATGAATGTTACAGCCTGATGAGTTATAATTTTTGCTCTTTAACATATTGAGGTTACCAAAATTCTTCAAATACACTTATATCCAATGTATTTAAGTTTGGTTCTTTATGTTGAAATTCAATGTGGGAATTGCCAACCACTATACTTGGCAATCTCTAGTCCTTGGAGATTTTTTTCATTGAGAATTCAAACTACTGTCTCTGTAGAAGTACCTTTATACCCTTGCCTTTGACAAAATTGTCCCAACACTTTTTTTGGGTAAAAGAGATGATCTATGCCATGCTAGATAATTTATCATGAATCCTGGTTTGATCCACTAGGGTTATATGCTGTTTCAAACATTATTTTTGCAGTGTAGTTTTTTCAACTTTTAAGTTCGAACTTAAAACTCATGTAAAATCATTGAAAGTATGGATGATAATTACCAAATTGAAAATTACTTTGGTTTTGATTGATCAAGAATATGATGGGATTTGAAATTTTTAATGGGGGATATCAACTATTTAAAAAAGTCAATGATATAGGAATTTGAACTCCTGATGTTTAAAAAGAATTGAAATCTTTGCACATAAAGAGTTAAATGTCTCATAAAGCTATAGCTTAAATGGAATATCAGGAAAAGTTGATAATCTAACTTTGCTGGACGCATATTCAGAAACTGTGATAGCTCCTTTTATATTGGTTTGATGAACTGGTATTTGGTTTGCTCTACCAGTATATGATTGGTGAGTCTCTAGATTATACTCCTCAAGCGTGTTTACTGATTTGACGTGTATTTATAGGTGTGGGTTCTGATTTGCTATATCCTTGATTAACATGTTATGCAAATTGATCCCTGTTTGTCTATGTTGCTAGACAATTGAGTCTCTCTCTCTCTCTCTCTCTTCATATTTCTTAAAGGTTTAATCATTCGACTTGAACTTTTCACTTTGACGCAACTCCAAATCCTAACTAAAAAAAACTGAAAATTTCAGAAACTTTGGATGCCCTGTTTGGTGTCACCTTGGGTGGCTTGGGTTGGAAATATTGAAGGTCAAACTGCCTCAGTCGAAGTCTTTGTATATGATGAAAATGTGCATTTGTGTGCACATTAAAGGTGATGTGCTCTCAAATGCACATACCTTTTGTATTTAAGTCGCGGCCTTCATATAAAGGTGATGTTCATAAAAAATTTATGCAGGCTGGGGTGGTAGACGAACCTGATCGGAATGCTCTAACCCAAGCATGGAAATCGTGGATGGAAGAACACATAAAAGCTACTGGAAAGGCTCCACCAGGCAACGAATCAGGGAACTCTACATGGGTTCGGCAGCCACCAAAGAAGAAATCTAATCTTCGTCTTACACCTGGTCGTCATGTACAATTGACAGTCCCCGTAGAAGAACTCATTGATCGATTGGTAAAGGAGAACAAGGTGGTGGCTTTTATCAAGGGTTCACGAAGTGCCCCAATGTGTGGGTTCTCGCAACGGGTGGTTGCCATCCTTGAAAGCGAAGGAGTGGATTATGAGAGTGTTGATGTGCTCGATGAAGAGTATAATTATGGATTGAGGGAGACACTAAAGAAATTCAGCAATTGGCCAACATTCCCACAAGTTTTTGTAGATGGTGAATTGGTTGGGGGGTGCGATATTCTGACCTCCATGCATGAGAAGGGGGAGCTTGCCAGTCTCTTCAAAAAGTAAAGGCTTTAATCTTTCAGCAATTGGTATTTTTAGTAGAACACGAATGATTATACGACTAGCAAAGAAATTCGCTGTATTGTTGGTCATTCTGTATTTCTGTGGGTGCATTAAAGAAGAGTAGAAGACGAAAATAGCTTGAGCGTTCTCATGTTAGTTGGTTGCATATATTGATGAATCATGACCATCTGCTTTCTATTGCCCCTCCACATGTTTTTCTGTATTTGCAAGCAAGACAGTAATGCAACACACAGTTTCAGCATTGTCGAGTGGACATTGGATATTAATGGTCTTGTTTGGGAGAGGTGTTGGAAATGATTGAGAGGGGTTTGCGAGCAAACTAATACTTCCCAATATTTTTTTTTTCAACCCCTCATTTCGAGGGATTGGGAGGTGTTCATTCACATAAACCCTCCAAATATACTCAATCTCTTCCAATTTTATAAATATCAAGCAAAAGTTCACTTTTATAAACATTTTATAACTCAACCCGTTCAACTCAACAACTCTCAACCCTCATGTCAAACATAGCTTAGCAAATATAATAACTCACATTTGTTGGCCCATTAAATTTAAAAAATGAGTCTCACATTTCTTTAACAAAAATATAACTTTTAATACAATTAAATTAACATAATGCATATTTTAATATTGCCACATCAACAAAACACATTTTCTAATACAAAATCATTGTTCAATCATCTACTCTTTCATTCTTTCATCCATTCTCAAACAAAACTAACCTCACATTTGGTTGAAGAAGGGAATGAGTTTACGATGAGCTGAACATTAGTTTATCGAGAGAGGGATAAGAGAGAGGGGTAAATGAATTTAAAGATAAAATTTTGTATGTTTAGTTAATGTGAGAATGAGCATGAGTTTTAGTTTGAATTGATTGTAATATAAATAAAAATACTATATTACCCTTCTTTTAATAAATTGATAATTTTATGTGATTTTAATTGAAGTATAAAATTGTCATTTTTTAAAAAAAAGTTATTCTTCACATGGGGAGAATATGCTCATGACCCATGTTTCATACAAAACAAACAAGGGAATGAGCTCATTCCCTTGCCTCATCCCCTATTTTTCCCAACTTAATGTGAGGTAATCCAAAATTCATAATGAGTCTCACATTTTTTACAAAAAATCAAGTCATATTATCATTTATATCATCAAAATATATCTTTTAATACAATCACATCAATAAAACACATATCTCAATACAATAACAACATTAAAAATATAAATTTTCATACATTACTCATTCTCCTCTAAATTCATACTATTGTATTTGCTCTTATAATCAACTTGTTCGAACGAACAAGGAACGAAACAGGATCTCTGATTCTCAGACTCCTGAAGGGAACTGGTGTTAAATGGATTGTCGGATGGATTAGAATTGTGCAAGGAAATTAGAATTCAATATCCACATCAAAGACATAATAACAATCTGGAGTTTGGACCATGGACGAAAAATTAGTTTGGAATCCGAGAAATGTGTGGGGCTATAATTGCCTCTGAATTCTCTCATATCATGTTTTTTTTGTGTTTTTAGAATTTACGGGTAATGATTAGTGTTTAGAGTTTAATATAGGATTTATAATTTAGGGAATTAAGGATTTTAATTTTTTTCCCTTCCAAAATCAATTACTCCCTTCGTCCCATTTTAATTATCCTTTATTCTTTTTTGGGATGTCCCAAAATACATGTTCATTTCAATTAATAAAAGCTATTTTTTTCATTTTACCCTTATTTATACCCTTAACTTGAAAAGCTCAATAATTAACTCAACAGTCATGCGTATTATAAATAAGGGTATAAATGTCAACTTAACTTTTTCACACAGTTTAAGAAAATATTTAATTCTCTTTCAATTTGACCTTTATACCCTTATTTATAATGTGCATGATTGTTGAGTTAATTATTTAGAAAATTCAAATTAAGTGTATAAATAAAGATAAAATGAGAAAAAATAGCTTTCATTAATTGAAATGGACATGCATTTTGGGACATCTTAAAAAGAAATAAATGACAATTAAAATAGGACGGAGGAGGGAGTAGTAATTAACAGCCGCTACCTCAAAATTTGATAATAAAAGCAAACAAACAATTTGGATAACAATTAAATGCGTCATCGTATAAGAACGAAAAACAAGCTAATACGTCATCGTATTTTATCGGATGTCCCAAAGAAGAACAGGTCTCATTTTTCAATCATAAAAGCGGGTCCGACGATGCATCCTTATTTTTCTTTAATTATTGCTTACAAAAACTTACAATTAATTATTGGACATAATTGTCGGATTATTTCAGAATTATTAGAGAGGATTAGGGTTATTATCGTCATTGACTAAAATAGACGAGTATCTTTTTGTCCGTTAAGCTATTGTTTTATTTTTTCTTAGTTTTCTAGTATATCTTCGAAATCAACTGGTGCATAGACGATCGAAAACCAAGATCTCTCCCGGTTTTTTTCTTCCCGCTACCAAATCGAGGATTGAGAACGCGACTATGGAAACTAGATCCTCTCCAGGTAGATTCAAGCTTCACAATAAGTTGGAATTGCAAGAATTTCAAGACAAGTATGTGGTCAAATCAATAGAATCCCCCGGTCAAGGTTTCTCGATCAGTCGTCATGACGGGATTATCGAGCAACTTAACGGTAGTGATTTGTTGTATACTGTTATGTTTGTTTTAAGAGCTGTTTGTTTCCTGAGAAAATGTTGTGAGTTAGATGGTGAAATTTTCTTCTCAACGCAGCTTTTAGCTCAGTTTTAGGTGGTCTGTTAATCCTATTGGTTATTCATTGTTAGTGAATTTTAAAATACTGAGCTCTTTTGAATATTTATGCATGGGATGTTCGTATTATATTTGGTATCCGCTGTTGGATTGCATACTCTGCAAATGATGTGTCGTTCCGACTTCAAAATTTTCATAAACTGCATACAATTGTGTTTGTTCTTTTCATGTTCGTGTATGAAAAGACTACGCTGATTTCTGAACCCGCAGAACTTGTTAATGCTGTGTAGGAGCTCGTGTGTAGTAAGTCAGTCGACGTGTTTCAAATAAAGGACATGGAAGTTATGCTCTCTTTTTTTGTTTTTTTTGCCTGGGATATTCATTTTCATTGCCTTGTTAATTCTCACAGATGATGATCGTTCAGGAAGTCCATCCAAAGTCTCTACCATTTATGGCATTGGCGGAACCATTAGATTGCTTGCAGGTATTATCTTTAGTCTGATGTAAATTCAATTTGTATCTGCATGTGTAGTAAAATGGATGGGCGTGTTTCTTCTTTTCAGAAGCTTTCTGACTGTTCCAATTTTTTTGTAGATTCGTTCAACTAGAGTAAGTGACTTTAGGGATTTGATTTGATTTATGGTCTCTTGTCCCTTTATTTTTCAAGAAACACTGAGAATACTCATCATTTCCAATTTTTGTGCTATAGCTAACTGCCATTATTATCACAGCAACAAACTTTAGGAATCAGTTTTATGTGCTTTTGCAGGTTGCACAAAGATAATAATGCTGAAATTTAAATAATTTGGTGCAGGGACTTATTTACTTGTTATAACTTCGCAAAGGGAAGTGGGAACCTTTCTTGGTTTTCCTGTCTTTCTTGTAATGTCCATGAAGTTCCTACCCTGCAATGAGGCATTGAAATTTTCAACCGTGCAGGAAGTAAGAATTTACTTTTTTTGATACTTGAAATGCTAGGGTATTGTTCTCAAGATTATTAGGCAATACTTTCTCAAGATCACAACAACTTGATTATTACCTAAAGCCTAGTCGGAATATGCTTTGTGCAGAAAAAAGATGAGGCCTACTTCATCACTTTGTTGAAGACTGTAGAATCAACACCAGGGTTGTACTATTCATACGAAACAGATATAACACTTAAGTAAACTCTTTTGCTTTGCAGCTTGTTCTTTAAGTTGATTGTAATCCTTAGCGCAGGCTTATCTTTCATTTGGGGTTTCTGTCCTTTTTATTCTGTTTGGATTGATTCAAGCCACAGCCTAATTTATTCTGTTTGGATTGATTCATTTGTGCCAGCTTACAGAGAAGATTCAAATTAGCTGAAGGATGGGTGGCTAAACCAATTTGGAAGCAGGTTAGTTTCATGCTTGGGGTGCCATGGATACTTTAACATCTAAAAGAATTAAAAATCTGTTGTATTTGGCAGGTCTTTTGAAATTTCTGTATGCATATGTATTCACAAACTCATGCCTCGCTGTTCTATGCATGCAATTTTGCTTTCTTTGCCCGTTCATTCAGCCCATACTTGATCTTAGGCTCTTAGGTGCAGTGGCATGTCGTATGACTGGGTTACAAGTTGAACAACAATTGCACAGGGTGGGCCTGCATTCGAGAGATTCAAACTGTTTGCCAATAATTATAGAGACACGTAATCTCTTACTGCAACAGTCGTTTAAATAACAAAGTGAACAATAGATTTGCTTCTAAGCCTCTGCGACTCTGTTGTTTACTCACGAATCCTTATTGAGTACCCTTTTCCGAGAAATGATTGAACTAGGAAAGAATATGAATGGTTTGAAAACGACCGGGGTTTCCTTTATGAATTTTTTCTATGATTCTAATAAACTATTTAAATCATGTAAAATGTTGTATTATTTTAAAGAGCATGAAGTCAGGAATTGCTTTTTATTAGAAAAGGGAGATACGAGATTTATTTTCTTAGCGAGTCCTAATTCTCTTATATATTTCAGGCTGATCCAAGATTTGTTTGGAACAGAAATCTCTTGGAGGAACTTATTGAGTTTAAGGTTTGAAATCCAATCTATATCATGGTATCGTTTTGGTCAACAATTCCAAACTACTTTCTTTTTTTATTGATGAATGTCGCTTCTATTGTTGTTTTAAGAACAAAAAAAGCATTTCCATGGATTGGAAATCCATGTCCTGGTCAATTTAGCAAATAAGTTCATCAACGCAATCTCTTGCTTCTGAGAAGAAAATATTTCTGTATTTGCAGCTTGATGGATTTGTCATTCCTCTACTACAAGGAAATATCCTGAATTCTATATTCCTGATTCTCTCTCTCTCTCCCTCTCTCCACCCCATACCCACCCCCCACACACCCCCACCCCCCCTCCCTCCTTGTTTGTGCTTCATTCATCAATCTTTACAGGGATTATAGAGATACCAAAGCCAATTTATCTCTCGAAATTGTAGTTACTGTTTTCATTTAACTAAGGTTCAAGCTTTCAAGCTGCACAGCTGAATCTGAAAGACAAACCTGCAACAGTTGCATTGATTTCAAGGAAGTGTACTAGACGTCTAGGTATAATGTTTTTGTGGTTGATTAATTCTCTCCTTTTGTTGATGTTACTTACTGCATTTCTGAACTATCTGATGGTACAATGACTCAGGGACACGAATGTGGAGACGGGGAGCTAATCTTGAAGGAGACACTGCTAATTTTATTGAAACTGAGCAATTGCTGGAGCTTCAAGGTTTCAGGTCCTCCTTATTGCAGGTACATACACCATATCTGATTGGGATTTCAGAAACTAATTGCATGCTGCCTGGTTGTTATTATAGCTCTGTATCTAAACATGATCTGTTTTAGTTGTTTTATTTCCCAATTTATACCATAAAAAACTCTTACGGGTGCTGTGGTGTGTCAATTTCAACAGACTTATGTGGCTTTTACGAATGAAATTTTGATTAAACAAATTGTGCTCCCAATGCTGGGTAGGGTGTTTGGTCTAACATGTGAGAACATATTGATGTAATTAAATGTTATATATCTGGCTTTAGTTGATGTTCGAGGGCCAAAATGAAAATGTTAGAATAGTAAAATAGTAATTTAGACGCGATATGTTTTCCAGGCTGTGGATACGACATGAGGATGTTTAGTTATTAATTAATATATCACTTTCATTTTTTATTATTAAATGGATATGTTCTGGATTGGAAGCAGTGATATGGGTCAAAGTTTCTTAAACATTTTGAATCCATTTTATTTTATTTTTTCCTTTTGAAATATGGGCATTTCTAATTTATCATGCGTCCCACTGTATATGAAAACATCTGTGTTCAGGTTGAAGAATAACTTTATGCACTTGTATCTGAGTCTTCCCATACCAAAATCTCATTAAAGTATTTTCGTTTTAGCATGTAACAGTTCTTTTCATAATAATCGCCTTTACCTTCCAATTAGGGGAAGACATAAATGTGGTGCTTTTCTCTTTTGCAGGTTAGAGGTTCAATTCCACTTCTTTGGGAGCAAATTGTTGATTTGAGTTACAAACCACGACTTAGAATTATTAATCACGAGCAAACGGTATATTTTTACTACAGTCAATTGTGTTTTGTTTGCGGCTTTGCGCATTTGTAACTGAATGTTTTCCATCTACATCCAGTCAGCTGTTGTGGCCCGCCATTTTCAAGATCTCCTACAAAGATATGGAGAGACTATAGCAATTGACCTAACTGATAAAGTACGTCTTTATTCTATGATGTATTTTGCTAGTTCATAGTTAAGCTATTTGCTAAGACAGATATTTTGGTCGGCTTGGACTAATTTGGTTGAGTGTTCTTTTAAGTTGATCATGAGTTCAAGGACAATGGGGATAAAGACATTTATAAAAGTTTCTCATTTATTTATTTCACCGTTTTAGCAAGGTGATGAAGGGCAATTAAGCTCTGCATATGCTGCAGAGATGCAAAAGCTTCCAGATGTGAGGTGAGATTTTGCATTTCTATATATCTATTCATATTGATCTTCAACTGAGTTTACTAGTTGCCTGTTGCTATTTTAGTGCTAGTTGCCTATTGGAATTATTAGAGTACTAGCTGCCTGTTGCTATCATTAGAGTGATGAAAATACCAACAAAGAAATCTGTTTCCTTCATTGTATCAGTTTCTTAATCAATTGTTATTAGCTCTTTCAACCGTTTATTTCCTGATTCATGAGTTTTTTCAAATAGTTACTGTTTCTTTATCAATTGTTATTAGCTATATTTTACTTGACACACTTTTGTTAAAATGCATTGTCGTTTTGTCGTTATTAATTCTGTCAATTTATAGTTGTTTATAGTTATTGTCGTTTTGCACCAGTTTTTTAGGTTTTACCAATCAGGGGTAAGTTTTAATTTGTCAAGATAGTATGATATATATTAGCAAATAGATGGACAACAAATGCTGGAAGACAATTTTCCTAGATCATTACTTTCAAATTTTGCTCCAACCTGAAAGTTGTTGCATTTTTTGGCCCTTTTTTCTTCTGATTATTGGTCATATTACACTCCCAGTCTATGTCCACGTCTGGTGTGGGGGAGGGGCACTACCATCTTCTTTTCCTTCAGCTTTTTCTTTGGTTTTTTCCTGGGTGACAATATATCATTAGCCTGTAAGGCCATTGGATTTATTTTTTTTACATAGTTCTGGTAGGATTGAAATTCAAAGTTTTTTGAAGATGTCCTGATATATGGTTTGTGGAAATGGCCATGTGGTAGATAAGTCGCATAGATTTAATGAATAATACTGCTGTATCTGTTAAATTAATATGGAAGGCTCTTGCAAAATTCTGATTCCTGGTCAAGTGGTGTTTGGCATTGGCATTTAGGAGTGTGTGATAAAAGTTATGTTTTATGCATAAGGAGGCGATATAGGACTCTCATGGCCCTGTAGGAGGCTGTTAGATGTAAGGAAGTTGGTGGGCAAAAATATTCTTCTCCTCACTCCAACCCAATTTTGATGATTACTTTGTCTATTTCGTGGATTTTTTTCATTCATTTCTTAATTCCAAATTATATACAAAATGCTAGGACTTCATGTGCTTTTACAGTAACATTTTTAATTGCCATTTCTATCAAATAATCTGTTCATTTAATCAACGGCAGGTATATCTCTTTTGACTTCCATCATGCTTGTGGCTCCTCAAATTTTAATAACCTACAAATCCTATATGATCAAATCTCAGAGGACTTCGAACAGCAAGGGTAATCCGATTGAATGGAATTATGTTTAACTCTTACACAATTGATATTTCACCAGCAGTTCATAATGCTGTTTTGTAATCATTACTAATCCAGCTGAGCAGATATTTCCTTGTAGGTGCAGAAGGAAATATTCTAAACGAACAGAAAGGAATCGTGAGATGTAATTGTGTCGATTGCCTTGATCGGACAAATGTTACACAGGTAGGAAAAAAATAGTGTCATTTTTATCACCATTTCGATCAGTTGCTGAGCGCCCTGCACATTTTTGGCTTCGTACTTTTTGTTGGTGCTCCAAGTGGATAAATATGCTCCTATCCATCATGAGATGCATTACATGTAGCTATTTCTCAAGCTTCTTCTATGTTTTTTTAAACAGAGTTTCCTTGCTCGGAAGTCTTTAACAGCACAATTGCAAAGGATTGGAGTACTTGATGCCACCGAAGACATTTCCTTGTTTTATGAGGATTATGAAAAGTTCAGAAGACGTACGTACATTTTTATGCATTGCTTCAAATAGTTACTTTCTGAAGTTGTGTTAATTGCTTATATTTCTTTTCCCCATTTATATTTTTTATTTTTATTAGAAGAGTGAAAAACAAGGACAGTCACTTTTAACATCCATGACATGAACAATGATACTAAGCTGAAGATGATGCAGCTTGTAACTTGAGCTTCAAGGGTATAGGCTACAAATAAATGCTCGGCATCTTCAGAAGGCTAGCGTTACATTCAAAATTACTTACGAAATATGAAAAAAAAGTTTTTTTTCCATCTAAAACTCTCAACCTGAAAGATTCAATCCCAATTCTGTAATTGCTCAACTCTCGAACATTGAAAGTTTGAGACATCAATATTCTTCTTTTAAGTGAAGAATTGTAATGGGATTTATTTTTTAAGTTTCAAATAATTAGTAGAGTCGAGAGAAGCGAATGTCAGAATTACTGTGGATTGATTTTGTAATGGGATTTATTTTAAGTTTCAAATAATTAGGAGAGAAGCAAATGTCAGAATTACTGTGGATTCATTTCCGTACAAGTCTGAGTAGAAGGGACTCTTTTTATGGCCTAAATCAGTTGCTGTTTTGATGAAAACTAGTGAGGTAATGTTAAAAAAGAAAGTAAAAGAGGGAAAAAAATATATATTGAGGTACACGTGTCAAGTTTATAGGGTGACGCAGTGAGTGTCCCCAAGCTATGACCCAACTGATACCTTCACATTTTTCTACTGGAACACATTCTTTGGTTTCCTGTCACATTCTGAACTCAATTTTACTTTTCATCAGTGTGGGCGGAGCACGGTGATGAAATAAGCCTTGAATATGCTGGGACTCATGCTCTAAAGGGAGACATGGTTAGGTAAATAAGATATAAATTTATGTTCTGTTTTTTTTTCTCCTTCTCAAAGAAATAGTCCATCGTATTTTCTATTTTTATAAATTTTGGATGTACAACTCTACAGATATGGAAAACAGACATTTGGTGGCATAATCAAAGATGCCATGAGTGCTCTTTCAAGATACTATTTAAACAACTTTCAAGATGGACTCCGGCAGGTAAGCTGCATTCTTCATTACCTGCATGAACTCATCCTCTCCAAAAGAACCACTGCACTCAGTACATACTGAATATCAATTAACTAAATTTTTGGTTTTTCAGGATGCATTAGACCTTATAAGTGGTCACTATACTGTCAGCAGAAATAATCCTTCACCATTTCATCTTAATAGCTTTGAATCACTTTCTGTAAGTATTCGTTGACGTCACATCGGTCAAAATAAAATCTCAAATTTTGACTCTTTATTTTTTGTTTGAAACTATTTGTTGCAGTATTTCCCAGTAGCATCAGTTTTGCTAATTGGAGGTTTGACAGTGACATCCTTAACACTACAGCAAGGTATAAGCATATACATATCCTTGCTGGAATTTTTTGCAGAATACGGGATAGTTAGTTCTTAATTCTTATAGACTGTTATCGTCCCAACTCATTGGGGTTATTAAAGAGTCTACTTGGTCAATTATTCGTTTCTGTTCCACAGCAGGGAGAAATGCACAGCAATACGTGTCATCTGTGCTTTTGGCCGGTGTGACTGCTGGAGCGATGGCAGTTATCAAAGCTAATGGAAGGCAGTTCTGTTCTAGGCCTCGCTTGTGTGGCCTTCTATAAGTTAATTTTGAATTATTCTGTTTTTCATAAATTGTAAAATATACCATATCTGTTTCCTTACATGTGTACTGTGATATTATTCTGAAGTGATCCCAAGTGCTGCCTCTGATTGCTCATTGCAATCATCGTGTATTGTGAGCTTCCGAAAGAAAACATCCTCTGGGAGAGAGAGTAGAAGACATCTCTAGGAGGGATTGAGTTTTTTTTAAGTATAAATCCTTATTTTAAAAATTAGCAGGGCTTCACTATAATTTTTACAGAAAATTATTATAATGGCCTTATTATATCCTTGAACCCTTCAAAATGAAGATTTTTTTTAAGCAGCCAAATAGGGGAGTTCATTACGAACCCTTACTCATCTCAACTCCTTCAAACTCCAGTTTAATTGAATGTCAAACAGGGCCTTAATAGTCAGAACCATTAAACAAAGTCAGCAGGTCTTTTAACACCCTCTTTGGCAAGCACATCTGTTACACCATTCCTCCCTCGAAGTATATGATTAACTTCGACAATTCTCAGCAGCAATTTCAATAATTCAATCTCATTACATATTTGATTCAGATTCCATGGCACTTCCCCGATGGTTGAGATCTATTTAAAGACATTCATCGAATCTGATTCCATGATGAAATTCCTCCCTGACAAATGACAATTCAGAAGAAGCTACTGTACTCCCTATTCCTGACATACCAGCTTTCCCAAAGAAAATCCATCCACGTTCCATTTATTTTAACTGGCCAATTGTTAATTGCCATGGGTTTTTGTTGGTTGCTCCAGTGTCTCACACCATAAGAGAAATTGAGAAAATTTAATGGCTTGAGAGCAACTCCAATTGACTACTTGAAAATGACGCTGAAAATTTTGGAGTGTGCAAAGACAGTGATTTGAAAAAATTGTATTAAAAAAATATAAAATGGTAGAAAAAAGTGAAATATGATAGAAAAGTATGAGAGAAATAGTGTTGATGCTTGATATTTAGAGTGTTTGTGAATGAAAATTGAAAAAAATTATATTGAAATATGTGCATTATTGATATGACTGTATTGGAAGTCATATTTTGCTGTAATAGAAGTGGGGTCACGCTGAAAAATTTGGAGAAGACACCAGTGGAGATGCTCTGAGTATGAGAAACTTTGTAGTCTTGCAAAGATCAATAAAGGCACATGGTCCAGTCCGGAGGTATTTCCTAGAAAATTACACCATTCCTCTCTTTCTAAAATTACGTATATATTCCCCCTCATCTGTATCCTCTCGCAGATTACTCTTCCACATCCACCACAACCAGTATCTGTGGCTTTTATGTCTCACCCTCTTTTCATCATTCCGGAGGACCCGACCCATATATTTTCTTACGACGGGAATCGAGATCGATCCCTCGTCTCTGTATCTCCATTATCATTCAAACCAAATTTGTTCAAAATGGAAATCATGACATGGCCCCATGTTGTGGATCCACTTGGCACCATGGACAGGTGTCTCCAAGTCAAGTTTAGGCCACTGACAAATCGAACACCCTCAATGAGCCAAATATTTCGCATCAACAAAACGTGCTTCTTCCATATAGTTCTGCTACAAGACAAGCTTCACCGATCCAAAAAAATATCTCAGCTTTCTTTTCTCTTTCTAAGACGGCGGAATTACATGAAACGCACCAGACAGTCCACGTTCACTTCACCCCCACCCCACAACTTTCTTCGTTGTTGCATTTAACATCTTTCTTTGGCCACGGTCATAAAAAAATCTTCCTCTGGAAGCCTATCTCCTTTAGCCTTTAGAGAAGACTTGGCATTTACACAAAAACAAAACCCACCCCCGAAGTTATCCTCCCGAATATACTTCACAAATATTTTTAAAAAAATAACTCTCCTGTTTAACCCTTTATATTCGAACTGTTCTTGTCTTTTTTTTATTTGTCTTTACACTACTCTTCAAATTTCGACTACTCCTCTATGTCTTCGGGATCATCAAGAACCGGTACTACCACAAATGCTGGTTCATTCGAGTCATTTCTCGAGATCTGGCTTGTACGCCAAGAGCATTACCTTGACGAGCTCCTCTACTCGCAGCAACATTCTCACGAATCGCGAGACGAAGATCTACGAGAATTGATCGATCGCGTCCTCTCTCACTACCACCAATACTATGACGAGAAATCACGTGCTGCGCAACGGGACATCTTCATGCTATTCTCTCCAAAGTGGTTCACCACATTCGAACGCACTTTCCTCTGGATCACCGGGTTCAAGCCAGGACTTGTAATTCGAGTGGCCTACGAAACAATCAAAGATTTATCAGAAGACCAGAGTATAAAAATTGCAAGGCTAGAGAAGGAGACTAAAGTGCAGGAGCGATTGCTGAACGACGAATTGGCCAAAATTCAGGAGCGCGTGGCGTCGCGGCCTTTGTTGGATGAGGTAAGAATGCGCGGAAGAGTTAACGACCTATTAGTGGAGGAGGCAGGGGCAACGGAGACAATGAGATCGGGGATGGAGTCAGTGGTGGCGAGTGCGGACTTGTTGAGGATAACTACGGCGGAGAAGATGGCGGAGATACTGAATCCAGTGCAGAGCGTGAGGTTCTTGGCGGCTGCGACGCAACTTCAGCTTAGGATCAGGAGTATGGGCTTGCAGAGAGACGCTGAAAGGACGAGCCGACGATTCTGAAATGCCAGGGGATAAACTGTGACGAGATTTATAATAATATTATTTAAAGAAATTTGCCCGTTTGTAACGGAATGGCTTAACGGCTCCTTAAGAGGCTGGGGAAGCCGTGGTGCTTGTAATTGTGGTATTCTTATACAGAATACAGTATTTATTTATGTACAGTTAAAATAATTATTGTAGCTATGTATGTACATGTAAATTTCAATACGTATGGTTGCGTCCCTCGACTCTGATGTATTTGTTTTTTTCCGACAGTTTTCGTCTTCGGAGATTGGACCCTTAATTGTCGCAAGAGTTCAAATTCAAGAAAAATGACAAATACTTACTGGGCATCTCCAATTGTGCATTGGTATTAGTGGCATTCGAAATTTTAGAGTGCTAGAAAATAATAAAAAAAATAATATAAAAAGTGAAAAAAATTGTGTCAGGGAATGTGTTTTGGAATTAAAAAAATCAAGAAATTGTATTGTGAAATGTGTAATGAGACACTTGATAATGATACTAAAAAATTCGAAGTGTGTAGAGAGTGTGATTTGAAAAATTATATTGGAAGATATGTAAAATGATAGAAAAAAAATGAAAAATGGTATAAAACTATAAAAGAAATGGTGTTGATGCTTAATATTTGGAGTGTTTGCAAATGAATATTGAAAAAAATGATATTGAAATATGTGTTTTGTTGATATAACTGTATTGAAAGTAGTGTTTTACTCTAAATAGAAGTGAAACCACGCTGAAAAATTTGGAATGACTTACCATGAAAAATGACAAAATTGTATTAAAATATGTGTTTTATTTACATATGTGCATTGAAAGTGTTTTGTGTGTAATAAAAGTGAGACTCAAAAATAAAATTTGGAGAGAAATTTCAAATATGGCCATTGTGGATGCTTGGGAAGATTGAGGTTTCATAAATAAATAAAGCAATGCCACCCTCAGCAACCGTAACCGTTTATATCTGAGAGAATATAAACTATTTGATGGAGAATATATCTGATAGAGTATAAATTAGATATAGCAAATAGTGTTTGAATATGTCTAAAGTTTGAGAGAGAGAGTGAAGTGTACGAACCCTCTACCAAACAATCATAACAGTTTTTATGCTTTTCTTCTTGGTATCAATATTATGAAATTGCAGGGAGGCAGAAATGCCACCGGGATTGTGAATCACATTAGTATCAAAGGGTTGGTGTACATGCAGAATACCTCGAGGGGAATTCTTGGGGACTGGCTGGACAAGCAGAGTAGCAGACAACACAAGAAGTAACGTCGTAGTAACTAAAAGTCGCGAATAAGAACTTAACAAGAGAAACAATACCAAAAGATGACATGACTAAACTTTAACTTAGTTTTATTTTAACAAATAGAGTAAGGTTTCATATCATTTATTTCTCTTGCTCACTATAATGACACCCACAAATGACAAATCCAGAGTGGCAATAACAAACAACAGCAGAAAGGTTTCACTTTACACTATCACAAGCGGCTTCGATTGCCCAATGCAGCTGGCTTGAAACTAGCAAAACCAGTGATTTCCCTGCCCGTTACCAAGGTATTGATATCATAGGTGCCTTCGTATGTGTAGATTGGCTCCAAATCACAAAATGCCTGCAACATGACCAAGTATAAAGAAAATAAATAAAAATAAGGTCACAAGAACTGAAACGTCCTCTCCACAACTGTATAAGAGTTGTTTGCTAGAATGGTTTATGCTATCTTATCCAAAAAAAATAAGGGAATAGTTTGTGTCCTTAATATTAAGAGTTGAAAAAGCTCTCACTAATATTTTTATGACCCAACTTTTCACTAGCCAAAACAAGCAAATGTATAATAGGCAGACAAGAGAGCTGAATTCATATCAATCATACTCAATGTGATTCAAAGGATAGATGGCCTGGTTTTCGTCCTATCAAAAACCATGAAGGTTTTACTAAGATCATTCAAACTTCTCATTGTTAAGAGTACAAAAACAAATTATGCATAACAAGGTCAGCAAGTAAACCTTTCCAACAAGGAAATCGGCCAAAATTCCATTTCCACCAAGTAACTCCCGCCCAAGAGAAACAGTTTCCCTTGCCTTCAAGCTGATCCATGACTGTGAATTCAAAACCAAGTTGAGGTCAAGAAGCAGAACTATTAGCCAAAATTATCCTCAAGGACTTAACGTTATGAAATATTATCATACTTTTGCCAAGCTGACTTGGCCTGGTGTCATTTTGCTGTCTTCATACAACTTGCAAAGCCGCCAACCAATAAGGATCATTGCTTGAATATTACCAAGCATTTGAACAAGTTTCTGTTGGTTGATCTGAAAAGCTGCCAATGGGGCTCCAAACTGTTTCCTCTCCTTGAGATACCTTTAAATCACTTGCAACTTATAAATGGTCATATAAAAAACATCAATCCGACAAAACAAAAAAAGATGCTACCGTACCTGTGACACATGTCATAGACACCCATTGATATACCAATGGGTTGCCAGCAAACTGTTAAACGGGAAGCTGCCAAAACCTGTTTTCAATTAGCAGTTAACAAGGTGACAGCATGAACTGACATTAAACAGAAACAAGAAATTAATTATCTTCATATCAGGATTGTCACTTTCTGGCAAGTTAATACTGAAGTCACAAAATCAACACATCAGTTTGTTTGCAAGAAAAATTGGCTCCTCTTTTGAGCTTTAACCTTAAACAGAACACAGTAGGCGCCCTACTTTAAGCACAACATCATTACAACATTTTATATGTAGCGAATTAATATACCATCAAAATCCATATTTAAATCAGTAAATTAGGGTGATGTGAAATCCTTATTTACAACAGCATATCATAATAATTTAGAGTGATGTGAAATCCCTATTTACAGCATTAAATCATGATGAAATTTATCTGACATTTTATGAGGCTGAGACTGAAGAAAAGCTGCAATATTGTGACATTACAAAGCAAGCTGAAGGAACCACATTCAAGACAAGTGCCTTTAGTTAGTATGCATTCTCTAGTTGACTACTAAATATATAATTACAGTAAGTGAGAATGATACGAAATGATTGACATTGGGAACTATTTAAAGGAAGCGGCCAAAATCATACCTTGCTCGTATCCTGAAATGAATTGACACCCGGTAACCTGTCCTCATCAGTAACATATACTTTTTTCAAAAGAATATCTCCATTTTGTACAATCCGGAGACCGATTTTATTTTCCATTTTTCTTGCTGTTAGTCCAGGGGAATCTTTCTTCACTAAAAATCTGAAACAGAACACAAAAGCACTGTGAAAATAAAGAGCAAGCAAACATGGAAACTATTTCCCTTTCTAGTCATAAGTTACAGCCAATCAGACATAGAATAACTAGTGAGATGTAGAGTGAGAAGAGAAGAACATCCACCATAGATAGTTAATTTAAAATGACCCACAGGGTCCAACAGTTTATCTCAGTCTTTCACGTGCCTACTTTCTTCAGCTCCTAATTCCCCTTATTTTAGCCACTTTGTAAAGATAGGGCTAAAGAATGGCCAACCTCTAACATCCAGCTAATATGCTTTCCTCATGAGACAGATTGTTCAATACACATTTGGAAAGCTGCCACGACAGCGTTTCCCTTTGAGATAGATGTTGAGTTCATGCCATTGTTTTGGAAATAAGAGGCAGGGAGCATTTTCCCTCCAGCACCCACCCCACTATTGTTCATGTGATTGTGAAATGGTTGTGCCCAGTGAAATCACCGCCTGCTTTGGTTCCACCTAGGGCAAAGCACTGGTCGTATTTATATTATAGCTTTTATATTGAAAGTTTTGTACTAAGGCTTTGATGACGATGAGGAACATTACCATATTCGAAAGCCCCAACGCCATAAAAGCCTATCCCTACAATCTACAGATAAAAAAATTATGTTCTTTTGCCAACCTTTTTTTACCAAGCGAACAATATAATTCCATCCAGAAAACAGTGGTGTATTAGCACAATATCAAGTGCCCATGGCCATGTCTGGCTAACTTAGTTTGTGAACATGCATAATCAATACTCTTGAACATGCATACTAATGACAGTTTGTATACATACGCCATGAGGAAAAGGTCCCCAGCATGATTTACAAGTGAATAGGGTGGATTCTATCCAATATCAACAAAAGTTCGGGTTAAGTACACTTTTGGTCACTGAAAGTAATCTTTATATTTTAGTCACTGAATGTTCAAACGTTACAGAACAATAACCTAAAGTTTTATTTTGTTTCAGACTAGTCACTTTGGATTACCATATTGGAACAAATTCAAACTTTAAGTTACTAATCTGTAATGTTTAAACATACATTTAGTGATGAAAATGAAAATTGGAAAAATCTTTCGGCGACCAAAAGTTGACTTATCTCACAAAAGTTTTGCGTCAGCAGTTGCTGGGTCTGGAATATTACAAGGAAATCACATACCCATTTATCTGATTTGTGGTGGTATTCCTAGTAAATATAACCAATACGTCTGCAAAGGTCTGGAATATTACATGGAAATCACATACCCATTTATCTGATTTGTGGTGGTATTCCTAGCAAATATAACCAATAAGTCTGCAAAGGTGCTGTTCCCTATCCAGCGCTTCTGACCCTCAAGCATCCATCCTCCTTCTACCTATTCATTTCAATATAAAAATAGACATGAGACAGGAGAGAGAATAAAGTTACATGTTAATAGTTGAATAAGAGGACTGGAGTTGAACCTTTGTTGCAGTTGTTTCCAGAGAACTTGCATCACTTCCGTAGTCAGGCTCAGTTAAAGCCTTCAGATATGAAAAAACATATTTCAATGACTTACTTGACTTCGACAGAAATAGATATAACCACATTTATATTTACAAGGTGCAAAAAGAAAATACTTACCCAACAAGCTACAGTCTGTAATTGGGCTAAAGATGGTAGGTGTTTCTGTTTCTGTACCTCCGAACCACAAAGCGCTATTTTAGGCATTCCACAGTGAATAGACAAAATGTTAACAGAGTCATAATCAGATGAAAACATGTAGATCCAAATTTGAATATATGTTAAAGTAGATTGAGACCCCCACCAATAGTGAGCATTGCCAGAGACGAATGAACCAGAATAAAAGTAGAACAACTTGCATCAACTCTAGCAACTTCAGCCACAGCAACAGAGTATGCAGTGACAGAGAGACCAGGACAACCATAACCCTGAATAAGAATTGGCTTAGTATCTGATATACCTGCTATCCTACACCAGGAAAACAAAATAAACAAACGATAATCAGATGCATACATTACCTTGATTGTACCACCAGCAATATCCAAGGCACCAAGCTTTGGAATAACATGAAAAGGGAACTTTGCCTTCTCCCAATACTGAAAGGCATATAATCCCATTATTTCACTTCATCTACGAATATCAATAAAAATTGCGGCCAAATTCTAACCGTGCTTTTGATGTTTAGACAGACATATATGAATATGATTTCATAAGATACCTCTGCCATTACAGGAGCTACTTCTTTTTCCATGCAGTCTCTTACTTTCATCCGGATAGACTGCTCCTCGGGAGTTAAAAGATCATCAAAGTGATAATAATCTGAAGCTGCAATTTTTCACAGCAGACAGAAAGGTAAGTTTCCAGAAAACGATATCAAATAAAAGCAAACCTCTTGTGTTTAACTTCATGTCTAACCGAATATGCTACAGTTACAAAGGAGTAGACTAAAGTATCTTAAGTTCCTAACTGAAAGAACACATACACCACAGTATCTAACTTCAAGTCTAACCCAAAATGCTATAGCTGTACACATTGCACGCATCAGCAGCTACTAAATCTAGACATATCATCCACAAAATCCATAACATCCCAAAACTGATCCATAGGACAGCCAAACCCGCGAAGTCCAAGATATATCTCAAAACATAGTTCAGACTTCAGACAGCAAGACCCAAATACACATGCACAGTTATAATTGTTCTTACCACAAGGAGGAAAGATGGATGCAGGAGTAGCCTGAGGGAATGCAATGGAAACATCCAATGGTGGTAAATTGAAGTACGAACTCTTTTGACCTTTGTCTATATCATCTGCAAAACAGTAAAATAATGATGGAATGAATGAATTGCAGCGTGATCACAAACTTAACCACTTGAAAGATGCAAACCGAGAAACAAATTTGGGTGATTATAACTCTTTCTGATCTTATAATTTAATAGTTCAATCCCACAATTTAAAAATGGAAAAATTGCAACATAAATTGATGAGCAAGAATTCAATACCCATGATTGATATTAAATCCTTCAAATCCGCTGTTGATAACTGAAACACGATTAAGGTAATATGGCCCACCCATAACGGGACTCCTCAGATAGTTTTTTTTTTCTCCAGGTCAAGCCACACAGTAGCCATCGACGGATAATTCAATAGATTATCCAGACAAGATATATGGCTAGGTCAATTGTTAGTCCGCCGAGGGCAAGGCAGATAAGTAAAAATTACGACAGAAATCACTCGAACGCCAAAGTTGATAATTTAATCTTCATTTACGATCTTACACAACGCGAATTGAACTGATCACTTTTAATACTTTGAAGAAAAAACCAACCTTGATTTTCCGATGAACGGCGGTTCATGGTTTCCATCTTGAATAAGAACCAGATAACACTCAGCTTGTTGGAATGAAAGGGTTTGCCGGAAGAACAAAGTGAGAGTAGTTCAACTATGGAAGACGATCAAGGCACGCAAGTCGATGCGCACCTGCCCGCGCACTACTAAAGTAGAAACCAAACGGATAAGCGCAAAACCGTATCGCGATTGAAGGTGCCCCGCCCCGTATGTATGGATGTATTGCCCAATAAAAAATTTAGTATTTTTGAAAAATGAGTAAATCAATTGTTAGTTTTATACGACCTTTTTTTATATAAATTTTTACTACTGTGAAAAGTTGAATTCTCTTCTAAAAGTTATTCTAATCCCTCATTATTTTGTTGTGTTATTATCTCCGATCTGGATAATTGATTTATCCAATTAAATCAAATTTATATATAAATTATATTTTTGAAATTTCGATCTAAATACAAATATTTTATCCTAATTAAAATTGGATTCGAGTCTAAACGCACAAAATTTGTTTGTTTTAATTGTCGAAATTTAAAATCAATTCGAGTATGATCAATTAAATACAAGTAATACAAGATTTTGCCCACTTGAGGGATTTTTTTTTCAATAAGTGAAAGGGGTGGGGTTCAAATTTGGGGTTCGATGTATACTTTAGTTTAATTGCCAATTTATCAAATAAAAATTTCCTCATAAATTTAAATAAATTCATTTTATATCGATTTAGCCCAAAAATATTAATTTCTAAGTGCATATGGCCTAAAAACAATCGAAGGCACTGCGCCTGAACCTCATCAACCTTTCACCCTCTCTCATTTAAATTTATCACTCACTCTATCATTAACGAAATCCCACCTCAAATTATTTTCTAAATTCGCTGTTGAATAAGCCTCATCCACTTTTTAGGAAGAAAAACATGTAACCCATGTGGATGAATCGAGATAGGCATAATACATAGGACAATGAGTCCTAAGCGAAAAACAAAGGATCCATTGAAAGTTGTTTTAGAGAAGTGCCAAAATAATCGGGTTTGTTGGATCTAAGGAGTGGTAGAGAATAGGATTTTATGAAAATTGTTGTGGAGATTAAGTACATGGAGATACTATGTTCGATTTCTTCTTAAAATTCAAACCTAAATCCTTTTTTTCACTATTTTCTTTGTATTTTTTCGTGTGTACAATTTGAGTATATGGTATTGATTTTACATAAAAATAATTTTATATAAATTAGGGTCCCAATCTTGAAATATAGGAAAGAATAGGAGCGACCAAAACAAGAGAAGAACTCGAGAAGAGAGAGGAGACAATAAAAAAGGAGAAGGTAATTGAACGGGCTTGACCTTTGGTTTTAGTGATTTATCATATATGACATGACTTACATCATTCTTTTTTTAAAATAAAAATTAGGTCATATATTTTGTGCACGCGAGTAAAATTTAATGAAATACAAAATATGTCAAGACACATGATAAAAACATGAAAAAATTAAGTCACATACTTTTTTTAGGTTACAGAGGAGAGGATTATCCACAAAAATAAGGACTCACTCAAGAGTGTCTCAAACTAAACGAGGTCAGCTGACTCCAACACTATCTTCCCACAACAGATTCAACAAAGTAGGAGGCGGAGCGTGAAGCACTCGCAAGCAAAGATCATGAAACAAAGCTTGATTAACTAGAAAATTAGCAATACGATTCCATTCTATATAAACATGTCATTTCAATACAACTATATCAACAAAATATAAATTCATATTCATTTCCACTAACATCAAATCCTCTATTCATCTATCAATTTTTCAACAAAATTACACAAAAATTAATACTGTATCTCACATCTTTTACACAAAAATAAAGATACATACTCAACGACATCAACAAAACATATTTTCCATTATAATTATCTCAATAAAAATATTTATTTACATATATTATCCATTTTTCTTAAAAATTTATCATTGTAAATGCTTTGCGATTTTTGTTGTCCCACTCGAATGGGTCATAAAAACAAAAGGGAATTTGTCCAATAATCAATTTTGTTGTACTAAAAACAGTGAGACCGCCATTTTAATCGTTTTAAGTTCGGCGGATTGATTCCTTTTTGGTCCGTGTATTAAAAAGCTTTGAAAATGACAGGCCTCTGATTCCGTGCAACCGCTTTTATACAGTGCTTGCTTTCTATGCTATAAAAAATACGACAGCTATACATACGATTACGCAGAAGGGTAGTTCAGTCAGGGAAAAAGTGCAACAAAGTCGCCCTCAGGGATTGAGAGTATAAGGAATAGCACCGAATTACACCCCCAGCAACAATGGCCGAGAAAGCTATTTCATTGACTACATAAGCATCGGAGCAGGTGAACATTGCGCCGGATGCAACGAAGAAAACAGTAATACTCGTATCAGTATATCATCAAAGAAAACCTCGGAGTTCGATTTCACTTTCCTGATTTTGCCATGTTTGCCAAGCGACTCATAGAGAAGGCCGTAAATCATCGTCATCAGGTATTATAATCCAGACATCAATTCTGATCGAATTAACGAGAAATTATTGCTGTTGTTGATGAAGAAGACCATGGCAATTTAGGGTTTTATGTTCAATTTGCGTTTGTTTTCGTATTTATGTTTGTTTTGTTCTGTTTTCCTTTCCATGATCGTTATATTTCGGCCACGGATGTAATGCGAGATTAAGAATATCGTATATACAATGAACAGGCAATTCGCTCTAGTCTTTTGGTTACAGCTATTTTCATCTAAATTTTCGTAGCGAGTCAAGTCTTCGAGTTCAACAGTCACTAGGTATCTTCAATGTGGAACAACAAACCTGTACTATGTTTCTTAATTTGTTTTTAGGTAGAGTACATCCAACATGTTCTCTGGCTAAAATATTAAATAGGTACTGTAGAAATTTTGAATGGAGAGGGATTAATTACCTCATAGAAAATGTCAAGATCTGCACCGGAGTGCTTACATTAAAATAAGTCCAGTTTTATGTGGAAGGGAATTAATAAACGATGCAAAACCTGACTCAAACAAGTTCAGACTAACTGTATAGCTCTGAGAAACCCCATTGCCTATCATTGGTTTTTGTAAGCAACAAATTCTTTGGTACTGTTGTCTCACATATGCTATGATTGGTAACATTGATCACAGATTGTTTGCATCTAATTTTGGAAATAAAAAATGGATTGATATTGATGTGCAAACTCTGTAGTGGAGTGTTTCTTGGTTAGGAAATGGCTAATATCCTATGCATTGCTGATGTTGCTCCAATTCATGAGAAATTCATAATTATTATTTTCACTTTTACATTGTTTCTCAATGGACTTATGAGTGTCACTAATCAACCGCAACCAAAGTCTGAAACATGTAACAGGTTGCAGAGTCCAGATAGCTTTTGAACGAGGAATTGAATTATATCCACTGAAACAGTTGATGAGACACTTCCTATGTTAATATGCTGCCAAATCGTATTACCTGTCTTCATTTCCCTTTTTTTTAACTGCTTAAAACAATTCCATGCATTTTTTCCGTAATACTTCATTTAGTTGCTTTGTTAGTTTTGAATCATATATTTGATAGCCAAATAATTATACACTGATAGGCCCATACAGCATATGTACAAAAGAAAAGGCCCTGATGTTCAAGATGGCTCTGCTGGTCTAGGCCCTGAGGCTCCTGAAGGCTCTGGTGATCAAGAAGAGACGCATGGCACCTAGAAGAATGGACCACGTGTTGCATTGTTCTTTGTGTTATTCTGTCTGTCATTCTGTCTGCTGGTTATTTAGTGGTGTGGGGAGAGAATATTGTCAGTTTGGGTTTTGGGTCATGTCCTGGGAGGTCTCCTATGCTCCTCGAATTGCTAGGATTTATCTTTGCTTTGTGGGTTTCCCTTTTGTTTCTTTAATCAACAACTCTGTAATCCAGTTGCATCAGTGATATTTAATATATACAAGAGCTGTTGGGAATTACATTAGTGTTCTATCGATAGATTAATCTATCAAAGGTATCGAAGCCATCGAACCTGGTATGACCCGACGTCAAATGGAGCTCAGAACAGAGGTTTTGGAGAAGGATATGTCTGGGTTGAAAACTACTGTCACGTCTATGCAAGATGACATGGATGAGCTGAAGCGCTGTTTATTTGAAATGCGTGATTTGTTAAAATCACAGGACTCCACTGGTAAGGGTAAGGCTCAGGTTGAGGGTGCTTCCTCTCAAGCCCCAGCGGATAGTGGAGACCGCGGTCTTTCTGCTGATCGGGACTCCGGTCGTCATAAACTCGACTTACCTCTGTTTTCCGGCGATGACCCCATTGGTTGGCTATTTAGGGCTGAACGGTATTTTACTGTCAACCAACTCACCGACGAAGACAAACTCTCTGCTGCTATTGTGTGTTTGGAGGGCCGTGCGTTAAGTTGGTATCAATGGATTGAGACCCGCATTTCATTAGTTTCTTGGAACTCTTTCAAAACTGAAATCCTCAAACGTTTTCGTCACTCTCAGCTGGGCAGTGGCCATGAAGCGCTTGTTGCACTGAAACAAGATGGTACCGTCGCTGATTATCGTGAACGATTTGAACATCTCTCGGCTCCTCTTCATGATGTTGGTGATGATATGCTGGCTGGAACTTTTACTAATGGACTCAAAGATGAGATTCGGGCTGAACTTCGTATTAATCCACCTACTTCTTTGTTGGGCCTCATGGACATGGCCCAACGTATAGAGGAACGAAACACTACTCTAGAACACGCTCGTCTCCTGTCCATACAACGTTCTTCTTCTTGGAGCACAGCTCGTGCAGGTACTATCACTGGCAGTTTAGGTCGACCACCAGATATTTCTCGTGTTTCTCCCTCTCCAAAATCTTTTTTGCGAGAGACCAAACCCAGCGATTCCTCCACTGTCGCCTCGAAGGACCCTGGTTTTCGACGTATTTCCGAGGCGGAGGCTCAACGTCGCCGTGAGAAAGGTCTCTGTTTCCACTGTGACGAGAAATACCGTCCCGGCCATCGCTGCAAAAATCGCCTCCTCCAAGTGTTAATTGTTGCTGATGATACGGACGATAGTCCCGAGAGTTCGGAACCTACCGACACTTCAACAGGGAACGCAGAGGAAATACCCCCACCAGATTCATCTTTGGAGTCCCTCGAACTATCCATGAATTCGATTGTGGGCTTATCCACTGGCCACAACACTTTCAAGGTTCGGGGAGCATTAGCAGGCAGAGAAGTGATTATCCTTATCGACAGTGGTGCCTCTCACAATTTTATTTCTTCTGATCTTGTGGACCTTCTGCAACTTCCATTTGATAAAGGCTGTAAGTTCGCTGTCCAGGTGGGTAATGGAGTGAGGGTTAAAGGAGAGGGTGTCTGTCGAAATTTGGAGTTATTTGTGCAGGGGCTTCAACTGCGTGAATCGTTTCATATATTGAATTTGGGCAGCTCTGACTTGGTGTTGGGCGTGGCATGGCTTCAGAAGTTGGGGGATTTTTCGAGTAATTATCAGTCTCTGACTATGACTTTCCGGGTACAAGGGGAGAGTCTCTGCTGGCGAGGAGATCCGTCCCTTTCTAAAACAGTAGTCTCTCTCAAATCCATGTTGAAGTTAGTCCAAAATGGTGATGTGGGTTTTCTGGTGGAATTTGGCAATACCCAATTCTGTGGCTCAGACTCACAGGGGAGTCCCAGTAGTTCCTTTACTGAGTTGGAACAATCTGCGCTGAACCAAGTCCTTCAGAACTTCAACTCTGTATTTACTCCTAAGACAGGCTTGCCAATTAGACGCCGCCAGGATCATGCAATTAAATTACAGGAGGGAGCAGCCCCTCCTAATATCCGGCCGTATAGATACCCCTATTACCAGAAAAATGAAATTGAGAAACTCGTTCGCGAGATGTTGGTCGCTGGAATTATCAAACCTAGTATTAGCCCATTCTCTAGTCCAGTCCTCTTGGTCAAGAAGAAAGATGGGGGGTGGCGTATGTGTGTGGATTATAGGGCGTTGAATAAAATCACTGTTCCCGACAAATTCCCTATCCCCGCCATTGATGAATTGTTAGATGAGCTTCACGGAGCAACCATTTATTCTAAGCTGGACTTGAAATCGGGTTACCACCAGATCCGCATTCGTGAGGGGGACACTGAGAAGACGGCTTTTCGTACTCATGAAGGGCATTATGAATTTCTAGTAATGCCATTCGGTCTCTCCAATGCACCGTCAACCTTTCAATCTTTGATGAATGAAATCTTCAATCCGTTTTTACGGAAATTTGTCTTGGTCTTTTTCGATGATATTCTCATCTTCAGCAAGGATTTTTCAGATCATCTACAACATCTTACCACTGTCCTCAGTATTCTGGATACTCATCAGCTCACAGTCAACCGTGGTAAATGTGCATTCCTCCAATCACGCATCAAATATTTGGGTCATATAATTTCAGCCCAAGGAGTCTCCGCTGATCCTAGTAAAGTCCAGTGCATGGTAGATTGGCTCGAACCCAGCAACATAAAATCCTTGCGGGGATTTTTGGGACTTACCGGCTATTATCGCAGGTTCGTCAAAAACTATGGAAAATTGGCAGCCCCTTTAACTAATCTGCTTCGCAAAAATGCTTTTTCTTGGGATGTATCAGCGCAGGTAGCATTTGATAAATTGAAGTCTGCCATGGTTTCCATTCCTGTTCTTGCTTTGCCGGATTTTTCAAAACTTTTTGTTGTGGAGACTGATGCATCAGGGACTGGTTTGGGGGCAGTCCTAATGCAAGATGGGCATCCAATTGCATACTTGAGCCAAGTTCTATCAGCTCGAGCTCAGGTGAAATCAGTGTATGAACGTGAGCTCATGGCAATTGTTTTTGCTACTCACAAATGGCGGCACTACTTGCTGGGCAGAAAATTTTTGGTCCGTACCGATCAAAAAAGCCTAAAATTCCTGATGGATCAACGCCTTCTTCATGACGGGCAGCAGCGTTGGATCACCAAACTCATTGGTTTTGATTTTGACATTATATATCGACCAGGGCTCGAGAACAAAGCTGCAGATGCACTTTCCCGTCGGGAGGACCCTTCCAGTGCTCATCTCACTGAGAATCATTGTGACTTGGTTGCTTTAACAGTTACTAATTGCCCATCCTTAGCTGATTTGCACGATGAATGTCTTCAAGATGCAGTTCTCAAAGAGATTATTCATTCATTATTATTGGACCCCAATGCATCTCCACCTTATACATTGCATGGTGGTGTTCTATTTCATCAAGGGAGGATGGTAATTCCTAAGCATTCTCCACGGATTCCTCTCCTATTACATGAGTTTCATGCAACTCCCCAAGGGGGACACTCGGGCTATCTAAGAACTCTAAAGCGGGTTTCTTATGTTTTGTATTGGACTGGCATGCGAGCTGATGTGAAGAATTTTGTGGCCAACTGTGATGTTTGTCAACGTCATAAGTACTCCACTCTCAGTCCTCAAGGCCTTCTCCAACCTTTACCAATTCCAACTGCCTCATGGGATGACTTGTCTATGGACTTTATTGGTGGCTTACCTCGGGTCAAAGGGTTTGATACTATATTAGTAGTGGTGGACAGGCTGACTAAATACGCACATTTTTTACCATTGGGACATCCATTCTCTGCAAAAGAAGTTGCTGTTCTATTTACCACTGAAATCGTGCGTCTTCACGGATTTCCCAAGTCTATTGTTTCTGACAGAGACCGCGTTTTTGTTAGCCATTTCTGGTCCGAGTTATTTAAACACTCAGGTACTACACTCAAGATGAGCACTGCCTATCACCCTCAGACAGATGGCCAATCTGAGGTGGTTAATCGCTGTTTGGAGGAGTACCTAAGGTGCTTTGTGAGCAGCCATCCCAAACAGTGGAAGACGTGGGTTCCGTGGGCCGAATATTGGTATAATACCACTTTTCATAGTTCAGCTGGAATGACTCCCTTCCAAGCACTGTATGGGAGTGAACCTCCTACCCTTTTCAAATATTCCAGTGAACCCTCACTGGTGGAGGATGTGCACCAGCTTTTGATCGAACGAAATGCTATTTTATCTCAACTGAAGAACAACTTGAGTGTAGCCCAATGTCGAATGAAGCAAACTGCTGATGGGAAGCGTAGAGATGTTGTTTTTCAGGTAGGTGATCGAGTTTATTTGCGGTTGCAGCCCTATAAATTCAGATCTCTGGCCAAGTATCCCTATCATAAGTTGAGTCCCAGGTTTTATGGCCCTTTCACCATCACTGATAGAGTTGGCGAGGTAGCTTACCGTTTGCAATTACCTCCAGAGGCAACTATTCATTCCGTTTTCCATGTATCTCAGTTAAAGAGAGCTCTTTCACCTGATAATGCTGCTGCACCATGGCCATCTGCATTAACAGAAGACTTAGAATTGGCACCCACTCCTGAATATATTGAGCAGGTACGCAGGCTTTTGAATGGTCAGTTGGAGGTCTTGGTTAAATGGAGGGGCTTACCTGTTTGTGACAATTCGTGGGAGTTAGCTTCTGATATCATGGATCATTTTCCTGTTTTTAACCTTGAGGACAAGGTTAAAGAATTAGGGGAGGGTATTGATAGGCCCATACAGCATATGTACAAAAGAAAAGGCCCTGATGTTCAAGATGGCTCTGCTGGTCTAGGCCCTGAGGCTCCTGAAGGCTCTGGTGATCAAGAAGAGACGCATGGCACCTAGAAGAATGGACCACGTGTTGCATTGTTCTTTGTGTTATTCTGTCTGTCATTCTGTCTGCTGGTTATTTAGTGGTGTGGGGAGAGAATATTGTCAGTTTGGGTTTTGGGTCATGTCCTGGGAGGTCTCCTATGCTCCTCGAATTGCTAGGATTTATCTTTGCTTTGTGGGTTTCCCTTTTGTTTCTTTAATCAACAACTCTGTAATCCAGTTGCATCAGTGATATTTAATATATACAAGAGCTGTTGGGAATTACATTAGTGTTCTATCGATAGATTAATCTATCATACACAATCACTTAGAAGATTTTTTTTTTTTGGTGTGTGTGTGTGTGTGTTACATTTTCTCTTTTTGTGTGTCGTTTATCTGAACAATGGGATTTTTTTTTCATAAAATTTCTTGATGCAGCGTAAAGTGCAACATGGAGATTTGAAATCGGGAGACTTGGATTTCCGAGTTGCAATTCACTATGGTATTCCGTCTACTGCATCAATACTTGCTTTTGACCCTATACAACGATTGTTGGCCATTGGCACATTGTGAGTTCAAATGTTTACTCTGAGTTGTACTTGTTTTGCATGCGCAATACCATAGGTCCATACTTAATTGCTTGCATTCCTCATCTGAAAAATCAATAGACGATCCTATCACTGCCTGGATAAGTAGATATAAATGGTGATGGTTGAAAATTTAGACATTGTGAATCAGCATTGCCCACCAATACTAGAGGGGCATTATACCCCGAAGAAGGTATTAGAACTTTACCCAAGTTACATACAGAATGTATATTTCTCATTGAACATCTTATAGTGCGTATTCTAGAGATTTGAATGTACCAAAATCGTGGCTAACTATTGTTAATGCGCATGAATGAGAAGTGTTTCCCTTGCACATCTTATTGCCCATCTAAGTGCTGAAGGCTGCACCGAGCTTTAAATTGTTGAGGCTCAGTTCAACACTCTAATTGTCAGGCTTCACATTGTTGCTTTAATTGGCACCTAGCCTGTAAGGTCAACGAGCTAGTCGTCAATTCCATCTGAGCCAGCAAGCAATTTTATATTTCAAGACTCTTGGAAGCCCACTGGAAACACTGTGACAGTTTTCTTTTCCCTTTAAACATTTACATTGGACTGGAATATTGAGTTCTTTTCTTTAACTTGTGTCCATATGAATAATCTTCAGGCATTCCTTCATACGATTGATTAAAAGAATTAGCCAAAGGGAAGTTGGGTGGGGGTGAACTTTGTTCATCACTTTATTGTGGGATATAACTATATTAGCAGCTTCCGCAGAAGGAATAAAGGAAGGTGGTGGTTCTCATGAGAGAGAAGCTTTCCCTAGTTTCTTATTTTTGATTTGCTGTGAGGCATAGGAATCTTTGTTTTGATAAGCCTAAATGAAGGATTAAATGAACATGCTCATAAGAGAGTTGATTCACATGCGAATATATTGAATGCGCTTACATACGAGCTTCTGGACTCAAGTATGCTGAGTAACAGGAATAAACAAATGTAAGAAACTTTTAACTTGCCAAGGGATGCGCGGGTGGGGGAGGGCATTCGCTATGATTTCAACTTTTCACAAATTTAATATCTCAGGAGACATTCCAAAAACAAACTGATGCCGATGCATTATCTTATTCCTTTTCAATTTTTTGCAGGGATGGCAGAATCAAAGTAATTGGGGGTGATGGTGTTGAAGGACTTCTTATATCTCCAAAGCAATTGGCATACAAAAACTTAGAGGTATAGCCTATTTGAGCCTATCGATGGAATTAGAATTTGCAAATGTCATCCTTCTTCCATGTTCCGTTTTGTTTTGAGTAGTTATGGACACATGTTGTAGATGTGAACTACACAAAAAATATCTTCCTTCTGTGTTTGAAATGTCACCATCAACAAACTCTAAGAAAAGTGGAAGTTGATTTGTGGGCTTTACAAATTCTGCTCCACCACAGAGGAATTTGAGGCTCTGCAATTTGCGAGTTGCTAATTTCCCCCTCCAAATTGGCCTAAGGCAGTACACTTCTTTCTGTCCTCTTTCCATTTCCCAAAGAATCACAGAACTTTAAGAACCAATGGTTGAAAACTGTGAAAAAGCCCTTTTGATTTATTATACAATAAGTAGCCATGTATTTCCATCACAAAAATCATTAAAACCTTAAGAGACACGCTTACAAGATATCCTTATCCTTGTAGGAATAAGGAAATATTGACAACTCATAGAATTTACTCGCATTCTAAATATACCTTTTACTGATATGTATGTGTAAGATCAATGAATATATCGAGTGTTAGATATAAACATATATACATGAGGTTTATTTTACTAAGATGGAACGAATCAATATACCTGACAGCAAGACTGAGTATCTTATATTTCATCATTCTTCCAAAATATTTTACAGTTGGAAATGGAACTTTTGTATTATTGGCTGCATATTTTTTAATCATCAAAGATGATTAAGAATGTGGCCCAGTGGTGTAAAGTTGCAGGGGTGCAACCTAGAGGCCACAAGTTTAATTTTTGAAAACAGTCTCTCCACATATTATGTCGGAGTAAAGTCTGCGTACATCCTTGCATGTCCTCTACCACGCCCACTATGGGAGTCTTGGAAGTTGGAACAGCCAAACATGTGATCTAGTGACGAAGTTGTAGGAGTGCAATCCAGAGGTCACATGTTCAATTTATAGAAACAATCTCTCCACATATTATGTGGGGTAAGGTTTGCGTAGATCTTGCATATTCGTGACCCGCCCACTGTGGGAGCTTTGTGCAAAGGTGGTTTTTTTTTATCAAAAATAATATTCTGATGAGGATACTAAATTGTGCGTTTGCCAAAAATTGTGAGGGAGATTATGAAGTAATTTCCATATTTACTTCAGAACTTCTCAGGATATTCTTTTTACCTGGAATTAATCCTTTATAATTTGGCAGTTTCTTCAAAACCAGGGGTTTTTAGTCAGCATCTCAAATGACAATCACCTTCAGGTATTGGTTTATAGTCTATATGATTGTGGTTTTCTTTTAGAATGTTTTCCCCTAATGGAACGAAAACAAATTATGCTGTAGTATAGTGCTTAAGCTTTGTCTTCAAGTTCCTCTCATTGATCACCTGCATTATGTTCTCCTGAAAAGATTCTATATTGAAGTCATGAACTTTCATCATTGACTTCATTTTACCGTATAATAGTTTTGGCAGTCCCTTGTATTGTTGGAACTTTTCAGTTTAGAACCTAGAGGTAGTTAATAAGCAAGAGTAGGCAAGCAGTAGGCTGAGTAACCAGGTACTTTGGTCGTTTACTGCTTTAAGGTAGTGTGTAACAATAAATTGCTTTTTAGTCAAAATTTTGGCATGATTACTTTATTGCAATTTTTGCAGGTTTGGAATCTAGAGAGCAGATGCCTAGCATGTTCTTTACAATGGGAATCCAATATAACCGCTTTCTCTGTCATTAGCAGCTCTCACTACATGTATGTTGATTATAGTTTATGACAAATCTTTAGCTGTTTCCTGGTCAGAATTGTATCAAATGTGTGAAGCGTAAGATCTTACTTTATTGTTATCCTCACAGGTATATTGGTGATGAATATGGTTTTCTGTCTGTCTTGAAGTATGATGCAGAAGAGGGAAAAGTATTGCAGTTGCCATTTCACATGTCTCCAAATGCTTTAAGCAGTAAATTCTTCTCTCTTTTTTCTTCAAAAAGTGTTGATACTTTTACTGCAATAGGTCATAAATAATGTAGTTGCATGTCCTTAGAGCATACTGCTTAAATAAATATTACTTTCCACATGCAGCTCAATTCTCACATGAGACATAGCCACATAGGATAGGAATAACCAATTATGTCGAATAGGACTTCTTTAAGATCTTGCAACAAATTAATAGGTTATTAACTAAAAGCCTATAGAATTTAATAGCAGAATGCTCGTGGTTGGCTTGAAACGTTCTTAACACTCATTTGTTTGTCAAATAATCACTGCTACCGGTGGCTTTTTTTTCTCAATTCCTACTATTCTTGTTCACTTTTACCTGTCTAAGTCTTGTCATTTTATCACTTAATAAGACTAGTCAATCCACTCCTATTTGTTGGTGTAGATCTTTTCACACTGGGCATGAATTTAGATTTTACCTATGTCCAGAAAGTTATGGTGTTGCTTATCGCAGGATGTTGATTTTGCATGATGGGTCTTATGTGTACATTCAAGCATCATTCTTTAGCACATCGTCTGTTTCTTATGACCCATGCATCTTCAGTTCTCATTTCTCAAAGTTATATGTACTCGAACTCATTCAAGGCTTTAATTCGCACTTAAATATAAATGGTCAAAGGATTTAAGTCTCCTCACAGTTTGGCCCAAAGATAAAGGCAAATGGCTTTTAAGTTGTAATGAAGTCTGTAGCTTAAGTTCTTTGCTTGCTCTTGCTTGATTCTCTCCATGCTTACGCCACCATGTTGTGCTGTTTCGCAGAAGCCATTGAGTTTACATTACCTGATGTCATGCCCATCGTTGGACTTCTTCCCCAACCTTGCTCTTTTGAGAATAGGCAAGATACAAGAACTTATATCATCTGACTTCAGTTTCTACTTTAATTTTTTTTAATCAGAATGATAATAATATCCACAGTCAATTTGATTACCTTTTCAAGTATATTTTGTTACTCATTCTTAGAGTTGTGCCTCTTTCTGCTGAATCTAATCAATATTGTTTTTGGATCACATTATTTATTCTTCATCATATAAAGATGCACCGACATGATACTAATGATGCATTTGATTTCTACTTGAGGATTTTATTATTCCAGATCAGCTAATGGAGATGGAAATGTTTCAGATAAATGGTGACTGCCTAGTTGAATGCTCTTGTCTTCACACCTCTTATATTAGCTTATTTGTTACTGTTAGATATTAAAAGTGACACCCTCATGATCAAAGGTTATTCATGATGAAAGTGCCAACAAAATAGCTATTCCTTTTACAGGGATAGATGCAAAAAAATGTTTGGAAGTTATAGTTTAATTAATTCAATTTAATTTATTACTTTTAAGTTTGAAAAAGTATTTGGATTTCATTGCAGATCAATATAGAGCAACATTCAGACTACTAATGTAAATTATTGGAAAAAAATTACGCAAGCACCAGACAACATTGCTTGTTCTGTGTTCTGTATGCATAGTTGGACACTTTTGCTTTCGTTCAATATGTGATATGGGCACTTAGCCATTGCTATTTTTCCTTTTCTAATGGAAAAAAGACAATTTTTCTTCACCAAATTAGTCTGAGAGAATGAGTGGAATCAGCAACTGTTTCTTTATTTGAAAGTTTTTGTTCTTTTGCAGAGTGCTAATTGCATATGAAAATGGGTTGATAATTCTTTTGGATGTTTCTGAAGCTCGTGTTCTATATGTTGGAGGTGGTAAGGACCTCGAATTGAAGGATGGACTGTATTCTAGTCTTCCTGAAAATACGTCTGATCAACATATACTAGAGAAAGAAATTAGTGCACATTGCTGGGCATCCTCCAATGGGTCTATTCTTGCAGTGGGATATGTAGATGGAGATATTTTGCTTTGGAACACTTCAAGTGCTTCCTCCACCAGTAGTCAGCAATCTGGATTATCCAGCAGAAATATCGTTAAGCTACAATTATCATCGGCTGAAAGGAGACTCCCAGTTATTGTCCTGCACTGGTCCTTAAAAGATAAATCACATAATGGCTGTGACGGTGAGCTGTTTATCTATGGTGGCGACGAAATAGGGTCTGAAGAAGTTTTAACCGTATGTTATCTGCTCCACAGCTTTTAACAAGCAGTTTTATTTCTGTTATTAAATGCGTTGTGTTGTTTCTTTTAATCTGCATACCTTCAGTGCCCAAAATTCTATGAGTTGTGATGGTAATTTGGTCTGTGACATTATCATTTGATTACTGTATCTTTTGCATCAGTGAAGTGGCAGTGTTTACATTTATTTGAACTTTTCTATATCATTAGCCATGGAAGGTGCTACTAAATGTGATCCGCATCTACAGGTATTGACTCTTGAGTGGTCATCTGGGATGGAAAGTGTGAGATGTTCTGGCAGGGTGGACATTGCACTCACTGGCTTTTTTGCTGACATGATTTTATTACCAAGAGCTGGGGCAACAAGGGCCAGTCAAAAAGTTGATCTTTTTGTATTGACAAACCCTGGAGAACTGCAGCTGTATGATGATGAAAGCCTGTCTGCCTCACTGTCTCGACAAGAGAGGAAGGCATCTGTCTCTGCCGTGAGATTTCCCGTAGTAGTACCTACAGTAGATCCAACCCTGACCTTTTCAAAGCTCGTTGCATTGCCTACCAGTGGAAACTCATCAAAAATTCTTTCAGAGGTATTTCATTTATGCGGGTGCGATACTTTATTGTGCTCTGTCTTCTATGATTTCATATAATTCCAGGTATCATTTTAGATAATATCAATTTTTGTTCGCTCAGATTGCCTCAGCCGCAAGAGTTGGCTCCACAAAAACCCCAGCTGGTTGTATGAAGTGGTCTTTGACTGGGGGTGTACCCAGTCAATTGTCTTTTACAAAAGAGAGCAGTGTTGAGAGGCTGTTTATAGCAGGTTACATAGATGGCTCTGTACGAATATGGGATGCCACATATCCTGTCCTGTCGCTTATTTGCATTTTTAATGGCAAGGTTAGAGCTCCCTTGCTAAAGTTCGATATCTTTCATAAACCAAGTGACTCACATGAATGCTAGCTGCAGGCAATAACAGTTGTTGGTTCAAGTGCTCCAGTGTCAAATTTGGACTTCTGTTTCCCCACTTTAAGTTTGGCCATCGGTGACGAATGTGGTGTGGTCAGAAATGTTTCTTTGATATTTTCTTTCCCTATTCTACTTAAGACTCTTACAGTATTATGCCACATTTACTTACCTTTTGCATTGACTTGTCTAGGTTCGTATCTATGACTTCAGTGGCAATTCAGATCAGAAAAACATGTTCCTTGTAACAGAAACTAAACGTGAAGGTACGTTGCTCTATTTTTATGAGCACATTACCTTGGTATGCTTATAGGGTGTAAAATTACTTTTTCGTGGAAAAGTCAAGATTAAATTTTGACATAATCAAGATCTTTCTGATCCATCATTATCCTGTGGGTTTTCTGTGCTTACAAGAACATGATAAATTTTGTAACGTCAAGAGTTCGAAGATCTTATGAAAATATTTATTATGAATTGAAATAAATTTTGTCAGGAAATGGAGTGCCCAAGTTTGTACAGAGTATTATAATGTGGAAATAAGTTTACCCTGTGACCATTGTGAGAATAATACTTGAAAACTCGTTAGTTGATATTTGATATGGTAAAAAGAAAAGATAATTGATGTCAGAGCTTGGTATTTATTTAATTGAGATGCAATGCTCAAATGGCTGGGCTAACACTGGATATTCTGAGCAAGGGTGGGTCATTGAACCTACCATCTTGTGAAGCAATAGTTGCAGTTTGTGCTCAGCTATTTCGGTTGTATACCTTGATGACTAAGCTCAAGTAATTACTGGTCCGAGCAGTGCTATTTAAATAACAGGAAATTCTTAATATTCCTTTTTGACTTATTAGCATGCAAAGTTCTGAGGTGGGTGCTTCTTTTTTTCAATGAAAGTTTGTAGTGGCTCATCATTTAGATCATTAAGTAGCTTTTATCTTGGGATAATGAAGCGTGCTAGTCGTCTCCCTTTGTGAACTAAAATTCTTTCATGTCCAGCAGTTAAGAGTTCAACTCAAGAGAAAGGACCTCATTGTACAGCTGTTTTCTCTCTTGTTAATTCCCCTGTTCGAGCGCTACAGTTTGCGGAGTCAGGAGCGAAAGTTGCTGCGGGATTTGAGTCTGGCCATGTGAGTATCATCTATCTAATTCATATTTATCATAATCAAAGCCTTTATCCCAAGAAATTTGTGGTCAGCCACATAGTCCATAAGAAGTAAATTAGTTGTCGTTTAATCATGTGAATTCTCCCACGGCATTCATTTTAGTGTACAACTGTACTTTCTTCTAATTCCATAAAGTCGGTTTTCTTAAAATCACTTCCGTCCATTTCTTCATTGGCGTCCTTCCTCACTTTTTAGTATCTCCCACTGTATTCACTTGATTTTTCATATGAACCCTAGAATCTCTCTGTGGTAGCTTATTTCCCATCTTATCTTCGATGGAAAAGACAATCCCTCCTATAGATCAAATAGAATTGTTTCTTCTTTTTTATAAACAAATAGTATTGTTTCCTATATTCTGTGTTTCCACACATTTATCGCAACATGTTCATTTCTTCTATAGTTATCTTTGGGCATTTGTTTCTTCACAGCCCAACATTCCACACCATATTTTCCATCGTATATCTAATTGTTTATGTTGATTCGTTTGCTTATTCTTCTGGTACGAAGTAGCTCGTTCACCTGTATTTGAGCTTTGTTCATTCAGATCTAAATTTGATGCTTCTATTTCAGGTTGCTGTGCTTCACATGCCTTCATCATCAGTGTTGTTCTGTACAGATTTTGTATCTGGATCTCCAGTTGTATCAATGTCCTGGAAAGATTATGCAAGTACTGATAGCATTGTTAAAAGCCCCAAAAGTTCCGAAACAAAAATGGCAGTCAGCCCTACAGACGAAAAAATATACTTTCTAACAAAGGATGCAAAGGTTTACATCATTGATAGCAATAATGGCAGCATGATTAACCCTCATGCATGGCACTTAAAGAAGGAATCAATTGCAATTGCCATGTATGTTATAGGCAAGTACAATTTTTTGATCCAGAAGCAGTGATACATTTATGTCTAGCTGTATGTACCATTAAACAAAATCATAATAGCAGTTTGTGCCGCAGAGGATGTTGCCAGATTCCCCAATGAAAATCCTCAAGAGGAGTCTAGCATGGATATGGCTGCAAAGGAAGAATCTATGCCTGATGTGCCTCCAACTGGGAGCGATTCACATGAGAATGAACACGGCTTTTCTTTTGATGCTGCACATGCAGGGGAAAGATTATTGGAATCACTTGTTTTGCTCTGTTATGAGGATTCACTACGATTGTACTCAACCAATGATCTGGTTCAGGTAAGCTTTGTTGTCTTTTTTATTTTCTCATGATATCATTGCACTACTCTTAATCAAAAAATCATTTCACTACTTTTCACAATCTAAATAATGTTGATATGGTAGGGAAACAATAAGCCAATTTGCAAAATGAAGCACAAAAAACCTTGTTGTTGGGCTTCAATTATTAAGAAAGCTGAAAAGGTTTGCGGACTTGTATTGCTGTTCCAGACTGGAGTTATTGAAATCAGGTGTTGTACCGAGTTCTCTTCACCTAAGATAAAAACCTTGTTCATGGGGCATCGGTTTCATTAATTATTGCGTAGCCACTTGCTAGTTACTTGTCAAAGGATTGAAATTTGCTATGCGTGTATTTCACAGGTCAATTCCAGATTTAGAACTGGTGCAAGAAAGCTCGTTAATGTCTATTCTAAGGTGGAGTTTTAAGGCAAGCATGTACAAGATGATGAGTTCTGATAACAATGGACAGATTGCACTGGTATTACTCATTACTTTTATAGCCAGAATAACACCCTGTGCCCTGCTTCGTTTATTTGCATGTTAAAATTAACCCAGATCACACATTGGTTTGATCCACAGACATTGTTCTTCTTTCAGTCTGTTATTTTTGTGATTCTTTTGATATTATATGTGTGATGTTCAATTTCATAGGTAAATGGACATGAACTGGTATTTCTCTCTCTGTTAGCAAGCGAAACTGCTTTCAGGTACCCTTGTATATTTTGAGCAAATGGTTTTAGAATTGTAAAATCAAAACTAAAAGTTCAATTATGTGTTTAGACATGAGCAAGTTTATAACAGAAATAAGATTTTCTTCATAGGATTCCGGAGTCATTTCCTTGTCTTCATGATAAGGTTCTTGCGGCTGCAGCAGATGCTGCCTTTAGTTTCTCTTCTTCAAATCAGAAAAAGAACCAGGTTGAAATCAATAACATCAGCCCCCATGGGATTAGAAGAGTATATATTTTTGCTTTTGTAGCTTACTCTCATTTCTACAGGGCACGGGACCTGGGATAATTGGGGGCATTATCAGAGGTATTAAAGGTGGAAAAAATGCTGATGGATCTGATGATAGTGGTACTGCCAAATCCAATTTTACACATTTGGAGAGCATCTTTTTGAATTCACCATTCTCAGAGTCATCTCCAGCTGCTATAAGTGATCAGGATCCTGCAGAGCTTAATATAGGTTCTGTTGCATTTGCCCCTGGTTCTTTATATCTGTCTGTCTCTTGCTTATGCCTCTTCTTTTATACAGATGATATTGAAATAGATGAACCTCCAACGTCATCCTCTTCTCAAGACAAAAAGCAAACCGAAAGGCATAAATTATTAGGTGCAAGTGATGATGATGCACAACCCAGAATGAGGACACCCGAAGAAATTATTGCTCAGTATAGAAAAGCTGGGGTAATGATAGATGATGGTTTCAAGTTTTAACTAACCTACTTCTTCACTTGCAATGGTTTCTTTAAATGGATTGTTTTGCCTAACGAGTAAATATTTTCAGGATGCCTCATCAGCGGCTGCAAATGCAAGAAACAAGCTTGTGCAGAGGCAGGAAAAATTGGAGGTTGTATTCGTTAAGGAGAACTTAAGATTCTGTCTGCCTAGGGGGCTTAATGAGATTCCCTTCCCAAATTACCCCTTCTTAAATACTTCTCCGTACATCTAGCCATCTTCAAGATGCACTGTTAACATGTCATATACCAGTAATAATAGTAACCTCTGAGCACCCTTTTTTTTTTAATATTTGTGATCAGAGAATCGGCAGGCAGACTGAAGAGCTGCGAAGTGGAGCTGAAGACTTTGCATCAATGGCAAATGAGCTAGTAAAGGTAATGGAAGGCCGAAATGCGAAGAAATGGTGGCACATATGAACAGTAAGTATTGAAGTGCTAGGGTTATACAGAGCCTTTGGTACTCATCTCTGAGCAAGGGGGGTATTTCCCCTTTTTCATAGGAATTGTCGGTTTCAAGTTCAAAGTGTACAAGCTGTCCTGCAAGTTATTAGAAAATTGTTGTTCAAATGTCAGGGAGCAGAGTCTCATTTTTGTTGTGAGGTATTTTATGTTGGCACAGCTCAAGATATTGGTGCAAGTTTGTGAAATTTACAGGATTTTTTATGCATATATATTGTACAGGACTTTGTAAGATATAATTCTTTTATCAAGGTGAGAAGATGTTAATTTTACATGGAACCTGTTACTTGACCAATTGGATAGACCAGAATGTCCACAACAGCTGCTGCCATTCTTAGATGTTTTAGCATGGCGGAGTCTTCATAGAATTGCCGGACGATATGAGAGCTTATTGTTTAAGGACTATAATTTGAGAAGTAAGCTTTGTAATAAGTTCATATGCAGCTGCAATTGCTCAACTATTTTGGAGGTTTCGACTTTCACATCCCAAATATTATTTTGCCGATCAACGGATTGGAATCCAGCCTTCCAAATCGCCATTCCCACCACCCTGAACCCCTGTTAATAGAGTTGTAGGAGCAGTGGAGACGACTCTTTTAAGTTTTAACCCCCACAACTCTTTTTAGTTTTTTCGGGGTTCCGGTCAAATAATATCATGAGAATAAGTGAACGATTAGCAATCTGATTTGCTCTGGTTACACAATAAAGGCTACAAAGATGGGACACGTATAGGGATAATGTTCTTGTAGGCAGTGGCGGAGGCAGGGGGGGCCAGGGGGCGGTGGCCCCCGCCAGCTTTTGTTTTTTTTAAAAAAAAAATTTATAATATATTACATATAACACATTTGGGCTTGGGCTGGATTTGGCCTTTTAGCACAGAATCGTTAATTGATGACTTTTATGTTTTGAAACATCGTCGAGTTGCCTTATAGCCATGGGTAGAAATTTCATTATGCTGGTCTTGATGTAATTTAATGCAGATTATTTGGCTACTATTAGTGCAATTTTTATTTTCAAATTCTCTTGCTTTTGAAATTTTCCTTAAAAAAAAAAATTTCGAGGCGCTGCCCCAAACCCCGCCCCCCCCAATTCTGAATCCTGGCTCCGCCACTGCTTGTAGGTAGTCATGAACTGATATAATGAAACAACGGTCATAAAGCCTTGCAATTGGTAAACAATTATAAGGTTCAACAACAGTTCTCTGAAAAAGAAAAAAACTAAATTCAATTCCTGATCAGAGAGCCACCAGTTGATTGGTCCTGCTTCATGAGAATATATCAGGAATATGGGTTTATCAACAAAAAGCTTGAAGTGAAAGATCTGAACTCACGCAAGTTCTGAAGCATAAGAAACATGCATCGCATCTGGCTCCGGGTTAAGAAAAACAGAAGTTACTACCTGCAAAAATGTACTTTAGTAGATCTTCTTACTGCAACACGGGTCTCAAAAAATTGTATCCATCCAAGTTGAAATGTTGATCATGACTTGCTCATAGGTCATAGCAGTCCTGTAAGTACCAAACCTAGTTAAAAAAAACTTAGAATTAGAAGGCTCTAAGACCAGATACCACCTCCAACACTGTTAACTAGTGCTTGATTAGTGAATTCTTTGCCGACAAGATCCCTCAATTCGATTTCGCCAGGGAATCTGTGCTCCCTCAGCTTTGAGAAAACCTAAAAAAACATTCAAGGGACAACAGTGAGAAGCACGGATAAACAAAGATACAGTGAGCACTAAGCATCTTACCCAGAGATGATCTATTTTTATAAATTTACATTGACATGATTTAATATCAGATTCATAATAGAAAACAGAGAAAATAGGATTTCCTTTATATATTTGACATAAATTAGCTGAAAAGCCAGCTTGAAAAATGAGATGCAAAGGAATAGGACTTTACCAATTCACCATTGCAGTAAACTTCAAAAGCACCAGAACTCGTCAGGAAGGACTGAAAAAAGTTGCCAAGGAGCCATGTGCTTGCAATACTTCCAAACCTATTCGCACGAAGTGAATAATACCAAGGAGGAGGCATCATGAATCCCAACCTTGGAAAAATTTGTTCACCCGCCATTATTATTCCAATCATTCCAAATTGAAAGACTGGTACTACTTTGCCAAGCAGACGTTTTGGAAGCGGCGGCGGGTGGTTTGCCAAAATAACATCAATCCCAGGAAATGCTGTTTCCAGCATGTTTTTCATTGTTATAGCATTTCCTCTGCCAAAATTGATAAATTTACATAAATATATTAGTACGAGCGAGATATCTATTAATAATATAATGTATTGCTCCTCTAAAATACCTAGTCAACAACAAAGAGAAAAAGAATCCTATATTTTGTTCTCCTCTCTTACTGGTGGATATCCTGAAAACGGAGCTAACTATGTACAACCACACCAACAGAGAACAAATGGGATAGTTCAATAACCGAATGCATATTTTCTATTGAAATTCCAACTCTTCATAGGATATCTATCTAGTTACTTGGGTGATTCTTGTGAACTAACCGACTAACGAAAGGTAATTCTGCATGTCTTAGAAAGAGGTCGGAGTCTCTTCTTCTTCATGTAAGACAATATTCTTGTCTTTTCATTTTATCCTGCCTTTGGGTGACGAGGGTACAGAGCTATTGCATCTTTGAGGTGTGTGATCATAGGTGTTTAGATTTTGGATGTCATTTGAAATGGTTTCCAAATTAATCTAATACACTGGATTGTTGACGCTATTCAATTCTCTCCTTAACTTGCTCAAACTTCTACGTACGACGTAGATTTTTGTGTGTTTTCTTCTTAATCAGATCTTCGGTAGTTATTTATTTCAGACCGACTCAGGTTTATCATCTAGAGTATAAGCAAATCTGAATATAATCGAAAGTAACATGATGTTGATTTTAGTAATCAACAGAGGAAAATGTGTAAACAGTTGTCATAGATGTATTAGTGTAGTACAATACAAGAAAGAGAGGGAGAGTAAATTTCAGATTTCAGAAAGCAGGGAAAAATAATAAAATTTCTTTTTCATAACGAAATGCACATTTTATGTACAAACATATTATGAGCAGAGCAGAACACCACAACTGACAAAATTTCTTGCCCTAAAGTCTAACCAATCATTGTGAAAATTTAATGAGACTCACCAGGAAATACTAGAAGGAGTTTGAACAAGGAAGAAATTAGACATAAAGAAGAAAGCAACTGCTCTTAGCAAATCAAATTCACTCAATCCAAGTCTTGAAGAAATCAATTCGATAAAGGCAATGTACCAATAGTCTCCTTCTAATCAATCGAAGACCGTGTGCAATGGTGCAAGTAAAACACGGCATATCAAACTAGCTCAATCAATGATCCAAATGAGATTCCGCAAATTAAAGAGAGAGAAAAAAAACAAAAGGAAAGCGAGAAGAATGGGAGGTCCTGTAAGAACAAGAAAACTCGGAAGATGATAAGTTACTGGGAATAAATTATACAAACTATCAAAGCAATACTATCAAGCAAATCAAGTTCACTTGATCCATTTCTAGCACACATTAGTGACAAAAGACGACGTAAAAATAGTTTCCTTATAAATCAATCCACGAAATTACATAACTAATTCATAGCAAATCAAACTAGATCAAGAATCAGTAATCGAAATAAGATCCCCCTCAGCCTCAATAACCAAAGCAAAACACACAAAAAGAGACCAGGACATGAGAAGAATTATGAAACCTGTAAGAACAAGAAGAGCAGAAGTTAATGTTTACGTTCCTGCCAACGCCCGCGCCTAGCCCTCCGATGCTGCTCGATTTCTGCAATATAACCAAATTTACTTTTATTTTCGTATTTAACGAAGGACATCGGTGCAATGTATGAAACTATGCATGAAAGATCGCGCATATGATGGAGAGAGAGAGAGAGAGACCTGTACGGGGAAATCAATTGGCTTCTTTTGGAGATCAGCTTGAAATTGAGGACGAGATGGGCGAATGCGATCGTGAACAGGTTTCGGAGGTGGCACTGATGTAAAAAGATTTATGATATCTGCGCAGAGGAGAAAGATCGGTAATCCTACTAGAAGCAATTGAGCTCTATCCATGGCAGCGTCCCCGCAGTGAGAGAGACGAGAATTGTGGCGTGCCCGGATTCAGTTATTGCGGATCGACCTTCGTGGAAGATTGCTCTGATTTGAAGGGTAAATGTGTCTTTTCAGGGCGATAAGGAGTAAAAAAGAAAAAGAAATCATAATTAATATGGATTTTGGCTGGGCCTTGATCTGATTTGGAATCCGTTTAATTGGGCTCAGTTTATGGTTTCTTATTACGATTTATTGGACTTTAGCCTTTCAAAAGGAACACAAGCCCATATGGCCTCCCTAGGCCCATTTGATAAGAATAGAATTTTCTACATCATTCATATTCTCCTAGAAGTAGTTGTCTCCGTTTCCTCAATTTTCTTGGTAATGACTAATCAAACAAGAAGAGCAGGCGAGTTTTCCTAAGAAGTGTAGCAGTATATAACTCTGGAACGATCTGTTTCCTTTTCTTCTAAAGCAAACCAAAAAGTCAACAGTTATCCTAGATATAAATAAATTACAACATAAAAACAAACATTTCAATCTCCGCATGTAACCCAAAGAAACTTTGTGCAGAAGAAAATGTGAATATATATCGCATATATTTTTATAATATTAAAAACAATATGATTCAAACCTTTTGACAATCTGAACCTACAACGGCATCTCCTGACATTTTCAACAAGGACCGTACAATGGAAGAATTATTCAAGGGCGAGGTCGTAATGCGTGAGCATAACATTCGCCGTAGTTCTCGATTTGTTTAAATTGAGAGAGAGAGAGAGAGAGAGAGAGAGAGAGAGAGAGAGAGAGAGAGAGAGTCATGTGCTTAATTTGTTTAACATTTGCCTAAGGGTCAACAGCACAGAGAAGGTGAGATTAGGAAATTAATACGTTCAACACATCAAAGATAAGAGTCTATGAGGCTTGACTCTCTCTTTTTCCTTGACGACGACGTTCTGATCGATAATTTATTTAATGATTATAATACAATTTGTCATATATGCTGAAGTGATTTACGATAAACGATATTAATTTACAGATCATTAGTGTGTTTTAAAAATATAAATTATAAATTTTTTATCTCAAATTTCAATTATCTCAACAGCTAGAAATGCATCATTCTAATAGTTCTCGCTTAAAATATGAGGTGTCATAATCTATGAATAATATCTCCGTTCTGGTCCATTTGTGATTTGTCTGTTGAGGTATTCAAGCGTCACCAAGGGTCTATAATATTTGGACCCACCAATAGAATTGTCCGCATAAGTGAGGTTGTTTATTTACATCCTCCAATTACACACTTAAAGCATAATTTAACGTAGAATTAAAATTCAGGAGGTGTTTCCCTCTTTTTATAAAAAAAAACACGTTGAATGAAATATATGTATACCTTTATGATATATATATATGACTTTGACTCGTTGTATAATATAAATATAAAAATTAATATGCTGTGAGTTGAAATTTAATATACGACCTATATATATATATGTATATATATTCTCTCAGACGGACCCATTTTACGAACTCATAATACGGACTTTTATTTTTAACCGTTTGATGCATCTAACGACCGAGATGTATTTCGTATTTCATTTCCCGTGTCTACTTTCATTTCTTCCCCTTCGTCAGAGTTGTTGCGCACGCTCAGCCAAAGTCACCGGACCAGAGTTTGATCTTCAGATCACCGCTTCGTCAGAGTTGTGGCCCACCAGTGCATGCCTTAGCATCCCCTCAAAAGAACAATTGGGCTTTTAAGATTCACGGGTTAAAAAAAATAGCAAGAACAAAACCAGAAAATCAATGGGGATGAGAGAGGAACTAAACTAAGGAACTCCAACATTAACACATGTCCTTGGCTTGTATGAATAGCTGAGGAAATTCCACACATGCAATACCTTTCTTTTGTCTTCTAACTATGTGAGATCCCATAATGCTTTACCAAAAAAAAAAACTGGAGTAGTTTCATAAATTCCAACTAAATAATTATAAAAACAAAATATTTATTAGAGGAGGAGAAGACAGATCGCGTTGAAGAAATCAATCAAAGGCGAATCTTGTGATGAACACCAGGATCGATTCAGGAGAGGACCCAAAAATCGCTGCTGGGAAGACGAGTTGCGATGAAGGAAGAGACGTGATAGATCCGTGATCGATTTAGGGGAAGAACAAGACAACAAAGACGAGTCGAGATGGAGGAAGAATCGCTTTGGATCTGTAATCAATTTAGGAGAAGAACCACACAGCAAAGGCAAGTCGCGATGGAGGAAGACTAGCGATGGATCTGTACTCGATTTAGGAGAAGAAGCAGACCCCTCGACCTTTAGATGAATCTGACGGACAACAAGAAAAGTCCGTATTTTAAGTCCTTAAAATAGGACCGTAGGAGAGAAATTCTTTATATATATATATATAAACATATATCTCACCGCCTTATATCAATCCAACAAACTATTATATGAACTGGTATTCTCATCCTAGCCCACCATTGGAGATTACACTATTAAATACCAGGTCCAAACCATGGGCGAAGCAATATCGATATTAAATATGGGAAATTTTTGAAACGACTCCTCTAATTTTTCAATTTATTCCCTTGTGAAATTGAAAAAGACTCTCTTAATCCTTTATTTTCTTGAATGTATACGGATTTTATAGTCCAATTAAGTTTTCACTTGATTGATTCATAATAATCATGCAACGTCTTTACCAATTTAAAAGTAATCATTGTTAATTGAATTGAATATTGTCTAATTATTTGAGTATTTGTTAATTTATATAATGTTAATTATTAATTTTTATTATATTAAAGTGAAAGCACAAGTTAATACAAGAATACATTTAATTTTTTTTTAAAAAAAAAAGAGGCAGAGCCCCTACTAATTTAATCTTATCCTCGTGAATTTAGGACTAATTGAGACCCCTCAAATACTCTATGGCTTCGCCCCTGCTCTGAACATAAACAAACCATCACACGTTGATAGACAATCGAACAAAAATTGAAATTAGAGAATCGCGTGTTGTATAATATTATCATGTTAATAACTTAATATCAATCCTGTCAGGTCAGGTTCAAGGTTTGACGAAACCTTTTAAGCAAAAGTCAACGAAAACAGTTATGAACGCAATTTCCGTTCACATTCGCTGGGACCCACGAGTCATCTGACCCGCCAGTTGGCATTGTTGCTTGTAAGAGTTGTGTGGATTTTGTCTCCATTTCTTCATGTCGATTAACGGATAAGGGACGGTTTCTTATATAGAAAGAAACCCAGTTTTCTTGTCAATCCAGCATGAGTCGACCGCTACTCGCCAATACTTGAGGCCACACTCTGATAAAGAACCACTAAGTATCCTTATTCGGTTCATGGGATGGGGGTTTTACTCCGTCAGGATGGGTTCAAAGGACACTACTTTAGAGAGATTCCATGATATTAAAACAAAATTAAGGGAAGAAAAAAATATATGTATGATAAATGGCCCCATTAAAGGATTGAAAATGAGAGAATAATGTGCGATGGTAATGATAGACAAGAAGATATGTTGTATGCCACTAATTTAGTGCCCACAGATTTTGGTACGTATGAAAGTGATCAGTATTATTATTAGATATTGCTTCCCCACAAGGATCATGGCCCCGATCCCTTTGTGGTTTCTAATAATTCTACGCATTGAATCCACTAATATAGTGCATTTCGTGATCGTATTTTGTTACTATACGTTAGGATTCAATAATGAAAGAACAAAAGGCACAACTAAGGCTATACAATGAACCTATAATAGTTAGACATGGATTTTTTTTGGGTCAAAATCCGTATATACTAAAAAAAAATTTAAGTTTGGTCCTCACTTAGAGTAATGTCCTTGTAATTTCATGTTGAGAATTGATCCAAATTATCATATTGTTATACACTAATTATGTGAGAAATTTTGATTCACGTGAATTTGACCGTCCAAATTTAGGTTTATATCAGATATTCAAACATTAACCTTGTAAACTAAGGTTGTATAATGTTAATTTTCGGTAAAAAAAAAAGAGTGTCAGCATAACGCGTGCATTAGCACAAATCTGACTTCGCACTTGTTTTTTTTTATGTTCTTAGATTCCCATTTTAAAGCAAGGGAATACTTCATATTTCGAGGCAAGAAAATTGAGTTTACCCGATTATAATAGTACTCATATAAAGCCAGTCACACATACTTCGCTGCCCTACTTCTCATTTATCATGCACTCATGTGTGCTGTGCCTTTGAAAAACATCATATATTCCATTATTCCCACATTGTTTTCTTCGCAACCAACACAAAGCGTTCGCAATGAATAATGTGTCAATAAAAATTAAATAATTCATAGCAAACACAAAGATACTCTTCCAAATCTGCGACTGCAAATCATGTGCATGCATGATGATTCAAACAACGTGGTCACTATTTGATTAATTCCAAGGGTTGCAGACAGTACTGCCAGTACATCGAACAGTTAGTATATCATATACGCAAGTCAAAATCTATGGACATGATCGACAACAGGCGGCATGCATAGCTTTCTTTTTTAGTACAATAAATACATATTTTGGCACAGAACACAATGCATGTCGGTGATAATTTCGCAAGCAAGAAATCCTGCCCATAAAACACGGTTTTGATTATACTTTTTTAGCTGTTACGTTGAAAACAATTCAAAACTGGCCTTCCAACCGATGTCCAAGCTACGCGGTTTTGTGCATGGGCCAGCAAAACACACATTTGCTCAACAACCACATTTGCAAAAGAAGATGAAATTACCTCGATTTCATCGCACTTGCACGCGTGCGTACGTACGTAGGAGAGAAGCTGGAGTCACCTGTCACCGATGTAATGTATTGGAAGAGTAATATGTACTAATCTCAAATGATCATGTAAGCATATGATGTTTTATTCATTAATATTATACACAATAAGAAACAAATTTTGATTTGCTTAGAAATTAAAGACCAAATAAATGAATGATCGACTAAGACCAAGAAATTAAATTTAAATAAAATACGCAAGAAGAAATTAATTAGCAAGAAGACACAATGCAACCTAGCATTTTAATTTGATTTATTTCAAGTGAGTACGATGACTAGCTCACATCTATAATTCTATATTACATGCATCCATCCAGAATATATATAGATGCTAATTACAAACGAGTTTACCCTAGCCGCATAAGAAAAAACTAGTATTTTTGGATTTGACTACAAAATTTATTGAACCCATCCCGAATATATACATATGAACAAGTGGCTTCATTGGTTAGACAATTAAAATTTATTGTCCCATTAAAATTACATATTGGATATCATTTTTATTATACAAAAAGTAAGCTATTACCTACCCACATCACTAAAACACGTCTCTCAATATACTAACATCGGAAAAAAAAAATCCATACAGTTTTCTTTCATTTTAGTTAAGTCAACAAATTCTAACTCATTCATATCGTCCCCATTAAATTTACATCAAAATCATTACTGGATCCCACATTTATTACAAAAAAAATAAAGTCAAATACTAATTCACATCAATAAAACACATCTCTTAATATAATCGCTTTAACAAAAACACATATTTTAATACAAGTCCATCAAAACTACACCATCACAAATTTGGTTTAGAGTCTCACCTTCTCTGACTGGTCATCCCTACCCCCTCCCCAAAGTTAGCTTTAATTAATTATCTTGAATGGGGAAAAATAGAATCACATCATAAAACACACATAATTGTGAGATGATGAGGATGATCGAGATAACTTGTATTTAAAAGAGTAAAAAATCAGAAAAGGAAAAAAAATCAATAACACACGACTTAAAGTAGTATGAAATGATATGAATCCACGGGAATCGTTGAAAAGCATGATGCTCAATAGAAATGAATGAAAAAAGAATTCAAATAATGGATACTCATTAAAATATCGTACACTAATGCTAGCCGACCCCAAAAACTTTTGGGATGATGATGATGAGAAAGTCAACATAAACCAAAGTGATTCACATATACATTATAAACCAATTTTGTAAATTCAACGAAAATTAAATTTCAACCGTATAAATAAATATATACAAGAATCTATAGTTCCGTATATTTTCTTATTAAGCTTAAGACAATTCTTATATCTGCAATTTTTCCATCTTATGATTTTTCTAAAAGACGAATTTTCAACACATTGGATCACTCCCTATCCCATTAAATTACTTAGGCCTTGCTAGACATATTACAAAGGAGGGGTGGAGAGAGAGATTGCTGAAAGATGTTGGGTTAGGAGGGATAGGTAGAAATTTGTGAACCCATCAAAATGAGCAGTTCAAATTTATAATGTTAGGAAATGTTCGGAAGGGTTTGCAAAACAAGGGTTCGTTACCCCCTCCTAGCCCTCATTTGTAAGATACCAAGTCGTAGAATAAAGTAATCCCGCTTAACAAGTTCTATAAATCACAGACCAAGGAATGGAAGTTCTTAGTTAAATAACAAAGTTTTAATCTGGACTAAATATATATATCTTCTACTAAACACCTAAAATCAGGAGACAGTACATAGTATTGATTTTCGTGTACCTAGAGGAGGATTAGATTAATGGACCATTAATATAACTTAAGTGCACCACGCATGAGTTAATTGTGTACCTTAATGATGATTACCTTCTTGAGCATTATCTAATTAAAAAACCTTCAGGTATGCAGATTTTGCTATTAGATATATATATTCCCTTAGTTCATGAATATATTAGGCTTCGCTAAAGTCTACAGTGTAACAAATTAAGAAGCAATTTCAATATTGAACGAACAAAGGCAGGATTATTGCATTAATTCAAAAGGAACCCTCATGCATTTGGGCAAAAAGGATATCATGATACGAGAATTCTCTGAACTAAAAAAAAAACTAAAAAATGTTATTGAAGAGATATAGTTCAAGGACAAACCTCTCTTGCTTGTCCAAAACAACTACAAAAAACAACATTATCCCGTCCATTGCTAAATATGATCCTCTCTTCTAAGCTTGTTTAATAGTGCTGTAATAAGTGCATCCCTCTTCTCAGCTCTTCCTTCCTCTCTCATCCTTCTTTGTTCTTCCCTTTCTCTCCACCTCCTATCCATCATTATCCTCTCATTCTCCAATGCTTCCATGGTCTGCCTCCACTCCATCTCCTTCATCATCCTCTCCTTCTCTCTTGCCTCGAACGCCTCTCTCCATTGCATTTCTATTTGCATCTGCTGCTTCATAAAATCCTCCAAAATCTCTCTTATGTTATTACTAGTACTAGCATTACCACTACTAGGCCCAATAACATTTGCAATACTACTTTTACCCTTTCTCCTCTTCTTTGAGCTACCTTTATCTCCTTGATCACTTTCTTCATTCTCCTCCTCCTCTTCAGATGATAAGTTCATCAGCTTCTTCTTTGACCCGCTCGCTCCTCCTTCTGCCTCTGCCCATAGCATTCTTTGCATTCTCGCTGCGAAAATCGCTTGCATCTCATTGAAGAATGGGAATTGTTGCCTCACAGCTTCTGCTTCCATTGTTTCACATCCCTAAAATAATGAACAAATTAAAAACCAAACACATATATATAAATTGATTAATATTCCTACTATAAGCGGCTCACGTAAAGAAATAGAGAGAATCAACTATTTGAAAATGAATTGATAGAGAATCTTTGGAGAGTTTGATCTGGTTGAACCAACTACCTTGTAACGAGTAACTAGGTTTTTCCATTTACACTTGCACTGCTCTGCGCTTCTATTATAACCTTTTTCTTTCATTCTTGAAGCGATAACGTCCCAAAGAAGCTTGTTCCTTTTGGTCTCCATGAAATTACGATCTAGTTCCGATCGAATCATCAAGAACTCTTTAGTTTCTTGAATACTCCATTGAGGAAACCTTTCTCCTACCCCCGTATCTACAACAACGTTGCTCATGTGATGCTGCTGATGAGGTTGATGATGTTGTTGCTGTTGATGATGATGTCCCTCCATAATCTAGAGAAAGCAACGGAATCGGTTCTGATAGAACAGAAATCGGGAAAAAGATGAGAAGGAAAAGATTTAAAACAAGGTACGTGGTGTGAATGGGAAAGTGTGAATGGGCAAGAAGGGAAAAAAAGGAATTATAATTGCACAAGAGAAAAAATGATTTTCTTCTTTTTTTGGCTCATGTGTCAAAGCGAGTGTTTTTAATATTCGTTCAGATTTTAGAAAACGAAAACCAACGAAAGAAAAGAGAAAGCAATCTTTCTTCTCTGTACAGTCGCTTCTGAGTCCCATCTGTCATACGCGTTAACCCAATCTCTCTCTCTCTCTATCTTCTCTTCCTTTTGTTGCTTTCCCATTGCGTCTACGCGTCGTCATGCTTACGAGAAATGTCTTAAACGTTGTGTAGTGTACCGGGGGCTTTGTTCTCTGCTACCGGTTCTAGAAATCTTCCTGTACACGCTATTATTTTTTTATTTTTTGAATATGGAAAATTATTTAACTACTGTCTCGTGCTTTTACTTTGAACCGTGAGGGATTTCGAGACTGTACGTGGATGATGTTATGTACCGCGAAGTGTTTGATTGATTTGTTGATGGCTTTTTTTTTTGCATGGATTTGTGGATCTAAAGGTGACCAGATATCGTGATGATTTTTATGGGAGTCTGTGGGCCGTCCGTTTTTTGCTTGATTTTATCAGCTTCTATCGCCTCCGCGTTATTCTGCTTTTGTCCCCCGTGTGTACGCCCACCACTTTGTCCACGTGGCTCCCATGCAGAGATCATAAGATTGGATTTGGCCCTTTGTGCTTCAAAAGCAGGGACCCACTTTCCCTACGGTTCACACCTGTATGACCCACCTGATCCCCTGGGCCTTGCCCAAGTAATTTGGGTGGGGCACCGGTTTACTGGCGTACACGCTATTAATCTGTTCATTTTGTGAACCGTTGGATCTTGGAAGAAATATCTTATGGTCATTAATTTTCCACTTCAACTATAGATTTGTGCATAGTCCAAAAATGAAATAAATTATACTTTTGCTCCTTCTTCCATGAAATATATATATATATATATATTTTTTTTTTGGGGTGGAACTTTGTTTTCAAGAGAAACATGCAGAATTGTTGACGGTGAAGTTCTTTGATAGTGTAGGGATTTCCTACAGTGTAGTAGATGATACCCATCACCCCGAGCATAAAGAGAATCATGATCGCAGGGGCTTCTCTAAAATGGGGTGCGACGGGCTCAAGACTCTCAATAATAATTAAAAAATAATGATTTAATAATATTCACTCTATTACAACTTACAAATAAAAAAATTAACATGGTTAAATCTTCATTACTTATTATTTTTATAAGGATCCTATTTTTTTTATGTTCCCCATGCCTCTCAAATCCCAAAATTGTCACTGCATGATCGAGCCAGAGCCCTCAAGACCGTGTAAAATTTGAAAACATTATTGACCATTTTTTTTTTATAAAAGAGGACGGTACCTTTGAAGTTTATTAATTACCTCAATTATGGCGGAGGAATACCGTGATTACATGAAACAAAATAAAACCAAAGGAAATTTACATATTAAAGGAGAAAGTATCTCAATCTAACGTTTCTAAAAATGAACAGGTCAATAACTGATATATAGATGCAACGGCACTCTCCTCAATCTGGTAATTAATTTGACACCTTGATTAGTTGATTTTGTTTGCTAATTAATACCCTAAAATAAACCAATCCGGTTTGGTACTTTTGTTTGATTAATCAATCCGTTACTTTTGCTTGTTTGATTAGTTGATTTAGTTTAAAGTTTATGTAAACTATGGAGAACCCTATAATAATCACATCATCTCCAGTGAGTTATGTATGATTATATTGTTTCAAAAGAAGAAAAAAGTTTAGACCATTCTAATGTTTAGACTTTAAACCGACAATGATCGGATATAAACATATTTATCTAAGGGGTAAATAGAAGAAAAAACAAAGATTAATTAAGAAAGTTGTAATTTATCTTATCTTAGTTACGAAAGTAGCGTGTCAACTTTGGAATGACATGTGGATGCTTAAATAAGCTGGGAAAAGAGAAAAGAAGCCTTGACTGGCATTTTATATTTTGGAGGTCCATAGGGGGTGGAGGTGGTCCATTGACCGTGTATTGGAATATTTCTCCACAAAACTTTAATGAATGAAACCAGAGCGAAAGAGGAAATTCCGTGATTGACCCACTATTTTTATTACCCAAATGGGCCAATCCTTGAATTTTCTTCGGAAAACAATAAGTCAATAATTAAAACTCGTCAATTAAACGACAACGTATCAATGATGTTTCCGGATAATTTCATTAATTTGTGACTTGGTGTTGTGAAACACCTAGTTGCCGGCTGCGAAGGCCACAGGTATTATGGGCCAACAACATTGATCAGCCCATGAGGGAAAATAAATTGGGCTCATGGCCCAGATAAGTGAATCGAGGCTCGCTGGCTCAAGAAGAATCAAGGCTGCCAGTTTTTCACGGTGTTGCTCATGGGTTGCGGAACACCTCTTTAGGCCTGGACTCGAATCAATATAAGTTTTGGAGGCTGCGAAGTACACCCCATAGTTTATATTTTATAACAAGGCAGTCCAGTTTATATGTAGGCCCACAGCCCGAGTCAATCGATCAGGCTAAGGTGCGGCCTTTTAACTTTTAAGTGTTGGGTTTATTACCATTTAGTCACTCTAGGTGACATGTTTCACCAAAAAGTCACATGGTAAATTTTATTATCAAAAAGGCATACCTTTCACAGTTACCAATGTAAAGTTTGAAATGATTTTTTTTTAAATGGCAAGAATGCCCTTGTTTTCATGTCTCTCTCTTATGCTTTGGAACCCTCACATCTTCTCTCTCATTCTCTCCCACACTCTCCATCTCATATCTCTTTCAACTCATCTCGTCTCTTCTCTCATATTCTCTCTCACTAAGACCTTAGATTTTCCGACCAGTTCAGATTTTCCGTTCATTTTCCGTCGAAATCCCACCGGTAAGTCTTTATTTTTATAGTATTGCTATCTCATGGTTTCTCTCTCTTTCAAGATTTCTAGTTATTTTAGATCTAAGAGTTCTTTTTGAAGATCTATAATTCTTTTTTCAAGATTTCTACTTATTTTCCAAGATCAAGATCTTGCAAATAATTCGTTACTGATACTGCAAGCATTATAAAGTTTGGGTCTTTTAAGTTATTCATACTACTCTACAAATGAGTTTTCTCAGTCTGGTACTATGAAATTCTGATACTGTAAGTGATTCATACTCTATGTTTCTGATACTATGAAATTCTCATACTACTCTACAAATGGGTTTTCTCAGTCTGGTACTATGAAATTCTGATACTACTACACAAATGGGTTTTATTCTGATACTATTAAATTCTCATACTACTCTATAAATGGGTTTTTATCATTCTGATACTATGAAATTCGGATACTACTGTACGAAATGTACTATGTTGATGCTGTCATTCTGCTGATGATAATGTTGATACTGTCATTGTTGTTTCCATTGCTAATGTTGATACTGTCGGTGTTGATACTGTCAGTGTTGATACTCGTGATGTTCTGATACTATAAGTGTTGATGCTCGTGATGTTATGATACTCTAAGTGTTGATACTTGTGATGTTATGATACTGTAAGTGTTGATACTCGTGATGTTGTCATACTGTCAATATTGATACTGTCTGGTGTTTGATACTGTCTTATGACTGATACTGCCTTATTCATTGTGAGGTATTGATTATACTGGTGATACTATATATACTGTATTGAGTTTGACAGTATATATTATTGGTCATTGATTATACTGGTGATACTAGATATATTGTATTGGTTGATGCTCGTGATGTTCTGATACTGTAAGTGTTGATACTAGCGGTGTTCTGATACTGTCAATGTTGATACTGTCTTGTCTTTGATACTATCTTATGATTGATACTGTCTTATTCATTGTGAAGTATTGATTATACTAGTGATACTATATATACTGCATTGAGTTTGGCATTGATACTTACCGGCGCGATATCGACGGAGAATACTGCATCAATATTATCATCAAAGACAGTATCAATCACAAGACAGTATCAACATTGACAGTATCACGAGTATCAACACTGACAGTATCACGAGTATCAACACTGACAGTATCAACATTGACAGTATCACAAGCCAGTATCAACATTGACAGTATCACGAGTATCAACACTGACAGGCGCGCGGTTCAAAGCTGCAGGTGGTCAACTTTTTGTACTGTCCCAGTGCAGTTTGATTTTCAAACTGCTGAGGGCATTTTTGGAATCTCGAAATTGTGTTATGACTGAATTGATAATGAATACATATTGTGTGACTAAGTGGTAAAATTGGCCACTGTTTGTGACCGGCGAGTAATTCACCCTTAAGTGTTTATAGTACTTGGCCTGTGGGCCAGAAGCCTGAGCATGTAATCGTGAACTAGCAGACACTCCAGACTGCCAGTTTCAGATAGACGAACGTCAGGGTCACCAAAGTACGTGAAATTATGAAGTGAAAGAAGTCAGGATTTAGGATTTGAAAATCACACACCCAAAGAAAGGAACAGTTCCCTTTGCGTGACTGACAAAATTACTGCGTGTATTGCCCATGATTAAACATAGATTATCAAAAAATATGGACCAGTTTTGTTTATCAAAAAAAAAAAAGAGAGACTAGTTTTGCTTCAGTGTTGGTATGACGGTGTGTTTTTTCCTTGAATAGAGGCACCAGAGTAGGACTTGAATTCGGGTTTCAATATTACATGTGATTGAAGACATCAACTGAATTATTTGAAATTTATATTATTATCATTGTTGGAGCTAGTTTTGCTCCAGTGCTAGTATGTGTGTTATCATAGACAAAGCGACAAACATGCATTTGCTATTAGTTACACCATGAGCCTCTTTTTGATCGAATTCACGAGGAAATTTAAATAAAAAGTAGATATTAATCCTTACAATCATGAATTCTCACTAATCAAGTTATATACTGAAGTCGTTGACCACTTACTAGTCTTGAAACACAAATAAACACAGAGCAGACAAACAACATGAATCTTGTAAACCTCATCTCGCTGCAAATAAAGGGACAGCCATTGCCATTTATTATATTCGTAATTATCTCACTGCTTCTTCCTTTTTAACAGAGATTTTTATTTTGCATTGTAATCCTGCAATTTGCATTATTTTCAATAATACCCTTAACAACTGTTTTTATTTCTAGTATCCATTTATCACCGTAACTACCAATGTTGTATTATATTGACGCAGGTTGTTATTTGTTATACTTTGCAAAGATAATTAAATAATCAAACATGATATTAGTAATTTGAAACAGAGGCCTCCTTGAGGTGGAGGACACAGGCCGCCACCCAAATCCCCTAAATTTCCGGTGTCTGTCATATATTAGTCTAAAAATGTCATTATATACTAGTCTAAAACTCATTTAAGTCATATTTAAAGTTTCCTAATCCCCTAGAGTCCCTTTAAATTTTTTTATAATTTGTCCAACATGCCCAAAGATTCGAATACTTAAATCACAATTCACACGTGTGAAAAAATATATAACTTGATAAGTTAATGCCATTATATATTGGACAAATTCACTCTTTTTCTCCCAAGACAATCAAATATTATATGTATTGATGTGACAAATAGACAAATTAATGTTATGGTAGCTTGAACTTGCTCACGTTGCTAAATCCTGGTTTGAGGATCTGTTTTTCATGGAGGATTATCTCATGGCTATTATGTCATTTGTTATTCTTGATAAGCATTCAATCTAGTGACAAATTTTTCTTTTCAAAAAATAAATAAATGTAATCTTATTGCTCATATGGAGTATAACATTCTGACCAGGTATATTCAATAATCAATATAGATGCTCTCTCAAAAAAATTATATCCTAGTTTCTTCTGCCTTCAACATACAAAAATTTAGGGCATAATATAGAAATAGAAAGAAAATAAGGGGTCTAATGATAGAATGAATCTAAGTCCTATCATTTTGTCGAGTTTATGCGCCTGTTAAAAATGTACAAAATTACTAAATTAGACATAATCCCTCTCTCTTCCTCCAGCCGTCCCGTTCCTCCGCCTCAGTTAGCCGACAACACTCTCAGAGCTGAAGCAGACGATAAAATAAATTATGAAATTCGAAACAAAAAACTACTAATATTTTTATTACTGAAAAGTTGATATCCACAAAAGCACCAGCTATTCTACCGTACATACATGCCTCATCAATCTCACAGATGCCCCAACTTCCTCTCAAACAGCAGGCTCTCTGACTCTGATTTTCAGTGCTCAGCCCTCTCTACATGGGGTTAGGGTTAGGGTTTCACGCCTATAATGTGAGACCCTAACTGAAGTTATTCTAGGTTTCTTGAAGATCCGGTGGAGTTTTGAGCTGGTGTTTTTGAGTGTGAATGGGGAATTGTTGCAGATCTCCGGCGGCAGTTGCCAGAGAAGACGTGAAAACGAACTTCTCCGGCCACGATCACAATAGGAAGGACACTGGCGCAGGTAAGAAGGCTCCGATCACCGTCCTCACGGATGTTGCTAAAGGGAACATCGAGGAGAAGTATCTGGTGGACCGTGAGCTTGGCCGTGGAGAGTTCGGAGTCACGTATCTGTGCATAGATCGAGATAGCAGGGAGTTACTGGCTTGCAAGAGTATTTCGAAGAGGAAGCTTAGGTCAGCGGTGGATATTGAGGACGTGAAGCGAGAGGTGGCGATAATGAAGCATTTGCCGAGGAGTTCGAGCATTGTGAGCTTCAAGGAGGCGTGCGAGGATGATAATGCAGTACATTTGGTGATGGAACTTTGCGAGGGGGGAGAACTCTTCGATCGGATTGTGGCCAGAGGTCATTACACAGAGCGCGCGGCTGCTGCGGTTACCAGGACGATTATGGAGGTCGTGCAACTTTGTCACAAGCATGGGGTTATTCATCGGGACCTCAAGCCTGAGAATTTTCTGTTTGCAAACAAGAAGGAGAATTCACCTTTGAAGGCCATTGATTTTGGACTATCTATTTTCTTCAAACCAGGTGAGTGTTTGAACTAGAACGTGACAACGTGTTAATAATGTTTCCTCACGAGTGCTCAATTAGTGGTTGAAATATGCTAGTTTATGCATTCTTTAGCTTTGGATGTAAAATGTAGGTAGCTTAAAGGGCTGAAATCAATTCATGTGATGGTCATCTAAAACAATGAAAATTACTGAGGGAACATTTTGATTGAGGATTTGGAAGTGAGAATTGGTAAAGATTGAATTATCGCCTCCCAAAGCCCCACAAAATTTGCCAATGATCAAATCTATGTAGATGATGAACTTTGGAGGTCAGATTCCCGTCATCTATTAAAATTTGAAGACAATTGCCAGTAGCTTATAGCAATGCAGAAACAAATAGCAAAGTAAGCTAACGAATTCTAGATAGTCTTTGTTTGGCATTATTAGATCCTTCGTTTTGTGTCTATCATATATCTCCTTTTGAAGTTGTAAACCAACATGCACTGCTAATGCTAAAACTATAAGATGTCACTATCTATTTTACTTCTACACTTTTATATAGTTCCATGTTTTCCCTGTCTTGGAATTTTCTATTTGACGACTCTTATAACATCCTTATGATTTAAACTTCGCATAATTTACTATTCATTGACGTGTAATCCTCTATTGACAAAATGACAATGTTGCAGAAAAATCTTGAACAAAACGAGGCTCCTGTGAAACTTCCCTACTTCTCAGTCTGTTTGCTAATGAAGCTTATATAACATATGATCTTCTCCCTTTCTTACAAGCTGATTTTTTTATTTGAAATGCTATTGAAGTGCTGCAAAAAGCAAAATGTATACTTTCTGTTCGATATTTCTAATTCCCATAGAATCTGGGGCTTTTCTAGCCACTAGTCTTTTCTTTCCTTTTGATCTTTTTCATCTGAAGATAGGTCTGATTTGCTCCACTTATTAAAATTTCTACCAAATCTTCTTCCAAGGCAGATGGTCTAGGGCAGTGGGATGTGTACCTAACCATTTATATCATCTTATCTACTTCCATTCAATATGGGGTTCTTGATTCTCCACAAATGGTACAATCTCATTCGTATGTGAGTTAACCACCCTAAGTTTGTTCTTGATCTCTATTGAAGTGGTTCCTTTTTTGCTCTGCATGGTAGCTGACTACTGTGTCATGCTATGTGTCCTCACTCCAAGTCTTTTTTGCCCGAATAATTGGGACTTATACAGCAGGTTGTGCTAATGTCGTCTCATCCATTCCATGAAGAGTCTCCTAGTATCCATGACATGCATTTGAAAACATTAATAAGATGATTGCCAATACCTTAATTCATTGATTTAATTTTTTGGTCAAAATGGTCACTGTTATGTTGCCTAGATGTTAAAGACTTCCCAAGCTTCTGGATTTTCTCCTTTGTGTTGTTTGTTATGGTCTTTCGAACTCTTAAGTTTCCTACTGGATGCCATTTGATAATTATTTGTAACATTGTAGGCGAGAGGTTCTCTGAAATTGTTGGGAGTCCATATTATATGGCGCCTGAGGTGCTCAAGCGGAACTATGGGCCAGAAATAGATATTTGGAGTGCTGGAGTTATTCTTTACATTTTGCTATGTGGGGTTCCCCCATTTTGGGCAGGTAATCTCTCCATCTCTGTGGCTGTATTTTCACCCTGCATTAGAGCTCTTTTTGGATAACTTTTTGTTGTTGTTGTGAATTTGAATTCAGTAACAAGAAAACCCTCTTGATTTCTATTTGTGTTGCTATACTGCTTGTTCCTTTAGTCAGAAAATTTGTTTACCTTTTAATGCAGAGTCTGAGCAAGGGGTTGCACAGGCCATTATACGTGGTATAATTGATTTCAAACGAGACCCGTGGCCAAGCATTTCAGAAAGTGCTAAGAGTCTAGTCAGGCAAATGTTGGAGCCAGACCCAAAGATTCGATTAACTGCAAAGCAAGTGATAGGTAATTTTGCTTCCTCTTTTCTGTTCCACTTATTATTTGAGATTTTGGCAATTTCTGCTTGTTTTCTCTTTACGAAGTCTCTGCCCCTAATAAGTGGAAAAAAAAACTTCTTGTTTTAGTTGTTTGTTGGCTTTTGGTGGTGTATGCTTTTATTTTGGGGCTAATTTTGTTTTCAGGATGCTTGTGATCTAGAATATTAAGCATTTTGACGGAGACTGTAAATTTAGATGTGAAGAAACTTATTGGAAATTTATTGTGAAGAAAATTAATACTGTTTTGCAAATTGGAAGTGGAGAATTCTATAGTTTCGCCTTGCACATTCACTTTTGATAATCAGTTGCTTCTAGAGGGAACGGCTTTGGTAAAATTGATAAGGAAAGTTAGTATTCGCATATTTCAACTATATAGCAATGTTACCTAGTTGGATATTGATTCATGGCCAAAGTTAATATGTAGTTAACACGATAGACTTCTGACACTATAAGATATGTTGCTATGTGTGTGTAAGTGTTGTGGATGCTTGACATGGTTCTACTGTTCCATTCTACATTTGAATACTGGAAAGTCCATGGCGAAGAAAAAGGAAACTGTAACAGTGAAAAAGAAAAAAAAATGAGCGAAGTAGTGTTTATAACCGGTTGAACAATATTCCTTTTTCTTAATTATTACAAGAACTAAAACTGAGCATAAAGATTGTGTATTGTGGAAATTGTTGGTGTCAAACATTTAAAGGCTGCAATCTACTTGTTTACATGCACTGCATTGACTCTGGTTTTCATACCTTGAGCTGGACTTCTTTTTGTTGGGATGTATACATTGCCATTCAATGCCAATGCTTATGCTGATATTACTTGACTGCTGTATTTCATTTGTTTAAAAACTATTAAGATACGGTTTATGCCTAAAAATTGAAAAAAAATTATCTAAGCTTCGGTGCTTCACATATGAACACTAAAACAAAATTTTGTTCTATGATGACTGATGAGTTTGAAACAATTACTTATTGTACAATTCCTCCTGTAACAGAACATCCTTGGCTCCAAAATGCCAAAAAGGCACCAAATGTGCCACTTGGAGATGTTGTCAAGTCGAGGCTTAAGCAATTTTCTATGATGAACAGATTCAAAAGAAAAGCTCTCAGGGTTTGTCGACTAGGCCTTATAAACGTTTTTAAGTTTTCATTATTTGATGAATATATTTGATGCGGATTTTTTTTTTGATGAGCAGGTTATTGCCGAATTCCTGTCTTTTGAAGAGGTTGAAGATATCAAAGAAATGTTCAGGAAGATAGACACTGATAATGATGGCATTGTTTCGGTTGAAGAATTGAAAGCTGGACTTCGCAATTTTGGCTCGCATCTTGCAGAGTCGGAGGTTCAAACGCTTGTAGAAGCTGTGAGTGCAGTTGGATTTTACTTTTCACTATCTGTGCATGCATATATGTGCATTTGGGTATCTGTGCTTGGGTGTATGTGAATACATATTATTTATTCACTTTGAAATTGGCCCTGGAGCTCTGTTTTATGGTGACATGCACACTTAACAACTTATTGTAGACTCACTTGGAAAAATTGGCCACATGGACCTGGAGATAATTTTTTAAGACAAGAGCAACAACAAATAATTTATTCTCTGCAATTGGTTCTATGATGATTTAGGGTCTAATCATCTACTCTGTCTGGTCCTTTGATTTTATGTTGTGCGTTACTGGAAATAGTTAGTGGTTCAATGATTCTTCAAGTGGTCTTGCAATTATTTATGTCTCCAAGTCAATTTTCTTAGCCTGTAATGCGGTTTTATGTTCATTTGAACTAATGTTTAAGTAGGAGACATTGTGAAAGCCATATCCTCTATGATGTATTTTTTTCAAATTCAAAATCCTACATATTGTTGGTATTACACATGAAGAAAACCAAAAACTGGATCTTTCGGAATGTAATCAAGTAATTAGGAACTGATTTTTTTTATTTAATTTAGAGCTACGGCTTTTTTCTCTTTTTGAATACAAACTCTATATTTTCCAGGACTTCTACAAGCCTATTAATATAGACTTGAATGGAAAGGTCTAGAAACACCTAAGAGACACTTGTTGGAGAACTCACTATGATCCTCTTCGGAATTGCTACAACTCTTCGGAAATTGCAAATTATAATGTAGCACATAGGTGCTGCAGTGCCAGTTTGATAAAAAAGGGACAGACTATTGATTACTGGAAAAACATTATTTGCTCCCTCTTAGGAAATGAGGCTGTGAATTGTGATATCATTCTGCAATAAGATTTTTGGTAAACATAGAGGAACATGGCTTATCAATTAGTACTATGCATTTTCTGGACCTTTTTTATTTTTCAGATGTATTATTATGTTCTTTTATGCAAGGGTGATGAATATCTTTTCTTTTCCTTATGTCTTTTGAATCTGAGCAAGGTTTCTGTTACAGGTAGATACTAATGGCAAAGGAACACTGGACTGTGGAGAATTTATTGCCGTTTCCCTCTATCTACAAAGGATGGCCAATGATGAACATCTTCACAAGGCTTTCTCCTATTTTGACAAGGATGGTAATGGGTACATTGAACCAGATGAGTTGCGTGATGCCTTGATGGAAGATGGAGCTGATGATTGTACAGATGTAGCAAATGACATCTTCCATGAAGTGGACACAGACAAGGTGAAAAGCTATATTTGCATGGATTGATTTTTAATTAAAGTAATTTCCAATCTAACTTTGCCATGAATGCAGGATGGACGTATCAGCTATGATGAATTTTCTGCCATGATGAAAACTGGAACAGACTGGAGGAAGGCGTCTCGTCATTATTCAAGAGGGAGATTTAATAGTCTGAGTGTCAAGCTGATGAAAGACGGGTCACTAAACTTGGGGGAGTGAGTAAATAGGTCCTATCTCATTCATACGTACTGGCTAAAGAAGTGATAGAACATTCCCCATACCTGTTTGTTTCGCTTTCTTTCATGATTAATTCTCTGTGGAGGCCTTGAATATGGGGTGCTCATTGCTCGGTGGTTTGCATCCATATGTAGACCTATATGAAGCGACTTTTGCAAATCGACACACATTGTCTGGTGCCATGAAAGCCTGTAAGATTCTGTCCTCTGCCACTTCGACCTAGGGTGAGTGTTTCTGGTTGAGAACGTGTTATTTGTGACTCTTTAGGGATGTAATCACTGATATATATTATTGTCAAAGAAATACAAGAATCACGTATTGTGTGTTTTCTCTGTTTGAATAACATTCACATTGCTCACATGGCCACACTCTTGGTTTGGAAAATTAGTAACGACTCTCAGAGATTAGGTGTGTTTTCTCTTTGTTTGGAATCATGTAGTTTCCATGTTGATATGCAGTTGTATCTTTCAGTTTAAAATCTCCTTTCAGACTTAATTTGACTGGTAAAGTTAATTAAGCTTTTTCGAGGAGGGTGTCTGCCTCTTACCCGTGTTCCTTCTGAATATCGGGAAAATTTTGGTCGGGCTCTTTATGTATCAGAGTTATGGGGCGTTGAAGATCGTAAATCTTTCAAGAAAATGAGTGATGCCATGGCAACAGATGGAAAGGGGCCAAAAGAAATTTGTCTACCTCCGAGGAGTGGAGAATTTTCATTTGCAGCTGAAAACGGGCAGAGGAAGGATATGGATACGGGCCCGGGCCCCGCTCTGCCCGTCCTCTATAACGGGCCGTAACCTAAGCCCAGCTCGTTATGAGGTATTGGTCCAGGTCTAATAGGGCACGTTGACCTCGGTAAACGGTCCCTTGAGGGCCTGAGGCCCGTTTTACAGCTCTGCTCAGATCAGAGTATGCTGCTCTCCGGTAAGTCAGGTCTAGCAGGCTCTTGGTGTTGAGACTTGAGACTTGAGACTTGAGATAGGATTAATTCCAAGGAGGTATACTTGTCCAGCTTGGCCAACGCCGGCAGTTCTCCGTTGGCATTCGTGGTGCGATCATTTTCCTTGGCGGCGTCAACATTCTTCTTTAGTGCAGTGGTCGATCATCAACGAGAGGAACTTGCTGGCGACTCTATGAATCTTGAACATCCTGTGATCACGATTATCTCCGACCAAAAGGCCACCACCAGGTCAACCACGAAGATTATACTATCACCACTCAGCTTGATTTTCCTGGTTGCGCCACCGTCATAGGTTGGTGGACATGCTTCTCCCATTTGACCTCTGACGTGTACCACTGTGACGCAGTACTTGTGGCTATAACCTCTAATTCGGATTCCTCTGTGACACAAATCCAGGATGATACCGTTACTGCGGCGACATAATTTAGGATGTAGTGTTGATAAATATAATTGTTCCCCAGCACCAGCACCAGAGCATACACTTTAATTACGATATTCAACGTGTATTTTCATCCGATAATTTATCCACTTTGGTCATTAAATGGTTCGACAATTTTTAAAGTGACGGAACAACCACCCAACACTGGACTGTACATAGAATACCAAGATTGTAATTGTCAATTCTGCTTCGGCAACTGCACGAGCCGATGGTCTTGTTAGGCGCAGCTTATGTTCATGTCAATTTATTTTGGTGGTGGTTGTTGTTTATCCATCATTATCTTCAAGAATGATGTGCTTGAAATAATTAAAATCAATGTGCTCGCACCATTATCCTCAATTGGAAAGAAACGTGTGCAAATTGCAGAGTTTGATTGGCAACTTGCTGTCGTACTCAGCAGTTGAGCCCACAAGATTTGGCAGCACTGCAACATGAGATGCGTTTTTTTTCTTTGGCTTTTTCGAATTAGATCACTGGATTAACAAAAATGACTTAAGAAGGGTTGAATTCATTTTGGACGACATATATACTTGCTATATATAGACATTAATTAAAAGTGCGTTTGAATTGAGAGATTTGAGGGAAGAAAAGAAGAGAAATTATCTTCATTTCGATTCTCTTGTTTGGATAGGTTGAAAAAAATAAGGAGAGGGATTGAGGTGAAAGCCCAAATGCATGGCATATGATACATAGTATCAATACATGATATATGATACATATACTACCTAAAGAAGCTAGGGAAAGCCCAAATGCATATTTTTATTGGATTCAACCATGAAAGCCCGATAATATTTGTTAGGCAACACATAATATTTAATTAGTCATGTAGATTAGCCAGTTTTTATAATCTAGATTAATTTAAGCATAATTACATCCATATACATTATATATAGATTGTATACTATATGAGCAATACTTTAATCAACTAAATCACATCAGTCTATTTAGTGATTAAATCCAATATTTTACTCTCATTCTCTTCACTTTTCTCAATCCAAAGTCGAAACACACCGAAATTTGAAATAGAAATTCATGCATACACGTTTTCCAACCAAATGATTTGTTATTTAGTGCGTGCGTAGCACACTAGCACTCGAAAAAATGCCTCCTATGTAATGAGTAAGCATCGATGATGATTGGCTAATTTCCACCATACTCGTCGATGAGATATATGATTTTCAACTTTTTTTTCTTCTTTATGAATTTAGGTAACCTCTCTCTCTCAAATACTTCTGCAAGCCTTGTGCTACTTAGAATATGATAAGATATTACGTCTGTCTGTGGTTGTTATCTTCTTCTTCTTTTTTTCTTTTTTTTAGAATCATGACAGTTTAGGAGTTGTCATGAATCGACATCTAGTCGTCTGTGTCGATCCAATGTGTTCCAGTAGTTACTCGTAAAAAGACATTTTCGCTAGTCAATACTCTAAAAAAACTAAAGATAAGAATACTAATCCAACATCGATTTATAGTTCTTCAAATAAATAAAGAAAATCCAAGCCTCTCTTATTTCACAATTTTTTTTAGGTTTGGAAGAATAAAATTATATGAGTTCAATGTACAATAATACTCCCTCTGTCCCGCAGGTTCGTAAAGATAATCTAAAAGACTCCTATTTAATATGATTCGTTATTTTACAAACCTTTCAATCTTTTTATGGCTATTTGGAAAACAAAAAATGTATTCATTAATTAAGGGTATATTAGAAAGTCTATAAGTAAATTTATTTATTTTTACTGGATTAATTAGATTTTATTAATTTATGTAAAAGAAAAGATAAGACAATTTTTATGAGATGAATAAAGTATAAATGTAATTGAGCTGAGATTTTTAATGTGCACCAACTACGTAGAAGTTGCTTGTAAAACTTGTGCACATGCACCCACCATCCACTTTTGATCGGAAAGATTATTAAATCTTGGTGTAGTTCATGTCGTCAAACACACGAGGCCAATGCATTTTCTGAAACCCAAAAGACTCCCAACCATTTACTATATTAAGTATTAACTCTTTTTTTGTGCACGTGCTTCTAAACAAAATATAGTTTTTTTTGATGAACAAACAAAATATAGTTTAGTAGTCGGACTTTTTTTGATAAGAATTTAGTAGTCGGACTATTGCACGTGGTTTTAGTAGATGCTTCGGGCTCCTAGGCTATGTTTGACATGAGAATTGAAAAGAATTGAGTAGATGTTGGATTAGGAGGGGTTTATAGAAGCGAATCATTGTTTGATATTTATAAGAGTTGGGAGGGGTTAATTGGTGTTGGGAGGGTTTATGTGAGTGAACATCATTCAATCCCTTATTTTGAGAGGTAGGAAAAATGGGTGTTAAGAGAGGTTCGTAAACCCCTCTAAACACCTTGAAATGTTAGCGTCAAACAAAGGTTCGGAGTAGTTCGCTTGTTCACGAACCCCTCACAACCTCTCTCAACACCTCTCCAAACAAGGCTTTTCAATTTGGGCAAGATTAAAGTACAAAACTTGACCCTTTTGAATAAAACTACCAAAATGATCCTCGAACTAGCCGCTTTGAAGAATTAAGATTTAAGAGCAACTTTAGCGACAAAGACCCTTTAAAATTTTCATTTTTCTAATTAGAAATCACATCTATTATGCAAAAGGTCAAGTTACAAATCAATTTAAATCATCAAAACACGTTTTCTAATACAGTTATATTAGTAAAATATAAATACATATACATTTTTATTCTTTCTTCATTAGCAAAAATTTTGAATGCCAGGCGTCTCTCATCCATTTTTCAACAAAACAAAACTAAAACTAATATTGAGATCCACATATTTTACAAAAAGTAAGTCAAATTTTCATTTACATCACCAAAAATATATCTATCAATACAGTCACATTAATATAAATACATATTTTCATATATTATTCAGCATCATATATTATTCAGTATCATTTTTAAGAGCTCGTTCTATTAGTGGAATCAACCATTATTTGAATGACGTAAATGCCCCCACCTCAGCCTGTCTACACTGGGCAATTCATTGTTCTTCAAATAGCAGTAATAGATCAATTTCAATTTCTGCAATGAAATTCTAATCAATTCCAGAGAGTTTTTATTTTCTTACACTTTATCGTCGTATGTATTTTAGACGATTCGATTTTGATTATTGGATTAAGATTTAATGATTCTGATCGAGTAATAATTGACTGTGATTGGTACCACATATAAACCAGGCCAGCCAGAAACCGTATGGTGTAAAACTATTCATCAATCAAAATTAAATACATCATATGATCGATATATCTAGGATCTTTAATCAACATGATTTTCACACATATAAACATCATAAATATTAACGTATAAGAAAGCGTACCTTGAGTCATCGCTTTCAACTAACGAATCTGAATCACAAACCTTGATTTTGAAGAAACACTCCTTGAACGATCTACGAAAATCGGTTTCTCTCCCTTCTCTATATTTAGTTAGTGTTGTAATTTTTTCCGTCAGGTCAGATGGAAGTTAGTGGCATGTATATAGATAGAGAGAGGACCTAGGTTTTTCACTTAATCCTTAAATCTCAACCGTCCATCACAGTTAAGAGAGTTTCATTAGGAAAACAACCCAAATAACATTAGAATTATAATTACTAGAAGTTAGTCTTGTCAAATAATAATTGTTATGTGGAGCATAATAATAAGAAACAAATAATAATAAATAATATTATTATTTCTTACATATGGGACCAATCTTCCTTTTATTTGATAGGCCGGTTTAGGACCAATCTATGAACAATTTTTTTTTTCTTTCTGAAAACCATACAGTTATTTGTATTTTGATGATACGATTGTATTGAGAAACGTGATTACTTATGTGATTGTTAATGGACTAAAATAGTACTACCTCTGTCCGGTAAAAATAATAATACTACCACATATATATATGTCCCAAATTAATTAAATTCTCAAAAGACCTGTATTTAATGTGTTTCGTTATCTTACAAACATTTTCATCTTTTATGACTATTTAGGCTACAAAAAATAATATATTTATTAATTAAGGTTATATTAAGAAGTATACATGTAAAATATAATTTTCTCGTTGAATTAATTATATTAGCTTAATTTGTGTGAAAAAATAACTTGAAAATTAAAATAAGAAAAGCTTAAATCTAGCACGAATTTCATACACAATAGAGGCGAAGTGTCTGTTTTCAATAATTGAATATATGACTCGTAAATTGCATTCTTGTAACTCTATCACTAGATTACATGTTCGTTTAAGAGGACTCCAAAACATGATTTATTAACCTTGATATTTCAATATAGAGTTTTCCAAAATTCCGTTAATAAAACGTCATCATTGTTTTTTCTTCTCATACGTGCAAAAGTCAAAGGAAATGCATTTGTTTGACCATTTAAAAATATGAGACTTCTCCAACATCACAAAAAGTGTTAATTTTTTTTTATTTTAATAATCCCTTGGGTCTAAGAATAGAAAAATGAAAGATAAGGTCACGTAAACGGTAAAACGCGAATAATTAGTGGGATTTGATGTATATCTTGATGTACACAAACAAGAGGACGACAGTATGGTCCAACTTTACGTGACACAATCTTCCTTCCACGTGATCATTTGTGTGCATCTACATCTTCAAACTTGTACTTGTTGGACTTGTCAACACAAGTCCTTAACAAAAGAATTGGATCGGTAAAGCAATAGTTTGATATGAATATGATAACCAAAAGTTATAGTTAATAGTTTTTAGGTGTATTTCTTAATTATATATGGTAATATCAAAATAATCCTACCACTAGAAACTCGACACAAGGTGTTCCAAAAACACCGAAGATTCAAGACAAGGTTGTCCCCCACCGACCTAGACCGATCGCCTCGATATCGAGCTTTCTCGAGTCTCCACAGTGGAGTATTGTATTGACGTGAGCTCGTAGTAGTTCTTCTGAACACACCTCGAAGTCCTCCTAATTCATGTTTGTTCAATGTAGTGACAATTCGGCTACTTACCGAAATGACATGTCTTACCTGAATTGTCATCGAGCTCAGATCCTTTTTTTAACATTAGCAATATAAATTTTACTGTTCGATATGAGATCATATGTGGGTTCATTTTCAATAGTATTGTAATCCAACGATGAAAATCCCGAAAGCAAGGAAAGTTCAAACTCTCGTAATTTAAGAGAGAAAAAATAAATAAATGTGGGGACTTATCATCAATCGACTTTTGAAAGTGACCCATAATTTAAGATTCAAACCTACAAGTTTTGAATTTGTTTATAGTGATGCTATTTTTAGTATCAAATGATAATGACAACTTGGGATTGCAGATTCAAATAGCTTTGCCTACGGCCGTTGTGCTCTAAACTATGACACGAGAGGTAAATCGAACCCGTATCTCACAAGATACGGCACGTGCACAGTTTTCCTGACCCTTTATTTTTGCCACGCGACGAAGATTGTAGAAGTTTGAGTGGGTTGATGCTGGAGCTATGTCGGCCACTCTCTATTGGAGATGAGAATTGACACTCAACTCCACTGAAACTCAAAAGAAACAAGTAGGCAGGCTACACCCAACCCATCTTGATTATTCAAAAAAGCTGGTAGTGCTTGATGCCATTATATTTCCACCGTGATTTCATACTCCGTACGGCATTGGGTTCCCAATCTGTTGGGACCATGTACAACACGACAAAAGAGGCCAAAGGTTTCTGACTAGTCTGGATTTTATTTTTAACTCGTGATATATATGAATTTGTGCGTTTTATCTGTCTTTTGATTATTAATTACTGAGTGGTTGTTAAATTATCAAGGATTAAAGGGTAATTAAGCAAAATTAGCAAATATTAAAATAATCGACAGCCTCCAATTTGTTTTTTGTTGATCGATGTAACCAATATCGTATATACTTTCTTATTATGTCGGCACGGCCGCCACATCCTCTCGATCTTGTGTTGTTGTGGCCAATCATTCTTTTGTTGCAAGAGCAGTCCAGTAGTAGTACTACTTGAAATAAAGTTTTGTCCTTTTTAAGGATAATTGTGTGATGATCGGATCGACTAAAGCTACTTAGTTGATCGCTTTGAAGCAACAAAATGTATGTTTAATTTTTTCTTCTATAGCAAGGGCGGCTGAAAAAGGGATTTGTCATCCAAACGTACATCCATTATATATATAGATATATAGATATAAGAATTCTCTCAGATCCTAAAATGAGGTATGTGGAGGAATAAAATCATCATAATAAATATTATAAAGAGGATATTTATTTGCACAACAGTGTCCCCATTAGAACGACCTGTTCAATATAACAACGAAGGAAATCCCTATATATATATAATTAATGAAGGTGCGAGATCGGCCGGACTGGCTTATCCTCCTAATTGTGCATGCAAATCGACGCCTCTAATAGAGGAACGGATTCCCGTGATCTTAAAGGTTGAATTATAAATACTAGTAAGAAAAGGAGGTAAAGGATATCACTTGAAATTAATAGTTTACTTGAGCATCAGAGTGTCCATGATCACCTCTATATGCTGATCGTCAGATCTGTTGACCACTCTCAGTTTTTTGGTGCATGAAGATCCAGATCTATTTTAAATATGATAGCGAAAACATGCGGACAAATAATGGGAATTAAAGCCCAACCATGAAAGAAGTTTTCTTTTCTTCTCAAGGTTCCTGATCAATTAAAGCAACCCCAGTCAAGTCGGCAGTGGACGTTGCAATCATGCTGCCGAAGCGTTAAGAACAACGATGGCAGTTAAGGGTAAAGACTTCCATCTATATGCTTGTGATGGCTATGCTAATAGCATGTGGAATGATACACTTAAAATGGATAGTGAATAATATATGAGGATATATGTTTTATGATGTGTTTGTATTAAAATATGTGTTTTGATGATATAGATGATTATGTGACTTGATTTCTTGTAGTTTATTAGTTTTGTTGTATCATGGATGAAGGACACTTGACGTGTAGATGTTTTTGTTAATGGATAAAGAGAAAAATGGAATCACTCGGTCTCATAAAGATAGTATTACTTTTTTTTTCTCACATAGATTAAGAAAATTTAATTAATACAATGAGAAAATTAAATTTTACTTGTATACTTCCTAATATACCCTCAATTAATGAATATATTTTTTAGCCCAAATAGTCATAGAAAATAGAGAAGTTTGTAATATAACGAAACACATTAAATAAGAATCTTTTAGGAATTTAATTAATTAACTACATCCTAAAAAGTGAAACTAAACTATAATTTGTGACATATAAATATAGAAAGTATGATTATCTTTATATGACAGAGGGAGTTATAATTTTGTGTTTTGATGATGTGAAAAATATCTAGCTTGACTTTTTGTATAATAAATATAGGACCCAATTGAAGGAATGAAAAATTCGAAGGGTCTTCAGTAGCATCAAGTTGGTTAACTTTAGAATATAACAAAGAGTACTGATTTTTTTTTATATATATAGAGTAATGATAATGATAATGTTGTTTCAAAAAAAAGAGTAATGATAATGTGCGTATTTAAGGCAAAAAATAAGATAATGATTCATGTCGGTAATGTGTTTCATTTTTTTTTGAAACTTGAAATATATATTCAAATGCACAGTTTTCAAATTTTATAATCATAGTAGCGTTTGGTTGACAATTTCACATTTAACATATAATTTAAAATATATGTATATATTTCATCAGTATTTTGCGCCCGCAGCCATTATCATTTTTCTATAATAAAAAAAAGAGTTGTTTTCTGAAATTTTCGATCTTAATTAAATCATTAAGGCTAATTCATTCTGGTATTAAAAGCTAGACTACTTTAAAGACGAAAATTTTTGCTATCAAATCATGATTGACAAAAATCAAAATCATTACGTGGAAAATCGGTTTCGGATTTTGCGGGTAATAAAGTGCACATTTTTCCTGAATGGTGAATCCAAAAACGCTGAGCTATAAATAAATTATGGATTCACAAAAAATCTTTCTTGTTGGAGTATAAAATCTTTTCATCTAACAACCCAATCAAATGCCATATTAAAAGAAAAAAAAAAAAAAAAACAACCCAATAAAATTATTTTGTAATACTACTGTGCTGATTCTGTTTGTTTTTTTCTTTTCTTCATAAAGTAGGGTGGAAAAGCTATAGTCTTCGTTGAATGGGCGCACTAATGCTTAAGTGACACGTGCTGCCATCTAGAAATACAATGAAACCCGAAAAGTATAGCCCTTAAAATCCACGTGTGTAAAAGAACCTCACAATTTGCACCAGCTGGGCCGAGCACTTGCAGATCTCGTTGTCTGCGGTCTGCACACACAGATTTCTCTGAACCCAAAAACATAATTATTACTCCCTCCGTCCCATTTTAATTGTCACTTATTTCTTTTTGGGATGTCCCAAAATACATGTCCATTTCAATTAATGAAAGCTATTTTTTTTCCATTTTTTCCTTATTTATCCTTAACTTGAAAAACTCAATAACCTGCGCATTAATTATAGTGTCAAAGTATTTGTCATTATAAATAGGGGTATAAATATCAAATTGAAAGAGAATTAAATATTTTTTTAAACTGTGTGAAAAAGTGAAAGTGACAATTAAAATGGGACGGAGAGAGTATATATATTGTGTAGTCTATAAAAGGTGTCCAAATTAACTCAATTCGTTCACGGCGCCGAAATCAATTCCTCTCAATCCTTTATTATATATACACATCCAATCTCACACACACAGAACCATAACCCACAAACACACACTCAGTCAAGTCTCTCTAGAAGCCCACAGCATTCACGTTCCTGAGTCCTGACCATGAGTTGCATACAGAGTAGTTGGCCTGAACCAGTGGTTCGAGTCCAGTCCTTGGCAGAGGGTGGCATAACTGCAGTCCCTGAACGGTACATCAAGCCAGCCACTGACAGACCAATACTGATAAACCACAATGACGACGACGAAGACAACAACATTCCTGTCATTGATCTCCGAAACGTGTACTCCAACGATAGGGAAATGAGGGAGGAGACACTGAAGCGCGTGTCTGACGCGTGCCGCGACTGGGGTTTCTTTCAGGTGGTCAATCATGGAGTGAGTCATGAGTTGATGAGTCGGACGCGCGAGGTTTGGCGTGAGTTTTTCTATTTGCCGCTGGAGAAGAAGCAAGAGTACGCTAACACGCCTACCACGTATGAAGGGTACGGCAGTCGATTGGGCGTAGACAAGGGCGCGATTCTTGACTGGAGCGATTATTTCTTTCTTAATTACTTGCCAATTCATCTGAGAAACCGGAACAAGTGGCCTACACTGCCGACTTCTTGTGGGTATGAATTATCAGACTACTTTGACAAAGTACGATCAATGATTTATGCGCATTCCACGTGACGAAATATAATTGTAAAAATCAATGCTTGCTGTCTTGACTTTAAAGCATATTAAGATGCACGTTTTGTTAACCAACGAATTAGGTCGTTTTCTGGTAGTTTGACTACAGAAATAACACTATTCGACAATACATCCTGGCATTTAATTTAAGCATGGAAAACAATTGATGTCACTAGTGGTCAAATACGTGCGTACAAAAAGACTTTTGACGTTTCTATATACCAAATTAAAATTGTACGTAGATCGTATATTTTATACTGAATTCGGTGGGTGTATTCAACATTACTGTTAGAATTGATGAGAGAGTAACTGAAATTTTTGTATACGCAGGGATTTGGTAGCGGAATACGGCAATGAAGTGGTTAAACTCTGTGGGAGATTAATGAAGATACTATCCTTAAACCTTGGACTGGGAGAGGATCAACTTCAAAATGTTTTTGGTGGTGAAAACATTGGTTCATGCATGAGGTTTAATTTCTACCCAAAGTGTCCACAACCAGATCTCACACTTGGTCTCTCTTCTCACTCTGACCCTGGTGGCTTGACTATTCTTTTGCCTGACGAAAACGTCGCCGGTCTCCAGGTCCGTAGACCCGGTGATTCTTGGGTCACTGTTAAGCCTGTTCCTAATGCCTTCATTGTCAACATTGGAGACCAAATTCAGGTTTAACTCCCATCATAATATCACCAGCTTTTGATCACAATTTCCTTTTTCCGGTTGGTTTATTATCTTAATGACTTTGAATCAATAGGTCACTCCCTTATTTAGTATCAAGCTAGGTCTTGGACATTATAGCTTGGTATTTTCTACATGGTACTTGAAATATTAGAATACTTCCAACTAAAAAATGTGATATATCTATCATGATGTAGCTTAACTAAGTGAAATATGCCACCTGTCCCGGACCCACCATAAAACTTTTAATTAAGTTTTTACTGTGTCTGTCAAACTTCTACTTAATTCTTACAACCTTGGAATCAGCCATATATGCTTACCAATTTGTACGTCCTTGTGTTTAGGTACTAAGCAACGCAATTTACAAGAGTGTGGAACACCGAGTTATTGTAAATTCAGCGAAAGAGCGTGTCTCTCTGGCGTTCTTCTACAACCCCAAGGGTGATATACTCATCGAACCGATCAAGAATCTTGTAACAGAAGACCGGCCTACGCTATATTCACCGATGACTTATGATCAATACAGACTTTACATTAGGCTAAAAGGTCCTTGTGGCAAGAAACAAGTTGAATCACTCCAGTCCTCTAGATAGTTTTCATGGTATAGCTAGCTAGCTAGGCTATACAAATAAGCCCATTTTGGATTCTCCATGGTGTAATGATGCTTCTTCATGTTTAGCTTTAGCAGGCAAAAAGTTGAAGAATTTTCTTCTTCAGCCTTTGTCCATCAAAGAAATTGCCTATGTCAATTCTGGAAATTAATTATAAGGCAAAGTGATTCTTGTGGGGGAACCCCAAGCATACTTTTTTTTCTCCACCATGTGAAGATGTAATTGTTTGCTTGGGTTGCTTCGAGATTGAAATTGAATGACATATTCACGTGCTGATACTTTCACCAATTCGAGTACTAGATATGTCTTGATTGTATTGATGGTCCATCTCAACTTTCACTCACGTATAGACCCATACCCCTATTGGACTTCTTTTTCAATATAGTAGGTAAAAAAACACCATTGATATAGTGGTCCTTTTGACCATAATAATTAAGCTATATATTTTGTAGTTTGAAGTTGAATTCAATAGAAAACGTTTTTGCAATAATTCTAATAAAAATTAAATATCATGGAGTCCTACTCCTACCCGTGATTCATTTATGTCACGTGGGTGTTAATTATATCCACGTTGCACCTGCTTTGAACATAAACAAATTAAGTAATTAAGATACGTGGTAGCATTCTCTACCTGCCATAATTCACATCGATGGTGGATGTATCTGGATATATATATGTATATCTATATATATGTAGGCAATATGTACAGGGTTCGCCGCCTACATGCATTTTTGGTGGAGGACCAATTTTGTTATTGATCATGATCATATATATATATATATATATTACATGATTAAGATCAGGTCTATTTAGGTTGTAGACTGATGTAATAATACAATAATATTACCTTAAGACTTCATGAACAGGAAGACTTGCATTTTGAAAGCTTAAAGCAGCATTAAATCGATGACTTGAAACTTAAAATGAGAAAACCTACTGTCAAAGGGAAACACGTTTATTTGAAGCATTGACCAAAACGAAGAGGGTGTGGTGCGCCAGAGAAGACCGGCAAACCCGTGAGAATTGAATTGAATTAAATATTTCGTGAAAAGCCGTTAGTTGTGACAGGCTGGCAGCGACAGCGGTGTCTGAGTCTGACCGGCCCATTTTTATGGCCCAAAATGAATTTTGGGCTTTCTTTTCATAATGCAAAGAGCCACAAAAAATCTAACGCGGCCCATGAAATGGCCATGAAGACAATCAAACATCTGGCATTCTTTCGTTCTGATTCTTCAAAATCACACTCGCATTCTTTGAATCTAGAAAAAGCTAGGCACTAATGCAATATTATTATTCCAAGGAAAGCTGGTGGCATCATGAGCACCATATGAAACTTCTGACGTCCTAAACAATGGAGAACTGGAAATATTGTATTGGGTCATCCTCATCCTCTTGAGAGCTTGAATTTGTTGGGATTTTATTTGAGTTATGTCGCCGTCTGAATTGGATTCAACCTCTTTAGAATTAGACTCGGAACCCTCTAGTGGAGGCAGTGATACTGATGATGAAGAGGAATGCTTGTAATTGAATTTTGCAATAATAGCTGCCCTGTTTCGATGATCGTCTGCGATTCTGTCGAAAAATCTTGACTGGGCTTTCATTTTAAGCTTCAATCTTCTTTGAACCTTCAATATATTATACGTAAGTTTTAAATTTAAACAGAAGAATCTAAGTTTTTGATATGTTGGCTAGCAGTAGCTACCTCAGTTTGATCATTCAGTTGGCACAGTTCTTCCATGTGCATTCTTAAAGCTTTGTTCAGTTGAGCCAAGCTGCCAGAATTTTGTGAAAAATCATGCACTTAATAACGAGTTAGTAAAGAGAAGGTCAATAAGCAATTGTAGGAGGAGATCTAGTATGACTTACGATGTTGTGCCAAAATTTGGAAATAATTCAGATGTATTTTTCCTCTCAGACTTGCCTCCTGACCAGAAACAAAAACAAATTTTTAAAATTTTTGATCTTGGTCTGATTAAGAAACGATTAGTAATGTGCTCTAAACTTACTGTTGGTCGACTCTGGAATAAATTTTGAGATCCTATATTTCTGGAAAACAAGTACATAAACTATATTATAAGATTATTGACTAATAAAAATAATTGTGGAAGAAAAAAAAACAGAGACAGAGAGGCAGAGGAGGTGCCTGCAGGTGGCTTTTAACATGGTAGATGGTGAGTTCAGAAACACCCATAACCTTCAATATTCCCTTCGGTGTTGCCCCTATCAAGAAAATACAAATTAATCTTAACAAACTGAAAAATACACTAACATTACAAATATAAATTGACAGAATACTTCAGGCGTACTATCGGGGCCGCCGAGTTTGTTAACTGCCACTTCGAACAGATCATGTAGCTCTTGTGTCCACCTTAAGCGTTCTTTGCCAGAACCATCAGACCGACTTGAAACCATATCCGAGTTAACCAGATGGAATGGCAATAGCCTCCACGCGCGGAAGATTAAAAGGGATGAGCAACAAGATAAGGACAAAGGTTTGAGCGACGAGCACTAAGAGACTATTGATGCCCCAAAATGTCTGTAGTTGTCGTTGTAAACAAAGATTTAAAGCAGAGTCCCAGCAAGGTCAGACTCTAAAAGAGTTTGTGTGTTGTTTACTAAGATGTAGAATTTCAAGTTTGGTGCCTGATATGGACAAAGACAATAGCAATACCAGGTGAAGACTTCTGAATTGAGCCATGAAGGGTTAGGGCAACAACTTTAAAACAGAGGATAGTAACAGTTGAGGCAATGTGAGAAAGACTGCCTCTGATCCCAACTTATTGATACAGAACATACCATGTTCAAGGAGATTCTTTGATTGATTCATTAACGAAATGGCTCACTAGCGAGGATTGCAAATAACACTAGCCAGCTGAAGAATAAGAGAAGCAGGTAAAGAAATCAATACATATTCAGAACAATCAAAAGGGAGTCCAGATCATTAAGAAAACCGATGGAAAGAACATCATCCTTGAGTTAAATTACTATGGAAGTTATAAGATAACTGTAATTATACAGATATGTTTCATCTTTTTTTTTTAATTAAAAAAGAAAGAAAGATGTACAGCAAGAACATTAAGAAATAACTTGACACAGGCAACGAATTTGCAGGGAATCAGGCGAATTTCAACCTCTCAGATGCAATCCCTTATAAGTCAACGACCCGACATATGAGTTACATAGAACTGTGATGTTCCAATTTCACGTTTGCAGCAACCAAAGAAATGCTCTCTGTTCTCTTCAGTCACATCTGATAGCGAGCACTACCTGCCCTTCTTCATGCAAGACGGGCATTTGTATTGTTTAATACTCTCAGCCTTAGCAGGTGTTATCTTTACACACTTTCCATGGTACCATCTTTCACAGATGTCACAGCCAATCCAAAACTCATCTGCATTGTAGTTTCCACCACAGCTCCCACAGAAGGTTTCATTTTGCTCATCTTCATCATCCTCGTAATTCTCATCTGTGAGCCTAGGGTTGGTTTTCACTTGGCCATCACTCGACCTCTGCATAGAATAAAAATATAGTCGATGGCTCAGGAAATTGGTATGCCTTAGATAGTAATAATATACAGCAAATCAAAAGATAGATTGTGGAAAAGGGCAAAAGACTGAAGAAAAAGATATCTTCCTCCACCGATAAAATCCAATGTTCCAAAACTCCGGTTAGTATTCTAAGCCCCAATAATGACCAAAATTGTCATGTGACTCACATTACTATTATCACTTGACAGACTTTTCTTTCTCCTGACTTTAGGAGACGATGAAAACTTCTAGAGGTTTCTCTCTCATTTTTTATTTTCATTAACTTTCTCTTTAGGAAAAAGGAGATTCAGTTGAAACCCTAAAAGGTATTTTGCATTTAGAATTAGTTCAATTTAAACTTGGTCGGTGTCATTTTACAAATAAGATCTTAAAACTGACCAATATAATCCAGACCATTATACATTCTTGACTGAAATCATCATTTTCTATGAATATGCGAAACAGAATCCAGACTACTAATTATCTCACTGTCTTAAACCAATCCAAAGCTTCTACGTTTCCCAAATATTACTCAGAGGAAAGAGTTTGTTTGATCAAACCTTCAAGCTACCCTTAGATTTGCTTCCACTGCCCATGCTTGGTTTATCCTTTATAGGCTTCCTTTCCGTTACAACTTCAAATACAGTAGGCTGATCATTGATCATGCTAAATAGCCGTTTCCTGTAAAGCCAAGTTACAACAAGAATTTAAAAAGCATGAATTTAAAAATCATAACATAACTGAAAAAAACTCTGTATTAAAAACATTTTAATGAAATTTGGAAAGCCAAAATAAATGACATGGATATGAACAAGCAGTGGAAAAATTCCTCTTGAAACTAAATTAGTTTGGCTAATAAACTATTTTGTGAGAAGATGAAGTACTAAAAGAAGGAAACTTCTTTTTTGCTATAGTGAACTAACATATAACACAACCTAAATTCCAAGAAAAGCTTGTTCTTTTTATGGGAGACACTTAAAACTAAAATTGTATTTTCTATGGCATTCAGAAGTTATGTGTCAATTTGGTTCATCAAATAATCTGGAACGCCACAAGTCAGCCATCAATTCAAAATTTCTAAAGCACAAAATTTGGTGGCAAGTAAAAGCCTCATTTCCTTTTCCGGGACTCAGCCAAAAGAAGATCAATGAAACACACAAGGCAGTTCAATTTTCAAATTCTCAGCTATGTCGCCAAAAAATGGATGGAGGACAATTGCCTTTCATTGCTACCCATGATTCCCCACATACATTCAGAAAATCAAAAGAGCTACAATATACCTTTCATTGCGGTTAAGACGAGCACCAAAGTAGAAAGCAACAGAAAGTAACCAAGAATCGCTGTGTACAGCGACCAATGAGAGCCAGTCTTTGCGTTGCATACCATCTCTAGCAAAATTAATCCCAAGTGCGGGTTCAGGAAGCTCTGGAGGAACTTCTTCTGCTGGCAGAGTTACCTCCCAGGTATCATTTGGATGTCCATACAGACACAGGTTCTCCTTGTCTATGCCATTAGAGACAGATTAAAATGATACTAGAATCAACACAATCAACGAAAAAACCAAAGCAGTGTGTACTATGCAGTACTTGAGAAAACAGGGGAATAGCAGATGAATGAAAAAACTAGATTTTCATTTGAATCATTTACCAAAAACCAGATTATTTCACCCAGTTAAGTTTTCTCGAAGTTACTTAATTAAAAGCTCAGTGAGATCGCCACAAATTGAATTTGATACGTTACGCATTTTCTATAAATTTCATCCCCAACTCTAGATTCGACTTTGAACTAGAGAAACAATACCACAGAAATTTACGAATATACATACATATAAACAGCCAATTCCAATTATGACTTATGAGACAACAATATTATGCAAAATACACACGAAATATTAAAATTCCTTTCCACCCCTCACCGGAATCTGAACCTCGGAAGCTAAAATTTTTTCCCATGCAAACCTAACCCTATAAATGTAATAAATAAATTTCGATCTACAATTACATGATCACGGGTTACCTGGATCGCAGAGACGGTAAAATTCATCGACATCTGACAGAATTACAGCAACAACAACAAAAACGTCTACGTCATGCATCAAGATAACGCAGAAATTGAGAGTGAGAGACAAAATATACAGAGGCGTTACCTTGAGTTAAAGCACGAACAACACCAGCTCTTCTAGCACTATAATCTTTGAAGATCTCCTCTACAGCTCGAGGACTGGAGCCCATTTCAACAGAAGCGAGGAATTAGAATTAACAGTAATACGACTGTACTTTCCCGAGAATTACGAACTGAGGAGGAAAGACAGTGAGACCACGACGATGGATCGAGGAGAAAGTGAGAAACAGATACAAAAGTAGGCGTGAAACCCGAAACAGTCAAAGGAGTATAGTCTCAGATGGCAGGGTTCGGGGATCCTGACCCGGATTCATACTGGCTGTTTATTCTACCGATGTCCACACTCGTAATTTTACAGGGATGAAAAAAGAAAGTGAATATTGGGTAGGTATTTTCCTTACCCTAATTGGCTAATATTTTTTCCCCGGATTGATTTTTACCTTTTTGGCTTTTTGTTGTTCCTAAGCAAACTATCTATTAATGAATTTCCTTTTTAATTAAATTTCAAAAGTCTTTTATTTTTTAGACCCTTTTATAGGGCAAAAATAATCCAACCAATCAAAAGATAATGCGTGTCATTCTCCACTCAAACAATGCCCGTAATCCTCCTTGGACAGCCCGTAGCTCTGAATGAAATCTCTTCCTATCTTGGCGAGATAGTTCGGCCAATATGGTATAGCTTAGCTACGATGTCCCGTAAGGTCATCCTGATTATCCCACCGCAGTATAGCTCGACCAGTAAATTTCATTGCGCCACACAGGGTATCCCATGTGACGAGCACCTTGGTCAGCCTACATGCTGGTCGGAAATAAAAATATAGTAAATAATTTATTTGATTTGTGTTTCTTAAAGTGGGGAGAGGAGAGAGGGAGGGAAGAACTTTAAAAATTCTCCAAAATATATTTTTTATTTTCAAAAATAAAATTTTGAAAACTTGTTTTTTGAAAATCCAAGTCCCAAACGAATTTTAACATGTTTTAATTTTCAAAACATAGAAACTATTTTGAAAACATCAATCAAACACAGGGGTGTCAAAATATTCGACATGTCATCGGACAAATTTCTTAACTAGTCAAAATTGGTTTCTCAAAGGAGATGTACTAGATCTCATATGAATTGTATAATTAAACGTGATTCTCCAATAATAATATTAAGATAAGTGATCTCCTAAAAAGATAAAGTCGTGTCTACCCGTAAATTTTGATACGACTGAGCTGAATAAGGACAAATTGTTACTAGGACCGCCACGGACTATTGTGCAGTATCGCATACCATTCTCTTAAAATTTTCTATGTTGAGAACTTCAATTTAACTTCTATGTCACAATCTCTCTCTTGAGACATTAAACTACTTCCATAGTCTCTCTCTCTTTACAGATGATAATAGGGTTGCGGTTGATGCTCGGTCACTATTAAAACTCAACAACGATTATTAATTAATAATAACATAAACGTGGAGCATAAAAATCTTATAAGTGCAGAACAACATGCAAACAAAATTTAAATTTAGAGACTAGCAACCACCCATCAGCGCAAGCACAAGATGAACCACAGAGCCACCCTCAAAGTTATAATCAGCAGCTGCCTTCGTCCGCAAGATACATGCCGGCAGCGATGAGCCCTTGTTGATGAGGTGGAGTTCCTTCTTCCTCCTCAATCCGTCCTCTGAACTGCTCCAAGTTCTGCACCCGTAAGAATCTTCACTTTTATTGTAATTCCTTCTCGAGGCTCGAATGCAAAAAAGTGTGAACAAATACTCAATCCATCCTTTTCCACTCTTGCTAGATTGGACTATAAACAAACAATGCTAAACTTCACCCTTAAGTGTATAATCATGGGGAAAGAAATAGTAGAATTGAAAAATAAAAGGGGCTAGGAGTAAAATGAAAATTTAATAAGTAACCCTTAAATAATTGACATGGAGTGTTTTGATTCAAAAGCAAATGTATTTCCTTGCCAGAATAAAACAACCAGGAGAAGAAAAAAGAAGAAGAAATACTACACAAGTTCAGGAGATATTATGGATGGAGTGCTACAGCTCCCACTGTATTCTATGATGATATTAACCTCTTGATGCCACTTTTCTGCTCTGCAGTAAGCTTGCTAGGAAACTTGATGTTGAACTTGATTCTCAGATTGCCTTTCCTGGTTGGTTCCTTGGGGATGGGCATCCCCTCACCTTTAACAACTTCTTCATAGGTCGGACTGATAACAGAGTTGATGGGGATTGTAAGATTCCGCCCATCCAGGGTAGTCACCTGTGCAGTGTAGCCTGTCAGAGCTTCCACCAGAGAGATCTTTTGGGTTGCAATAAGATCATTGCCATCCCTCTTGAAAACGCCATGAGGCTTCTCATCTATGATAAAAACTAGATCTGACGGTATAACACCTCGTTGTTCATTTCCCTTCTCTGGGAAAGTAATTTTTGTCCCTTTCTTCCAACCAGGCTTGATTTCAATTGTAAGAATTTCTTCCACAGTCGTAGGTCTCCTGCACAATAATACAATGGAAATTAAATCGAGACAAAAAATCTAATGACCATTTAAATCACATAATGAGTGCTGTCAACCACCAAATATTTCAACTGTACGGGAGCTTTTAGATTATGCAGTCCTGCATTTTAACGAACTAAAAATTTGAACATCAGAACTATGAATCAAAATGCTACATCAAAAACAAGTATTAACTTTCCTTACATGGCACAAAAATCAAGCAGAAGATGAAAAAGGTGGAGGGTAGAAAAAAAGAGCGGATGGAAATGATGGATCTATGCATGTTCAATTTTGGGCCCTTGTCATAATCTTATTTAATACATAAGGTTTAATATACTACTACTTGTATCAGCACAATGTCCCATGTCAAATCTACCTTACTTCTGATATAGTGACTAATCAATGTCTGGGTGCAAAGACTTCCCTCTTTTTTTCTTGCTTTTTCTATCATTCAAATTCTCTCCTGCCAAAACAATGGAAGGGCATCTTATTCTCATCCACTGCATTCTACCATCCTCCCCCCAATCTGCTAACTTTGGCTCCAAGAAAACGTTAGACACAAAATAGTTGCGAAGTTGAAAATCAATATTGCACTGACGTGCATGCATTCCGTTGGCATAAGAAATTAATTGACTCCTAAATTGATAAGCAGAAACCTAACAAGCACTTCAGGAGAAATTCAATGGACTTAATAGAACATGTGAGACATCATAGATTCTTTATTACACAGCAAGATAGAGAAAAATATCAAGACGTCTAAGAAATTCAACAACAAAAACCACACATTTCACACACAATGAAGAATTGAATAGAAAACACCTTCTTAAACTTAAGAAATAGGGACCAGCATTAGCTTCGTGATAAAAAATAAAAAAAAAACAAAGTACCCATGCCAAACATTACATTTTACTTTTAGATGCCAAACACCATACCATGCAAAAGACTCCAGATGCTTTCTCCATAGTAACATTCATCTATCATAATGCAAATATTTTTTTCACCAAATCACCCACAAACATCACACATTCATATGCCTCCCAAAATGAGACATAGCATCTTACTGTAAGCAAATTGATTCCTGAGAAACATCCACACATACATGGCTAGCCCTACTTTGATTGTGCAAAAACAAAAATCTTCTTCTCTAACACTAGAGCATAAGTATCAGAACAGATTAAGTATGAAAAAATTTGTTGCCTTTGAAGCTCATCCCATAAGCTGTCATGTCCATTTGAACAGAAATGTGTATATGAGATATTGGTTAATCTTAGGCCTTAAGAATTTTTAAGGCCCATTTCCGACAACAATAGTAAATGCACAACTATTTATTAAAGTAGACAAAGCATATACGGGAACCATATACTTCTTGTATTTATGGAAAGAAATCAATAACGAATTTAAAACAGTCATCTCTTTTACCGTGGTCTCATTTGATAATCTCAGAAGTGGTCCTTTGTAGTAGCACACATTGGAAAATGTATTCCGAGTTTGTAAACAACAATTACAACCTCAACATACTGTCACGAAAAGAAGTGTCATGATACCAATATATTATTCTAACTCCGCTCACACCTTTAAGAATGGAAATCAGTTTAATGCAATTCATTTAACATTAAAATTACGTATATAAGATATTCGTGGGTATAGAGTTTACTGTCCTATATTGGAGGTATATGTCCCCAAAACAACAACAAATTTAAATACTTCAATACAGATTATAAAGCTTGGATATTATCTAACAGAGTGCAAAGAAACATCAAAACTGACAAATTCATCATTAATTTCATTATGTTTCAAAAAAATATATTTACATATAGATAATAGATATCATGTTCTCTTAAAAGTCCTACTCCGAAAAAACAGTCAAGTGGGTACAATGTAGCCAACCTTTGGAGAGGTTCCATATTCAGAAGAAAAAAAATCAGTTTGTGAAAGTTCGACGCAAAAATGTAAATTTCTAAATTCTAATACTACATCACTCAGATGGAGTTGAAGTATCACAAAAGGACAACAGCAGCTGCCAGCCAGTGGTAGGAAACGTCGAGATAGCCACACATTAACATTTAAGAGTTAGGCGCAGCGAGCAAATTCTGGAAAAGATGAGTTTTAAAGAAAAACATATGGAAGCCTTAAATTCCAACCACAGTTGATCGATTTGCTTTTTCAAGTTGGCATCCTTCTTGTGACTAACTTGAATGCAAGGAAAAAAGGAATCGACAAGCTCTGAAGGCATTGGATTCTCTTTGCAATCAATTTTAACCACTTAATTAAATACTTTTGGCTTGATGTGCATAAAATAGTTTAATTGTATGCAATTGGATATAATGGATATGATTTATTTGTCTTGATTGTACCTGAGAGTTGAGAGCACCCTCTGGATGCCTATTTGAGGGTTTCTTTTTCCTAAGAAAATGGAATTCTACTTCTCTGTCCTAGTTCAAATGGCAATGATTTAAATGCATGCCACCATCAACTGACGTATGAAAGATGATGAGATAAACATGAAAAGGATGCATATATACACCACCATCAACCCTACGAATTCTAGAGCCTCCAAATCCTGCATGCATACACCACAAAACAATATTGCAATAATCTGTAACAAAAGAGAATGACTCCATAAAGGTTATCCATTACCCTGATGCACCACTTTAGTAAATTATTGAAACTATCCCCCAGAGTCTGGAACTCTGGATATGGAACCATGCACACATAAAAAGTAAAAAACTACATGGTGATTAATAGATGCAATACATTACATCCAAAAATGAACTTAAAATCTAGAGCAAATCAGTATATAGTATTTCTATTAAGTGGTGAAAAAGAGATACTACAATGGCGAAAATTAACAATCAAGTATAAACAATATCAACACAACAATCAATCAGAAAGTCATGGAGCATTCCAAAAAATGAGAAATAAGAAAATCATATTGAGTATCTCCATATAGTTTAACACAACTCCACTTTATCTATTTAAACCAACAAATCCCAAGCCAAAAAAGCAACTAAAAAATGCACACAGAAAATAATAATTTATAATTAAAAAACATAGCAGAAACTTAATATGCCATTGCAGGCACGACTGGCTTAACCCAATGTGAATTTGGCAAAAGCTAACCTTTTTTCCCCCTTTGAAAACTACAAAAGGCAAAAACAGACCTACCCAGTGGCATCAGCTACGTCCCTCGAAATCTTCATCTTCTTGGTGGTACCCTTGTACAAATCCTCCAAACTACACGGCAAGGTACGTTCTATAGCCGCAGCTTTTCGTGGAGGCATATTTCCTGATGCCTCTCCAGCAGCGGCTCTAAACGAACCGAAGATATCATCACCAAAGATGCCCCTAGGGAAGCCAGACGTGCCAGCACGTGACCCGCCCATGTCTCCCATCCCACCAAACGGACTAGCTTGCCCGAAAAACTCAGAGAAAATGTCGTCGGCATTCCTCGGGTTGAACCGGAACGTCGTCGAACCGCCATCTCCGCCGCTAGAGAAACCGCCCGACCCTGGAGGCGGAACCTGCCCCTTCAATCCCTCCTCACCAAACTGATCATATACCGCTCTCTTTTGGGGATCGCTCAAAACCTGTACTTCACAAAAAATTAACGCAATAAACATAAAATTTGAGATTACTCCAACCCAATGAAGGTCAGGAGGGAGAAAGAGAATGGGTTATATCTTACATCGTATGCCTCAGAGATTTGTTTGAATTTGGCCTCGGCGCCTTTCTTGTTGTTAGGGTTTTTGTCAGGATGCCACTTCATGGCGAGCTTTCGATAAGCCTTTTTCAAGTCATCATCTTTGGCATTCCGGTCCACCTGTAGAACCTTGTAGTAATCAACGCCCATACCTGATGTTGCCGTCTCCTTCGTTTCTTCTTCTGCGTCTGAGAGTGATTGAGTTAAATAGTTAATCACATGAACTTTTCTTTTGCAGGTGCTGGTGAGTGACAATTATGTCCAACCCCACGAAAACAATTGTTAATAAAACTCTACCGACGCCCTAAACGGTTTAGATAATCTTAATTGAAATAGAACTCGCATAAGATTATCTAAATCTAACATGCTTGTCTTTCTATTGATTTTTAAAATATGTGCTACATTTGTTTTTATTAAGGAAGGGGATAAAATTCGAAGTAGATGTTCGATATTACTTATTATCAAATTCGTCAATTGAGTTTAAAATTAGTTACCTATACGTTTCTTAAGATCATTTCAACTCTGTTTTTTTATTCTTTATTTTTTTAATAAAGAAGAGCGGGTGGCGCTTGAATTTAGAATTCGATATTACATATGATCCAATTTGTGAGTCAATAAATTAACTCTTTTATCATAAGAGTTAATAAAAAATAAAATTAAGTGAAGAAATCATTATTTTAATAAATAAAATAATGTTAGAATTTGATGTAGTATTTGTTGTATAGAAAATATGTAAATTGGAGAATAGTAACATTTTTTTTTTGAATGTTATTATGAAGCCCTTTATTTTCTGGTAGTTTTTTAAAAAACAATTATTTATCTGATTTAATCGTCTGTGTTCGGTGTTCCATTATATTTATGACTTCAGAAGCCTCGGGGTCTTTTAGATACACCACGTAATTTTGGTTGTGAAATAAGTCAAAACCCATAAGAAGCCCACGGAATCATGGGCCATCCTAAAGTAAACATGGGCTTTAATGGGCTTTGGACTATTAGTGCAAAACAGTTTTAGAAATTCACTTAGACGTTGACGTGTCAACTTTTTTTCGTTCTTCTTTCAGTACAATACATTACACACATCGATTATTTTTCAAAGAAAGAAAATAATATCTTTGACTTATTCAGTTCATCTCTTAAAGAAAGAAAATTTCATACTCATAAGCTTCCTAGACCATGTAACAGGACAATTGATAAAATCAATTAAATTTTATTGAAAGGCATGGGAGAATTGAATTTCAAATTCAGACCTAAAAATTTACAAACAAAACGAAATGTTGGATCAACAAATACAGCCAGAGAGTTGAGCAGGCAGCCATGAATTTGGGATCTTCTCCTAAATTCTACTTATCACTTTCTTCCAAAGTTACCGATGCCTCGGTTTGGGATCGTTGTTGGACCGTCGTATCTGCCTCTAGAGAAACTACTCCACCGCGGAGGCGGAATGCCGCCAAAAGAATCTTCCCACCGTAGAGGCGGTACGCCGCTAGAGAAATCGCCTGATCGTTTGGGCGGAACTCTGCTAGAGAAACCACTTGATCGCTGAGGCGGAACATTACTAGGGAAACTACCCGATCTCGGAGGCGGAACCTGCCCCTTCAACCTCTCATCAACAAACAGTAACTGATCATATACCACTCTCTTTTGAGCATCACTCAAAACCTGTAATTGACCCCAAAAAAAAACTCAATAAACATAAAATTTGAGATTATTCCAACATAATGAAGATCAAAAGGGAGAAAGATAAAGGTTTATATCTCACATCGTATGCCTCGAAGATTTGTTTGAATTTGGCCTCGGCGACTTTCTTGTTGTTAGGGTTTTTGTCAGGATGCCACTTCAGGGCGAGCTTTCGATAAGCCTTTTTCAAGTCATCATGTTTGACATTCCGGTCCACCTCTAGAACCTTGTAGTAATCAACGACGCCCATACCTACCAGATGTTGTCGTCTCCTCCGCTTCTTCTTCTTCTTCTTCTTCTTCTTCTTCTTCTTCTTCTTCTTCTTCTTCTTCTTCTTCTTCTTCTGCAGTGACTGACTTTTAATCACAGGAACTTCTCTCTTCAGGTACGGCTTACGATAAAGAGAGTTATATGTACTTATACAGATTGAATTCTCCTGATTGTAATAGGATTCGTATTTTTACTCAAATCCTAATCAAACATGCATGGCTTAGATAATCTCAAAAGTAATAGGACTCGTATATTTCCTGGAACTCGTAAATGGAATAAATAAAAATTTATCCTTAATTAAAAATTCTCCTTAATTGTCGCTGGGGGAGTGGGGTTATCGAAAAATCTTACATAACCCAACTTTGGGTGTCCCAACATAGCCTAAATTTACATGACATACCATATAAGCTTGCTTAGTTGGACTTGTTGCAATTTTGAAAATAAAAAATCTAATCTCTCTCCAATTTATTTTGTCACGCTCAATTTTTTAAATTTTTTCTTTTCAAACCATTTAATATTTACCTCACTTTTTTTTTTCTTGATTTATATTTGAAATAAAATTTAATAATAATTTATATTTGTACTTATAATAAATTATAGTTATAAATTCATTAATTCTTGTACGAAATCAACGTAATAACAATTAAAAATGTATTAAATTAGATATCATTCATGTACACTATGGTCCATTTTCACCAATTTTGGAAGTTAGAACCTCAAGGTTTAGGATACCTAAGCCCGATAGGATTTGGTAATTAGTACCATAGGGTTTGATACTTGAGACATTTAACATCTTAGTAACGAATCCGTTTTCTGAGCCCATTAGGATTTTGCGAATCTGATTCTTGAAGTTTATCACTTTGGACATATGGTATACATAGTCAAATTATGGTAAAATTTCATTATCAATATAAATTAAAACATATGTATCGCTAATAAAAATAATATATTATTTTCAGTAACAATATAAATAAACACTGAAACTTACATGACCCATATTAGTGCAAAAAAAAAATGTAATTAAAAAATAATTTAATTAAGAATGAATAAATAAAACCTATCGATGATGAATCTTGTTGGACATATCTTTACTTGTTATTTCTAAATATGTAATTTTTTCGAAATCTAATATTTATTTTGAGAGAGTGTTTCGAAATTTCATTTATGGAAAAAAGAAGAAGTATATAATGAGTCTTTTCAAATAGGATATTTTTATTTTAAAATTTTTTGATTTTGTTACTTACTTAACATGTTAAGTAAACTTGGATTAATATTGCACTACAAAACTTAGGATATTTAGCGTCGCTCTAGTTATCTGGTTATGGTCAAACAACTGTAATATGTGCTACATTTGTTTTTGTTTTTATTAAGAAGGGAATAAAACTCGAACTAGATCTTCGATATTACTTATTATCAAATTCGTCAATTAAGTTCAGAATTAGTTACCTATATGTTTCTTAATATCATTTCAACTCTGTTTTTTTATTCTTTATTTTTTTAATAAGGGAAAGTGAGTGGCGCTCGAATTTAAAATTCGACATTACATATGATCCAATTCGTCAGTCAACTGAGTTACTTTGAGATTCATCTTTTATATATATATATATATATCGTTAAGATACTATTCATTCTTTATCTATTAATTTTGGTAAGAGTCGTAAATTAACTCTTTTATCATAAGAGTTAATAAAAAATAAAATTAAGTGAAGAAATCATTATTTTAATAAATAAAATAATGTTAGAATTTGATGTAGTATTTGTTGTATAGAAAATATGTACATTGGAGAATAATAACAATTTTTTTAAAATGTTATTGTTAAGCCCTTTATTTTCTGGTAGTTTTTTTAAAAACAATTAATTATCTGATATTAATCGTCTGTGTTCGGTGTTCCATTATATTTGTGACTTCAGAAGCCTCGGGGTCTTTTAGATACACCGCCTAATATTGGTTGAGAAATAAGTCAATAACCCCTAAGAAGCCCACGGAATCATGGGCCATCCTAAAGTAAACATGGGCTTTGGACTATTAGCACAAAACAGTTAGAAATTCATTTAGACGTTGACATATCAACTTTTTTTGGTTCTTCTTTCAGTACAATACATTACATACACATCGATTATTTTTCAAAGAAAGAAAATAATATCTTTGACTTATTCAGTTCATCTCTTAAAGAAAGAAAATTTCATACTCATAAGCTTGCTAGACCATGTAACAGGACAATTGATAAAATCAATTAAATTTTATTGAAAGGCATGGGAGAATTGAATTTCAAATTCAGACCTAAAAATTTACAAACAAAACGAAATGTTGGATCAACAAACACAGCCAGAGATTTGAGCAGGCAGCCATGAATTTGGGATCTTCTCCTAAATTCTACTTATCACTTTCTTCCAAAGTTACCGATGCCTCGGTTTGGGATCGTTGTTGGACCGTCGTATCTGCCTCTAGAGAAACTGCTCCACCGCGGAGGCGGAATGCCGCCAAAAGAATCTTCCCACCGTAGAGGCGGAACGCCGCTAGAGAAAGCGCCTGATCGTTTGGGCGGAACTCTGCTAGAGAAACCACTTGATCGCTGAGGCGGAACATTACTAGGGAAACTACCCGATCGCGGAGGCGGAACCTGCCCCTTCAACCTCTCATCAACAAACAATAACTGATCATATACCACTCTCTTTTGAGCATCACTCAAAACCTGTAATTGACCCCCAAAAAAACGCAATAAACATAAAATTTGAGAATATTACAACAGAATGAAGATCAAAAGGGAGAAAGATAAAGGTTTATATCTCACATCGAATGCCTCGAAGATTTGTTTGAATTTGGCCTCGGCGACTTTCTTGTTGTTAGGGTTTTTGTCAGGATGCCACTTCAGGGCGAGCTTTCGATAAGCCTTTTTCAAGTCATCATGTTTGACATTCCGGTCCACCTCTAGAACCTTGTAGTAATCAACGACGCCCATACCTACCAGATGTTGTCGTCTCCTCCGCTTCTTCTTCTTCTTCTGCAGTGACTGGCTTACGATCACAGGAACTTCTCTCTTCAGGTACGGCTTACGATAAAGAGAGTTATATGTACTTATACAGATTGAATTCTCCTGATTGTAATAGGATTCGTATTTTTACTCAAATCCTAATCAAACATGCATGGCTTAGATAATCTCAAAAGTATTAGGACTCGTAATGTCTCCTTAATTAAAAATGTCTCCTTAATTGTCGTTTGGGGGGGGGGAGGGGGAGTGGGCTTATCGAAAAATGTTGCATAACTCAACTTTGGGTGTCCCAACATATCCTAAATTTACATGACAAGCCATGTAAGGTTGCTTAGTTGAACTTGGAGCAATTTTGAAAATAATTTCTCTCCAATTTATTTTGTGACACTCAATTTTTTTAGTTTTCCTTTAATATTTATCACATTTTTATTTATTTATATTTGAAATAAAATTTAATAATAATTTATATTTGTACTTATAATAAATTATAGTTATAAATTCATTAATTCTTGTACGAAATCAACGTAATAATAATTAAAAATTTATTAAATTAGATAGCATTCATGTACACTAACGTGGTCCATTTTCACCAATTTCGGAAGTTAGAATCCCAAGGTTTAGGATACCTAAGCCCGATAGGATTTGGTAGTTAGTACCTTAGGGTTTAACACTTGAGACGTTTAAGATCTTAGTAGCGAATCCGTTTTTTGAGTCCATTAGGGTTTAGCAAATCTGATCATTGGAGTTTATCACTTTTGGACATAAGATTAAGTATTGATTCCGAAATATATAGTCAAATTATGGTAAAATTTCATTGTCAATATAAATTAAAACATATGTATCGCTGATAAAAATAATACATTGTTTTTAGTAACAATATAAATAAACAATGAAACCTACATAACCCATATCAGTGCAAAAAAAATAATGTAGTTAAAAAATAATTTAATTAAGAATGAATGAATAGAACATATCGATGATAAATCTTGCTGAACAGATCTTTACCTGTTGATTATGAATGTGTAATTTTTTTCGAAATCTAATATCTATTTTGAGAGAAATTGTTTCTAAATTTCGTTTAGGAAAAAAAAACAAGTATACAATGAGTCTTTTCAAATAAGATATTTAATTTTAATTTTTTTAGATTTTGTTGCTTACAAAACATGTTATATAAACTTGGATTAATATTGCACTATAAAACCTAGGATATTTAACGTTGCTCTAGGTTATCTGGTTATGGTCAAACAATTGTAATATGTATCGCATGAGGAGTTCATACGTCGAGTGTTATATTCAGTTGGCCCTGCTTGTAAAGGTATCTAGGATAATTGGGAAAACGGAATGCTGGAAGACTGGAACATAATTTCTAAAAGGGCTAATGGAGGGGATTGAATTTGTAGATACTTTGTACAGTGAAATGAACTGAATTTCTAATTGTTATGGGGAGAGAATCTGAGCCAAGATCGATACATGGGCTGGCAGGCCAAGTTTAGTAGAGCAATTTCTAGGCCCAAAGTACGCCGCGAAGGCCAGAAAGGGCCATTTCTGGGCCCAAAGTTCAGTTTGTTTTTTTCCTTTCTCTGGAAGGCCCAAAGATCAATTGTAACTTGCATAATATCACAGCTCATACAAAACATAATCGTAAAGGAGAAATGTAAGCAATATCGTTTATTCTACTTTCAAGATCCAAATGTAAAAGAAAATAAAAAATATTATAGAACCCAATATTTAGTAGTCCAACGTAATTCATGTCTACATGGCACTCTATGTAGGTAGATCATGTTGGACTTTTTCAAAAATCAATTAAGTACATTTTTTATTTATTTTTTAATAAATGAAATTTTAAAACGTTTTTTTTTCTAAAAATACATGTTAGATTTTGAAAAAATTATATATTCGAATTCAGCGTGTAAAATTTTTTCTAATAAGACTCATTGTCAATAGTTTTTATTGCGTTTTTTCAATTGCATTGTTTTTAAAAAGAATGTAATTCATATATATAATGTGTAAACTGTTTATTCGAGTTGAAATTTTGTTACACTATGATAATAGAATATATACTTGTTAATTTTTGCATTTTTATTGAAATTATATTGGATATCCTAACCCGTTAAGTTTTAGTAGTTAGGGTTTAACACTTGAGACTTTTAGGATTTTAATAGCAAATCCAAGTTTTTTAGGTTATAATATGAAAATTTGATACACAAGCCCGTTAGGATTTAACAAATTCGTTCCGCTAAGGTTTATAACACTTATTGTTTAGGTTACAACATGAAAATCCGATACACGAGCCCATTAGGATTAACGAATTCGTTCTCCTTGGAGTTTATAACACTTATTATTTAGGTTACAACATGAAAAATCGATACACGAGCCCGTTAAAGTTTAGTGAATTCATTCCCCTTAAAATTTAACACTTATTGTTTATATTACAGTATGAAAATCGATATACGAGTTCATATCAATACTTATAAATAAACACTGAAACCTACATAATTCACATATTAGTACAAAAAATAATGTAATTAAAAATGACTTAATAAAACATATTGATAATAAATCTTATTGAATAAATCTTTACTTGTTGATTTTGAATATGTAATTTTTTTCAAAATTTAATATATATATTTTCAGAGAGTTTTTAAAAAAAACAAAAAATTGTACTGTGACATTTCAAATAAGCTATTTTATTTTTAAAATTTTAATTTTTCATGTTATACGCCTACAAAGCATATCATATAAGCTTCGGTTAATGTTGGGCTATAAAAATGTGTTATTTAGCACCACTCAAAAGAAAATCGTTTATTTTACTTCCAAGATCCAAATGAAAAAGAAGGTAATTAGAAATTTACATTGACAATAAATAACCACAACCCGATCCATCCTTCCCCACCCCGCAACGGCCTTGTTACAAACCATTCATCAGCAACAGTAATGTACCTGCACACCACCATTAGTATTGAACTTGCAGATTTGTCAGCAAACTTATTCATTGAGCAATTGTTGCCTCCCAAAGTCTCCTGGATTCCCAAAATCTGAAGCAAAGGACTTCCTCCCATTGTTCCCATACATCCTCATGGACTGTCAAAATCCAGGATATAACTCAGACCATCAAAATTATAGGGTAAGCATATGTTATAGGGTGATCCATGCATAAAAAGCATCACTTGAATTAATTTCATTGCAAATCATCAACTAGCAGATGATTCTCTAGTTTTCTCCACTGCAGCCTCCTTATCCGAGTTTCCTGCATCATCTCCAGTGTCAGCCTCACTCGTCAGCATTTGGCTTGAACTCTGAGGATCAGAAGCTAATCCCAAAACCACCAACTTAGACCTAAAATGGGTAAATCAAAGATCAATTCATAAAATTAGAATAAAGCATAAGTCATGTCCAAGTAAATTGTAAGTCCTCAATTGTGAAATATGTTTATTCAACAAAGTAATGGTTTTCATGAACCTGGGAAGCGAAGAGCGAACATTAGGTTCACTTGCATGAGCAACCAGCGGGGCCTTAAGTGCTGCAACTCTATTCAATGCATTTTCTAGCTGTGGCGGAGGTAGCTGAGAAATATGATCAGAAAAAAATGGGCACATTAAATTTATAAAGGGCACAGATATAGAAAAATGCATCTGTATCTGCTAACAAAGTAAAATGCTGATAATGAAGGGGCCAAGTTCTGAGAATACTAGAATGGTAGATCCATTAATAGGAACCTACAGGCTACAGTCCACAAAGATGAGCAGAAAACTATTACATGAAAAATGAACATAGCATAGCGCACCTGAAGTAACACACCAAATGACTGAGGCTTGGTCAATTGTGCGCATTTCAGAAATCCTACCCACAACTTGGGGTACTTCCAAATCTGCAAGCATTCATTAAATCAAACACAAAATTGACAGAATCCATCAAGTTACTTGCAATTTGCTCTATATGATTAAAATTCTCACCTGCTTGTTTACAAGACGAGAAAGAATCTCCATTATGAAGTCCACCTGCAACAATTGAAGTGGCAATGTGAAGAATAAACCATGAAATTTATGAAAAAACAAACTAAATCCAAATATCAAGGTGACTGTCAAATACTCATTACATCACTAATGAAGCAACCATTACATTCAATAAAAATAAAAGCACTTTATATAAAGACAAACTACTTGGCTTTTGGACAATCAAGCTTTCAAAACAAAGAAAGCAGCTCCCTAACGGTGTGCAGAATTCTTAACAGCAAAGGTCAACATCTGCTGCTCGCACCCAAGCAACATCCGGTGCAAGGTGTCCAGCAGCTGATACAAAATGAAAGATTCTAACAATGAAACAAAAAAGAATACAGATCCTTCAGAATTATAAGAAAGAGGAATTAGTTATTCTTAAAATAACCAAAACCAAAAAGGCAAAAACATAACAAATTCTACAAAATGGTAAAAAATAAACAGCAATTATGTAATTATACTTTTTCAGCATTCAGAACTCTATTAGTGAGATGGCTCATCTACTTATTGGAATGCATAAATAAGCTCAAAAAAAAAAAGAATTTTTCATCGAAGAAAAAGATAATTATCTTCTCTGACTTCAAATTTCCAACTAAGTTCTTACCAATGCGGGAAATGCACCAATTGCTTGCAGTACTGTACGCATGAACAACAAAGGGAGAGGAATCTGTTCAACCTGGAAAGGTGGACAATCTGTGCGCTCAGGTAAAGAGAATTGAATTACTGAATTTTAAAGTAGCAAGTTCGTAGGGTACAAACCAACTGGTTCAAGACTTTTGCAATAACTTGTTGGGTAAATGTCTGCCGTTGCTCAAAACAAGCATTGCATGCATCAGTGACCTGAAAATCGAAGATGATTATCGACTTGTGCGAGTTCTTCAGGTTTTATAAAAAGGAAGCAAAATAGAATATATGCCTTCTTCAAAGGAATTCCATCTCTTTCAGGATCAATTGCATGGATTGCTATTAAAACTTCAGCAGGATCGAGCACCGGACCAGAATGAGGGGTTCCCTGAGCATTGAAATTCTAAGTTAAATTGAACACAGAAGCAATACGGAAACGAACATTTGAATTGACAATGAAGGAAATATTACATTCAAACAGTTTTCCAGGATGCTGAACCCTTTCAGCGGTCCATTTGGAATAAAAGAATTGAACCAACTTTTGTTTAGAAAGGGGAGCAATGCGAGAAGCCGAGAACAATGAAACCATCTTTTTGGATGTATTGTATATTATTGATACATGTGGCATCCCATACCACCCTTATCAATAAAAAAATTTCCTCTGAAAAACAATGTCCTCGCTAAATTTCTTTTTTTAAAAAAAAAAAAAAAAAAATATTTTCAGTTAAGAACATGAAACTTCTACAAGGTACAGCACATTGGACCCACCCTTCCAGAGTTAACCCTTATTCAGTGAGATTTCAACTGAGAACCAGACTGAGGGCTGTATATGTATTATGTAGACATACTGGTGAATAAATGATGCATTGAGAAAGAAACTTCTGGCATGTACTGGAAGTTTAAGGCATTACTTAAAATTTTAAGCCTGATTTAACTGGGTGAGTGATTCTTCTAGTGAAGATGCAGAACAGAGTAACATACTTACTCAAAGTCAAACACATGCCTATGATAAAAAAAATCACCCAAAAAAGAGAGTAAAGGAGATGACTGACAGATAGAACTACAAAAGTATGGATTGAGATGAGACTAGATAACACCTAAAACAAGATAAACAACTCTTGTGCACAAGACTCAACGACAGGTCATAACAGCTACAACTCATAGAAAGAAAAAAATTAGTCAAAAAAAGGTATATGTATTTACAAATCACAGGCCCCGATTGACAATGTCATATGAAAGTGCAATTTCTTCAATCAGAATATGATACATGTTAAGAGATGGTATAGTCTCTGCAACAGTAGCACATTACAATACATCGTAACACGGTTCTCAGGTAGGTTATAAAAAGTTACTATAAACACTAAAGATGAGTTGTCCTTCCATAAAACATAATACTGCATGAAGATCCCGAGAAGACTACATGAGAAGTAGAGACTCTAAATAGCCAGTAGAACCAATGTTACAGAGCACAAAGATGGAAAAATGATACCTGTAAAATACGAGCAAGAGCTGACTGAAACTTCTCCAGCGATAGATTAACAAAATGTGGAAAAAGCAGCAAAACCTAACAAAATAAGCTATTCATTACAAAGAGGACACAATATATATATATATATATATATATTTTAAATAAAGCAAATTGACAGAAAACATAAATCTCAAACATGAGAACATAGAGAAATTCTCAAAACCAAGAAAAATCATGGGATCTGTTGCATATTAGCACATAAAACCAAGAAAAGTTCTGTGCAAGACTGCAAGTATGAACAAACGACAAGAATAACAATTTGGCAAATCTGCCAGTATATTCCGCTTCATAGAAAACACAGTGGAAATTCAGCCGATTAATGCATATCCAGATAAGATGTGAACTTTCTGTAAATGCAGCTGCAGGTTGGGGGTGGGGGGGCAAGTTGTTGGGTCAGTGGTGGCAAATTTATAGGCCTTGAGAATTATATTAAAAAGTTCAAATTTAGTAGGGGCAAAAGTATAAATATGCATACATATATACATATATATATATGGTCATATGAAACTAAATTGAGGAAACAAAACTTGCACCAAAATAACTAGCAAGAGATAAAGCACCAAAAAAGTTCGGGCAAACAAAAACTTGTTAATAGTCACAAACGATATTTCTGCCAGAGTTGATATTTGTATTATATGAATGTTACAGAAAGGAATTCTGCCTTTCAATTTGTATGACAAACAACAAATGAGAAAAGCATCAATGCAGAAAGCTATCAATAAGGAGGGGGAAAACCTCATCTCTAGGTAGAAACGGCAATATTGGAATCAGTATCTCCACATCCTGCAATTAAACAACAATAGAAGACCAATACCAAATGCGCATCAGCCAAGATCCATACTTCTTTCAACTGATGACAAAGAAATGTGTTTGTACCTTTAGTTTTGAATCAAATAACTTCCTGATGGTACATATCAACTCTGGAGAAGGAATAATCCCATCTGTCAGGATATGCAAAACCTAATCCAAATTTCAGGAAATGGAGGGAAAAACTTCAGTGATTGTAACTTTCATCTTCAGCATGGTTATGAAAAAAGTATACAATGGAGGCATCATCACAACCTGCGTCAGAAGGTTCTCACTTCCACTGGGAGGGTCTGAAATTATTTCGAGAAGCATAGATGACGAGCCTATAGTACGGACTACTATTGGGATTTGCCTTTGTACTGCCTGCATCACGCCACTAGTAAGTAAAAGCTCAAAGGAACATTGGCAATAATTTTGAAGGTTTCAATACAAGAAACCCAACCTGCTTAACAGCAGTTGATGCACGTTCATAGTTTACAAATATTAGGCGAAAGAGCGAGTGCTTCTGTCAAACAGAGTATCTAAAGGATGAGTGGATTACATAGGTAAATAGTAATATGTTTAGAACAACTTCAACTATTAATCAAGAAGTAAACCTTTGTGCAAAGAGCAAAATACAGTGACATGCACCGCTGAGCCTCAGGCATGGAGAGGGAGGACTCACTCTGAATTGTGCACGACTGATGAGTCCTAGAGGAGACATCCTTATGGATGGCACTGACCGAGTGATGCTCATTTGAAGGGTTTTCAAAATCAGATTCCTGTTTAAATTGCAACCAGAACAGACTTAATAAACCCCAAAAAAAAATGTGTTTCGCACAACGCATTGATAAAACAATATGAATATTAAAGAAAGAAATAGAAAACAACAATCTGTTTCAGTGACAAAAATATCCATACCAAACTCATCCAAACCACTGCTTCCCAACCACGGGGAGATTCAAATATTAATGCATAAACCAATACCTTCCGTGACTCCGTGATAGAGCTTTCAGCATCCATTTTCTCCATAGCATCATCGTTTATCATAGATATCACCATTTCGTTTGCAAAATCTTCTATTTGCTGAAAAATAGACGACATGGGGTATAACTTGTTCGCCACCTATAAAAGAGGAAAAGTTTGAATGTTAAAATGAATCATATCATACATAATGGTAAGCTCACTTTTCAGTACCAAGTCAGTGAGTAAGTACCAGACGGATAGCCTTCATCCGTACTTCCTCCAAATGATGAACAGCGCTCTAGGTAATAAAAAAAAGTTAAAGATAAAGTTATAGTTACATTAAGAGAAAAAATTTCACTACAAGACATCTAATCACCAAAAGGAAAATGTAAATAATTTACCGGGCATAATTAAAAAATAAATAAATAACTCTTTCAGTAAAAAAATTTCTGACCATACCATAGATTATGGTAAGAAGCTACATGGATTTTATAAAGATTAGTTGGGACTTGGGAGTGTCGCTTTTGACAGGAATGAGTTGCGAAGGAGAATTCATGTGACATATTCTCAGTAAGTTCTCATCCATTAATATAACCGACCAAAAATTGTTTGGGATAAAGGATTTGATGATGGACATACTGTAGATAGTCACAGTAACATTAACATTACTACACTAATCACTGCGCTCAATATTCAACTGAAAGTGTTGACAACTTCAGCAGATCAAAATAGGTTAATGAATATGAGAAGGAAATATTAGGATCAACAAATAAATGATAGAAATGAAGCATGAAATAAAGTTTAACGAGTTTTACATACACTTCCCAAAAGATGACATTCAGTTACAGCATATTCGTGAAAATTAGAAACAAACCTGTAAAGCAATTTTCAGGCAGACATCTCGAATAGGAGGCCTGACCAAGATAAGACCCCATATAGTGCTTAGACCTTGGGTCACTCGATCTCCGCCTTGCAAGTCCTTCTCGGGAGTCTCACAGTTTCCGGGACAACACAAGCTCTCTAATAATTTTAAAATGGATTTAGGAAGATAAGGAGCTTCATTGAGCAATCTACTCAAAGATTTGTCCGTCGGAGGAAAAGAATCTCTAAGTGTCTCTGACTGCATTAAAAGCAAATTACTTAGAAAAAACAGCTCGTGAAAAGACAATGAAATCACGCGAGGAGTATTCTTACACACCACAGCCAGAAGGAACATTTCATACACAGAAGTAGCAGTTGTAGAAGAGAAAAAGTCAGTCTCTTCTTCTGCCTCCCTATATAATCTGTAGAGGACGCGCAATGTCAACTCGTGACCCTGAATATACCAAGCAATGACTGTCAGTAGTCATTTTCCATAGCAAGAAGTAGCAACACAAGAAAAATAGAAAGCGCATGTGGAAACAATGAAAATTAAGGCAGTCGGATATGCTTATTTAACACTATAAAAAGAAGTTCCTTCGAATCTGAAACACCTATCTACACTAACAAAGATGAACTTGACATCTCAAAACTATTGAGGCCGGAACATTATAATGCAATGTAAGGGTTAATAGCAACCATCGGATGTTTTATTTTATTAATGTCATTTTAATTCCACTTTCTTTTCAGAATTTTAGACTAAAGCATTCATTGTTTTAAATTAATTTAAAAATTGTAAGAAAATAAGGAGTTAAATTTGTTTTGCTTCTATATAAGAGAGAGTTCGGGTTTCTACTCATAGAGGTCTAATGTTGGGAAGCATTGTCTGATACTTAGAAAATACCCACAATTTGAGGCTTTCTTCCTTATTTTCCTTGTGTATTCAAAGACCACTCTGGTGGATTCAAGGATTCTATGGTGTACCGTGTATTAAATTATTAATATGACAATAGGTTAGCTTATGTATGAGGTGATCCTGTCCTTCCTGCTTTGTCAGCCCTAAATTCCATACCAGAGCACTATACTCACCGTCTATTCTAGGAGTGATCTTGTGCACTTCCTTAGTACCCATTAATAAATCTCTTTTTGCATTTGGGAAAATAAAAATGTTTCCTCCCAAAACATAATGCATTATTGTTGGACTTTTTTACAAAGCAACCATAAGAATGAAACAGTAAATGCATATAATCAGAAAATGAACACAAGAGTGTGCTTATGTGTGCTTCCCGTTTGTCTCTGTGACATAAGCTAAATTCGTATGTTCATCGGAAGATAAGCTACATTCATTTTATCATAGATTTTTGGGTTTAGTTCCATGATTACAAAATTTTATCCTCTTAATAAGCAGAAGAACAACACTCGCACAAAGGGGGGCAAAAAGGCATTAAAGAAAAGAAATACAAACTCTTATTTACCTCATGGCTCAAATAATCAGAGAATATGTGCTCCTGTAAAAGTTTCCATGGGTTCAACTCCAACGGAAACTGCATGGGATCAAGCAAGTAAGTAAAAAACAAGCAAGATAGCATAAGATCAATGATAAATGTTGCATGCATAGGATGAGGCATGCGACTTTTTCTCCGAGAAGGTGAAAACATCAAAGGCAAAGTGATGTGTAAGCGGAACGAGGAAAGACAAGAAATAGCTAGTGCTATGATAATGATATTGTGCACAAAATCCCATAGAAAAACAATGGATATGTGCTTCCACACAGCCGTTGATTAAAGGACTAATTAGATAGGTTCAAGGACTTTCAATATATTTTGAAAGAAATGCATGATGTGGCAAAAATGACTAATTTGACAAAATCAATATCTAGGAACTCATATGAAGAATAATCTCGGAAAAACAATGGAAGTACAGCAATGACAAGTGACCAGTGACTACTAAACAAGTCCAAAAAAGCTTTCTTGACTACAACTTACAATAAAACTGAAGGAAGAAAGAATGCCATTCCACAGTTCTCACTACTAAGAGGTTCTCAACCAATTTTTTCCATAAAAATAATGAAAAGGAATGCCAATAAAATAGAATAATATCAAATCACAGAAAATACAAGCATCAACCAACAACAATCAACTTTTCAAACTCAAAGAGAGTCTAGGATATCAACTAAACTTCAACTACTACTTGAAAAGGAGACAGAACATTCAAGGGGGAAATAATAATTACCTCAACACCTAAATAAGCCAGAAGAGAAAAACGTAATTGTGAACCTCCAGCAACTGCTATTTGCTTGTAAGCCTCAACAATGCGTGTAAATGCCAAAATTTGCAAATGGTCCTTCTGTTCATCATCAAGGTTAACAACAGGTGCTGACATCTTTGGCAGGACAAAATGAGAGGACAAACCCACAGAAGTTGCAGTTGAGGACACCAGGCTGTTGGAATCCAGGATGGCTGCCTTAGGACTATGCTCTTCTGACCTATCTGTTGATATTGATGGAAGAATTTCCATAGGAGACCTTCCTCCAGAACATGTAACTTGCTCCTGACTGGTATATTCTAAATCGGTTGAGGCTAATGAAGAAGCGACCAGAGTTTCTGAAAGACCCTCATCGTGCGCAGAAGAATCCAGACCAGGTATCTCACTCTCTAAATTCCCTATATCATTAGTATCACGTGGAATAGGAAAAACACCCTCCATTCCAGAAAGAGCATCAGAAGAAACTGAAATACTAATGGGTAACACTTCATTTTGAGTCCCATAAGTTGTTTCAGCACCATCAGTATGATCAGCCAAAGCTGCAACACCAATATCCTCATCATCTGGTGGTTCCTGTAATTTCCATCAAAACATGAAGTTCCTAGATTAGAAAAAATTAAAGGGTAAAAAGAATTGTAATGAAAAGGTTGGGGGAAAATCAGAAAGAAGCCAGATACATAAGGTGGGAATGATTTCACTTCAAGGGACATAAAAGGGAAAAATGACATAATCTTATCTAAGGCCGAGGGAGAATTGGAGAGAAAATTGTACCACAATATCATTCGACACTGACTGCTGACCACTGAGCAGTGATGCTATTGGTGGAAAAGAACTAGAAAGTGAAAGTACACCAGCTAGAAATGATGATGGATACTTGGCTTGAGTTTCACTTCCAACTATATTCGTGTTCAGCAGTAACTCATCATCCAATTCACTGTGAGGATGATTTAGAGGAAGGTTGCGCATATTTGCCATCACCACTTCTGCTAGCAAATCAGCAGAGATACTTGAAATAAGAATCTCCAAAGATGGAACAGCTTTTTCACCTTGAGCGACCAGCGCTCCAAACATAGCAACAAGTTGGAGCACAGGGCCGGTATCTACAACTCCTTTGTTATTGCTTAGTTCAACTGAACGAGAGCCTTCTCGAGACAAGTCAATGTTCCTGTCTAATTCTTTACTTGACTCCTCTGAGCCACTAGATGTTGATTTGACTCGTTTCCCAGAAAAATCATAGTCCACCAGATCACCGCTGTACTGTGCTCCAGACCTTTTCCTCCCCACGTTATTATCAGTTACATGAGAAACTTTTAAAGAGGGCTTCTCTTCCTGTAAAATGCTAAAACCATTATCAAGGAACAGTGGATGTACACACCTGAACTTCTAAGTGTGTAATGAGCAGAACAACATACCTTAATCAGTAATGAACTTTTTTCCACCTCTCCACTCTCATTAATATTGTGTACTTGATTTAGAGAATTATATGCTGTCTTCCCATCTTTCAGTTCCGCCAGGGCATCTGATAAACGATCCTTCCACTGTAAAACAAAAAACCGCATTACAGAGTGTTATATCTACCACAAACACACGTTAAAAGTACTAGTAAAAATATAATAACTATTAGAATATGCATAAATGATGTGAAACGCCCAAACAAGTTACCTCCCATTCCGATACCATGTTGAGATTAGTCAGATTGTCATTTAACCCCATAAGTTAACTTGTTATGATGTTATTATTTCTAACAATAAAAATGATGTTATTATTTCTAAAATACATATTCTGGCAGAACCAAATGCACAGCCATCTTTAATAGTAGGATTCTGATGTTCTTCAAGTGGAAATACAACATGAATTACTGATGAGACCATTAAAAGGGTTGCCTGACAAAATATATAAGTTCTAAAAAAAATCCCATCCCATATGCTATCCTCTCCAATACAAAATCGCAACCAGTGAATCCTTCGAACAGCTGCTAAATAGATGATATACTGAAAGGGAATGATAAGGGTGCAGGATTGTCTTAGAAGCATGCATGGAGCAAAGTAAAGTGTATCTCAAAGAATAGTTCAAATGCTCAAAAAGCTATATACAAGGGACCATATACTTGTTTGCATTGGTATCCCATAATTGCATATACTTGTCCATATGAAACTCCAAAGAAATCAATTTATGCAATTAAGTTACGTGTTTATCTACTGTACATATTCTACGCAGATATTCTCAGCTTGAGTATCAAAGATGAATACATTTGCAATAATAGATCAGAATTGAAACATAATCCCAAGTCCAACAAGAGATCAATAGTAAAATCAGATGAGAAGGTAAAACATTAATGGTAGTTAAAGAAAACAAATTCATCGATATGCTTAAAAACTGTACAATTAAAATTAATAAGTACCGGTGCGGCACCCGGGTGAGTACATTTCAAACAGGAGAGAAAGGCATTTCTCAGAACATGACAAGCGCCAGATGCATGCACCCCTTCAGTGGCAGAGCTTGACGGCTCCAAGCCAAGTAAAACAGGGAGAACGCGTCCAAAATATGCAGGCCTTTTCTTTGCTATAGAGGAAAGGCTGGTAAACGACAGAATAAATGAAAACAAAGATGAAAAAAGAAGTAATAGCAATCTGCCAACAGAGAACAATATTTAAACAATCTTTTCTAAGCCACCACAATCGTCTCACAAAAGATTATAAGCATATTTTTTAAGAGTCATTACAGTTTATATAGAGAAGACTACGTTATCAGGAACAGAAAGTTACTTAACAGCATTAAGAATAGTGTATGAGCCAACAAATATGCTAAGAAAGATATTTTATGATGAATTACAATACCAGGGTGGAAATCAATCCTACCTATTTACAAGAACAATGATGACTAATTTACTAATTGATTTCACTGCAGGGAAACGGAGCAGATCAAGCAATAAAACCAACTTTTGGCTGGCCTCAATGGACAGGTCTCCAGCATTGAGAACAGGATGGCCTTTGCGGATCCAAGATATATTGAACTCCAAAAGCTTCCCTACAAACCAGATTTTCTCAATGAGGAATAAATGACAAATGCCAGATACAATGCAGTTTTATCTTTCATGCCTATTGGGCCAAAAGGAAAGGTAAGATATGTTACCATCATGAGGGGGCTCAGACGAACCATTAGGATCAGGTGTATAAAGAAGAATAACAGCTTCAACAAACTTCAGAGCTAGCAACCTCACCCCACCACTTCCTGGCTGGAAGATGTGTTATTCCAAGGAATTAGGCAGCTATGAAAATTAAACTATGTGTCTTTTTAAATTATAGTTACCTGAAAAGCTATCGAGTATATCCTGTCCTTCAACTCTAGCATTGATGCCCATGATGATTGAAGTGAATCATTCAACTCACTCGTATGGAGACCCTGAAAATCAAAATTAAGGAAAAAGATGTGACCCACTACATATGCAAGAAACAAGAAAGTGGTTCTACTGATACTGCATGTGGTCTCCAGCATTGAGTACAGGAATAATTTATCATGGAATATTCAATTCCATTTTCCCTTCACTTAGAGTACATATAGTGTTCTCAAAATAAATTTAAGGATCTATCATAACTGACCACAGGGACAAAGTCACGTGTTGATCAATTTTCTTTCATATACTAGTTTTTCCTGCAGCGATTAGTACGGACTGCGTACAGTCACACACACGCGCGACAGGGATCAGACTCAACATTATCCTCAATTTCATACTACAATGAGAGAGAATCCATTAGTTACTATACCATAGATTTTAAATTTATAATATGTGTGTAAAATCTGTCTCCAAAAGAAGACAAGAAAACTTCCACTTTTTCACAGAACCGCTGCATCAAAAAACATTACAGATAATCGGATGGCTGACAGAAGACCAAAACACAACCCAGTTGTGCAAGTACGTGTAAAAGGTCCGAACTCACCACAGAATGCGCCGAAATCTTCGGATTATATAGTAGATAGTAGATAGTAGATATATACATTTATATATCATCTGAAAATATATTTTTTTGTTAAATTACACTCTAGCTGGATGGTTAGGCTTGGAAAGGATTTATAAAGTGGAAGTCGTGAAAGTTTTCTCACCGTTAATATAATTTTTGAAAGAAATGTATAAGGCACTGATGGTGATGGTGATGGTGACGGTGAAAGTTTTCTCACCGTTAATATAATTTTTGAAAGAAATGTATAAGGTACTGATGGTGACATGGGAGAAAACTGAACATAACCTGTCATAAAGCACCAACACACATAGGATGACGTCACACAGGCCTTAAGTCCTCCAATGAGGCATCTACCAAATTGCATGTGAATGTTATCAATTGCAATGGACTTAAACTCCTTTAGAGATCTCTTATGAACCAAGCAATGTATCATGATTAAGATGTGATCGCTATACAAAACTACTATAGGCCAAGAGGCTTCAATATAAAAGTTAAAAACAGAAAACTCGCCTGAATAGCAACTTCAACAAGAGTGCATCGGAAGAAATCCATTCCACAAATGATAGCTTGCCGAGCAACAGGAGGTTCTCCATCATCCAAAACATTCATCAAAACTGGTACAAGTTCAGGTAAGAATTCAAGGTGCTTGACTCCAACTTCACCAATTATCCTACATTGCAAGGAAGATCGATATCCCTTAAGCATTCTATTTCTGGAAAGAAAAACACTTTATAATGGCCTAATTTTATAATGTATCTGATATGTTCGTGATTCATAATCTTGATTCCAATAATGAGTGCATTAGACATAGGAATATAGAAATAAAAAATAGAGGAGAAAATTTTCCAATTACCTATAAAATGGGCCCTAAGGTTAAAAAATATATATATATCAAATTCTATTTGTCTACAATGAACTGTCAAAGGCGAATGACTAATCCAAATATAATATAATCAATCAATAATAATAAAAACAATAACAACAAAGATAGATGAGAATGAATGAGCAACAGGCAAACTAACCCAAGAACAAACCTGGAAACCTAAAGATTGTTGTTAGAGATTTCCATGTATAATGTTTGATTGATCTATTACCCAACTCCAAATTTAAAAAATAATAATAATAATAATAATAAGATTTAAGTAAAAACAATGTTATAACTAGTGGCTATTTACATATTTAGGGAAAATGACTACACTCTCGATTTGGCAACTTTAAGACATCCTTTTAACTTGTTCTGAGTGATACTGGACAAACAGTCTCCAAAATATCTAGATTGCACATTTAGCAATATGCCAATATGGTGAGCCAGACAATCCTCATACTACGAGTAACTATTCAATGGAACATTATAATTCATAAAAAAACGACAGAAAAAAGGCAACAGAATTTTAAACATATTCCCCTCCTATATTTGCTTAAAAAGTAAATGCAGACCATATTGCTTCATTCCTATTTTTTATTTTAGGGTATGTGACTGATAAGCAAACACAGAAAGGGCTCGGAAACACTTAATCTTGCATAGCCCAAGCATTTGTTCCCCCGTGCTAGTTCACTTAGTTTTACAGGATAAGCACAGCTATACTTATCAACCATCTTATAGCATTCGAAAGGGAGTAAACAACTAGTATCAAGTTCTTCCGAATCAAAAAAGTTATTATATATATAATTCTTTGAAACTATGATCCGATTCACCTACCAAGTTAAATGTCAAGGACACAGCCGCAGTTATTAGACCAATATATAAATACGGTACTCAAAAGAATGAAGTCACAGAAGTGCATGTCCTTGAGTGCTTTACAAAATCTTTTGAATGTTCATATCAGTAATGCCTAACTCCAAATTCAACTTACAATCATATGAAAGGAGGAAAAAAAACAGAAAAGGAAAAAGGAAAAAATAAATTTTGCTTTAGTATCGAAAAACAAGACGTGGACGAAACAAGAATAAACTAATCCTTGACAGGAGGCCTAGGTTAGGAGAAGCATACTCCGTGGCAAACTTGCGAACGGGAGCGAACCGGTCGGTCTGGAGATCGAAGAGGCGAGGGAGGAGCTCGGAAAGCAAGGTAGGGTTCTCATGGGGTAACACTCGCCTCAATTGACGCAAGTAGTCGAGCTTCGAAGATAACTCACCGGCGGTCCTGGCTGAGTTCGCCAGACTCAAGAGCCTTTCCCTAGAGATTGAACGCAGCATCCCCACCATCGCAACGAGAAACCCTAATCATGCATTTTATAGCGCAAACCTGTAGGTGAAGGATTTAGATGGAGCAGAGACTGATGCCAATCGAAGTGGAGACTTGAGAGAACCCCGCCCCACTTTGATCAGCGTATAGGAGCTCATAAATTCTATTTAGATCAGAGTATCTTGATAGAGTATAAGCTCTCGTAAAATGTAAAAGCTGAGAGTGTCTGAGAGTATGGGGACAGAGTATAAGCTAGCTTATACTCTGAAACAAACGGAGGTTTGGACTCCGTTTGGGACAGAGTATAAGTTAGCTTATACTCTGTCCCCGTATTCTCAGACACTCTCAGTTTTTACGTTTTACGAGAGCTTATATTCTATCAATATACTCAGAGCTTATACTCTATCAACATACTCTGATCCAAACGGACTTGATTTAGTGAACAATCACATCAGTATCTACGAAAACAAATTCCTTAACCCGTTTGTTTGTATATTTATCATTTTATCTTTTAAAATATATATTAAATTTTAAAAAAAAATTACATATTCGAATTTAATTATAAAATTCTTTCTAATAAAATTCGTATTCAATAACTTTTATTTTATTATTAAATTAATTTATATTTTTATGGTAAATTAATAGTTTATACGCTATTAAAACTTACGTTCTATCAAATAGAAGATAGTATATTTGACAACTTATACGTTGTCAGACATGTTTTTATCCAAATACACCCCAAATCTGGATATAATGACGGAAGTACAGAACTCCACATCTCGGTTGGCAATTTCATGTTATCGATTCCTATGATGGGCCATCACTTTGGACCCGATTCAATTCTTACTTATCATTTAAGTTACATTTATGGGGGCAAGGCTGAGCCCAATGCGTCTATTCATAGTAGGCGACGCTAAATATTTCATAGTTTGTGTAGCATAACATTAAGTCAAATTTATATGCATGCTTTGTAAGTGTATAATATGAGAAATTAAAATTTTAAAATATAAAATATAAAATACTTCATTTGAAAAACTTACAGCACAATTTTTTTTAAAACAAAATTTTATAACATTTTATCTTTTAAAATACAAATTATATTTTGAAAAAAATTATATGTCCATAATCAATAAGTAAAAGATCTATCCAATAAGATCCATCATCGACAAGTTTTATTCAGTCATTCTTAATTACATTGTTTTTTTGTACTGATATGTAGGTTGCATAGGTTCTAATGTTTTATTTATAGATATTGATATAAGCTTGTATATCGGATTTTAATGTTGTAACATAAACAATAAGTGTTAAATCTTAAGGGGAACAAATTAGTTAAACCTTAATGGGCTCTTGTATCTGATTTTCATCTTATAACTTAAATAATAAGTGTTATAAACCTCAAAGGGAACAAATTTGATAAATCCTAACGGATTCATGTATCGGATTTCCATGATGTAACCTAAAAGGTTCGGATTCGCTACAAAAATCTTTAATGTCTCAAATTCTAAACTCTAAAGGATTCGGACACCCAACGTAGTTTCAATAAAAAATGCAAAAAACGACAAATACATTTTACTATCGTAGTATAATAAAATTTTAGCTCGAATAGAAAGTTTGCACATCATATATATGAATTAATTTTTAAAAAAACAATGTAATTGAAAAAATGCAATAAAAACTATCGACAATAGGTTTTATTATAAAGATTTTTATGCGTGAATTCGAATATGTAATTTTTTTTTGAAATTTAACATGTCTTTTGAGAAATAATATATTTTAAAGTTTTTTATGAAAAAAAAATTGCAATAAATGAAGTGAGATAAATAAATCAATAAATTAATATTATTAACTGATTATTGAAAAAGTATAACATTACCCACCTGCATGGAGTATCATGTAGATTTGGGTTGAATTGGACTAATAAAATTTGGGTTCTATAACATTTTTGATTCGTAACATAGGCTGCACAAGGGTTCCGAGTTTCTTGCCCGACCCGGTGCAACCCAGTCATTATCAAGCAAACCCGGCACAGCCTGAACTCGATATTATCGAACGGGAGTATCGAGTCTGAATTTATATATTTTCGAATTATCGGGCAACCAGATAACCTGAAAGACTAATTTTAAAATAAAATAAAATATTTAAATAAATTAGTAAACAGAAGTTAAAATGCATAAATAGAAAAAATCAAAGAACGAACCTAAGGTTCGGCGGTTTGCGATTAAGTCCGAGGCTATGCTTGGATCAAGGAGGGGAGAGTTAAGTAAAGTGCAATGAGAGGTTGTGCGTTATTTGAATTATGATGGGTATTAATGGAGGGAAAAATGTATAGTCTTGCTTGGATTTAGGAGTTTAAGAAAAGGGGAAGAGTATAGTTATAGCTATTAAATAATTATAGCTTTCACTGATCCCTCAAAATTAGATGTTTTGGAGTCTAAGAGATAAGAAAAACACCCCTCTCCAACCCTCCCTCAATCCTTACCATTTAATCCAAATGAGAACAAAATATTTCCCCTCCCCTAACCCCCCTCCCTCCCTCCCTCAATCCAAGCACAACTGAGAGTCTCACCCAGTCACCATCATAGTCGACCATCTTTGATATCTCACTATCTCACACTCTGTCACCATTCTCACCCGCAAGCCTCATCCCGTCTCTGCCACTAAGATTATCACCCTCAATCGGTTAATCCCCTCTTCGTCTCCGTCTCCGTCTCAGTCTGAGAGGTGGTACGTAATCGGATTGAAAAAGTCGTAAATTTGAATTATGGAATCGACGCAAATCACCTGGGAGTCTCACATAGTAGGAAGCGGATGGGTACTCGTTGAGCCATGAATTTAAAAGCCCTTCTCTGCCGTTCCTATGTTGTAGTATGGCTCTGTATACGAAAGGAATGTGACCCAGGCCATCTCTTTGTGTTTGTCCTTGGAAAGCGAATGCTTGAGTTGGTTATGAATGGAGAGAGTGTAATGCGATTGGTTTAAAAGAGAGGGACCACAGAGGAGGCTTGGTGACGGGGCGTAATGGGTTGTACACTTGGACTCCAGCTCTTCACGCTAAGCCACCCGAATTAAAAGACAATTCACTAGACAAACCCGCACGAAGACCTTGAAATATGTACAAATGAAAGTTCTATCTAAACTGCAGCTATATTTATCTTCATTTGCAACTCACCATATCTTTATTATCTAGTGTTTATCTTCAATTTTGATTGATTTCTTTGAATAGGGCATGATTGGTGTGACTGTAGTTTTCAAATATACAAATGACTGTAGTTTTCTTCATGCTCGTTTGATTAGCAACCACGGTTCAATTTTTATCTGACCATATTTATACATAGGAGTGACAAATAGACTAGCATTCCCAATTTATACATAGAAGTGACAAAAAAGTCAATTCCATAACAGACAACATATGTGTTTATGAAATATTTGTATGTCCAGATTCATATTGATTTGGATTTTTGAACGAACTCAATTGCCCATATCCATATTGGATTAAATCCGGACTAGTAAATTAGACAAATTCAACATGGATTAGGATTTGAACTATTAAATCATACAAGATTTTTTATGTTTGGACTCTGACCAAATTTTAAACAATATAAAATCTTTATATTTGGACCCGAATTTTCGATGTTTAACTTACATACAGTCTTGGTTTAATTCAAATTTGACAAATTTGTTCATCCGGATAGGTTAGAGTTTTGTATCGGTTAAAATTTTGTCATCCATGTAGTGGCTAAATAGGGTTTAGAGGTTGAATATATATTTTTGTTAAAAAATAATACGTTATCGTTTTAGACCACTGATTCTGCAAGCTTTGTTCGGCATAAAGTACACAAGTCGTTCTTATTTCTTGCTTCTTTGAAAATAAAAAATGAGTTTTTTCACTTATAAGGGCAAAAACTAGGTGCCATTTGGTTTCCAGTTCTGTTTTGTATTTTATGTTTTTGTACTTCATTTTCTATTTTGTGTTTTCCATTTTTGTTTGAAGAATTTTAAAAATGCGTTTGGTTTGTCATTTTTAAAAACTGTTTCTTAAAATGAAAAACTGAAAAACACAATAATATTTTCTATTTAAAATTTGACATTGTATTGATATGATTAATATCATATAATTCAATCATTTCTTTTAAAAAATGACAACACTTGCAAACTTATCAAAATGTATTTTTATTTCTTCTTCTTCCTCTTTCTCTCTTTGTATTTCTTTGAAAAATTTATAATAAAATGTAATACCACAACACCAACGAATCGCCTTTCTTTTGATAGTTAACACTTATCTAAATAATAAGTTTTAAATTTTAAGAAAAACAGATTTGCTAAACCTTAACGGACTCGTGTATCGAATTTTCATGTTGTATCCTAAACAAAAAATGTTGAACCCTAAGGGAAACGAATTCGTGAAACTCTAACGGTCTCGTATATCGAATTTTCATGGTGTAACCTAAATAATAAGTGTTAAACCCTAAAATAAATGAATTCGCTAAACTTTAACCGACTAATAATTAATTATAATAAAACCATAAAACAAAATAAATGCAAACTTATCAAAATTAAACCATACAAATCACCTACACTTTCTTGTCGTTATTGGAATAAGCTACCCCTTGAAGGTTGAAGTTCGAGTTGACTGGTTGTACATCTTGAAATATGAACTGAAGCCTTTCACTTGATTAGTCTGACTTATATGCAGTTTGATATTTGTTTCTTCATATGAAATGGTCCGTTGCTATGTTGCGCTTGTGTGTGCATCAAAACTAGTTGTGTTAGGTCTTGCTTCGTGAACAAGTGAACCATTTTAAATCATTGTTTAAAGTGAACACTTCAAAGTATTTGGAGGGATTCCCAAATCCCTTTCAATATCCATTTTCTCAAACCCTAAAAATGAGAGATTGAGGGATGTTTACTCACATAAACCCTTCCAACACTGGTGAGTGCGAAATGCACTCATGTTTATGATGTTAAATACCAAATCTTTATGAGGTTTCTATCACAAAATACTGTCCAATTTTGTGATTTAATGACAGGTACAACTGGATGCTATTTATTGAAAAAGTTGATTCTGGGAGAAAAGTGAGTCAGGCGCGACCTATGCGTGGCCGCAAGTTGTGGGATTTGCAGAAACGAGACCAGCTGACGTGGCAGTAGGGACAATATTTTTTTAGGGTTAAAGACTAAACCCTAGGGGTTGGAAAAACCATTCCAAAACACAAAGGATAGAGAGGAGGCAATTCCAAGAGTGGCGATTCTTTCTTTCCCCCCATTGATTCGAACAATTGACTTGAGTATTTGTTGATTTTTATTATGGATATGCGTAGCTAAGTACTTTTTAGCTAAGATTTGGTATTTTTTCTATTGAAACTTTGTGCACAGATTGATGTTGATTAGACTGTATTTAATTCATTGTTCTCTAAATTTATTGTTGATTTCCTATTGTTATGCATGCCTGGCCATCATCATAATATTTAGGAATTGTTAGTTGAACATATTCGGCTGACCATGATTCGGTGTTTGACGAAGTGACAAAAACTTATTTTGCGATTCAGGTTTGAGAACATTGAACATAATTGATTGGGTGATAGATCATTGCCTTAGGTTGTGCAATTGTCGATTTCCACGTGCTGATGCTTATCTTAGGAAATTCTTAGGAGAGACCAAACCTAAACTCCTTTGATAAGAAAAGACATTGAGCTGGACCAAAGTCAGGGTCGTTGTTTAGGAAAATCTAATTGTTAGAGCTGGACCAAAGTATTTCAATTGACGTCGTTAAATTCTTAATTTGTTTAATTGCGGATTGATTTGTGTGCACAGGTGGAGGTAGTTGAACTAGCCAAATCCAAGCTAATTTTCATTCATTGTTGAATTATTATTTTATTTAAGCTGGTTAACTTCGTTGTCATTGATTAAATAGTCTGAATTAGTTTACACTATTGTTTGTCTTTCAATTGGTTTTTACAATAGTTCTTGTGGATTCGATCCGTTTCACTGTTACTGCCTTACGACCGTACACTTGCGATTGGGTAAAACCAGTCGGTATTTATTGTGATAAAAAAGTATCGACCAAACACCTCATAACCCTTATAAATACCAAGCAAGAATTTATTTTTATAAACTTCTCCCACACCTCTCAACCCAACACCTCTCAACTCTCATACCAGACATAGCCTTAATGTACATCACTGACACGAGACTACGAGCTTGGGATGGACTTGTATAAACGAAACCTTAGACTCTTAAGTCTTAACCCAATCGACTGAAATGTTATTGAGTTGAACACTTGAAGCGGCTTAGCCAATTTGATTTTTATTTTATTTTATTCCTTAATAAATGTAATCAGGGCAATTTAGTGATTATCAAAAATTAAATTAATCAAATATTATTTTTTAAATATTGATTGTCATTTTTTTTATATTGTGTTTTGAACTTATTAAATTTATTGAAATGAAACTTATTTAAGAGTTTTTATTGGAATAAAATTTATTAAGGAGGGACTCATCCTAATTTTCCCAAAAAAACTAGAGCCTCGTTTAGACAGGCTGTAGCAGCCGAGTTTACACCAATGCCCATGAGTTTAACGTCCTCTTCTGCTTATGTCCGTGATTAATGGTTTCCCGAAGGCTATCACTGTCATTCAACCTCACAAGTCATTCGTCACCGAAAGAAACCTCCTCACTGGAGCCAAACCGGGATGTGTAAATAATTCGGAATGTGTTTTTCCTTTTCGAAATCCACCGGATCTACAAAATTCCCCAAATATCATTCAGACAACCGAGTAACGAACCCTAATTTCCCCTCTCTGTTTCTCTCAAAAGATCGGTTGTTTTGATCCGAATAGAGCGGTTGTGCTACGATGGGCGATTTCAATCTCGCTCTCGTGATCGTCGCTATAGTGGTGTGCGTCTTGGTGTTCATCTTCAATGTATACCTCCTCGTCAACTACCAGCATCCTGATGACAAAAACCAGGCGTACTTCCCTAAAATTGTCGTCGTTTTGGGGCTCTCTGTCGCCGCTATCTCAATCTTGATGTTGCCGGCCGATGTGGCCAATCGCCAGGCCTGTCGCCACGCGATATACAATGGTGCGTGCAATCTTACCTTGCCAATGAAGGATCTATGGCTTGCGATCTACATTCTCGATGCTGTTCTCGTCTTCTTCGTAATCCCCTTCGCCATGTTCTACTACGAAGGGGACCAGGACAAGTAAGTATTTTGCAAATTATCATTTATCACTGTGAAATTGAATATTTCATGTCCATAATTTATGTATTCAGTGTCATATGGGTGCATTGGTGACCAATTAGATGGTGCGTGATTCGTTTGCAGGAGCATGGGGAAAAGAATTAAAAGCGCATTATTGTGGGTGGTAACAACGGCTATTGTCTGTGGCCTCGTGCTTGGCATTTTATATGGTTAGTTATTTGTGCATGATTTGAAATTGATTTAAGCGTGCTTGATTTGATCTGAGTGGTATTTTGAGGGTGAAGCTAAACTGCTAGGTAGCCCGAGGTTTAGCTGAAAGAGTGTTTGACGTCTTTAACATTAAGACTTGGAGATTTGAAATTGATTTAAGCATGCTTGATTTGAGCTGAGTGGTATTTTAGAGGGCGAAGCTGAACTGCTAGGTAGCATAGGCTCAGCTAAAATGGCTGCACAAAGACTGTTTGAGGTCTTTAACATTAAGGTTTGGAGGTTTGAAATTGATTAAGTGCTCTTGATTTGAGATGTGTGGTATTTTTGAGGGTGAAGCTGAACCGCTAGGTTGCCTGGGTTTTACTTAAACGGTTGCATAAATAGTGTTTGAGGTCTTTAACATTAGACATGGAGTTTTCACATTGACTAGAACTTGGCAAGTCACGCAATGTTGTTGCGAACAGATTCATGGTTCGATATTGGAAAAGTAGCAGTTTATTCCCTTTCCAGATCCATGTTGAGCTCTGTAGGCGCTAGTAACAGTTTAAGCGTGCTTGATTTGATCTGAATGTTATTTTGAGGGTGAAGCTAAACTGCTAGGTAGCCTGAGGTTTAGCTGAAAGAGTGTTTGAGGTCTTTAACATTCAGGCTTGGAGGTTTGAAATTGATTTAAGCGTGCTTGATTTGAGCTGAGTGGTATTTTAGAGGGGGAAGCTGAACTGCTAGGTAGCATAGGCTGAGCTAAAATGGCTGCACAAAGACTGTTTGATGTTGTTTTTTTTTTATAAGAAGACTGTTTGAGGTATTTAACATTAAGGTTTGGAGGTTTGAAATTGATTTAAGTGTGCTTGATTTGAGCTGTGTGGTATTTTTGAGGGTGAAGCTGAACTGCTAGGTTGCCCAGGTTTAGCTTAAATGGTTGCATAAAGAGTGTTTGAGGTCTTTAACATTAGACATGGAGTTTTCACATTGACTAGAACTTGGCAAGTTACTCAATGTTGTTGCGAACAGATTCATGGTTCGATATTGGAAGAGTAACTATTTATTGCCTTTCCAGATCCATGTTGAGCTCCATAGGTGCTAGTAAATATACATAGTTGAAATGTTGTTCCTAGTGCAATTTTTTTATTCATCGGAACACGGGCTGTCTGTGATGGCTGACAACAGTATATCAGCTCAAGTTTCTGCTTTATTAGTATTATTAATGATTCCAGAGATAAAAAAAAATTTAGATTTTTGTGGCATATTAGACAATCTGTATTTCAAGATTTTACGTTGTTACTCAGGTATATACATGCAATTTAATTATGGAGGAAATTAACTTTTGCCATTCCTGTTGTTTTTGTTTTGCACATAACTGTTTTCTGGGTTATCTCTGATGCGCTTCTCATAGAGGTATTCTATTTACTTCTAAACTAGGGGTTGTTGGAAAAGTAGATTTCACTGTTAGGCATCTCTCGTCATCCACCACAACCTTCCCGAATTCATGGGATTTCTCTAGCGCTCAACAATGTATTGGAAATGGTGCACGCCAGGTTGGTTGATGGAAAACTTGTTTCATAGTTCTGCAAATGAAGAAGCAGTCTTGTTTATGTTCTCATTATGGTTTGAATAGGTAACATTGAGCTCTTTCTGTTGCCGATATTCTCATTTTTTTCCCTTTTGTTACAGTGCTCTGCATATTTGGCGAGTGATTCTTCAGAGAAAACATGGACAATGCGCACTACGTTTCCAGAATATGTTGTTGCTCTTGCCACTATTGTGGGATCTGTACTTTTTTCGGTAGGGTCATTTCCTTAAGTCTCCCAAGCAATTCTTTTCATTTTGGGAATTCCTGACATTGTGCTAAAATGTTCTGGAGTTGTAGAAGGCAATGTAATTCCTATTTTTATATTTGTTATTGTTCTAATATTTGCATGAATGTTGATTGAAAGTTGCTTAGTGTATCCTGTTATCTGATTAATTTCATGCCAATCGTGACCAGGCTACGCATACAGTCCTCAATTGTGGTTTTCATGTTTTGGGATTCCCTAAACATGGATTTACATTACTGTTCTTGTTCCCTCCTCTAAACTATATCGTTGACAGACTCTGTTCACTTTTTTCTTTTCAGATTTTCGGTGGTGTTGGAATAGCTTGTCTGCCTCTGGGTCTTATTTTTGCATTCATTCGGCGTCCAAAGGCTGTCATCACTCGCTCACAGTATATAAAGGTGTGTCTGGATTTGACTCACTGTTACAACCTGAAATCCATTCCTAAACAATCGTGGAAGGTGGATACTTATGTTGTGCTATGGATGTTCGTTGCTGTTTTCTGTAGGAAGCAACCGAGCTTGGTAAAAAAGCAAGGGAACTGAAGAAAGCAGCTGATGCCCTCCATCAAGAAGAAAGAAATGGTTCGAAGGGTAGAAAATGGCGTAAAAATGTGAAGGCTGTGGAAAAGGTATACAAACCACCGCGCCCCCCACAGCTGCTCTCTGTTATTCACTTGTTGCTGACTTTCTCTTTTTGAACTATGTTTCCTGTGCTTCATAATAGATTGTACATCCAAATTAACTTTGTATTTGTTATTTTACTTCCAATTCCAACAAAGTTGAGCAATCCTCTTGCACAAAGGAATAGACCTGAGAGTTTTTTTAATTGATTGTTATTGATATTGTAAATACATAATCGATTCGAGGTGGTCTGGAGCATTAGTTTGATACACAGATTTCTATCTGCTTAGTGGTTTATAGTGTTTGTAGCTTATTATATGTTTGCTTAACTATGTAGGAGCTGCTTCAGTTGGAAGAAGATGTTAATCTTTTAGAGGAGATGTACCCTCAAGGGGAAAAGGTGATGGCCTGAATTTTATATAGACAGGACATTCTTTTGCAATTTTCCTTCTGGCAATAATTTTTTTGCATGGATTCTCCAGGCAGAGACTTCTTGGGCTTTGACTGTTCTTGGGTACCTTGCAAAACTTGTGTTGGGGATCTTAGGGTAAGTTATGACTTGATGTTTTTCTATACTTGTTCAATTGCTTACTAGTGTAGTGAGGTGGCTTGACATCATAAATGGTTTTAGAAATTCTGTTTTTTTTGGCCCGGATTTATTTTTGGTTCGATTTGATCCTGTTCAGTCTCAGATTCAATATTGACGAGCTTCTCCATCCATTAGGTTGATTGTTTCAGTGGCTTGGGTTGCACATATCGTCATCTACCTGTTGATTGACCCACCTCTTTCTGCTTTCTTGAATGAGGTTTTCATCAAGCTTGATGATGTCTGGGGTAATTTCCTACACCTTCACGTTTCATTTCCTCAAACGTATTCTTTTTTTTTGCTTCTGGTACTTGATTGACCTTTGAAAATATTAATTTTTTGCATTGGCAGGTCTTTTGGGCACTGCTGCATTTGCATTCTTTTGCTTATACCTTCTGCTTGCTGTGATTGCTGGTGCCATGATGCTTGGTCTGAGATTAGTTTTTATCACGATACATCCCATGAAGTAATGCATTTTGTAGCATTTGTCATTTTAATTTTCGTTTTCATCTTTAGCTATATACAACTATAAGCCTGGCTGCCTGGAATGTACTCTCTTGTTGGCTTTAGAAATTTTTTTTTTTTTTGCCGCAGGTGGGGAGCCACTCTAATGAACTCATTTCTCTTCAATGTGGCACTCATTCTGCTGTGCTCCATTAGGTTTGCTCCCTGTTGAATTACTCGTTTTTGCATGTTAAAAGTGACTGTTTGGGTGTTTGTTTGATTGTGATTTAGCCAGTACTTTTTAACACTGTTACAGTTTATTCCACCTCTTTATCAAGCTTTTTTCTTTCCTGGCCAAGAGTGGCCGGCATTCTGCTTGAGCAATAGTTATGGGATTTTCAAGTTGGAACTTCTCATTATTTAAGGGTCTCTCTGTTTAACAGACAATGTTTTGCTCTTTATTTCAATATTTTCTTTTCTTTTTTTTCTTTTTGACAACTATATGTAGCTTTAGCTCAAGCTTTTAGTTTTCACCCATATGTTATATGTATATATTCATTTTATTTTTTTGGATGAAAAAATTTGAAGCAACCTGCTTAGTGAAAGGCTAAAAGCGATTTAGCCCTCAGATTTTTAGTATGTGCAAGATCAGTGTAGTAGATGTGTTGTTTCAATCACTGATGTAAGTAAAATTTACTAGGAGTTCCTTGTAGTTGCTTAAGTTAGCATAGCACAATCGTGTGCTGCCATTTCTGAATCTTGTTGGTTTTTGCAATTGCAGTGTGATTCAGTTCTGCTCCACAGCTTTTGGTTACTATGCTCAAGCAACTGCAGCTCAGGAAATATTTGGCCACACTCTGCAGTCACTACGTGGAATTAAATATTTATACAAGTGAGAGAGAGAGAGAGAGAGAGAGTGGTTACAATATTTATGAATGCTGAATATCTGATTCTGCTACATAATGGGCTTGCTAACTTTTGACATATTAACTCTTTTTTTCAGGTATAATGTCTTTCAAATTGCATTTATTGTTCTAGCGGGCTTGACCTTTGTATATTATGCTGCCTTTGTAAGTTTCAAAAACTTGTTCTGTGTGTTCTTAGATTGTTCTTTATGACTTGTCTGATGCCCTCTTTCCTTGAGCTCTGGAAACTTCAGGGATGGAGAAGAAAGAAACCTAGTGGCAGGTTCCAACTTTCCTCTTAAGTTATGTGTTTCCCGGAGCATTCACCAATGGAGCCGTCAGAATTCTCAGCTCAACATCAGTTTTGGAGTGCATTCGTATATGGATATCGCTGGTGTTATCCATGTCATATGAATTTCGAGTAGGCACTTGCCATCCGAATCAAGTTCTTTGGAGTGGTAGGTGAGTGCTGCCTCTGCTGTTGTTTTTGCCTGTTTTCCCCGCTTGTATGTATAATTCTTTGTTTGGTTAATGGTGGACACTGGTTTGGGTTTGTAATTGAGACGACTTTGGGACTGAGTTTCTAGCTTCACTGATCTTCCTTTTGATGATATGTAACTTTCCTTGTAATGTTATCTAGATGGTGGGAATTTCAAATAGCAGCCATTTTATGTCCATGCTTTTGCGTTTGCAGTTTTTTTCTCTCTCGAATTCTTGAAATTTGTTTTTCAGTAAACAAATTGACAGCACAAAAGGTTTGATTTTTCCAATCGTTGGTGCACCCGTAGAAGTTTATGTCAATTTGTTTTGTTATTTCTCATTCTCATAAAACCTTGTCTGGTTTGAAAAATTAACTAATATTTTTTGTTCACTTCTTAGCCGTGATTCCGAATTTTGCTGAATGTAGTTTAGTCTGTAGTTGAAAGACAGCCAGTGGCATTGCATCTAAGAGATAAGAATGTATTGTTTTGCGAGCTAGTTGTGGTTGTGGAAGTTATTTCCTTGGGTAGATCAAACTATGTGGGACTAGGCAGGTTGGTCGTTGGCATTCTCATCGATAATAATTAATATGGACATTGTCAGTTGTTTTCCATGACTCAAAACATTCTTTTATTGTACAAACGACTCGTTTCTAACCCAAAAACTAGAGGAAGTCCATAATAACATGATCAGATGCTCAAGTGAAGTGAACAATTGTGTTAGAGAGAGGGAGAGAGAGAGAGAGAGAGAGAGAGAGTGAGTGAGTGACATTTTAATCTTAATATTGTCTGATTTAGTTTCTAAGTAGACCGTTTGATCAAATGTAAACCTTCCTGGGCAGCTGTGGAGTATTAAAATTAACATCGTGTCCTATGACTAATTGAATATGTTCGAATTTTCGTATTAAGCCAACTGGAAAATCATAAGATAAGCCCAAAATTCGACAAAGTCTAACGCCAAAAAACTATCCATAATAAAATAAATAATAATTCACAACAAATTGACAAGTTAAATTGTATATATAATTTTAAATCCTATGTTTGAGTCTCACTCTTTTACTTATTAAAAAAAAATAAAAAGAACACTACGAAATCCAAGCAGAGATCTGTTTCCACCTTGGCTTCTAAAGAAGCACGACAATTTGCACGAATTACCGAAGTCAAGTTTAGTGTTCTAACCCAACTTCTAAAGAAGCACGACAGTCGACGCGAGTTACCGAAGTCAAGTTTAGTGTTCTCGCCCAACGTCGCGTTGTTGCAAACTTAACATATTCTCTACAGCATCCTACATGCAATACGTTGAAAAATAATCGGTACAGAAGGACCAGTAAAACACGCATCATGATCCATGAATTATAATGCTTCAATGATCTGCCTGCCTTTATTTATGGTTATTGTCTAAATGGTAAAAAACAATAAAAAAGAAAAAGCAGCACTCAGTAATGGAGAAGTACTGTAACTGCATACAAATAGAGCATTAATTCAAAGATTACTCAGTTCCCATTCCCCGTATGTGTTGTTGAAATAGGCGTTGGAGACATTTACTGGCCTGACTGGATAATAAGGTGAATCTTCATCAAATTCAGTAGGCAATGCCTTCCAATGTAGGCTTGGTTCCCACTCTGCCTCTCTCAGAGCCTTCAGTATCTCTTTGGCCACCATCTTGCTCCCCACCTTTGTGAAATGAGTCCCATCTCTACAAAACAAAAAATGGGATTAGAAAATGCTGTATAACAACACTAATCACTATAATCGAGGGAAACTCTCTCTAGCTATATATATAGATGAATTCTTTCACTAAAAACTGGGTCTGGGTTTGAAAGAAAAACTTACAGAAAACAGGTAGTCTTCCAATCCGGTCTTTGCTGGATAGCTGTCCAAAGGTCAACTCCCTTCAGGCCTAACTCTCTGCATACTTCTAAACAACCTTCTGAGTACAAACGGCATGTCTCGTGTTTCCTGACCACAAACCACTCCCATGGTTAGTTTCCGACAAAGTTCAAAAGCAAAACTAAAATTTACAATATAAAGTTCCTTGGAAGAAACATAAAATTAAGAAAAACGAGAGGAAGAAGCAACCCACTTGTCACATTCAACAATCATATCCTCATTAACTGGAGGAGCAGTAAGAAAAATGACACGAGTCTTCTCTGATAGGCTCTGGCAAGGTAATAGTTGTATTAGTGCATGTAGCTCATATAAAAAAGAGATGTATCTAAAAAGAAAAATAAAAGGGGAAGAACACGAGCCGCAATAGTGCCTACATACTTTCGCAGAGTTTATGATTTCTTTTACTATGAAAACTTCACCATGTACAATTGAACTAGGTTTCATTTACTCCGCTCCCTTCTCACATAATTTTCTCTTTGTTAGAGCCTTCATATGTAAAATAATCCTTCTAATACGAGTCATTTTTTTAACATTAGTAGTAGTATTGTTTGGTAAATAAAATACCTTGAGATGCAAACCAATCTTCCTCATATTCTCAACATATTCAGGAAGTGGTACATGAGGCCCGAATCCACCCGGGTAAGGAAGGATTGCATCGTTGCCGCCGAAATAGACAATCACTAGAGATGGTTGTACAGCGGCGTCCTTTTTCCCACACACAAGATGACAAAGTCAAAGTCAAAGCCAGCCAAGACTAATTGGAGGAAATAATAACATTCAATTACTCCGTGAACAACAGATGATATAGATCTAACTGGTCTTCCTTGATCAGGCGGGTACCTTTGGAAAAACTTGATCCAGAACCTGCACGGCACGCCTTGAATTCCAGCCTGAGTAACCTCGAAGAATTATGTCTGCCTGTATCAATTGCAAACATATATATATATATAAATCGCATTATAATGATCGAAAACAATATAGATCAGAGAAGATCGAAAAGGACGAGGAGTCGGATATTGTAGTTAAGAAATTGAGGAAGAAGGTGCATGCGTACCTTACGAGAGTAGATTTCAGCAAGAATAGCACCCCATCCTTCTTCCTTGAAACTGTATTGGACTATGGATGAACCAAACAGCACAAACTGAGGTCTTGCTGGTCCAACCATATCTCTCTCCCTTTCTCCTTTGTGTCTCTCAGAACTCCAACTTCAGATTGGAGAAGATTCAACTGATGAAATAAAATCTCCCAAAGGGTGTCATGATTTATGGCAAGACAATAGCAGTTTTTTTTTTTTTTTTTTTTTACAGGAAATCCGTGGTTTTTTTTTTAATTATCATTGTGGCTTGCGGCCAGCAAATGCCAGGCAAACACATAATTTTGACATGTGGGGTTCATTGATTGAATTTTACTGTCTGAGTAGAAATTGGTAGGTGTGCTTCTTATGAAGCATCATGATTCATGAAAAAAATATGATCGAGTAGGTGCACACTTCTTCAAGTCAAAGAGACAAAGACAGCGTACGTGGCCATAAAAAGAATTTAATGCTGTCATTCGGGTGACAAAAATATATACGATTGAGATGATTGATTAATTCAATTTCAAATAAAATAAGTTTCAACATAAATTAAATGTTGAAAATTCAAATTTAAAAGTTTAAATATAAAAAATTTATTCGATATAATTATTCGAATTTAAATAAATCAATATATAATCAAATAATTACGTTCAAAAATTTAAATGCACAACTCTTTCAAGAATCCACTGTGAAGTTTTTGAATTTAAAAACAAACTAACGTACGTGATTTCTACCTCAAGCCCTGCAATCCCCTATCGGCGCAGTTGGGATAATTGAATATATGAATTAATGTCCCCTTTTAGGTTAGGTGTAGACAAGGGATTTGGATCCCCGCAATTGCAGCGACGTGGTCATTGGATCTCAACACGTGACGGAGTCATTTTGTGGTCAATGAGAAAAAAAAAGGCTGGCCATGTCCATTAATCTTAAAATTGAAATATATCACTGCACAATTAAGAATGACACAACTATATTCAATTTAAATGTTGGATTTGTTGGATCCAAATTAAAATAAAAAAAATCGGATAGAAAATTTATTTTTGAAATTCGAGGTCAAATGCATGAATTTTTCTAAATACATAAGAAATTATTCGATTTAGTTGATCAAACCCTAATCTGAATTGAATTATTATTCGATTTCATTCATTCGAATTTAAATTAATTCAAATATGATCAATTAAATACATCTAAAAATTCAAATTCAGACACATTATGAGATCAAGAATTTATTTTTTTCCCACCACTACACACAATCACTTTATCGGAAAGAGGAAGGAAAACTGAGAGTTCGTTTGGTTCACAATTATATTTTATAGCTTTAAGTTGTCAAATGCTCTAAAATTTTCAGCTTCCCAAAATTATATGCTTTAAGCGGTTTAAAATATTGTGAAATGTTTAATTGACATAACATTTTGTGAGAATTCTACGACTTTAAACTATACGAAATATTAACCAAACCGCTAGTCTTGTATTGATGAGTATTTATAAAAAGCAGAAAAACATCACTACATCAGACACGACTCCCAAATCTTGTTCTCTTTCGTAAAATTCCCTAGAGATTTACTCATTTGAATTTTTTAAAGATTAATAATACGATTAATGTAAAAAAAAAAAAAGAAGGAAAAAATGGACTGGAAAATCAGTTTCCTGGCTTCCTGTAATACAGAGTGGAGACGAAAGCCATTAGCAAAGGCAATAGGCTTTTCCAAAGGTCCAGAAGATTCTAAGACTTCTTTTTTTCCTTCCAAATTCCGAACATTGAATACGTGGCTACTCTTGATCCATTCGATGTGATTGATGATCTGGGTTTTTCAATAGTAGGTCGGGCCAATGGGCCTGGAAAATTATCTAGCATCTGTAAAACTGGAAAAATAGTAGGGTGACCCACAGCAATGTCTCAAACAGTCAGAATTTTAGTATTGGGCTTCTTGTTTTCCAGTTGGCGGGCCTCTAGGACCAACATGTCAAGTCAAACTAATGAACTATGTTATTATCGTAGTCTCTTAGCCCGTAAGGTACGAAGCCGAGAGCCACGAAGTTGTTAAATGGGCCTAAACAGCCCAATAGGCTGGTAACATCCCCCCTTGGCCCTAATGTCCCAAACTCCCATCTGAGTTGACCCACCGATAGAGTTTTTTCTGCTGATTCGTTTTACCGGCGCGACCGCCGCTCGCGTTTACGGCAATTTCAAGGAATCCAAGAAATTAAGGATGGACATAGCTGTCTTCTCTCCGTCTTCGCTTTTTACCTGCGACGATGACGCTTCTGGTGGTTTGCACTAGTCACCCTCACTTTCTCTAAATGAACCTCAATATCTCTCGCTTTGCTGAACTCTTGAAATCTTTATCTTTCTCTGTTTTTTACTCTGTAGATGAGGATACTTCGGAGACCAATCAGAGCTATGTGGAGAGGAATCACAATTTTCCCGGAATGGTAGTAATTTGTTGAAATAATAGAGCTTTAAGCTGTGAATCTTTATCCTGTTATCCATTTTGTCTCGGGTTCAATCTACGTTTTAGTTCAGTAGTTGCATGTTGATAAGTTGGTTGCCATATGACTTGCTTTCACGCAAGTTCCCTTCGTTTATTTGTTGGCTATGTTGCTTGTGTGATTTTTCAGCTGACTTTTTCCTTTTGTTTCGATATCGTATGTCCGTATTCATATTTTCCTTGCATAGGTAAATATTGAAATCTAGACAAGTATCTGGTCTTTAGTGCTGCTACTATTATTTGGCTATACATCTCTAATTGTCTCGAGGGAGTTGAACTTTAGTACCAAAATGGTGAAAGAGGAGTGATTTTCTTTTTTACTTTAAGATCCTTAATGGGTTGTGAACTTGTGTTAATGATCCAATGTTTGGAGTTAGGCTCATCATTTTCAACTGGAGGTCTGTTTGCTGGGAGTAAAGCACTAAAGCCATAAAATATGATGTTCAAACAAGTTGGTTTATAGCTTCGGTTGCTCGTGCTAAGAGTTTAAGTTTCCTGCTATATTAAACTATTAGTAGTGGGAAGGTAAAGTGTGAGTATAAAAGCTTATTAGTGGCTCGAGCTGCTTGACCATTGCAGTGCGGCTCACAATGAACTTATTTCACTTGAAACATTTGCTATTGTGGAATATTGATGTTTGTGAGTTTATTAGCTGAATGTATACGGGTACTGAATTTGTGACTTTTAACATGTGGTCATTGGCATTGATGCTATTGATTATTTGATTATACATTAGTCTTTTGGCAGAATGATTGTTCTGCTTTGTGGTTGACTGCTATTCAAGCTTGGTGGAGTTTCATGTTGCTGACAAGTTTCTCTCTGTTTTTGAGTTGTTGCAGGAATTGCTTATCCGGGAATTTTCATTTCACCAGTTAAATGCTAATTTACTTTGGCCAGGGACATTCATTTTTGCTGAGTGGTTAGTTAAACACCGCTCGTGCATTGAAAGGCGTCGTTGCATTGAATTGGGCAGGTAATACTTTTCAGGAGTTAGTGCTTGAGATTTCGTCACTTGAATGGACTGCAGCATCATGATGGATACTTGACAATCTCCCACTCCCTCTGATCTCTACCATGCACCGGTGCAATCCTACTGGAATTGTTTCTTTGTAACTGTATGAATGCATATCTATTTTCGACATTGATTCATATTGTTGTCTGGAAGTGATGTCTGGATCTTATGGTGGGTATGGAATGCATTTTAAGACCCAAATATTGTGCAGTGTGCCACATGTTCTCCAATTCATATCCACAATTGAATTGTAAGCTCTCAGGAGACTTGAGCACTGAAAGCGTTCTAAGCTGCCAAGCCAAATCTTACGCTGTTTTATGCTTGAACCATAGTTCTTGTTCAAGCATTGATGATCCCTCATATTTCTTCTCATAATGCTTCCAATAAGTTTTATCACAACTTGGCAAACTGCTCCAGATTATTGTAGGTTTGATGTTGGATTTTTGCACCCTAAGGATACTACTTTGAACCAATGGCAGTGGAACTGGAGCATTGGCCATTTTTCTTCGAAAAACATTTAACCTTGACATCACTACATCAGACTACGGTGATCAAGAAATTGAAGAGAACATAGCTCACAACTGCAGGGCGAATGGAATTTCACCAGTGCTTCCTCACATAAAGCGTGAGTGCCCTCTTATTTTTCATCCTTGCGAATTTTCCAATTAATTATTCTTCTTGAATTGGATTTTACTTAACTGTACTGGTTTACGATATTAGATACTTGGGGAGATGCTTTCCCTGTGACTGACCCAGACTGGGACATGGTTATAGCTAGTGATATCTTGTTGTGTAAGTTTCATACTCTCAACTTCTGCACTTCATATAAATCAATAGTTGGAAGCAAGTGTTCTAGAAAATACTGACTATTTCTTTTTCCTTGTTTCGTAAGATGTGAAGCAGTACTCGAACTTGATTAAAACACTTTACTTTCTCCTCAAATCTTTCAAGCGAATTGATGATGAAGCACTTCCTTTTATGGAGAATGAACAGAATGGTGGTATGTCGATCAATTGATTGGTTTCTTATACAATTACAAACTGAAATTGATTTTTTTTTTATAATTGTTGACCTGTTGCTGCAGAACCACCTGCGGGTTTACCCAGGCCAGCTTTTCTAATGAGTTGGCGACGAAGGATTGGGAAGGAGGATGAATCACTCTTTTTCACTGGCTGTGAGGAAGTTGGTCTTGACGTGAAACATCTCGGTTCCCGTGTTTATTGTATCAGTCTGAAACAAGCAAGTTAGGGTTGTCGTTGACGCCAAGTCCACCGATTCACAAGATTTGTAGTTGTGCTTAAATCGCATTATTTGAAAAAAATTGAAGTTGGATTGGGTATGTAACCTTAACATTACTATCATCTTGAGAATGCCATGGTCTTAGACCTAGTTGCTAATTTTCTTAATATCAAGGAACTTTTATTGATAATTTTCAGCATTAGTTTACCTTACTTTGTTTTTGCACTTTACATGTGCTTCGTGAAAATGAATGCATAACGGCAGCTGTGCATTTTCTTGCAATGAAACATGGAACAAATTCAGTGCATCGAGCAAGAGCTGTAAAACAACAGAATCCATTTGTTCCACCACAGCTTGGGCCTGGCATACCAGTGCAAATCTTTAGTTTTACCTCTCGACTTTAGCTGTCCATAATGTAGAGTGGGAGTACTGCTTATTCTTTGATGTGTGCAAAAATAGCTTTTTTTTTTTTTTGATGAAAATGTGCAAAAATAGCTTAGTTGATTTTACTGGTATATTGCCGTGACTGAAATATTGACCGGTGAACCATATGCTTGCTCTATTCATCTTTGGATTTATTTGACTAGAGGCACGTCGAATATGCTTGCTATGTATTCTTTGGATTTATTTGACTACAGAGCCACGCCGCAGTATGTCGGCCATAAACAAAGCAGGCCATACCATGGTGTTAGAGGATACACAGTATCGCTAGATGCATCTTTGGATTTATTTGACTACAGAGCCACGTAGCAGTATCTCGGCCATAATCACAGCAGGTCATATCATGGTGTTAAGAGCATTGTGTGTATTTCTATTGAAAATGAGATCATATATGTTTTTGTTTATATGCTTGTATTAATAAATATGTTTTAGAGATGTGTTTTAGTGATGTGGATGAGTATGTGACTTAATTTTTTGTAAAAAATATGTGATCCAGTATTAATTTTGCTGCAATTTTGTAAGAAAATGTATGAGAGAATGAAAAAGTAAATGTTAAATGATCATTTTCTATATACTTAATTCAATATCCCTGAAAAAAAAAATGCAGACCCGTAATCCTCCATTGGATTCTCCCTCCCCAAAATATGGTTAAGATCAATTGTGATGGGAGTTCTTTAAGAAACCAGGGCATGCAAGTGGTGGAGGAATTATATAAGAGATCACTTAGGCAATTTTAAAGGTGGATTTTCAAATGACTATTGCCAAAGTACCATTTCTTTTGCGGGGTTGAAAGCCATTTATGATGGCATCATGTTGAGTCTGTCTCTAGGCTATAATTATATGCTTATTGAGTTTGATTCCCGTTGGAAGAATTTCCGGATTCTTGTTGCAAAAATATCACACGACAATAGAGAAAATTGAAACAGAAAAGTGCAACAATCACAACACAAGAATTAAGTCTCCCAGTTCTATTCTACCTAGGAATTCCTACCCAAGATGTTTCAAATTACAAATATGATATCAAATACATTCATAATTAGAGATGTTTCCAATTACAAATATGATACCAAATACATTCATAATTAGAGACCAACTTGGAAACTTGTTTCCACAAAACAAGGATTCCTTTTGTAACAAAATAATTCATCCAACTTTTTGATCAAATTCCTAACAGTTTCTTTTTGGTCATTCATATTCTTTCTTTTGCTACAAAATTTCCTTGAAGTTTGTTCTATTTAAAGCAACAAATTGACATCATCGCTAAGAATTATCAAGTGCATTTTCAACATATTTTTTGAGAGATTGACTGTATGGCTTCAAAAGTCTCGAATAGTGGAATGTCTAATTTGTTTTGCAGATTTAGTAAGCTTCCTGAAAATGCAAAATGGACCAGATGGGAATTCCTGTTCTGAGAATGAAATCCTAACTTCTATCTTTAGATCTTTTTGTTTAGTTATGTTTATTGTTAATTGCTCATTGGTTTCCTTTAAATCTTATTGTCATGGGTTAGGTTTTTAAGTCCCCCTATCGTGAATCACTGGAGTAGGTTTTTCTTCTCCCCCTTATGATATAAGATATAACCTTTAATTAAAATAAATAAATGAAAGAGTAAATGTTTGACAAATATTAAGAGAGAAAAATATGTAGGGATTTGTGTTGTACTGATATGGCTGTATTGATAGACGTGTTTTGGTTATAAATGTTGCTTAAATTTTTGTGTAATATAGGTGAATTCATTTTTAATTGAATATTGACACCATTGTGTGGGTGCTCTGAGTAGAGCTACTGTGGTTCAAATTCATACGTGATAAATTTTTGTCTGACTTGGATGATCTATTAGTTCGATCTAAATTAAATCAAGTTTAAAATAAGTTTTATGTTAGAAATTGGGCTCCAAACACAAAAAATTTATTCGATTTAAAATTGGGTTATGATCCAAATGGTAACATTTTGTCTGATTTAGCTGTTTGAATATTAACATGTATTGAATTATTGACCGATTTATTAATCTGATATAATTAGTTTGGGCCACAACCCACTCACCCCGCACATATGGCCCAACCAACACCCAAGACTGGGCTGGCTGTGTGGAACATGTGGTGTGAAAACCACATGCTCGGTGATAAGATGTTCAGGGCTTGCACTAATATACAAGTGCCACTAGCTAGATCCAGCCGATGTGGGACATTGAAACACTAGACTTGGGCACTGTTCTAGCACCCCCACACGTGTGTGTGTCGTGTGTCAGACTTGGGCACCACACGCCACGCACACGTGGAGTTTTAACATCGGATTGGAGTTTCACCATGTGGTTTGATATAATTAGTTTGGGCCACAACCCACTCACCCCGCACATATGACCCAACCAACACCCAAGACTGGGCTGACTGTGCGGAACATGTGGTGTGAAAACCACATGCCCGATAATAAGATGTGCAGGGCTTGCACTAATATACAAGTGTCACTAGCTAGATCCAGCAGATGTGAGATATTGGAACACCAGACTTGGACACTATTCCAACATAATCTGTATTTAAACTAATCCATATATGATCAATTAACTATGTCTAATAATTCAAATCAATCTATATCCGGACATACAAATTAAATATACACCATATGTTTTCCAATCCGGGGAGACTCAGAGCCCGAATTTTTGCCACCATAAGGAGAGCGAGAGTCTACCGTCCACATGTGGAAGCGTGCGTGTGAATCCAGGGTTTTTCTACCGTACACAAATATTATTTTCTAAAATCCTAAATTAATCCAAGACGGAGTCTTGTACTTCAATTCGAACTTAAGTACGGTTATTGATCCAAGTCATTTTCCAACCGACCAACCTATAAAATAGTAATATATCAGTCAATCCTTGGCACGTGTTAGTCAACTTCAAATCCTATATTCGCTGGTGGAAGAGGACCAGACTCCAGAGTCCACAAAACGAAAGCAGCTTCTTTTTTAATTACTCTCAAACAACAACAATATTAATGCATGTCATTGTGTGATTCAAAAATCGATCCACCTATTTACGTGACCCATTTCACTTCTAGAAATGATATGCGTCACGGGCTTAAACGTGAGGCATTTCACTTCTAGAAATTAAATGATATGTATCACGGTCTTAAATATTTTATGGTACCTAATTGTGTTAGAAAATGAAATAAGTTATTTATTCCATTATATTTACAACAATGAAGTAAATTATTATATTCTGTGAGAATGTTGTAATTTTTACACATCGCTTCAAAATCATATTGTAATTTTTACACCCATTTATATTAATAATATTTTGTCGACTCTCGTGGATATATCGGGCAAACACGATTTTGTCATTCTTTGGCCTTCTCACTTAATAGTATTTAGACTCAAGAAAAGATCTCGTTGTGTTAGAGGGTGAGATTCTATTTCTAACAGATACCAATTAATTTTTTATTATCATATAAAAGTGGGTGATAGCTCTGGAATTTATTAACTTAATAATTATGTCGCATGTGCATGAGATATGTCGCATGTGCATGAGATATACTGGACTAAGATGTTTCAGACTACAAAATGTTCTAATTTTGTATTTGTGTGCGACGAGGCCTCCTTTCTCTTTGAAAAATCTGCACGTCACCTCATGGTGTACGTAACTGCAGTCATGCTGAGAAGTTGAGAGCCACAATAAAGCTGCATTAATCCGAATAACAACATACAATTATACTACCGTTTAATTATTATTTTCGTCGTTTTCGTTAATTAAATTTTTATGGGGCCATTGGGCATGTGCAAGCCTGCACAACTTCTTTTGGCTTTAGTTAAAATTAAACTGATACCGTTAGTTTTTTGCCATTTGATTGCACCCTTGCACATTTAAATATTTTCGCAATGTATATATAATAATATAATTAAGATCATGCATTATTTTAGCCAATTTCCAGTTAGAGGGCGATGCCTTGCAGGTTCGAAGGATTTCTTATCTGACATCGTTCGGATTCATTATTGATGAAAGCCTGGTTCTTTTAGCTATAGGCTCGGTTAATGCGCAGGTTCTTCACACACACAAAAAAGACCATAATTAGTATTAATAGTCACAGAATATACTTAATTAAATAATTTTATTTATTTTAAAAATGGAACATAATTCCCTACAAATGAGCGGCTAGAAACGGTCAGGAGTTCAATAGAAGAGCGAACTGCAGAGGGTCTGGTCCCAATTGCAATGCTGCCGTTTTTTGGAATAGTCGACGGAGGAAACTTCGAGGAAGCTGCAGAATGGGGCATACAACCATACATATATAACTGATAGCTGTATGTCCACGAATATGATTGATAAGTTATTTATCAATAATAAGGGGCTATGGAACCAGATCAGGGATTGATCGATTTGGATAGACACTAGACAGGCACTGTATGGGCGGCAATACAATCTAAAATGGCGAAAACATTGATAAAAAGGCAAAACAGTTGCAGGAAATATTTGTCATATTGTTCAATAATATCATCTCAAATCCATCCGAAAATGACTCCAAAGTGTTTGCACCTGTAATAGGAAGTTTCGCGGAAAGTTCCTAGCTAGCTAGGATTCATAACACATGCACTTGTGTGGCTGATATGAGAACGTCGAGAGAGCGCTATTATTTGCAGCCTTTTACTAGACTGGTACGGATATATATATATATATATATTGACATATTGGTGGCGAAAACAACAACAGATATATATGTCAGATACTATATACATGCATGCGCATGTGACTAGAAATTAAAACGTAAAGCAAATTAAGGTTTTTTGTACAGTAAGTTTTTGAGTGCAAAAACAGGTCTAAACATCAAATGAGAAACTCTGATATAAACGTACGTGAAGAAGATCAGCGACGCACTGACACTACAAGTCTACAATGGCGATCGACCGATAGTGTAAGTCATCGTTGCAGCTCTAAAAATGTGCATGTGCACAAAATGAAATACATAAACAAATCTACCTATATATACCAGAATGTAAGAAAAAGGTCTATACAAGTGGGGCACTGGGGCGACAAGAAAGAGATGTATATATTATGTGTGTTTGCTTGTGAAGATGAATCGAAATCTTGTCTGCCTGAGAAATGTTGAGGGAAGAACCGGAGCAACTTCAAAAACAATCTACTAAAGGTGAACCTTGCCAAATTACACGAGAGAATTGGTAATTTGTGCTACCAAATTTATAGGCTCTTTGGACTCTAACTCCTCTTCATGAACAGTAAAATATGGCAGGAAACTTCTCTCTACCTTCCCTAAAGTGTCTTTTTGCATGTTCACTAAGAAAGTTACCATATATAAAACCCTAATCTTAAAACACTTGTCATCTTATAAGTTACGTTTGTTTTAAGTTGGTACGCCAGATGGTATACATGCATGGAGCGGAACGATGCCGTATGAGGAATTTCCTTGTCGACCAGTTTGTCCATATTTCTCATCCACTCATATATAAAACCCGTAATTAATTAACTCACACAACTGTCTTTGTTAATTAATTTGCTTAAAATAGCAAAGGACGAAGTTTCTGCGAAGTTTCGTGTGATGGTACGGAGATTTGTACTTGCAAATCGCTGTACTTAAAATTCGTCAACCGTCCGTTTTCGTTTACGTGATCCTGATGATGTGATCAATATCTATATCTATATATATATATATATGCAGAGGGACAAAGTAAGGAGAATGACGTGTCTAAATTAACATCATTTTATCGTCAGTAAACAATCGTGTTGTTTGACACGGCAGCAAATTTCTATAATCTGGACGAAGACATGCAATTAAACGTTTACCTATCAGTTTTTTTATTTCTTGGTTACGAAACAAACATAAATAAATGATGATTAGTCACCTGGTAATAACTTAAACCTGGCTTTGGCTTTTTCATTAAAAACATTTGGCTTTGTTTAGATTAATAGTGCTGCTCTTTTCTGTCTTGCCACCTTAACTAGATATCCTAAGGTCATCTTATCTGATGCCCTACTATATTTTGAATTGTTTGATATAAAAATAAAATAAAAAAGGTTAGTTTTGTTTGTTCGTAATTATTATTTTTTTGGAAAAATAATAAATTATAATCCAACGGCATAATCTCCAAATCTTCGTCTAAAACAGTATTTAATACAATGATTTATTAATTTATGAACGACATAATAGATGGGTAGTTTACATTATGATTTGTAGAAACCACATAAATGTTATGAAATCCAACTTTTATTAACCCAACTCAACCCAAGTCTACATGGCATTTCATGTTGGACTTTTTTTAAAAATCAATTTTTATTTATTTTTTCCATAAAAAAACTTTAAAACGTTTTATCTTTCAAAATACATGTTAGATTTTAAAAAAAAATTACATATTCGAACTCAGCGTGTAAAAATCTTTCTAATAAGACCCATTGTCTATAATTTTTATTGCGTTTTTTCAATTACGAATTTTTAAAAATAATGTATTTCATATATATGATGTGTAAAGTGTTTATTGAAGCTGAAATTTTATTATATTATGATAGTATAATATATATTCATTATTTTTTTGCATTTTTATTGAAATTATGTTGAGTATCTGAACCCGTTAGAGTATAATAGTTAGTACCCTAAGGTTTAACACTTGAGACATTTAGGATTTTGTAGTGAATGCGTCGAGATTTAGTGAATCTGAGTCTTTTAGGTTACAAAATTTAAATCCGCTACAAAAGCCCGTTAGGGTTTAGCGAATTCGTTCCTCTTGGAGTTTATAACACTTATTGTTTAGGTTACAACATGAAAATTCGATACACGATTCCGTTAGGGTTTAGCGAAGCCGTTCCTCTTAGGGTTTAACACTTATTGTTTAGGTTACAGTAAGAAAATTCGATATACGAGCTCATATCGGTACCCATAAATAAACACTAGAATCTACGTAACCCATATATTAGTACAAAAAAACAATGTAATTAAGAATGAGTGATTAAAATCTATCGATGATAGATCTTGTTGGATAGATCTTTACTTGCTGATTATGGATACGTAATTTTTTTCGAAATCTAATATGTATTTTAAGAGATAAAATAGATAAAATGTTCTAAAATTTTGTTTAAGAAAAAAAATAAAAAAATGTGCTGAAATTTTTTCAAATGAGGTATTTTGTTTTTCAAAATTTTAATTTTCCATGTCATTTGCTTACAAAGCATATCATGTAGACTTGGGTTAATTGTTGAGTTACATAAACTTGGGCTATTTAGCACTACTCTAGAAACCATGCATGTTTAATATGCATTCAAAAATGTTATAGAACTCAACTTTTAATAGTCCAACTCAACTCAAGTCTACTTGGTACTCCATGTGAGTGAGACAAGTTAGACTTTTTCAAAAATTAATTAAACATAATTTTTATTTATTTTTTCATAAACAAAATTTTAAAACGTCTTATCTCTCAAATTACATATTAAATTTCGAAAAGAAATACATATTCGAATTCAGTGCGTAATTTTTTTTCTAATAAGACACATTTTCAATAGTTTTTATTGCATTTTTCAATTGCATTGTTTTTAAAAACAATGTAATTCATATATATGATGCGTAAACTATCTATTCGAGCTGAAATTTTATTACATTATGCTAGTAGAATATATATTTGTTATTTTTTGCATTTTTATTGAAATTATATCGGGTACCTGAACCCGTTAAGGTTTAGTAGGTAGGACCATAGAGTTTAGCGCTTTGGACATTTAAGATTTTAGTGGCAAATCCGAGCTTTTTATGTTACAATACGAAAATTCGATACACGAACTCGTTAGGGTTTAACAAATTCGTTTTCATTGGGATTTATAATACTTATTGTTTAGGTTACAATATCAAAATTCGATACACGAGCCTGTTAGAGTTTAACGAATTCGTTCCATTTAGGATTTAATAATTATTATTTAGGTTATAGTATAAAATCGATCTACGAGTCCATATCAGTACCTATAAATAAACACTGAAACCTATGTAATCAATATATTAATACAAAAAAATAATGTAATTAAAAATGACTGAATAAAACCTATCGATGATAGATCTTGTTGGATAGATTTTTACTTGTTGATTCTGAATATGTAATTTTTTTCAAAATCTAATCTATATTTTAAAATTTTATTTAAGAAAAAAATTTGTGATGTGAACTTTTAGATAAATTTTTTTAATTTTAAAAGTTTTAATTTTTTATGTCATAAGCTTTTAAAATGTACCATATAGACTTAAATTAATATTAGAATAAAAAACTTAGATTAGTATTGGACAAGTGGCACTGCCAACCTCTTAGACTAAAATAATAATAAAAAAAGTAGGGAGGAAATTTCCTGGAAGGTTCCTTCATGTGTCTAATTACCACATAGATATTATCGAATTTCTTTTCTTATTTATAACACCCTGTGTCTCACACACTCTCACATCTCACAGAGAGAGAGAGAGAGAGAGAGAGAGAGAGAGAGAGTGAGGCATCTTTCTTGCTCTTTCGAGAAGTTCTTATTTTCAATCATTTCTTTGATTCTTTGATTTTGTTCGTCAACACCGAAACCAGAGATGGCTTCACAGGATCACCAAGCATGGCTACTGGAGCAAGGCAACATCAAGGTTTTGAGTAGAGAACATCGACATGGTCATGGACGAACTGCTCACAGCTTGTCATCGTCTTCTTTGCGCAAAAAATCTAGCCAGAGACTTCTGTCAAAGATACATCCCGGCGTTGTTAGATCGATTTTGACCAATTTTCAAGAGGTCATTTTGGGGACTAAACTTTCTGTTCTTTTTCCTGCTGTCGTTTTTGCCATTGTTGCTCAAGTCTCTAATTTTGGCAGAGTAAGTTCCCTAATTTTCACCTTTTTAGGGAATGGATTCATTTTGGCCTTTTGGGATTATCTTTAAAACCGTAGTTTCGCAGCAATTCACTAAATTTAACTTGTTTTGATGCAATCTGCAGCCATGGGTTTTCGCCTTGAGCTTGCTTGGTCTTACTCCACTGGCAGAACGTGTCAGCTTTTTGACTGAGTGAGTATATTAGTATTGTTTTCATCATTATTTTTTTTAATGAAAATTGAAAACAATCATTAATTATTTATTCCATTTTTTCTATTTCCTGTACCTGCTCCAAAATCGTGCAGACAAATTGCTTACTTCACTGGTCCAACAGGTAACACTTGTTATGATCAATTTACTTCTTCCACCATTTTCAGTTAATATTATACCTAATCTTTAAGTTAATTTGCAGTGGGAGGCCTTTTGAATGCAACATGCGGCAATGCGACCGAGCTGATCATAGCGATTTTCGCATTAAACCAAAACAAAGTAGCTCTTGTAAAGTACTCTCTGTTAGGTTCTATACTATCAAACCTCCTTTTGGTTCTTGGGAGCTCGCTCTTTTGTGGTGGGATTGCCAATATTAGACAGGAACAAAAATATGACAGAGTGAGTTTTATGTGATATTTTCAAGTACCCAATAACATCCAGTGATTGAAGTTTTTTCCTTCCATCAAGTTATAAGAATCTGACTTGGTTTCATTGACATGTACAGAGACAAGCCGATGTAAACTCGATGCTTCTGCTCCTGGGATTATTGTGCAATATGCTGCCATTGTTGTTCAGATATGCAGCAGCTTCGACTGCTCTTGCAGCTGTTCCAATACTTAATTTGTCGAGAGCGAGTAGCATTGTAATGCTAATTGCATATACTGGATACATAGTCTTCCAACTGTTCACACACAGACAGTTATTTGAGGCAGAAGAGGATTCCGAGGAAGGCGATGATAAGAGTTCAGAAGAAACAGCGGTGATCGGATTGTGGAGTGGAATTGCTTGGCTGGTTGCGATGACTGCTGTTATAGCTGTGTTGTCAGAATATGTTGTGGGCACAATTGAGGTATATTAATATAGCTATTCCAATTAATACTTAAAAATATATGTAATTGATCGCGTTCTTATTTATATATAATAAGTTAATATTAGTCTACTTTGTTTGGAGTGAAATGTTGTAAATTATTTGTTTATGTTGTTTTCTCCTCTTATCTGCAGGATGCTTCAGAATCTTGGGGAATTTCAGTCAGCTTCATTAGCATTATCTTACTACCCATTGTTGGAAATGCAGCTGAACATGCAGGAGCTATTATCTTCGCTTTCAAGAACAAGCTGGTACTAAATAATATACATGTATATATATATAACGATGGGCAAGTTTGCTAAGAACACCTTCTTCTTTTTTGGGTATAAATGCAGGATATATCTCTAGGTGTTGCTTTGGGGTCTGCAACTCAAATTTCGATGTTCGCGGTAAGCACTCGTAAAATATTTATACATACGCACACACATATATAAATGTGAAAGCTTTATATTGAATTCGGGTTGGAAATGTGATCTGCAGGTTCCTTTTTGTGTTATCATGGCCTGGATAATGGGCATCGAAATGGATCTTAATTTCAACCTTCTTGAGACCGGCTCGCTTGCCGTCGCAATAATTGTTACAGCTTTCAGTTTACAAGTAAGAATACATATGAAAGTCAAAATGTAACCGTGTGGTTTATGTTCTGCATACACAGCCTCTATCGTTCTCGATTCGCGGATTTTAATGCTTACATCCACCTAAAATTTAACTTAATATTTGGTGAAAATGTACAGGATGGGACTTCTCATTACATGAAAGGGTTGGTTATGTTGTTGTGCTACATTGTAATTGGAGCATGCTTTTGGGTAACCAACATCCCCCTCAGTAAGCACCTTACCACTCTAATTCATCTGAGATTTTATTCTTTTTTCATTTTCAAATCTAATTAAGATATGTATCTTTTCTTCACGATATTGACTTTAGTTTTCTTGACAAATTATACAGAGCAAGGGAATGTCGTTGACTTGGGACTTCAATCTTCAATCTGAGAGGAAAGTCAACATCTGCGTTTCTTTATTGTTCACAGAAGTTTATATGTAGCACATTGTCAGATGTCTGCTTGGTTTTGATAGAATTACAATTGGTTTTTTTTTGGGCTGGGGTTTGGGTGCCAATGGAGCGGATGTTTCATTAACTCTCTGTAGCACGGGCTCACAGCAATAAAATACAATCAATGGGAATTCTTGTTGTTTTTTCATCTTTTTGTTATTTATTATCCTTGTACACAGTAGAGCGATGCCCAAAAGCAAGACTTACAGCGGGGGGAAAGAATGGCGGGCTCCTTAGGCCCATTAATAAGAAATGGCCCATTTAGTTAAGTCATCGAAAGCAGCCCATTTAACAGTAAGCTTTGAGCTTTTGTATTTCGAGGCTTAAGTTAGTGCTATTCTTAAGAAAGATTTTCAGAAAAAATAAGTATGTATTTAAGCATGTGAACCTTAGATTTTCTAGGGTTTGAGCACCTAACTAAGTCCTCCTGAGAATTCTGGATTATTGTTTAATCTCTTCTGATATGATGAGAACGAACTCCATCTCTCGGGATGTGTCACATCTCTCAGGCTGATCTATTGATCGTTGGAGAAAATCTTAATAGCAGGGATCTCATCCTTTCATGGGTTGATTTTCTGGCCTACTCCCCATAAAATGTATGTTTTACCTCTACAAATCTAACCCTGAATCATATGTTGGTATGTTTTGTTAGATTAGCTATGTTAGTATAATTCATATTTTATATATATATTGTTGCGAAGATTTTTGTCTCCTATATAGCTACTTCAACTATCGCATGAGAAAAACTAAAATGATAAAATTTGGAGATTCATCAAAATCTAAACAATCTTATGCACGTCTACTAGATTGGAGAAAATGGAAAAAGAGCCAATAACATAAAATAATTATTTTCTAATTATAAAATAATTGAACAGAACATAAGCAGCTGGATCGAGGCCTCAGGCCCTTAATAGAGCCTCATATTCGGACTATAAATACGCAGGCCCAAACAAATTCGGCGCCCCCCTCCAATTTTGAAAACGTATATAGAATCAAATCACAGGCAGGCTGCGATACAAAATATATTCAAATAACATACGTGGGCCCGAACAAATTTCTCTTGCAGCCATTTCGCCCGTCTCCCTCTAACGACCTGCCTGCCTGCCTTATCTTCTCTGCGCCCCTCTCTTAACATTCCCAATCATGAGAGAGGGGAGAGCCGTTTTTACGTTTCGGCAAATTCCGGGCCTCGAAATGTCTCACGGCGGTCTCATTAATGGAACCGATGACCATGAGCCTATATGGAGTGGCACGGGGCGGCTCAGTTTTAGCAGCAGTCGTAGTAGTGTCAGTGTCGGTAAATTTGCATGCGTTTCAATGGTAGAGAAGAGAAATCCTAACGAACTCGCGCCTAGTCTGGCTCAGCTCATGAAGAATCCGTTGGCTGCACTCGCTTACGTACCGAGAGACGTAGCCATCTTCCTCGCCGGAGCCATTGCTGGAGCCGCTGCAAAGACCGTCACGGCTCCGCTTGACCGCATCAAGATTCTTATGCAGGTATATTTTTGGTTATAGTTTTTATTGTAATGTGAATTTGTGTTCTGAGTCCTTTGCTATGAATTGATGTAATTATTTTCTGTAGTGGAAATTTTGAGTTCTTCGCTACTTGTTCTGATGTGGAAGTGGAACTGAAAAATAGAATGGATTATGCGTCTAGCTGTCCAGATCGTTGTCATACTAGTCTTTGATTTATTTATTTTGTTTGTGTGAGCTTAGGATGTATATTTTCTAAGTGGGATATATGACGTGATAGGGGTAGAATTCGAGCCTCCAGATCCGTGTGCACCTAGCTGAAGAGAATTCTGAATCATTTTCTTAGATTGCAATGTACTCTGCCGTTTCAATTGGATTTTTATTCAGTGTGTGACCTGTTTGCAGATTCATGGAGTTAGGGTTGGGAAAGAAACTGCAAAAGCGATTGGCTTCGCTGAGGTATGTCATTTTTTGTTGTCTGAGCTTTATTTTCCCTCTTGCCTCACATGCCCCAGATCCTAATTACATCCATTTATATGTATAAAATTTGAAAATCTAGGTTGTAGGATGAATGAATTCAGTTTGTTGAATGCTTTGGCTTTTGACATGAAATTTTTCAAGGTTTGAGAGGATGAGAATCAGATATAGATGTTGCTGCATTTCTTGTAATTGTACAAGAATAAAGTCGGAGAAAATCTATGTTTCTAAACATCATGTGCTGGATTCCTTGGCAATTGATTTCATCCCACAAATTCTCCTGGGACTTGTTCATCACTCATCAGAAATAAATAGATGCTTATCAGAAAACAATAAGTTCACAATTTTGGATAGGATTGACCTAGAAAAATAACATAAAAAATGACAGAATTCAGAATTGATAATCTTAAAATTTCTAGTAAACTGAGAGTTTCCAAAATGTTCCTTACGAATATGAAAAAAAGCTCAGTTACCAAAAATTGTTAATGTTGACGAACAAAAAATATGGATGAAAACTATTCTACTCCTAATCAAGGTTTCCACAATCTACTATATCCTGAATTGCTGCTTGGACAGTAGAGATAGTTTCAAAACGCCTTTGAATGATCTTTGTAGACTGTTGCTAATGTGCTTCATAATGGCCATTGGTAGGAGGGTCTCATTTGTCGTACTGCAAGCATAACTCGTATATATAAAAGAGGTTTCTCAAATGTTTGTGGGCTGCACAGGCAAGTGTTTTTACCATTTGTTCTCCGGCCTTGTTGCTGTTGCTATTGTTTAGTGTTGACAATGGTGATGGTGATCATGAAATTTAATCCTGTCTTGTGGTGGATGGTTGCTCTGACCCAAAGACACTTTTATTCAGCATCGCTGTCCTCCCAGCTACCAAGCAACAATTATAGGGATTAATTTCCTCGATTGGATGATTTGGGCTTCTGTTTTACAATAAGTTAATGTCATATAGCTTGTTTATTGGGCAGTGAATCACAACTCATTCTGCTCTCTATTTACTAATTTGAAATATACTGCAGGCCATAACAATGATTGGGAAGGAAGAAGGAATTAAAGGGTACTGGAGAGGCAACCTTCCACAGGTCCTGTGCATTAATCTCTTTCTATTACTATAATTGACCTCTAGGACATAGTTATTTGTGCAATTGCTTGTTGAGTTTCTTATGCAAATTTTCAACTGGATATTTCAGGTCATAAGAATCATACCTTATAGTGCCGTCCAGCTTTTTGCTTATGAGACATACAAGGTAATAACAAGTAATTTGGAAATTTGGCAGAATACGATGTATATCTGGACATAATGTTGTTTTATTTTTTGTTTTGATATGATGTTGTCACATGACTCGCATTTTAATTTATAGAAACTGTTTACGGGAAAGGATGGTCAGCTCTCTGTTGTTGGAAGACTTGCAGCAGGTGCTTGTGCCGGCATGACATCCACTTTCGTAAGTAATGCAGTAGAAGAGGCTAAGGGCATATATTTTGCTCTCTGTTGGTCTTCAACTTCTTTATCAATGTATTTGTAAATTAGGGAATATGCGAGTATGGTTTCACTTATCAAAGAAATAAAAGAAATTTTTAGAAAAGGCATTCTGCAATTCTGAATCTAATAATATTTCACCCCCTTCTGTAGATAACATACCCTTTAGATGTTCTGAGATTACGTTTAGCTGTCGAGCCGGGTTACCGAACTATGTCAGAGGTATGAATGCACTGGAAATATCTTTATAACAATGACCATTCTATAGGTCTTTTCTAATGTGGTGGCACTTGATTTGCTGTTTCAGATGGCCTTGAACATGTTACGAGAGGAAGGTGTTGCGTCATTTTATTATGGTCTTGGACCTTCCCTTATCGGGATTGCTCCCTACATTGCTGTTAACTTTTGCATTTTTGACATGTAAGTTGATGGCCCCCTTCCCTGTTCATATAAGGGAATAGAGATGATATTAATATACACAAATTTATTGTCATCTTTGCTTTACAGGGTAAAGAAGTCTTTGCCAGAGGAATATAGCCAGAAGGCTCAATCATCTCTACTGACAGCTGTAGTGTCAGCTGCTTTTGCTACAGTGACTTGTTATCCGTTGGACACTGTTAGAAGACAAATGCAAATGAAGGGAACACCTTACAAGAGTGTTCTCGATGCCATTCCCGGTAACTTGCCTCTTCTACGATTTACCATATTAATCAGCCAATAAAATCAGAGGATAGTAATTTTAGTGACCAATCAAAGTAGGCATTGATAGATGCTAAATATTTTATAGTAGGCAGTCGTTCTTACTTTTTTGGATCATGGCCTCGTATCGGTAAAGTGAGTAGCTGTAAAAGCAGATTTCATTCTTAGAATATGGGCCTGGAATTTTACTTCTTCTTCCTTGAACTATGCATTTGATCAGATGGCAACATGGTCATAATGCATAAGATAAAGGAAGGAATAACCTTGTGTAAGAGAAAAAAATGAAGAAGATAAAGCGTCTCTTGTAAATTCACAAGTAATTAAAAGGTGTGGTGAAGACAAAGACAATTATGGAATTTAGTAATTAGTATTGAGGTGCATCTCCTCTCCCTTCAGAAAATTCAAAACCAGTTTCTTGCCTCCACTGCGTGGTTTGGAATTTTTAGAGGGTAGATGAGCCAAATCTCACCTGAGTTTCTTAAAAGTTCATGCTTCATCTTTGTTTCGTTAATTTCTGACTCCTCAACAAAGTCATGGTATTAAGTATGAGATCATTTTTGTAGGTATCATTGAACGTGATGGATTTATGGGTTTGTACCGGGGCTTTTTGCCTAACGCATTAAAAACCCTACCAAACAGCAGGTTTGCTTCCACTTCTGTTGCTTTTATTATGTCCAGGCATTTCATAATCTCCTATGAAATGTTTTTTGTTTTTTTGGGTTCGATTCACAATATTTGGTTACTTCGTTATATTCAATAATGCCTTGCTAGGCTTTTTATTTTTCTATCTTTAACATGATGGTCAGTTGTTATCTGCAGTAATTATGAAATCTGGTCTTGTCTTTTCGTGCATCTGCCAAGTTGGGGAATTAAGTAGACTAGGGTTGTTGATGCTTCGCAAAGAATAAATTGAATAATGAGTCCTGTTTATATATTGCTGGACATTCAAACTTTTCATCATCATCTTCATCCGAGTCTCTATACATGTCTTTATAAGAAAATCAATGGGAATCTAATATTTGTGTTCTTTTTCTCCATTAATTTATATCAAGGATCATACATTCATCAACTTCTATTCATTCTATTCAATCCGTATACTTTCTTGATTCTCCTCACTGTCCCACCGCTATTCCTACGTTGAACATGTGCATACCATCTTAAACGGTTTTCAATCTTGAGTTGATTCAATTAAAATAACTAGTTTTAGGCATAGGAAGATCCTATGTCATTTGCTTGTGGGAGATGTCGACTTTCTTGATATTGCTTTTACTTTAGTTGCCTGACAAATCTCCCTTTTTTTGTTTTTTTTTGTGTTTCCTGCAGCATTAGGCTTACTACCTTTGACATTGTTAAGCGCCTAATTGCTGCGAGTGAAAAGGAGTTTCAGGAAATTGTGGAGGAAAATCGTGAGAAACAAAAGTAGAGCATCTCCAGTATTTCTGCAACCAACATAATCCATATCCTTAGAAGAAGAAAATCGTCATTATTGATAATATCCTTGTTTCATCATCTTATTCCCTATCCTGTTTCTCTTATTGGTCTTCGCCATCTAGATTCAACTGATAATTTAGGATTATGTCTTGCCTAGTGTAAACTTGTATGTATGTGGAATTATTTTAGCTGCCTGCAATTTTGTCCTGTGGCAGTTCTTATATGGGAACTATATTAGGTCCAGTCCGGCAGCAGTTCTTTGTAGAACTAATGTTGTCACCAGGGATTATTTTTTGTCACACGCATAACATCTGAAAAAGGGAGTGCTCCAGCCACCAGTAGCCCGGTAACGTCCTTGAATTATGCTATCTAAGGACAAGCTGTCATTTGATTTTTATTATATATCCTAAATGTTGTATCTAACTATCTCTGAGAGGTTACATATTGAACAACATAAGTAGTATTACTATTTCTAGTTTTTGTATGCATATTGAATTTACGAGTTTAATGATATATTTGTATCTCAAATAAAAATCAAATTGGACGTGTAAAAGACGAAGACAAAGACAAAAAATGTTTTTAGTTTATTTCAATGATCTAATTTTTTTTAACATTCAACTTAATTTTTATTTGAATGGTTCTCATAATGTACAAGATTTTTTCCAAAAAAAATAAAATTTATAATGGCACTAATTAAAATTTTAAAAGTACAGCGGTCTGCTGAAGAATTTCTAAAAGTAATCACGGTTTATCCTTGAAGAAAAATGTAGGTATCTTCAATTGAGTAATGATAAATATTTCATATTTTTTGATCTTATATAGCTCATATTTAAAAAATAAATGTTAAGAGAAACGGATTTACTAAATTATAATAGATTTGTGTATCAAATTTTCATGTTACAATCTAAATAATAAGTATTAAACTCTTAGAAGAATAAATATGTTAAATTTTAACAAGCTCGTGTTTTTTATTTTCATACGATAACCTAATTATAAAAAAAATGAATTTAATAAACCCTAACAGATTAATAATTAATTAGAATAAAACTATAAAAATCAAATAAGTACTCAGCATATTGATTAAATCAATAGAATAATTAATTAAAATAATAAATTAATAAAATAATTAATTATGAACTATCATGAATTGTTAAAATATAGACTATAAATCATTTTCACTTTTCAATTTAGTCTCCGAATGTTAATATTGACATGTTGACGTGGCTTTATCACCAATAGATTTCCTTTCACAGGTGTCACTGTGTAAATCCTATGAGCACCTCAACGGATTTTTTTTTGCCAACCAACATCAACCACACGAAAAAAATCACACTTCAGACAGTCTCGCTCTTGTGGGGCAACTTCTAAGGTCCACCGGATAAGCTAAGGATAAGGCCTATTCTTTACCATTCGTCAGATGGATACGCTCCCTCAATCCAACGGCACAAAATTGCTACCATGGATAAGCCACCAAAGTCACAAAAAAATCACTTACCTGTCCAAATATAACCAACCAAGACAACCTCACCACTCACCCACACACACACAGAGATCATTCTCGGCATCACACCAGGCACACGGTAGAATCAGTCATGGCCGCAACTACGGCAGCTGCCGCTACATCTTCCTTCATTGGAGCACGCATTCCAGACGTGCATTCCAAATCGGGTCTGGTCGTGGCGAGGTTTGGATTCGGGAAAAAAAAGTCTCCACCGAAGAAAAAATCTGCTCAGCCCACCACGGACCGTCCCCTGTGGTTCCCGGGAGCGAAAGCGCCCGAGTACCTTGACGGGAGCCTGGTGGGTGATTACGGGTTTGACCCATTCGGGCTGGGAAAACCTGCTGAGTACTTGCAGTTCGACGTCGACTCGTTGGACCAGAACTTGGCCAAGAACTTGGCTGGTGATATCATCGGGACCCGGACAGAGACCGCGGATGTGCAGTCGACTCCGTTTCAGCCTTATAACGAGGTTTTTGGGTTGCAGAGGTTTAGGGAATGCGAGCTGATTCATGGAAGGTGGGCCATGTTGGCTACTCTCGGCGCTCTCGCTGTAGAATCGCTCACCGGCGTCACATGGCAAGACGCTGGAAAGGTAATTGATATTTAAATGACTTCATGCATTTGTAGTTCATGCTAATTTGTTTATTTGATTGTAAATATGGATATTTTGTTTACAATATATGGCAAGAATTCCAACAAAACCTGCAAGCTTAGGCAAGAATTGAAGAGGTGTCTGAGACTCTGAGCTGCTTGCCATGGTCTCAACACACAACTTCAGCACCTACAGCTACAGTGATAGAATAGTACCCTGCCACGGTACAGACCTGGGTTCAAATCCCTTCATTGTATATGGTCCTAGGCATTCCCTCCATTTGGTTTTTGTCCAATCACGACTGCTTGCTAGTTGCTAGAATAGTGTGGATCGTTTTTGACAAGTCCAAGTTTAGATCTGACCCAGATGTTCGGTCTGAATTCTGGCTGGAGTGGGGGATATATTATCAGTATCAGCCTCACAAAGTGACTAAATTTATGGGTTTATATTTTCAGGTGGAACTAGTGGAGGGGTCCTCCTACTTGGGCCAGCCACTCCCATTTTCCATAACCTCATTGATCTGGATAGAGGTTTTGGTGATTGGCTACATTGAGTTCCAAAGGAACTCAGAGCTCGACCCGGAAAAGAGGCTGTACCCAGGAGGCCCATTCTTCGACCCACTGGGGTTGGCCGCGGACCCAGAGAAGAAGTTGACTCTTCAGACGGCTGAGATCAAGCATGCCCGCCTTGCAATGGTTGCTTTCCTGGGCTTTGCGGTCCAAGCTGCTGTTACTGGTAAAGGCCCACTCAACAACTGGGCTACCCACTTGAGTGACCCCCTACACACAACCATTATTGACAACTTGAGCTCTTAAGTTATTTTATTACTGAAAGAAATCGTTCGGCTGTAATGTTACTATCCTTGTAAAAATGTTTATTATGACAGTTTCCAAGCGGGATTATATTGGCGTATGTTGTAGTAGCAAATAGCTTTTAGGCTAGCATGCAATTAGATCAATATGAAATCAAATCACCTTCCCAAATAATTAACTTATGAAAAAAGAAACTACCCAAATATAATCATTGGGAAATAAGCGAAATCCTAATATTGATATATATAAGCCTTTATATTGGAAAAAAATTAGGGATGTAAGAGAGAGAAAATACCATACAATTAAAGTCGTTTTATAAAATTACAGATGAGGGCTACCTCATCAGCTGGGTTGACTGTATGAAGTAATCTAATGTTTTCAATTGTATTCCGTATTTTGGATCGAGTTTAACATTCTTTATACAAGTTAGGGTCAAATAATTATAAGATGAGTTCTCCAGTCATTTTGAATTGTGTAAGATCAAGCATCATCATTGTTAAAGTTGATATGATTTGAACTTGAAGATAGAGTGATATTAATTTTGAGCGTTGCGATTTATGTTGGACTTAAACATTTATCCTTTTTCCTTTTTGATTAACTTAAATTTATTAACCATAAAACTATTTTTTTGTTTTTGTTTTATTATGTAGTGAGGTAAATTATTCTAGCCATCTTTCGTCATTTATCTCTATGTTTGGGTAGGTTAAAAAAATAAAGTAATAAATGTATCATTTCCCTTAGTTAGATACTTATCATAAGAGAACAGGAAAAGGAAAAAAAGGGAAAAATTAGTTAAATTTATTAAGATAAAATACATCTTTTACTTATAAATAATTTTTTTTATCCCTATAATTAATACCATTTTAAAGAGGGAATATTTTAATAGATTATTTCCTCAAATTCTCTTTAAATCACTTCCTTTTTTGTCATTTATGTTTCTCTTCCCCGTGCTCACAAACGAATTTGTAATTTATATTTTCTGTCGGTCTCAAACTCAACACCAAAATTTATTAATTATGATGGTATTAGCTCTTACATACTAGGCCGTTCTTGCTTGCACAGTTGCGTCGCGTGGTTTTTAGATAAACATAGAGAAGGTTTTAAATTATGGAGATCTCACCACCGTAGAGATTGAGCTGACTGATACATAGGTTCATTTTTTTTTTGTCAATTCTGTTCGGTGATCTTGCTTTCATTAACTTGGTTACGTTTGAATTCCTACCAAAGAAGCTGATTAGTTGTTGTTGTTAATGAATCTGTTTGTTGAAATGCGGAAATGCCTGAGGGAGCTTGATTCAAAACTCCTTAAGCCCTAACCTAATTGCACAATGGGCCTTCTGTTCTTCCCTTATGTGTAAGCTCCTTTTGGCCTCATTCGGAGTTCTGCGGGGGAGTTGTGCGTTACATAGTTATATTCATGCCAGGAAAAAATGATTGAAATATGAGATAATTGTATTTGTAATCTTAGTAGCTGAATTTTTCATTGTTGATGGCACGCTCTAATAGGTTGTTTTTTCGACTACACTCATTTCCAGGCAAATTTGGACATGGGAACTTGAAAATTCTTATGGGATGCGGCAAAGAAGTACTTCACAGTTGGACTCATTACCTTCACCATTTCCGATCATGCCAGTATTGTTCCCCTCTATGATCCCCACATTTAATCCCGGAACCAATTCACCAACTGGTAATATATTTGAAAGCAAGTATTGGACCTCCATTGCATGCAATTAACATTGTCTTATCATGGTTTGGATGCAGATGACATGGTTCTTGTGGAAAAGTTTTGCCTTACAAATTACAATTTTTCACACGGTCATTGCTAGAATAACCCAGTTTTGATTACATTATAAAAAAGATGTTCTTGAACATTAATTGTTATGGAGCTGACAGAAATGTATGCCAGACCAATTGTAGTGTGCAAGGCAGATATAATATGAAAATCGAACTTGCATTAGATAGAATGTTTGTTTTCGAAAATGCCATAATAACTGTGAATTCCTCTTGCCGATTGTTGTGATGCTGTGCGGACCAGTTAACGATGATCATGATGCTGAGTGTTGACCAGTTAAATTGAATTGGTTTTAGTTGGTTAGAGATTCCTTGTGATTCAAATCATGCTGGAGTATCAGAATTAGTTGCGATCCGCAACCATTATGTTTCAAACTCTGAGTTGGCTTATTCGTTTACTCAAGTTTGATCTCAGGCCGTCAGCAGTCAACTCCCTTGATGCAGAAAACCATTCACGCAGTGGCTCACCTGGCCAATAAGTCATTCTTCGATCAATTTGTTTTTCATCATGTAATTGATCGAGTTTCTAACAAGTCATTGACGCGACTCATTGGTGTCTTTGCAATGTTATTATCTAAGGTTGCTAAAGTGGACTCCCTCTCCAGCTCCCCAATTAATTACAAGGAGAAACATATAAAGAGAATTATCGCGATCGGCTTACCAGGTGATTGGATCGGAGTACCATATTCTTACGATGTAGTCAAGGTTCCTGAAGGACATTGTTGGGTTGATGGAGGAGTCGACAATCCAGCATTCAGCTTGGATTCAATATCTTTTGGCCTGGTAAGTTTTCCATGCCGCCCTATTTGTGCATTTCTTGAAGCTTGAACAAGGACAAGGTGAAAACTTGGATGATTTTTGTTCCAACTGTCAAAAACATTTCCTTGTTCAGCTAAACCAAATAGGCTTTTCGTGACAGGTTCCATTGGGTTTAGTTCGGGGGAGGGCCACCCACATTGTATGGCCTCCTCAGAGAGTTGGTGATCAGGTCAACAGAATAGTTCCTCAAGACAGTCGTCTTTCTCCTTCAAGGAAAGCCCCGTTTTTGCATTAGACTTTTTTCATTCTCTGAGTTTTATAAATCCAATATTCTTTGATTGGATTTTGTTCTTGCTGTTAAAAGAAATACAAGGACTGATTGTAACTTGTAAGTGTTTCCACAATCCACACTCCTTTGCAATTTTGGATTCTTTCCACGCCCTATTTGTGCAGAGTCTAGATGATCAAGACTGTTGCTTGGAGATCAGCTGGTTCTCGGAGATCATTTTGCATGGTAAAGTTGTAGTTGTTCAGATCTTCTGACTGTAGGGTACGGTAAAATTATGCTCATGGCCCAATTTTATTGCATTAGGAGTTAAATATTATTCTCCGTGGCATCTGATGGAAATACAGGTTTAATTCTAACTTTTGAGACGAAAATTATGATAATATTTTGATCAGTATTATTATGAGCCCAACTATATAATATATACAGTAGATCCGTTAATTACACGCCATATCTTCTATGTGAAAAAGAGAATAAATTGGGAAAAAAAGTTTAATGACGAGGTGCAATTAGAGTTGACAACGTGGCAATAACTCCACGGGAGGAACGTGTAGTGGTCCAAAAGGACGTCTCCCTCAAACCAGATTTTCATATTTCTTGGAATATTATTATTAAACATAAAATTAATTATGTAAAAATTCAAGAGTGTGTATATAGGGGCACGCGCCAGACACCTTTCTCTAAATGTTGCGCATTTAGGTAGCCCTTCGGCTCTCTGTAAACTGCAACTGCTGCTGGTGGTAAGATCAATGAAACCGATGCATTTTTCGTTTTTCATCTGCTTTAGGGGCGCAGTGTGCGGCATTTCTCATTGATCTTCGATTTCTGATCCGGTTTCATTGAATTATGTTTGATGATTTCCTTTTCTAGTTCAGGTGATTGTTTTGTACTGGAAGAGACAGAAAATTTGGAATAATTAGACTGATCAGATAAGCGAGAAGGGGAAGACATGGGGAGGATTTTTGTTATCAGTCTTGAAGGAAGTTTCTATAGCTGCAAGCACTGCCATACCCATCTTGGTTTATCCAAGGATATCCTATCTAAGGTTCCTTTTTGATAAATCCATCGATCTTTACGTTTCTTTCTCCATTGATTTTAAGTTTCTTTCTCTACAGTTGTTCATGTTGGAATATGATATTCTTGGCTTTGTGTATTAGTACTAGTGTGGTTTAGATGGAAAATCTTGTGTTAAGGTGTTCTGCAGTTGTCGAGGGCAAATGAGATTGACAATGGTTTTAGAGGGGAAACATCTTGTTAAACTCTGCAAATTTACAAACACAAGAAATGCTATTATTTCAGGACATGAATGTGATTTGAACCTTCAACATATTTGTTTTTACGTTGATTCTTATCAATTTTTACGTATCTTCCTAGAAGACAGATGCTAGTCCATTATCTTCTGATTTTCTCTGACTATTAAGCCTTTAACGTTGAAAAAACTAGTTGTGTTGATCTACACAAATAAAAGGGTACCTTCCTTGATTATATTTTTATTTGGAGAAATGATCTGTGGATTTTGACCCCAGTTTGCAGCTGGCTTTTATGCTTGTAAACTTCGTCCTTGCCAAGATAAAATATGTTATTCCTCTGCATTACTCCTCATTCAGTGTCATGTTTTGACTGCTCTGTGTCTTGTAATGCTGAGTACATTTGGGCATCCAATGGACTGCCTCCGCCTCCGATTCTAACTGTTGTTTTGCCCATTTTCCAGTCTTTCCACTGCAGGCATGGCAGAGCTTATCTCTTTGATAATGTGTAAGTTATCCTTCCTTGATTTTTGTGCATTTCATGGAAAGTTGAGTATTCATGGTGTTTGGCCATCTTGTTATATTATTTAGCATGTGGCTAGGTATCTATCAAAGGAGTAGCATGTTGCAGCCATTCATGCAAGTGAATGCACTTATGATTAAAAATTCTTCTGCACCATGGCATGCACTATACTAGAGCAACCTGCCAACCCAATATGGAAACTCTTAACCAATATGGAAAACCATGCCGCTATCTAACTTCCATTTCCTGCTGTGAACTGAAGTAGCCTGACATACATTCATCATCGTTATCATGAACCACTTCCATTCCTGTATTAAACCAAAAGCCTGACGTGCGGTATTGAAAATTAATCTTGCAAAATGTTGTTTACGATCAGTCCTGTCTTTTTCATGCTCCACATTTTAGGTAGCAAATGTTTAATGGTTGATACTTGATATGGTAATCCCTTCCATGGCCATTGAATTGCATTCTTTCATGTGCATTCCTGTTTTCTTGCTTTTGAACCGTGCCAGCATGAGTTGTAGGCATTTTTTTCATACAAAATGATTTCACTAAGAATTTTCTTTCTTAATAAATGGCAGTGTAAATATAACAGTTGGAGAACAAGAAGAGCGGATGATGATGACTGGAATGCACACTGTTGTTGATATATTCTGCGTTGGTTGTGGCTCAATTGTCGGTTGGAAATATGTACTATATCTATTTCGAATTCACATCCTTTGCTTCTGCATTTCTTTTATCAGTGCTGTGCTTTTCATCACTTCATTGTTTCCTGACTCTATTTCCCTGATACTGTTTTTCTAATATCAGGAGTCTGCATATGAGAAGTCCCAGCAGTACAAGGAGGGCAAATTTATACTTGAGAGGTAGCACTCATCGTTTGAGGTGGTTGATTTTGAGTGTATTTTCTCACTGTTCTGATGTCTGAATTCTGCTGTTGATCAGGTTTAAGGTGTTGGGCCCTGATGGAAGCCAGTACAGGATCGTCCGTCCGGAAGTTCATGTTGTTGGTAGCGACGCTGAGGATGCTTGATTGGACATTCAGTTTGCAAATTGATCCATTCTGTTTCAAATGTACATACTCTTCTTATTTTGTTTCACCAAAGCCTACTATCCCAGGTTCTTAAACTCCATTGCTGTCAGTTTCGATCCTGTTCTGCAAACAGCCATTGGACTTGTAATCGCTTTCCGATTATCCAACAATGATATCAATATAAATGAAGTACAATGCATTTGTTATGGGATAACTGACGCACATTGTTTCCAACTTTGCTTTCCTACTGTGGCCTCAAGAACTTGGCTGCATTTTGATATGATCAGGACTCTACATGGGAAAGCCCATTTGTATTCTGTACCGTGGGCTTCTGTTCGACTAAACCCATTAATTATTAAGGTTATGTGATTCTTGAAAAGCAAAATCTTTTAAAAGCATTTGATATTATCGATGAGATCTGATGATACGTGTAGCCAATCGGAACCAGTTCTTAAAGCTCTCATGTGAATGTGTTCTTCAATGGAAGACATGCTTTGTTTTGTCCTGCAATTCTCTGACGACTGGTCAGGCTATTCAGTCCAGGAAAGTTCAAGGTTCAACAACGACACGTGGGTTTTTGCGATGATTATATGTAAACAAAGCATACTAGGATCGAAGTCAGGAAAGAAAAGGAAAAAGAACTTCAAGCAATCCCAACAATCTAAATAAAGTTAGTCGAAAATATTAGCTTCAATGTCTCACTCAATCAAATATAGAAATATTTTCAGAAACTTTTTATGGATTTAATTCTAAACCAAAAAAGTTTAATATCATGCATGGAATATGGATAGTGGACCATATGATTTTTTTTTTTGGTAAGTGCATGATACATGATTTTATGCGTTCGTGATACTTTTCTCTTTCATTTTAATTTTAATATAATGAATAAGAAATTGCATATCAAATTTTAATAAATACCCCAAAAAATTCAGAGATAATCCCGGAAATTCCACCAAAAATTTGCCTCTACCACATAAATTTCAGGTTCCGTCCCTGCAGCTAATGGTTTACTATAACATTGTTCTCTACACGTTTTTAATGAATCCATATAATTGAAATGAGTTTTTCAATTATTGTTAGATGATATACTAAGGCTTCGTTTGACAGACAATTTCGTAAGTGACATATATATTGAATTATATATGTTGATTTAAATGCTGATATATATACGCTGGTTCAAATGTTGTAACTATTTGGTTGATTTTTTTGCTAGTAGCATATATATGCATATTAGTGTCAATTTGTGATACCCCGACTCGATAATAATATAAATAATGAATAAGATAGTGACACGCGTATAATGAGATGATAGTGAAACCGATAGATTAAATTCGGGTTAAACTAAATATAATATGACTACTAAAGATTGTAAGAATTATGGAAACCAAATTAAATGGGAATTGAATTAAAAGAAAGAAACAAAGGAAAAAAAACAAAATTAAAAAGAACATTTCAGAAGATTCCAGAGAGGGGGAGAAACAGCAAAATAAAAAGAAAAAAAAAACAGAAAAGAAGGAAAAAGAAAACGAAAAGAAACAGAAGCAGAAAACGAAAAAAAAAGAAAACAAACGCGATTTCCGCGTCCGGAACTTCGCCGGCGCCGATCTCCGCCGTCCGACCACTTCAGGCGATGAGACCAGTATCAATCTCTTCGTCTCTTCGAGACGTATGAAATTGCTTCAAGAATCACCTTGATCGGAGCTGTATATCACCGGGAAAAGCCGTCGGAAGTTTCGGCCACCACAAGCTTCGACAGTCGATTTCTCCCTTCTCCGACCTCCGACCTCCGATCGACGCGAGACGACCACCGTTGAGTTCGTCTTGGTGAGTACTACCAAACCCACTAGGTGATTTCCGGTGAAGGTCGCCGGAACTCCGGTGACCGGAATAGGGGTATTTCGGGTACTATTTGACTCGTTTGACCCGAGTTGACTTTTCGAGTAAAATTTACCCGTTTGACTAGATCATATATGCTACGTATTTATGCGGATTTTGAACGTATTTGAGAACTTGTATTTGCCTTTGGTGTAGAACTGGTATAGGAACCAAAATGGTGTACGTCGGGAAAAATACGGGAAACATTGGTTCGAGCGGGATGTGAGGCACGCTTCACGCTTCATCAAATTAAATTAATTATAGTTCTTGATTAATACAATAAATGTTAAAATGAGGGTAAATTTGTTCAAAAATATCAAATGGTCTCAAAATACTCCTTTGAGAGACAATTTCAAAAAAATGGTCGAAATGATTTGACTGACATTAAAATTATGATTAAAATTGTCTTGTTTTTATTGAAGTTTGGTTGATGAATAAGGAGCATATATGTTATTAAAAAATATTTGTCAAACAGAGCCTTAAATCAGATTCTTGAAAAAGGTCCGCATCTTGAGATGTGGAACTCCCACATTCAGTTGGAAGACGCTTTTACAGAAGAGTAAAGAACAATTTACCCAGACTTGATTCGGGTCCAAAACAAGAGGCAAACACCGAATTTAAAAAACACACGATTGATGAAGCAATTTAAAGGTCTCTGTTGTTCCTTAATTACTCCGTACAATGATAGCCGTCCGATGAGGAGTAGAGTCCCTCTCAAGTCTCGAGAAGTCCAACAGCCCACGGTCCCTCTCGGCGTCATTTTTGAAGACCCAATTTTGAATTCCTTTCGTGGGAATAATCACCTATGTCGCGGCGCATTCTAATTGAAGTCAAGACTCAATAAAGCATCAAGCATGTGCTCGAGCCTGCTGACACAAGCCTCTCAATATGGCACATAAATACGAAATTGCCCCTCATTTTGATTCCAATTTTAATAAATATGGTTTATCCATTAATTAACTTTTTCCAATTTTGCATGCATAATAAAGGAATAGGTCTTTCGGCCCGCAAAGATTTTGTATACTTTTTTTATCGGGACAGAGCCTGTAATTTTCTAGGTATAATTACCTCAAAACCCCGAAATGTTTAGTTTTTTTATGCTGTTGAGTATTTTACTAATTCTAAAGTTATCATATTATTATTTTTCAAGAAAAAATAATCACGAATCCTATATTTTAATCCTTAAATCCTAAATTATACACTAAACCTTAACGCTATGTTTGGTTCACGGCGGGAACGGGAACGGGAACGGGAACGGGAGCGGGAACGGGAACGGGAATGGGAACGGGAATTCTAGAATTCCTGCGTTTGGTATGCAGAATTAATTGAGGAATAGCAATGGGAATTATTGTCAAATTACCATATTGTCGCTCCTATACATTCTCCTTTATCATCTCAAAGATTGCTATATGAAGTCCCTGTAACACACACAACCTGGTAAGAAGACAATTTCCTCACATTTGGTATTAAGGCTTCCAAGCCATAATACCAAATTCACAATTTCAAATAATGAAAGACAAAGATACAGAAAAATACATTCATCATCCAACATGCCATAATATAATATCCACTAACATAAGGTCTCATGATGCATGAGCACAAAAAACCATTTTCAGAAAGGCAAAAACAAGTTCATAAAGGCAAAAACAAGTTCATAACATAAGTTATCCTCTTGAGCAACTGATGTTCCTCCAGATGAATGATAGGTTTCAGCCCTATCACCAGACATTGGAAATTCCATTCCAAATGTGTCAGCAAACCAATTTACCTCAGATTGATATCCACTATCATCAGTGTGATGCAATGTCACTTCCTCTCTGATTTCTTCAGTGATATCTGTAGGATCTTGTGCATTCCTTCCATTGGCCCGATCTTTACCATAAATGATACATAATGGTTCAAAATGAGGAAGTTCTTTATTCCTGAAGTTGGCTGCCCTTTTATGACTCTGCATAACAAGACTAATATGTTAAAACACAAACAATTTTGTGAAGCAGCAGATGTATACATATCTAAAAAAATATTTACCTTTATATACTCATCCCAAACATGAGCTTCAGCAACAACACACTTGGTGTTTGGGTCCCAACCAAAACCACTAGTGTTTGGACCATACACCATGTCATAAACTACAGAGAAGTCCTTCTTCAATGTCTTCAGCCGTGACTCTATGTGAGGCTTGGCCCTGATATCTGTATTAGGCATCTTCTCTTTGATGGATTTCTCTAGCGCACTCAAATAACCATTCTTGAACCCATTATCAGCATTGTAGTTACCAACATTGTACAAATCAAGCAAAGCATGGATGAGGACAACATCCTCATCATCAGTCCACATATGTGATTGCTTTGTTTTTGTAGACATAGCTTCATACACAATAACCAGCATATATAAATCAAGAAATATCTTAACATTGAATAAAGCAAAGTAGACATTCACTTAAAATTGAAAAACTTAACATTGAATAAAGCAAAGTAGACATTCACTTAAAATTGATTTCATCTCCCATGCCTTGATGCCCTCCATTCATGGAACATTTGGGTAGCCAATTCCTTTCTCCAATTGCTCCAATGGTCACTTGGTTCAATCGACGATATAGGTTAAGTAGAAGAATTTTGTACGCTCTCAAATTGATCAAGAAATGGTTACATGTTGGCCTTACTGTATGGAGTGATGTCCCAGTACAAAAAAGTAAGAAAATAAAGTCAACCAAACAAAGAATTTGGTTCCAAAGGGACAATGCAGCAACCAATTTCTTTTGTCGCATCATACGAGCCATCACTGCAGGCAGTAACATAAGTTTAAGCAAAAGTCACTGAAACTAATCATTCAAGCCAAAAGTTACTAGTTTGAACACCAAATATGATAACAAAGATGATAACATCACAGTAAATCTAGGCATGCTACTGGGTACAAATACACATATAATATCTATAAATGAACAAAGCCACAAGTCAACTAAGCAAACCATGATATATTATTAGCTACAGAATATTGATACCTCTAATAAAATCAATGAAATTATTATTTTTTCCCTACTGATGTGGACTAACCTAAATTCACCAACTTCACTAATAATCTAAATTAAACATGAGGTTCCTTTCCCCATACTAACCCTATATATATATAATGATAAAGCCCTCTAATGATAAAACCCATCTCTGGAATCTTCCTTAATTCACTGAATCTTGTCCTCTACCAGCACACAGATTGACACAAAACTAGCTAAATATGTTCAATTGATATATACAAAAGCCACAGACAAGGAGGAAAAGAATGCCGGCAATGGAAGCAATAATTGAATCAAAGAAAAGAACCTGTTGACATCACAGAAACACGTTTTCGATTTCAAGGATGAAGTAGCTCCCGTTGATTTCAATTTGAATGATGAAGCACGAACCGTCGCTGTGGAGAGGTGAAAACAGGAATTAAAACAATCCATCTCCTCTTGAAGGAAAACAAGAATGAAAACAAGAAGAAGAGAGCTACCGTTTCGTGATGCAGTCCGTCGATTTGGTTTCGAGAGAGAAATCGCGATCTAGTTTCACCAGAAAGAGAGAAGCGCTTGGGTCAGAGAGAGAAGCGCTTGGGGCTTAGGTTAAAGAAATTGGTGGCTGAGATTATTTTGATCTAACAGTCAGTATTTGTTCATAAGGGCAAAGTTGTAATTTGAACATGTCAAGACAATTCCCATTCATGCCGGAATTGTCCTTTCCTTGGGGAGATCCAGGAATGAAGGATTCCTAAATGGAAAGGAATTTCAAATTCCATTCCAGTGTTTATAAACATACCAAACTACGGAATTTGCTTTGACCTGGAATTGACCATTCCGATTCCGGCCGGAATGGTGATACCAAACATAGCGTAAATTCTAAACACTAAATTATAACCTCTTTATTTTAAACCTCTATTCTAATCCACTTACCGTTAGCATCAATAAGAAGATCAAGTTTACAACAAAATGGCACTTTCGTATTTATATCGATTATCGTGGTCATTTCAATTAAGCGTGGTTTATCTAAAATTTGGAAATGCGGTCCTGTGGCTGTGTTAACTATCTTCAGACTTGAAAAACCTGAGTGCAAACGCCAAACAGGGAGAAGTTTGTTTTTTTGCAACAATACAAGGCAGTCTCTGTTGATTACAAGCTCTCTGTTATAGTTTCTAGTAGTTGAGTTTCCAGATCTGTTCTCTCTGGTCACGGAATATATAGAGAGGAGGTAATGGTGACCAAAGAGAGAGATGAGGAGCTCGCGCTGTTCCTCGAGTTGCGTAGATGCGAGATGGAGAAGGAGAAGGAGAAAAACAACCTTCTGAGCTTCCACAACTCTGGTGAGCTTGATACTGCTCCGGGTACGGTGTCGTCGTTTCTGGAATTACAGTAGTCCATAGAGAGACATCGTGAATGATGAGTCTTATTTTAATTTGAAATTAACTGATTTTCGTGCTGTTGTGTTGGCGCACTGATGCAGCATGGAACGCAGGGGTTTCTCCTATCACGAAGATTGTGTCCTCCGTTCCACAACGAAAGACTGCTGTTGATAACTTCTTGAACTCGGAGAATGAAAAAACAGACTACGATTGGTAATCTTCTAAGCTATTGACATTCAGTGGGAAACGTTGCACTTGTTTCTCTAGAGATTTACTGTTGATGTCGATGCTTTTGTTAGCAAATTCGAATAGCTTGTGTGTTTATATAATGCTTGTAGATGCATTATTTGTTCTCTCCCCGAGGCTATGCATGAGAAAATATGATCTAAATTTATATTTACTGCTTAAGAGGAGGCAAGTTCTTGATCTTTTAAAATTGGACGACATTTGCTGAAACAAATAGAACTTAATTCCATCGGCGTTGGAAATTCCTACTTAGTGGTCTGAAAACGTGAAAAATCCTAATGGAAAATTTGAAATTAAGCTTGTTCTGATTAATGACTTGAATTTTGGAGAATTAAAATTATGGGAGAAAACATAGTTCATCAATAGCCTTAATGTATCATATTTACATCTTATTATTTTTATGTAATCTGCAATAGATTATGTCTTTTGGATTAATATCATGGGAGATGTCTTTTATGTTCAGGCTTCTTACTCCACCGAGCACCCCACTGTTTCCTCATTTGGAGAAGGATTCACAGAAAACCATAATGACTGAGATTGGAAATGGAAATGCTTGTCCCACTGCTTTGAGATCGAGGGTAAGTAACCTAAATATTTTGAGTTGTGAATGATTGAAATTCTGTGGTGGAATCACCATGTTTTATCTGCAGCATACTTACAGTCAACTTATCATGGGACGAATTTGGTCTTGTGTTGGTGAAGGCTGGCACTAGACTCTTTGTTCATATATTCTGTACTTTTGTCACTTCCTAATTGCAGCTATTCATTGTTTGCAGAGTTTTCTCCATTGTTTAAAACTTTTTCTCTACGTTGCATGCTATATTATGTTTCTCCAATTCATGTTGCAGATTGAAAATATCCCAACAGATCCTGCTCCTGTGAGCAGTGTTGCAGCCAAGCCTACAACGATGCCCTTCGGCTTGAATTCTTCCAATGCTGGTAACAGAAGGCCCTCCTCATCCGGAGGCAGGAGTGATGCTCCAGCCAAGCCTGCTACAATGCCATTTGGTCTGAATTCCTCCAATGCTGGCAACAGAAGACCCTCCTCATCTGGTGGGCGGCCATCTGCTACTAGATCTTCCTCGCCTACAGGAAGGCACAGTTTGCCCACTAGTGCCAAGACTTCAAGATCATCCACACCTACTTCCCGGGCCACCTTGACATCCATGAAACATACCGCTCTTCCAGTGAGATCCTCCACTCCAAGTAAAGCCACCACACGATCTTCTACACCAACCTCAAGAATTTCTGCAACAGCTCCAAAGACAGCATCAAGATCAGCAACGCCAACTCGACGACCGTCGGCACCATCAAGTGCACCTAATGTTGCTGCTCCTGGAGGTCCTTCTTCTTCCGTGACAAAGGCTGTCCCCAGAACATCAAAAAATCCAGTGCCATCACGTGGTAGTTCTCCAACTGTTAAATCTAGGCCATGGAAACCCTCAGAGATGCCTGGTTTCTCTCTCGAGGTTCCTCCAAATTTAAGAACATCATTGCCGGAGAGACCAGCTTCAGCCTCTAGAGGAAGGCCTGGAGCTCCAAGTGCTCTGTCACCTTCTGTTGCAGCCAGTTCCAATGGTAGACCACGACGGCAATCATGCTCGCCTACCAGAGGAAGGGCTTCATATGGCAGTGTCCATGGTGCTCAGAACTCCACTACTGCAAATAGCAGAGCACGCACAAAGAACAGTGATGATGTGAACCCAGTTCGTATTGGAACAAAAATGGTTGAAAGAGTAGTGAACATGAGGAAACTTGTGCCACCAAAGCAAGATGATACTTGTTCTACTCGTACTAATCCTTCTGGGAAGTCTATCAACCTTGACCACACGTGTTTCGGGAGAACGCTTTCAAAGAAATCACTTGATATGGCTTTGAGGCATATGGTATGCAGTCCTTTCCCTTCACCGAATACACCCAGTTCAAGTACCTCCTTGGCTCTGTCTGGATGATGAATTGACTAATTTTCGTTGTTTATTGGTACTCATTACTTGAGGTTGCATTGAAATCATGTTTTTTTTTTGTGTGGGGATATCAGATATCTTGAGTGATAAAAGAGGAGATGTCTTTTCGTAGCTAGTTATCAATTGGATCTTTTGATGTATCTGTGTTCCAAATGTCCTATTCCTCATTTTATGCTCTTTTTTTCTTTGGTACAGGATATAAGAAAAAGCATTTCTGGTAATGCACGGCCACGGTCAATTGTGACAAATATTCCAGCATCCTCTATATACAGCATGAGATCTGGAGGCTCAAGAAGTGGTAGTGCTTCAGACTCTCCTCGTAGCAATACTAGTAGCTTTGATTTCCGCATCAACAGTAACTTAAATTTCTCTGATGGAAACGAAATGGAAGGCAGCGGTTTTGGAAGTAATAGAGGGAAGTCCTCTCCTGCCAGCAGCCTTCATGACAGGTGACCCCCAGCCTACTCAGGGAACAGGTTCAACATGAAAGCTCTTGTTTTATCGTGTTGTGAATAGATGCATGTAGAATCATATCCACCACGATATTTAATTAGAGAATTTTTATCATCAAGTAACTTACGGTAATGTAGTAGTAAGATTTCAACCAACCCGTAAAATATGATTAGCTATATGTAGGCCCTCAAATTCATCTGTTGTTGTAGATTCACATATGATGATCGGTCACTTTAGATCGACATCCAAACCTTTCTCATGCATTGAGAGGAGCATCTATTGTTACAATATTATCCGACTAAATAACTCCCTTCAGTTTTATTGTCAAAAGGCTTGTTGAATTTGTGTAAATTAGATTAATGTGCGGAGTTCAGACTCCACTCTGCAGTCTGCAGCATAGTCAACATGGCAACGCATCTTTATTTTTCAATGGTTTCCTTGTCAATGTCTATTCAGAAAATCACTGAAATTCATAATAGGGCAAGCAATGATGTTTGAAAAGAAAAAAAACTTCCAGTTTCTTTGTCTTTACGGTCTCTGTTTTAATTCACAACTATAGTCAATAAAATAGGATTGATCGATTGAGACAGAAGCTGGTTACAGCGAACCTGCTGTAAAGACCATTTTAAATAGTAAAAAAATTTATTTTATTTTTTAAAAAATACGAATTTGTTTTGATTGGGATTACAAGCCTAATGATATATTTTTTGTTCCAAATAAAAATCAAATGTACCATTAAAAAAAGCACAGAAATTTTAAATCGTCGAATATAAATTTGAAACATTCTTTATCTTTTTTTAACTTACTATTTGATTTTTGTCAAAAATTTTAGATTTGTAATATCGATCAAAAACACATTCATAATTTTAAAAAATAAAATAATTTTTTTACTACTTAAAACGTGGGCCTGCTCTAAATTTAAATTTCCCATTGAGACCTGCATCTTCGGTGCACAATTATTAATATCCATTGTTGTCATTCAAATTTCTTTGTTTGGTAAGGAGAGATTATGCAATGAACAGTAATGTAAAACGAAAGTGAGTACTGCAAGACCGCTACATATTTGTAATTCTTAATATCTACCGTCAAAATGTCTTTTTTTTTTTTTTGCTTCGTAGAAGATATGATTAAAAAATCTAATATAAAAATAAAAATGGAGAAACGCAATGATTGATATTGATGGCTAAAATTTAATGGTACAAGGTCACATACCATTATTAGGGAATTCTTCGGTTTGGGGTCGAGAAACCGAAACCCGTCTGCCAGTTTCCTGCCCTGGGAGTCACTGACAGATGTAAGTCGCAGGATGTGCAACCTTACGGTAGGGACCACCTGCCGCTTCAGAAGTGGTCGAATGCCTCTACGAGGGTTCGAACTCACAACCTCCACTTCCCCCGTTAAGGGTTTTGACAAGGTGGGTACCGCTCAGCCATATGCCCTGGGGGCCATTATTAGGGAATTCTTTATTGTTGTGGTTGTTGAATTTGGCTTATTGCTAGGTAAACAACGGACCTACTCCATATGACCCAAAAACAAAAGCACTTCAAATTTGAAAATTTGTGATGTGGTACAAATTTCATACAATGCACAATACTCACGACTTGTAGTTTGGGTATGCATAGAAATTAGAAACCCAACTCGAAGGACAATTTGCCCCATAAGTTTTTGATAAGCCGCCACTTTAAATAAGGAAATTGGTGTTTCATCACGAACGTTCGTGAGCTTCTTTGATCTACATGCATCGTTCAACCGCCCAACGATTTTTTAACCCTTGAGCCGCCAACAAAAGTACTTACGTTTTAATATTCGCATTCACATACGAAAAGGTAGCTTTTAAAGGAACGAGTTTGTCCGTTTCATTACCGAACTCCATTAAAATGGCCGAGGAACTCTTGTCGGACTCCAACAACTCCAACTACAGTGAGTCCACAGATAACGACTCGCGTAGCCTAGGCACGCTGTCCACATGCTCACGGTCGTTGACACGAAGATGTTGTAAGTTAGTGAAACTTACTGAGGTCATATCTTAAATTTAAGAAGTTGAATAAGTCTGCTGAATTAATCTAGTTTGTTTTAATTCTTCCTTTTATTTAGGAATCAGTTGTTTTGATTCAGTCAAATAAACTTAGAAGCACGTTTGTGCTGTTGAGATCTTTTAGGAATTTTGTAGTATTTATATCTTTGTATTGGTCAAGGTAACATTTGAGCAATAAGAAGAAAAAGACATTTCAGCACATTATTTATATTTTTATTGTTGTGTCTCTGTCTTGCTATTTGTTTCATGGTATCGAAGCTTGGTCATCGATCGAGTGTTTGATTTTATTACTCAATGAACATGAACGGTGGAAGTGTTGTCTCGAATGCCTCTGTAGAGAAGCTTGTTGGTAACAACTATAATTACTGGAGGCTTTGCATGGAAGCATATTTACAAGGCCAGGATCTGTGGGACCTCATCTCTGGTGATGAATCTGAAATTCCAGAAGACACTCCCCAAAATGCTGAGCTGCGGCGCAAATGGAAAATCAAGAGTGGAAAAACACTATTTGCTTTGCGGACTTCAATCAGTAAAGAATGTATTGAGCATGTTCGTGATTTAAATTCGCCAAAGAAAGTGTGGGAGACGCTTGAAAGGTTGTTCACTCAAAAGAATACTATGCGGCTGCAATATGTGGAGAACGAGCTCGGCAAGACGACTCAAGGTAATCTTTCTATTTCAGAATATTTTCTGAAAGTTAAAACTTTGTGTTCTGAAATTTCAGAGCTGGATAAAGACGAACCTGTGAGCGATGCTCGTTTGCGTCGTTATATTATTCGTGGTTTGAGGAAGGAGTTTATGCCCTTTATCTCTTCGATACAAGGGTGGGCAAGTCAACCTTCAATCATTGAGTTAGAGAATCTGCTTTCAAATCATGAAGAATTGGTGAACCAAATGACCAACAACAACAAGTCTCTTTCTCAGGCGGAGAACGTACTTTATACTAAGGACCATGGGACCAATAATTTCTCCTCCAAACAGCCTTCAAATGATAACCATCGGTTCAGTGTTGAAGAAAACTTCAAGGGAAATTTGAAAGCTTGTTATAGGTGTGGAAAGTCAGGACACTTCAAGCGGGATTGTCGGGTGAAAGTGGTCTGTACTCGTTGCGGAAAATCAGGTCATATTAAGCCAAATTGTCGTGTTAATCTCACAGCTGCAGGAGCTCATGTTGCACATGAAAGTCATGAATCTGAGCAACCTCAATGGGAGCAATGTTTATCTATTGAAGCTATTGATCAAAAAGCCAATGCAACTTCTGTAGTGCACCAGACTGACGCACATACAGATGTTAACGGCTTCATCGACTACCACAAGGAATGGATTGTTGATTCTGGTTGCTCTCATCATGCAACGGGAAATGCTTCTTTACTTTCTCATGTTCGTCCTCATAGTGGGAAAAAGGCCATTGTGACAGCAGATAATTCCGTGCATCCTGTAGTGAAAGAAGGATTTTTTAATGTCAAGCAAAGCAGCTCGAATGATGGAGGGCTTTCTTTGGAAGAGGTTTATCATGTTCCAGGATTAAAGAAGAATCTTGCTTCGGTTTCTCAAATAGCCGATTCAGGAAGGTATGTTCTTTTTGGTCCAGATGGTGTTCAAATTCTTTCTAATGTGAAGTCCATTGATGCTGATGTTTTATTTACTGGAAAAAGGAAAGAATCGTTATATGTATTGTCTGCAAGTAATGCATATGTTGAAAAGACAGGCCAAAATGCAAGTGCAGCACTTTGGCATGCTCGGTTAGGTCACGTTGGTTATCAATTGCTGCAGAAAATCTCCACACAGAAACTTCTTGATGGTGTTCCATTTTTCAAAGAAATTCATCACGATGTGGTTTGTCCTGGCTGTCAATATGGCAAATCTCATCGCCTTCCTTTTCCAAATTCATCTAATAGAAGTTCTGAAGCATTACAGCTGGTCCATTCAGATCTGACGGGGCCAACAAAAACACCCAGCTGTAGTGGTTTCTATTATGTGATGATTTTTGTCGATGATTTTTCTCGATTCACATGGATATATTTCCTGGAACACAAAAGTGAAGCTTTCTCAAAGTTTATCCAGTTCAAGCAACATGTGGAGAAAGAATTTGGGCTACCAATAAAGTGTTTGCGCACCGATAATGGAGGAGAATACATGTCAGATGCTTTTCTCAATTATTGCAGTGAACATGGGATTCAACGTCAAATGACTTGTCCAGAAACCCCCCAACAAAATGGGGTTGCTGAGCGCAAGTTGGCCCACCTCACTTCGATGTGTTTGTCATGGTTACATTCAAAGACAATTCCAAGAGAATTCTGGGCAGCAGCTATTCAATCTGCCTGTCATGTCATCAATCGACTGCCTCCCTGGCCAGGAAAAGAATCATCTCCTTTTGAAGTATTATACCATCGAAAACCCAATGTAAGTTATTTTCGAGTTTTTGGCTCTGTTTGTTATGTCCATGTCTCCAAGAATAATCGCACTAAGCTTGATCCAAGAGCTAGGCGTTGTATCTTTGTTGGTTATGACACTAACAAGAAAGGATGGAGATGCATGGATCAAGATACAAAGAAGGTTATTGTTTCCCGTGATGTGGTGTTTGATGAAGTATCTTCCTATCAATTTGATGCAAAAGAAAGCAAAAATATGACTGCTCTTGCACCTTTTTCTAGTGGTGATGGTGCATCAAATGAATTTGAGTGCAATATTTTTCCTTCTAGGAAAATCATTCAGCAAGATGAGACCACTGAGGCTGAGATTCGACGGTCGTCTAGACAAATAAGACAACCTGATTATTTGAATGATTATGAAGTTGGTCTAAATTATTCCTCTGTTGTGACTTGCTTTCTTATGGGAGATTCTTGTGGAAATGAGCCCAAATCTTACAATGAAGCTAAAGGCATTTCTGAATGGGAAGTAGCAATGCAAGAAGAAATTTCAGCCTTGAACAAGAATTGCACATGGGAGCTTGTTCCGAAGCCACAAAATGCTGAAGTAGTTACCTGTAAATGGGTTTATAAGTTGAAGACAAGGGCTGATGGTACTATTGACAGGTATAAAGCTCGCCTTGTTGCTCGTGGATTTTCTCAGCAATATGGTTTAAATTACGAAGAGACCTTCAGCCCTGTTGCTAAAATGGTGACGATTCGAACAATTTTTTCGTTGGCTGCTCACAAAGACTGGAAATTGTGGCAACTAGACGTAAAGAATGCATTCCTTTATGGCGAGTTAGATTGTGATATCTTTATGGAGCAGCCACATGGATTTGTTTCTAAGGAGTTTCCTAATCATGTGTGCCGACTCAAGAAGGCTTTGTATGGCCTCAAGCAAGCTCCTCGTGCTTGGTACGGTAAGATTGCTGAATATCTTCTTTTTTGTGGCTTCACATCTTCAAATGCAGATTCAAGCTTGTTTGTTAAGACAACATCCTCAGTGTGCACAATGCTCCTTCTTTACGTGGATGATATGATTATTACCGGTGATGACGATGTTGAAATAACCCGTCTTCAAGATGCCTTGTCTCTCCGTTTTGAGATGAAGAGCTTGGGCGAAGCTAGTTGTTTTCTTGGCCTGGAGGTTAAAAGGTCAGATGGATACTTTGTCTCTCAAAAAGGATATGCAGCAAGTTTATTAAATCGTTTTCGTATGGGGGAGTCAAATGCAATGACTACTCCTATGGAACCTTCCTTGAAGTTAGCTAAAGATGGCGGAAAACTACTGGAAGATGCAACACTTTTTCGTCAACTTGTTGGTTGTTTATTCTATTTAACTATCACAAGGCCTGACATTTCATATTCGGTCGGAGTCATTTCTCAGTTTATGGACAAACCATGTGAGAGTCATTTCATTGCAGCCAAGAGGATCCTTCGCTATATAAAAGGTACTCTGAATTTTGGGTTATTCTACAAGCAACATATGTCATTCATTTTGACTGGATTTGTAGATGCGGACTGGGCTGGTGACATGAATGATAGGCGCTCCACAACAGGCTATTGTTTTAATACGGGCTCAGCGGCAATCTCGTGGTGCAGTAAAAAGCAAACTACTGTTGCTCTTTCTAGTTGTGAAGCTGAATATGTAGCAGGTACTATGGCCACTCAAGAGTGTATTTGGCTTAAAAGACTTATTCAGGAAATGCTTTCTGCCTTGGATTATCCAGTTGTTATTCATTGCGACAATGAAAGTGCTATTAAACATGCTGGAAAGCACATTGAAACACATTATCATTTCATTCGTGAAAAGGTGTTGACCCAAGACATTCAGCTGCAGAAAATAAGAAGCGAAGAACAAGTTGCTGATATATTTACTAAGGCACTTGCCAAAGTCAAGTTTGAAGTGTTTCGCAGTGCTCTCGGTGTTGTTGACAGTAAGTTTGCACTAAGGGGGAGTGTTGTAAGTTAGTGAAACTTACTGAGGTCATATCCTAAATTTAAGAAGTTGAATAAGTCTGCTGAATTAATCTAGTTTGTTTTAATTCTTCCTTTTATTTAGGAATCAGTTGTTTTGATTCAGTCAAATAAACTTAGAAGCACGTTTGTGCTGTTGAGATCTTTTAGGAATTTTGTAGTATTTATATCTTTGTATTGGTCAAGGTAACATTTGAGCAATAAGAAGAAAAAGACATTTCAGCACATTATTTATATTTTTATTGTTGTGTCTCTGTCTTGCTATTTGTTTCAGAAGAAGCCTGAGTATTTAGGGGGGCCAGTAATCACAACACGGTTGGTCCCACAAGAATCGTAAAATGACGAAAAGAAAAATCCTATAATCCTTGATGTGTTTTGTTTGTCTTAACAACCAGAATCACGCTTAAAAGATCACAATCACTAAGAAAAAATGGTTAGATCTTACTAACATATTGAAACACCGTCACCACCAATGAGTTTGTTTCGACGATAAACATCGAATGCACCTTTTAAACGAATAAAATATTCATCGGAGGTCGGATTTCGAGGGGGGGAGAAATGAGTGAGATACTGAGAATAAATATTTGAAGAGAAGATATTGAAATGCATGAGTCTTATTTCATTAAAAGGTGTTTTTGGTATTGAAATGCATGAGTCTCTTATTTCATTAAAAGGTGTTTTTGGTTTTAAGAGAGATGATATGACGCATGAGTTTAGGAAAAAAATTCCAAGTCATGAGTGCCTATTCAGCCGCCATTAGAATTATGCAATGCTACAATGATTTAGACCACTCTCAATAGTTAATATTTATTGGATCAATAAATTCATATTTTGAGTCTTCGTTTTCATTATATAAAATTTAAACTATACATATCTTTTAATATAATGATATCATTAAAACATATTTTTTAATATAATAATATCATCAAAAAACAAATCTCAAAATATGTTTTTTTCTCAATTTTAGTCAAGTTAATCACTTTCTCATCTTTCATATCATCCCTATCAAATTTACACCAAAATCAAGACTGAATCCCTTATATTTTACAAAAAATCAAGTCACATAATCATGCACATACCAAAACACATATTTCAATATAACCATATCAACAAAACACATCTCTTAATACAACCGCGTTAATAAAAATATATATTCTATATAATTTATTAGCCTAACAAAATACACTATTTGTGTTGTTCCATGTATGGACATAGACAATAACCCGGTATAGCAGTACTTCTCTGTGACGTTCTTTTGGTTATCATAAATTATCAATAATCCGAAAAAGGGACGTTGTTAAAAGCACGGCCCACTGGCCGAGTCACTCTTCTCTTAACATTTTTTTATTATATTTGGTGATTTATGAAAATCTGTTTATTGCTGTTTCATTTCCAGACACCCTGTCTCAAGGGCATGTCCTCCTTATACACGGTACCGTTCCAAAAGCTTGTGGAGATCAAGTTAGGGATTTTAATTCCACGATTGTTCAACTGTTTTTGTGATTTTGTGCCGTTTCAACCTTTTGATTTTCATTTCAGTTGTTGTGATGAGTTATGTATTGCTTTTGTTGTTCAACTGACATTTTGTGCTTGTTATGTCTACAGCAGGAGCCTTGCGGTTTTTTTGGATGATTCAGGGTTGATTCCGTTGAAGAAGATATGTGGTTGAAAGTTTTTCTTTTGTAAGGGCGCTTGAATTGTGGAGTAATGACGAGTAGCTGTTTTGGTGTATTCAACAGCTGTAAACGAACAAACAGGCGAGGTCAGACGAAGGGAGAAGGTATGAAAATGGAGATACAGATCCAATTTGTGCGCTGAGTTTGAGATATTGATCGTCTGAATTTGATGTGTTCCGGCTCATATTCTAATTAGCTTAATTGATTGAGTCACAGTACTTTAGCTAATTGTGTGTCTTGTGTTTTTTGTACCTGTTAGAGATTGCCACCAACAATGTAAGGCTATTTTCTTATAATTCATTGAGATCAGCAACAGGTGATTTCCATCCATCATGTCGGATTGGTGGAGGTGGTTTTGGAGTTGTCTATAGGGTGAGACCAATGATCATTATTTTGATTTGATTTTCTTTTATTGACTGCCTTACATTTTCCGTTTTCTGTTTGCAGGGAGTTTTAAGAAACGATACTCGAGTAGCCATTAAGTGTCTTTCTGCAGAGTCTAAACAAGGAGCACAGGAATTCTTAACGGAGATAAAATTGATTTCGACTATACGACATCCAAACCTTGTTGAACTCGTCGGGTGTTGTGTTGAGGGAAATAATCGAATATTGGTCTATGAATATTTGGAGAACAACAGCCTTGCAAGTGTCTTACTAGGTAATATCATAATTTAGAAGTTCTTTGATAATTTTTGAAGTTGCAGAATTCCTTTGTATTTTGATACTCTCGTGTCTACCTGCTAAGTTGAGCATTTGGTTTTGTTTTGCTAACCATCTGATGTTATTCAAAGTGCTTACGCCCCTTTTTTCTGGGTTAGGTTAGTTTGATATGACGAGAACACCACACAATTTATTAAATACAAATTCGGGATCCTTGGAGAAGAAGAATATATATTATTTTGTTACTTTACAATTGATGAGTTTGATTTATTTCTCTCTCCGTTTCTTGTCTAGTCTAGTGGTTTTCTTATTCTTTCTTCTCTAGCCGAGCTTGATAGATAAGGATGCAAATAGGAATTTTATGGTTTTTCTCTGCTAATGTTCAGTACTCATTCTCTTAGGCTCAAAAGGTAAACATGTTGTTCTGACCTGGCCCCAGAGAGTTGCTATTTGTCTGGGCACTGCGTCTGGTCTTGCATTTCTTCATGAAGAAGCTGAACCACGTATTGTTCACAGAGATATTAAAGCTAGCAATGTTCTTCTTGATGGAAATTTTACCCCTAAAATAGGGGATTTTGGGCTTGCTAAACTATTTCCTGACAATGTCACTCATGTTAGCACTAGAGTGGCAGGAACAATGTAAGTATAACTTTTTATTTTTTGTTATCCATGAACTCCATAGGTTGTTATACCTTTGAGAAATTTGATGGAAAAGGTTTAAAATATGATTTCTTTGTAACCACTAGAATCAGCTGTTATGATGCTTTTATAAATTATTATAACATCTACATATGGATAATGCCAGGCAAAACGAGATCAGCTCATCCGGTATAGGTTGTTGTATTCTTGTGAAATCAAATATTTTTGTGGAGTTCATCATGTATTTCATTGTCCATTATAGAGGAGTGAGACTGGATATTTCATCACCTCTTCAAAGGGTAAAAGAACCTTGACAGGGGTGAGGCATTGTGGAGTAAATGAAACACTGAGAGAAGTGAAAACCACAACTACCTAAAGAAAAGAGACTACATCATGACATAAGCAGCATCGGATCATGCTGCATAGAATTACACGATACTGTGCTGATTTTTATAATCTTTCCCCCACATTTTTAATATGCCCACAGCGGATATCTTGCCCCGGAGTATGCTCTTCTAAGACAGCTTACAAAAAAGGCAGATGTATACAGTTTTGGGGTGCTTCTACTTGAAATAATTAGTGGGAAAAGCAGTAGCAAGGCAGCATTTGAGGAGGATCTGTTGGCTCTTGCTGAATGGGTATCCTTCCAAACTCTGTTCATTGATTGGACTCCATTTAAGGTAGTTTTCTGAAGATAGTATTCTATTGCAGGTTGGGCAATGTAGTTATAAGGCAGCCTTGCCTTTTAGTATACGTTAGATTAGTCTGACTTGATGATTTTAGATTACTAGCTGAGAACTTTTACTGTATTCTTATTGCATCACATGCTGGCTTTTACTGGACAGATTGTGGAAGATGTTTCTTTTGTTCATTCATCAGATTTTTCCGATATCATTGGGATGGATGATTCTACGAGAAATGATACTTATGAATCATTCAACAGCCCATTCGGTCTTTACTTGGTTGCTAGGTCATTGGCGTCCAATCGTTTGTTTACTATTTGCTTGACATACTGTTACTGTAGCTCCATTGTTGTACTATGCTCCTCTGCCATGTCGATGCTAAGTTAGCCTTACCTTACATGTAAAAGAAAAATGAGTCTGAAATTCAAATGTTGATGCAGGCATGGAAACTGAGGAAAGAGGAAAGGCTTCTGCATATGGTTGATCCAGAACTGGCAGAATATCCGGAAAATGAGGTGCTTCGCTTCATTAAGGTTGCGCTATTTTGCACCCAAGCAGCCGCACAACAGAGACCCGACATGAAGCAAGTGCAACAGATGCTTGCCAAAGATGTTCACCTTAATGAGAAAGTATTAACCGAGCCAGGGGTGTACAGGGCACATGCTTCTCAGCACTCGGGTGTAGATAGTTCGGAAGAGATATCATCTTCTCAGAAAAATAAGGGTAAGCAATCCGTGGATCCACCTATAACCACAAGCCATGTATATGATAGCTCAAGTATGACACATATGCTTCCAAGATAATGTTCTCACCTGTGCTTTGTCTGCCACTTTTTTGGGACGCTTTCTGAAGGAATACGAGGTAAAGAGATCTAAGTTGAATGCGTATCTGCAGATTCTGCACACACAGTCATACACATGTAATTAGTTCAGAAATTATTTTCATCAAAAATAAAAATCAGTTTGTAACTTTTATCTCAGGCCATAGAAATTTTTTATCTTTGAGAGAAGGAGGCTTAGGAATTTCAGAGTGGAAGATTAGTTGTTAGCAGCTAATTCTCTTATTGTGCTGTAGACGAACTGTGTTGGAGATGATCAAAGTGTGATTTGAGTGTTAGTCTGTTTAGCATTTTACTATTGGAATTTGGATTTTATATGTAGTAGACTGTAAAAGAAATATCATGCGGTGATTGGGCTAGTCGTGTTATAATAGGATACATGGCTGATAGATATAGGTCATTGGAAATGCAAGCACCGGGTCAAAGCTGCGGCCCCCGTTAGCATGATAGAAGCACTGATATTGTGATGCCAATTGAATTATATCATCCATAATGCTGGAGAAACCATATGTTCATAGGCCGAGCTTCATTACAATGAAATCTATGCTAGGCAACACAGTCACATACTTGCTGTCTCCTTTCCTATACGAGTTCAGGAAAATCTACAATTTGCAATATTGGCACTACTAGTACTAACTACCAAGTACTCGCTTGAACTTTCTCCCTGTCGAACATTTCACCGAGCAATATGCACATGGATGGCCTCCAGTAAAATTCACAAATTCTCGCAATATATGATCCGATTCAATATGTAACACAAAACTTGCCCTCGAACAGTATACACACTATTTTTTATGCTGACATACAATGCCCTGTCTTTACATACAACAAATACCAGAAATGCCTGCCTCCCAACTCCATCTTACCAGTAAATCAGGCAGCAGAGGAGCGAAAAATTACGTGCTTTAGTGAATCTAATACAAACCATCCCCCCTACTCGCACTTCAGCAATCCTATACTCATTAGAAGCTTCTGTAGTGCTTTACGGGCCCAGCTGATGTCATTGTGCAACACATTATGGTTTTGTAGCTGAGTGTCCGGTTGCTGTTCTTTTGCTGAAAGGAGTTTTTCTGTTTCCTTCTCAGGCTGTCCCTCCCCCTCATTAAACATTCCAGTCAGTCCTTGATGTGGATTATCATCAACAGGCTGATGCTTCTCATCAAACTGAATATAATCAGGTCCACGTAAAATTGTAAAAAAGAAGAAGAATGCAATGTAGGAAAATGGATTTCAAGAATAGCATATGAGAGCAGTACAACAGTCCATTAAATCTGCCTCAAGAGAAGCAGGCAATACTTTTGCAGTACCACTTTGGCATGGGTTTAATCAAATAGCTTGGACGGAGCAATATTTGGCAGCAGTTAATGATCAGATGATGAATGCATTTCTGATGAATTTTCAAGCTCAATGAAAATGCTTGTGATTGTATTTTGCATCTCTTTAAGAAAAGTTGACAATCTCAATTCTACACAAACAGTATCCCATTCACACACAAAAAAAAATAAAAAAATCCTGTTCCACACCATGTAGGAGTACCTCAAAACTTCTTTACATGCACACAAATATGTTTTCCTGCAGCGATACATTATTAATACGTTTCAAATTGTTCAACTGCCAATGACACATCAAAAGAGAGACAAAACATGTAGTTATTTAGGCACCTGCAGTTCCAATCATCCATAACCAATGCAATTGAGAAAGTGAGACAATAGTCAATGCCTTAAAAACTCTCTTTTTCTAGTAAGCATAGATTTCAAGAAGGTACAAGATGAAACCATATGTTTCAGGACAAATAACTCCCTAACATTGGAAAAGCTAATGAAAGGGGAACTTCTTTGTTATTTTTGACATAGTAGAAGACGAGAGGATAGGAACAAAAAACGAAGGGTGAAAACGAAAACGCAGGGTAACATTCATCAAGCAGTTACCTCTGGAAAGTTGGGACTCTTAACTTCGCCAGTATCAACAGCACCATCAATGGTAATTCTTCTCTCGCCTTCATCTTGAATTGGTTCAGCAGACATCACTGATAGTGGAGTCAAACCAGGTACCAGAACTGGCTCTCCTTCTTGAGTAACCAGATTTCTCTCAGTATATGTGCTTTCAGAGTTGTTCACTGTTGCAGGTCTGTCATTATTACCAAGAATACCTTCTTCAATCACCATTTTCTTATTTGCAGTGGTCATAAATTCCTCCCGAGGACCAATTATCTCTTCACCAGGAACAGTTGTATACAATGAACTCATTGGAGGATCCCCCTTAGAGATTTCAATATTATCTGCCACCATAGCCATTGACTTCTCTTGTGGAGCTGCACCATCACAGAGAATTTGTTCTTTATCTGTGGCAGTCAACGGCTTAGTCGGAGGAGAAATGTCATCAACAATACCTCCCTGGTTTAAATTGGGGATTAGTTCCTGTTTTTCATAATTCTCTGCAATTAACATTTCTGAGTTAACAGTAGCCACTTCTTCCATTATTTTCTGAAGGTCCGCGTCTTCCCAATCTTCAAGAACCGTTATTGTTTCTATAGTCTCCCAAGGATTAAATACCCTGTCTGGACCTGGCTGCCAGAAAATATTCCCAGTGCTTCCTTTCAGTATGAACTTGTATAGGATGGGCTTTCCAATGGGTAAATCCTGATGAAACCAGAGATAATTTTACAGGATCAGTTCCATAATGACCAAAAATGAAATTGGGTTTGTTCTCCATGAGTTTCCACTCACCAGCTCAACAGTCCAAAAATGTCCATCTGACCAGTTCAGTGGTATTGCACTTTCAGGGTCCCATAAACCGAACATAGGCTCATCTCCGACTATGAAAAACTGCTCTCCAAACAGACACTCCTTATGAAGCTGAAACTTGACATGAATGGTCTTCCTTTGATCTGCAAAGCAGTGGAATCCCATTGAGACTAAGAAAAGCAGATTTCATAACAACCAAAAATCACTTACATTTCTCCTGGGTTTCAGCTTCGGCAGTTTCCAGGTCTGCCTACACAAAGAGTTATTATCAATTTAGATCTAAAATTCCAGTGGATGACAATAAGCTTCACTAACCATATCAAAACAAAGCAGGTATATTGTTCTTGTCCCCATTCTCTGATATCAAGCTAGATTTGGCGAAAGATTTATGGTGGGGAATTCCTAATTGCTAAATGAAATTTCTGGCTCACATATCATCAAAAAGCTTTTTGACCACAATAATTTTCCAACCATGTAACATAATTATTACTTGTAAAGAAGCTAAAAGATCAAGGCGCCAGTGCCTCATAGATTTTATTAGGAAGTTACTTTTAGTAAAAAAATACTAGGCAAAAAAGGAACCATAAATTTTTCCAAATAGCTGGGAAATTCAAATTGATATCACTAGAGTAAAACGTACAAATTTGATCCGTCAACTGACAATCAATTAAAACCAAGAACAGAACGCATTGAATGGAAAAGCTAATACATGTTTCATAGTGCCAGGAATGCAATCCATTATATACAAGCAAAGGAAATACAACTTGAGAATCCTGCAAATACACTCCTAAAGTATTCCACTTCACTATTAGTTCTTTACGCCATATCTCAGCAAGAAAATGGCCAGAAAAAGAAAAAAACCTAATAGGCTTTTCACAAACCAAGAAAGTTAAACCACTTAACAAATAAAATCGTAATAGTCCACAAACAATAATCCATGAAGCAAGAGACGTATATACATCCAGAGAAAATATCATATACCTCAGGCCCCCGAGAAATTGAAGATGATGCTGAAATTGGGCATATTCCCTTGTGTTGCACCGAAACCAAATTCAAGAACCTGACATTACTGAAAGCTTTCTTCGATAACACTGCATAAATTTCCGGTCTATTGGGGTTGAGGGTCCTCGAGGACAGGAACCCGCTGTCTCTCGTCCCGCCGACGAAGATCTTGGAGCAAGAACTCGTTAGGATTTTCATCACTAACAGAACAAGAAAGAGACGCAGAGAGAGAGAGAAGTCGAGAAGTGAAGTGAAAGCGCTATTCGTCTGTCACTCTGTCTCTGTTAATGAATCAGATTCTGGTGACGGTGGTGGTTAGTGCGAGGATGAGGTGTTATATATAATGGTGGGTCCCCGTGATGAGGCGTGATCGGGAAATAACGAGAATGAACGGATCTTGTGCCACGTGGTCTGTGAATCACTTGAGAATCTCAACAGACTGTTGAGGATGTTGAGCTTTTCGATAGCCGGGTCTTAAACTCATTGATTTTAACGTGACGGTACGTTGCCTCACAGCTCGATCTTTGCGCTCCATTGATCGCCATCTGTCCTGCCTGATTGCTTTTCTTGTTTCTATACCACTTTTGTAGTCCTTTTCTGCTTAGGCCGAGGCCGGGGGAATTTATTTATAAAAAACTAAAATAATTACGTGAAAATGCAAAAATGTTGATTTCTCACTGATATTACTACATGGGCCTAATGTAGCCGGGCTGTTGGGTTTTACAAAAGATTCTGGGCGAAACATGCGGTCCAGAGTTACCACTTCAGAATTCAGATGCGAGCCTAGTGGGCCGACAACTCCACTCAAACCCAGTAAGCTGACATTATTATTTGGGCCAACTGGCTAATATAGTTGACTAACAAGGGCGAATTAGGGGAGGTTCACTGGACTTATTCAGTGTTTAGCCCACTCAAAAATTTGTTTTGTAATAAAGTTCAAAAATGCTTGAGAAGTGTTTACACCGTTGATCGTGAGAGAGACGGTACCTCGACATGCAGGCAACTTCGCTTGTGGATCGGCGTGTCCTTGATGTCTTGCTTCCGCACTTTGTCTCATAAGCTCTTTATATCATTTAATTTAATTTTTTTTGTTATATCAGCTTTAATTCATATGTAAATCATTTTTTTTTAAATATTGTCATATGCAACACATATTTTCAGACCAAGTCATCATTATTAATGCCTAGTTTAAATTTTGAGACCACAGATTCGCTAAACCCTAACGGGTTCGTATGTCAAATTTTCATACTGTAACCTAAATAATAAGTGTTAACCCTCAGGGGAATAAATTTCCTAAACTCTAACAGACTTGTATATCGGATTTTCATATTATAACTTAAACAATAAATGTTAAACTTTAAGGGGAACGAATATGCTAAACCCTAACGGGCTTGTGTATGCTTAACAAACTTGATTTCCATATACGATAATATAATGATTTTTCATATTTTAAAGGCAACTTATGTAATTTAACCAATAAAAAATTAACTTAATTAAAAAAAAAACTAGACCTAATTACAAATAAATTTAAATGAGTGACATTACCCTTAATAAGTATCAGAAAGTAGACCTACCAACAATTTTATCATCTAACAAACTTACTTTGACATTACCCTTAATAAGTATCAGAAAGTAGACCTACCAACAATTTTATCATCTAACAAACTTACTTTCAAGAACCATATTAAAATAAAAAAAAACAACAAGGTTCCAAGTTAATTATTCTTTCGAGCCCAATGGCCAACAACTTCGCTCTTAAGGATTTGTTTTATTGGTATCCATCATTTTTTCAACTACATTCATTCAAAAATCTTCATTTATAAACATTCCTCATGTCCCTATCATTTTTTGCCCTAACCCCTCTTCTTCCTTCTCTCCTTTTCCCTCAAGCGAAACAAAGCATCGTCTTCGATAGTGTAATAAATTTTGGGCCTCCCTTTGCTATCCCCCAAACTTGCACTTATATATAAGTCTTTGCTTGTCAACTCAAGCGATGTGGGATAACACAGCAGTCCAAATGCTCTACACGTGGAGGGTAGTGCGCCTACATCTACACCCTAGGACTCTCAGATACCATTTAATAAATTTGAGCCTCCCTTTGCTCTCTTCCTAAAAGGCTTTATTAGAGGGAGGAGTGACTTGCACGTATATACAAGCTTTTGCTTGTTAATCCAAGTGATGTGGGATAGCGCACAGAAGTCACAATAGACGGCGAGATGGACTTTGATGGAGAAAATGTGTGGACTTCGATGGAGACATGATGGATGTTGAGAAACCCAGCTTTGACGGAGAAGAGTTTGTCGAAGAGGAACATGTCGATTTGTTTGTTGACGTGGTTCGGTTGTTTTGTTAGACATGTCTGTTAGTGTTTGTTCATCCATTTGTTTCAAACAAATCCCTCAAATCTTCTTTACTTTGTTGAAAATTGATTCCATTGATTTCTAGGTGTCCTTTTCACTATATTTGCCGTCATTATAAACAAAGAACCTGCCTTTATCCGTACACGCAAGTATAAGATTCTTGTGTTTATGTTTGTTGTTTAATCCCATTTTGTTCATAATTTTATTGGTACTACTGATATTGGTACTTGAAATCTCGCTAATTGGTTGTCTTCTTCTTCCCTGTAAATCTCAAAGTTGCTATCTAAAATCAATTAAACTATTGAAGGAGCCCTTGTATTATGATATCTTGGGCGTTGATTTTGATGCCTCTTTAGATGAGATCAAAAAGGATTACTACCTCAAGGTTAGCCTACAATTCAATCTCTTCAAAGATTTGTGTTATTCATAAATGTTACATTTTTTAAAAGTGAAGTGTATTTAGTTAAAAATCAAGCGAGATCAACTCTCATCCAGGGGCAAAGCCAGAAGGGTATAAGAGGGGGGTCGCAACTAGTCTTGAATTCACTTGGGCACGATTAAGATAGTAGTTTTTAGGGAGTATTAAATTTATTGTCGCATTATCTTGCGTTTTCAATTTGATATGATAAAGACTATAATTATCATTAAAAGACTAATAATTAACATTATATAAATTAACAAATATTCAAAAAATTAGACAAAAGTTGATTCAAATAACAATAATCATTGTCAAATGGGTAAAGACTTTGGGTGATTATCATGAATCAACCAAGTGAAAACTAAATTGGACTTTAAAACGTCGCAACTAGTATTGAATTCACTTGGGTACCATTAAGTTAGCGGTTTTTAGGGAGTATTAAATGTATTACCGCATTATATTGCGTTTTCACTTTGATATAATAAAAACTATAATTATCATTAAAGACTTAATAATTAACATTATATAAATTAACAAGTATTCAAACAATTCGACAGAAGTAAATTCAAAAACAATAATCACTGTGAAATTGGCAAAGACTTGTGATGATTATCATGAATCAACCAAGAAAAAAATTAGTTGGACTTTAAAGCTCATATTCATTCAAGAAAACAAAGGATTAAGAGAGTATTTTTCAATTTAAGAAGAGTCTAAATTGAAAATTTAGGAGGATGCTTTTAAAAACTTATCTATACTCACCCAAGTGTGGCTTCGCCACTCCTCTCATCACTCTTTAAGAGTCAAAGATAGCCCTAGTGGTCACCCTACCATATATATTGTGGGCAAGGGTGGAGGTATACATAGACTAAGGTGGGCTATAGTCTCGATGTTTTTTTATTTATTTTTTTGGAAAAAAAAATTAATACTTATATAGGCCCAGCTCATACTTCAGCCCAAACTTGAAACTATCCAATGTAAAGGTATATTTTTATTGTATAAACAATATCAAAATACTTCTCTCAAACAAGTAAGAGCACCTACAACCACAACAGGTATATTTCGATGGGCCAATCAATACAAAAAACATGATTTGCTTGGGTCATTAGTCGTTGTGCATGCTACAATGGATAATTTTTTGGACAACAATTACTTTGCAAATGTTCCATTATATGTGAGTAAAACATGTTTCACACACACTTTTTACATGCTTTCTTTGATCGAGTATCATTTATATTATACAAAAAGTAATGTAGCAAATTTATATCAATGTACCATAATATATTATATTTTCATTTCTAGCCACGTCAACATAACATATCTCTTATTAGCAAGTGATTGGTTTAAGTGACACAATACATGTTCTCTTTAAATAAGGTATCGAGTTCAAATCTAGTGAATGAAACTATTAATTGTAAACACTGAACGATTTAGACAAAAAACATAACGTGTCTCCTAATACAGTCTCATAACAAAACACAAAACACAAAACACAAAACACAGATACAAATACATGATTCATCATTCCTCATTCCTCGTTAAACTTTTGCAAGTGCTCGCTCCCTGATGACATTATTATTTGGCCGACTGGTTTATGTAGTTGACTCATTGGTATGTGCGGTATAAAAAAAAGGAACTTTCACGGGGAACCAAGTTGATTCTTCTATCGAGCCCAGTGGGGAACAACTTCGCTCTTTTAGAGTCAAAGATAGCTAGCTATATAGTGGTCGCCCGGTCGCCCCACCATGGCACCACACACATTGTGGGCGTTAGACTTCTCGCTAGTAGTCTAGTGTGTTATATCTAAGCAACCAATAGAAGTGAATCAAATTCTGTTCTATTTGGCTACGAGTCTGATGATAATTGATGCGCAAGACACCGATGATTGAGAGTCATACTTGATGGTAAACAATACTTTGGCATTTTGAGCTTCTCATTAAAGTCATAAAATGCTGCTATAGAGTTGACTCTATGCTTCTAGTTCTAACGGCTGGACCCCGATACGTCAAGACCTGTAGTTTTCTACCATCTTCACCAAGTCCACCGAATGCGACAAAAATAATATTTATTAGGTTCAGCATGCATGCCCAATTCAGTCTCTTTTTTGTGAATCGCAAGCCCATCGAACCAATTATTTCAAATACTGTGGATAGAATACGACTCCGCTCCTTCGACTTTTGCGCTGCAGTGAAGTCTGCATTCCCACTCCTCTTTAACATGACCTTTAATGAACCTTTCATAATGGACTAACTATGACCCGCCCATGGGCTATGCCCTTTTTCTCTTCTTCTTTTTATCATGTGTTTTGTGCGTGCTGTGGAAAAAAATAAATAATCACAAGCCTCTCATTGCGTGAGGTCAACAAGTCAAAGTCAACGTATTTGTTATATGCTTGATGACCAAAGTTGCACTTCGTGGTTGCTAGAATTATACCAAAACCATAACCTAAAAATCATATCGAATATATGAGCTAGGTATAGGATAAAATAGTAATGCAAAATAGAAAGGCAATGCAAAACTTGCAAGTTCCTGAGTCTAACCCAACATATTAGGAGATGGGAATGGTTGAAATGATTTCATCATTAAGCTGTTTCCATTTTGAATCTCAATCAATTAAGTGGGGGTCCAATTTATATTGCGTATTTATTGTAATTCACTTAGATGATTGAGACTCAAAATAATAATAATTTCATGGTGAAATCATTTTATCCCCTCTCATCCCAAATCGGAGCTATGTAGCCCAAGTGGCATTTTCTTATCCATCAGTTTAAGTTATTTTACTGTTGAGATCAAAAGTAGGGACTAGGGAATCCAAAAGTCAAACTTGATTGTTTGAAAGCAAAAGCTTTGACCGATTGGCATCGAGTCTACGTGAGAGTTTCGGAGAAATTAGTATTTTTTCATATTTTATTAGGCGCATGTCAGGGTGGGTGAAGTGCTTCAACTCTTCAAGCCTGTAATCTTCACATCAAATCATAAATATTTCTTATAGGTAATACCCATAATTCTAAACCTTAAATTGACAGTAAAAGTATTTCATACTTGGTTTCCTATTTACTCAATATTACTAATCAATCATGACCAGAACAGTGTCTTTAGGTTACATCTATAAATCTTCCCTACAGGAAGCAGACATAGCCCCATTACTTGCTTTCTCATAACCAGTAGCCATGGCGGTTTCTATCCCATGCAACTCTGCAATTCTGAAATTCACATTCTTCTCCACTTCACTTCTTCTATCATGTCTCATCACCTTGCTACACACGCCACAATCCACACTTGCTGCAACTACCACTTTGAATGGAAATGACACAGACCACCTTGCATTACTTGCCATAAAATCTCAAATCACTCAAGACCCACTTGGCTTATTCAACTCCTGGAACAATTCTCTCCATTTCTGTAAGTGGGAAGGTGTGATCTGCAATGACGTTAACCAAAGAGTCATCACCTTGAACTTGAGCTTTCATGATTTAGTTGGTTCACTCTCTCCTCACATAGGCAATCTTTCCTTCCTTACTGGTATTAACCTCCAAAACAACTACTTTCATTCTCAAATTCCCTCTCAATTAGGCCGTCTAGACAGAGTGAAGTACCTTAACTTCTCAAACAACTCGTTCTCTGGACAGATTCCAGCCAATCTCTCTGGGTGTTCGAGTCTTGTATGGCTTCGTTTAGGGTTCAATAAGTTAAGTGGGGAAATCCCATTTCAGCTAGGATCATTGCAAAAACTAGAGAGAATTCAGTTTCACTACAACAATCTCAGTGGACCAATCCCGGATTCTTTCGGCAACCTCTCTGTTATTAGGTCTCTGTCTATGTCAATTAACAGTTTGGAGGGGCATATACCAGATAGTCTAGGCCGGTTAAAGACACTGAATTTCCTTGGATTTGGTCTAAATAGACTGTCTGGTACAGTCCCTCCCTCAGTTTTCAATCTGTCATCAGTTACTGTCTTTACTCTGCCATTTAATCAACTGCAGGGAATTCTGCCTTCAGACTTGGGATTTACGCTTCCTAATTTGCAAGTCTTGAATATTGGTCACAATTATTTTACTGGATCACTCCCTGTGTCATTGTCTAATGCGTCTAATCTTCTTGAGTTTGACATCAATGGTGGTCAATTCACTGGAAAAATCGATATTGATTTCGGAGGCTTATCTAGTCTGTGGTCTCTAATTCTTGCATCCAATCCTATTGGGACGGGAAAAGCTGATGACATGAGCTTCTTGGATTCCTTGACAAAGTGTAGGAATTTGCAGGTATTGGATTTGAGTGATGACCAATTGGGTGGGTTATTTCCTGATTCTGTAAGCAACCTTTCAACCCAACTCATGCAATTGAAATTGGGTGGGAACAATTTATCTGGAAGCATCCCTAGTGGGATCGAGAAACTTGTTAACTTGACAGAGTTTACATTGGAGAAAAATAATATCACAGGGAGTATACCTTCCAGCATTGGTAAACTTAAAATGCTACGACGATTGGATTTATCGGAAAATGAATTTTCAGGGCAAATTCCATCATCTTTTGGCTACATAACCGAGTTGTTTTCACTTCATCTTGAAAAGAATCGCTTGACCGGATTCATTCCTTCTTCTTTTGCAAACCTTCAAAAGTTGCAGGATTTAGACCTTTCTCAAAACTCTCTCGATGGTTCCATACCAAAAATGGTTCTGGGTCTTTCTTCTCTTACAATTTCTCTGAGTCTAGCTCGAAATCGACTATCCGGTCCCCTGCCTTCAGAAGTGAGCGACTTGAAGAATCTTGGCTACTTTGATGTTTCTAACAACATGCTGTCTGGTGAAATTCCTAGTGGTCTAGGCAGTTGTGTGGCAATGGAATACATGCACATGAATGGAAATCTATTTGAAGGAACCATTCCTTCTTCTTTCAGTTCCTTGAGAGGACTTAGGGACTTGGATCTTTCGCACAATAACTTATCAGGCCAAATTCCTCAGTTTCTTCAGAAACTTTCCTTGATAAATTTGAATCTCTCTTTCAACCATTTTGAGGGTCAGGTACCAAGAGAAGGTATTTTTAGAAATGCCACAGCTGTTTCGTTGACCGGAAATGACAAGCTTTGTGGAGGAATACCGCCATTAAATCTGCAACAATGTGCAATCAGTAGTTCAAAGAAAGGAAAAACATCTCAAAGACTAAAGTTGATGATTGGATTACTTTCTGGACTTGTAGGACTAGTTGTGATCATATCTCTTTTAGTTATCAATCGATTGCGAAAGTCAAAACCCCGTGCCGTCCACAAACCAATGCCTGGAAAAGACGTATTTCTGAAGGTTTCATTTCAAAGTCTGCTTAAAGCTACAGATGGATTTTCCTCTGCCAATTTGGTTGGAGCTGGTAACTTTGGTTCCGTTTACAAAGGAGTACTCGGTCCAGATGAGACAGTTGTTGCAGTGAAGGTAATCTACCTACATCAACACGGGGCTTTGAAGAGTTTCATGGCCGAATGTGAAGCCTTGAGGAACATTAGGCACCGGAATCTTGTCAAAATCTTGACTGCTTGCTCGAGTGTTGACCTTCAAGGTAACAACTTCAAAGCTTTAGTCTACCAATACATGTGCAATGGGAGTTTGGAGAGTTGGCTGCATCCGGTCTCAAATGTAAATGGCGTATCTAACGATCTGAGGATGTTGAGCTTTCTCCAAAGACTGAACATTGCCATTGATGTTGCTTCTGCTCTGGAGTATCTCCATCACCATTGCCCATCACCAATTGTTCATTGTGATTTGAAGCCAAGCAACGTTCTTCTTGACAAGGATTTTACTGCTCATGTCAGTGATTTTGGGTTAGCAAGGCTCATTCAAGACGCCACGAACGGGGGCTCTTCACATCACAGCAGTTCTATTGGACTGAAGGGGACAATGGGTTATGCTGCACCAGGTAAACATAATAATATGTTTTTTAGGTTATGATATCTATATGAGTGCAGCATTCTCACTTTTGAGTTTTGCAGAATATGGAATGGGAAGCAAGGTTTCAACATGTGGAGATGTATACAGTTATGGGATCCTCCTGCTGGAGATGTTTACTGGAAAGAGGCCAACAGATGACATGTTTAAGGATGGATTAAACATCCATAATTTTGTTAAGAATGATCTGCCTGAACGACTAGCAGAAATTCTGGATCCATTGTTTGTTGATGGCGGTGTAGAAGAAGAGGAAACATTCATTGAAGAGTATTGCATCGCAGGACACATCAAGAAGGACCGAATGAATGAGAGCTTGATTGCCATACTCAGAATTGGAGTTGTTTGCTCAATGGAGTCACCCAGAGAGCGAATGGATATAAGGGATGTGTTGAAAGAATTGCAGCATATCAGCAAGCATTATTATTAGATCTGTTAAGAACTATATAGACTAACTAAGCAGGTTAGAAGTAAAGCAAACAATAAACGAAATTCATCAATATCAATATATGAAATAGTATGTATTATTAAGTTCCAATTCTCATGGGAATATGACGAGTCATCTTTGTATATATAAACAGTACCGCATACCAGAAGATCATGTGAGGTACTAGAAATCCATCTTCCTTAACCTGTGTGTGTTTGACATTTTGTTCATGTCCTTCAAATATGAGTCTCTAATGGCATGCAACTTATTGACAACATTGTTCATGGCCATCCGCTTTGCTGGTAATGTTGCAGAACAGAAAAGCCCAATTCTCATCACAGAAACCAAGCATTCCTTTATTGTACTTTGGTTGTGTATCGCTTGATTCGCTTCTGCTCCCAAGTAACCTTCAATTTCCACTTCATCATTCCCAACGAGGATTGTTGGGTCTGCAAGTTCCATGACACGTTCAGGCAAAGCCAAAGATACAAACTCTTGAATGGTAGTACCATGTGTAAACATATCATCACTTGGTCTTTTTCCTGTAAACATCTCCAGCAACAGTATCCCATAGCTATAGATGTCTCCCAGTACGGAAACATGGCTGCTCATGCCGTACTCTGCAATTAGTTTCTAGATTAGGATGCAAATATATAGGTGCATTTTAAAGATGCAGTCAGCAATATCTTCTTTAGCAAAGATGAGTTGAGTAGCCAATTTGTTTGAAAAGAAAAGAAAAATAGTACCTGGAGGGATGTAGCCAATTGAACCCTTCAGCCCAATTGAGTGCATTTGATTGTCGGAGGAAGATTGTGATGTGTCAGAGAGGAACATTGCCAACCCAAAGTCACCAACATGGGCTACCATATCTTCGTCAAGCAGGACATTGCTTGGCTTCAGGTCACAATGAACAATTGGCATGTCACAATCGTTATGGAGGTAATCAAGAGCAGACGCAACATCGATGGCAATATTCAACCTCAGAATAAGGCTCAATTTCATAGCTTGATGATGGTCATCAGTTGTTGGATGCAGCCACTTCCAAAACCAGAGCTTTAAATTCATCACCTTGAAGATCAATGCTTGAGCAGGCAGTAATGACTTTCAGGAGGTTACGGTGTCGAATATTTCTCAAAGCATTGCATTCATCAATGAAGCTTTTCAAGGCTCCTTTCTGTTGTAGGTTTATTACCTTAACTGCAACTGCTTTTCCATCACCAGGAAGAATTCCCTTGAACACAGAACCAAAACTACCTGTACCAATCAAATTCTCCACAGAGAAGCCATTCGTTGACTGCATGAGTTCTCGATAAGACAGATTTAATTGCCATTTTTCAGAGGAAGTTGCAGTTGATTTTCTCCTTTTTGTTTTTAGAGAATAAAATATGGCTAAAGAACACAGAAGACCAAATACGAAGATGGCTGAAATAGTTACAGCAACAATTACTTTGGTGGAGAGATGCTTTCGATCTCTTCTCGAGGAGCATTTTTGCAGTAGTAATTCTGTGATGCCACCACAGAGCTTATCATTTCTGTCGATGGAAATGGAACTTGCATTTGCAAAGATTCCCTCTTGTGGCACTTCCCCTTCAAAGTTATTGTAAGACAGACTAAGTTGCCTTAGAGATGAAAACTTACTGAGAAATTTAGGAATCTGGCCTGACAAGTTATTGTGCGAAAGATCAAGATCCACTAAACCTTTTAAAGTTTCCAGAGATTGAGGTATTATTCCATCAAACATGTTACCCTCCAATTGCAGGTGCTGCAGAATAACACAACTACCAAGTGTGCTGGGAATTTGACCTGATAATCTGTTATTGGACAAGTCCAACACTATGAGATTCTTCAAGTTGCCCACTTCAACTGGTAGTGAACCAGTAAAGGAATTATGAGACATGACCAAAGCAATTGAAAGAGAAGAAAGACCAATGAACTGTTTGGGTATGGTGCCATTAAGCTTGTTACTTGAGAAATTCACATTCTGCAAACTTGTGCAGCTTCCAAGACTTGGAGGTATGCTTCCTTCCAATTTGTTCTCCTCAAAAAAAAGCCTAGTCAACTTAGTCAAGTTACCAATGGAGGATGGAATTAACCCTGAAAGCCTGTTCAAATTCAAGTGCAAACCTTCTAACTTCTGAAATTTTCCTATAACCTCGGGAATACTGCCATTCAACTTGTTCATTTCCAATCCCAAAAGGGTCAAGTCAAGAAAGTTCTCAATCCCAACAGGGATGCTCCCATGAAGAAGATTGCCTCCTAAGGTTAACCTGCTTAACCAAGTTGAAAGATTTCCTATGGAGTTAGGCAATTCTCCTCCAAAATGATTATAAGCAAGACCCAATACCTGAATACTAGTACAATTAGCCAAATCACTTAGAAAACTCAAGTCACCTCTGAGTCTATTATCATCAAAGTTGAGCCTAATTAAATCTTTCAGGCTTCCTAGGCTTCCTGAAATTGTCCCAGTTAGACCATTTTCAGCAAAATCAAGCACCTGCAGTCTAGAAGCATTTGACAATGATTCAGGTATAGTTCCTGTAAAGCTATTTACTCCACCAGCAAAAATCTCCAGGATAGGAAGAGTAAGGCCAACATCTCTTGGTAATTGCCCATGTAGTTGGTTTTGAGCAACAGAGAAGAAGTTCAAAGCAGATATATTATAAATTGAAACAGGTACAATACCAGACAAATTGTTTCCACTAACATGGAAAAAACCCAATCCTGGTATACCACCAAGTTGATCAGGTATCTGACCTTGAAAATTATTCACGGAAAGTTCAAGTTTTTCCAGTGAAGAGAAGTTCCCGATCCAAGTTGGTATATTTCCACTGAGGTTATTGTTCGCCAGCACCAGCATCAGCAATTTCGACAATGAACTAAACTGGTCAGGAATCTGCCCCACAAGCTTATTGCTCTTGACGTGAAATCGTCTTAGTTCTGTACAGGAACTGAGATTAGAAGGAATGCCTCCACCCAAGTTATTGAAGCTCATATTCAGTGTCTGCAACCGTAGCAAACGACCCATTTCTGGAGGGATTAGACCACGAAATCTATTGTTTGAGAGGACGATTTCAGTAAGGAATGTAAGGTTGCCTATAGAAGGAGGTATAGACCCTGCCAAACCAAGAGACTCCAGGTTCAGGAAGTTGATTCTTCCATTTTTTGAATTGCATGTAACACCAACCCAGTTGCAGAAATGCATTGAATCATTCCAGGAGCTCATGACCTGGAGTGGGTCTTCAACTATCATGTTCTTGAAATCAAGTAATGCTGAATAGTCAGTTTCATTAGCCAAACTGGGTTGTGCTGCAGTTTCTAAGTAACAGCTCATGCTTAAAAGAAGAATTCCACGAACAAATACTAACGTTATCGAAATGCTAGAACAAGAAGGCTTCGTCATTTTTCGGAAGTTCAGATCATCCAGAGTCGATGTAAATCAAGTAATTATGGATCTGGATTCATTCTACTTCAAACGCTTGATGTGACGTCCAGTGCTTGATGTGATGATATACTGAATTCTTTGAAATTTTGAATATATGAAGTTAACCCCCGTTTAGGATATTAACATCACTGTCGGCTTACGAGGTGAGCTTTTATTGCCAATCTGCTGGGTGGCTGGTTTGACGTGGATTTTTCCTGCAAACTCAATGAGGTGTGGATTTTTCGGAGCCCACCAGCTGTATTTTAATTGTGTAGCTCAGTTTCTTTGCTTGCGTTTATGGTATGATAAAACGACAAAGAACTGAGGGGGTTCATTGGGTTTCAAATGTGTAAAGTCTATCGCATACGGTTGCAATCAAAATATTAATGAAAATGAAATATGGAGTAGTTAGTAAAGTAGTTGGCTAAAATAATATCATATTAACTTTGCAAGGGACATCTAAATTCATATGGTTACACATTGAGCTGAATTTTTTTTATTTTCTGGCGCGCGGAGATGCATAAAAATAAAAAATAAAAATATAATTGCTAATTTAAGGATACATGCTGACTAGTTTGTGATTAGTCCAATTTCCCAATAAAGTAGTGAATGCTGTTTACAGACTCCAAGCCTGGGCTCCCTCTTCAAGCACAAAACATCCCCATAATTCCGAGGCCCATACTATACAAATCAGAAAAGCCCAGGCCCACGCTACACTCGTATCCGCTCGCACCGAAAAAGGCCTAAACGCGACTTCTCAGCTGCCAGCAAGCACCATCGGATATCTCGCAAACTCCCATTCTTGCCAGTAGCCATAACCATTGCCTACCGCATAGTTTATGGCATTCGATTTCCTGTTCGCACAAGATTTTTTTTTCTTAATCAGTTTTACCCACCCCCGGTAATGAATAAAAATTATGGAACCAAGAGACACGTCCTTTTGGGTGTACACACAATTACATTCACCACCGATGACGATTACCAAGTTGATTGAGATGGTTTATTGGGTGTCAATATGGCTACTGAAACTTGTCAAAACTGAATTTTTGATGCAGTGAAAACTGTGGTTGAATCAATTGAATCGCGGCAAATAACCAGCTGTTGTAGCGGAAAAGCAAGCAAGAAAAGAAGCAGCTTAACCAAAGGAAAAAAAGAAAGACATGAAGAAACAAGGGAAAACCCGCGATTCACTTTCTTTGTTATTTACTGGATTAACTCTTATCAATATCAAGCTTGATTTGCCTTCAAATTGTTGCACGCCTACTGTTTGAGCGATTGTCTAGCTCTGAGTCTTAGTTTAGCTTTAGGCCCTGATTGGCAAAATAGAGGGTAGCGAAAATGACGTGTTTTTAAAGTAGCGGTTATGGCCGGTTATGAGGGTAGCGGTTTTAAATATTTTTAGTAATGGTTTTAAAAACAGTCAATTCCAGAGCTTGGAAAGACAGTAAAGCATCGATTTTGAAGAGGTTTTATAAGCTTAAATTACAATTATGCCCATAAAGAATAAGTAAGCATAACTACACAAAAATAGAAAAAGACAAAACAAACATATAGCTTGAAAATCAACCAAAATTTGCTCATAGAAGAGAAGAGATGATATGAGATTCACTCAACAGAAGACTAAACAAGAGCAAAACTGGAAGCGAAAACGACCACTGCTGACCCAAGCAGAGAGGGATAACGCTAGCCCACAAAAATGATGAAAAGGCAGATCCAAAACCAAACAGAAGCGGAGAAGGCAAAAGCAAGCAAAACTGCAGCAGAAAAGAAAGGACAAGAGCAGGCCCACAAGCAAAAAATGACAATGAGATTAGCTTGAGAGAAGAAGACGAAGCAGATTAGCCCGAGAAAAGAAGACGAAGCAGATCAATCGGAGATGAAAACGCTGTGCGGGAGAACTTGCACGAGAGAGATAGCTCAAGGGTAAGGATGACATGAATTTCTGAACCAGTTTAATTTGTATTACACTGGTTTTGAGGGGTTTTAAAACCCCTCAAAACCAGTGAGGCAAAATACAACCCAAGCAAGGGTTGATAAAACCATTCTCTTTAAAAACCTCACATTTTCAGTGAAAAATTGTCATCCAAGCAAAGCCTTAGTGGTATGATGTACCAACGCGTTTGTAGGTTATTTTGTTTTTTTAATCTCTAAACAAGATTCTGAGCTTAGAAAGTTTTAAGAACTAAAAATAAGTGAAAAAAATTCATTTAATTTGTGTTTTTTTATTATAATTTTGGAAACAGACAACATAAAATTTATTTAAATTCAACCCAAATGTCCATGCAAATCCATCCCAAATTCATTTGAAATTTATCCAAATCCAACTCAAATTCATCAAAATCGGTCAACTTCATCCATTTCAGGTCAAGCCCGGGTAACACCCTTTCGATGGTTGAGATGACCAGCTAAGAACTAGGTTAGATGCTCCTTAGTCTGGTGAGTTCAATGGAAGTGGTGGATATCACCGGCAGGGGCGGAGCTAGCTCTTAAGATTAGGGGGGGCGGGGTTCGGGGCAGTTCCCCGAAAAAAAATTTTGGCATGTTTTTATACACACGAAAAATGAGTTGTAAGTCAACTACTTTATTAATTCACTTAAACAACTTGCATAAAATATTCAAGTAACTATGTTCTATTACATAAGTGATAAAAAAAATACTCCAACAATAGTTTACCGCTTCTAAACTATAACTGTTTCTTTCGAGTCTTCATATTCTGATAATATTGGATGATAGCTTCATTAGGAACCTGATCAAAAACATTATTGTTCTGAGTTGGGCCCATGCCAAATTTCAAATGCAATTCAACTTCTTGCAGCCCGTAGCAAAACAAATAATTGAGGGGGGTGAAAATGAAATAATGGGGCAAAAATAAATAATTGAGGAGGGCGAAAATGAAAAGTTCAAAATATATGAGATATTTTTGAAAAGTTCAGGGGGGCCACTGCCCCCTGAACTACAAGTAGCTCCGCCCCTGATCACTGGCGTTGGCCGTGGTGGGCGGAATAGATGCTCCTCAAGCATGATTTCAAAAGTCATGGTTGGTGAAACGAGGCAAGGTTGGTTGGGTTTTGTCACTTGTTGTTTTGCGAAACTTTTGAGACCGATCAGGTCGTTAATGGTCGCCAGACGAAGACTAAGGCGTGAAGGGGAGAGAGAAAGGAGGGAGGCGAGAGGAGGAAGGAGAGAAAGAAGAGGTGAGAGGAGGAGGGGAGAGAAAGTGATAAAAAAGTTCAATTAATTACAAGTTTAATTGCAAGTGTGCCATCGGTTCATACTAAAAATTACACCAAACATCTTTTTGTTGTTTCTGTTTTTCAGTTTTCTAAAACACAATTTTCTAAGATTGTTTTTCAAAAACCTACACCCAAACGAAATTTTCAAATCACATTTTATTTTCGAAAAAAAAAATTTGTTCTCAGCATCACGAGGTAATCGGATGGCTGTGAATGCTGCTGGCACTAAATTTAACACTATCAAAGATTCATTCATTGGGTCCAAGAGCCATAGGAAAAGGACCTGAATAAAAAAAAAATATATATATATACTGGCTCTAGTGCGCTATTTTCTTTATCGCGTGATTTTTTGTGTGTGGCATGGGTATATTTTGGTGGGTCACTATACACTATCTCCACTATATCATATGATCATTTGAGAAAAATTATACATGGTATCCTAACCTCATGTGATTAATTGTATTCTTGGCATGGGCAATAGCTGTGCTAATACTTTAATAGGCATGGTGTTTGCTGATAAATCTCAAAACCCCTAGCTCGTTTTATGGACAGAAACACAATCGTGCTAGGTCGTTTCACATAGGCTTGAAAGTTGATAGTTTGGGAGGTCCAAAAGAGCCAAATTTAAATGACTATTCATAATTAGTCATTTTTTATAGTTCTTGAATAAGTAATCTAACTAACATTGTCTTAGATCAGCTTATTGAAGTAACTTCAACCATAAGCAGTCTCTAATAATTAAGGATTGTAATAAGTACTAAACTAGATCCTGCTATATTGCTTAGTTTACTTGATAATAATCGTGACAACTTGTTCTCTACTCTAATCCCCATCTTCTAGCATTGCTTCTTTGACCTTATATAAGGGGTTTTTTCCTCTATTTTTTGGATCTTATATTAGGGTTTAACAATTGTTTATTTGGTTACAAGTGTGCGTTCTTTAGCCAATTGTCTGATTATGTATAGTTTTTCTTTACTTGGCTTCATCGTTAAGCACTGCAATTAGTACCAGCTTATTTGTAAGTTAGCATGTTCCATCATTGTCTTTTTATAATCCAATAGAAGGCTGAGTTCGTTGCTAATTAGTTATCTAGCTGCCATATCAGTACTTGTCTTCTTTATAAACAAACAGACTTTCATCCAGACCGAGGGGAAAAAATGTAGCTTATTGCCGGCTTTTTTATTCGCATATGGGTTTTAGGTACTCTAATCAGTACTCCTCTTCTTCTCCACCAATTAAGAACTAAAACATTTTTTGTTGTCTATTCATTTGCTTTAAACAGCTATGGAATCAGAGATTCAAGAAGGAAATGACGAAGATAGCGCGTCCATCGTCAACAAAGAAGCTCCAAAGGAGAGGATCAGGAGGATAATAGAGCACCAGAAATCTCTATATTGGTCTTCATCATCTTCATCATCTCTGTCTTCTTCAGCTGCTTCTGCCTGCTGTTCAGTCTCTACATCCCGCCGGAGCGACTTCTTGTTAAATCTGATGAAAAATGGGAGCACATCATTAAGAAGATTGTTTGATATGGAACATACTAGTTTAGGAACTCATTTTGAACATTACAGTGGTTCACCTATGGTCAAGTCCATTCCTTTATGGGGCAGTGGTACAGATGATGAACAAATGCGTGATCCATGGTCTACCATCAGACAGTTTGGACCCTACAATGATTTTGGGGTTGATGGACCCCGTAATCTTTCTTCAGAAGGTTGTTTCATAGACGACGGAGAGTTTGGATTCCAGGATAGGAAGGTACAAAGAAGCAACCAAAAGTTGACCAGAAAAAAGTCATTCAGGAGATTATCAGGATTTGGTTTGTGGAGATCCAGAAGGTTTAGATTCAGGTTTGGTTATTTAAACTCATTAGGATCATGATTTGTGGTATATTTTTTTGACTTTGTAATCCAAATATTTTACCCCTGCATGACTTTATTTTTCTCACTTGAAATTTGGGCTCAAAGAAAAGCATCGATAATGAGTAGGAGAAGGTTTGTTTTTATAATTCTCACATATTTTCAATGTGGGACTCTTCAACATTTTGATCTTGAAAATCCTAATTTCGGGATGACGAAGCCACATGGAGATCAGAGACCTGGACCCCTGAATTTTTCGACTTTCTATATATAAAATACAAAGAATTACATAAATTAAATTCAGACCGATAAAAAGTCCTCAAATCTCAATGATCAAAATTGTCTTTGTTAAACAAAAAGGGGCAAAGGCCCAACTCAAATTTGAGAGAACCCTATTCTCTTGATACCGACAAAACGGTTTGAGCTTTCACTAAAAGACAAATGCGTGACTCTAAATAAGCGTCAACGACCCACATTCACTAACTGATGCAATGATCTTAGTTAATGATAATTCAGTTTCACATACTTTAAAAATCTCACATCGAAAATGTGCATGGGACATTTTCAAACACTTTATAAGTGCTGTCAATTCACAAATCGGTGGAGAAAACCGCCAAATTGTGCACACCAACTGTTTGACGAATTGCCTAGTTCAGTTTCTTTAGCTTGCGTTGATGGTATGAATTATTTAAAGTCTGGAACCTGTAAAAGAGACGATCCAACTCTAATAAAACATAAACAAACAGAAAAGGTGGTAGTTTCACTGCTGTAAGATAGTTGCAAGAAAAGAGAGTAAGAAGGCTTGAGAAAACTTCAGTAGCAAGTTCTAGAAAAGTCTCACAAACTCTTTTCATACCAAGACAACTTAAATACAAGATATTTTTTACATGTCATGAAACATCTAGAACCAAATAAAAAACTTAAACAGGTCAAACATAATTTGACCAACAAAAGTTACATTAAACAAAAGCAAAACCTTACAAAGCATACACAGGAATATCTTCACAACTTCATAACCTCAACACTCCTCCTTGAAGTTCTTCCTGTGAACACCCAACATGCTTCTAAAAAACTCAAACTTAGCTTTAGAAAGCGCCTTTGTGAAAACATATGCAACTTGAGCATCAAAATTGCAGAATAACAAACTTACTTCACTTGCTTTAATAGCTTCACGGATTGCATGATATTTAACACTGATATGCTTTGTTCTTCCATGTTGAATTGGATTCTCAGCAATTGAAATTGCAGATTTGCTATCACTCCAAATGACTGTAGCTTCCAGCTGTGTGTTTCCCAAATCCTTCAATAATTTCCTAAGCCAAATGGCTTGATTTGTAGCACTAGCAGCAGCAATATATTCAGCTTCTGCTGTGGATTGAGCAACCGCCTCTTGTTTTCTAGAACTCCAAGAAAAAACACCAGATCCTAATGTAAAAGCATACTCAGAGGTACTCTTAAAATCATCACTGCCAGCCCAGTCACTGTCTGAATATCCTTCCAGCTTCATTTCTTCTGATTTTCTATACCAAATTCCATAATCTAAGGTACCTTTTAAGTACCTCAATACACGCTTAGCAGCTCCCATATGGATCTGACTTGGAGCAGTCATATATCTTGAGAGTAGACTTGTAGAAAACATGATATCAGGTCTGGTTGCAGACAAATATAGAAGACTTCCAATTAGACTTCTAAAAGCAGTGACATCCGCCTTGCAACTGCCATCTTCTCTTTTTAACTTTTCATTCAACATCAAAGGTGTTGCTACAAATTTGCAACTCTCCATATTAAATTTCTTCAAAATATCCTTTGCATATTTCTGTTGTGACAGAAATATTCCATTATCAGTTTGAAATACCTCTATGCCCAAGAAATAACTCATCTGACCTAAGTCAGACATTTCAAATTCTTTCAGCATCTCCTCCTTAAACTGCTGCACAGAGATAAAATCACTTCCAGTGATTAAGAAATCATCCACATACAGAGATACAATCAACTGCTGTGAGCCACTTCTAACATATAAAGTCGACTCATTGTAGCTTCGTTTAAATCCATGCTCAATCAAGTAGGAATCAATCCTACTATACCAAGCTCTAGGAGCTTGCTTCAAACCGTAAAGGGCTTTTTTTAATTTATAAACTTTATCTTCCTTTCCAAAAATGACAAACCCATCAGGCTGTGACACATATATGTCTTCATTCAACTAGCCATTGAGAAAGGCTGATTTCACATCCAGGTGGAAGATTTTCCAACCTAATTGAGCTGATAAAGCCACTAGGAGCCTGACTGTATCATGTCTAGCTACTGGAGCAAAAGTTTCAGTATAATCTAAACCATATTGTTGTGAATAGCCCTTTACAACTAACCTTGCTTTATGCTTGTTGATTGTACCATCTGGATTGAGCTTTGTCCTAAAGACCCACTTTACTCCAATCACAGGTTGATCACTAGGCTTCTCTGTAAGTTCCCATGTTAAATTCTTCTCAATCATTGATATCTCCTCCTGCATTGCAACCATCCAGTGCTTGCTTTTGGCTGCTTCTGCATAGCTTGATGGCTCAGCAAGAGCTACATTACAGCTCTCATATATGTCTGCAAGAGACTTCATTTTAGAAGGAGGCTCATCAATAGAAGCATTATCCTCAAGATCAGCAATTTCATCACTTCTGGACTTTTTATCCTTCAAATCACATAATTTCTTCTCCACTTTTTCTGAATCCCAATTCCACAAACTGTCTTCATCAACAGTAACATCTCTGCTAACCAAAAATTTCTTGGAATGCAAGTCATACAACCTATAGCCTTTTGACTGGGAAGAATATCCCAAAAATAAACCAATTGAAGCCTTTTCATCCAATTTTGATCTTTTTACAGAAGGAATATGATAGTAACAAACAGATCCAAATACCTTCAAGTGACTAGCTGTAGGTTTTGCATCTGTCCAGGCTTCATATGGAGTCATCCCATCAACAGCTCTGGTTGGCAGCCTATTCAACAAATAAACTGCTGTATTAACAGCTTCTGCCCAAAATTGCTTAGGCAATTTTTTCTCTGCAGTCATACTTCTGGCCATCTCTATGACAGTTCTGTTTTTTCTTTCAGAAACCCCATTTTGCTCAGGGGTGTAGCTAACTGTGAACTGACGAAGAATTCCTACTTCTTGACAAAAGCGATCAAATGCAGAAGAAGTATATTCAGTTCCATTGTCAGATCTTAAGACTTTCAACTTTTTGCCACTTTGAGATTCAACTAGAGCCTTAAATTGTTTGAACACAGAAAAAACTTCTGATTTTTCCTTCAGAAAATATACCCAGGTCATTCTGGTCAAGTCATCAATAAACAGAATGAAATATTTGCTTCCATTTAAAGAAGAGATGGACATTGGTCCACACACATCTGTGTGTACCAATTCTAATCTCGCTTTAGCTCTCCAAGCTTTATTAGAAGGAAATGAGGCTCTGTGAATCTTGCCTAGCTGACATGGTTCACAAACATCAGTGCTAATAGCATTCACAGTCAAGTCACTTATCAAACCCTTCGAGGATGCATACTTCAAGCCCTTTATATGAAAGTGACCAAACCTTCTATGCCAAAGTCTTGACTCGTCAGTAGAAACAGAAAAATTTGCATGAGTCACAGAACAATGCTTCAAGGAAAAACTGTTATCTCTCATTTCAATCTTAGCAATCAGCACATTACTATGATCATAAATAAAACAGTGATTATCATTAAACTTCAAAGAGTAACCCTTCTTCATCATTTGTGGTACACTGAGAAGATTTTGATTCAAACTAGGTACAAGCAAAACATCAGAAATATGCTTAATACCTTTTTTAGTTTGAATTTCAACTGTCCCCTTTCCAGCAGCTTTAACAAACTCACCATTGCCCATTTTCACTGTTGTCTGGATTGAACTGTCAATAGAGGTGAATAAACTTGCATCTTTAGCCATATGACAGGTACAACCACTGTCAATAAGCCATGAATTATCTGGAACAGATTGTGAAGTCACCATTGCAATGAAAAGATGATCCTCTTGTTGCTTCACTTGATCTTCAGAAAAATTAGCCTGCTGAGATGATGTATTCTCAGACTGTTTTTGTTTTATTCTGCAAAATTTCTCCACATGACCAGGCTTCTTGCAGTACCAACACTGAAGCTTAGGTCTTCCTTTCGACCAACAATCTTTTTCAATATGATTTGTATTTTTGCAATAACCGCATGGTGGATACTTGCCTTTTTTAGGAGAATCATTAAAAACTTCAGCTGCTTTGCCTTTACCACCCTTATCAAAACTTCCTTTTTTATTATCTCTCTGGAATGATGAACCCTGCTGCTGTTTGCCCTTATGTTTCATCTGAAATGCACCTTCAGTAGCACCCTCAGACTTCTTTGAAAGCTTTTTAAGATCACAAGACTCCTCAATTGCTGAGATTTTGGACTCAAATTTATCAGGCAAACTAATTAAAATCTTTTCCACCACCCTATGATCTGAAATATCTTCACCATAAAGCTTCATCTGGTTCACCAACTCCATAAGTTTTGCTGAATAATCCTTAATAGCATCTCCTTCTTGCATCTTAAGCAATTCAAACTGCCTCTTTAAAGTCAAGAGCTTTTGTTGTCTCACACGTTCACTACCTTGAAACTCTTCTTTTAACTTAATCCAAGCCTCTTTAACAGACTTGATGCCTACTATCCTTGGAAAGCTAGTATCATCAATGGCTGAGTATAAAAAAGTTAGAGCTTTATAATTTTTCTTCTTCATTTCAGCATGATCCTTGATCTGCTGTAAAGTTGGATCTTTTGGTATGTCAAATCCTTCCTCAACAATACTCCAAAGATCATGAGCCATAAAAAATGATTCCATTTTAACAGCCCAAAAATCATAATTCTCACCTTTAAAAACTGGAGGAGCTGGGAGAGAAGAAGCTGACATTTTTAATGCCTCAAACAAACTTTAACAGCCAAAAACTTACTTCACAGATCCTCAAGACAACCTCGCTCCGATACCACTGTAAAAGAGCTAGACGATCCAACTCTAATAAAACATAAACAAACAGAAAAGATGGTAGTTTCACTGCTGTAAGATAGTTGCAAGAAAAGAGAGTAAGAAGGCTTGAAAAAACTTCAGTAGCAAGTTCTGGAAAAGTCTCACAAACTCTTTTCATACCAAGACAACTTAAATACAAGATATTTTTTACAAGTCATGAAACATCTAAAACCAAATAAAAAACTTAAACAGGTCAAACATAATTTGACCAACAAAAGTTACATTAAACAAAAGCAAAACCTTACAAAACATACACAGGAATATCTTCACAACTTCATAACCTCAACAGAACCTCCATTTGCTAATATCGTATCTGGCAGGGGCATTAAAGTTGTCCGCTGCCTATATTATCTCATTTTAATTAAATCCATGTCGTTCCACAGGGTTGAATTTCTTCAGGTCTGGCATGCACACAAAATATTATTGGCTTATTCGGAAACTTATCTTGCGTGAACTCTCAATAACTGGATTTTCCCATAAAGATGAAGAATTCTTGTTTAGTTGCAGTTGGATTCTGTTGGTACTTGTTCAAGGAGTTCTTTTTCTAGGCATGAGCTTCGACTTGGGTTCGTCGGCTTCGCTACCAACTTCTGCAAATGAGACTGACCTATCAGTTTTACTTGACTTCAAGAAGGTTGTTTAGGCGAGAGTGTATTGTTTAAGTGCAACATGTTTACAAAGAAGGTAATAGGGCAGCTGATTTTTTGGCAACGGAAGCTTTGAATGGTAGCAGGGGAGTGAATGTTATGCTTTCCACCCTCCGTGACTTACCCAAGTTTCTGTGGGAAGATGCTTCTGTGGCCCAGGAGAGTCCGAGGAGTTGCGTGAGCTTTTGTTGTTGCTGGATCCCCCCTCCTTATCTCTCAAAAAAAACTATCAATTTACAAATCGGTGGGCGGTGGCTTCATTGTCTTGGGCCTAACTACTTGGGCCATATGCCCTACTTAAACTCCAACTGGTAGGTACTGTGGAAGGAGACAAACCAAAATGAGAATGACATATATCTATAATTTTTGATATTTATAACATTTATATTTGAATGGGGACGTAATTTTAAATTTTAGAAGTCGAATTTTTAATCAAAATAAGTGGCTATAAAGAATTATAAATGTTATGATATGAACTTTAGCGCCACCTCCGAAAAGCCCCCATCCACCCGACTTCAAAGAGGTGCAAATCCCCTCTCCCATATGGAACCTTGTGATGGAGATCAAAGTAGGCGGTTGAAAAATGCTTACAACCGTGTTGGGAGGTTGAAGATCGAAGCTGGGCAAGAGTCAACCATTAATGCAGAGGTTGGCTTGGATTTCATGCAAGTCCACCAGCTGCAGGGACCATTACCATTATGGAAGCTGCTTTGTCATCGGTGGAGTCAAGGGAAAAAATAATGGATTGCTTAACATTGCTAGTGCCGACAATGATGGAGCCTCTTTGATGGTCACTTAAAGTGGAGAAGTTGATGGTCAACTACCAAGTTATTGTCGTAATAATCAGTGAATAAAGTTAGCCATATTATTAGGCTACAATTGATGGTTGTTCCCGTTTGATATGTTAGAGTTGGACTATAAGAGTCAGTTTGTAAGAAAAGTTCAGGATAAAAATTATGAATAAAATCTAGAGAATTATCCTCAATTTCTTGTTCTTCACAATCGTGTTGATCAAAGAATCCATCACCTTGCGTGAACTCTCAATAATCTGGATTTTCCCAAAAAGATGAAGAATTCTTGTTTTTGTTGCAGTTGGATTCTGTTGGTACTTATTCGAGGAGTTCTTTTTCTAGGCCTGAGCTCCGACTTCTTGGGATCGTCGGCATCGCTACCAACTTCTGCAAATGAGACTGACTTATCAGTTTTACTTGATTTCAAGAAAATGATAGTTCAAGATCCACACCAAGTAATGAGCTCATGGAATGATTCAATACAATTCTGCAACTGGGTTGGTGTTACCTGCAATTCATCTAATGGAAGAATCATACTTTTGAACCTGGCATCCAGTGGGCTAGTTGGGCGTATACCCCCTTCCATAGGGAACCTCACATTCGTTGCCGGAATCAACATCACAAACAACAGCTTTCTTGGCAAGATTCCTCAAGAAATGGGTCGTCTGTTGCGCCTGCAGACTGTAGATCTGAGCTCCAATACCTTGGGTGGAAATATTCCGGCTAATCTTACACACTGTACAGAACTAAGAGAATTCGATATGTCAGACAATAAGCTTGTAGGGCAGATCCCTGACCAGCTTAGTACTTTGTCAAAATTGGTAACTCTTATTCTGGGGACTAATAACCTCTCTGGAAATATCCCAGCTTGGATAGGGAACTTCTCTTCTCTCCAAGTTCTCTCTCTTTTAGAGAATAATTTCCGAGGAAGCATGCCTGATGAACTCGGCTATCTATCTAATTTGGGTTTTTTGCAGGTTTCCGTAAACAACCTATCCGGTATGGTTCCTTATTCAATTTATAATATATCTTCCTTATACTATTTCGCTGTTACTCAAAACCAGCTGCATGGGCAATTACCTCCGTACGTTGGCCTTACACTTCCTAAGCTGGAGACGTTTCTTGGTGCGATAAATACTTTTACAGGACCTATCCCCGAGTCACTGTCAAATGCTTCTGGACTTCAGATGCTTGACTTCAGTAGAAATGGGCTTACTGGGACCATTTCAGGCAGCCTAGGAAGATTGAAAGATTTACTCACACTTAGCTTTAAAGGTAATAGCCTCAGTGGTGACTTGAGTTTTCTAAGTGATTTGGCTAATTGTACTAGTTTGCAAGTATTGGGTCTAGCAGGAAATCGCTTCAAAGGAGAATTACCTAGCTCCATAGCGAATCTTTCAATTCAGTTGCAGTACTTAGTAATGGGGGGGAATCTTCTTCATGGAAACATCCCTTTAGGGATTGGGAACCTTGTTGAGTTGGCCGGTTTAGGATTGGATAAAAATAATTTGAGCGGTAGTGTTCCTGAGGTTATTGGAAACCTTCACAAGTTAGAGGGTTTGCATTTGAATCATAACAGGTTTTCAGGGTTAATCCCATCCTCTCTAGGTAACTGCACTAAACTGATTGAGCTTTTCATGGAAGAAAATAGACTTAAAGGAAGCATACCTCCAACTCTTGGAAACTGCAGAAGTTTGCTGATTGTGAATTTCTCCAGTAACAATCTCAGTGACACCATACCCAAGCAGCTCATAGGACTTTCTACCCTTTCAATTGGTTTGGTCTTGTCTCATAATTCTTTGAATGGCTCAATACCACTTGAAGTGGGAAACTTGAAGAATCTCATGGAATTGGACCTGTCCTACAACAGACTATCTGGAAGAATTCCTAGCAGACTTGGCAGTTGTGTTATTTTGGAACGCCTATTATTGGAGGGTAACATGTTTGACGGAACAGTACCTCAATCTTTGGAAACATTGAAAGGTTTAGTAGATCTTGATCTTTCACACAATAACTTGTCTGGCCAGATTCCTGAATTTCTCGGTCATTTTTCATCTTTGAGGCATCTTGATCTTTCTTTCAATGACTTTGAGGGGGAAGTGCCACAAGGAGGAGTCTTTGCAAATGCAAGTGTCATCTCCGTCAATGGAAATGATAAGCTCTGTGGTGGGATTGCAGAATTGTTTCTACAAAAATGCTCCAGGAAGCGACCCACAAAGCATCTCTCTACCAAATTAGTTATTGCTATAACTATTTCGGCCGCATCTGTACTTGCACTTCTATGTTGTTTAGCCACATTTTGTGCTCACAAAAAGCAAAGGAGAAAATCGACTGCGTCTCCCTCTAAAGAGTGGGAACCAGAATTGTCTTTTCTAGAACTAATGAAGTCAACAAATGGCTTCTCGGCAGAAAATTTGATTGGTTCAGGTAGTTTTGGTTCTGTGTACAGGGGGATTCTTCCTGGTTGTGGAAAATCCATTGCAGTTAAGGTATTAAACCTTCAACAGCAGGGAGCTTTGAAAAGTTTCATTGATGAATGCAATGCTTTGAAAAATATTCGACACCGTAACCTCCTTAAGGCCATCACTGCCTGCTCAAGCATTGATCATCAAGGCCATGAATTCAAAGCTCTGGTTTTTGAATTCATGTCCAACGGAAATCTAGATCAATGGCTACATCCTGCGCCTGACCTAAAATATCAAGCTAAGATATTAAGCCTTATCCAGAGGTTGAATATAGCTATCGATGTTGCTTCTGCTCTGGATTACCTCCATCGCCATTGCGACATTCCAATTGTTCATTGCGACCTGAAGCCAAGCAATGTCCTCCTTGACGAAGATATGTCTGCCCATGTTGGTGACTTTGGATTGGCAAGGTTTCTCTCTGAAGCATACAAAGATAAAACCATTTCAATTGGGCTTAAGGGTTCGATCGGTTACATCCCTCCAGGTACTGTAGTTTTTACTAAGCAATACTTGACCAAATATTCTAAACACATTTGTTTATATTCTCATGAAATATTATCAAATTGCAGAGTACGGTGTGGGCTCGCAAGTTTCAGTACAGGGAGACACTTATAGCTACGGAATACTACTGCTGGAGATGTTTACTGGAAAAAGACCAACTGATGAAATGTTCAGAAGCAATATGAGCATTCACGAATTTGTTGCTATGGCTTTGCCTGAACATGTCATGGGAATCGTTGACCCAACAATGCTTTTTGGAGGAAAAAATTATGAGGTGGAAAATGAAGATGACATAGAAGAAAGAGCAATGAACAATCAATATGAAGCCCAAGCGAGCACCAGAAGTGAAATTGAGGAATTGTTGGTTTCAGTGATGAGAATTGGACTTTTATGTTCTGCATCATCACCAGGAGACCGGATGGCTATGAATGTTGTTGTTAATAAATTAAACACTATTAAAGAGTCGGTTCATTGGGTCGAAGAACTATAACCGGGGAAAAGCCTGAAAGATAACATAAATTTGTGGCTGCGAAGTGGTATTTGTATTTTCATTCTCAAGTGATTTTTATTTATGTTGTACAGAAGCTTAATTTGATAGTATTCCATGTATAGTTTGTAGATATTACGGAGATGACCTGCCCAACATGCGAGCCAACTCCTTACACTTGTATTTGCATGCATAGTCTATTAAATAATTGTTGAAAGGATTAGTAAGTTACAGCAGGTTCCATCACTGTCATTTATATGGAAAAACAATTCCAATCTTAAATAATTTTATCTCGACTAAGCCCAATTGTTGAAGTTGTTGTTTAGAAGCTAGCATGTTCGATTATTGTCTTTTTTATAATTTGATACAAGTTCAAAGCCTTCGCTAATTATCTAGCATCTCTAATCTTGTCTTCTTTATAGCCGGCTTTTTCAATCTTAGATGGAGCTATTGGTACTAATTTATGTATTATCATTGCTCTTATCATTCCAAATTTTCTTTTATTTATTCATTTATTTTATACAGAAACTTGAATGCATTTTAAACAGCTATGGAATCAGAGATTCAAGAAGAAAATGACGAAGAAACCGTGTCTATCGTCAACAAAGAAGCTCAAAAGGAGAGCATCCGGAAGATAATAGAGCACCAGAAATCTCTATATTGGTCTTCATCATCTCTGTCTTCTTCAGCTGCTTCTGCCTGCTCTTCAGTCTCTTCGTCCCGCCGGAGCGTCAGCTTGTTAAATCTGATGAAAAAGGGAAGCACGTCATTAAGAAGATTGTTTGATATGGAGCATACTAGTTTAAGAAATCATTTTGAACACTACAGTGGTTCACCTATGGTCAAGTCCATTGCTTTATGGGGCAGTGATACGGATGATGAACAAATGCACGATCCATGGGCTTCCATTAGACAGTTTGGAACTTCCAGTGATTTTGGGGTTGATGGACTCAGTAAATTTGCCTCAGACGTCAGTTTCAAGGACGGGGAGTTTCGGGTCCAGGATAGGAAGGTTCGGAGAAGAAACCCGACGTTGACCAGGAAAAAGTCATTCAGGAGATTACCAGGATTTGGTTTGTGGAGATTCAAAAGGTTTAGATTCAGGTTCAGGTTATTTAAACGGCTTAGGATCATGATTTGTGGTAGAATTTTTTGACCTTGTAATCCAAACTTGGGTCGCAGAGTTGCGTGAGTTCTGAATCCTAATTCATTTACAGCTTCTTGTATTGCATCTCAATCCAATGATGATCAGGAACAAATGTTTATTCGAAAGAAAATGAGAAATGATTTACATGTCCCTCGGCTCAATTGAGGGAGAAATTCTGTTTATGAAGTATTTATGTTTTTGCAGATAACACAGTGATTCAAGATTAATCCGCTGATGATACTTCCATCTTCAATTCTGAGTCTGCTACTCTGTTTGTTCCATAGGTGTATTCCATATGTTTCTCCATCTAATTGAAGTAGTTTTGCTCGAACCCATCGCGAGATGGCCTCGGTTTCTGGCTTTCTAAAAAATCCGCCAATCCGATTCCAATCGACAGGATAAAAGGCCATCGGAGGCAACACTGTGAAGTTAAAACCCGGCTGGCCTTCGACTCTTTGTACAACTCTTGAAACCATGTATGGTCCATTATGTCCCCATTTGTTACCATCAAAAGTTGAGGCAAACTCCTGAATAAACTTGAACAGAAGTGGATGGTTCATGTCAAAGACCAGAACAGCATTGTTCAATCTGGTCCATTTCTTGGACACGATATCGGTACTCTGTGCTCCAATTGAATTCCTCAAGTTCTTGAAACTTTTCAGAACAATGAAATCTGCATCCAAGTAAACACCTCCATACTTGTACAGAACTGCTAATCTGATGAGGTTTGATAGATTCTGTGCTAATGGAATCTCACCAGGATCTTTGTTTCCACGACTCATCTCATCGAACCAAGATTCAGCCGGAGTGTTCTTGAAGAGAAAGGATAAGTGAGGACTAATCGCGGAGACCTTAAACCCGCGATCAATCAGAGGTTTCAGGATATCGTAGCCACGTTTGGAGTCCATAGTTTTTGATAGAATAACGAGGCACCCACCTGGGTGGACTTTGAAAATACTCTCCATGGCCAAGAATTCTCTTCTTCCAAACACCCTTGCCGGTGCAATCCATGTCATGAAGAACTGAACTTCACATCCATGGCCAAAGAATTCAAGAACTCGAAGGTGAAATTCTCGAGTCAGATTGTTTGACTTGAAAATATCAAACTCTGGCAGTTTTCGACTAAACCATTCAATTCTTTCACCTTCGGTGACATTAAATGGAGGAAGCAGATGACTCTGATCAATATCTTCTTGAGTGGAGAGTAATGGAACAGTTGATTTCATATCGTGTCTGTGAATCATCAGCTCTGGATTCTCTTTGGCTCCAAACGTAGAAGACTGAAGAGAAAGACTAGAAATAATAGAATCTGCATCGAGTAAAGAAAGAATAGCTGTGAGAGTGATGATACAAAAAACAAGGGACTTGGCTCGGTTGAGTAGCCTGTAATCAAACATCTTGTTGGCAATTGTCTTCATGAATGGCATGGTAACCAAGAGAGACGAGAAGACTTCAGAGGAGAATCTGTCATGTTGTCGAGACTAACAACAAACGATACCATACCATACCAACATGGAATTCTGAGCAAGAAGGTGGTTTTGTGTTTTAAGGTTGTGAATTTTGGTCTGGGTTTGAACCATTCTAAGTGGAACGGCTTGTTTCATAAGGTCAGTCAAATCTTTGACAATTCAATAGCCGCCATTGATAGACGTTCACGTATCAATGAGAGATGAATATAAATATATTTCTTAATTCTGTATACGTGACAAAATATGGGTAGTTTTACCAACGGGTGGTAGCCTGGTTGGTCTTCCTACGGTGTAGGGATTATTATGGTGAGGGCTAACTCCAAAAAAAAATATATATGGGTAATTTTGGTTTTTAATTCCAAATTTATCGCAGTTTTACGTAACAATTGATTAGGGTATCCGATCCAAAATCGACCCGAGCTTATAATATAAATATGTTATGAAAAATATGAGTAATTATGTCGTTGAAGGATTCACATCCCAAAAATATCAACTCAAAGATTTAATCAATAGTCCAATTATGGCGAGTTAAGGTTTGAATATACCGCTTTGAAAATGTTTATCTGATCATTTATGAAAAAATAATAAAAATTAAATGGTAAATTAGTATTCAGTGATAAAGGGTTATGAAAAATTCTGATTTTATAAATTTTTTGGTATATAAAATTTTAAATGAAAATAATTTTAATGATACACAACCCGATTTGAACGTATTATAGAAAGAGTACAATATTTCTTAATCTTGTAGACGTGACAAATGATGGGTATTTTTTTCCTTCTTCTGGATATCCCTAATTGAGGGTTGTTGTGGTCTGCAATTTCACGCTAACTCGGCTGTAATGGTTTTATAGTCAATGAAATATTTTATTTTATTTTTTAAAATTTTGAATGTGTTTTAATTGATATTACGAGCTGAAAGGTATATATTTTACACCAACAAAAATCAAATAGAACATGAAACAAGATATCAAATGTCTCAAAAAAAATTAATGGAACATGAAACAAGAATTTTTTTTTCCATTTCATTTGATTTTTATTTAGAAAAATATCCAGTCGCATTCATAATCCTAATCAAAACGCACCCATGATTTTTTGAAAAAATAAATTTGTTGTGCTAGGACTTAGGGATGGCAAAAGAAATTGGCTCGAACGCTATTCGTAGGATATTCGATTCTTTTAAAACCTAAAAATCGATTATAGAGGGTAGGAAAATAATTTTAGGTTTTTATTTTCAACCTTGTCAAGGTTTTGGGTTGGTTTAGATTTTTTATGTTGGGTTTAGGGTGCCCAATCCGTTTAATAAATGGTTAGAATATCCGATCCAAAATCAACTCGATCCTATATTATAAATATGTTACGAAAAAATCAGTGGAGTATGATGTCGAAGGTTTCACATACCTCACTTCCATAAATAAAATATCAAACTCAGGCATTTAATCAATAGTCCAATTGAGGTGAGTTAAGATTCATATTTTAGGGTTTAAAAATGGTTATCTGATGATTTATGAAAATAATAATAAAAATAATGGCAAACAAGTATAAAGGGTATGAAACAATTCCAATTTTAGAAATTTAAATAATTTTAATATTCTATAATTGAAAATATACACAAGCCGTTCACCGTAGTCACCCGGTCATCCCTATCCCTTAGAGTACGCCGTAAAGAAGACCCCAGCTTGCCCCCATATGCATAAATACATAATGCATGCGCGTTGGTGGGGCCATTTGACATTTTGGTCCTTGATTGCAGTCATTTCTTAAAATCAGGTCCCTCCCTTCAATTTGATGCTGTCAAAATCAGAAGGTAATTTATTACTATTATTTTCAACGTCTAAAAAAGTGGATTTCTCAATTAACAGAAGACGATTTATGAGAGGCTGAACTGCAATTTGCAAACCAGTGAAGCCAGAGGCCCAACTCTACGACTCTCTCCAGCTTTACATGTTGACGTAGTCGCAATAACGTGAGCGATTGAAATATTTGAAGTAGGGCCCAGGCAACTAAGAGCAAATTGAATTATTAATTACGGAATATTTTGGTTGATGAGATGTCACTAACACCCATAGGTGCCCAAAATCGCTATTAGAAAACACAGAAAAACAGAGAGAGTAGAATAATTTTTGGGAGATTCACATCGTGCCAAGCATGTCTGAATTCTTTCTGCAGTAAGTTGGAGGTTTCTGTCCCGTTTGTAAGGAACAAGAGGAAATAAAAGAGGAGGATCTTCTTCATCGTCACCTACCAATTACCAGAGAGAGAGAGAGAGAGAGGAGAGAGAGACAGAGAGAGAATCACCAGTGGATTTACAATTGGGTGGATGAGGAACAATTTATGTTGCAAGAGTCTAATGTATAAACATTGATTGTCGTGTTGCAAAACTCTAATAATACGACATCGTTTGCATAAGAGTTTGTTAATTCAGTTACTTCCGTTAGTTTACCCTCAATAGTTGCTGAGTTGGCTTTAACTCTGTTAATAATATTTCTGTCCACATGGCCAGCTTTGTTGTGGCATTGAGTCAGTTGAGGAGACTCCCGTCCGTTATTAGAGATGCAATGGCTGATTCAGCCATGTTTGTTTGTGTAGGTTATATGGGATTTCGCGGTACAATTGATTGGCCATTTTATACTGATATGTCCTGTCTCTGTCATCTGTGTGTGTTGTATCGATTTCCGGAGAGATGCAATGGCTGTTTTATCGGCCTTTCGAGGCGGCAACGGAGAAGTGGATTATACCAAACAAACGCAGAGTCCTGTGACTAGGACGTCGACGAGACCGTTTGCTCCGCTTTTCGTTGTGAAATTTATGGACTTTCGTCGGGTCAGATGGGGGAACCTCGCAAGTTCATTTCTGGGCCTGGGGTCTCTAGACTTTTGAAAGTTGAAAGTTCACCGTATATAGACATGGGCTCAGATGAAATATTCATCGGACAAAAAAGATAGCCGAGAAGTAACAAAAAGAACTTAAGGTCAGCCCATTTAGACCATTACACTCGGACCCAGCCAATCTAAATGACACGGCCCAGTAGCTGAGATTTTGTACGGCCCAGCCTAGTTAGACGAGACACTATTCCGACTTTTTATTATCAGCCTTATCACACTACACAACTTGGCCTATTGTTAATTATTTGGATCAGCTCAAATTTAGGTCTTACCATAATTGCAAGTAAAATCTCGTTCCTTTTTTAATAATTTGAATCCTCGCATGCATATACGCATGTTCTAAGCAATCAACTTCCTTAATTCAGAATCATATTTTTAATCTACAAGTAATAATTATACGCAACAATCTAAGCTACAATAGATCATGGTATTATGCTAAGAGAGGCAATCTTGTAGAGTAAGGATAGATTAATGCTTTAATTGTTGAGTACAGATTGAGGATTCCCTAATCCAGCAAATCAATTTTAGTAATACGTACATAATACCCGATCTATCAACCGTATTATCGACTAACCTAACTCGAATTATTTGAGCGATCTGACTCATATTATTATCTTTCAAGGCAATGAAAAAAAATGACTTCCAACTTCTTAATTACAATTACATAATGTTCCTTCTCTCCTGCTTAAGTTTTGACACAAGTATAATTACCAAATCACTATACCAACTACAAGATCAATACCCACTTATGTCAGTCTTACACATTGACCGAACCATGGGGCTGGCCTCAGTGGCTCGACTTTTTTAATAAGCTATATAGGTTTAGTTACAAGGCCCTCACCAAAACATTTTAGGCCCTCAATACATCCAGTTCAACCATCCATTGTAAATGATTCTTGTTATTATTAGCGACTACCTTCATGCCGTATAAATAATCATAAAAAAAAGGACATTAAATATCCACTATTTAAGCTCTCCTTTGAGGAGGGGTTGGGTTGGGAAGGATGGGAGGAGGTTAGATTAGAAAGGGTTCATAAAAATCAACTCTTGCTTTGTATTTATAAGTATTGGGAGGATTTATGTGAGTGAGCACATCTTAAACCATCAAAATGAGGGTTAGGAAAAGAGGTATTAGGAGGTATTAACCTCTTCGAACACATTGAGATGTTCGCACAAAGCAAGGGTTCAGAGGGATTCTTTTAGCAACCCACTCTAGTCGTTATTGGTTGGCCGGACCCATAGACCACTACCCCCAACCCCTCTCTCCTCGCAAGGCAACAGATTGTTAGTAGATTCGAACACGCTCCCTCTACCCTCTAACATGCAGCGCATGGCCTCACATGTCACCAATTAAGTCATGAGTGATGGGTTGGAGATAATATTTCATGGGCCCGACCAAGCAGTACTGACTGGGGTGAATCATTACAGTTCTCCTCGCAACCCCCTCTCTTGAGTTCGGATCCTAAATTTGCGACACACCAACGCATGTCAATTGTCAGATGCCCAATTTAAATTTTGAGTTGGATTGCACCAAAACCTTTAAGCTGATCTTTATTTACGTGTACAATTTTGACTACAAAACTCTAAAGTGAAAGATAAGCAATCATGCAAGATTCCATTGCTTTCTCACTTTCTAGTTCAACAATTAATTAGATCCACCAAAGCTTGCTTCAGTCAGTGGTCAGCACTGTCGAAAGATATCAATTAACTTTGGAAGCATATAGATTATTCAAATAGGTTACATATAGAATTTCTGACAAAGAAATTTGATTCGTGGGTTTAATTAGCTTATTAAGGTTCATGCATGTTGACATGTGAAACTAGTAAAAGAATATTTAGGAATGAAGAGTGGCACGTGACTACCAAATGACCTAACGTGCCACCCATGTGAATGGTTCAGGGCCCACGGCCCACCTCCACAACGGAATCCAGTTCAAAATGGGTCCATTAAGTGGTTCACTTTCACATACATATTTAATTTAATTTAATTTAATTAGCCCTTTTTTTCCATAACAAAGGATTCAACACAAACTCAAAATACTCAACACAATTATTTTATATAAAAAAAAACTGAATTTAACATATAAAATATATAAAAAAAGAAAAGAAAAGAGGAATCCAACACACATGATCACTTGTAGTGGGTGGGGAGACATTGTGCACATCCCCATGTATGATACAAAATATGAGACTGGGTTCGGCTGAACTGTAGTAGGTTCATCAGTGATGCTGGGGTGGTGCGGTTCCTGGCGGTGTTGGTGGCTTGCATTGATAGCACTTGGCGAAGAGCCCAAAAGTGTCCACTTGCCTCACAAAGTTAGTCATGCTAGCCCATCCACCGAACCCAAACCCAACCACAAATACCCAAACCACAATAAATATGTTGATCACATACATGGCTGTCCAGCTTGGTAAAAATGGAGGCGGCTTCTCTGCAGCATTCTGCAACAAGAATAACCAGACAAAAGAATTAGATCATACAATTAGAGATTAAACCAGTCCAAGTTGAATTTAATTATTCTTTGTTTTCTTTTGTCAAGTACTCGACAGATTAACTACATACTGTAGTACTGAACAAATTCAATAAGAAGTTAGTCAAGTCAGCCAGCTCATTCAGGGACAGAGTACAACACTGCCCAACTGTAGAATATAACCATATGAATAAGACATGCCACCTATCTTAATATTTCCAAATCCTGGTCATAAATGCTCTTGTACACTTGCTGCACATCTCTCACGGAATTTGGGGACTCCCCATCAATCCTGGATGGGATGGGATGGGAGGCGGAAAAAAAATTGATTGTAGGCCAGTTCAGGGTCGAACACATCAAAGTGTTAAAGAATCATTCACATGTTAATACATGTCTAGATTCTAATCAAGTTTGGATTTCAAACAAACTTAATTGACAAAATTTTTAATTTACTTAAAATCTAGGCAATAACATAATCCGGTTTAAGATCCGGACAAGTAATTAAGTAATCCGGACAAGATTTTGTATCTGGATTAAAATTTTGGTTGGATAAATTCGGTCATATGAACCAGACAGTATTTTGCAACCCTAGATAGGATTCATTCAAATGACCAATGCATATCTACACAATTAAGATAATCTCAGAATGTGGGCTTCTATGAAAGTTGTATAATTTTACCCGTCTGGCAGAGGCTTTTCTGTAGGTGAGCATATGTGCTAAAGCTGGGATAATGTAGACAGTAAAGCTAACCAAAAGAGCACCAACAGCAGAATTTATAGGCCCAAAGAATGGGAAGATTATAGCCAAGAACCATATCGGAATCACCACAGGCAGTCTTGCTAGTGCTCTTAAACAAATACTCCTCGTGTCATGCATTCCGATCACCTTCTCCCACACAAAGTACAGTGGAGTACAAGCAAACCCAAACGTAATAAACTGCCAACCAGAATTTAAAAGTTTTTACTGTCAGTAAATGCAAATAAAAGAACGATTTCACAGGTTTAAGGGCGGAAGAGTAAGAAGTATACCTGGTGGATGAGCATTAAGATAACGGCGGCGTCACGCCAGCGTGACTTGGGAAGAAGAGAGAAGGCATTTGAATGGTTGAGTAACTCATCCCCAAAGGCCCAGTAAACGGAAGTAGCTGACGGAAGCGTTAGTGTGAAAACATACAGTGTAGCCATCAAGTAAATGTACTTGAACTTTTGAGGCTTCCACATAGCATGCATAATTTCCCTGAAAATTAATTATTAATCATTAATTTCTACTGTAAACAAAAATACAAAAATTCCTTGACTGACCAGGGACAAGACCAAGCTAGAAACACAGAGGAATCGGGAGACGCAAAAATATGACTTTTTACTGTTCTTTTTATCTACTTTTTATTGAGTGAAATAAGAGAAGGGAAACAAAAGATAAATTTGCATAATTTTGTCTGTGGGTGTCGCGAACCCCAAGTTGGCCGGCAAAAGCTGCAAACAGAAGCTTCGAGTAGAAACGAAGAGCGGTCAAAGAGGATAACAAAGAAAAAGGACAAAAACTTACACAGTGACCGCGTGTCCACCGAATGTGTAGAGTATATTAGTGGCGCCAGTGAAGTAGAGCACCAGCTTTTTTGGTCCTGAGTGTACAACTCCTTCAGCCTGAATAGCCACAGCGAATTGGCAACAGTAAATAATTGTTATGGAATTACAATTACAGAGGAGGTGAAAATTCTGTATTTTTAACCTGTCCATGAACTGCAGCGGCTATGGTCAAGTACCAAGCAGTGTAAGTGGTCATTCCAAGGCCTAGGAAAGACCAAATACGGTAATTGTGAAAGGAAGGAATGAAGACTGTTGTAGCACAGCAAGCTCCAAAGATATATGTCCATGTCCTCTTGTCCAACTTGTCATTGATGTAGTAAATGTTACTGCAGAAACAAAACAGAGAATTCCAAGTTGAATGAAGCCCAGTTGTGATTTTACCTTAATTGGGTATAAAAATGATCAAAGGTGTCACCTTGCACAGGCAATTAGTTGTATTACAGATCCGAAGAGCAGGAAAGTACAGTTAAAGGCGAGACCCGCTGCCTTCCAGTAAGGACCCAACAACCCATCTAGTACTTCAAACCACTGCACGCCAAAACAGAGGGATTTTTAACTTGATCTTACACTGTAGCTATGAGAGAGATCCCTCAACCAGAAGATAAGGAATCAATGGCGATTGTAGGTCTTGAATAAAAGAGAAACAGAAAAAAACCTGTATGACATGATTCTTGAAGCTAACGTTCTCTTTCTCCTTCCTGCTTCTGTATTCAACATACAGAACACTAATAAGGTAGGCTGTCCAGCTTCCTAATAGGCCATAGAAGATTTGAAGTATGATCCCTGACACCATACCCAGTTGGGAAAACGAGTAAGGCAGTGTCAACAAAACTTGCGCCACCTGAAAGATCGCAAAACAAAGATTGGTTAGCTTTATCGGAACAAAACAACTAATCACCAGCCGGATTTTATGTAGTAATGGTTGAAAAGTACTTGATTCGATGCACAGCTAAACCAGGCGTCCCAGGCAGAGCCACCATGCCAGAGGAAGTTCTTAACGCTAAGTACGGGCTCATTTTCGAGTTGGGTATCCTCAGCTTCCTTGCCTTGGTCATGCTCTGCTTCGGTGAAGTTGGAGACCGCTATTGCTTCCTCTGCTTGCTTTTGAGGCAACATTGTCTTCCTTCGTTTTACTCTAAAAAGGGAACGTCTAAATTCTGGCAGATCTGAAACATAAGAAAAGACACTAAATGAGACAAAATGAAGTAGAAAAAACATCATTGAAAACCTGAAAAAACGCAGCCCCAGAAAACGAAAGCCAATAAGACCCCAGATCCAGATACATCACAAATTCTCTTCTCAAAACCCTAAAAAAATCCTAAAAGAAACAATAACTGATGAAAATCCCAGTATTATTAACATTGAACTAACCTTGTTCTTGATGCTTCTTTTCGATCGAAGATGCTGCGGAGACGTCTGTTAACCCAAAACAGAGCAATATGAAGAAACTAAGAAAGTGCCGTATGCTTTTCCTTGATTTCAGAATGGAAAACAAAGAAAAGGCCGAGAGAGGAAGAGGGAGTTTATGAGTGCTCGACTTAAAATGCCCGATAATAGAGTACACGAATTAAAGATCTCCGCAACGAATCTCTGTACCAGTAGAAGCTCCCCTGTTTAATGCATCCACCAATCTGCAGATACGAAAGGCGCAGTACCGAACCCCAAAGACGGCGGAGTCCCTCAAAAGCAGGAAAGTTAAAATAAAAACTATGCCCGTCGTTTCAATTGGTCTTTGGCTGAGGTTGAAGAAAAATACCCTTTTTCCCTCCTCTACATATAGTAGTGACAGTATAGCCTTTATGTGTGTGTGTGTATATATATATATATATATATTATATAATTGCTTTGCTTTAACTGTTTCTTCTTGCTAATACGGCTTTGAAAAGGCGGAGAGAGAGAGAGACGAAAACCCAAATTCTGTGTACTCCACTTCTGATTCGATTCCTGCGTCTTCGTGTGTGTATTTTAGTGTGTGAGAGAAGAGATCTAAGCGACAGAGACTTCGTTCTGATCACCAAGGAATGGAACTAACCATGGACCTTGCTTTTTATAGCCCCATTAAACACTATGCTTCGACGGCCAATATTACAAATATACAGCAAAAAGAAGAAGAAGGATAGCGATAGCTTAAAAAATCACATATTTGAATATTTTAAATATGCCTTTGCAACAAAATATATCAAAAGCAAAGAAAAGTAATTAAGTTACGTATTGGATCGTATGTGTAATCTCAAAATTTGAGGTCGAACCGTAACCTTTTCCTCTTATTTCAAAAAAAGAATGATAGAATTTTTAATAGTTGGGCGCTCCTCTTTTTTTTTGGCTTCAAGTAATTAATTGTTTTTATGCCCCTCTGAAGCTGATTATTGTTCTCATTTGTCCAATTTAATGAAATATCATGATTTCTATAATAATAATAAAAAAACACCAAAATAAATCTCTTGTTAAAAACAAGGCATTGGAAATTAGATCCGATCCAAATCTCAGTAAAATTTAAGATAATTTAATTTCCAAATTAATTCTTTTATTTAATTTCATGTCTCAATACTAATGTTTATGTCTAAATTTACAAATTTAATACGTCAAATGCTATATGACCCCCCCTCCCTGTCTCCCCAGTCGATAGGGAAATTTCACGCCAACTATCAATACTCAAGCGTGGACTACACGCTCTTCTTAGTTGTAGCGAACTCCAAAAGTACTTTGAATTTTATGGTCACGAAATTAGGAAGCGAGTGACGACGTCTATTATCATGAGAGATACGGTAGGATATTTGTATATTGGGCCGCCCAAACCCAATCAATAAGCGCAAATGGAGGCCCGTTATTGTTGGCACTCTTTTTCTAATTATAACAAAAATTGAGTGTGATGTTGGCTTGAGCCGAGCCATGATTGTTCTAGCCACGAGTCCTTAAGCACGCTTTTAAAGAAAACACGCGCGTAACCCCACTTCGCCGTCGGCTCATCATGGGAACACCAGCACGCCGTATTTCAATCGAACGGCTACAAGTGGCCCATTATCGGTGGGCCAGGCCCACACTTCCATTTCAATAGTTCCGTACTATTTCTCCGTCTTAGGATCCAACGTACCATTCATTGTCTCCTTCCTTTTTCTTTATTAGCTGGAAAAGTGACAATCTTCCTTCTTTGACTCACACCTAAAATCAAATCAGCGGTGTAGCTGAATTTAGGGTCGGGACGATGTCTAAAAAAGAAACATTCTTGAAGAAAATTAATGAAGGTTTAAATTAGTTAATTTTAAAAATTTTATATTGAAATGAATTGAGAGTTTTTGGGTTATTTTTAAAATTGAGCCTAAGGAGATTTGGGATTAGTATAATAAACTATTTCTTTTTTTATAAAAGAAAAATACGAGACTCTTTCAAGGCGTTGAGCAGTAATTCATCTCGTTCCATTCCAGAGACACCCCTGAATCAAATACTCACTTTTTTTTGCCTCCTCTTTTTAGCAGTAAAGATTGAAATTTTGGGTAGTGTGATTGTGTGTAAATAAATAACTATCAACAAACATTGCATGGGGAAGAACGAGTCGACAACTATTTGAGTCGCAGTGTTTTTAGGACCAATCGAAGTGGTGGGGGTGGAGGGTGTTTGGGCAGAATGCATGTAAAATGAGAAAATGTGTTGCTTGCTCGTTCAATGGGGATTTGTCGGCTTGGTGAGGGTTCTTCTCTGGGCCCACTTCCCCGGCCCAACACACATTACACAAACGCACTGATATATATATTTCATTGAATTCCCCCAAATCACTCAATTTTATTTGTGGTTGGTGACTTAACATTTTGACCAAATGAAAAGGTGAACAATTGAACGTGGAGGTGTGGTGTCAACCAATGAAGGAGTAAGGATAGTTATGCGTCTAGATTTAGTAATTTTTTAAACTTATAGTGAGAGAAGTAATGATTAGTGAATAGATTAATGAAACCCACCCCACTTCCCACTTTGATCTTTTCCATGAGAATCAAAATTCCGGAGTATGTTCCATCCATGCCCCTCATGTGGGACCTTCAATGGGTTTTTTATTAAGGGGAAGGAGAGTGAGATTGAATTTGCGAGATTATATTCGATCCAATTCGTTGACTGAGTTACTTGAAATTCGTCACATTCAACGATTTATTAGCGTATTGTACATTAATATGTCTTTTAAATGTATTTAGTTTGTACAAATAAAAGAAAGAAGAAAGGAATCTTTAGTTTGTGCAGATAAGTAGAAGAATGAGTGGTGGACCAAGGCACCAATTCCTCGGACGGAAAATGCCTTTTTGAGAGTTTAGGGTTCGCTATTGCTTTCATTAGGGTACTCGATGCCTCCACTAACATGAATTTGACATGTATGGCCATTTAGGGTTCAACGTGACATCTCTTAATTTAGTTGAAGCCTCTAATTGACATAATGATCATATTGTCCATGAAATTGATCAAATTCGTTTCAAAGGTTTTAATTTTTCAATTTTAAAATTTATTACAAGAAAATTTGTAATCCCTACTATTATTTTGATGTGTACCTGGTAAATCCATGACAACACGATAGAGTTTAGTGAGTCTTCTTCAACTCGAGACGACATAACTATTTTTATTCAATTTTTTGGGTTTCAGTTTGAGTAGTTAGGAGTGGAGACAGTAAATTGCCTTCAAATTGTTATGTATGTGTGCTTCAAAAGGGAAGCAAATTGGTGTATTTGGACCACAAGATTAGTATCTTTGGAATGAATTTATGAAGCTAGGTTTGGTTGTGGTCCATCAAACATACCACTTATACCTCCTTCAATAATAGACTTTCAAATTGTCATAATTAAAACAAATACCTCAACCTAGTTGGCAGCGCAATTGAAGAGAATAATAATCTGCTAAATTAATGTGGATGGGCCTGCCTCATAAAGTGCACTGAGGTCCCCGTGAACAACATATCCTAGCTGCTGTAATTTTCTCAAAATTTACTATTTGCATGTGTGTCAATTTCAATTTTTGACTATTTCAACTAAATCATTATTTTCTTCTTAATTCTACATATTTGGTTATTTTTTAGATTGAATAATTATATTTCTTTTTTTTCTTAAATCGAGCCTTCATGACTTCCCACCCAATAAACATATTTGTTCTGGCAGATCGACATAGAATTACAAATGAAAAATAAACCATTGAAATTAGTTAGGACGTTTTGACAAAGAATCATGAAGAGTGGATTCAATATGTTTAAGGATCGATTTAGCACGTCAATCGTTTTCATATTGATTTTTTTTTGAAAAAAAATATATTGTTGAGTTTATAAAATCGATCAGAATGCAAAAATAATTCTTATTTTTTAAAAAAAATGTATCGAACAACATGAGAGAATTTCTCTATGCTATATATATAAAGAAGAGCACATGGAAATCGAATCTTATGTGTTGACCGGCGGAGGGAGAGGATCTTTAGTAGTCTTGAGTTAGTTGGGTTTAGGTTTATTAGGTATATGATTGATTGACATACAACTGGTGATTTTTTTAGGATCCAAAGCTACGAGGATCATCATATATACTTAATTTGAAGATAATAATAAAGAATATTATACATATATATATATATACGCTGTCATAGTGCTTTAATAATTGGTGATAGATGAGCAGATGTAGACAGGTAATTCGGATTATCGACGAACCCAGTGCTTCTACTGCTAGTAAATCAAGGGATCCCACTGAGGTTCATATTATCAACTTACCCATGAAGCAAATGTGTAATTCACGGTCTAACAAATTCAACGATATTCTTTTATTCGAAATAATAATAAAAAATCATCGTTGAAACGTCAAGTATGTAATAAATAAATAAATATATATATATATATATATATATATGTACACACAATAATATCACAACGGCCCCGGGCCCCGGGCCCCAGCCATCCAAACTAAGATGTATGTGTTGATAATCGATGAACACAGTTGCAGAAGCCATATTCCTCATCTGGATCACACTGCAGACAAGCTGGCATCATTAATATTCTCCTACTTTTTTTTATCAGAAAGATGAAATTTTATTAAGAGATTAAAAATGGAACAAAAGTTTAGGAGATCCTTAGCCAGAATCAAGTCTCATAGAGATTAAAACAGATAGGCTTCGATTTTTGCTATTAAAACTATATATATATATATATGCATCAGCACGACGGTCGGGGCTAGGTGAAACAATTTTGTTTTTTTAATAAATCAATTATCAAAGTATAGTCAACTTTGGAGTCATCATGATATACATATATATATATATATGCCAATTAATAATTTTATATATATAACTGCAGAAACAAGGCTAAGATTAATTAATTAGAAATAGCACATTGGAAACTAATGAAAAGAAAAAGGTGAAATTTGTGGGTATCCAAATCTCATAAAGTAGCTTCACATCTTTCATTAATTTGGAAAATTTGCAATATGATGTGGTTTTTGGTTTTTGGTTTTTGAAGGGAAACAAAAAATGAAGTGAAAGTGGATTGTGCCCTTTTTGTTTCATTCCTTCACGTGAGAGGAGTGTGAATGAAGAAACTTGATCGGGTTGGGATTGAGAAGGGGAAAAGCTTCGAGCAGCTGTGTTAAAAACCACCATGCAGCGGCGGCGCCTACGGTTGTGTCCACTAAAACTGGTGTTTCCAATGCATAATGTTTTCACCAATTCGAGGTAATTAAACTATAGTCTATGGAGTATATCGTCTAAATTCGTGCACTGACATTGAAAAAAGATCATCACAAGTTACATAGTTCGAGTATTAAACTAACCTAATCAATTACATAGCCAGTCGAATTCTTTATATATAAGCTTGCACCTAAATTGGGGATCATTCATCCAAAAATAAGATATTGGAGTTTTAAGAGTTAGGATTTAGGATCAAGACCTACTCAATTGCCTCAAAGGCATGTTGGGTCGAGTTCGGGTGGTTAGTTTTTTGTCTAAAGAGTTTTGGATTTAGATTTTACGATTTAAGGTTTAATTAATTAGTCTGAACAATAATCTGATCCGGAATTCAAACCCACGAGAGCACATGCAATTTCCCTTTTGTCCATTAAATAAGAAAAGAAGGCAGATTAATTAAAGAAGGAAATCATGAATCGTCAAGCCATATTTGTTGATTCAAAGTGCATGCTGTGTGGTGTTGCGGTTCTTCCAAGAGGTGAACTTCAACTGCTTCAATTGGACTTTAATTTACCAAACCATTATTTGTATATAATATTTTTTTTATTTTAATGAGGGGCCCTGGTCCCCAAGTCCCTCCGCCCAGGCATCAAAGCATTTTGCTTCATTCAGGTGGGCCATTTCGTCCCCCAGGCCCATCAACGCTATCATCTTAACCACCCGAACCTGAACCCGAACCCGATCTGTATACTGTATATGTATGTTTTATATACAGATCGTCATATCCTCCATCTCGTTATCAGCAGCGGATAATTGGATATCCCACAATATAATACACATCCGAGATGGGCCTACGTCACTCAATGTGCTTTTGTGCCTGTCACTGGTGGGCCTCCTCGAACATTAATGGCCCTCATTAATCATTATTCTTTTTTTTACTTAAATTTTGATTTTGCTTATATTTTACACATTACATGTACCTTTTACTTTTTTATGAATATTTGTCTAAATCATTCGACGATCTTCATGAGGCCACGAGAAACCCTTCCCTAATTAATCATAATTATGATTATTCATTTTGAATCGAATTTGGTCAAAGGCGGAGGGACAAATGTCAAGGCATCATCAATGTTGATGGGATAATAGAGAAATTGGTAGGACCCATAATGTTATATATATATATAGTGGGATCCACTTAAGACAACGCCTCCCAATTATACATAGCCCTTTATAGGGTTTGGTCGCTGTCTCAGGTGTAGCCCACCCTTATCCTCAAGGGCCCATGATTCATGTTCGGTATTTTACCAAAATACCCATCATCACGGACAACGTCAAAAAAGTGTCAGAATCGTTATGACAATCAGTTGGTCAGGTCCATACTGCTACAAGTGAATATCCAAAAAAATATGTGAATAAATGTGAGTTAAAGACTCGCCTGAGATTGTCCCCAGGATAGACGTTCCGACGCTCAAGTCAGCATGGATTCATTCAGTAGAAGCACCCTGGTATGCAGAGCTCTTCTATCTGTTTAAACAATGAGTTGTGATTAAAATTTTACCTGAGAATGAGACTCCCTTTTACAGGGTTTGAATGGTCCGAGTTTTACGTACGATAAAACTCTTTTATCTATTGGCTAAGCTTATTCATCGGAGGTTGAGTCTTTTTAAGACTCCATTTGTCAATCTGAGTTGGACTCATGGAATATCAGTATCCTATTGAAGATAGGACACTGTTCCAAACAAGAGAGCCTAGGCCGGTCTGGCCCATGTATTAAGAGAAGGTTGTTCGTGCCAATGACATGTCGACCTTTGTGGAACTCGGGTCGGGGAGAAGAATCCAGGCCATGGTGTATACCATGACATTGACTGTATCATTTTAGGTATGGAGTGATTGGTGTTGGACTCGGGCCATAACCCAGTTATATATACTAGGAAGAGCCGCATTTGGCCATGGTGTATACCATGACATTGACTGTATCATTTTAGGTATGAAGTGATTGGTGTTAGACCCGGGCCATAACCCAGTTATATATACTAGGAAGAGCCGCCCTTAATGACACGTGTCATTCTCCGATTCATGGAATTATTTTAGGCATATCAACTGGATTTACAAAATCAGGAACAAGTTATCAAAGATTGATTATCCTTTTATGTAATTTAGACCTAGTCACGGGGGCTCAAAAAAATAGTAATCTCTACCACTATTATTAGTTTATTACATCTTCTCAAGCGTTCATGGGTGGTTTAGTGTTTGATCTTGTGAGGAAGGGTTAATTATTTGGAATTTTGGAGTTATCAAAGACAGACATTCCAAGGATGGCCCTGGCCCTCTCGTGCTTGTAATGTGCCTTAACTCCTAATACCAAATACAGTTGCCCAACAAAATTTATCACCACCTTCCAATAATCCCTACCTCCTCTGCCTGTCATGTGCAAGTGACTTATGGGTGGCAAAAAATCGAGACTGGGTTGACCGGGATTGGATAGAATATTCATGAGATATTTGTTGATTCAAAGTGCATGCTGTGTGGTGTTGCGGTTCTTCCAAGAGGTGAACTTCAACTGCTTCAATTGGACTTTAATTTACCAAACCATTATTTGTATATAATATTTTTTTTATTTTAATGAGGGGCCCTGGTCCCCAAGTCCCTCCGCCCAGGCATCAAAGCATTTTGCTTCATTCAGGTGGGCCATTTCGTCCCCCAGGCCCATCAACGCTATCATCTTAACCACCCGAACCCGAACCCGATCTGTATACTGTATATGTATGTTTTATACTTTTATATACAGATCGTGATATCCTCCATCTCGTTATCAGCAGCGGATAATTGGATATCCCATAATATAATACACATCCGAGATGGGCCTACGTCACTCAATGTGCTTTTGTGCCTGTCACTGGTGGGCCTCCTCGAACATTAATGGCCCTCATTAATCATTATTCTTTTTTTTACTTAAATTTTGATTTTGCTTATATTTTACACATTACATGTGTCTGTTTGGCAAACCATTTTCAATCAACATATATGTTAATATAGCATGTAAGCTACTTATAAATGCTACATTTACCAAACACCCAAAAACAATTTTAACATATATATTACAATTTTCAAATGCTACATAAAAAACCATTTTCAACAACATTTACTTTCTATCAAAGTTGAAAAGTCTAAACTACCCCTTATATTTCAGTCAAATGACTAAAATACCCTTAATATGTAACAATCAATTATTTATTTTATTTAATAATATATTCATTTTTATTTAATAATAAATTGTTATTTATTTTTATTTAATAATATATTCATTTTTATTTAATAATATATTAACATTTTTACTAACATATTTAATTATTTATATTTAATAATATATTTATTTTTAAATAATATATTCAATTATATTTAATTTTAAATAATATATTCAATTATATTTAATAATTTATATTTACTAATCTATTATTTACTTTTATTTAATAAAATATTCATTTATATTTAATAATATATTAACATTTTTCCTAATATATTTAAAAATATTTTTATTTTTAAATAATATATTAAATTATATTTACTAATTTATTTATTTATATTTACTAATCTAATATTTATTAATATTTTAACATTTTTAACTAATATATTAAATTATTTATATTTAATAATAAATTGTTATTTATTTATATATAATAATATATTAACATTTTTACTAATATATTAAATTATTTATATTTTGCACAAAATATTTATTTTTAAATAATATATTAATTATATTAAATAATATATTTATTTATATTTGCTAATCTATTATTTATTTTTATTTCATAATATATTCATTTATATTAAATAATAAATTTTTATTTATTTATATTTAATAATATATTAAATTTTTACTAATATATTGAATTATTTATATTATTTATAGATTTAATTAATTATTTATATTTAATAATATATTTATTTTAAAATGATATATTCAATTATATTTAATAATTTATTATATATTTTTAAAAAATACTTTTTAATTTGTGCTACTACCCTTATATGTAATTTGACACAGCATTTGAAACAACATATATGCTTTTTCTGAAATTGTTTACCAAATAGCACAGCATTTCAAACAACATATATGTCAGCATTTCAAACAGCATATACGCTATCAGCATATAAGCTACATGCTACATGCTACATGCAAATTGTTTACCAAACACACCCCAGGTACCTTTTACTTTTTTATGAATATTTGTCTAAATCATTCGACGATCTTCATGAGGCCACGAGAAACCCTTCCCTAATTAATCATAATTATGATTATTCATTTTGAATCGAATTTGGTCAAAGGCGGAGGGACAAATGTCAAGGCATCATCAATGTTGATGGGATAATAGAGAAATTGGTAGGACCCATAATGTTATATATATATATAGTGGGTTCCACTTAAGACAACGCCTCCCAATTATACATAGCCCTTTATAGGGTTTGGTCGCTGTCTCAGGTGTAGCCCACCCTTATCCTCAAGGGCCCATGATTCATGTTCGGTATTTTACCAAAATACCCATCATCACGGACAACGTCAAAAAAGTGTCAGAATCGTTATGACAATCAGTTGGTCAGGTCCATACTGCTACAAGTGAATATCCAAAAAAATATGTGAATAAATGTGAGTTAAAGACTCGCCTGAGATTGTCCCCAGGATAGACGTTCCGACGCTCAAGTCAGCATGGATTCATTCAGTAGAAGCACCCTAGTATGCAGAGCTCTTCTATCTGTTTAAACAATGAGTTGTGATTAAAATTTTACCTGAGAATGGGACTCCCTTTTACAGGGTTTGAATGGTCCGAGTTTTACGTACGATAAAACTCTTTTATCTATTGGCTAAGCTTATTCATCGGAGGTTGAGTCCTTTTAAGACTCCATTTGTCAATCTGAGTTGGACTCATGGAATATCAGTATCCTATTGAAGATAGGACACTGTTCCAAACAAGAGAGCCTAGGCCGGTCTGGCCCATGTATTAAGAGAAGGTTGTTCGTGCCAATGACATGTCGACCTTTGTGGAACTCGGGTCGGGGAGAAGAATCCAGGCCATGGTATATACCATGACATTGACTGTATCATTTTAGGTATGGAGTGATTGGTGTTGGACTCGGGCCATAACCCAGTTATATATACTAGGAAGAGCCGCATTTGGCCATGGTGTATACCATGACATTGACTGTATCATTTTAGGTATGGAGTGATTGGTGTTAGACCCGGGCCATAACCCAGTTATATATACTAGGAAGAGCCGCCCTTAATGACACGTGTCATTCTCCGATTCATGGAGTTATTTTAGGCATATCAACTGGATTTACAAAATCAGGAACAAGTTATCAAAGATTGATTATCCTTTTATGTAATTTAGACCTAGTCACGGGGGCTCAAAAAAATAGTAATCTCTACCACTATTATTAGTTTATTACATCTTCTCAAGCGTTCATGGGTGGTTTAGTGTTTGATCTTGTGAGGAAGGGTTAATTATTTGGAATTTTGGAGTTATCAAAGACAGACATTCCAAGGATGGCCCTGGCCCTCTCGTGCTTGTAATGTGCCTTAACTCCTAATACCAAATACAGTTGCCCAACAAAATTTATCACCACCTTCCAATAATCCCTACCTCCTCTGCCTGTCATGTGCAAGTGACTTATGGGTGGCAAAAAATCGAGACTGGGTTGACCGGGATTGGATAGAATATTCATGAGATATTTGTATGTTTAGATCTATATTGATTTAAATTTTTGAACGTACTTAATTGACTGTACTCGAATTGGTTTAAATCCGAACAAAATAATTCGGATTAGGGTTCAGACACCAAATCGAACAAGATTTTTATGTTTAGATCCAAACTCAATTTTAAATCAGGTAAAATTTTTGTATTTGGACTCGAATTTTAGACAAATAACTTATGTCAAATATTGATTTTATTCGGATGAGACAAATGGATCATCTGAGACATAGTTTTGCCAACCTATTTGTCACTCAAAATTTGAATGGTTTTACTAATTGACTTCGATTTGAAGAAGGCCATGCCAATAATCCAAAAATGCCTCCAATCATGCATGTTTATAGTACGTCTACTACGAAAATCGAGAATCCAAACTTTTAGTGCGATATGAAGCATTTTGCTATTGTTGATTTGAGGATTGGAAATCATAAAAATATTGTTACAAAAACAGAATGAACAAACACTACTTTCCCTCCTCTCTTTGAACGTGACTGAAACCCTCTTTTCTTTGGTTTTGCTTTTCTTAGACCCGGACTTTAAGCTATTTTCACCACCTACCCTTCCTTCACACACACGCACACACAAGCAAATCAAAAGGATAGATTTATTATTCTAATATTTGGAATGCACTGAGCGCACATGCCATATGGTATAGTTTGCAATGATGGGTTTGTGGCCTACACTACACCTCGATCCAAAAGAGTGTGTGAGATCGATCGATCGAACGAACGAACATATTGCACGTGCAGGATCAAGTCAGTTCAATTTGATATTTCTGTATCTCGTGTAGGAGTAGATCCACCTGGTAAGTCCTTCTCGGGTGGTTTCCACGACTCACTTGTTTTGTAGTTTTCGGTATCGATAAGTGTTTGAAATTCTTGCGAGCCCACTTTCACTTGCCTCTTCTATTAGTTGCATGAATGGATCCAACACGAACGTTGTGGCAGACATCAAGAAGACCCAGATCAGATTTCAATTGAAGAAGGAAATAAAAGATTCCTAACAAAGTCAACCATTAAATTAATTATCGCAGAGGATTCTCCTATCAAATCTCCAACGCCTTGAATATTGTAGCAGATTGCTTTTCGTGATTCTCTTTTGGGCCTAAGAATCGATGTGCCTAGCCTATAGCATATATCCGTAGGCTGTAGCCCAGACGTGAATGACTGTAGGGTTATCATGAATGACGTTTACTCTTATACAATCAGAGAGAGATCAATGGGAAGCGGACGAGGAGACAAAGTATATTTAACAAAAGTCGAAAGAGATCATTATCATGGCATGGCACCAACGGTGAGGATGATCAGCCAGCCGTCTATGATAAGATGTCTCAATCCTCTTAGGCCCTCCTTGGCGCATTGATTGAAAGGGTTGGGAGGTGTTCTCTTGTTCGCAAATCTCTCAGAATTTTTACCACCTCGAGGTGTTCGCGAATTCATTCAAACTATTCTTTTTGAATCCTTAAAAATAAAAGGTTCGTTATTGTATTAAATATGATATTATTTTTATTTTCATAACAAAAAAATTATACATAAATTTTTTAACGAACCTCTCTCAACACATTTATGTACCAAGCAAGAGTTCACTCTCATAAATCCCTCCCAACACTTATGTCAAGCATAACCTTAGTTGATTCAAAATAACAAAAAAAATTGATGTGTTGACATGATGCAAAACTATAAATCAACTGCGAGGATTACTATAAAGATCTAAGGGACAAAATCTACGATCTGCTTGAGTCAGTCAAGCCTTATAATGGGTCGTTTAAGGTGGAGCTATTTGCAACTCACGTTTTACCGATCACAACCCAAAAAACCTAAAAACTTAAAACGACAATTCTAATGAGTAGTGACACTCCATCTACGAAAATAAATCACTATCTAGCCATTCGCCCATTCCTCTCTTTGTCCTTTTAGAGCTCTGTTTCCTCCTTCGCGCACAACATGGACGACGAGAAGACGTGGATCTTTGTGGGATCATAAAATGTGGGCTGGAGATAGTCCCACCTGATCGTTTATCTAGAATTTCAAGATATGGGCCAGTCTGAACTTCAAGCCGCGTGTGTCAGGCCTTATAAACATTTGAATGGACAGATTTGTAGTTTTGCACTGTGCCAATGAGACATTGGGCTTTTGTTGCCGGATATCTTCAGCCCAGATATATAGCCCAGTAAAATGTTTTCTAAATTTTGGTATCCGATTTGTATTTTGTTTTCAAGTCACTTCTCTACAAGTTATATTTCATGACTGATGGTCCCAATAAATAAAACACGGTCTCTTAATACAAAAAGACCAAAAACCATGCATTAAAGTGTCTCCAAGGGCTGGAAAATTTGGTGCCACTGGATGAAATTTCAATTTGGGCTTGACCCATGGGCTTTTTTGGCATATTAGATGGGCTTGCACAAACAAGTTACTGAAAAGCCCAACTCAGTCTTCAAGCAATTTGATTGTAGAGAAGCACGCGCGTCGCTCTCACGTGAGGAGGTGCGTTTTAATCGCTACAGTTCAGCCTATCAATCAAACATTACAAAAGATTTTGATTGAGGTGTCTTCAATTAACGATTCAACCATGCGGTGGATGATTTGGTCCAAAAGTGACTATTCAATATCAATTGTCCATCATAAATCATAAAATCAAACAACATGGTTGCCATGACATTTTATAATTTATTGCAGGCATCATTTCAAAGTTCATGAAATGCAAGATTTGCTAATATTCGTTGTAATTTGGGTAACTTTGCGCCTCATAAACACTCATGTACAATTGCTTATTGTTAGCCAGTACACTGTCAGGATGAAAAAAATCAGTTTCAGGTCGAACAATATAGATGTTTACGAAATATTTATATGTTTGAATTCGTATTGATTTGAATTTTCAGACCTACTCAATTTATTATATATGAATTGGTTTAAATCCGAACATGTAAATTGAACAATAATTCAATTCGAGTTAGGGTCCAAACAATCAAATAAGTCAAATTTTTTGTGTTTCAAAACTTGATTTAATCCGGATTGAATAAATCAATCATTTGAAACGTACGGACATAGCTTTGCCACCCCTACTTGTTGGAATTGTGGCAGCAAACTCTCCATTTGTATAATAGTTAAGACTAAAACCAAATATTTCACCGTGGAAGAGTACTCTTATGATAATGCCCCTTGAAGGGTTTGCTATGCTAGTCGCACTTGCTCCTTATTTTTCCTTAACAAAAAAAATTAAAAGTGAAAAGTCGCACCTGCTCGTTGGCGTTTGTTTGGTCTCGATCTCTGCTGTGGTTTTCTGGGTCTTATTGCGATCTTTGTAATTCGGGTTTGTGTTTAGTGCTTATTTTCTTTTTTCAAGTTTCATTTTTGTAACTTTGATTTTCCTCCGCGTTATTGAAGATTTTAATATATTTTGATGATACCGTCATCAAAAATAAAAAATAAAATAAAAGAAGTGATAAAGTGGTTCACGTCACTGCCGAAAGCCTACCCCAGGAGATGATTGATTGTGCTTCCACTTTCTAGCCAACTTATATGGCGAGACTTGTGCTTATATATTATTGCCCGGCCCATATTAACTAAGTCTACCAACTTACATAAATGCTGTCAAAAGATGGCACAGAGTAGACAGCGAACATTCACTAATATGAACAAAAGACAAGAAGGAAAAAAAACCTACCTTTAGTTTTCTCTTTTTCCATGGTGGTTTGCCTCCTTAACCTAATCGGTTAGGATACCAAGATATACATACGTCATTTCTTTTGCAACAAAATAATTGGAGAATGTCCTAGAAAAGGTGAAATACAACAAAAAGTGCCAATATCATCAAATATTTTACAAAATATAATTAAGTGAATTGATTACTATTTTTGAAGAACTAAGCCCGAGCTCTCTCCCACTATAAACTAATATTGTCGGCTTTGAGCTATTCGATTCTATCAGATACATCGAGTGCACATGACTTTGTTCTTCTTAAATCGTATTACTTAATGATACTTGAGCCCAAGATAAATATTGCATATTTGATTGTGTGGGAAGGAGTGAGTCTTTTCTTATAGACAAAATTGACTGACTTTATACAAACAATGCAAGACATTTTAACAAGTCTTGATGCTACTCAGACGAAAAAAACACTACTATTTATTCGATATATAGCTTATTATTCTTAATCAACCCGCAATAAACCTGTTGAGGGGTCTTTGTTATTATAGGTAGTGATTTGGGGCATTAATTTTGGTGATAATGGCCTCCTTCCAACCGCATAATTGAAATTAAAATCCCTACTGGCCCCGAGTGTTAACTATTAACTATATTTATATACAACCAAATCAAACATTCATTAGTCATGGTAGAAGCAGTCAATAGTCCTGCTAGAAGCAGAAATCTGATGGAAACCCCAAACCGAAACTAAAGATAATACTTTGAAAAAAGAGTCGTAAATGGAGAAGATTTGTGTTTAAGTAAGACCGATTTAGTTGGTGAGACTAAAATGTAGGTCATGCACGTGTCTTTAATTTACTATCAGAAAATGTGCACATGCATTTTACTACAAAAATTTTAACAAAATTGTATAAACTAAATTACATATCAAAAATCTCACTTCATCAACGCACATTAAATATGTTGTCTACTTTTGATTATCCGATTCATCATCAGTGCATCAGACCTGTACGACTCTATTCTTTTGAGTATTATAATAATACTATTTAGGTTATATATATATGTCGATTAATGGAATCATTAATTTTCTTCATAATCAGGTGACTAAACTTAACTAAAAGCACGACCCATCCGACAAGCTCTCGTGTCCTTTTCTTGATAAACAAGGATTAGACTTATGAAGAGGAGTTAAACTAAGCTTTCGAAGATTCTAATCACATCACATTTCTTTGCGTTTTGTCATTAACTATTCTACGCATGGTTTTCGGTTACTTTCCTAATTCGACAAAATTTTAAAATATTACTCCAAATACTACAAGTATATGGTATTCAAGTACTGCACATGGATGATGGATGCCAGTCCACCAAGAATGTATGTCAAAACTAAAACGTAGCGTGTTTCTGTGAGCATTTCTTAATTTCTTACTTGTTAATTATGTACATGCATGATCATAACATGTGGTCTTTAATATCCACAACCATACATTCTTGCAGTTAGTTACATTATTACACCCAACTAGGGTTGAAAACTAGCTTGGCAAAGAAATGCAATTTAATGCCCCTCTCATTTATTAGAAATGGGTGGGACTGCTATTAGGAGGCTGCATTACCCTCCAAATTTCTACAAATCAGGTCTTTTAAGGGTTTTTTTTTTTAATTTCCTTCCTCCTATATTATTAGGATTTATAACGGATTATGATTTAGGGTGCATTTGTTTCACAATTGTATTTTAGAGTTTTAACGTGTCAAATGTTTTAGAGCTTTAAGTTGTGTATAAAATGTTGAACTAAAAACTGCGTGACACACAACTTTAAGTTATATAAAATATTGTCGGTATTTGATTCATTTTTTCTATTAGATCAATTTAATAAAAAAAGCTATTACAATAAAAAGTAATTGATAACTTTTATGATATTATGCAATGTAATCGTATATTATGTGGGTCCCATGACTTTAAGTTGTCAACAAAATAATGTGACGTTTGATTAACACAACATTATATGCACTTTAAGTTATGCAAAATGCCAAACAAATGGGTCAGTCTTCACGATTTAGGATTTAGTGTAAGATTTGGAATTTAAAATTTAAAAGTTACGACTTAAGAATATTTTTTCTTCTTCAAAATCAGTTGTATGATAAAAAGTAAGAATCACTAAAATATTATATGAAAATTTTAAAAATTTGGGGAAAAAAACTTTATTATAAATATATATCATAAATAATTGGTAAAAAACTTTTTGATTACACAGAGAAAGTGATATGCTTACACGTGCTCACGGGAGTTGCTTCGAGCAAACCCTCATTTATATGGAGACGCAAAAAAAGTCCCAACTCCAGCAACAAATTCCACGGAAGAAAGTCAAATTAATATTTATTAAATTTTTGGAGTATATATATATATATATATGTTTGTTTTTTTATATTTTTATTTCTTCCAAGTTAACTGTTCCTTCAGATGCAAGGGAGTGTATTTGGTTGCTGTTGATATCTACCTGGTAGAATTTTTTGGGAAATTTTTAATTCATATTTGTTGATATTTTACAACAAAGATTAAATAATTAAAAGAAGGGGAAATCTTATTTAGTATTTGCCCTCTAAAATTAATAGAGCCCATTTTGGTTTGCTTGCATTGATTAAGTCAACAAAAAGTATTGGCTTAGTGGCTTCGCTTCAACCCGGCTCACTTGATGAGTCTCCTGAGTCCATATATCATTTTTAACATTCCCATTATAAATTCGAAATGTGGAAAAAAGAGGTGCGATGTGAAGCACTATTTGTGCAAATAATTTTGTATGACATGGGGTTTGGATTGAGTTCATTATATATATATAATTATATATATGATAGATTCTCAAGTATGGTATTTTGTTAATGTATATAAGTATGTGGTTTGATTTTTTATGAACTCCCTCCGTCTTATTTTAATTGTTCCTTTCATTTTTTTCACACAATTTAAGAAAGCATTTATTTATTTTTTAATTTTACTTTTATACACAGTATATGAAATTCAATATTAATTTAAATGGAGAAGAAAAAATTGTATTATTGTGGAGGCTCAGGTTACAGTTGCCCTCTTTGACTCTCTTCAATTAATTTTCTTTAAGAAATAATTCACATGCACAGACAGCTCACAAATCACAATTGAGACCCAGTAAAATTGGGTTCAACTCAGTGAAAATTATGCTAAAAAGGGGCTTTAATAAAGCCAGCTTTGGCTGGCAACCCAAAAACTAAAAAGCAGGCTAATTCAATGTAAATGTAGGTGTTGGTATCGACTTCCAACCACTCATGACTTCACCCCTCTCAAAAATATTTATTTATTCCAAATTTCAGACCCAATTTTTAAAATTAATTTTATTCAAAACCCAATTATAAAAAAAAATTATATTTACTTAGTTTCTCTGACAGCCACAGAATCCACACCGCCCCCTCCTTTTAAATCCCCCCAACTCTCCCTCCCCGTTGCCTTTATAACATCGACTCTTCTTGAAACACAATAAACACAGTAACTCCACCTCCTCTCCTTTCTGTGGTTGTCGTGATGGGTGCTTACCGGCATTTCGACCCGATCAGCAAATGCGACACCGAGGGAAGATCCAATCAGACGGTGGCGGCGGACCTAGACGGGACCCTCCTCGTGTCGCGGAGTGCTTTCCCTTATTACATGCTGATCGCACTCGAAGCGGGTAGCCTATTGAGAGCCTTAATCCTCCTAATATCCGCTCCATTTGTCTACCTTACTTACCTGTTCGTGTCGGAGTCATTGGGCATACAGATTTTAATCTTCATTACCTTCTCTGGTCTTAAAATGAAGGACATTAACCTGGTTTCGAGGTCGGTTTTACCCAAGTTTTACGCCGACGATGTTCACCCGGTCACTTGGAAGGTGTTCAATTCGTTCGGGAAAAGATACATAGTCACGGCGAGTCCGAGGATTATGGTCGAACACTTTGCCAAGACATTTTTGGGTGCTGATAAGGTTCTCGGAACAGAACTGGAGGTCACGAAATCGGGCGATCGAGCAACTGGGTATATTAAGAAACCTGGTGTTCTTGTCGGAGAACACAAAAGGGATGCTGTTTTGATGGAGTTCGGCACCAGTTTGCCTGATTTGGGGCTCGGTGATAGAGAGACTGACCATGATTTCATGTCCATCTGCAAGGTAGGTTTGATTTCACAATCATGAAGGACTATCTACTCTGCCTTTTTATTTATTGCCATTTATTGCATTATTTTTGTTTCTTTATGATCATCTACGAACGGGCTCCTATCTTTTATTGATCTTAATGGCTTTAGCATCCACGACTGCAACTCTATTTTTTACCAATACTATTATTCACTACATTTATATTGAACACTGTAGATAGGAAGTACGCCACACCTATTTTATGTCCAAACGACTTAAATTATTATTTTCAATTGTGTAGCTGTAAATTCATGATGAGTACGTTCGATTCATGTAGACTACATGAATATTATTTAGATATAGCTTCTCATCATTGATTCAATCTGTGCATTCCTTGTGAACATCTACGGGACTATAATAAAGTTTCTTTTAGCTTGCATGAAGTTGCTTAATTTGGAAGACATTACCATGACTTCCTTGTTGTCGTCAACTAAATAGATATGAATGACCCAACTGTCCTAATTGTGTCGCTAATTGTTTTCATTTGGTTTCTTGAACTGGGTCAATGTTAATCGAGTTAATTGAGATAAATGTTTTGTTAAACTAACGCAGGAGGGGTACATGGTGCCAAGAACAAAATGTGAGCCATTACCAAGGAACAAGCTTCTAAGCCCTGTAATATTCCATGAAGGTCGGTTGATTCAAAGGCCAACACCTCTTGCTGCTCTCTTGACATTCTTATGGATGCCGATCGGCATAATCTTGTCAATTCTCAGAGTCTACACAAACATTCCATTGCCGGAACGGATTGCTCGATACAATTACAAGCTCTTAGGGATCAAACTAGTTGTCAAGGGTAATCCTCCACCCGCTCCGAGGCCAGGGCAACCCGGAGTCCTCTTTATCTGCAATCATCGGACAGTTTTAGACCCCGTTGTCACCGCCGTCGTTTTAGGAAGAAAAATCAGTTGTGTTACATATAGTATCAGCAAGTTCACTGAAATCATTTCGCCGATTAAGGCTGTTGCGTTATCAAGAGAAAGAGAGAGAGATGCTGCCAACATTAAGCGTTTGCTCGAGGAAGGTGATCTGGTTATATGCCCTGAAGGGACAACATGTAGAGAGCCATTTCTGTTGAGGTTTAGTGCACTGTTTGCTGAGCTTACTGACCGGATCGTGCCGGTTGCGATTAATACTAAACAGAGTTTGTTCCATGGCACGACTGTTCGCGGACACAAATTGCTGGATCCTTATTTTGTGTTCATGAATCCGATGCCTACTTATGAGATTACATTCTTGAGTCAGTTGCCGGCGGAGTTGACTTGCAAAGGTGGGAAATCGGCCATTGAAGTCGCAAATTATATACAGAGGGTGCTTGCAGGGACACTAGGCTTTGAGTGCACAAACCTGACTAGGAAGGACAAGTACGCCGTGCTCGCTGGAACCGACGGTCGTGTTCCATCAAAGAAGGAAAATGCTTGAGAAGGAGAAAATGAACAAAAGTTGGCGCGCAGTGCATATAAATTTCATGTTCTTCTCTGTTAATTGTTTTTACATATGATTGTATCTTTGTAATTTTCATGAGGAAAAAAAAACCAATAATATTTTTATCATTGGAATGGGTTTTATGAAATAACTCTCATGTTGTACGTTAATTGGGACCCCTTACACTTCAGTGTTGAAATAGAAGGCACAGCAAATAATAGAACAAAAACACACAACACAATCAAATATAGAAAAAGAATAATAACATGAAATTTGCGTGGTTTTAACATGAGAAATTCAATGTACTTGTACAATTGAGTTAGAAATTTTCTTTTATAGCAAACTAGCTATATGTGCACTCAAAAGTACTACGTTCCGCTGGCATAACACTTCATTTAACACTCCCCCACAATAATTCACTTGTAATTCGAGCGAGGGAATTTTTTTTGGAAAAAATTAAGAACAGTATTTATTATGTGTGTTGAGAATTGGAATTGAAGGGGAATTTGTAAGAGATGGGTCTAAATCCTGAAATTAAAACTGGGTTTTGTGTGGAGATGAGAATGAGTGTGACTACTGAGATGATAACAGGCAATAAAGGCCATCCAGGACCATTATTGTTGGACACAAACCACATCATACTGAATAAGAGACTTGGAACCTATTTTGTTTGCAATTGATTAAATGCCACGCCTACTCCTGCACATTGGATATTACAACCCCAGCCAGTACACTGCACTACTGGCTGTGTGGACCAATCTCCACAAATAGTAGCTCAAATTTTCCTCTCTCGATAACTAATCCTGTCTACAATATATCCATTGCATGGTCAACGCCAGTTTTTTTTGTTAAAAATGTTGTTCATCCATTGATCAGAGGATGTTTTTAAGTGGACGAGAGTTGCGGTCGATGCTTGAAAATGATGACTTTCAACGCCAGCTTAAATGTTGCTTTAGTTTGACCGTACAAAAAGTCACCAATCGAGCCAGCTCTATTTACTGGCCCATGCACTTCAAGGCTGAACTACTTTTACATGACTTGCCAAGTCATGATTGATTGGCTAAAGTCGTACGTGCAAAGTAAGCCAACATTGATGGAGTTTTGGCTCCAATGATCCGAATCTTGTCTTGACTCTTGATTTGGGTCTGTCATGGGTTCGGTCACATGGCAAATGACAGCATATGAGTGCCTGATCAATAGCTTTTTAGCATTCAATAGCTACAACAAGCATGGTTTCACATCCTTTACGAAGTAGTAATAGCGTCTTGTCTTATAGACTGTAATGCATTATGTATACTGCCAACCCACGTCACTGGTTATGGAGATTGGAACTTACAAACTCCATGTGTGATCCATAATATGAGATCCATTAACGAGCCAAACAGGAATTCTATTAAGCTCATCTTCGGCTTGTTAATCTACAATTTTGTTGACCAGGCACACAGGCCCATTTGCAATTCTGATAGCCCATTTTTGGTTTGTTGTATACCATTTTGTTGATACTTGAATCCTTGGACCTTGGTAGCCTCCAATGGACCTTTAATCTTCTTCTTTTTTGTGAGAAAGTCCTGGATAGTAGGCCTGCACATCGGGCCAGGTCCCGGGTTATAGGACCGGGTTTGACCCGACCCGGTTAATTTTAACAGGTCTTGACCCGGTCCGATAACCCGGAATTTTAACTCCGGGTTATCGGGTTTCGGGTCTCCCGAGTCACCGGGTTACCGGGTCGGGTCATCGGGTAACCCGGTTACAAAACTGAATTCAAAAAAAGTTTTACTTTTCCTTACATGGAGATTGTGCTTTTAATTTTTGTTTTTCACTAATATTGAATCCAATTTACCATCTATACTCTGTATGTAATTATTGGAGGCTTTGATAAATGATGATCATTGTTGGAGATATGAAACTTTACTGCATATAAACGATTCTATGAGTAGATGTGCTGCCTCTGCTGCTTCTACAACTTCAGTTACGCAAAATCTGGCAAGGCACAAAGACATAGTTCAACGACAATGCAGCAGTATGATTCAACAATAACTAATGTTTCACCTGTAGCAAAATAACACCTATAATTTAAGCTTGTTTGAAGACCAAAATTCACAAAATAACTTTGTAGTATGTGCAAATTAAAATTAATTAGTTCTGTTTGCAAGCAAACCCATAAAGTAAACATTTCATTATGTAAAGAAACTATGTGAACAATGAAGCATATATACCTCATCTTCAGCTTTAAGCTGGATCCTGGAGCTGAGTTCAGCAAGGAGCACTAAATCCAAAATGATGGGTGCAGCCAGGAGTGAGTCCTCGCAGGTGTTGTGCATCACAATTGTGTTTGTGCCACCCATGAATATCTCAGATGTGTACTCATCCATAGCCCTCTTGCTGCCTCCAACATATGGCACATACTACAAAGTACACCAATCGACGAATCTCAGACCAAAAGCAAGAGGTTGCCTACTTGTGTCTCCGTGTTAGTGTGAGTTTTCGAACTTCGACGTGTCGTCTACCAGCCACTGGTTCGCTGCCTCCGTGCGTCGCTTGTGTCACCGGTGGCGAGATTGAGGGTGAATGATGAAAACGAAGAAAGATCGGAGATCGCCGTTGAGCTTGGGAGTTGAGAGTTGCAAAGCTTGATCTCGAACGGATTAATGCAGATTCTGCAGAAGAAAGGCCATGGCTGCGTAATGGTGGCCGGTGGGAGACGGGATGGCTACTGTCTCAGTGGCTTTGAATTTGTGAGTGTAAAAGCTAAAGCCCTAGGTCATCATTCGTAAACCACGTGATGAAGTAAAATATTTCTTCTTTCAAAAAAAATTTTCAATTTTTGTTTTTATTTAATTTTATAGTGTTTTTTATTTTAATTGTTCTTTCATTTAATTTTTTTTTAAATAATCTCGGGTTATCGGGTCACCCGATAACCCGAGAAATGTAAATATTTTGGCCCGAAACCCGATCTGATAATCCCGGGTTCGGACCGGGTTTAGCCCGGTCATTATCGGGTCGGGCCGGGTTGGCCCGATAATGACCGGGTTACCGGGTCGGGCCCGAAACCCGGAACCCATGTGCAGGCCTACTGGATAGTGGAAAGTGGAAACCAGGCAATAGGGCCCACTTGCAACTCAGTTAGGCTGTTAGCCCATGTTTGGCTAGTCTACAATTTTGTTGCTGGCCTCCAATGGGCCCTTATACAAGGCCCATTTTGTGAGAAAGACGTGAGAATTTAGGCCTTTTAACTTTTAAGATTCGCGTCAAATTGATTTTTTTCTTCTTCTTCCTGTAATTGAAATAAATCAAGCTAAAAAAAAAAAAAACGAGGGAAGCGAGATAGAGGGCAAGAGAGGGTGATCGGGCAGACTCGGAAGGGAAGATCGGGATGGATGTGATAAAGGAGCAGCAAATATCGGCGAGGCCAATCGATAAGGTGATAGTGCATCCATTAGTCTTACTCAGCACCGTCGACAACTACAACAGAGTGGCCAAGGACACTCGCAATCGAGTGGTCGACGTCCTCCTCGGAAGCTCCTTCAAAGGAACCGTTGATGTCAGCAACAGCTATGCAGGTTCTTTTTCTTGACCTCTTCTGATTGATTTTAGAACCCTTGCTTTGCTTTGTTTATGATTGTTGATTGCCGGACTTGTTTTTCTTTGGACATACTAGTGAAGTGTCTTTATTGATCTAGAATCAGACATGATAACTGGGGGAATTCTTTATTTGTAATATTATCGTTCAAATTGAGGATTAGCCTGTTTTCTATCTAATTATTGCTACTTGATAAACAACTTGCGGGATTTGAGTTTCTAATCTATTGGATCGAAGCTTTAGTTACTCGAAGTGGACTCTATCTTATTTAATGAGAGAAATTCTTCCTGAAAAAGAAAGAAAATTTAATCAAGATGGCCAAGTTTCTGAACTTGTCAATTTCAAAAGAAGAAAAGGTTAAGGATTCTTGAATTGATAAGTCTTATAAAATAAGGTTTTTTCGTGCTTTGATTAATTTGCTGCGTCTCTGTGAAGTAGGCATGCAGCGAATGAGCTGGCGATTTGTGGTCGAAGTGTTGCCCTTTGGTTTCAAACCTGAGTGTTTGGAAAATCTTTTTTTCTTTTTTGAGAGGGCATGGATAAAGTTTACAGCAGCTATGTAACATAAAACTGAATTATTTGGGATTTTTTTGTTGTGTTTAGAGATTTTCTTGTTCAATTTGTTTGATCTGTACTTGTATCAGATGTTATGAGTCTGATGTCACTGATCATGATAAATATTTGACTTAACAAATTTCAGTTCCATTTGACGAGGACGACAAAGACCCAAGCATATGTTTTTTCGACCATAACTCTCATGAAGCTATGTACTCGATGTTCGAACGAATCAATGGTAATTTTTATTACAATTTCTCGTACAAAGCTACTTGTAATATATCAATTATATCATTGTCTGAATTTTCTGTTAAAACTGGCTTCTGCTTTAGTCCTGTCCTGGAGATGTGGATGACAGCGTGAACAAATTGAAGTCACTCTTGGACGACTGTGAACTGTGAGAAACCATAGGCAAGGCAGCTCGTGCAGAGATGGAGAAGCATGACTGGAAAGCCACTAAAAAAATATGCAACCAACAATACAAAGCAGCCATTTGGTTCTGGCGCAAGAACAGAGCGCATCGATCTATTGAGACCTCTTCATGGCGAAATGTCTCTTCCCATCTGTAGAAGTTATTACCTACAGATGATATATAGATATATATATATATATATGTAAATATAATTTCTATGCGAAGATATGATAAGGCGTAGTCAGGGTGTAAACTTGCTTTTGGCATCAGTAAAACATGGATCGGGCGTTTGTGTGGTAGATTCTTGAGGGAGACCAAATTTACTCTATGATGCAGTGGTAGTTTTTTATTCCAGTAACTAACAACAATTGATCAAAAGGAAAGGCCCAGTTGAAAAGCCCACCTTAAAAATAAATGGTACTGTTATTTTACTGTGGGATGGGCCGTGTTGGATTTTTTTGTTGTTGTTTATGAAATGAAAGCTCAAAAGGACATTCGTTTCATGTTGTGGGGTTTCTGGGCCGTATAGGTGACTGGGTGACGAACATATGGGCCGCATCGGGCTCATATGATCATCAATCTGGATTATCCATGCCCGAACGCCGATCCAACCACGTCTTCATTTAATTTTAATTTTAGTAAGATTTTTTGATCGAATTTATAAATTTAACGGTATATTTTGTCTCAAATAAAAATTAAAGTAAACGTGAAAAAACATAAAATGTTTCATATTTATATTGAACGATCCAAAACTTTTGTTTTGTTTGATTTTTCAGACAAAAAAATATATCCAAACTTATGAATTCAATCAAAATACATATATTTTTTTTGCAACAAGTTTTTTTTTATTATAAAACTACACCAAGATCTGCTGTACTTTTTCATTTTATCATGCTCATCCCTTTGGCCATATCAGCAGGGCGGCAAAAAAAATACTAAGTATATGTTAATTTTAAAAAAGACCCTTTTCAATTTAGACCTTTGGGAAATTGGAAAATATCAAAATACACTATTTTTTCAATTGAGTTTTCACTTGATTGATTTATGATTGGCTCAGCTTAAGATTGATTGGCCCATATATCCAACCTCAAACCTAGACTAGATGCATCGTCTTTACCAATTTTTCATTGCATGTTGTTATTTTAATTCGATATTGCCGAATTGCTTCAATATTTATGAATTTGTGTATTGTTAATTACCATAGTCTTCATTGATTGTTTATTTATCAACTTGATTGCTTGTAGTGTGGTTGTATATTGTAAATATGAAGAGATCTTTTTTAAAATAAAACTCACACATCAAAAGTTCAAGTTCATGCGACATTAATGCTTACATTACTGCTGAACAATATTCTCCTTCAATCGCAAAAAAGATTGAAAACTCGTAGAGAACAATTGTGATGAATATGTAATATTTTATGGCTTAAATCTATTACTAATAGTTATTTTTGTGTCATATAAATAACTCAAAAAAAATCCGAAAACGTTGCCCTTCAAACCCCGTCACTCAGTTGCAACCTCCCTCACATGATGCCCTGGCTTGGCCGACCACATGTGAGGAAAAACGAGGCATTGGGGGGGAGTATAGAGTTGATAGGAAACGTTGTGTATGGTCAAAAATGGTGCACGATGACCATTTTTATGTTGTTTGTCTCCACACACATATCAAGTCTATAGCCGCCTAGCTCATTTAATTTCATCATCAAATTTAGCACACTATAATCGACTATATATTATGAAGCTTGGCTTTTAATTATATAGTCATCGATCTCGATCATGATCGTAAACATGTCAAACAGACTAGTCGTATGGAAAATGACTGGGATAATGCCTTATCCAAGAATAAATTTCCCTATTTAATAGTAATCGAGAAGAAAATGACATTTAATTCCTAATTAATTTATTTATCCACTATACAAAACCCAAATAATAATATAAAAAAATGACAATATATTTCGCTTGCCAATGATCAGTGATACCAATATTTGAAAGATCGACGTGGCCAAATTCCAAACCAAATGAAAGCTCAAGTACCTGCCAAAATGCCTCTGTACCTATACATATTGTACATTGCTACTGCAAGGCTGGCATTGAAGCTTGTTATATAAATATATAATAGTTTTCTTTAATATAACAGTGCGTGTTGGTAGGTCGAAAATAGTTAAAACTTAAGAATTTCAGTAATTATATTGAAACGTTTAAATTTTGGATGATCAAATTGAAACGAGTGGAATCTTTCTTTTTATTAGCCCAATTTTGTGCCAAATAATGAATTGGTGCATGAGGGTCAACCTATACATACATGCACCATTATCGTTCGAATGATTAGGTTAGTCACCGAAACTTTGAAAACGCCTCTATAGACTATAGTCTCTACCAACTAGGGTTAGTGGGCAATTATAAAATAATCACAACATCTATTAAATATTGTTTGTTTAATAGAAACATTGGATATTTTTTTCGCTCTCTCCAGTTTTCCACTCTCCACAACCGGCCAAGTATAAAGAAAATGAAAGATGGAAGTGGAAGATCTCTACCGTCTGTCTCTGTCCTAGGCATGGCGTTATTTACAAGTTGACAAAAAGACAGTAAAGGACTAAATTCGGACAATCTATAGCTACTTTAATTTCCTTAATTATATATATTTTTTGTAATCAGGCTTACCATTTTCATGTATGTAAGTCAATATCCGCGTATCTTCGTTTGGACAAACAGCTACTGCTGCACCTAATTTAACAGTATAATTGTCTGGACGAACAACTAATTAATCATCATTTTCTCCTTCTAGAATTTAGGTCCTCAAATAGAAAGTGATTTGTTTTTTTTTTAAAAAAAAAAGGGTTTGCCAATAAATGACCGGATGGAAACTAAGAGGGGGAATATTCACATTATTTGGTAATTTATTTTCTTTTTTGTTTGTTTTGTGACTGTAAAAAGGATCGGGGGTCGATCCAGTTTTTTAAAAAAACATTGGATCGAATCAGTGCATCAATTTGTTTTTAAAATTCTGAAAAATTGATAAATGTGTAATATTTAATATGACGAATTGGCGAATTTATTGATATAACTTTTATTCGAAATAAAAATCAAATGCATCTTGAAAAATGTATGACGATTATAAATCATCGGATATGAACTCAAAACATTTGATCTTGTATTGCAACGAGTTTGATTTTTATTTTGAATAAAAAGAATATATCGTTAGATTCGTCAGGTTAGTTACTGCACATTTATATAAAAATTATATTTTTTAAAATATATTTCGGTACATCAAATTGGTGCACTCATTGAGTCTGATGTTTTTCGACACTGATCATTCACCCAATAATTGCTACTGTTTGGAAGCACTTTATATTTTGACTTACTGAAGTGAGGTAGAAAATTGTGGTGAGGTGAGGTGAATTATGTTATTTGTTTGTGGACGTATTCAGTAAAAAAATTATGGTAAATTGAGTTTTTTTTTTATTCAAGGGAATTGAGGATGAGGGATTCGAACCCATTCTCTATTACAACGGAAAATTCTTATATGCAAAATGATTGTCGCTCAATCGCAGACTCACTTGCTAAACTGGGTTGATATACAATTTGGAAATTGGATAATCCAAATTAGGGTGAGGTCGGTAGAATTATTAGATATTTGTGTAAAACAAGTAATTATTGGGATATTCACATTATTGGCCATTTGGGTGAATCCCGTGAATGACTTGTAGACAAGTCGTAGTTAAAAATCGTTAATAGTTAAATGGGGCCAGTGGGCCTACTTTATGTTTAAAAAAGTGGCGTCAACGGTGTGACTGTGTTCTCTTCTCAGGTGCATGAACGGGGACGAAAATTAGACAATTTGTCCTTTTTCTCGACTGGGCTGGGCCCAAAAGGTAAAAATCAGGAGTCTCTATCGTCCAGCCAAGTATTCAGCGGTTATAATCCGGTGCAGCTCTAGTCCACCATACACTATATAGGTGTTATTAAAAAATCAATTAAAAATTAGTGGAATTGTAAGGCTTAACCAAACTAATTATGACAGGTCAGTATGCTCCACTAAGCTTAACTTTATATCATCCAGTCTGCCTCTCTGTATGTGTGTGAAAAACTAATATCGTAAACGTTATTATTCCTTCGGATCACCACGTACCCTCCTTGGACAACAATATCCGGATATCAACTCTTACACTAACACCTCAACTTCTTACCACGTCACTTGTAAAACACACCGGATATCAACATCTTATGTTGATAAAAAAAATAAAAAATAAAAAGGACAATGAAGTACTAATAGGTCAACAACCACCACGAAACTGCTACCTATGTGCATGAATCCGGACTCATAGCCTCCTTATTTAAACCCAACCACACTCCCTCCTTCTCCTCACTTTCATTCCCTAGATTACACAGAGTGCCCTGCACGAACGCTAAAAATGCCTTCTTCTTCTACCACTGTCATCTCCAAATGCACAATTCGTCCAAACAAAAAATCCACAATCAAGACATTGAAACTCTCAGTATCCGACCTTCCTATGCTCTCATGCCAATACATCCAGAAGGGTGTTCTTCTTAGTTACCCTCCTTACTCCTTTGAGGATCTTATTTTGTTCCTCAAGACCTCTCTCTCTGCTTCCCTCTCTCTTTTCCCAGCTCTCGCCGGCCGTCTCATCACAGAACAAGACGGCCATGTTCACATCTTATGTAATGACGCTGGAGTCGAATTTGTTGAAGCCAAGGCTAGACATTTAGACACAAACACTATTCTGTCACCAATTGATGTCCCTCACGGCTTCAAGGAGTTCTTCACTTTCGACAGGACGCTTAGCTATTCCGGACACTCCAAGCCTTTGGTGGCAGTACAAGTGACTGAATTAGCTGATGGTGTATTCATCGGCTGCACTGTAAATCACGCGGTCACTGATGGAACCTCGTTTTGGCACTTCTTCAACACGTTCGCAGAAATCTGCAAGGGAGCGAAGAAAATTTCGAACACTCCACAATTTAATCGTAACACAGTGTTTAACTCGCCGGAAGTGCTGAAATTACCCGCAGGTGGACCAAAGGTGACATTCTCCGGCAACGAGCCGTTGCGCGAGAGGATATTTCATTTTAGCAAAGAATCGATATTGAAGCTCAAATACAGAGCCAATAACGGCACTCCGTTACAGCGCACAGAGATATTAGGGAAGCAAAGTAACGACAATTTGAAAGTCGTTAACAGCGAAACAAACGGCAACATAACTCCCGTTTTGGAAACTTCACTAAAGAACACTCGTACGGCGGAGATATCTTCTTTTCAGTCTCTGTGCGCCCAGTTATGGCGATCCGTGACACGTGCGAGGAAGCTCGCGCCATCCAAAACGACCACGTTCCGAATGGCAGTAAACTGTCGCAGCCGTCTGGAGCCGCAGCTCCACCCGTACTACTTTGGCAATGCGATACAGAGTATCCCCACCCTCGCTTCCGCGGGAGAGCTTTTATCTCGCGATTTGCACTGGGGAGCAGATCTACTCAACAAAAACGTGGTGGCGCACGAAGATGCAACGGTGCGACGCGGCATAAAAGACTGGGAGAGAGAGCCGAGACTATTCCCGTTGGGGAACTTCGACGGTGCATCGATTACTATGGGAAGCTCGCCTAGATTTCCGATGTACAACAATGATTTTGGGTGGGGCCGACCTCTTGCGGTGAGAAGTGGCAGGGCCAACAAGTTTGACGGTAAGATCTCAGCCTTCCCTGGGAGAGAAGGAAACGGAACCGTTGATCTTGAGGTTGTTTTGGCACCTTCCACGATGGCTGGGCTTGAGTGTGACGCAGAGTTTATGCAATATGTATCAGCAATCCTGTGATTGGTCACAGCGTGGAAATGTTGCTTCTGACCAAAAGTAACGGGTCAACTTCATTGTACTTTTTTCCCGGAGAATTAGGAGTGTGGTTGTGAATTAGGATTTGTAAATCGATCTCAGGCTTTCATTATTGTCCACGGGAAGCCCATTTTAGTGCTTTGTCAAAGAAGTCCAATTATCTGTGGGCTTGGAGCCATACAAATAATATATTTGGGCCTGGTTTCTCACTCTTTAATGGATCTAAAAAGGGGAAGGTGGATCCAACATAGGGCCAGCCCATTACATTCGTTTCCACCGTTTGCTGGGTGGATTCTTATGTGTGTTTTTTAGCGGTAGTAATTAAACAGGTACTTTTCTAATCTGTTGATATAAACACAAGCATGTCATTACATCAGTTGACTGCATCTCTGATACCAGGGAAGAATACCCATGTCACGACAGACCCATAAAGGCAGAGAAAATGCCATTGTTTGTGATTAGACAGTCTCCTCTGCACTAATGCTTTGCACATAATTGATGGTGGGAAAAACAAGTGACATTTGCTTTTCACCATTTAACTTTCTCCCTATTTTCTTCCATTGGTTGCTGGACAAGAAAATCAATTACATTGTGTGTACTTTTGTTGTTTTAAAGTTAGATATGCAACAACGTGTAGTAACCGGGCTTGAGTGGGCAGGAGTCACAAGCTCTTGCAATGTAAGTTTAGTGGTGTTAGTCGAGTTACCCAATAACGAAGGAATTCAATGCTCTAAATCTCATATCGATCAGGAAAAGAATTGGAGTTTGGAATATAATAAACTAAACTTTATAATTTAGTAGACGTGTATTATGGGCCAAAGAGCCCAGGAGAATAAATCCGTGAACATTAGTATGGGTTGACTCAAAATGAACAATATCTATTTTGCCTCAAGAGTGGCAGACTGTTACACAATATGTATTCTTTAGATTGCGGACTGCAAAGTATGGTACATATTGAAGGTAAAGCATGGTGGGAGACCTTTAAAGGCTGTATTGCCAAAGCAAGACAAGACAAGGAATATTAAGTTTGCAATTGCATTACCTACTCAACAGCAAACAGACAAACAAAAAAAACAGGTCACATTATGTATTATTGCCATTTCCCAACCATCACTTTAGATTGCTGATGCAACATTTCAGTTTTTCCTGCTTATATACAAATCTTTTGTGCATTATGTGAGACTTGTTTTTCATAAATTGAAGAGAAGAATCAAGATACTGTTAAAACAAGGAGAAAAATACAAGATCATAGTGTGACTGTGTGTTAATTATAGGTTGTGAGACAAGGTGTGTGGTCTGAAATCAGCACAAATGCTCCAACAGGAAGAACTAGAATAAACAATGCAAAGTGCCTTTCGATGCAAGTTGCAGAAAAGCTATTCCTTTTGTAAAGAAAGTGGTACTTCTGTCATTTACCAGACAAGACTTTGATAATGCTCTTGTTGCTTGGAATTGCATGTCTGGTAGAGGGACCACGAATAATTTGTGCAAGCAAAGACAATGGCAATTGGCCTTTTCATAAGCTTGCAAAGCAGCAGAAAAAACAACGAGAGAGAGGAGCCAAATATTGCAGCAGTAGCTATGAAAACAAATTGCAAGAGGAAATTCTTCTGTAACAATATGAGGGTGTGGAGTGCGAGTTCATAAGATTTGATCATTCACTGAGCAAAACAACCAAGTCGGGTCAAGTTTAGTGGTGCTTATTAATCATGCTACATCTTCTTCCAATTCCTTATACTGTTGTTTAACATCATCTACGGTCTTGCCAGGTATCATTTCAGCCACCTTCAACCATCGATTCGGGGTATCAGTATCATATAAAGCCAGAGCTTTCTCAAACTTCTTGTTCTCTTCAGCTGTCCAATTGGAACCACAGTTTTCTTGAAACATCCAATTTGAGTCCTGAAGATAAGAGTCTGGAGAGAGGATTTCAATTCCCCGACTCATTGTTTTGGATATGCACTCCCAAGTGAAGCGAATAGCACGACAGGGAAAGTGAGGATTAACTCTCTGCTTCTCTCTCTTCGAACGCTCAAAGTGAGAGAAAACCCAGCAAGGAAATGCAGAGATGTAGAATTTTAGTGAAGAAAGGCATCAATCAAGAGGCATTATGAAATGAATTCGAGCACCCAACTTTATATTACCAACAATTGAGGAATCTAAAAAAGGCGCCGAACTTTCCAAAACTTAAGGAAAATTCGAGAAGCAGTAACAAAAAGGAGAGAGAAGGAGCAGATCTTAGACCCTTCTACGTGGAAGGGAAACCCTAGACGATCATGTTTGATTCAAAGGCAACAGAGACCACAATACTTGAGATAACATAAGCAATACCCGGAATGATTTTCATAAAAAGAACTAAACATCGGTGTACATTTCAAAAATTGAAGCTCGCATGAATAAGATCTACATAGTAATAATACTCAGAAAAAAGAGACACCGAGGAAACAGAGAACTTGACGAGGATTGAAATACTATAAGTGGGCAAGAATTTCTGCTTTACTTCCTCTTTCTATTCCCTTCACTCTTTCGATGCTAAAGGGAAAAAACAGTGAGACAGCAAAACAAATGAACGCAAGCAAAAAAAATTGCCAACTATTTGCAGAAGAGGGTAATGAAACAGGAATTAAGTAGAGAAAGATAGTGATAAATGCAGAGACAGAGAGGGAGAGAGAGTCAAAACTAAAGTTGTGATTGGCGGATACGGTGTTTATGGGCGCTGCGGCTGAAGTGAAGTTTCCTTGCATACCTGAGAGGTGAAATGGAACCAATCAAAAGTGGATGAGTGAAAAAGTGGTGCCACCTTTGGGCAGGTTGTGGAAGAAGTAGGTGCCCACAATGGTAAATTGAAAGTTACCAGCTCTGATACTGCCGTAAACTATGCCCCGATTTTGCTCCCCGATCTCATGCCTTGTAAGGTAACTTTTGTCGAAGACACGGTGAGCATCACATGCAGGGGTTTGGGGAGGGAGATTTGGAGGACTGAATTTTGTGGTAAGTAAATTAAATCAAGTTCGCGAGTTTGGACATAAGTTATATTTCAGAGGTTTAGATTCAAAAACATAATTATTATTTTTTTGATTTAAAATTGGGTTGAGTGCAAATATAAAAATTTTGCTCAATTTAATTGTCTGAATTTAAATCAATTTGGAGTATGATCGATTAAGTATGTTTGAAAATATAAACTAATTCGAGTCCAGATATACAAATATTTTCCCAAGCACCTATATTGTTTGATCCATAACCTATTTTTTTACCACTCCCAATCATATTATCAGTCTAGCTTTCACAACAGCTATTACTAATTCGTATCCACATATATATAATTATTGTTGACAAAGCAACGACTAATTAGTATGATTATAATATAAATGCTAAAGTACATACAAATCATGATAAAGATTGCTAATCACTTCCACATAAAGAAGATTCAAGATTGTCAAATCTAAGGTCAGGAGTTTGGGCTCAAAAAACTTTGTTGTTCCTGAAGGCTGAAGCTCACGACGCTAACTTGTTGTCTTTATATCCTTTTTTTAATTATTTTTCTTAGCAAAACTTTGAATACTCCTTTTATTCTCTAATGTTTTCTAAATATAGAAGGTTTGCTTTCATTGGTTAAATAGAAAATAATGTATTTAATTAGGATTATTAAAACGAGGTTACATGGTTCCACTGCCTACACATTCGAGTGGTTGTATACTTGTATGTAAAAACTCTCACTAACTTGATTGTTCCCAACAATTTTTATTAATTTTATGTGTCAACACCCATGAATTCTCCATCATCTCTCCCATCTCATATATCTATCTCTCCCTCTATATATATATATATATATATAATCATATCAAACGCCTATAATTTAATAAGAAATATGAGTATCGAATCGCTACATATATATATATATATATATCAATATTGTTAGAGATTCGAGTAATTTTCATATCAAAAATATTGCAATAGTATGTGACACTCATCCATTGAAATTTGATGACATAATGATAAGAGACTAATTGAAAATTACACTCGAGATGAATGAATGACACACATTTTTATAATGTTTTTTGTCATGAAAATCACTGATTATATTTTTATAATGTTTTTGTCATGAAAATCACTGATTATATATATATATATATATATATATATATATATATATATATATGCGTTTGTGTTTGTTGGGAGTGGCGAAAGCTTGTTTAAGCCATAAACTAATTAAGCACAATTTTACCCTGAATGGAAATATTCTTTCTTTTCCATTTTTGGATAAAGTACGAATTGAATAACATGAACATGTGCATTCTCTTCCTTCTTTTTCCTCTTAATTTCTTGAAAAAAATAATAATACTGTAAGGCATTTACTCCATTTATTTAATAAGCACATTCGATGAGGATGTGCATTTGTTGTTGTGGGTCTTTTGTAATTTTTTTTTAAATAAATAAAGGGTTGAGACTTAAACTTCAATAGATTCTAGATAACGGTCAAGCTAATCAATGATATAAATAACTATGGTGCAAGCAATTGCAAAATTGTTTCGAGATCCCTAACGACTGAAAACCCCTAAGAGGTATATCAAGAAAGCAAAAGTTTGGTTAATTTAGCAGCAGTTAAGCCCTCCATGACATATATAGTTAGAGCAATACCGATCCCACACCAGCATAAGAGATCTAACGATCTACTAAAAGGAAGCAACTAAATTCATGGAGACATCCAAAAACATTTCACAAATTCACGAACATTTCACAATAAAAACAAACCCGTTATTATATGATAATTGCAGAGCAACCAAAAATAATAATCTTTATATGCTAATGCACATCTTTCAATACAAAATTGGACCCAAATATTTACACAAATTGTGGGCATGGCACCAGCATTTGTTTACTTTTCAATCATGCACTTCACGCGGGTTTGTTGTGTGGGTTCTACATGCTCCAAGTTCCAACTTCCAACTTCGAAGCGGGGGAGAGCGAGATCATCCGCATATTAACCCAACTAGAGTGAACGAGCTCAATATGTCTTGCAATGGAGGTTCCAATGCGGCAAAATTCTGTCAGGTCGGAATAACTGAATTTGTCTGACACATATTAAATCAAATTTGTACATGAGCTATATATTCAAAATTTGGTATGTTTGAAATTTAGGTTCAGAGGTAAATATTTGATATGATTTGAAACTGGATTCGAGTCAAAATACAAAAATATTGTTGAATTTAATCATTCAAATCATAAATCAGATTGAATTATTATCCGATTTATTTGTTTTTTTAACATGATCAAATAAGTATGTCTGAAAATTCAGATACACCATCACTTATTACGTGACGATTCAAGTCTCGATCCGTTGCTATCGTTTATGAGTTTTTGGAATCGGTCCCTACAAGTTAATTACTTCCCAAGTCAACTAGGCCGGCTTTATCTACATGTCGGGTCTCTCAATAGTCATGTCCAAAACCCACAATTTTATACGTTGTAAGAATTAATTTGTCAATTTCATGTTACAAAGATGAAGTCAAGTTGGCCATTTGATGTTGATGCATCATTGGAGATAAGTCCGCATCAAAGGTATATGCCCACCAAAGCTAAGAAACAATTGACACTTATTAATTAGTTTTCAATTCATTTATAAAATATTAGAAACGATTAACACATACCTAGTGTCTGTTTGGATAAGAGTATATTTGATAGAACATAAACTGATGTAGTGAGTAATATATGTATAAATTTGACAAAATATAAACGCTCAAACAAACAAGTATCTGGGTTCTTTACTCTGCCTGCTTAATTCACTGCATTACGCCCTTTGAAAACGAAATCAAAGTGGGCTATTGAGGACTCGATTACCGAGAACCAGGGCAAGTTTGATGGGCTTTTTAATTGGTCAATTACCAAAATTCACCGGAGTCGTGTGACGTGTCATGATAACTGGACGGACTCTCTCGCCAAATGGGCTCAATATGTAAACTAGGCCCAATGTTCAGGCTAGAGTTTTCAATTTGCTAATGGACGTGACTCCGTGGGGCCCGCGTCTAGTGTCTACTAAAGTCTAAAGGAGGGTTACAGCCCAAAGTATCTCTATCGGGCTGTTGTAAATAAGAGAGAATTCGGATTCGGCCCATTCGTTTAAAGGCTTTGACCGTTTGGATAGTAGGGGGCCCAACGTGGATGATTTAACTACCCAGTGAACGGAGGGGAGTGATCCCTCCAATCCCAAATCCCAAGTGAATCAAATTAGGGTTCTTGATTGTTTCCACCGCAGTTTGGAAATTGCATTTAATGAAGATGTTACGAGGCCATAAGTTGTGGCTCTTTGCGCTGCATGTTGAGTATTTGTGTCTTCATCCGCTGTAGGATCAGTGATGGTCAATGAATTAGTGGAGGCAAAGGTGAAGGGGACAATCCCTGATGCTTCACGGCCACCTACTGCAATGGTGGTAAATTCGTCTCATCCAACAACGTTGCCTTACGATTTCAATATCGAATCATCAAAAGAGGATATATCAAGAAGTTTTTTACTGAAAATTGTTTTGTGAAAATAATTCGTGTTGAATAATTTGAGCGGCCACACACACAGAGAAGGAAAAGCCCCCAACTTAAATACAATATCAAAAGTTTATACATTCTATCTTTAGTACACAAATCAATCGACCGGAAGGAAAACAAAATAATGCAATGTATAATGTTATAAAACTGCTCAAACAATTTTATCAGAACTTGCTTGAGCAAAAGTCTTCATTTTGCTCAAGAAAAAAAAAATCTCCAAGCTTGCTTTTATTTTTTTACCAATTCTCCGATTCTTCATGTTGATCTTTCTCTTATGTGGCTTTTTTTCAACATTTTGGCAGATCACTAGGAGGTGGCAGAAGTGACTCATTAGGGCCTTTGCCGTCTTCAACCAAAAATGCCATCTTTAGTCCCCATGTTGTGTGCACTTCTAGATGGCAATGCAAGAACCAAACTCCTACAAATTCACTCAAAGCAGAAATATGTGAGAATTATTGACAGAGTAAAGCTCATAGAAGATACAAAATTCAAACCCATTGCAAAAGTTACCTGGATTATCTGCACGGAATCGAATAGCAACCCATCCACCTGAGGGTACTCCAATTGTGTTCCTTTCCACAGGGTCAGCAAGATTGAAATTGTTAGGGTCTGTCTTTGGATTGTAATTTCCGAGTCCTCTACCGACAGCGAAGAAGTTGAAGCCATGTAAATGGACTGGATGGTTCTCAGTGGCTATGATTCCTGTATCTTGCATAACAAGTTGAACTGTAGAGTTGTATTTCAGCTTATAAGCCTTTGTTCCATTTGTAGTCTGTAAATTTGCTGGTGGAGTTCCCGTGTAGTTGAATCTGTGTGGTGGGTTTTTGGGAAAATCAGTGGTGAACACACCACTAATGTTGAAAAAATGTGCTTGTAGTAGAGCTGTGGTTGGCATAACAAATGTGACATTGTTAATACTAGCAACCACTCTGCTTCCGTTACCAGCTTTGCAAGTTGGGCACGGGTTAACTCCTAGACCAACTGCGAAAAGCAGATGGTGATCAATCTTCAATGGGACTTTGGCAGGGTATTTTTGTGAATTAAGGCTTTTGAGAGAGTTAGTAAACTTGTTCGCGACCGCTGTGGCGTTTGGTGGTGGTGGGGTGGTGAGGGTTGTGGCAACATTAGAAAGTGTGCCGGAATAGTGCAAGGTGGCGGTGGCGGTCACATTATCGACAGCAATAGGTGAGTCCATGAAGGGGGCTGCGGCAACCAAGTATTTGCCAGTGTTTTGGTCGGCAGTGATGAGGGCATTAGTGGTTTGGCCTGGAGCAATTAGGATTGTGTCTGTTTTGAATGGTTTGACATATGTGGCATCAACTTCTACAATGGTGAGCTTGTGCCCAGCAATCTTAAAGAAGAGCTCTTCATTGAGTGCAGCATTGATAATCCTTAGCATGTACGTCTTCCCACTTTGAACTGACAATGTGAACCCACCTGCCAAAAGCCAAACAACATTTTTGGTATAAGATCATACAGAAATCTCACGAAAAAAGAGTGAATTTTTTTGTCTATAGATCTCATTACCTTGAGAAGGACAAGTTGAGAGGGTTCCAGGATGGCCATTGATAGTGTGAGCATCAGACACATTTGGTGCCACTCCAGATTTGAGGGCTTGATTAACCACAGATTCAGTGTCCGATTTCCACCATTCAGCTGCAATCGAAAATTGTAAGATTTCAAATCCAATTTCTGCGTCGTGATTATCAAAATTTACAGAGAATTTGCACTTAAAGAAAGTTTCATAGTCACCTAATATAACCACAACTTCTTTATGGGGAGTTGGGAATGGATATGGGACACCACGCTTAGGCAAGATAACAATGCCACCATGGACTGTGGCCCTCAACCAGAAAATGTGTGCATGCCAGAGGAGTGTGCCTCTCTGGCCCGTAATGGTGAAATTGTACACGTAGTTTTGCCCTGGCTGGATTGGGCACTGGGTAATGTATGCCGGCCCATCAGCCCAGCCTGTTCGGAGTTGCCGGATTCCATGCCTGCCAAAACAAAGGTGAGACTTTTTCCAGTAATTTTATGGATGAACTATTTTTTTCCTCAATCAAGTGCTTGTTAATTTAGGTGAACTTACCAGTGAATAGAGACATTATATTTGACTTTGTTGATGACCCTAACAAGCACTTTGTCATCTTCCCTGGCATAAAGAGTGGGTCCTGGGAACTTCCCATTGACAGTGACAATAGGCTTACTTGAACACAGTCTGGTAGTATTTTTCATCACCACCTGTTTCAAGCCACAAAAACATGCATTTTTCATCTGTGGTGATATGCACTACTGTGTTGTTTTGGTAGTGAATTGAGGTCTCGCCTTACATGTCCCTTTGGACCAAATTAGAAATTCTAAGTTTCAATTGTATGACATGTTGGACTTTTCACTTAACTAAATATTGTTTAATGTGTAACAAGATTGTGACTTCTAACATGTATGATTTATCTAATAATTAATTGTACATCAAAAAAAAATTGAACTGCTGATTAATTTTGCTGCTCAATGTCCTTAATTCTAGCACGGATAAACTCCTCCGGTATGAATTCATGAATCCTCTACCCAAATAGCTCTTAGTACTGCTAAGAAATTGTGAACATAAAATGCAGCAAAGTGTAACTAGCTATACACCTTAACTATCTACTCGAATTGTACTCACCTTGAATGTGTAGTGCCGGACCCTGCATTCGACCAAAGCTGGAGAAAGGCAGGCAAGGAGAACCAGAAATCTAAGACAAGAACAAAACTCCATATGATCCACTTAGCTTGTTTAAATCTCAGTGGCTCTGCCTTTGGTATTTGGATTTACTAGCCTTTGTTGCTTTGATTGGTAAGGCCTTGTTCCAATCATATGTATGACTCGCTACCTCCTCCTTATAAAGGGGGCAATGTCGAATTGCTGCCATGTCGTTTTTGCTTGGTTAGGTGTGTGTGTGTGCATGAGATTCTTCAAAAACAAGATTTTTAGGCTAAACTTATGTTTCTCCAGATTTCTTAGTTTTTACATAAAGTCTAATCAGTCTTAATGTAGTTTAGTCAGTTAATCTCACAAATACCATTTTCACTGTACTACTAACCTCACTGAGAAATTTATTTGCAAGTTGAAACATCCTATTGATTAAAAGCAAGTTACGTTTACAGAAACTCATGTGTCATAATCAGTTGCTTTAATCTGTAAATTTTTGGTTCTTTTTTTCAACGAGTATTGATTTTTAAAGCTGGAATTAGATTCAGAGAAGGCTACGGAGACGATTACTTCGGAAGTAAGAGAATAAATGGTTGAGAAATGGCTTTCATGTGTGATGGATGCATCCGATGGCAACCCATATAGGACATTGAATCATGGCTTGTTTGAAAGCAAAGATTAACCAACGGTGGGTAAGTTAACCACTCCATCTAATTCATTTTATAATCTCATGTTTTAGTGCTCTACATATACAATATGGTATTAAAATTGTAGCCAATGAGGGGGCTCTCGTTACGATTACTAAGGATCATAAAGTTTGGATAAGCACCACTTTTAGGCCTATATTGAATGTGCAAACGATAAATTTACTAAAAGGTGGGTTCGAGGGGGAGGGGGGAGATATGAGATTTTCTTCAAATAAATGCAAGAGAGACGAGTCTCAGCCCTAATCTAGAGTAGATAATTTTTGGAAGGAAAAACGAATCTCGGCCCTAATCCAGAGTATATAATTTTTTGAAGAAAAATCCCTCGCATATGGTGTCGTTCTTGGTAAATTTGTATGGGTATCCTTCTCGATTTTAAAAAATAATAATTTGATAAACAACTTATTTAAAAACGAACCTAAAAACCCGTGGATATCTTTCCTGGTGCGCTCAGAAAATTAGGCCCGCAAGACTTTGGACGACCTTTGAAACCCAACTAATAAGACATCTCTTATTTGCCCAACCCATCTTGTTTGGGCCTAAGAACTTTACTCAACTGCTTAGTGCTTATTGTGTCTGCGGAGCGGCCCATTAGTCATCGGCCCCATCCAAGTCGTTTCGAGGTCCATTCCGCAACTGGAAAATCAAAACCGGTTGCTCTGTCTCTGTGATTATGAGTGCCGTCTTCTGACTCTACAAATCAATGAACTCGAGGTATCTCATCTTCGTAAGAATGCGTGCCAAATAATTTTTCAGAAGTTGACTGTGGTTCGTCTAAATCAACATTGAATGTAAGCCAAGTTGTTAACATTGATGCTTCAACAGAGCATTCAATCCAGCAATGGATAGAATTGCGTGCCAGAGTCTTATAATGGCGGTTTCAATATGTTCTTGGCTTTATCAAGATGACAGATATCCACCGCAGTATTTCCTCACAAACCCATTTATCCCAAGACCCATTCTGCATTCATGACTTGAAAAGTATATGAGGACGTAGTTTTTTGTAGTATTTGAAGCACTCTGTTCTTGCTCTGTTTCTGTCGTCTGTATAAGCATCAATGGCAGCCGAAGATATTTATACTAAAGATGGAACAATTGATTACCGTAACAACCCTGCAAACAAGAAGAAAACTGGAACCTGGAGGGCATGCCCATATATTCTAGGTATATACATCTCTGACTGATATCCATCTCTGCTTATTGTTATGATTGATATTCGGTAAGTACGAAGAAGAAATACTTGTTTGTGCCTGCCCTTTCATTTTTATAGGAAATGAATGCTGTGAAAGGTTGGCTTACTATGGAATCAATACAAATCTGGTTAATTACCTCAAAAATCAACTCAACCAGCGGAGTGTTCAGGCTGTCAACAATGTCACAAATTGGTCAGGCACATGCTATGTCATGCCATTACTTGGAGCTTTTCTCGCAGATGCTTACCTGGGAAGATACTGGACAATTGCTAGTTTTTCGATCATTTATGTCTTTGTGAGTCATGATTGAAGTATACTGAATAACTTATATAGGTATGTGCCAATGTAGACAATTTCTTTATTGGACTAAAGAAATGTTCTAAATTTCCTGTAGGGGATGACACTGTTAACTCTGTCAGCATCTGTTCATGGACTAAAACCTTGGTGTGACAATAATAACGTATGCCATCCAACAGGGTCACAAACTACAGTGTTCTTCATAGGTTTATACTTGATAGCTCTAGGTACTGGAGGGATCAAGCCCTGTGTTTCATCATTTGGTGCAGATCAATTCGACGACTCTGACGCGGAGGAGAAGAAAAAGAAGAGTTCTTTCTTCAACTGGTTCTACTTTTCGATTAATATCGGTGCCCTTGTCGCTTCTTCTGTACTAGTATGGATACAAACCAATGTAGGATGGGGCTGGGGTTTTGGAATTCCAGCTGCGGCTATGACGATCGCTGTTGTTAGCTTCTTTTCGGGTACCCGGTTGTATCGGAACCAAAGACCTGGAGAAAGTCCCCTGACTCGCATATGTCAGGTTATAGTTGCCTCCTTAAGGAAATCAGGAGTACAAGTGCCTGATGACAAGTCACTTCTGTATGAAACAACAAATGAAGCGTCTGTAGTCAAAGGAAGCCGAAAACTTGATCATACAGAACAATTAAGGTACTATAGATAGCAACTAGATTGAATTATGATTATGAGTTGCTGCAGAATGTTGACATATACTATTGGCTATATATAACAACTCAGTTTCTTCGACAAGGCGGCCGTGGAAACTCCAGCTGATCGTGTCAAAGGCGCTGTGAGTTTATGGAGACTGTGTACTGTAACTCAGGTAGAAGAGCTCAAGTCCATTATAAGATTACTGCCAATATGGGCTACTGGGATAATCTTTTCTGCTGTATACAGTCAAATGGGAACCTTATTTGTTTTACAAGGCAACACAATGGACCTTCATATGGGAAAATCCTTTGAAATCCCTTCAGCCTCACTTTCCCTCTTCGACACTATCAGTGTCATATTCTGGGTTCCAGTTTATGACTGCGTAATCGTGCCATTTGCGAGAAGATTCACCGGCCACAGAAATGGATTCACGCAACTTCAGCGCATAGCAGTAGGCCTTGTCATCTCCATTTTCGCTATGCTGGTCGCGGGGACTCTGGAGCTAGTGAGACTTGGCGAGGTAAGAAAGAATAACTACTATGAAATGAAGCACATACCAATGTCAATATTCTGGCAGGTGCCACAGTACTTCATTATAGGCTGTGCTGAAGTTTTTACATTTATCGGACAATTGGAGTTCTTCTACGAGCAGGCACCGGATGCGATGAGAAGCTTGTGCTCAGCTCTTTCGCTTACGACTGCTGCATTGGGTAACTATTTGAGTACATTTCTTGTAAATGTGGTCACAGATGTGAGCACCAAGGATGGCAGGCCTGGTTGGATACCGGACAATCTGAATTATGGACATCTTCACTACTTCTTCTGGCTTTTGGCAGCTTTGAGCGTGCTGAATTTGGGGGCCTATCTAGTTGTTGCTAGGTGGTACACTTATAAGAGAGCTGTGGTCTCCATCCACTGATTTGCATAGATTGACGTAGTGAATTTGGGACCTATCTTGTTTGATGTAAACAACTCCAATGTACTAGAATTTCGCATTGGGTGGGATTCAAAAATAATGAGCAAGATGTACGAAAAATTTATCTTCGTCTTCGTGGCAGACGATTAAATAATTAACCAAATAAAATATGATTAATGGAAGATTAACAACAAAAACTTAAAGGCAAGAGTATATAAATCATTTTTCATTCGCATCAACAGGGTTTCCGGAAGGTTGGGAGTAAGACAGTCTGACTGAGAAGAAAATGCTCATGATCCTGCTTCCACTGCAAGAATCTCGTATGATTTATCCTTTATTTTATTTTAATTCACATCATTAAATCTTGAATAATGATTCGATATACTAGAATTTAAATTTACCCGTTTTTATCATATGAGAAAATGACGATTTGATTTTGATTAAAAGTGAGTAGTTGAGTTGCAAATGTGCACGTATATAGCAACCAAAGAGTCCAGGTACAGAGATGTATCTGTTCATTAGAATCCTAAAAACGGAATGCTATAATCTTCTCAATTAATAGAATGAGATTGAATCCAACCTGCCATAATGCATTGATTACATTCTGGTTTTACCCAGTCGTTGGCCAATAACGCTTTGGTTGTATTCACACACCAACCTGATCGTCACCAATAAAAGAACCAGACGTTCCATCTTAGGTTTCTTTGAGAATCTCTCTGAGTCTCTCTTTTCTCTATTATCTATCCTCTGTTCGTCTATGCAAGGTATATTTCATATTTTGCTCTCTTTGGGTTGATATCTCATTTGCTCTCAGTATGCTGTTCTGTTCAATTGCATTACCTCATTTTTAATCACTTTCGTTCTTGACAAACTTAGGAGAATCAGTGATGGATTTGAAAGAGAAACAGAGAAGATGCAAAAGAAGCAATTTTCTCATTAACCTTACTTACAACCACAGGTCACTATAAGTATCTTTACAATAAAGAATAAAATAATCTAAGGGTTTACTATTCACAAATAAAAGGCTCCAACATTGCCCGCCTAATCACTACTGTGTCGTTTCACATGTATTTCTTAACACCCCCTTACAAGGTGAACGATATGCATCCATAACGTTCAGCTTGCGCAAAAGATGATGAAGCTGATGAACTGAAACTGGTTTGGTAAGAAAATCACTTGGCTGTTCCTTGGAAGCAATGTGAAGAAGCTTTAAGAAACCTCCTTGTACTCTTTCTCGAGTGAAGTGGCAATCACATTCGATGTGCTTGGTTCGCTCATGGAATACGGGATTGTTTGCTATGTGTATGGCAGCCTGCGAATCACAATACAGAGTAATTGGTTGTATGTGAGGAATGTGTAAATCACGTAAGAGAGCTGATAGCCAAACTAATTCACTGCATGTGTTAGCCATTGCACGATACTCCGCCTCCGCTGATGATCTAGAGACTGTGTGTTGTTTTTTAGATTTCCATGACACAAGAGAATTGCCCAACAAAACACAGAAACCACTGACAGACCTACGGGTGTCCGGACATGCAGCCCAGTCCGAGTCGCAAAAAGCACGAATATCATATGAAGGTCTAGCTGGATAAAAAATCCCTTGCCCTGGAGAACTCTTCAAGTATCTCAGAACCCGATGTGCTCCTTGCAAGTGACGATCAGTTGGTGCATGGAGAAATTGACTTAAATTATGAACTGAATAACTGATGTCAGGCCTCGTTAAAGTGAGATATGTGAGTCTTCCAATAAGCCGACGATAAATAGATGGATCCTTGAGCAAACTGCCATCGTGTATTGAAAGGTGGACATTCAATTCAGTAGGAGAAGATAGTGGTTTAGCCTCAAGAAAACCTGCATCATGTAGAAGATCCAAGGTATACTTGCGTTGACTAATCATCAAACCAGTTTTTGTTCTACTTATCTCAAGACCCAGGAAGTACTTCATCTGGCCGAGGTCCTTGAGTTTGAAACAAGACTGCAAGTAGCTCTTCACCGACTGAATTAAACTCTCACTTGTTCCACCAATAACCATGTCATCGACATAAAGAAGCAAAGCCACAAAATCAGCACCTTTCTGCAAAGTGAACAAAGAATAATCGCACTTGGACTGTTGAAAACCATAAGCTAATAAGGCTGAACAGAACTTTTCATTCCATTGACGGGACGCTTGCTTAAGACCGTAAATTGACTTCTTCAATTTACACACAAGATGTGACTCGGAACTTTGATAACCAGGAGGTTGAGCCATGTATACTTCCTCATGGAGGTCACCATTCAAAAAAGCATTATGAACGTCCATTTGATGCAAATGCCAGTTGCACATAGAGGCCAATGCAAGAAAAACACGCACAGTTACCATTTTCACAACCGGTGAGAAAGTTTCAGTGTAGTCAAAACCAGCCTTTTGAGTAAAACCCTGAGCCACAAGGCGAGCTTTGTGACGTTCCACTGTGCCATCGGCATTAAACTTGGTTTTATATACCCATTTGGAACCAATAGTTCTCCGGCCAGGGGGTAAGGGAGTTAACTCCCAAGTGTGATTATTCTGCAAAGCCTGCAATTCATTATCCATGGCTTGACGCCAAGCAGAAGACTGTACGGCCTCACTAAATGTGGCAGGTTCATGATCAGCAGAGATAGCGCATAAAAAAGAAGTATGGGATGGTGAAAAATTATGATAATGAAGGTGCTTACCAATAGGATGTGGAGGTAGAGACTTTGTCACTTGAGAAGAATCAGATGAGGCCATGAATACAGTAGCATTATTACATTGGTAGTTTTGAAGATATGAAGGAGGGCGCTTGGGTCGAAGAGAAATACGAGAAGAAATGGGAGCTGAAGGAAGCGTGGAGGTCAAGGTATCAGGTGACATGTCAGGGGCAGAAGAGAGAGAAGATTCTGGAGAAGGAGGTATTTCAGGAGGCGGTGCGGAGGTATGGTTGCTTGGCGTAGAAGTGGGCAGAAGTAAATTATGATCTAAAATAGGAAGAGTTGCATCAGATGAGGGAGCTAGAGTAGGTTGGTGGAAAGGAAACTTTGTCTCATGAAAAGTGACATCACGAGAAATGAAAATATTGTGAGACTCAAGATCAAAAACACGATAACCTTTGGTGCCAAAAGGATAGCCAAGGAAGAGACAAACACGTGCTCGGGCTTGGAATTTTGTACGAGCATGGGAAGGAACTAAAACATAACAAAGACATCCAAGAACACGCAGATCATCATATTGAGGAGGCTTGTGAAATAATATTTCAAAAGGACTTTGTTTGTCTAGTTGGCGCGAAGGAAGGCGGTTGATAAGGTGGACAGCGGTAAGAACACAAAAGGACCAGAAATTTTCAGGTAAGTTTGCATGAAGTCTAAGAGCTCGGGCAGTATTGAGAATGTGTTGGTGTTTGCGTTCAACCACCCCATTTTGTTGGGGTGTATAAACACAAGTGGTATGATGAATAATCCCTTTGGTGGCAAAAAAATCAGTCATATGGAACTCAAGGCCATTATCGGATCGAAGAGTTTTGATCTTGGTTTGGAAATGTGTTTCAACGTAGTTACAAAATTTTTGAATATAAAATCTGGTTTCTTGTTTGGTGTGAAGCAAATATACCCATGTAGCTCGACTAAAATCATCAACAATGGTTAAGAAATATTTATAACCATCAATTGAAGAAATTGAGTAAGGACCCCATATGTCTACATGTACAAGCTCAAAAGTAGACAATGTTTGAGTTACACTGAGATGGAAAGGCTTGCATTTCAGTTTGGCTAGGGGACATACAGAACAAAATTCAAAAATTTCACATTGAGATTTAGGCAAAAGAGCACTGGCAGATGGGGATGGGTGTCCTAATCTATGGTGCCAGAGCATGGAATTATTTCCAATAGTAGAAGACGCCAAAACAGAATTGACAGTGGAAGAAGGTGTCCTCAAGCAATAAAGCCCTCTAGACATGCTCCCCATTCCAATCCTCCTCAAGGTGGCTAAGTCCTGCAAAATGCATGAAGAAGCAGAAAACAGAAGTGAGTAGTTTGAAGAAGTTAATTTACTCACAGAGATCAAATTAAGTTTAAATGTGGGTACACAAAGAACTTGACGAAGACATATTTGATTAGGCAAAAACACTGAACCTATATGGGTTACAACATGACGTGCTCCATTAGGAAGTGTAACGAAAGAATTGGTTAACGGTAATGGTGATTGTAAGAGAGCAAGTGAGCACACAATGTGATCACTCGCTCCACTGTCAATCAACCATGAGATAGAAGAATAATTGACAGAAGGGGTGTAAATGGCATTACCTGCAACGGCTGACACAGATGGTAAGGAGTGAAGAACACTACTACCTGCAGATGAAGACTGACCACTTAGTGAGACAGTTGATGTATTTAGCTTGAGAAATTCCATTAGCTGGCTTGCCAATTCTGGACTCATCTGTAAACTTGAAGGAGAGAGTTGAGATGAATCAGTGGGTATCTCTGTAGAAACATGATTAATATGACCACCAGTTTGCACATTCCTAGAAGAATTGCCATAACGATTTTGTTTCTTTGGTTGACCCGAAGGATAACCATGAAGCTTAAAACATTTATCAATAGTATGCCCTTGTTTATGACAATAGTTGCAGGTGAGACTTTCATGTTTCCTGTGAGCCTGGAATGAACCCCCTTTCCCACTTTCAGCGAAGCTACCCGTCTTAACTGCCATTGCTGAAGAATTCGAATGAAGCTGCATAAGGCTAGATTGAGACAAACCTTGTTGTCGTTCAACATGTAAAATCATGGAGAAAACTTTGTTCATTCCAGGCAAAGGATCCATTCCAAGTATTTGACTCCGGGTGACAGAAAAACATTCATTTAAGCCCATTAAAAATAACATGATATACTCCTTCCTCTGATATTGTTCAAGCGCAGACCTAGCACCACAACTGCACAGCGGAATAGTATGATAATAGAGTAATTCATCCCAGAATACCTTCTGTTTGGTGTAGTACTCAGTCACACTCAAAGTCCCTTGACGAGTGTCCCCCATGGCTTTTCTTAACTCATAGATTCGAGTATCATTTGAAGCAGCATACCTAGACTTCAAATCAACCCATAACTCACGAGCAGAGGAGGAACTTGAAAGACTGCCAACAATTTCTACGGAGACACAATTCATTAGCCAGGTAGCAACAAGACTATTACAACGTACCCAAGAAGGATAACGAGCATCTGTTGAATCAACTTCAGCCAATGCACCATCAATCAAACTCTGCTTGTTGCGAGCTTCAAGAGCCTTGAGTATGGTGCGACTCCATACATGAAAATTATCTTCGCCCGTGAGGACAAGAGAAATGAGCTTGTTCACTGCATAATCTGCAGTGGTCAAGTTGAGAGGATCATCCAACGGATTGGGTGAAATGGAACCAGTGATGGTTTGAGGAGCACCAACAGCGGAAACTCCAGCAGCAGCGATCTGCTCAGACATGATGAGAGAAGACAAAATGAAGGAGAAAAATCGATAGGATTAAGGAGACTTAGGCAAGAACCTGGCTCCGATACCATGACAAACTTAGGAGAATCAGTGATGGATTTGAAAGAGAAACAGAGAAGATGCAAAAGAAGCAATTTTCTCATTAACCTTACTTACAACCACAGGTCACTATAAGTATCTTTACAATAAAGAATAAAATAATCTAAGGGTTTACTATTCACAAATAAAAGGCTCCAACATTGCCCGCCTAATCACTACTGTGTCGTTTCACATGTATTTCTTAACAGTTCTTCCGACTCTTTTTCTGAATATGTGTTAGAATCCTCGAGATTAATTTTTCACATCTTTATGTGCTATAAATGGGTTTGGCAGTCTATTGGAGCAGAGGATCAAGAGTGCATCTTGGTTGGGACAAAAATTACAATGGCAGATGATGATATTTACACAAAGGATGGGACTGTGGATTTTCGCAATAATCCGGCCAACAAAAAGAAAACAGGGAATTGGAAGGCTTGCCGTTTCATTCTTGGTACACATCACTGCTTTCTCCTCTTTTGTTGTATTTATTGGAAGAAAAAAAAAGTAAAGTTTCCTCGCTGTGAATGACTAAAAGGATTAATATAACATTTGGTCATCTAAAGAGAACATCATGTTCCACGGTCCACGTTCTGTGTTTCAAAATAAATATACAAAGACAAAAAAAATCAGGGATATGAACTTACTGGAAACCTTTACACCTTCAATAATCATGAACTAGGTCAACCTTCAATAATAATGAACTTAGGGTTTGACCTTGTCGAGAGAGAAGATAAAATTCATTTTAGGGTTTGCACGAAATAGTCTAATTAGTCACATGTTTTCCACATCTGAAATGAAGTTTTGTCATGTCTAATAAATTTAACGATAAACCTTTCACGGAAACAAGCGGGCTGACTAAGATGACTTTTCCCAAGGGTGAAGAAGGGCCCTCACGGATCGGACAACAACTAGTCTGTTAGCAAGAATTGCCTAATGGATCGTGCAAGTGAATCATAAAAAGTAGCAGTCTCAGTAGTAGTAATAGCATAGCAGGAGGAGTTGGACTGGAGGTTTTAGAGGGAGTACGACATTGAGGGGAAAAAAGGACACTTGTTTTGACTCCGAGAAAATGGAACGTGGCCTGTCTTTAGTGACCAAATGTTGTATCAAGTCTAACCTAAAGTGTCATCAGTTGAAACTGTGTAGCTGGAATATTGGGCATTTTGAGCGCATTGATCTTTTGATTCTTTTTTAACGATTGTTACTTATCATAGGAAATGAAAGCTGCGAAAGATTGGCATACTATGGGATGGGTAGCAATCTGGTGAACTATCTTCAACTGCGTTTCAATCAGGGAAATGCTACTGCATCAAAGAATGTTAATAATTGGTCCGGAACTTGCTTCATCACACCATTGATTGGTGCCTTTCTAGCTGATGCATACTTGGGACGATTTTGGACGATTGCTGGTTTTGTGGTTATCTACATCTTGGTAAGTAATTTTCATGTATTTCAGTTTTTTCACGAAATTGAACAACAAATATTCATGTATTATGTATAACTAGCTGGTTATATGTGTTTGTATGTATTGTAGGGATTGGTACTGCTCACAATGTCTGCATCTGTTGGTGGACTAAATCCTCTTTGTGATAAGGATGCATGCCACCCAACGTCAGTTCAGAGTGTGGTCCTCTTCGTCGCTCTTTACATGATTGCTCTAGGAACTGGTGGGATCAAACCCTGTGTCTCATCTTTTGGGGCCGATCAATTCGACGAGAATGATGACATTGAGAGGGAGAAGAAGAGTTCTTTCTTCAATTGGTTTTACCTTTCAATCAATATTGGTGCTCTTATTGCATCTTCTGTTTTGGTGTGGATACAAATGAATGTTGGCTGGGGTTGGGGATTTGGAGTCCCAACAGTTGCAATGGCCGTAGCAATCGTGTTTTTCTTCTTGGGTAGCAGCTTGTATCGTCATCAAAAACCCGGAGGCAGTCCCCTCACAAGAATTTTCCAGGTTATAGTGGTGACCTTCAAGAAGTGGAATGTAAAAGTTCCTGCTGATAAGTCCCTTCTCTATGAAACCACTGATGAGGAGTGTAACATTGCCGGAAGTCGCAAGCTTGAGCACACCGAGGAACTCGAGTAAGTAGTAACTTAGTTTAAATACGAGCCATTAACATCGATACACGATTAATTCAAAATATGGTTGAACAACAGGATGTTTGACAAGGCTGCAGTGGAGACTGAGAATGACAAGATCAAAGGCTTACCAAGTCCGTGGAGACTATGCACCGTAACTCAAGTCGAAGAGCTGAAATCCATTATCAGGTTGCTTCCAATATTGGCATCTGGGATTGTTTTTTCAACAGTGTATAGTCAAATGAGCACCATTTTTGTTCTACAAGGCAACACAATGGACCAACACATGGGACCACATTTTGAGATTCCATCGGCATCTCTCTCGCTGTTCGACACTCTTAGCGTCATCTTTTGGGCTCCTGTGTATGACCAAGTCATTGTCCCATACGCAAGAAAGTTCACAGGCCACGAAAGAGGCTTCACTCAGCTGCAACGGATAGGCATTGGCCTTGTCGTATCGATTCTCGCCATGGTCACTGCAGGGATTTTGGAAGTAGTTCGAATCGACATTGTGAAGAGGAACAATTACTATGATCTCAAGACCATTCCAATGTCGATTTTCTGGCAGGTTCCACAGTATTTTCTTATAGGATGTGCTGAAGTTTTCACTTTCATCGGCCAATTGGAGTTTTTCTATGACCAGGCCCCTGATTCTATGAGGAGTTTGTGCTCGGCTCTCTCGCTTACAACCACCGCGTTGGGAAATTACTTGAGTTCTCTGCTCGTTACAATTGTGACTAGCGTTACTACAAGACATGGGGAGGTTGGTTGGATTCCTGATAATCTCAACAGAGGCCATCTTGATTACTTCTACTGGCTCTTGTCAATCCTTAGCCTCCTCAACTTGTTTGCTTATCTCTTGATTGCCAGATCTTTCAAGTACAAGAAAGTGTCAGAACGCTCATAATCGACTGAAGAGCCAGAGAATCAGAAGTTCCAAACTGCTGGATATTACATTCCATTACTGTTTGCTTTCTGGGTTTGATTCATGTAATCGCTGTTTACATTCATTATGTTTAGCGAGTTATGGCAAATAATAATCAACTTGTTCTGAATCATTTCCAGCTGCCAAATCTTTCAAAGATTTGGATAAGAAAATATGAAGTCAATTTCAGAATGCGTAGAGCTTAAGCCAGGGGCATGACAGATTTGTTGTTTTGTGGACTTGTTGCTATTGATACAAGTCAACAACGTAAGCCACTCTCTTGTTCCTTTTATAGCAGCTTCTTGCCTCAACAGCTGCCTTTATTTTAATATTGACTTGGAAGTGCATCCACTCTTCTTCAATTCACACCTATGTAGATACTCATCTCTACACAAACGCCATTATATTACCGAAATAATAGAAAACAAATATATATATTAATGTGCTCGAATGGGGACGTTGATTTAGACCCTCAAACACCAAGATAGTAGATGGTAGATGTTGCTTTCACACACCTAATATTTTCCACAATATATAGTTCTAGTAATTGCTGGATATGATTCCAAGAGCCAATGAGTGTGAATTAGGGGTGACAAAAAAAAACCGTTTTTCGAGTTGGACAATATAGGTGTTTGTGAAATATTTGCTTGCTCAGCTCTAGATTAATTTAAATTTTCGGACGTACTTAACTGACCATACTATATTTGTTTATATCCGTACAAGTAAATTAGATAGCATCTAATATAGGTTAGGATCTAGACAACTAAATCAAACAATTTTTTTTTACATTTAGACCTAAATTTTTAACATATAATTTATGATCAAACTTAATTTAAACTGAAGTCGACAAATAAGTCATTCAAATTGAACAAAAATTTGTAACTCAGAAATTTATAACTGGTTCAGAGTATGAATCTACGATTTTTAATCCGGTGCGGGTGGTGGAAAAAAATAGGAAGTTCGAAAAAACTTAATGAACAGAAGCACACATGGATGATCTAATTGTCCTGCTTAGGTCGTAGGTCGTGGGTCGTGGCGTAAACATTTGACTTTGGTATCTTTTTGAAGTAATATAAGATTCCGTATCTTTGAATAAATACGTACAGTTGGCAACGTAGAGATTCTTCTGCGCAAAACCCATGCACTTGTGCTTTCAGGCTGAGTTGGAGAACGAGTGTACCATGAAGCTAAAACAGTCCATATTCACAGTTTACTGAAGATGAACACACGGGGAGAAGCCATAGTTTAGAAACTTTTCATGAATAAGGCAACTTTTTCAGTCAGGTACTGCAAATTTTGCTTATCTACCCATACTTATTAGGGAAATGTTATATAGCCCAATTCTAAATAGACCATATAGTATTATTCCATCATAACATAATATTTTATTATTAATATATATGATTTTGTAACCTGAACTATTCATAACCTCTGTATTTATTATTGTAATTGCAGTAATAATAGCTTATAATGTTGTTATTAAGGGAATAATGGCAGCAAATACCATGGCAACAAGTGAGATAAAAGAATAGTTTAGGGATACAATTGCAAAACTGGCACACTTCTTTGTGACTCGTTGACTATAAGGACAGGCCAATTTCTATTGCACAATCGTCTCTCACTTGTATTCCACTTTTCGTCTCTCTCTATTTACATTTTTCCACACTACTGGCCGAGTCTGAGTAAGAACCGGCTAGCATTCACACTCCAACTTCCAATATGGCAATATATACACCACGACCACCACCACCACTCTCACCATAGCCAAAACTAAAGACTCATAGATTCCTTCGAGATCCCTGTCTGTCTCTCTGTCTACCCTCTGTGGGCCTCTTTTAGGTATGTCTCAAACTCCGCTTCACCACTGGCGGGTTAGTTATCTTTGCATGCTCTCTTGCCATTGATTGATGATTCTTCTTCATAGTTTTGTGTTGGCTTTCATGAATCTAGACTCTAGAGACGTTTAAAGTTACATTTTTTTTTTTAATTTTCGCTTTAATAATAAGACTATGATGTGGAATCTTAAGTATATTATTGCCATTAAGATGTTCCTTGTTTGAAAGTTACCCTGTTTAATCAAATGGATTTTGACTTGAAATAGAGTCGTTGAACCCCATTTTTAGTCAGTAGAACTTTCCACAGCGTCGTGAGGGAAGATGAAGAGATTATGATTTTTTTATTGAGCTTATTGTAATTTAATTTTTGTTCTAAGTGAGATCAAGATTGTGTTGTTTCTTTCTTGAGAAACTTGTTTCAGCACATTCTCATTGTTACTTGCATAATTAGAAGTGCCAAGATTTGTTACTCCCTATCTTGGGAGTTGGGAGATCGCAGGCCATATCAGCCACGCTTTTTTATTTGGAAAATTCGGGGTTGCCATGAAAAACCCAACTCTCCAAGACTGGTCACATTACAAATTTGTCACTGGTTGATTTGGTCAAAAAAATTATAGTAATAAAGTTACGCCATTTAATCGAATGGGTTTTGACTTCTCTATACTATAATATTGCTTGGGTTTGACCCATCTTTTGTGTCCATGATGCCGAACAAAATAGATCTATTGATTCTTCGATCATGAGTATTTGTAAAATTTCCCTGTAGTGCCTTATACGTTCTAACAGAGAATATGATTAATGGGTATTGAACTGTTCAGAATTTTCCCTTAGTTTGTCCTGTTGTTTATCTCGTATGTGTTCAACTGTCTCTCAGGCTATTTGTTTATTTGATTCAGAATATAAAGAGCAATTGATAATTGGGTGCGATAGGAAACAATTATGTAGATATTTTTTAATGTCTATAGATTTGGCTAAAAAGTAAAAACCAAGGAGTGGTTGGATGTATTTTAATTATTTAGTCATTGGAATCTTGGACTTATCGTGCTAATTAATAGAGTGATCATTATCTTGAGTTTTGAGAAATGTATGTGCTTACTTTATAGGTAGTCCATTGTTGAAAAGAATCAAGCTCACAGCAAAAGGGTAGTAGCATATCTGCAGAGAATACTATGGCTGAAGATGATGTTTATACAAATGATGGGACAGTGGATTTCCATGGAAATCCTGCCAACAAAACGAAAACGGGAAACTGGAAGGCCTGCCGTTTTATTCTGGGTATGCTTAATGATCTATTTTTCTTAACACTTAACACTTAACACTTTACAGATATTGTGTATCATTACTTTTCAAGTCAATGACCCTTATCTCGTTAACGAAATTTACTTCTTGCAGGAAATGAATGCTGTGAAAGGTTGGCATACTATGGGATGAGCACTAATTTGGTGAACTACCTTCAACTGCGTTACAATCAGGGAAATGCTACTGCAGCCAACAATGTTACAAATTGGTCAGGCACCTGCTACATCACACCATTGATTGGAGCCTTTCTAGCTGATGCATACTTGGGAAGATTTTGGACAATAGCCGGTTTTGTAGTCTTCTACATCTTGGTAAGTTCGATTCATTAGAAAATTCTTGATTAACTATGGAGGACAGAATAGATGAGAATATGCTGATCATCTTTCCACCAATGTCATGTATTGCAGTTTTTGTCTTGACCTAAATCTAGTTAACCAAAAATTTACTGTCTTAATGTGAGTGTCATCGATTGCTTGCTGATAATGTCCATAGTTTTGAGCTGGTGAAATACTAATGAATTAATGTCCATAGTTTTGAGCTGGTGAAATACTATACTAATGAATGTTTTCTTTCTTGTTGGGACTTTTTTTAGAGGATGGAATGTCCCTCCCTTTAAATATTTTTTAGAGGGTTGCCAAATCGATCCTGCTACCATAATTGCATGCATGAGTGATCTACTGTATTTGTTTAGACCATTTGGTAGCCTTGAATTCCTTCAAGATAGAATATTTGACTACCGGTGGCATTTCTGTAAAGTTGGAATTGACAATGTTGTATTATACCTATCAGGATCTTTTTTCCTTCTCAAAGCCAAGCCGAATGTTTGTTCTTCTTGCAGGGAATGACACTCCTCACAATGTCTGCATCTATTGGTGGATTGAAGCCCCATTGCGATAAGGAAGCCTGCTACCCAACAACAGTGCAGAGTGTGGTCCTATTCGTCTCGCTTTACATGATTGCTCTGGGAACGGGAGGAATCAAACCGTGTGTCTCATCCTTTGGGGCAGATCAGTTTGATGAAACTGATGTCAATGAGAGGGAGAAGAAGAGCTCTTTCTTTAATTGGTTTTACCTTTCAATCAATATTGGTGCTCTTATTGCTTCGTCTGTTTTGGTGTGGATACAAATGAATGTTGGCTGGGGTTGGGGGTTTGGAGTCCCAACGGTTGCAATGGCCATAGCAATTGTGTTTTTCTTCTTGGGCAGTCGTTTGTACCGTCAACAAAAACCTGGAGGGAGTCCCCTTACTAGAATTTTTCAGGTTATAGTTGTATCCTTCAAGAAGTTCAATGTAAAAGTTCCTGCTGATAAGTCTCTTCTCTATGAGACGGCTGATGAGGAAGTTTCCATCAAGGGCAGCCGCAAGCTTGAGCACACAGAGGAACTGACGTAAGTATACTGAAGCAAACGTTTTACTTTTTCTTCGTCTCTTACAATCGATTATTTATGCGAGTTTCAAGCTTGGTTTTTTATTTTTTATTCGTCATGCATTCTAAACTATATATGGTTGAACTCCAGGTTTTTTGATAAGGCTGCAGTCGAGGAGACCCAAACTGGCCACATCAAGGGCTTAGCAAACCCTTGGAGACTCTGCACAGTAACGCAAGTTGAAGAGCTCAAATCCATTATCAGGTTGCTTCCTGTATGGGCGTCTGGAATAGTATTTTCAACCGTATACTCTCAAATGAGCACCATGTTTGTTTTACAAGGCAACACAATGGATCAACACATGGGTCCTCATTTCAAAATTCCGTCTGCATCTCTCTCCCTCTTTGACACCCTTAGCGTCATTTTCTGGGCTCCTGTATATGACCTAATGATCGTCCCATTTGTAAGAAGATTCACAGGCCATGAACGAGGCTTCACCCAGCTCCAACGAATGGGCATCGGCCTTGTTGTTTCGATTTTCGCCATGATCTCTGCAGGGGTTTTGGAGGTGGTTCGACTTGACATTGTCAAAAGAAACAACTACTATGATCTCAAGACCATTCCAATGTCAATATTCTGGCAGGTACCGCAGTATTTTCTTATAGGATGTGCTGAAGTTTTCACTTTCATCGGGCAACTGGAGTTTTTCTATGACCAGGCCCCGGATGCCATGAGGAGTTTGTGCTCCGCACTCTCGCTCACAACCGTGGCATTAGGAAATTACCTGAGCACTCTCCTGGTCACCATTGTGACAAAGATCACCACAAGACATGGGAAACTTGGTTGGATTCCAGATAACCTGAACAGAGGCCATCTTGACTACTTCTACTGGCTGCTGGCAATCCTTAGCCTGCTCAACTTCTTTGTGTATCTCTTGATTGCAAGGTGCTACACTTACAAGAAGGTGACCGGAAAACTTCATAAACCCAATTTATAGTATGGATTAATACGACCTATACATATTTGATGATTTTATAGCAATGTTTCTCCTGGTGTTTTAGAATACGAAAGATACAGTTCGACAGTTTGTATGCCTGTAAATTTGACTATATGTGCTGCGAAATTTCAATATTCTATGCTACAAATGTTTCTGTTATATTATCCTTAAATTTCTTATGTTTTTGTTATATTATTAAATAAATTATTTTAATAAATCTGAAATATGAATATCGCTTTGCATATAAAAACAAAAAATTAAAACAATTGCAGAGGATAACGTAAACCGAACGAAGGGTTCAAAACCTACGGTAGCTACAATAATCTCCCACAACCCAGAGACCATGATCATTATTGCCCTGAAACCCATTCAAACCTCCTTAACTTGTACAAACCATGCTCTCATCTCCGCAACAAAAATAAACAAAGCAAAGAATCGAATCCTGTGTTTGAGTAAGTCAAATGATTCTGAATCCGAAGCTTCGCCACCCCCTGAAGGAGATACTCGCCAGCAAGAGCTGCTCGTAAGGATTGCCATGCTTCAAGCTCAGAAAGTACGTCTCACAGACTTCCTGGACGAGAGGTCTGCTTATCTAACCAAGTTTGGAGAAGAAGTCAATGCGGAGTTGGACAAAATTGGAGAAGATGCCATGAAAGGACTCGATGAAGCCAGCTCCCGGGTACTCGTAAAGAAAAAGGAGGTGGTTTTGTTGTTAGAGAAAATTTACTGATAACCCACTTCTTGTTCATTTGTGATTTGCAGATAATGGAGAAGATTGAGGGCCAGATGCAAGCCTTCGAGGAATCTGAGGAACTAAACAGGGAGGATATTGAGGCAACTGCAAACATGATAGCCGAATTTGAAGAGCAATTTGAGGAGAGTCGAAATGAAGGACTGTTCTTTAAGAGCCTGAAGCAGAGTGCTCCTGTAGACAAAGCAAAAGCCACGGAGGAAACTCAGAAGATTAAAGACGTTACTAAGACTAGTGCTGGTTCAAAGACCAGGAGGAATATTTACCTTGCGTTAATTTGCATTCTAGCTCTTGGGATTGCTGATTCTTTCATAACTTCACCTGATTGGAAAAAAGTCGCAGTACTTGGAGCAATTTTGGTGACTCTGCTCACCCAATTCAGCTACGAGCAACAATTGTTATCAGAAACAGAAAGAAAGGAACACGATAGAATGGACAAAGAAAAATAGTGAAGTCTTTCGTTCAACATATTAAATTTCTAGTGCACAAGTTTGGCCACTGCTGGTGCTTATGAATGTAGCATGATTAATAAACCCAAGTGAAAGCTCGTCACTCGAGCTTGATACAACATGCTGTTATGCTTTTGCATCATCTGTCTGATCTCAGAGATATTACTTCAACCACCAAGACATGCAGTAACTACGTTACTGAATCAGATGCCTTAAGAGCTTCCCTATTGTACTGATATATGACAAATAGTTGTAGCTTTCTCATAAGTCATAACTACAGATTTGTACTTAAATTAATTTCAAGTCTATGGGCATCAAGTTCTGTCTAACCAGAAAGCAAGAGCATTCAAAGTTTTCAAGCAAGTCAAAACTGTAGTGCATCTAAAACACCACCCACCTATTTCTGGACTTCAAGAGGTGTCAAAGACTAAAGTCTAGGTTTTGTATGACTCACCAGGGTTTGTAACCTTCCAACCTGCATGTATTGGCACAACAAGTGACAAACTGACAACTCTATTCACAGCCATAAAAACACTTGAAGAAATAACAAAAATGAAAAATCATTCCATTATGGCTCGGGACTTTGGGGACTACTCACTCTTAACTACACCTATAATCAAATGCTTCTCTGGCGATTATTGCTCCATATCTGTTTCCTGTATATCTTTATAATGGATGCAGAAAACGGCAAGTCCAGGTCTTTAAAAGGATCTTAGCATCTCCAATATTCTTACTCCCATGCGTCTTTCAACGCAGCCTGCTATTGCAGAATACTAAAATCCCTTAGAAAACCTGAAAATTGTTTCATCATTAGATATCTGTCCTCATTAACTTTCCTTTTCAGATAGATAAAATCATGTTTGACGATTAAAGTGGAGGCTTAAAAAAAGAAAAACCCACCTCTGGACACAAAAGAACTACCAAGCTCATTGTTAAGCGCATAACTGACAAGTATGTTCCGTGTAACCAAAATTAGAAGAATTCCACAATGCTTATGACATCTGACATTTTATTGCAAGAACAAGGCCCCTTGAAATTGATATTGTCGGAAACGGTATCTGGTTACAAACCATTCACCAAAATGCGGTGCCAAATCTCCAATGCCTTTATGACTGTGTTTGACTTTGTGAAGCTCTTCCATGATAGTGTTGTGGGTCGCAGGATTTGGAACACAACTCTGCTGATCCATGCTAAAATAGAGTGACAAAGCATCTTCAACTTTGCCCAAAGAGCAAAGCCCATGTATCAAAATGTTGTACATAGTCACATCTGGTATAAAACCATTTTCGAGAACCTGGTGCCACAAGAGAAGTGCCTCATCAATCTTTTTGCCTTGACAAAGTCCATCCATCAACAAACTATATGTAATCATATTAGGTTTCCACCCCTCTTCTAGCATTTCCTTTACATACGAGTTTGCGGTATGCCTCACCAAATCTTTCTGCTTTACATAGACCGTTAATGATAGTGTTGAAGGACACAAGTGTTGGTGAACAACCCCTGATGACCATTTCTTTGAAAATTTTAATTGCGTCCTCAAATCTGGAAGCTGGATAAACCCATCAATGAGCGCATTGCAAACATGAGAATCCAATTTACAACCATGCTTATCCATCTGTGTGACTACAATGGCTGCATCATCTAATCTGCCCTCTTTACATAAACTACTAATCATAGATGAATGCGAAAAGGTGTCTAGATCACCTCCTCCATATTCTATCTCCTTCAATATCTGTAAAGCTTTATTCATGCATCCACTGGTATACGACCCATGTATTAATACACCATAAGCTTTATTCATGCATCCACTGGTATACGACCCATGTATTCACAACGTCTCGAGAATTCTCCTTGCCTACCACCTTCCACAGTTCAAAACACTCCTTAATATTTCCTGCTCGAGAAAATCCACCAATCATGGAATTATAAGTGACAACGTTCACCAACAGCCCGCTCTCAACCATCTCACTAAGCACTTCCTCAGCTGTGTCAAATTTTCCAACGTCACACAACCCTTTATCAACGTAATGTAAGTGAAAGCATCCTTCTGGCGTTCATTCTTCTTCCTCCTCTCCCATATCTTTCAACTTTCATCAAACCTCCCACATTTGCATAAACCGTTTATCATAAGATTGTATGTAACCACATCTGGATAGATTGAACGCCCCTTCATCAACCTTTCCCATCTCTTCTTAGCCTTCATATACTCCCCTTTCTTGGAAACGCCATCGATCAACAAGTTGAAACACGTAACATCAGGTGTCGCTCCTCGGTCAAACATTTCATCAAACGCCTCCGATGCACACACCATATCTCCACCCTTCACAATCCCATTAATTAATTTGACATAACTATACACGTTAGGCTTCAAAACCTTTTCCCACATCCAATCCAACAACCTTCTTGCCTTCCCAAACTGCTTCTTCTTGCACGAAATCTTAATCAAAACGTCGCAAGTCCCCAAATTCGGCAGCACACCCGCGGTGTCATAATACGAGAAAAAGGAATCCTCGTTGGCCCATTGATTGCACTCCAAAACGCATTTAGCAAAGAATCGAAGGAACTTATCCCTGGAGTGCACCAGAAAATCTCGCTCATTAGCTGACACATCGTTAAGACCTTATCATGCATCGAGTTCTTCGCATAGGCTTTCAAAGCAGCTACAGAAACGTCTTCGGAGCATTGATATTTCTGTGTCTCGATGAGTCCGACGATTCGGGGGACATTTAAAACCAGCACTACGTCAGCCACAAGAAGGTGAGTGATATGGAGGACACGTCGGAAGTGTGAACTTAGCCTGGGTGGTGAGTTGCGGAGTTGAACTGGACGAATGCGGATAGGTAATCTCTTGGGATCTCAGGAGGAGCTTGAGAAGGCGCTTCGGAGATAGTGGGAATTTTTCTGGAATTTCAGAACTTTGCGTTCCGCTCTCTCAGCTCTTCGCCTCTCCTGTGGTCTTGGTTTCTTACCTTTTTCCGCCCGTCAATGCCCTAACACGTGGGTTTTCATATTGGGCTTGATTATTACTTTGGGCCTCCGTCTTCTTTACTTGGGCTCAGTCCAAGTGTTCTTTTAGTCGTCAACTGTTTACAACTTACTACACGCTGCGTTTTACAAATCCTGTATGTTAAATTCAAACATCTATCTATCTCTCTATACTATCCTTTAAAACGGGTGGATTTCGGGCCTCCACAGCGCGAGTCCCACCCTGTTCCGCCTACTCGCGCGATTTTGCAGCGCCTCCCCTTCTCCGAACGGCGTCGTCTAGCCTGTAACTTGTTGCGCAAAACGACGCCGTTCGGAGATCGACTCCAATATTGGTTCTGCGGCTTCCGTTTCAACCACGTAGATCTGTTTCATGGGTATCAACTTCCCTGTGGTTGCTCTCCCAACCACGTCGATGGTGTTCTGCACCGACTCAACACCCAGTTTCACATACATACTTTATGGTGTCATACATCTGCTCCAACACACACAAAACCTATTTCTCGCTACTATGCTGCAAATTTCGCGTTCACTGTACTTTTTGGAGCTACGGACGGGTGGTTGGGGTATTCATCGGTGCGCTTTACTTTCTCATTCAATCTACCTCCGTCAATTGTGGTTGTTGCCTCTGTGGTGCATGCTTCTTCTTTTTCGCGCCACCTCGGGTTTTACGCCTCATCTCAGGTTCGATTAATTCGCTCCTTTGTTTTAAGAATTGGAATTTTGGGTCCAGCTTTCATTTGTGCTCCGTTCCTTCTAGACTGCTCTATCGCAACTCCACTTGCCTTGCTTGATTCGTAGTTTTGGTCGACTTGCAGGGTTTGTATTCCATTTAGCCTGCGCTTCTTTACGGCCCTTCTATGTGATTGAGGTATTTTGTTTACCTTTCATTGTGATTTTTTTGCCTAATTTATGGTCAATCGTTGTTGGGTGTTTAAGGTCCTTCGCAGCTAAGGGGTTTCTTTGGGAGTTTGCAATTCGTGAGGATGATTTTGTAGTCCTTCTTCACATACTGCGTCACTTTAGGATTAGGGAGGGATTGAGGTGCTTATATGTGCGCCAAACCTCTGTTGTGATGAACCATTATAAATACCAGATATAGGACCCCTATGAGGGTGGAATATCATCTTCTATGAGTTGGGGAGAGAGCCGATCTAGAGATGTAACACTTTTGCGAGTAGCCGGTGTGCCTAGACTCGCCAGTGAGAATGCAACACGCGAACGATACAACCACCACTTGGACCGTAGACGGCATCAGATCTTTCAGGTTTACTCAACTAAATGGTTCTCTCTGTCAATACCCTGATATACATTGTTTAGAATGATTGGGTTGCTATTGTTGATTAAGTTTTCTTTGTCTTGCGTGTGGGTCTTTTCATTTATCAGGTGATGTTTCTCATCTTTTGTATGTGAAAATTATTCTCGAGAATGATGGATTTCTAAGGGTTTTATTTTGGTAATTCCACAATATTTGGATGCTTCTGGGTAGAAACTTGCTACTGTTTACTAATGAAAAATATGTTGTTGTTAGCTTGCATGTACAGGATGTCAAAATTGAAATCTCAGAACAGTATTAAATGATTTCCATAGCCTAGGTAATTTTACCACTATTTTACAGGCCACTCCTTTAACATGGCTTGAAGCTTTGACAGTGTAACGAAAAATATGCCTCACGTGGCCATTTGTTATCACCAAGATAGTTTTGTTTAGGGCTATGAGCATCTAATCTGCTAAAAGGCATCTTTGAGGATGACACAACTAATATCTATACTTATGTTGTCCAGCAAAATGGCCTCTTTGTTTTTATGTTTCTTCATGGAAACTGTAAGTAAGATTCCGACACTTATTGGGTACTGCCTTATTCTTGAATGTATTTCTTTTTTCTTTGCCTTCTTTTCTTGAAAATCCTATATGATATTGTTACTAGCCCATTGCCATCTCTGTTGCATACTAGGAGAAGTGATTCTATATTTTCTTTGGGAACTCTCCTTTACCGGATTGTTCACAGACTGTCACTTTCTGTGGTAGGGAATAATTGTATCACATTCTTTTGTTCAAACTTTTAGCCTATAATGAGTTGTATTTAATTGTAACGGGTTTTATTGCAGGGTCCTAATGACCGAGCAAAATGTGCAATGTTCTTCAAAAAAAAAAACTCGAATTCCTGGATGAGCCACATAACAAGGTACAAATATAGTCCCTTTTGACATGCTTTATTTTCTGGGCAGTGCTAGAGGGAAGTAGGACTGTTGTGTTGCAGGACTTGATGCCTTTAATTATGCTTGAGCAGTGCACTTATTTATTAAATTTTTGTTGGGTCAATGACAGGTGATGAATTGCGTTGAATCTTTGGCTTACTATGGGTGATTTGGGTGTATTTGACTTTGTCTTTATTCTGGTTTATTTGTCATGGCTGTGGGCCTTTTCAGTTCTTAGGTAATTCCTCCTTTGTATATGGGTCTTAAAATTAAACACTTAAAAGTTCATTTCATTACAATAACATTTCGTTCTTCTTGTTGTGTTGTTGCTTTTCTTACTGTAGTTGGCCATTTTCCTTCAACTTCTTCAGCCTTAATTACAAAAACCTTTTCATCCTCCTAACTCCAAACCTTTGGGAGGACAATCATGATTGGTTGCAAAGAAAGCTTTTCGTCCTTCTTTCTCAAGAATTGGAACATTAGCATCCATCGCGTGCATTGATAACTACAAATGATGTCTGTAAGTTCTCTATTGCCTTCTCACTTTATGAGGATAAAATGATTCAAAATGAGTGCTGAAATTGATGAATTAACTAAAATTACTTTGTTGCAGGGTCCAAAGCATGGAAATTGACTAGAATTTGGATAAAAAATCCAACCCAATTCCCAAAAGGTTATTCATGTTGCAAGAACTTGATTATTATGGCTTTGCATATGCCTTTTGGAAAGTGATTTGTTTGTGCTTTAAAAAATGAATTGCATGATTTTTATGATTTTTGTAGTGGTGCGTGGGATTTGCAAGCAACGATCTCTTTTTTTTCTTAAGGTATGACTCTTTTTATTTGTTTATGCTTTTATCTGTTTTCTTTCTTGAGGCAATACTCTAATAAAAAAATGTGCAATATTGATCATTCTTCATTATATATGGTTTTCCTTCTGCTTTCATTTCTTCTTTTGAGTCGTTTTATGCTTTCTTTGTTGACCTTTGCTTCATTTTCTTGAGTTGTGTAATTGTGGTTTGGTCAGTTTGGTTTGCTGCTTGAGTATAAAGTCAAATTTTGGGTCTTGCTGTGTTCATGACCATGGAACATTAAGCATAATCAATCTTAGGATCCGCTTTGCTACTTCATGATAATTATCCTCAGCCAACTTTCTTGTTGTTAATTCCTGAAACTATATAATGCAAAGCACTGATTCATTTGCATAATTCATGGGACATCATAGTACTGATCATCTAAACATGATGATACATCAGTCATCAAGTCATCTCCTGCACTCAATGTTAAGCCACCTACGGGTATTAACAACGGTGCTATAGCACATATTCCCGATGAATAGATGCGCACCAATATCAGGTGCTCTCAATGTTAGTTTGCATTTATTCGATCCCGTGGCATTGCGTGGGTTAAATAGCTAGAAATGGTTTAAAACTCAGGGAGGACCAATTATTCTTTCACAGGTGTGGAAAACTATCAAATTTTTTAAGTCTTTTAAATTTACCTTCTAGAAATGGATTAATTATTATTTATTGATTCTTGGGTTTTCCTCCATTGACTGGTAAGTGGTAACTCACTTTGAGGTGACCGACTTTTTTTTGATTGTTTGACAACATATTGGAAATGAATTTGGGCCAGTGGAATGGGAGATCCGTGCACTATGCAATGCAGTTGGTCTTTCCCTTTTTGTATTATCTTTCTCTGGTTGTGTGTTGTGATTGTGATAAGAGAATTGTGGTGGTTGTTATTTTAGAGGTATTCTCATGGTAAAGAATGATGAAAACTTCTGCATTCATTGTGCACCAACATTAGTCAAACCTCTTTCATCCATTTTCGCAAGTACAAAAGAGAATATATCATTAGATCAAACATTTTTTTATTCACATATTTGACTTTTTCACTACTGTTTTGGCAGGGAAACTCCATATTGGGAATTCACATTTTTCTCTATTCATATGATGATGTTGAGGTAGAGTGCTTACAGGATTCTGGTAATGCCCCTAGACAAACAAAACATTCTATGCCAATACCTTGTGGTAATTCTCTTTTGGATGTCTAATTGCTCTAGATGTTGCATATATCTGTCTTTATATTTGTAGAACTTTGATTCCTAGAGAGCTAATAAACACGTACAATTTTAATCGGGTGTATGAGTGGCATTGTATTTGAATTAGCTCATGGTTGACTATGCCACTAAGATCTTCATTTCAATTAGCTAATGCTTGATTATGCCACTAAGACCAATTTCTTTTGCACTTTCCAAGCTTTCGATCTTCTGTTAGCGTGCTCCTGCTCACTGTTATCTTGGTGCTCTCTACATATACCCATTTCACAGGTTATGCAAGTGGTCTCATCTTTGCTATCGCATGCCAGGTGCACTTGATCACATCATTATTTCTTGATGATATGAACCCCAATGCGAAGGATTGCGAAACTCGATTTTGAGGACATGGTTTCCTTCCCTCTTATGATGATTTTTGTTGCTTGTTGCTCGAATTTTTTTTATTCTCATTCTAACTTTTTTTTTACCGAATGTGCTTAACTATTTTTCTTCAACGATGAAAAAGAACTCAATTGTGATTAAATGACCATAAAGTTTCAGGTGTGCAAGCAATTTTACACCAACCAAAAACACATGCCCGCCGCAACGCGCGGGCTTCGATCTAGTTTATTTATTATTTTCAATTTCTCGTAACATCATATACATGTATATATTCTCTATTTTTCTTTGCAATTTAAGCAGCGACCTGCAGATTATCCCATATTTTTGTAACAAACTAATGAATTATACTTTTAATAAGGATAAATTTTCAGAATTAAAAAATTAGTAAATAAGGATAAATATTCATTATTAAAAAAAGGTAACAATAGACTGAATTCCTCTTTTTATCAGAAGTTTTTATTTAGTGTAATCAAAATCTAAATCAGCTTCTGTCTTCTTTAAAAAAAATGTACATAATTTTCTTCAAATTTATTGTTTCTTAGGGTAAATTCTTTTTGAACTACTTGTGTTGATGATAATGATGTATAAGGATAACTTTTATTAATTTTCCGTATAATTACTTTTCTTACTTTTATTATTTTGCTCTAAATCAATTTTGTTTTGATAAGATATAATTATTATTTTTATTGTATTAGTTTTAAATTAATACTAAAGCTATCAATTTAATGAGATTTTCACATGTCTTTGACTCTCGGTAAAATCCTCAAAAATTGTTACTCTCTTCAACTAACTTGGTAAAATAACAGGATGTTAAATTGTAAATCGAATTCGGATCTCTAGATAGCCTTAATGTTAGGAAAGAATCTTTGATGTCTGTAGGCTGTGGGTTCAATTTTTACTGAGCTTGTATTTGAATTATTGGCACATAACAATGGGCGTCTGCCTAATCACTGCCCTTATTCAGCTTTTTTAATCCTACTTGTACAATGGTTACCATTGCGGCTCGGTATTGGAAATTTAAAGACATTTTAAACAACTCCAAGAAAATATGACAAAAGTGATTTGTCCTTGACTTAGATGGTGCACTTAGCCGTTATAACACTTTTCACAAGCGAGACGCCGTGAGTTAAAATTTTATAAGTGTTATTATATTTTTACAATTGCATGAATAGATTCATGTGTGCTAAAGTTATCCGCGTTATCTTTTTACACTTAACTTTAGCCCAGACTTATCGGATTTCAAAACCTTTTATGTGGCCGAAGTTTGAATCTGACTCAATTGTCACAATATATGACATGTTGGGTCAGAAATTTTCCCCTACGAAAAAGTTGATTTGCAGGCTATTAATCATGCTATCTATGAATTTATTCAACACGTAATAGCCATGAATTTATGTATATAAAATACATTATGTAATTCATCACACACAAAAAACACTATGTAATTTTGTGAGAGCCATATGGGCAAATAAGTAATTCTACAAAAGTGTGCATAAATAGGCCTAGTTTGTTAGTTTTAATCTAGTAGAATTCTACCACTCCAGGGTCATATATAAACATTAATCCTCCCCAACCTCCCCCAGTCCTTGACTGCTTGTGTCTTTCAGGTTTGAGCTTCTTGAGAAAGTTTTCTTCTCAATCTTGCCCTTTTTCTCTGAACATCATCAGTATTTTCTCGAAAGGATTATATTCATTTATTCCTTCTTTTTTTCTTCTTTCAATCAATACCTTAATTTTTATTCATTGTTTTCTACTCATAAATTAATCTCTCTATTCTTAGATCTTGTTTCTCAATACATCAATTCACCTTGATTCTCAGATGAATCTCTAATTGAGATATTCTCAATTTCCTGAATATTGGGGTAACAAATTTTTATGGATCAAATATCATCAAGATCCACAATCATCAAATAGTTTTTGAAGGTAAGTCTCGAAAACCTAAATTTGATTTTTCAAAGGGTATTTTAAAACCCTAAATTCAATAGAATTTGATGAAATTAAGTGTTTTTGCTGCGATGGATGCCATAGATAGTTATGAAAAGTGATAAATTTGGTAGGGATTCAATGAATGTGAAGGGTTTAATGTTAAAAGAGATCTACACGTGTGTTTATAATGGCTATCTCATCTCTCATATATATTTGAGAGTAAAATAAAGGCATATTTTGGGAGTCTTCTGCTCCTTATCAGATACAGATATACTCTTTTATAGTTGTTTTATGCTGAATAATATTTATTGTTGGGTTTTTTCATCGAGTTGTTGTGATTCCTTGATCATCCATTTTTTGGTGTATTTCAATAACAAATCATGCTGCAAAGTAATGAGAGTCATAGATCTGGTGGGGATTGGTCTCTCCAACTTCATATCGTGACAAAGGGGAAACCACTCTGACCCAAACCATCTATGTTGTTTATTTTATGTTTACTTGTTTAGTGAACGGGGTTAGTGTTGTTCAAGTTCATCTCGATATTTTTTTTGATGTCTTGTCTATTTTTCTAGGCTCAAGTTTGTAATTTCTTAGGCTGCTAACTTAGTTCCAGGTGTAGCTTTTTATTTTATAGAATGAATTATTGTGGGTTATATATAATTTTTAAAAAAAAACAAAGAAAAAGGGAACACCGACTTGGCTGACGTATCAGGTGGTCGGACTAGCTGGTAGGATATGCATGCACTGTATGCAAAATAAGCAAACGTGAGCTAAAAGACCCACCAGAGATTATCCTTTGACTTTGGCTCTCTGACGCTCAAGTCAGTTCATACTCAACAGTAGGGATAGCTCGGTCTCCCGGAGCTATCTATAAGCTTAAGTGTAAACTGTTATTAGAGAGTTGCCTACCTGACTCTAGGAGTTGTGCCTTATATGGGAGATAAAGAATCCGAACTTGCGTAGGACTATGATACTCTCTCCCTCTCTTCTGCGTCGTTGATTTTTGGATGAGTTCCTAGAGAGTTTGAGCCTTGTTGAAACTCCTCTCCTAACGGGAGTATGACTATTCTTTTAGTGGGAGTAGGACTCTTGTTCAGGATTAGTCTCCTACTAGGTTGTGGATACTGTTAATACTGAGGTGCCCTTAAAGAAGGCTGACTGAGGTGATTCTTAAGAAGGCCGACCAAGATGACCTTTAAGAAGGTCGATCGAGGTGGCCCTAAGAAGGCCAACCTAGGTGGCCCTTAAGAAGACCGACCGAGGTGGTCCTTAAGAAGGCCGACCTATGTGACCTTTAAAAAGGCCGATCGAGGTGGTCTTTAAGAAGGCCGACCGAGATGACCCCTTCCATGCTGGGCTGGTGTCCCTGAGTGACATGTTCTATGCATTGATTGGTAGGGTTATTTTGGTATATCACCTTCTATCTTCTTGCAGGATATTATGGCTAAGTCTAACATTTTATAAAGGAGGGGTTGTGAGATGTTGATTTGAGAGGGAAAAGTAAATTCAATCCCCACTCAATCATACTTTCAATCTCTGATATCACATAGAGTTGAATGAACCTTTTATTCTTTGCTGGAAAGGAGGATAGGCACCGCATTTACTCGAAAGTAATGCTCCTGAAATTTCTCTCTCTACAACGCATGAAAACTATTCTGAAATCAAAACTTCTTTCTCTTTCACATCCACTAGTCTTATCAGTAGGTTTTAATGTTTAGTAGTATCTCAGCAATTCCTTGAAAATTTTAATATGTGAAGTTAGTATCAGATCCTGAATGGAACTTAGATTGTGTTACGAGGACATGAATTCTGAAGTTTTTGTATATAAAATATGAGTCGAAGATGTGACTTTATCTGTTGCTAATTTGAGCATACTTTTCAAGACTGACATTGCATGTTTTGATTTTCAACTTGAATTCGGGGGAATCTTGAAAAAGATGGCTCAAAGAACTGTGTCGGAAAGTTTGAAGGATGGTGAGAAATGGCAGAGAAATCAAGATGTTTCGTTGCGGAATGCAAAGAAGCTGGCTCAGACAAAATCAATTTTCGGACCATTTTCAGATCCTGGCTTGGTTAAAAGCTTGAAAAAACTTGCGCGGGATTCTACCAACATTCAGGCATCAGTGTGTTCTGCTCAAGAATTGAAGAATCAGACTCTTAAGCTGTGGAAGGTACTGTATGACTGCCCTCGACAAGTAAGCTCTAATCTCAACTATTCTTCCAGCTCTTGTTTATGCTTAAATATGTTAGACACAATCACGGTGATTCTTATTCAGCTTTATGATCTACACTAATGCCGTCTTCTTGAGCTATCCATTAGTTGTATTGTTTTGCAATGAAATTAACGATAAGGGGCACAAGGAATTAGGTGCTCGACCATGGTGAAACAGTAGTTAGAGCTGTAAATTATTGGGGTTTCTTCAAAATGAATTTTATTTGTACGTATGTTATATATAATTTTTGCCCATAGACTAAATCAATGAATGTAGCAGAAATGAACATGATGCATTGGATGAGTGACAATACAAAGAAGGATAGAGTAAGAAAATACGGTTCGCGATGTTGTATTGTTCTGAATGTCGAGATAGGGCAAGAAAAGATTGAAGGAAAAATTCTATAGGTTAACAATACGATCGCTTGCAATGATTTATGGTTCTGAAATGTCGGGCTATGGGGTTTTTAATCTAGTTTATGAACTTATAACATAAATCAGCTTATAAGCTATTAAGCGTAGTGCTGCCGTCCAACTTGGTTGTCAAAAGGGAATGCCAATTGTGTCTTTCTTGGTTACCAGCAAAAAAAATGCAAAGGGCATGCTCAGTGGTGTCATTCTGGGTTACAAAAAAGAAGCATAATGCTGCAGGCATAATTTCTTATGTTGCCTCAGCTTAACATTTTTCAAATTATACATTAGACTGTCTTGGATCTAGATTTTGAGGAAAGTTGTAGATAACAGTTGGATCCAGGTCCAATGTTGGATAAAGATTTTTTGGTGAGTTCTGAGTGTAGTCATATCTAATCTTAATCTTAGCTGAACAAACTCTTTAAAGTGTCTTACTCATTATACATATGCACAATAAATATGTTTCCATCCTCCGCATTCAATATTGAGAGTGAAATGAGTTGTCTGCGGTCTGAGTGATCATCAGTTCCTAGTAATTTAAAAATTAAATTTTACTTTTCGCGATCCTGAAAGAACATTTTTCTCCTCCATATTTTCTTCAGCAAAAACGGACACGGGACCAGTTTACAAGAGGAGATAATTTTAGAGCTGCTTCGGGATTGGGACAAGAGGAACCTAATGGTCCAAATGCCAAGAGATTGGGTTGTGGGAAGCTCTCATCTGGTTCGTATTTATCCAATTCAGCTGACACCAGAAGATGTCATAGTAAGCAAACTAGCGAGACCTCTTGCCGTTCAGACAGTTTGTTGCCATCTGTGGATGGTAATAAAGGGAAGCAGTTGTACTCAAATTTCATCTCTCTAGATAAAGCAGCATGCTGGCATCCGCCCAACAGGAATGCTTCTCTTTTACTTGGGCTGGACAAATCAGTCGATGGTTTTAAACGATCAAATCCAGTGAACCTGATTGTCTGTGATGCATCCTCCGTGGATTCCAGTGACATGGTTCAAATTCCAGACTCATTGGATTCTGAAATTAAATGTGGACGAACATTCAAGTCACTGGTCACCAAGGGTAAGCAGCCTAAAAAATCAGTGATTCCTGTTGGGCCGAGATTCCAGGCTGATATTCCAGAGTGGAAAGGCCCTGTCGATAAAGCACTTTTTTGTGGAAATGATGCTGATTCAAAGAGGTGGTTAGGCAAACGAATATGGCCAATGGATGGCACTAGTAAAGAAACCAATCGTAAGGCAATTGGCAAAGGGAGACCCGACTCCTGCTGCTGTGCCAATCCCGGATCTACTCAATGCATCAAACGCCACACCCATGAAGCACGACACAATCTACAATCTGAACTTGGTCTTGCATTCTCGATTTGGAAATTTGATGAGATGGGAGAAGTTGTCTCGGAGTCATGGGCATCGAAAGAACGATTTAGGTTTGAATCTCTAGTTAAAAACAATCCATTAAAGAACGTCGATGACTTTTGGGAGTATGCCTTGAAGTATTTCCCATCCAAGCGTCTAGGGAACATTTTGAGTTATTACTACAATGTGTACATACCTAGACGTTTGAGCATGTTGACAAGATCTACCTTGGAATATGTGGAGAGTGATGAGGATATCAATGATGGCGAAGGTGAGGACCAAGTTGACGATGATATGGTAGCGTAAAATGTTTTCGACAATGATGTGATTCGGCACTTCAATTGTGTTGTAATTTTGTTTTCCATTGTCGTGTATTTTTTCTTCTTCTTCTTTAGTTTGTTAGATTTATTCATTATTTTAAGTGAAGTATTGCGTCTTACTTTTTTCTACCTATAATATTTTGATTATCCAATCTTAATTTTGTCTGCTATGAAAGACACTTCAGTTCTAAAATAGTACCAAATCCATTTGAGATTGCTTTTTTTACCGAATCAGGAAATAGCCTGGGTTGTGTAGGAGTGGCTTTGACATGCCTTTGACTCTGCATAAATCTTCATGTATTGTTAAGACTCTTTGCTTGGTGTAAGTCTAAGTGATGTGATTTATAATATTCGTTATTGGATAACACTATAAAATTGAGACTAAACTTTTGTGTTTGGTTATCCTTTTTTATGTTTGACTAATCATATTAGACGGGAATAAAATTACAAATACTTTGACTTTTAGGAATTTGACATTCCTAACTTAGACTAAAAAATTACAAATTCTTTCGGGAATGAAAATTCTCTGACATTTGAATCCAACAACTCCTGTAACAATTTTTTACAAATCAAACACAAAAATTCTAAGAATTCATGTTTGCATTCTCATTCCCCTTCCTGTTCTATTCTCATTCCCGCCGCGAACCAAACATGAAGTAAAATAAAAATCATCATCTAAACGGACCTAAGATAATAGGAATGTTGGTTAATCCAATCAAATTTGAAAAATGATTAATGAAATATTTTAAAAATATTAATTAATTTTTAATTGATCAAATCAAAACCGACACTCTCAGTGACAAATTTGAAAATTGATATATTATTCAATAATCAAATTTACATGAAGATAATCTTTTAGTGGACTAAAAATATAATTTACTTATCACTCTGTTGTAGAATCGTAAATCAAAGATGTTTGATTTTTTACTGTAAGTTCGCATCAAATACCCAAACAAAATTCAAAATCAGTTCATATTGTAAAAGCACATTGGACCGTGAGCAATTTTGAACTCCAAATAGGCCTTACCGAGTGGGTTAAAAGGAGTTGGGTTTGTCAGGTATAGAAGCACACTATTATTTTGGGCCTGCTGGTTGGGTTGACAGTTTGAAGAGTCAGTTGCTCTATTCACAAAACCCACAGTCCACTTGTTCCATTTCGGCCCATATAACACCGTTCATGATTGCTATATATAACTGCAATATTGCACTGTGATAGTGCAATAATAACAATATATGTATATATATATTAAAATTTAATTATTTAATTAGTATATATGATAAAAATAGTTGAAACTTGACTTCGAACTCACAAGTTCAAGACCTGAAACTCGGCTCGAAATCCCGAATTTTTTAGGCTTAGGCCGGGCTTGGACTCAAGTTTTTGCACAGAGCCCGACCCGAAACTGATATTCGGGCTTAGACTTATATTTTTGGGGCGGCTCGACTCGATGTTGACTCCTAGATACAGAGGGACAATTATCTAATATGTCTATAAAATACTGTGAGTCCCACAGCTTTAAATCGTGTTAAATATAAAACAAACTGTGTCATACTCATTAACATCACCAAAACATCTCTCAATACAAGTTTTTCACTTTTTACATATTCTTTGTATTTTCACTCTATAAATATAGTGTACACATCTTTTAATATAATTTTTTTTTCATTTTTCACCTTCAATTCACATATCTCAATACAATTTTTTAACTTTTACATATATTTTTTTATCATTATCGTTTTGCATATTCAAAAAAATTCAGTATCGTTACTTTCAAACATCATTGGAGTTGGCACTTATTATACGGTCTTTTTTTTATTAATAAGAAAATTGCACTCACCTCAGATGTTAATGGGATTGTGCCGCTTTTTGTCCCCTCTTTCCTCTTTTTTTTCTTTTTCTTTACCACCTCTCTATCAAGGAGATCGTTGGCACATTGTGCTTACATTTTTTGACTTAATTGGCAAGAATTTTTTGATTATGGAGCAGAAAAGTAGCAAACATGATCTTAACCTCACATGGTAATATGGGTGATTGGTTTAGATTCCTTTGAAAACCAGGAGGAAAGAACAATAAAAAGTCTCATTTTATGGGGAACAATCACTGTGTAGCTTTCATTTGTTGTTCTGTTAATGGGATTTGAGCCCTACTAGTGTTCAAGAAAACAATTTTTCCCCTTGTTGGTCAAAACCCATTTCTAGATTCGTGATTATTTCATCAAGATTTGTGGCTCCATCGTATATCCACATGCAAACGAAAAATGAACAATCCATGCCATCCACATTGGGATAATCTGAGACGAGGAAAACTTGTTATTTGAATGATTGAACTCAGAACAAAGGCAACAATTTAGGGTGCTTTTATCCAATCAAACATCAAGAATTCATTAGGCAAGTGTGGTTTACACAGCAAATGCATCAAAATTAACAACATTATACCAAAGATTACACCTTATGAACCTTTCATATCAGTACAATCGCAGCACGCTCTTCACAATAGAATGTGCATGATTCGCCCTACTCTTCACGATTCCCGCTCTCCTACCTCCCCTCAATGGCGTCAAGTAGAACCTCAGCATCCCATTATCAATGTTGTTAGGCGAATACCTTGCGCTCCCATTCCTTTCCAACACAAATTCATCCTTCCTCTTCTTTCCGTTTCCATTTGTCTCAACACCATTCATCCTTAAGTTACCGAATGATCCACCAATGCCATTATAATTCCTCCAGCTAACACTACTGTTGCTCCTCAAAACTTTGGGAGTAAAAGCCCCCCTTGCTTCCCCATTACGCTCTCCCCTTAGTTCCTGCCAAGACCCCGAGAAAGACCTCTCGACCCCATTTGGTCTACTATACGTATCACCATCCTCATCTTTGTTAATGTTTCTCCGGTGTATAAATCCCCATATGTTCCATGCCTTAGTCCATCTCCTAGACTTTTTAGTTCCCTTCCGTTCACCATTACCTACTACACTATCTACACCATTACCCACCACAGATGCATTGTCTCTGAACCCAATCTCAAAAGTTTCAGAGCAATCATCCCTCAATGAATTCGAATTGGAATCCCTCATATCTGGTAACTTGAGTCCATTGAAGTAATCAACAGCAGCTGGAGTTACCCTAGCGTTAGAAACAGACTTCATCTCATCCGTCTCTGCAACTAATTCTGCTGTAGTATTTCTTATGGAGTTCGACCTGTCAAGACTCTTCCTACTCCTAAAAGAAGAATCTGAGTAGTACTCCCTAGTCTGCATAGACCCGCCGGGAACAGTTCCATCCTCATTGGTCGAGCTTCTGTGCTCTTCAACTGGAATTTGGGTATCAGACCTTGAAACATGGACTGGTGCATCCTCCACAACTGATAGCATTGTAGGCATTCTAGTACTTGCAGCGAAATTCCTCCCAACCAAATATCCATCCCAGGATGCACGAGGCTCGTCGAGGGAGTATCGCGGATCATCAAAGGATATTCGACCGACATCAAGCGAGAATCTCGGATCCGTGTCGCTGGACCTCCTCCCGAACCCGTAATCTGCAATCTCTGACTGGGTTTCTCGGTATTGCCTCCCAATAGACTTCTCTACAGGCAATGTGGCAGATCCACCACCATCATTTCTCCGCTTCTTAAGCTTCTGCTTTTGCCTCCACTTTTGCCATTTCTTGCTGAACACCGACGCGGCTGACCAGAAGCTACCGGCAATCTCCTTAAAGTCTCTCCCAGACGGCTTCTTGGCCTGGGCATCGAGATCTATATGGTCCTTCATTGGCTTTATATCCTCTTCATGCACTATCTCCAGCACTGGCTCGGATTCTTGCTCTTGCTTTGGGTCTTCCTCATCTTCAACTTCTTCCTCGACAATTTCTGGAACCCTCTGTTCGATAGGGTTCAAGGGGTTAGAGTGTGAGTTGACATTTGATGCCAAATCGGGATCTTCTGGATCCCTAAAGTTGTCCTCGTCTTCGTTATCGCTCTGGCTTTCGGTTTCAATCTCAATTTCCTCATCCTCTTTCACGGGACCACGAACACTGGAAGACGGCGCTAAATTCCTGGAATCAACGACCTCAATGTCTGCATTTGCATCTCTTGTTTCCTTCTTCGACGGCTTTCGGTCGTCTACCTGGTAGAATAGAGACCAGAGAGTGTTTCGAACCCTAACGTCACAAGATTTCCTCTGGGGCTCAAACAACCCAGAAAAACCCAATCCCTCGTTCTTAGAGGCAGAGAACGATTTCGTCCGCCGAAGCACCGGCAAGAAAGAGGGCCTTGACGGGCCGTCTCCCCTGCCTCCTCCGCCGGAATTCGAGGAGGATGACTTGAAGATGGCTTTGAAGGCGGCGTTGGCGGTGAAGGTGGTGGGTATAGGAGGCGGTTTACGTGAGGTGGAGGCAGAGGTTGAGGTGTTCAAGACGGAAAGTCGTTCGCAAAGACATGAAGGACAGAATCCGGTGAAGTGCTCGTCAGGGTGGCGGTCGCAGGAGGTGGAGAGACGGTTGGGCTGTGGTGGCTCTGCGTTGAGATTCATAAGTAGTATTGGTGTGTAATAAGCACACTCTCGCTCATGTTACGGGCTTCAGAGTGTGAGAGAAGCAACTATAGAGAGAGTGAGAGTTAGAGTGAGAGTGACAGAGAGAGAGAGTGACAGAGGAGTGTGAACTGTTTGGTTCCAACGGATAGTGAGAGACGCATAAAAGAAAGAGCGAGGAGGAGTAGGAGAAGGGAGAATGATAGAAACAACGGAAAAATAAAGAAAACAAGGAAAGTGAAAGAAAATATAAGGCGGGAACTATTTACGCCCCACTTTTTCCGATGTACACTCTAAAAATTTCATTCACTACCCACCTCGTTTTGTTCATCTTTTCTAGAGTGACAAAGGTGGTGACGGAATAGTGACTTGGCGATTTCGACCACCATTGACTACGAGGCCGGTACCAGGAGAAAGAGGACAACGTAGGGAGCTCAGTTGTGCCATTTTCGGAGGGAATGAAACTGGGGTTGGTGGTTAACCGCCAGAGAAAAGGCACAATGTCGTCGTTTCGAGTTATTCCACGATTCATCGTTTTCGGCCAACAATCAAGTAAAGGGAGACCGAAAATACATTGCTCGCATCACTCTGACCCTGTTGGTAGCCACCGTGCACCACACGACTGCTCCAGTGGCGAAGATCCGAGTATGGAACTCATTATGGAAAGTAACCCGATCCAGCTTTATCACAAGTTATGAAGCTGCGGCTATGGATCTGAACTGGTTGGCGAAGGCGAAGAGGCGAAAGGGCAAAGGCGGAGGCAGATCTGAATTCTGAATTGGTTGGTGGAGGTAGAGGCGGAAGGGCAGGCTGAGCAATCGCTAGGTGTGAATGGAAAATTAGAAAAAATATTGAAAAAGGGGTGAACTCTAGCTTGTGTTTTTTTAACCTGGAGTTTTTTAGAATCGAGGTGTATTTAAGAAAATGGGAGCGTAAATAATCCTCACCAAATATAAAATGTGGGTGAGTACCCACACAAATACACAGTTACACATTGCTACCCTCTCTCTGCCCTTTTTGGTTGTGCTTTTGATGAGAATTTTAGAGGTTGGGATTATTTACCTTCATCTTTTTCTTAAATACGCTCTGATCTTAAAAAAGTTTGTCAACGTCAAATATCTAAAAATTTCATAATCTCATGGTGACAACACATATATTATAGAATTTAAAAATAAATTTAAAATTTAAATTTATAAATAATATCTTTATTGTGACACATTTAAGATGTTTTTTTTATTGGAATACTGCATTTTCGTTTTCATCTTCTCTCTCCGTGATTACATTTATTTTATTATCAACGCAAAACTGGGGATGGGATCCCCTAAAATTCCATGCTCCTTCAAAATTCGAAAATGATATTTGATCTCCTCAATTTTAATTTTATTTAATTTAATTGCGGAAGCTTTTGGATTTTTAAAGATTTTTGTCTGAGAGAGAGAAAAGGCAAAAGCAAGTCACGCCATCAGATTTTTTGGGGGACTGGGGAGAGGAGGTGGAAGCAAAGCAGGGAGCGGATTCAACCTACTTGTATATATGGATAGGGTTAGATTTATAGAGAGTGGGACAAGTAGTTTATGGCTGTCCATTAAAATTTTTAAAGATTATTTACTAAAAAATAACAAGGGCACTTTAATTCGTAATTTTTTTTTCAGGTGTAAAAAAATAAGGAATTAGTGTGCAAACCAGCCTCCAATAAGAGAGAATAAAATTTGAAGGAGTCACGATTCAATGACTATTTTGATAATGTCAGTGAATCGTGCATTATTTAAAATGATTATAACTATAGTAATTCACACACTATATTGTTTTAATAATTTGACTTATATGTATATCATAAGAATCATGCGACTATTGGATTATACTCAATATCATATATTTGAGCCAAAATCAGACAATTTGATCATTTTGAGCCTTGCAAAATAAAAGTTCCTTCTAGCCCCGATTAAACATTAAAAAATATTAAAATTATGTGAGATCAAAATAAAAAATTTGAGGGATTAAAAATAAATTTTATCATGTATATATATCAATATTAATTAATGGGATTCAATTGACCACATAAAATATGTATGCCCTTGAGTCCACCCCAGACAAACTGGAAGTGAGAGGTTGCTGTTTTTCTCTCTTTTCCCAGTAACATTTCGCTTTCATTCTTTCTCCTCTCAGTTTCTCTTTATCTTTTTTCTTTCTCTTTTTCATGTTTGAGTTTCTTTTTGTTTTTTCCTTTTATCCCAAAAGGAACAAATAAAAGAAAGCTTTGTAAAAAAAAAAAGTGGTTTTCTCTTTTGGATGTATTTTTGTTGTCTCAAACACATGCATTGTCTCTTATAAAGCTCAACATGTTCATATTGCAACCCACATGGAAACGTCAAATATAAGCAAAGCGGTGTTGTTTCTTCGCTTTTGAATAGGGGTGGCAAAATTGCTCTGCCCCACCTCGAGCGGGTTTTTCCCGTCCCGATTCTATGGTGGGGCAGAGATGGGGTACAAAAATTTGCACCGAAGGCGGGGCGGGATGATATTTCAATTTTCCCCGCCCCGGTACCCTATCCCATACCCCTAAGAAATATGTGTATACATATATATATATATATATATATATATATATATATTGGGCAATTCTCCTATAAGGACCTAAAATAAGGTCCTAAAATAAGGACCTAAGCTTTTGGGTTCCAAATTTTTTTAAAAAAAATTTGAAAAAATTATATTTATGTTTGATCGGTTATACGAATCTAATGATATATTTTTTGTTTCAAACAAAAATCAAATGCTACCCGAAAAGTGGATAAACAAAAAATATAGAACACAAAAAATTTTATCCACTTTTCGGGTAGCATTTGATTTTTGTTTGAAACAAAAAATATATCATTAGATTCGTATAACCGATCAAACATAAATATAATTTTTTCAAGTTTTTAAAAAAAAAAATTGGAACCCAAAAGCTTAGGTCCTTATAGGAGAATTGCCCTATATATATTAATGTATAATATAAATATATATTATATATATAAATTCTGAATTGTAAACATTAATCTTAATTCACCTATAGTCTAACCCTAAATCTCAACTCCTTAACCCTAAGGTTTAAGTCTAGACACTAATGACTAAACCCAATTTATCTAAACCCTAAAGTTCTCAATCCTAAATCTAATATCTAAATTACAAACAAACACTAAACATAATTCATCTAAAGTTTCAACTCCTTAACCCTAAGTCCCTAACTCGGTAAGTCTTCTCAACAATAAACCTAATTTACATAAATCTAAATTCTGAAGTCCTCAATCCTAAACTTTAAACGTTAAACCTAATTCAGTTAAAGTCCAAGTCTAAAGTCTCAACTCCTTAACCCTACAATTTAAGTGACTAAGTCTAAACACTAAACCCAATTTATCTAAACCCTAAAGTCCTCAATTCTAATTCCTAAATTATAAACACTAAACCTAATTCACCTAAAGTCTCAACTCCTAAACCTTAACCCGGTGAGTCTCAACTCTCAACACTAAACCTAATTTACCTAAAGTCATGACTCCTTTAACACTAAACCCTAAAATCTAAACGCTAAATCGAATTCATCTAAAGTCTAAATCCTAAAGTATTTACTGTTACACTAAACCTAAATAAGTATTTGATAGGTTATAAATTTATAATCAAATAATCATATGTCATCTTAGATTCTTGATTAATTAAAGTATTAAACACTAAATACGTTTAAATGAATTAGATTTAGCAATACAAATGTTTTTTAATTTATAAATATGACCATTGATTCAATGAATCCTGGCCATTCATTGATTCATTAGCAATACAACTGTTTTTTAATTTATAAATCTGGCAATTGATTCAATGAATCCTGGCCATCGATTCATTAGCAATACATATATTTTTAATTTATAAATCTGGCCATTGATTCATTAGGAGTGCAATTTTTTTTTAATTTAGCCCCTTTGATTTTACAATTAGGGCCATTCACTATTTAGAGTCCAGACTCCATAATCCCCAAGGTCCCTTCCTTTACATTTTCTCTCGCAACCACAGGCGACAGCACTCCGCTATTTGCAATAGCCCGCCGCACTCCTACAAGCTCCTTCTCTCGCACGTCGCACGATCGCTGTCTCCTTCTCTCGCAAGTCGCACGCCCAAATTCTCCTTTTCTCTCAGACGGCACATCCAGTTCAGTTCGGGTTTGGAACTTCGTATCTTTCACTTTCAATATTCATGTTGAAGTGCCATGTTACAAAATTCTTGATGCTTTGATGATGTTGTGTCCACTGTCCAATGAAGATGCGTGGTGGAAATATTTCTTTCTTTTTCTTTTTTTCCTTCCGTAATTGCAAGTACTCTTATTAGGCATTATGGAGATTTTATTCATCAATTTGTATTACTTATTCCAACAAAATTGTACTGGTTTGTTTTACTATTACTGTTCCAAGTTGTTGGATTTGAGAATTTATTCTATAATTTTGGCAGTCCACAAACCACAATCTACATGGACTCGTCTTTTCTGTAATGTATGAACTATGAATTTGTTGTATGATTTGTTTTTGTTATATGAGTTTGCGGCGCGGGACGGGGACGCAACGCCAACATTCCGTACCCGCCCCGCCCCACTGCCATCCCTACTTTTGAAACATCGACATACTTGAGTATTTGGAGGCGTGTGCAAACTATAAAAAGGGGTTGGAGAGACAACCAACTATATAAGAAATGTGTTTGAGATTAATATATTAATGATATTTTAAACAATATGAGATTTTATGAATTTGAAGGCCTTAAACGACGGGTTGTATCATTCAATCCCAGAGATGAAAATAATGTAACTAAATTAAAGATGTAGATAGAGTTGGAATACTAGTCTAACCCCTATCCGTTATTTTACTCATATAAATTTATGTATGTATCCTCCGATCCGTTAACTGACGGGACATATCGTTATATTCGGGCGTTATAGGGGATATCGGACACAGATATTTATGACATGAAATACTCGTTATTTGAGTTTAGGCTCGTCCCTGTATCCAAACACAGGATATGAAAAAGTGCAACACGTTGGGCCCACGTGGGACTTTGATGTTCGACCAACCATGCATGCGACTGATCGAAAGCTGTACTGGTCTGATTCCCACGTGTGGGTGTTCTCACGTATTCGAATTTTTAAAGATTTTTCCTAAGCATCCCAAGGCAGTTGATTAATTGTTAATCCCAGAATCAGCAAATGATTGAGACACACCGTCGGATCAAGAGATTAACCCGGGCGGGTTTTATGGAATATCAACACTTGGCTAACCCATATTTAGTTCAACTGGGGTCCACTTCATTGTTTTGCTTTCGGTTGCACGTCACGGGGTCCTATATATCAGTCATCAATATATTTTTGTAGTGTAGGTAATTTTTTTTGATTATTTAAAAATTATGAAATCGAAATTATAATTTAACAGCATATTGTATCAAATTAAAATAAAATAAATCGTAAAAAATATCTGATAATTTTGAATCGTTAAATATAAAGTCGAAACATTTCATCTCAATTTTCACAATTCCTTTGATTTTTGTTTGACACAAAAAACATAACGTTGCACTCGTAATTATGATCATAACACACTCATGACTTTTAAATAATAAAATATTTTTTTTTACTGGACTAAAATTCCCCTACAACGGTTTACAATAGACCCCGAGTAGTCATTTTTGGAGTAGTGGGCGATCAAATAATTTTGGGAAAAGTTGTGATTTAACATTTGAATTTTTAACAATGGATCGAATTAAATTCTATATTTTTATTCTGATTGTCAAAAATCGTTTATTTTAATGGAAACGTGTGATATGAATCACTTAAAACTCGATGCGTAACAAAACATAAATTTTTAACCACCAATGAATTTATGCCATGTCAAAAATAAAGTGTCAGAAAAATTCAATGAAAATGAGACAAAAAAGGTGACGATTTTCTTTCATGGAAGTTAAGGGGGCAATTTGATAAAAAATTAAGTACATGGTGCAATTGAATCATTTCATGAAAGTTGGAGTTGCAATTCATAACTTTTCCCAATAATTTTCTAAATTTCTTCATATATAAGTGTATATAGTGGCTCACATAGATTTGTTCTCTTAGACTCTAGTCCATGCTGACTTGTACAAATTTGTTCTTTTGAACCCTTAGGCTTAAAAAACTCGTATTGTGTAGATCAAAGAGACACAACAACGTTAGACTCACCAGCAAGAATACAATATATTGTCTTCTTTGATTCTTCGCTAGCCTCAAGTTTTTTTGTTTCATTTGGGATTGCACTGTAGAGGCCTGTAAATGAGTGTATTATATGTTGAAAAGTTTAACCTATTATATTTTACATTTCAAATATTTCTTCAGACGATATGAAATTTAAAATAGTATATCATTTCGTACTCGAAAGCTCGCTCAATTCCATCAAATTTCATTGTAAAGACTTGCGACACCCCACGTACTGGAGCTGGTTGTTACATAGGTCCATAGGGAGTGAGTGTAGTGGGATGAAAAGATTTGAGACATAAATTCTCCCTAAGTGGGTTGTGGACCCACTCCAATCATCGATCCCGTCACCCCCACATTCCCACATCTTTGTAATTCCTCCAAGAAACATGCATGATTATATATATAAACATATACAAGTTATATATATATATATATATATTGTCTGTATGTATGATCACTTCATCGATCCATGGTTTGAAAGGGAAAATTCCTTTCTTTTGTGTCATAGTTTGCCCAGTGATGAGGTGGAAATAAAGTGATTTTAGATACGGAATAACTACTGCAAATTAAGCATCAACAGGAAAGATTAGGGTTGCGCACATTAGGCAATTTTCGTTTCTGTTCTTTTGTGAACAACTGAAGATTCGGTGTAGTCAGAGCTGCATACTACCTTTCTTGTCCCTCTAGTCTAAACGAAACCTTATGCAGTGAGAATGAGCTCTCTCTCTCTCTCTCTCTCACAATAACAACAACAAATAAAACATGTTGCAGCAACGTAACATCAGATTAGTGACAATGATCGCATATAATATATATATATATATAGTTGAAGATCTAAAATTGGATTCTAAGAGCAATCCACACATGCGCGTGCACCCTAGCTATGGATTCCACAAATTTCGCAGAATGTAATGATATGAAATTAATAATGTTGTCTTATTATACACATATACGTCATTATTCTCCATAATTATAGATGAAAGCCATAATCAGTGCTGAAGTACGTAGTTTATATATTATTCCCTCAGTGTAACTTAGCCTTCTCTCTCTCTAAAAATTAAGAAGATATCAACTTAATTAGCATGTAATTGCAAATCTAACTGAGGATTGAAAGGAGGAAAAAGAAAAACAACGTGAACCCATCATTACAAAAGAAATATGAATCCAAAAGGGACAATATAATAGGACACTTTACCCCACAAAAAAACAGCACCTATACCTTTTAATTTCCCAATTCTTTTTAAAAACAATGTAGGGAAGATAAGCCACCTTAAAGAAAGCCTCTCATTTCGGACCCAACATACCTCTCCATACATTATACTGAGCTACCTATTATTTCTTATTTTCAGACCATGTTTGCTTTGGGCATGTTTTAGAGCCTAATAAGTAGTCATGATTAGTCTAATTTTTAGCAATTAGCTAGGTAGATACATATTGTATCGTCTTATATAGACGAGGTCCCATTAATCCTTAAACTAAACGTGGTGATGCCCACGTATAGCCTTAGAAATTTTACACACTAATACAAATCTAGTAGAGTGAAGGAAAATGCCTTGAAATTCACAATAATAAAATAATTTAAAGGGGTAGCTTAATGTATTTTTTTATATTTAATTTCCATTAAAATCATGAGTAGGATTGGATTATCTTATAAGAAAAGACGGGTCTTTGGTTTGTTGTTGTCTTTCACTTTCTCCTTTTTCTTTTCAATGCTAGCAAAAGTAGAGAGAGCCAGAGAGATGCATTATTGTTGGAAAGGATGTACATGAAAGAAAAAGAGTTTTCACAAAAGAAAGATCCAAAAAAAACTCCTCTCTCTATCTCTAGGAAATTTATTCAAGGATGATAGTAATATATTATAACACTTACGTATATTTGTACTGTATTCCAGTCTCTCAATTGGACTGTACATACACTGCCGTGCTATATATTATGTGGCTGTATGTCTCGTATGATTTCAAGTAATGAGAATCTGTACTGCTTCTTGATATCGGAGCGAGGTTCTGATCATCAGACCTGGCCTGTTAATTTGACTGCTAAAGTTTACTCGCACAATCTCATCAGTATACTACTTAAGTAGTACTTAATTACTTTTACTCCAAACCTATGTAAGTTTGGGCTTTCAATTTCATCCGGAGCCCACCTCCAGTCCAGTTTATATATGGGCCTGTCCGTATTTAGAACCAGGTTCATGGCTGCAGCATCCAACTGGTCTACTGCATGCCTGGATCTATTCTTAATTTCCTACACTGTAAGTATGTTCTTCCTTGAGCAATAAGTTCCTTCCCTTAATCGGATTTTGCTGATTTGATACGCAGTCAATCGTGTGCTTCTGGGTCTTGTAATAGAGTGTGCCCAGGACTAAGCAAGCAAGCTTCCCATTGAACTTTTTTTTACATCCTACAAAGGGAAATCCAAAGCCAAAACAATTCAGTATGATGATTTGAACGACATATTTCATTTTCCTTTCCTTCCTTTAGTTTGAACTGGTTGAATGAAATCTCAATATCGCTTTCAAACTTCGCTGCAAAAATGTCTTAGAAGAACAACGAATATAGCTAGCTTAACACAGTAGAAATACCCAGTGAAGGTTACCATCTTCAACAAATGACAAACTGACTGTTTTTTGTACTCGCTTTGTGGTAATTTGAAAAGAGTTGCGAAAGAGAAGAAGAAATCAAGTGTTCACTGAATCAATCCAATTTCATAAAGCAACGAGCACACAGATATCAATATATATATATATACAAGAAGTATGACTGATAACGGTCATCTTAAATTCTTACTTCAAAGAAAATAATAAACTAATAGTAGTTGGTCAAATCAGCCAATGGTCCACTAAATGAAACGGTGCCGTTGATGGGTAGGGATAAAACGTTGTCGTAGAGAACCAAAGAAAAAAAGAGAGGTGTTGAAACGGTGACGTTTCCCTAACAAACTCTAACATCAATACGTTATCATATAAAAACAAAGATTAAATCAGCATTGATAACTGCCAATTATCTGAAACAATAAAAATATTATAATATTAAGCCAATCACACAACTGAAGATGACCAGATTCTCCTAAATTCCTCCCCATCGCACATCTCAAATGACAAAGGAGAGGAGACTTTCTCCCAACCAGAGCGAGATAGCTACTATGCACCCTTACAACTCTGTATTGTCTACCTTGTTGGGTCCTCAGTTACATCAAAAGAGGCTGTTTTAGACTACTCTTCAGGTGAAGAATTCATAGATCCCAATACTCCATCTTGGGATTTTCTTGCTGAAACTCCTCAGTCTCAGCTAATAAATATACAGGGCTTTGTTCCTATTCGACCCGCGATCTGATTAGCCTCAAAACCCTCAACCTATTGCTAGTCAAACCCATATAGAGAATTTTGCCTTCTCGACTCGCTGGGGTGTTCAAGATCATCGCCAATCAAGAGTTACTCTTGACTAGGGTTTTTATTTGCGAGGGGAGCAAAGAAATCGAAGTTGTAAATTGGGTTTTTGGGTTCTCTTCAAGACATGAATTTTAGGAGCTTGGAAGAATTCTGGACCTTCTATATGAGTCAACACTCAAAACTATCGACAAGACGTTGGCACTTTACGGGCACTCTTACAAGTATTATTATTTTGCTGTTCTCATTGCTCTTTAATTGGTGGTTTATGATCTTTGTGCCTTTGTTTGGATATGGTTTTGCTTGGTACAGCCATTTCTTTGTGGAAGGGAATGTTCCTGCCACATTTGGGCATCCGTTTTGGTCTCTTTTGTGCGATTACAGGATGTTTGGATTGATGCTAACAGGCCAAATGGATAGAGAGATCAAGAGGCTTGGGAAAAGGCCTGTGTTGCAGGTTTTCTGATCATGATGTATGCAGTTTCTGCTTCCTTTGTGATATGGCTTGATGCTTTCGGTTCCTTTTGTACTCAAAACTACCCAGCTATTACATTTTTATTTTTATTTAGTATGATTCTTTGAGTAAAATAAATTGATGGGTTTCTGGGTTTGATAATGGTCTCCATTGTTGCGTTACAATTGATTTAGTGGGGGGAAAAATGTCTTCATGTTGGTTATCCTGTCAATATTTCCTCGATTAGTTGGCTATGGATTTCTGGGAAGTGGGTTGTGAGTTAACTCGTAGCTTTTGGTTTGTCCAGAGTATCGGACATGATTGTTTCAGTGTTTGCATTGAACTGCAAAGGAAAATTTTCCTTCTTGAATTCCTAGACCTCAGATATTAGATAGTTTATCAGACATTAGCAGATGAAGATTATGCAATTTCACTAATGTCCCTGTTTTTATTGAAAAATTATTTAATGTTCCAGAGTGTATTTTTATATAGCACACTTAAAAGTGTGGATGATATTCACATGACTATAATGTCAATCAAGAAGTACTATAATGTCAATCAAGAAGCAGGAGAGAAATTACATATTGATGTCAATTATACCCTCGGATGTGTCACATATGATATGTATCCGGATCATTGAATAATTTCTTGTTTTTATTAGGGTTGGAAACTCCAAACTAGTACATTCCAATGGAGGAATAAGATTACATATCCTTTGTCATGATAATCATCATCCATTGATTTGTTCTTATAAACTGAACTAGTTCACCTCAGCAAAACAAGAACATTGTATCTGCAGTGGGTTTCGGCACTCCTCTTCTTTTTGTCTGTGGTAGTTCCTCTCTGTAGAACACAACCTGCAGATTGCAGCACCTTGATCGTTGAATGCTTAGCTTTGAAGCTTGAACTGAATATAACCTAAAACTCATGATGATAAATTACTATGAATTCCCTTTGTAGATAACTCTCTATTTCCCTCAAGTCGCCTCACAAAATTACAATAAAGCTACAAACGGTTTGGGAATCCAAAATCCAGTACAGCATAACTACTCATTCGTCTATGATACAAGTTCGGACGTTGTCATATAAAACTCTAAATTTTACCATGCAATTCAAGTTGAAGCTTTCCTAGCACGCCGAGAGTTCTTGGCCGGCAAATAATAACTGCTCTGCGTTCAATCTGAAGGGTAGATCATGTGGTAAACATTGTGATCAAAGGTCAGTGTCTCGAGAAAATGATGGTAAAGGCATGGCTTCCTGTGGACGAAGGATGCAAAGCACACCAAACATGGCGAGCATCGGGAGGACAATGAGCCACTTCAATAGTTTATAGTAGTACATATGGAACGTCAGGGAAAACTCGTCTGAGAAATAGAGTCCATTCCTGTCCACCATCTCGACTACAACAGTCCCAGTGGTCCTGACTCCAACAGTAGGAAGCTTAATTTTAAATTTTCCTGGATGGCCAAAAATCTGGTTTTGCTTTATCCTCCTTTCTCCTTGGTAATTTCCGGGCACTAACAAAGTTATCTGCATAGTTCCGGTGCAAAAAAGAAAATAACTAAATGAAAAATCTAAAGGTCAAATGCTTTTGAAAAGTTATAAAGCATGGGAAAGAAGCAACTTACGGTGACATTATAAGGTGCTTGTGAGCCAGAAGGGAATCTGTATTTATCTACAATCTCAATCTCCACCCAGAAGCTCTTGCCTTCCTCATCACGAAAATTTCTTGATGGAAGTGTTACATAGACTCCTTCACGATTGTGCCTGTTGGCTATGTTATTTCTTCCCTGATTGCTTGATCTCCATGCCTGGACAGAATTATATTTAATGGTACTTAAAATACTGGGAGATTTTATAGAAAAGCACCAAGAAGCAAGTTTAAGAACTATCCAACCTTGAGGGGATGATGTGGAGCAGGAGTCGAGAAGCAAAAGACATTCCCATTCATGGTTGTAACAATTAGATCAAGATCATCTCCACCATCAATATTGTCTGCCAAGACCATGCTATACCTGCAATTAAAAAAAAAAATCCACGTGTGAGATAAATTTACAGGAGGAAATCTAAGGGAATAAAATGAAGAGCCATCACAGTGTAGGATATAAGAATCTCTTACGAAGTTTCGCCAATATCGACAACATCAGCACAAGCTGTAGGCCCATCTATTAGGTATAGGTAACCATCAAAAGATGTTGTAACAAGAGTGAGTCCCTTGCTTTTTTCCCCACGTTTACTTAAATCAACAAGTAGAACTTGATTCATCACTCTCCCGTGAGTCCGATAGGGATATGGACCAACAGGTTTACCATCTCTGCCACTAAGAACATATATATTGCCTGACAGTGTTGGGACCACAACATCAGTACGACCATCCCCATCAACATCACCTATGGTTGGACCCTGAGGAATACAAGAGTGGAAATTAGATCACCCTACCATAACCACTGATCCAGGTAGTGCCCGTCACCTTAACCTCTAAAACAAGACACATTTTTCATCATATTTGAGGCACAATATATTTCAGGATGTCAGATAAATAGAAAAAGGGAATACTGGATAGTTGAAGCGATGGCATATGCTACATTTGGTAACAAGATATACATAGCCTTAGCCGGGCATTGTCGGGAAGACGGTCAAAATAGCAATAGAAATTTGAAACAGGAATGGTTTCATATGTAAGAGTTGCAATTCTTTCTAAATGCATTGCCCAATAACCTTATATCTCGGAAACATGTTTCATGATCCACTGCAACTTACCTGGGAAACAAGACTTTTAACATGAGCTTCCCAAATTTCCTTTCCTTGCGCAGTCCATGCAGCAACATTCCCATGTGTATCAGTAGTCACAAGTTCAATTTTGCCATCATCATTAACATCAGCTGCAATCACTGCACCTTGAATTTCAGCCATTTCAAGAGGGAACTTCTCTCTGATTTTTCCTGAGCAAAAGAAACATTTTTAATATCAAAATCATCAGCGCGAAAGAAAGGCTTTACCTGTATCAGATTCAAGAAGCAAAAAAGGCCAAACGCACTTGGAAATTTTTTACATTAATATAACTCCAACATCAAAAGTTTCAGATAATAAAGCTTATAAGAACATGAAGTCACTGACATACTTACCACTAGGTCAAGGATTTTGTCCTAAATGCTGTTAACAAGTATCAAAACTTATGTACCAAACATCATTTCTTCAACAGCTATTTAAAACAGTTTCTAAGACCGATTATTAGTTTATTAGTAAGCAAAAGCAATGCCGAACTGGATATAATAAAAAAAATACTCAATTGGCAGCCCACCAAGACAAACACATGGTCCTCATGAGACGATCTTTCTTTTCTTTTCTTTTTTAATTTACGAAGAAATTATTGTAGGCAAGTTACCAGAGAAGATCAAGAAACACAAAGTTCAGGATAGCTTACATAGTTGGAGTCGAGATTGGATATTCTAGTGATCCACTTTTGTTTCATTATAGATACAAATGTATAATGAGGACGTTGGGTTTAAATTTTGATTTTCGTTTCTGATTATAGTTCACTGTTGAAATACTATCACATACCGGGTTTATCAAAAGCCAACTAGTAAAATATTTGTGACTTATTAAAAGTATGTTCCCTTATCATAATAATGAGTGTAGTTTCCACACATCCTATGTAGTTTTGAACGCTACCAGTAGCAACAACTGTCAGACCACAGAGAGAGAATTTTTAATACTTTTCTTTTGAGGAAACATTCAGATTCAGAATAATGACTAAATTATATGCCAAACAAGGACCCATAACATCAGGTGATGCTTAATTAATGAGATTACTAAATTGACTGAACTTATTCTGAGCCACCATCTAAAAATCCATCTACCTTATCCTGTTACTATTGATTCAGAGATCACAGCCAATGAACTTGCAAAATAATATATTTCACAATAAGAAATCTAAGACAGATAGGATTCAACATTGTTATAATCAAACACAAATAATTTTTTTATAAAAACAGATGAGGGCAGAATTTAATTTACCGTGATGGTCCAAAACATAGAACAAGCCAAACGAAGTTCCGACAAGAATGTCCAAATTTCCATCACCGTCCAAATCAACAACAGTTGGAGAAGAATATATGTACGCACGAAACTTTGCAGTATCTGTGCTGAGATCTAGTTGTGTAGTCCACTTAACTTGCTTTGTATCAAGATTGAAAACAACAATAGCGCCAGCAACATATTTACCAATATCAATATCACCTAGCTCCTTCATATGATCTGGGTTGTCATAATACCTGTTCATTTATTTCCCAATAGTTAGTGCATAATCAGCAGTATATTCAATTTTTGTCAGTTTCCTTAAACAACCAAAAAAATAATTAATTTAAACAATTACATTTGAAAAGGGAAAGCACACAGATACCAAATAAAGTCTGGATAATAGATAGTATAAAGTTCACGCTTGCAAGTTTTTTTTCTTTTCAACTTATTACTCTTCTTCTTCATCTATTTTTTTATATATACATAAAAAAAGAAAACTCAATTATTCAGTGAGTCATAGCACAGTGGTCAAAACAAAGAATAAACAAAATAGTTTTAAGGCAATTACACAGCGTCCAAAGCTTCAAACCACAAAATAGAACAGTAATCCTAATGTACAGAGACTAACAGTAAAGATAATGTTGAAAGGTGACAAATGTCTGTTCGGCAAACAATAGTCTAGGTACCAATTACATAAACTGCATTAATCATTCAACTTTGAAATTCATAAATAAAAGGAAAACATCTAAATAAATAACTTATATGAAAGAAAACTCACTCGTGATCAAAGAAATGCGATACTGCAACAACCATTTCTGATACCCCATCATTATCAATGTCTGCTATAACCTGACCAAAAACAAAAAATGTAAGAAACATTCATCTTGTTTGCATCTGATGTGCAAGTTCCTCTTCTTCTTTAAAAAAATAGAAAATTATAATCGAAATGAAGGAGGAAACACAGGCATTGACTTCAAACTCACAGGAGTGCACAAAATATGTGAGTCAATATTAACATAATCTTTCAGTTGCGCATGTTGACCCTCAGTCCACTCCTCATCTCCCCACATGGATTCATCCACATAATCATCATAATCATAACTATACTCATCACCAAGCTCATCGTTATCACGCAATAACTCAAAAGATGAATCTGCATCTGCTTCCAATCCCTCGTCATTTTCAACCGTTGCTGCATGGATATCCTCATTACTATTACTATTACTATTATCATTATCTTTGGATTCAGAACCACCGTCCTCCGACCCTTTGGAATCATTATCTTCTAGTAGCCTTCTCCCTGTACTAGTCAAGTTCTCAGATTTATTTGACCCGGACGAACCCACATTTGCAGAAGAATTGTCCACACCAGTAGGCAGCTTAATGTTTGTTTCCTTTTGACTTTCATTCACTTTCTTTTCATCTACTAGATTGGGTACATTCTCTGGATTCGACACCTTTGTTGGATTGGGCATATTTCCCATACCAATGTGACTTTCTGTAGATGTAGAACCTGAAGTGTTTCGCTCAGGTGTAATTCCATTTGTATCTGCCAAAGAATAACCACGATTTACTGACATTGCCATCAACCCAGCACTCTTAATAGTCTTTTTTTGTGTGGAGAAACTCAGAATAAATATGAATACGAACAAGGCATTATATTCAACCTAGTACAGAGTGATGAGTCAAAACTTAATGAAAATCAACTGATGGATATCCTCCGGATATGAGAAGTTCTGTTTTATTGTAGAATGCTGTTAAAAAGTAAACATTAAACATTTTTTCTCAGCAGGCAAAGACATCAGAAGCACCTCAAAAGTTGCATAGCCAAATAAGCAGCTTGCTTGGTTGATAAGTAGAAGTTTGAATTAGATGAAAGGAAAGTCTATATAGACTGTTTTGAAAATAAGAGTTACTGACGAGTCTTTGATTTCATTTCAGTAGCCTCCAAAATGAGTTGGTCATCGTCAACATCTGGATGAGAACGGTCCACTGGGTCAGGATGTAAACCAACGTGCCAATCTTTACGAACCTTTAGGCGAGGTACCACCAATTTTTCTGTCATCATGTAGCCTGATACCCTAGAGAAGTATAGAAAATATTGCATTGAGATTGCATATACCGGGGGATGCAAGTCCTAGATAAGAAAGATCACATTTTTAAAAAATAAGATATTGCCATGAAAACGAGGGACATATTACCTGAAAAAGAGCACTTCCCCATTATAGGTAGCCAAAGCAATTTCTCTCACCCCATCCTTGTCAATATCATATAAAAGAGGACTTGCATGTACTGTTGATTGGTGAAAGGCAGGCCAGCCTGGTAAGTGATTGAAAAATTTATGAGAATGGGTTTTGCATTGCTAGAGCTTGATTGTCTACTTCTGCTAATGCATGATTGTATATAACACGTTTCTAATGCAGCACCTTTATTAGGTCAAACAGAAACCATAACTCTTTCCGAACGGGACATCTCTGACAATTACTATCCTTTTGAGTGCAGTCATCTCTTAGTTAAAAAAAAAAAAACTCCTCTGCATATGACTCTGACAATGGACGGGATCGGGGACAGTGTACGCAAATCTCATCCCACATAATGTATGGAGAGAATGTTTTAGGGATTTGAACTTGAATGACCTTTAAAGTTGCACCCTTACAACTCTACCACTGTTTATTGGGCCTCATGCTCCCTTGTGGACGTCTCTTACAATTATTAATTTCAACAAATTATAAATAATTAATTTCGGGTGGAGAACTATGGCAACACAGATCCCACGCAACCGCACAATCTCAATCTATCTGGTAGTTTATTTCAAAAAAGATAATGATGGTGATGGCAGAGTATTCCATGCAAACTCAATGAAGAAATATAATCACGGTAAGAACCTGGCATTTTGTCTCCATCAGAACCTTCTAGAACTTCAAGGTAGTGAACGAAGGATGGCACCACAACATCAAGTTTCCCATCACTAAGAAATAAGAAGAAAATGCAATTTCATCATACAGATTTTCATACCATAAACGCAATTCAGCTCGCACGCAAAGCCAAAGATTAGAGCTCGGCCTAATTATACTCCAAAAATACGTACAAATTACCTGTTGATATCTGCAATCAATGGAGTGGCATAAATGCTAGAGCTAACTTCCGTTTGCCATCTAAGCTCCAGATTCCGGGGGCATTGCGTATTCAATAACGCATCCTCATCTCTACACACCGAAAACAGACAAATAGTTGATCATCCCTAACACACTTGCACAAAGCCCGAGCGAGTCAATAATTTTAAAAAACTAACACTATTGGATTAACTCGCCAGGAATTCGAACATTGAAGAATAATCAAGATCAAAATAGACTCACAAATCGGGATAACCGAGGGCATCATCAGTGGCGTCCCGTGTCCGGAACTTATTCGCTGGGGAGTCATCGCCATGAGAGAAATCCAAGAAAATAAACAATAGCAACCAAGTCAACAGAACCCTAGTCACGGAGAGATTCATCCGATCTTCTCCGTTTCACTTGACAGCTAGAGATGGAAAGGGGAAAAAATCAACCTCTTTTGAAGAATAACCGTATCGGATCCCTAATGCCTAATAAGATGATATAGCAAAGATCAGTCAGGAGCAGATAAACCCTCACTAATTCGGTAGGGTCTTGTGATCCTGTAAAATTTCGACGGAGAAGCGAACACGAATTTGGGTCAAGATACTAGAGGTATGATGTATTTTCTGCGACGGATATTTGCTGTCGAAACTACCCCTCGACCGAAGTCATAAAACGTTTACGGTTTACGGAAGGCGTAGCAACGCACACTGTGCAGCTACTACCGTTATGGTCTGCTCGGCTTAATAATGGTTAGGCCATCAGAGTATTTTTCATAGACTATAATTTCTCCTAATATTTTCATAAAATATAAGCTCTCATAAAATGTAAAAACTAAAAATTTGAGAATATAAGTGACAGAATATAAATTAAAATTAATATATACTCTGAAACAACATGAGCACATCATGTAATGATGAAAATCGAGGTCTACAACATCTTTATTTTGCAACATCCTGCAGACAACCTACCATTATGATCAAACATTCCTGTTAACTGGTTAAGAGAACAACTTTTTTTAATGTCTAATCTAGATTAACTATACTAAACACAGGGCTTCACAGTTGGTTTCGAAATCAAATCGTCATCTTCTCTTTTTTTTCCCGATTTAAAAAAGCGATTCAATGATGACCAGTTCCGGTTGTCAATTTTTTTGGACAGCCTTACTCCATTTTTTTTGGACAGCCCTACAACTGATGCTGAAAGTGAGGCAAAGGAGCAGCAAATGGAACGGCATTCATAAAATTGATCGCTAGAAATTCTAGACTTCCTCCATATCACCACCACCAAGCAGTCACATTAGAAAGCAGTTGTTGAGATCTGCACTACATATTACGCTTGCAAGAAGGTGAGATCGACATGGGCACGATTTCATGACTTCAAAGTTGAAACAGATTCAGCGGCAATACATCCTTAATGGGGAACAACTATCATATAGAAGAATGCAACAGCTCTGCAAGTGTACATAGATAACCTAACCTATATAAGCCACCAGAAAGATAACTAGATAAGCAGCAAAATCTCAAACAAAAGTGGGAGACAGGAAAGGGCACAAGGGGAAAATAGAAACTGCGGCCTAAAACCAGGTGAAAATACACGGATTGGTATTCACAATGAGAAGGTTATTGACAGACCAAATTATAAGAGTTGCTTCTAACTCTAAAAAATGACGACATTTTTAAAAAGCTTAAAATACTACTACACAAGGGACTAATCAAGTTGATCTGAACTAAAGGGACTACTCAAGTTGCCACTGGATAATACAACTCACCAGCCTAGCACAACACCACAAGAGGTTATAAGGTGCGATTAATTATACACCATCCCGGTGACCCTCTATCTAATATGGCAGGCATATGTACCAAACTTCAACCAAGTAAAACAAGCAGAGACCCAAGCAACCTGCGCAGTTATCACAGACTACACAATGTTTACTTGGGCTCTTCCATAACATAAATTTCTTGAAAAGAAGCAACGTTCATCACTCCATATCACCTACGTCGAGCTGAATTTGCACCTGCTTTGCTGTCATTCTTTATCCTATCAGCATACATGGGCAGACGAATAATCTCATAAATCTCATTCAACAATACTTCCTCAGTGATATTGTCCTTTATGCTTCGCATAACCTGTATTCACACCAGTATACTTTATTTATCCGGGAAGGAAACAAATACTGGAAATAAATTCAGGGGGACAAAAAAAACCTTTTTGTACGTATTGAAATCGTTTGGAGTTGTCTTATCTGTCCTGACACGCATAAAGACCCACGCCTGTTCATCTGAATCCCAGGAACACTCGATAATCTTCCCAGAGCATGAAGAAGGATCTGAACCATCTGCAAAGGACAATTAGAAATCAACTCCAGGTCGTATACAATTATATAGAAGATTTTGCAAAGCCAGAGCCAAAAGATTTACCAAGCACAACATATAATCAAAGTCTCAGACATGCCCAGAAAAATGTCAGACTAACACATGCAGATGATCTCAGGAAGAAGAAAAAAAAAAGAACATATATAATAATGCAGTGTACCAGTGCAACATTTCTGAACAAAAATCACAAGGCATTGAAAGACAGACAGCCAGAAACCTTAAATGGATGATTCCCAAAAAGGTTATGCAACTCCCATGAAGCTGTCGAGATCAGGGAAGGCCAAGATATACACAGCCTTACCCTGAATCAGAAGATTGTTTCCAGATTTGGAAAATGCGATCCTTAAGTTGAGTGCAACTTAAACGATAGGCCATAAATGGTTCACCCTTAATGGAGTATCCAAAGAACAAAATAAATCCAACGATGGAAACTAACAGCAGCTATGAAAAGAGAATTAAAGCATGCTGAATAACAATATACTTTAAATGGTAGAGAAGCATCCTTTTTGACTTTTTTCTTCGATAGCTGCTTCAGTTGGCTTAAGCTATGGCTCCCTATTTCTTGTAACAATATTTTTCAGGCCCTTCACTTGGCCTCTGTTTAGTTCGTATTTGCGCCACCTTGGGGCTTCAATAAAACTTTTACCATAAAAATAAAAAACCATGCACACAAACACACAAGGTAGATGAAAAAGTCTGTGTGTGCACATGCACATGTGTTGTGTATTAATAAGGTTCCCGGGAAAGTTGCTATAATAAACAACAATTTGAATGAAAGCAAAACAAGGTAGGAAAACAGGTCAACCTCTGAATGCAACCATATTTCCTTCCATCAGCTTCTTTTTCCCACGTTCATACAAGTATAGTAACTGACGGTCATCATTCATCTGTCAGAATAATAATATAAGGCTTTTATAGTGTTGATGCAAAATTAGATCATGAATGGGGCATACAAAGAAATAATATGCCCATAACAAGCAAGAAGATAGAGGAGTTGACAAATCGACCTCAAATAAAAAGTCAACTGAGTTCATATTAGAATATTTCCACTTCAGAAGGCCTTCATGTGTGCGAGGAACATAAGGATCATCCCAACCCTGGCAAAAGAGATCATCAGTACTCTCAAGCTTATCCCAAGCTTCAGAAATAAGAATCACCAAAACCATCTTGAGAAAAGAAATTAAAAATTGATCCCCATCAGATAAGAGATGGGGGCTCAAATTAAATTATTGACATCTATAATGGAATTTCTATAATTGGAGATGGGAGCAGGGAGAGAAGAATATATATCACACCGTGAATTGTTTGTTGAGTGAATTGGCTGACAAATAATATTGTAACAGCGATGAGTGTTTAAGTCTCTAAAGATAAGGATAAATTTATCTTTGAAAAATTGGGCATATTTCATTTCATATTCATTGCTAGTGAGACCTGACCACCTGAAAAATTAGACCATCTGCATCATGAGAAAGCCTTGGAATAAATTCCTTTAAAAGCTTCGTAACAGTAGAGAGCAACCAAAAGTCCTTTCGCCTCACCTGAAAAAAAGCAATGTAAGTGAACGAGTCATAAATTCAAGAAGGGGGGGTAAAGTCTACACTCAAATTCCTAGTATTAAAATATTGAATAGTGAATACCCGGAATGGTTCCAAGTCATATCTATAATACGGATTCCTACTCTGGTAAATATTCTGCCGTTCAAAATTGCGAGGCTCAATCACTTCCTTCTCGATCATCTTCCACCGTTCATAAAAAGGCCGCTGCACCAATTTTTTTGCATTATCAAAACTTATGATTAACAAATGTATCACAGAAAACAACGAGGAGAGTTGTCCAATTCTAGGTTATACATTATATTTCAGATGCACGGAAAACTGTATTTTATAATCATTACAAAACAAAGGCCAGCATTGCCTAAAATTGGGTCATCCACCATAACAACGCCCACACACTATCCAATATCTAATACAGACAGTTCCACGGAGAGAAAAAAACAATGAAATGAATGAGTACAAAAAAGTGAAGTACAAAGATAAAGTGAGGTGCTCTCAGCATGAGATAGCCCCTCCTCAATTACTTCTCCGGGCGGACTGGACTTTTTGTTAGAAGAAAATCAAAGCACAAAGTTACCAAAGGGCTCTAGTTAAAGTAGGTGGAAGGTGAGAATCATATGGGGGAGACATTTCAAACAAGATATCAAGAGATACAGACACATCAGATGTAAATGGATTCACAAGAGCTTACACAGCTGCTAAAATTATGGCCAGGGCATAAGTAACATAAAGGAATCATTTCATTCCAATCTCCAACTGTATAAGGAAATGGTATAAGCAACAACAAGAAACTGAGTGTTTATACCAACCTCTACAACTGAGACTTGATTGATCGCCATTAGATCATAAATGAGATATCTCCTCTCCTGCTTCTGTGAATTCGGCACAGTATCAATAATCATCTCCCCATCAAGCAATGTATAGTGGTGAGTCTTCTCAACCATACCCTTACAAATCAGAAGGAAAATAGCAAAGGAGAGAATAGTAAGCCATGCTGCACATGTAACATACGAGTGTCTCAATACAAGAACATTCTAAATCTGACAATGCATGCATACATACATCGTTCAAATTTCTGCAAGGAAACCTCATCTGGACTCTCCTAAAGTTGAAACTTCTATCCACTAAATAGCATCCCTCCATAGTTATTAGCATCATGTACCGTGTCCCATCAGCTTTCCATGTAGCATAATAGTACCGCTGCCTTAGTAGTTGTAAATTATCCCTGAATGTCACAAATCAACATTCCATTTCTGTATAAAGCAACCAAAGGGGGAAAACGAAATTTGTACACTAAATGCACAGTCATTGCAATAAGAAGAACATTCGGGATTTGGTGTCTGAGAAAGTATCAGCCAAGTTAAGAAACGAGAAACCTGATAGGCCCTATACCAATAAATACAAGAGGAACAAAGGGCAGCAGATTGGTAAAGATGGAGGGACATGATGCTGTCAAGTGTAGTTTTGTAATAGGAGGGTACTGTTTTTCTGCCTGTTTGTGGGAGGGTATAGCACGATAGTGGTACTAGTAGTAGTAGGAAGGAATTTGGTGGGGAAAAGGTTCTGTGGAGGTCCTAGTTCCTTGAACAACTAGGTTTATCAGTATTATATTTCTCTTCGTTTTCCCTAAGAATTAATACAAACAGACATTCCTCCTTATTCCCCGTTTTATTGGATCAAGCTCTTGTATTATCTATCAAAACCTAACCCAACCCTTTGATGGCCGTTGATGAAATCATTATGGCAAAAACATATATTTGGAACCAGAAGCATCCAGGGCCAGTAGGGTCCACAAGGAGCCTCAAACACACATTAAGGAGCGCAAAATTTTGAAAACGTTAGAGATGAGATGGTGTTGTAACATATTGACTTAAACTGCAATATGCCATCAACAGCAAATAATATTAGAACATCCAAGCACCAGAAGAAGTTACCAACAACGAATATGTGAAGAATAACATCTAAATTGCTCACAACATAAGTTCAGCAATCTCCTACATCCCATGGTACCAAGACATTAGGTTTCTTTCTTTCACAAATCAAAATCTCTGAAACCTATATATACCCAGCTTAAAGCACAATAACAGAAGGTTCAACTCCAAGGTCAAATCAGCTTTCATAAACAAGGGGAAAAGGCAATGAAATACTTGGGAACAAGATTATCAAAAAAGAGGCAAACGGTCGCAATTTCAGCACTCAGACTGCATAGAAAAGTAAAACTCTTAGCCTACTCCTTAGGACTTGAACCAGGGCAAGGTTTGAGTCCCCAATCATGCTAATAATAATAACAACAAAAAACGACTTAAAAAGGGGGAAATAAAGACAGCAAAAACACAACGGAAATAACAATGATGGAGGTTAATAAAACCTGTTGAGAGAAACTGGATGTGATCCAGGAAATAGCATATTCCCTCTCCCCTGAAAAACAACGTAAATGCCAGTTGCGGATTGTCATTGCAAACTAATAAAAAATGAAGATAGCAAGAAAATAACCTATCATCATAGAAATGTGGTGCAAAATTTCACCTGAACTTAAACTGCCCAAGCAAATATATCACAAGGTGAATATTTCAGAAAAAAAAAGTATCGAAAATTTTAACATCTTATGTATCTTATTTCAACATACTGCTGATCTAATTCAAAACACCAAAATTTGATGTCTTCTACACAGAGAGGCAAAAGACAAAATAGAAAATGAGCACAGAACCATCTAATCTAATATAGTCATATGTATTCTAAGAAAAAAAAAGAACACTAAAAGTATCAGGCTCTTTCACTGAACTAAGCACAAAAAGCCTTAAAACCCTTGATTAGTAAGGGCAGCTACAAACATCATCTAGCAAAAAGAGTAAGACATCATCATAAATATGAAAAATGCTTACTAAGCATGAGTAATGTAAGATATTTTTTCTCCAAAGAGAAAAGAGAAGAGAAAAAGAAAAGTAACTGAACGTGAAAGACAGAAAATAAATACTAGGAAGTCTCCATACCCCAACATGGAGTTTCAAAATTTGGTAGCAGAACTGCCGAAACAACTCTTGTTGATCACTAGGTATATCATCTCCCAGAACATCATCATTTGTCATCCTTGCATCCATTTCATGATCCTCCTGAAATGAACAAGGTTTAAGACCAAAGCAAAGAAAACAACATTGTTTGTACACTTAATGCCCAAAAACTTCATGTCAAAACCAGGGGCAAAAGCTTTCTATCCAGAAAAGCCTAGCCACATGCAGGGGACATGTTGTACTAGCCTTTGGATGCAAACTAGAAACTAAAAAGTGTTCGGAAGATTGGCCATCTTGTCTTATGTGGTGGGGAAACGAAACTGGTTTGACCTGTGGAATTACGTATTGGTTTGGAACTTCCTCTCAGGATATTTACACGAATCTTTACTTGCTTGCAAGAAAGAATTGTTTTTTTTACAATCTTTACATTCTAAATGGAACAGTCTCTTGAATGATCTAAAGCATTCCATAGTTGTCATTGCCATTGCAATATGCCAAAATTATATCAAAATCTTGAGGCCCAATATACTTCGAGTGTCATCTTACATGCGAAATTCCAGCTGGACCACCATCATCATCATCATCTGCCACTGCTTCACCGTTTAGATCGAAAGATCTCTTCCACTCAGGGGTTGAAGGGCAGATGACAGTTTCAGGCTTTCTTTCATGATAAAATCTGTATAAAGCATCTAAATAATCTGGCTTGTAAATTCCCGGTGGACGCACATCAGCAAAAAGTTTTATTGCCTGACCAAGAAGCAAATTAAAGGAAATCTTGAAATAACTGGAGTGTATGACAAACCAAATGCAGACAATCAGGAAACTAGGCACATGGGCAACTGACCTGTGTGACAGATGTTGATTGTGATGACCGCATAAGATAATGAACAATCATATATCCTGTGCGATTATGGCCATGCGTACAATGGACAAGAATATATCTTTTTGAGTGTTTCTGACGATAAATAAATTGTGACACCTGAAAATGCAAGTAAATTATCAAGAAGACATGAACAACTCCATTTTCAGAGTATGACATTTTTAATGCCAACATCATTACTGCAAACGATATGTTTTTCAAAAATAATCAGAAGGAAAAATGCATTAGTTCAGCATCAAAATAATAGAACAAGAAATTGTTTTAGAGTACGAATACAAGAAGAAATTATAAAAACTGAGCAAATTAAATACACCCGCAGAAAACTAACTGATGGCAATCAGCAATGCTCGTATTAGATCCAGATTTTATCTAAATAAAATACCAAGAAAAGGTGAAAGAAGGCAGATAGTTAATAACAAACACAAAAAGAATAATACCTCATGGACAAAATTATTCACCGATGCATTGTCAGGGACATCATCACGACCCTTGCATGCAATCTGAACCACAAATTTTGCAAGTATATTTTTAAGCATTGAAAATAAAGACAAAAAAGGTAAACAACTCTCGTAAAAAACCCTCCCATAGTTGGTAAGGTTGGGGAAAGGCAGGATGTACGCAGGCCTCACTCCACATAATACGTTGAGAGGCTATTTCCAAAAACGATGATGATCATCATGTGATTTACCACTCACCTTAACATACTTGATACCCTCTTTCTTCAAGTCTGCTGGTGAATAATAACGACTGGTATTTGTCAAATCAATCACCAAACCCAACTGAAAAATCAGCGAACAAACTTTAAAAGCACTACAAACATTAAATAATTTTCTTAATGCTCTGGTTCAAAGAAAAAAGTACAGGGTGCTTTATTTCCCTATAATTCTATATGTAAGCACGACTGCCAGTTTAGAAAGTTACTTCTTTCCTCTCCTGCACCATGATTTCCTTCACCAGGAATCCCACTACTCTCTCCAAAATATAATACGTCAACCCCCTCATACTCACGCTTATTCACTTTCCTCTTCAATGCCAAACTCTTGCATGTATTAAACCCCAATCATCTATATTCTATATAACTCAGTCAAGTTTTTCTTGCCAACTTTTTTCCTAATCTCGAATGATACTCACATCTCAACTGATTTTTATATGTTTCATAGCTCGCCAAAAATTCAATTACGTTAACAGAAACCACGCAAACTGGCATTGTTCATTGCAATTCAAATCCATTTATCTTAAAAGAATAATCAATCATGGGGACAAGACAACAAGAGGGCTACGGAAGGTTCTAGGGAATCAAAAATAAGGTGGAGAGAATGTATTTGTAAAAAAACGTGGTGCCGTTGAATGGAAAGAACGACAAAAAAAAAGGAGAACGAGAAGAAGGAGGATAATTGATAGACAATGTCAGCAGATAATGGAAATTCAGCGTGCTAAAAAAATACTGTTACCAAACACTTCTTCCTTCTTTCATAGTAGTCTACTTTTTAGTTATCTTCTGATCGGAGGTGTTAATTCCCAGCGTTAAAGCTTTTTTCCCCAAACCATCTTTTGAAAGGAGATGTTAATTCCCTATGATTACCTTTTTTCCCCAAACCCTTTGCTGATGAATCACTTGTTTAAAGGAGTATCTTCTACCAGGAGGAACACAATCATTGAAGAATTCGCCGAGTGGAGTCTTAGAAGGAATTATGCAACCTATTTCTTGACCAAAAGCAGGGCAATCCAACCAGCCTGGAGTACAAACAAATGCTCAATTAATAGCCAACAAACACAGAGAGAAATAATATCAAACGCATAAAGATTGCATTATACTAAAAGACTTTAATTAAATATCAAAGTCGATCAACTTTTGAGAGATTCTGAAATAGAACTTCTCGGATAAAGGAAGAGACTCTGAAATAGATTTTTTTGTTTTTGAAAAAAATAAAATAAAAACTATGCAAAAATATAACATAACATCAATAGCTCCAATCCCAACAAAGTTCCTATGTTTCTCCCTTTTTTTGTTTTTGGTTTTCTTTCTGCACCGCCCGCCCACTCATATAGCTTTATAGATACCGAATAAGTTTGTCAAAAAATGTGTGTCTGCTTGCATAAAGAATGAGTCTCTGATTCTCTGGTTATTATTTACCTATTCATCTTTCAACCAATACACACTTAATTAAAGAAAACAAGGTACAATGTGAACCAAAATTGCTCAAAATGAACCCAATACCAGAAATGGGAAGAATTATAAACAACAGCATATCAAGTAACCAGACCTGTGAAAAGAAATGATAGATCTGCAAAGTTCTCTAGGTAGCAGCCCCTCTCTTTTAGCATATATTATGAGCAAGCCAACAGTAAAGCACAAGAGAGTGAGGACCACTCTATCACCCCTTGGCATAATATTCTCCCTACTAGACGAATTATTCAGAAGCCAACACTCCCATTTCCATCATAAAAGGATAAGATTATGAATGGCTTCATACCCGAGGCCTTCCTAAGATCTCAGGTATTCCATCCCCTTTTTCAAGTAAAGTTATCCAGGGTACTTCTAATCTTTTCATTATCTTTCTGAGCATAACGTGAATATAATCAATTCCACAGAAAGATTTTTAGTCCTATAAACAAACTATTTTAAGCTTGGGTGGCACCCCCATAGTACACTTCTACAATAAACCTCTTTTAAGTCCTTTGGAAACAAGCTACAATTGCTCTTCTAGGATGATAATTTTTGAAACAAAATACAGAGAGAGAGAGAGAGAGAGAGACAGACAGAATTGGAGCTAAAATGTAATTTATTTTAATATCCTAAGAATCAATGACCAATTGGTGCCTCTTATTATATCTACTTTCGCACTGATCGAAACCAGATAATTCACTTACTCCCACGGTAACAAAAAATTGTCACGTAGCATAATAAGTATAAAAGTACTTGTTAAGCTATGTAACATTATCTTTTCTTTGTTACATAGCTTAACAGCACAAGAAAATTACAAGGGAATGCATAAGCACTATGAAAATTCAACTCTGTGAGTAGCAAACAGACAGAGACTTACCAGCAGGCAGTTTACTTTTGTCATAAGTTTTAAGGCTTTTAATCTGGTATTCATCATTTACCAAACGCTGAGAGGCTAGGATTGGTCTGTCATCTGGTCGTTCTCTTTTCAATCGCTGCTTTCTTTCTTCACGCTCCTAAAACAAGATGTGCATAAAATCAAGAACCATGCATAAATCAAAAGCATGCATGCACAACAATTAAGAAGCATCCCCAACCCCATCCTACCAATAAATAAATAAAACCCACTCCCTAGAAAATATCAATGTTTTCTTCTACATTTCTAAAAAGTGAAACTAGTCATGAACCCGCAGACCAATATGTATCTCAATGCACATATTTGCCTGCGTGGGCCCAAACAAATGCTGTGATGTGTGTGAGAGAGGAGAGAGAAGAAACAGGGAAAGAGTAAAAAGATAAGCAAGCTATTTCCTAAGCAAAGAGACACTACACTACGCATTCCTTGATTCCAACAGGGGGAAACTAATAATTTTACCCGGTTAGCAATTTGTACAGCAGTCTCAATTCGTTCTTCTGGAGCACTGTATTCCTTTACATGCCCGTCGTAACTTTCTTCGTCTTCTTCAGGTGATGGTAGGACATTTAAGTCCATGGCAACGATCATTCAACATCAAGTAGCTAACATTCACCAAATTCAACTATCAAATTCCAGTACGGCTTCCTCAAACTATAAGATTCAATGCATCCAACTGTGAACACAACACCTACACCAGGGGGAAGGAAGAAAAAAAGAGAGCAATGCCATTAATATCAAGAAGACATCAATCAGGAGTTGTAACTGAATTCCCGTAAAACATAGAAGTCATCAAATTTATATAAAGTAATACTTCCATGGGAAAAAAATTCTCAGTCAGAAACAAACTGAAAAAAACCTAGAAGAAAAAATAAATCATGAAGAAAGTGTGTGGAGATTGCCGATTGGACTCTCGAGAGTTTACGAGGAAACATTTCAAGCGTATTTGGTACTCGGTAGCTCTTGGTGCAATAGACCCAAAAAAAAAAAAAACGGCAACAAAAGTCCATCCTGTAAAATCCTAAAATTTCAATCCAATCACAAATGCGCACAACTAGGTTTTTTATTTTCACGCAAGCGAAAATCAGATGTAAACTAATTCAAAAACCATGCATACCAAAACTCAAACCCTAAACCACTAAAAACTGCATGTCGACTCTTGTAAACGGCATTATTCATAAAATCAAAACAATCCTTACCACTCCCAAGAATCGAGGACAAACTCTCACCAGAAAGACTAACCACGCAACGTCCCGCCAAGTAGCAGAAAGCGAGAGACAGTAAGAAATACTTTCACGATCAAAAGCCTAAAAAGCAATTTAAGCAACGGAGTTTCGGTGCTCCAGCTCGAAACCCTAGACAGAGAAAGAAAGAGCTGAGAGGGACAGAGAAGGGTGTGTACTAATTAATGAATCGGTACCAAGAGAGAGAAGACACAAAAAGGGCGAGGTTGCACGGAATCGGGGAAATTCACGAATCATAGGGGGAAGGTTTGGACTCAATCATATAAATAAATAGCGATAAAACAATAGTGAGTGATTATTGTTTTTGAAATGGAAAAGTGAAAAAAAAAATAGTCAGTTTTGGACGTACACGGGACGGTGTACGGTGGCCGTGTGGCGAGTGCGACTGGCGAGACGGGAACTGCAAGTTTTCAATTAGGAAACCGCGTAAGGACACATTGGTCATTACACTGAAATAGTGAGTTTCAATTGGGCTTTTTTCTTTAACTCCCTTTGTAATGGGCTTGACAAGCATAAATAGCCTTAATAGTTAATACTACAATTAATTAATATAATTGACCCGGCCTAGCCACACGCCTCAGCCAACTAGCGAAGAATTAAATGATTAATAATTCAATGCGTGTATGAGCCAAGCAGTTTCATTGCACGGGCATAACGAACTCTAGAGATAGGGTCACATGGAAGGAAAAAAAAAAGTTTCAAGTTGGACAACATAAATGTTTACAAAATAATTGTATATTTAAAGATTCTGTAATTGAACGATAATTTAATCTAATCTGAATTAGGATCCAGACAAACAAATTAAATAAGATTTTTATGTTAGAATACAGGTTATAAGTTTTTTATACTTGGATTCAAATTTGAGACATGTAACTCATACTCAAAATTTTCCATGTTTTTGAAGCATAAATACCGACTAATAATCCTATTAAGAGTTACCGAATAACCGGGTCTGGAAGCCGATTACACCCTTAAAGAACACTGTAGATATCAATGAGGTTCATTAAGTCGCACACACAGAACTGGAAACTGAACTATTCAATAAGGGAAGGGTGATGTTGCTGATACTTGGAAAGCATGTTATTTGTCTCCCACACACAATCCGTACAAGGTTTCTCTATAATTAGAAAAGACAATACATACTATTGAAAAAAGGGAAAAGAAATTTGAACCGATAAGTTAAGAACTAAAAAATATCTAGTTCAAAATGGAAGAGTTGTAGCTGCAATTTGAATTATAGAAAAGGATAACTAAAGAAGAAACTGTTTCGACTCATATGTTCCCCTCGAAGCAAAGCCTCGTGCACTGCCACAACATGAGAACGTCTAACCGGAATAACTAAAGGTGGCGGCATCTTCCGTCAGGGATTTGCTTCAACTGCATTGAAACATCAAAGCATTTGACTCGACACTGTCTTCACTGGAAATGCACTCTCTGAGGGTGAAGTCCTGCAGAAAATCGGAAATAGCAAAAGGGAGAAAATTAGGAAAACATAAAATTCAACCAAATTATGAATCTATCTCGTCCATTTTCACATTAGATGATGGACCTATTTGCTAAACTAACCCCGGGAACTATTTTAAGGTTTCAATTATGGTAATTCTTTGAAGTTTTCAATCATTTTCTCATGAGAGGAATGGTACACTACGCACATGAGCTTGGCTGAGTGTCATATATGTTTGATTCAAGCATCCGTGGGAAGAGCAAAAACAAAGTCTTTTATAAGAGAGAATATGGACTTACTCAAACCTTAGCTGCGATTTGCACCCAAATTAACCTCTACTCTTGGTTCATCATATTTAGAGTTGTCTTCCACTGCATTTTCCACTTTTAAACTTTCATCTAATCCTCCAGAAGATTTTAAGGCTTCAGAAATCTCAGCTCCCAGCTCCTGATGCTTCTCCTTTAATTCTGTGGAACTCAGAGCTTCTGAAAGCCTCTGCTTAATCTGTTGCTCCAGGGCCTCAATCTTTCTTCTTGACTCAATATTTGGGGTCTTCCCTGCCTTTGCTATCTCCAATTTCAGCACCTCGATCATGTTTTTCAGATCCGATGAGTTGACAATATCTTCAATTTTCTCGTTAATTTCTTGAGTCAAATTTTGTAGCCGATCTTTCAATTTTGGGAATGTAGTCCTTTCAGTGAATTCTTTTGCCTTCGCTTGGACAACTTCAACCTCCAGCCCCATGGACATGAGGATATTAACTGCTTCCAGCTCTATCTCCTTTTTAATCTTCAAAATATTTTCCTTCAAACCTAGGTCTAAATCATCAAATTTGGAAACCCCAGATCTTTGGGCTTCAGCTGTCAGTGCTTCCATCTTCTCCTTAATACCAGGGCGATCCATGACTTCTTTGAATTTGCTATTGATTTCCTGTTTCAATGACGCAGCCTTATTGTTCTTCTCAGAATGGCTTTTCGCCTTAGAGAGCTCATTCAACATGTCAAGCTTATACTTGAGACTTGAATAATTAGGAGCTGATGAAAGGCCTTGATTGAACTCAGCCTTCAGCTTATCAATCTTGTCCATTAGACCAGGGTGCATAAGTTGGTCCTGTGAATTTGCTTTTGACATTTCTTGGCGCAACATCTCAATCCTGTCCTTCAAGCCCATGGCTTTAGCTGCCTCAGAAAATTCAAGATCAATCTCCTTATTCAGTTTCTCAATCATCTCATTCAAAGTTAAATCAGAAGGCCCGGTAGAAGACTCCTTGGCTTTCAAAATTTGCTGCCTCAGTTTCTCAATCTCATCCTTCAACTTCTGCTCTGAAATCTTGGCTTGAGCAGGCGCTTCCTTACTTTTCATGTTAATTTTTCTTTTAGGATCTATTGGGATTCCTTCTTGGAACCCTCCAATTTTCCTAAACTTGAGCATGCGATGCCTAAGTAGCTCTTCTGGGCTTATCTCCTTGAGCTTCTCGAGCTCCTGTAAGATGAAATCACAGATATATTTTGGTTCAGTTAGTTAGAATACATCGAATTCTTGAAGAACTACTGCAACTGGCACTCACATCCATGGCTTCATTAATTGCAGCTTTTATCTGCTGTGACGCCCAAGATGGATCTGCATGTGCACCACCAAGTGGCTCCTGTTTCAAAATAAAAATTCCCATCAGATTTATGGATCTACGAAGTTCTGAAAAAAAAATGCAACACTTTTGAGTCTGCCGCTATCATTCGAACTTGGAAGTGATGCAGATAAAAACCTTTAGGGAAAAATAAATACTGGTCTGGTCATATACTATGCACAAGAAAGGAAAGTACAATAAAATATTATCCTGCAATTGGCCGCCTGATGGTAAGGTTGTTTCACCGCAACGTAGAGGTCATGTGTTCAATTACTTACATATTGCCCTTTCTCAATTCACCTCCAATGCAGAAGCCTTGCATAGGAGTTTCTATAACATTTATTATTAATTATAAAATTTCCAATCTCAATAGGATTCATGGAGGACGTGGCTTTAGATTGGAATTGGAAATAATGGCAAAGGAAGATCCAAGGAGTGGATACCACAAAAAAAGGTTAAATGGATTCATGTCAATTACTTCAATTGTTTGGCATTACAGTTTCAACAAAGATGATGATTGTAACACTTCCAATGGTAGTCAGACTTATGTTTCTCAACAGTAGGAGAAGATGAAAAGAAGAAAGAAATAATAGAAAGAACACGGAAGAAATTCAGAGAGTAAATTACAGGGATGATCCCATCAGCAATTTGCAGCTTGCACAGTTCTGGAGCAGTGATTTTCAGCTTCTCAGCTGCCTGCATTGAAATTTTTTATATTTTTTATTAGGTAATAATCAAATAATTAAGCAAAAAGTGGCATAAGACAGGTACATGAACAGAAGAGGTACACGAAAAATAAAATACTTGAAGACATCTAATTGGTCAACTGAAACTGATAGGGAGGCACAAACCTTTGGAGAGGCTTTGGCAGTCTTCCACAATATTGCTGCACATGCTTCTGGACTATACCATACCAAGAAAAAAATAGAAGGAAACTTATCAGCACACAAAGCATGGCAGCTAAATGATTCTCAAAAAATGTAATTAAGTACTATAACAATCTTTTATATAACAAGAAAAATAAAACAATTAATAACAGAAATTATAACCAGACAATGGAAAGAATATGGTTAAAACATAAGAATTAAAAAATCTGTAAGACACTAAGTTTGAGATCATAAGGTTCAAGAAGTACTCGTATTCTTGATCGGACAGATCATGAATGTCGTGCTAAAACCAAGTAAGAAAATGCCATTCACGTTCTCGTTTCCAGCTTATGACAACAAATTATGTGATAAGTAAAAAAAGGTACAACACTTGCACACAAGGCTCCAAGCAGAAGAGGCATATCAAGGGAGAGACAAAATGTACGGAGACTTGCCCCTGCACAGAAGAGAGGCTAACATATTATTGAACCAATGATTAAAGATTGGGTGAAGGTTCCAAACCGTTTTTTTTGTACAAATAGACCAACTCTCTTCACACAAAACACCACATGCTTGACAGTACTAACTAGCATTATGAGAATGTATCATCTAGAGACATGAAATTTCCATTTGAAAGTTGTCTGGTTCAAAAAAGAATAGATAATATATTATGGTAAAGACTATATGGCCCCATTACTACATACCGAGAATGTTTAGACTTGCCTCTTGGATTACTCTTGGGCGGCAATGGAAATGAGATTCTATGAGTCTGTTTCCCTAATTAATGGAGTAACTACCACACTCTCCTTGAATCAATGGAAAATTTGTGCTGTGAAATATTTATTTAATTTACTTTTTCCTTTTTTTTATATTATACACGAAGATGATTATGAATGCACTAAAAAAAAATTGAAAAACCAGAAAATTTTCTTACAATACTTTCCAAAAGGTGGAGCAAAAGTAATGCAAGAGAATTGAAATCACCTGGCAACATAGAAGACTGCATTTTCAAGCATTAACAATTTATTAGCACAGCCGATGGCCAGGGCGCCACCAGAGCCACCTTCCCCAATAACAATAGAAACAATTGGTACCTTCAGACCAAACATGGTCCTCAAATTGTGAGCAATGGCTTCACCCTGCATGTATGTAAATCAATTAACTAGGTGAGCAAGCACAAACAAGAAAGTCAAAGGTCAAAAGAGTTCTTGTCCACATACTTGACCTAGTTCCTCAGACTTAAGGTCTGCAAATGCCCCAGGTGTGTCAATGAAAGTGACTATAGGAAACCCATGGTGATCTGCATAGTACATCATGCGTAGAGCCTTTCGGTAACTGGTCAATTGTTAAAGAAGATCAGTATAGGGTAGGACCAGTTGAACAAAATTCCCTATTTTGTTCAGAACTAATGAATTTTTTTGCACAAGTTAAATATAGTGTCATAACGAATCAGATCAAAAAATGTTTCTCATTGGACATACCCATGGGGTGTAGGCATACCAAAGTTTCGCTGGATGTTCTCTTTTGTGTTTCTACCCTTTTGGTGACCTATGAACATCATTCTTCTATCACCTATGGTTCCTAAACCAGTAACAATAGCAGGATCATCATACCCAGCACGATCTCCATGAAGCTCCACAAACTGGCCATATTGAAATCCAGATGAACATAAATTGGATAAGTCTTTCATATCTGAAGCCCGAAAATTAAAAGATTCACATAAGACATCTGGATGTGAATGAGAAGAATCATCAGACCTTGTCCGTAATGTTGAATACGTGGTCAAGAAACGTGGGCCTGTTAGGGTGCCGTGCAATATTCACACGTTGAATTGGGGTCAGATGTGTATATAAGTCCTTCAAGGCCTGAAAATCAATGGAGATTTATCAAGATAAGATTTTGAACATCGCAGACAAAGTGCTCCATTCATATTATTTTATTGAAGGAAGAGCACAGCAAATTTAGCATTGTTCAACAGTATTTCAACTTCCTATTCAGAATTCTGTAATTATATCACATTCTTCCAGGATACAAGAAACCAAAAGTATGAACAAGCACGTAGATATAAACAATAACATATAAGTTAATGTATTTTTAACATGAGAAGCTCCCTTTGAATTCAAAATGAAGAAAGTGAAGAACAGGAATGAAATGGAATGTACCAACAGAAAGTCGGGGAACCAGTGGTCATATTTATGCTGAAAAACCATTTCAATGGCGTTGGAAATGCCAATTATGACGCATGGCCATGGAACAAATAAATGGGAAAAAAGTTATGCAATTATTCATTTAACTCTAAGCATTTGAGCTTCATTTCTCTAGAGAAGAAGACAGACCATAATAGAAAATTTAAGCAATGAAGTTAATATGAGCATTCTTGACCCTAAGCATTTAAGCTTCATTTCTCTAGAGAAGAAGACAGGCCAAAATAGAACATTTAAGCAATTCATATTGAACTTAATATGAGCATTCTTGACCCTTACATCTTATTCTTATCAATATTACTACCTTTCAGGCTTTCCCTGTAGGCTAAGAAGCACGGGCACGGCTAGGACACTAGGGTACCTGCACCGGATACGTTTTGGGTGCGGGTGCGCCATGGGTGCGGCACGAAACATCTGGGGTGTGGCAATTGAAGTATCCGGTTTAAATAAAGTATCCAGATCACTGCACCCATATCGGTGCTTCTTAGACAGTTAGACTGTAGGCAAACAAAACTGGAGAAATTTTTTCTATGATTAAATTAAATATTAGAATATGAAAGAAAATACTTTATTGAACTGAAAATATTCAAACTCATAAGAGATTTTTTATTTTGAGTTCGAACATCCTAGTTCAAAATTGGACAAGGAAAAACTGTTTAGTGGTTAGTACCTGTAAAGTTTTAAACTATTGTTGTTGTCTGAACTCTGAACTTTATAACATGCTACCAACATATCAGATCAACAAATATTGTCTTATTTCATAAGTTTATATCATCACACTTCTGCAATTCTAAAATGTTGTAATTAATGTTCCTAATTCCATTTCTTGCCCATCAATTCATACTCAACAAATGCAGTGTACATATTTATTTCTAACCTGTTGGTATTTATTCTCGAGTGAAATTATCTGATCACTGAAGTCCAAGCCAGTTTCATTTGCCATCTTCCTCACCTGCAGTCAAAAAAACTAAGCAGTTACATTCAAGCCATCAAATACATTCCATCAACAACAGAAGCAACACAAGCAATAAGTGAATTACATCGATTATCTTCTTCTCAAGCTGAACTAGCGGTTTCTCAAATTCCAAAGTAACTGGCTTAGGCTTCTCCTTCAAAGGCTTGAAATGTGAGAGATGAGTTAGAATCCCGCCTTTCACATTTGGATCCGGATCTTCAGGCCATGGATACTCGTGCTTCTTCACCTTCCTAAGCTTTGCAGCCACACCAATGTTCCTTCTCCTTGTGTACAATTGCACCCTTCCTTGGGATTTCAAAGGGATGCCACTGACTCCATTACTGGAGCTCCGAAGGAGATCAGAAGCTGAAGTTCCAGTGAAAGGAAATGGAGAATGTACTATTGAAGCCATTCTGCGAATCCGAAGCTTGATACTCCAATTTCCCAAATAGCCAACCAAATATATTCCAAAACAAACCCGAAATCTATAAAAAGCGGTAGGGAAAACAAAAAAGTTCTTAGATTATAATGAAATACAAACAATTGAGCTCCCTTTGATTGATGAGAAAAAATAATAAATGAATGAGTAACGACTAATCAATGGATGACCAACTTATTCTATTCCTGATTTACAAAAAAACTAATAAATTCCTGTGAGACAAGACAACTACTCGACTCAATTAAACTGCGATTGCAACGAAAACACAAACTAAGCATAAATTGAAAAGCCTCATCGCTCAATCTTCCTATATTTTCTCGGCAACAAAACAGTAGTATGCATAAATGCACACAATGAAACTTGCAATCAACAACGGATACAGCACGCGAAGAAAGAAAAAAAAAACAGAGCCGCAAAACCGAAAATTTCGCAGAAATCAAACGACAGTCAAGAGTTCAAATTACCAGGAAGTGATTTCAGAAATTGAGATCTCTTGCCGGAATGGGAGAAAGAGAGGATCTAAGAAGGAGAAGATTATAGAGAGCGAGAGAAGAGGGGAGAATTAAGAAGCAACGAGAGAGAAACAAAGAGCATCGTAGAGATCGTCAAGCGCTTGCTTGTTTGGTTGCCTGTGGGTTTGTCGATACTTCTTATGTAGGGGAGAGAGCTGCGTTTTACAGTTTATACGGAGCCAGCTTTTTCCGGTTTGGCCGTTGATCGTAGTCTCTCGTGCTTGCTTGTTGTCTACCCTCTATACATGGCAAGTGGTGGGCTCAATGGCTTCGATAACCCATATTATTTGGGATGACAAGACTCTACTTGGTGTGTCGATTTGTACGATTTGAATTAATGAAATTTAGATCTAATTTTTATGTTCAAAACTCTTGTTTAAATATAATGATTTTATTCGATTTAAATTTTGAATTAAATCACAAATATCATGTCTGATTTAATTGTCCAAAACTTGACTCAATTCAAATTATTATATAATTTATTTGTTCGAATATAAAACATTTTGAATATATTCACTTAAATACGCTCAAAAATCTAAACCGATTCAATTCCAAACATATAATAAATATTTATAATTCATGTTGTTCGATCTAAAATCTAGGGGTGTAAATGAGTCGAGTTCTGAGGAGCTCGAGCTCGGCTCGGTTCAAATGTGATGAGCTCGAGTTCGGCTCCATTAGGGCTCGAGCTTGGCTCGTTAAAAGCTCAAGTAATTTTTAAACGAGTCGAGCTCGAGCTCGAGCTCGATAATAATAATGATACTTAATAAATATATGTTAATATTTAGTACCCATTTAATATACTAATAATAATAATGATACTTAATGAGTTACTAATACATTAAATCACATAAATAATTTATTATATTCAAATGTATTAATAATGTTAAATTGAAAATCAAATAACTATTACACATATATATAATCGAGTTGTACCAATGAGTCGAGCTATAAGCCAAACTAATGAGCTAGTTCGCGAGTCTTAACGAGCCGAGCTTTGTGATGTTTAAACTCGGCTCGTTTATGAATCGAGTTTTAAAATCAAACTCATGCTCAACTCATTTATGAATCGAGTCAAATAATAACAAGCCTTTTTCGAATCAAAAGAGTGGCTCGGCACGTTTACATCTTTACTAAAATCCACGCGAAACCGATTTTTCCCACCCATACTTACTCTAGGGCTCGACTTTTGCTTTTGCTTCGTATTTGGGCCTTGTTGGGTCGTTTTATTATTGTTATTTATTTGGATTTAGTGATTTACATCCATTCTTCAAAGAAGCCTAACACGTGGCACGCAGTTCCTCCAACGTGGTGTTTCGCTCATAACGTTCCAGCCAAGCACCGGTCGATTTGTCTTTCCTTCCTGGAAGTTATTCTCATCTTCCACCAAATCCGAAAATAGTTTCCAACATCACAAACACACGTTAGAAATATATATATTTTTGTAGGGTTGAGTTTCGGTCTGTTTGCTTGATCTGTTTTTGAGAAATTCGGCGGCTAGAATGGAAGGAGCGAGCAATGGAGGGATGTTGTACCACGAGGTACAGGAGTCGAAACTGTGCGCGGTGCATTGCGTCAACACGGTGCTGCAGGGCCCCTTCTTCTCGGAGTTCGATTTGGCGGCGCTTGCCTCCGATCTTGATCGGGAGGAGCGCCAGATGATGCTAGAAGGCGGAGTTGCCGTTTCCTCCGCGGGAGATTTTAACTCCCAGGAGTCCCACAATGTCTCCTTGGACGGGGATTTCAGTATACAGGTTCGCCTTTCTCTTTCTTTTTTTGTATATTTCCCTCTTTATTATTCTCTACTCTTCTCTGTAAATGGATTGAGCTTTATTCGTTTGCCTTGTTCGCCAATCATTAGAGGAATGGAAAATTGGGTTTTAAGCATTGTTGTCGAAAAATCTAGCCCATATTGCATTGTTTGGATAATTGTCACGGGGGCTGAGTTGATAGGAATAAATTTCTTTCCTTGCTCCTTAAAATGATGAGTTTTCATGGACATTAGGAAAGAATGTTTATTCTGGGATTCAGTGTTTGGAGTTGTTTGATACCTTCCGTTTGTTTTGATGCTTTCATAGAATGATATTACCGATAAGGTTGGGGAGAGCCGTCTTTCTTGCCCAAACAAAACATCATATGCTTATAAACCTAAATCACCAGGGCAATTGACAAACCCAATGAAAATAACAAATCCAAACATGCAATATGCTTTGGGGTCTTCTTCCCATGAAAATCATATTAAGGCATCTGCATGCCCATATCAACAACGGGTGGTTGGCTGTGATGGTGATTTGACCGTGGGAACTCTCTCTGTAATCGAGAGGTTGTGAGTTCAAGTCTCATGGATGTTATTTTATTTTCGCAATCGTGTGAATGAATTGCTCAGCCTGCATGCGCTAAACCAGGTTATAAAACAACTTGAAGCTAAGACAAGGTCGTATGGGGCAGAGGTAATGGGCTTGCTCTCGGTTTAGAAGGGATATGAGGCTTCATTCCCTTTTAATGTGAGCTCCTCTTTATGAGCGAGACATAGATAAAGTCTCGTTTACCAAGCGTGGAAACCGAAGGCTATGGAATAGTTTAGTCGCTGGAAGGATTGAAAGTTGGGGACAGAGGGCGTGAAAGAGTTACTGACCTGGCAATTCCCATGGCTAATATTCCAATCTATATTTCTGCTGGACAGGCGGGGGAGAATGCCTGCTTGTACCAGGACTTTTCAATCCATGGGGTTGCGGGGTATTCCATATTGCCTGGGTTTGGATCTGGTTTAGCTGTCACAGTGTGGCTTGTTGGGTTGGAGATTTCCTCATATAAAAAAAAAACCACCTACTAATCTACTATCAATGTCATTAAAGGTTTACCACGACAAGAGCCACACCGGCATCTCACCTCTACAAGATATGAAGATAAGATTCAAATGGTAAATTGGAAAGACTTCACTCCTGATAAGAGAGCGCAAACTTTCGTAAGATCAGATAGAATACCTCTTTAATTCTAATCAAAACTTCGATATTGACTAAGAAAATGCTGGTTGAAACCCTTGTTGTGAAGGTAGACCACCCAAGCACTCAGTCTCTTCCTGATTTGAACTTTCTCTCTTGCAGTGTTGTATGTTTGCTTGGCCATTAAAGGCACATGAGAGAATGGGAAAATGCAATATCCTTTGCCCCTGGCCAAGCTATCTCACGAGACTCGGCTAGTAGAATTATAGTAATAAGCATGACAATCTCCATTATTCCCACTGATAGCCATTGATCAATGAATCCCTCGCCCAATTACTATCGTACTCACCAATCCCTCAAAGTTCTTGCTCATTGTCTACCCACCAATTCCCCAAAGTTTGATGGATTGTATTATTCTGACAAGTTTAGAGTTTTTTCAATTGGAACTTATCAAACCCCATTCCATATTATTTAATTTGAGAAAGCCACTTTTTTTCCTGTTTCCTCACACTACATCTACATGTCTAGAATTATCTTTGTTGTGTCCCAAATTCCTATGTAAAATGACTCTATGAATCTTTGTTTAATTTCTTAACTTTTTTCAATGATGTCCTACTAGAATGAAGTTAAGCTTGACAACGCATCTTGTTTAATTTTTTCATTTCCTTTTTAAGTTACAGTCAGCATTGAGAAAGAAATTCAAATGTTGATTAACATAATGCTGGGCAAATAATTTGTATATTTTCGTTTCCTGGTTGTATATGTGCTTAGTTATTGCTTTATATTTTATTATTACTGAGTGACATAGTCTACTTGGCTGTCATGAATATTTTGTGTGCAGGTTTTACAAAAGGCTTTAGAGGTGTGGGATTTGCAGGTTATTCCTCTGGACTGTCCTGTTGCTGAGCCTGCTCAGATTGACCCTGAGCTGGAAAATGCGTTCATCTGTCATTTACATGACCATTGGTTTTGTATCAGGAGAGTCAAGGGAGAGTGGTATAATTTTGACAGTTTGTATGCTGCTCCTCAGCATCTATCGAGGTTTTACCTCTCAGCATACCTTGATTCTTTGAAAGGTGATGGCTGGAGCATTTTCCTGGCGAGAGGAAATTTCCCAAAAGAGTTTCCAATCTTGTCTTCTGAAGCTTCTAATGGTTATGGACAGTGGCTTTCTCCTGAAGATGCGGAACAAATTTCGAAATCCTGCAACTCGACACAGGCTTCTCAAGCAACAAATCTAGCTCAAGAATCTTCCAATCCATATTCTATGGAGGATGCAGATACACTTTCAGAAATGGAAGAAGAGGACTTGAAGGCAGCAATAGCTGCTAGTCTGATGGATTCTTCCTCTACAATGGCCAGTGCCAGTGCTGAATCTAGCTCTCTGCAAAGTGAAGACCAGAAAGCCAAAGAAGATCATGCTCAATCTCAATAGAATTTTTTTGTGAGATTCTGGTCACCGCATTGATGGTCAGATACTCGAGGACCATTGCGATATTCAGTCCATATGTTTGTTAGACTCTAGTAAAGTTTAAAATGTTGCTGTAATTTACTTTGCGGGGAATAATCCTCAACTATTCTTATCATGGTCAAGGACTTCCTTTTCTTGTGTTTTGTTTTTCATTTCCTTTTCTTTTGGTGGAGAATGTCTAGTTTCTTTTGTTCAATGGGCAGCTTTTTCATCTATTCCTTGAAATGTTTTAGAAATCGAGGAATGCCAATAGATTTGAAGGTATGTGGTTCCAAGCAGTCCGGAGTACTATGGTTGAATAACGTCGTTTGCACCAAATCAGGTTTTGTTTACAATTTCTCAGTCATAAACTGAAAGGCAATGGATGTCTTTGCCATGGTTGGATCTCGAAAAAACAGGGTACTGTATTCATGAGCGGCAGCTAGTCTTGCTAGATATGCGTCAATGGTCATGGACAAAGAAACAAAGACAATTTTGATCTCTCAGCTCCAATCTGTTTTCTGGGGCCTTTCATCTTCTCAGAAGGTAAAGAAAAGGCAAGTCAGACCCACCTTTCAACATAATCATCCATTGTACAGAGAAAAGACTACTAGTCACTTGTATAATAGACGAGGAAGAAAAACGAATGAAGACTAAGGAAACAAATTTAGCTTCCTCTTCTTGTCTTGTTTTAGTATGTCTATTTGTGGATTCCGAGATCTGAATTGTTTGAGGTTGAGTTACTTTTTCTCTTGTTTTGAAGAAATGTAACTTGCATATATTGAGTGTGTGTGTGAGAGAGAGAGAGAGAGCAAATTTTGTTCACAACTTGTAAAATTTAGCTGCAATATGATTTCCATTGAGCAGACCAGATCCACCTCTTCCGGACCTGCAGCTCTCAGAAGAAATGGTGAATGGAGTTTGGAACTCCACCCAACAGAAAATGAGAGAACAAAATAAATACCATACAACTAAGCAAATATCGATTAATGCAAATAGTTCAGTAGGGAAATGCATCACAGCAACTAAATCCAACAATTTCCCTAGTCCTGGCCACTGCCAAAGCCATCTCGGTTCTCATGCTGCCATCCAAAGCCCCGTCCATCACGACCCATATCACCAGAATGGTATTTATTCTTATGCTGTGACAAATGTTGGGGAGGCGGTGGAGGCGGTGTTTGGTGTGGCACAGGTTGTGGTGCCAAAATACCCTTGCCATCTCTGGGATCCATGGAATTACCAGCTTCCATTGGCCTGTTGACAGGAGGTAGGGGAGGAACCATGGGTAAGCCTCCTGGATTCCGTCCATAATCGCCTTGATAAAATGCAACTTTTCCTTGGGCATCTGACATGTTTGTAAAACCATCAGACATTCCTTGACCTCCTGGTACAGATTCAAAAGGCATGACAGCTGGTACAGCAGTCCAGGGTTGAGGGTAATTTGCCGAAAAATTCACTCCCCCTGCTGCACCTGGTGGGAACCCCAGTAAAGAACCTGGTTCAGGTCCTCTTTCAGCTGCTTTATCCGGCCTAGAAATATGTCCCATCTCATAGGGAGTACCGTAGAACGGCTGACCTCCCTCAGCCGGAAAAGGAGGAACACCAACTTGGGGGCTCAGAAATGAATTTGAATTCAATGGGAAAACAAAATTTGGGGGTTGAATTGAATGCATTGATGGGTATCCTGGATAGAAGGTCTCATGTAAAACCCCTTGCTGCTTATCAGAAAACTGCCCAGATTCTTGCCGTGGGGTTCCTTGCGTCTCAAAGCTTTGTTGAAAGGGGTTGTGGGGGCCAGGCAGATCGAAGCCAGGGGGGCGGTTAATATCAAGATGGGCCTCTGATGAAAAATTTTGAACTTGGCCGGTAAAAGGTTGCTTTGGTGGCATGATTGACCTTGGAGGCATTTGTTCCCAAGGCTGCTGCAGACGAGCTTTGTCTTCACGATCATGGAACTGAGAATTTGAAGCAGGAGAGACAACTGACCTTGCAGGACCTCGAGCAGCAGATTCAGAAGGTGTTTGTTGTTTTGTACTCTGAGCCTCTGATTCGTTGCCATCTTCTTTATCTGCATTGGGCTGTATAAGGGCAGCATGGTTCTCCAGAATATGAGATTCAAATTCAGTCCTCTTTAAAAATGACTTGAGACAGTGAGGGGCAGCACAGATGAAAATTCCCTCCATCAATTTTATCGTCTGGATTTTTTGAATACGTTCATCACATCTGCACGACATAGAAAAATTGTTGCACTCATATATCAATCAAAGACCTCTAAATTCTACGTACGCATATATAAAATTAAATATTGATAACAACAGACATTGGTTGGAGTTGGACACCTTTTCCAAAGTTAAGTCAACAAAAAAGCTAAATAGAGAATTGTGAACCACTTTCTATTCTTCAAACAAAAAATGATAAAAGAATGGAACAGAGCTGCTGATTGCCAGTAACCTACAACTTTTAACAGCAAAATAGCAACAATCTAAGCAAATAACATATGCTCTTGTAACATGCAAAATCCAAAATAGGTAGGTAAGATTTAACATGAGGATTTAATTAACAAAATGTGATATTACATTTTAAAAACTGGCTACCCCTTATTGTAACAACAGTTGAGATGAAGCCTTCCACTGGCTACGGATCCCCAAGGAGAAAAACTGGATGACCACAGGAAGCCAAAAAAAATTCCTCAATTCTGGTCCATCCCTATTATGGTTTCCATCAGTGGAAGCTTAAGACAAGTGCGCCATCTCAACTCTTGCTCCTTCTAAGTGAGTCTTATGATTTTTGCTTGAGGTGGAAATGACTTTATAAACACAGGGTCGAGCACACGAGTCAATGGACTTCTATTTATACATCTTAAGTTAGTAAAATCACATTGCTAAGACAAGTTAACCAATACCACCGATTTGAAACTAACCCTCGAGTTTCCTCATAAAGTCCAGCATAAAAATAGTAAGGCGAATGAATTGGATACAAATTTTTTTATTGTAATGTAACCATGAACCATCAACTCTTTTTCCTATTGAATAAGGAGACTTGTATGTGAGTTCAAAGCGTCATTGAACGAATTTACTGAGAGTCACATACAAATATATCAGACCGAACATGTAAATGCATGCAGAATCTGATAACTCTAGGAAGAATTTTTAATTAACCAGAGAGAACCTACGACATTATTGTAATAATTAGAAAGTTCATTTATAAATTATTGAGAATCAGATATCTACATACAGATAGCAAATTGAGTCGCTCCTGGCACAATCGAGACAGAAAGCATGGTCACAAGGGCTCTGCAAGAACACAAACATTTTAGTATACCAAAATTTTCCATCAATAAGGACGGAACAACTATGAGCCAGAACAACTATAACTAGGGGCCAACTCCCTTAAAGAGTTTATATATCATCAATGGATTAGTTAGTATCTAGCAAGTTAGCAACATTGCTCAAAATCACTATTACAACACAAAAGAAAAAAAACAGTCAATTACATTTATGATTGTTACCAAATGGGTAGCAATCAAAATGGTTATGAAAAATATATCGTGCATCTCCAGAGTATCTACAAAACCAGCAACAATATTTTTGTGCAAAATGATAGAAACCAATGCTTAAATAATATTGATAAAGATTATTACAGACAAAACACACAAGAAAAGCTTTCAAAGTGCTACAATGCTGATTACTACCAGATCATCACAGGGAAAATTCTATCCCTAAAAATGCATCACGTATTTAATCATCTCAAACAACAATCCTGTATATTCATTAATATCAAGAAATGCAAAGACGACTCTGGACATCCAACACAGAAAGATATCTCTTTCAAAAATATGCATCTAGCCCATTAACAAAGACTGCCCAAGCTTGACTTTACATTTAGGTTTCTCAGTGTTGACTTTGTATTTGCTTTGTTGGATGTGTGACCCACACGAGGGAAGATCAGATAAGAAATGAGATTATTAGATCTAAGTTACAACTTACGAGTAGAACTAATTGCAGATAAGTTGCTAGAAAATCATTTTAAATGGTAGAGAGAGTAGGAAGCCAAAATTGAAATTCAGGCCCTATCCTAAACAAAGAAGGGGCACAAACATAGAAACTAAGCCGATATTTCTTCGCATCCATGCATTCAACAAATTATGTTTCTCGTTTTAGTGATCACACGGAAAAACCTCCTAGAAACTGATGCCCCATGCTCCTTTTCAGGATATATTATGTGCAGTGACCAATCCAAATAAAATGATTGCAAAAGCTGACAACTAAAAGAGCCATCAACAACATACCAGCCGCCCATAAATAGCAATAGGGAAATCACATCGGACACAAAAGTGAACACGTTCGCCGAGTTGGCGGCGAGACCTGCGACCCAGAGTCTTGACAGCAGTAGCAGAAGTTGCAGCACCAATGCCTTTCGCCACTGGAAGGTCAGCAATAACCAGGTGATCCGGGCACGCAACTGTCACCGTATCCACAGGCAAGGGCTTCAACCCTCCACCACTGTCCGTGGACGGTGCTCTGTTTAGTCGAATCTGAAGCATTCCCCCCGATTACCTGCAAACCACACTCACGAAACACGCAGTCGTTAGAGAGCAGTATAACGTGCAATTCTTCAAATCTCCGTATAAAAACCATAAATTAAATCAAACAAGCAATAACTGTGAAAAAAATCTTTTACCCCTAAAACTGAATCTCATCTCACCAGAAGGGAGAACAGAAGATTTAGAGCGAGTACAAAATCCAACAAAAAATACACGTAAAACACACAAGAAAAAGGAGTTAGGGTTTCAGTAAGAACGGGCAAGGAGAAGGGAGGACAGAAGCAAACCTGAAAAATATCGAAATCGATTGAAGTTCAGCTGAAAAAACTAAGATAACGTTGTCCGGTCTTGAAGCGAAGCACCAACAAAACGAAACCCAAAATTCACCTTCGACCCTTCACCGGGAACGGTGTTTATTGGATCGACTTTTTGCGTGGGCGAACTCCTCTTATATCTGGTCAGACCCGCGTCGCCGCCACGCACCCGAACCCCGAATAGAAATAGGAAGAGAACGCTCAAATGAAACGAGGCGTTGCAAGAATGATAGTAGGAGATTAATTTTGTTCTGTGTTTTCCCGATGGACAGTCTACATTAGTTTTAGTTCGAAGTTTAAGAATTGGGCTCAACAGTGTCAAGTGTCAGATTTACGGCCCTTTCTATATTTGGGCCACCAAAAACCCAATTTGAGTGAGAACCCCAATAGTATGGATGGGCCCTGAAGAAGCCTCAATCCGTTGAAGATGTCATTCATCTATGATGAGTATCCCACATCGCTAAAATAGGAGTACCGACCCTAACTTATAAGTGCTAGCCTTCCTCAACCTACCAGCCAAGGTTTTCATGGGCTATCATCCCATGGGCCTTGGTTACAGCCGGCCCGCAAGGGTGTCGGTTGGGCTTTGGTTGGCAAGGGGAGGGCAAGTGGGCCTTTGGGCCGGTGTAGGTTCTCATTATTGGTGCTTTTATTGAGAGAGTCGCGCCTACGGAGAGGGCTTAGGTCCGGGAGAGGGCTGCCGTCTGTTGTCGGGCGAGCGTAGCCGCCAAGCGAGAGTAGCCACCGTGGACGTCAACTGTCCAAGGGGAAAAAGCCCAAGGTTTTCATGGGCTATCATCCCATGGGCCTTTGTTACAGCCGACCCGCAAGGGTCCGTGTACGTCGGCTGTCCAAGGGGAAAAAGCCCAAGGTTTTCATGGGCTATCATCCCATGGGCCTTTGTTACAGCCGACCCGCAAGGGTGTCGGTTGGGCTTTGGTTGGCAAGGGGAGGGCAGGTGGGCCTTTGGGCCTGTGTGGGTTTTCATTATCCTCCTATGTTATCAGCTGATTGATTAGCCTTGCCACGTATACCCTTCAATTGTTGTCTTCTTGCCCGATTGTAAGCATTTTTGAGATGGCGACCTTGATCTTTATCAATCTATTGCGACTCTGTCACTCTAAAATTGAATCAATGATCATTTTGGCTAAAAATGAATACGTTGATTAATCATTGTGACCATTTGATTCAATTTTCTACTAATATATGTATTGATTAAAATGTATACAACAAATTACGTGCAATGATATTAAATATTTTCCGTAACATATATGCTACAAAGTATCACATATGTTACTAGAAATGGTGTCCCAAACCCACTGTTTCATATAAAGTCTCTTAACAAAACTTTTTTTATTTTATTTTTTTGGTTTTCAACATTTATTGAAAATATAAGACAATTTAAGCTCTATCAATCAAACGGTCAATAGCGTATGGTCACAAAACTAGACAAATGTTTTAATGCTCATCAGTTCCTAAGCTCTGTTTATAAATGTTTGCTTGCGAGATTCCTCATCATCTCCATAGCCAAAACAAGGAATATGACGAAAGGCTTTATTGTTCTCCGACGATCTGAACTATCTTCGCTGTGAGCTTGACGGTCATCTTTATGCTCGAGACGACTCCATATTTCTAACCAATTTCTTTGCCTGAAAGGTGCAAAATTGGAAGGAACAATGAGCAGCAAAAGCTAAAATTTATTAAATGAACATATAGTTGACATTTCCCACAACAATTGAAGAGAGGTTTGGAAATCAATCTTCTGATCACGGGTGAAAAGGAGCTTTGCTTGTAAAACAGCAAGTGGATTCCATTAACATGATAACATACCTGCTCTAAGGTCAGAAACATGATAACGTTCCAAGATCCAAGCCGTCCGAAATTTGGGATAAAGCCCTTATAAAAAGCAAAAGGCCCCTGCAAAGGACATTGATTGCGCTAGTAATGTTACAAAACACATCATCTCTTGAAGCTACATTTGTGTCGAGTGTCGACACTTCCATCAGTCTTTACATCGGTGCTAACATAGTAAACACAACTTCCATACATGCTCAAACAATATCAGAGAGAGTTGATAATAACTACACAACTGGACCTAATTATTCTTAAACTGAAAGCAAGAAAGAGAAGCGTGTGACTTTTTTCATTAATGTAGCAAGTAGGAACCAAGTGTAAATCCTAGGTATCTGTTCTAATTATGAAAATGAATTATTTCAACAGAATAAATGTCATTGAGCAAGGGAAACTTTTACAATCCTTGAAAGACTGACTAGAAAATTCATCGAACATCTCAAAGACAAAAAAGAGGATCCCGGAAGATGGAAACATGGATAACCAGCCTAAAACGATAGATAATACTTCTTCAAATTATAAGTGTTAAATCATACATTGATGACGGGTGTATGAATCAAAAATTTCACAACACCTTGAATATAATCGAAGTTAGGAGTTGAAATGATATAATCTTACATCGTTCTTCAGAGTTTTTATGAAACAATCAAGTGTGTTTTTGTAAGCAGAATCCCCCATCATCCTTGACTTAACCTGCAAAAAATGAAAAAACAAGAAAGAAAACCACTTCATAGGGGAAATAAGCCCTTCCATAAGATTATGTATCACCCTAAACATGCTAGTCAATCTACAAAAATTTGTATCTATCTATATCATATTAATATCATGCAAACATGCTATATCACTTTCTTGCATAAAAACAAAAAATACAAGCAGATGGCAGCTCAAGATACTAAAACTGTAAATTTGTTGAGAATAACTACATCCAAATGAAGATAAAAGTACCACATCAACCGGTGAGCCAACACAGACAGCGACAAAGCCTGCCCCCAGACCAGAAAGAAGATGAGTGACAACATTATCTGTGAATCCAGGAATTTTCAAGATTGTCTGCATTAAAACAAATAATTAGAAATTTTAAAACAAAAAAGGTAACCAACTCCCGTGGACGAGGCTTTCGCAGTGGGTGGGTGGGTGGGACAGATAGGATGTACACGCCTTACCCCACATAATATGTGGAGAGGCTATTTACAATAATTGAACTTGTGACTTTTATGTTGCACCCCTGCAACTCAAATAATTAGAAATATCTACAAAAATCCCACACAAACAATCAATGATAATAGACTTTGAACATCTAGTCAACCTGCTTCACTTGATCATAGCTAGCTAATTCAGCGGCATTTATAATGCCATTCCGTGCTATATTGGGTCCGAGTCCAGTCCAGAGAGCACCAGCTCCTTCCTGAGAATCACAAAAGAAAAATATTTTAGAAATTTGATACAGCAACTTGTTTTCTTTTGCCTCCAGTGGTCTCAGTTAGAAATAAGACCTGTCTCACGATTGTGGAATATGCATTTAATGCACCAGAATAGCGCCTTGGCACACCGGGTGCTAGTTTTCCTTCAGCTTGAAGCCTAACTTTAACCAGATCAGTTGGATTTGCTATTGTTATTCCAATAGCACCTGTGTGAGAAAGGAGAAAGTGCTCACTCGGTGACTCAGAGAATTGGTAAGAGAAAACCATGGCACTCGTTCTAGTTAGAAAGAGCCCAATCGTTGATAGAAATTGATAATTTGTGAACAAGTTAATGGATCTAAATATAGTTCCTGGAACGTCAGGTATTGAGCTCACCAGTTGTAAATGCAGCAAGAATCTTCTTGGACAAAGGAACATCTCCAACAAAGTCTTTTCCCACGTACATGGTCTTAACCTGTCAAGCATTTAGTCCATGTACAAAAATCATATACCAGATTGCTAACTGTAAAGGGAGAAAAGGAAGAAAGGGATTGAAAGTAAGGAAAGCTCAAAACCCACAGGTTCATACAGCCCAATTCTTAAACCCCCAAACAGGCATTGCCGATGTAATCCTGGTACTATGCCCTTCCAGAGTGCTGACAGACCTTCTTCCCTAGCAATGGTAGCAACTGTGCCCAACATTCCCCTATACTTTGGTAATGCTGCTCCATCCACAGCTTTCTTTTGGAGCTGAAGCCTAACTTTTGCAGTGTCCAAAGGAATAGTGCAAATCTGCATAATTTAGAAAGCATGCTCCTAAATAAATCCCTTCACAAGTGCTGTTAAAATTAACACATCATTCGTGCTTATTACTACAAGCCCTAAATATTTAGGACAACTGACAATCCCTTACAAAGCAATACTTACACAATACTCGGAACAAATAAATTACACATTTCAATTCCAAAATCTCATCATGTGGCATCATGAATAGAAAGAATAATTGAATCAATACGATTTATTGTAATTTGTTAGAGATGTGGATTTTCAAGCAAGTAATAAAACCGCAGTAATCATAAGAATTTGTTAACAACTTTCTCGTAGTAAGACAGGAAATGGTACAACACACCATCAAATAACAGAACCCCTCTCACGTCTCACCCAATTAAATGTATGTGGTTTGACTTCCACCCTCTAATATAACCTTGTAAATAACAAATTCATGTGAGTATAGATCAGGAAAATAGATAATGCAAGGAACTTAATTTGTCCCAAAGAGAATCTTTTAACCAGATTCTGAATTTCTAAAATAACTTCATATTATACTCGTTTATGTTCCAAACATATTCCTCAAACACAGAGAGACCAAGCAGATGCAGATGCAGAAAATTTGGCGACCCAGATCCATATCACATAGAAGTATAGGTGATTTTACAGCAGCTCTTGATTCAAGTAAAAGAAATCCACAATAGATGTCATGGTAAACACCGCTGCATCTTTACAACTACCACAGCTAATGAAATTCAAGCGAAAACAAAATTATATGTATACAAATATATAACAACACAAGACAGAATGAGATCAGCACAAACAGATCGAAATAGAAAAGCGCTAATAATCCGAGAACAATAAATTGCAAAACAGAAGTGGAAGCCAATACTTGATCAATCGACAAAAAAATAAAATACCTCGGCGAAAGAGGCAGCGAAGGCGCTGGCTGCGAAGGTACCAGCCAGGGAGATATCGGAACTAGCCTTACTATCAGCCACCATGTCTGATCAAAGAAGCCCAAGTCAATTGCAAGTGAGGGAGAAGAGCGAATAGTTTTTAGGGGTTTTGGACAAAAATTGTCTGGAAGAAAGCAAAAAAGATGAGGGAATCTCGGGAAAAGAGACCAACTGCGGCTTCCGCAATTGGTTCCAAGCTCTGTCCTTCTGTTCGGCTTTCGTGATCTCAGTCTCTCGTATTTATGCTTCTTTCTTACAACTTGCCATGCAAGAAGAAGAAAATTAATCTGTAATATTCTTCATTTTATTGAACAGTAATTAGGTTTGGTGAAAGCGTTTCTTTTCAAAAATAAATAAATAAAAATTACAGGTTTGGTGTTAGTCGCGAGCCTCCGCGTCTTAGAATTTAGGTGTTAAATAAATAAATTCCCAATTTTTGTTTCTCTCAAAAAAGAGGCGACGGACACAAACTCGTTTTAATTGTAGATATGGATGTAACGAAACTTTCCGCCTTTGGTTGGAGAAAAACGTGTTGCCAAATTTGTTTATTCATGATGGTACATTAGTTTTTGACAAATCCTAGTCAGCATTGACTGCACCTGTAAGAATATTGAATATTGAATTTTGAAATATATAATTATAGATTTTCACCAAAATAATAGACATGTGTCCCTAATTGATACACATAGATTAAGAAAATACAATTAATATCATTGAAACAATAATTTAGTTGGTTTTCTTTCAATATATCCTTCAACTACTTCACTCGCACTTTATTATTGTTAGAGGTTAATATCATTTGTTAATAAAAATCCACAATAAATAAGAATATATTAGTAAATTAGTGACTTTTTACTTATTTCAATAAGAAAATGGATTATTATTTGGGACAAACCAAAATAAAAAAAGTGAGTCTATCAAATAGAGACGACGACGGTAAATGACAAAAGAAAAGGCAAATTGAGCGAATACCACTGCCTGATATAGTGGCAATACTTTGACCACTTCCAATAATCGAATTTTTCCGATTCGGATTAAACGAAATTTGGACAAAAGTTGTAGTCTAAAATTGGTCCAAATAAAAAGAAAATTGTTCAATTCAGAACCGGACCTGAGTCCAAATTCAAAAATTTGTCTAGCACGCTTGTTCGAAATTAAACAAATCCAAACGTACTCAATTAAGTACATATGAAAATTCAAATCAACTTAAATTTAGACATGTAAATATTTTGTAAACACCTTATGTTATTCAATCCAAACTAGTTTTTTTGCCATCCCTACTTATTGACAAGGCAAACAGAGTCGTCTTCTTTCATGCAGGCATCTTGCATTAATGCATTGGCTGGACAAAAGTAAAATCTTAACCAACAGACTAAATGACTAGATTAGGGTGTTCCATATTTCTGTGGATCAAAATCCATATGTATTTATGTGATGATAACATTCTTAGAGTGTTAAAGGCCTCTGAGAACAATGAAATATCGACTTGGACCACTTGTCTGGAAGATGCAGTGCCAGTGGGTCATGATGGACGTGGGAATGAGATGCTGGTTCTCACTGACCATGCGCCAACTCCCACAGAGGGCAGTGGAGTCGAGTCACAGTTCCATCTTTGTAAACATCAAGTTACAGTAGTCTTTAATCTTTAGCCAAGTAATGTTCGAAACACAGAACGAAAAGCAGTTTTAACAGATCTATCCAACAAAACTCACCCATACTAGCATTCTTCTGTACAAGAACTCAAGAAAGAAAGGAAATCATGAATGAGAGTCGTCAACTAGTCACAGAACAGCCATTCCGTCCATCTAGTCAATGATGGCGATTCAAAAAAACTTTAGTAAGAACATTTACCATCGAACTTGGAACATTTCTGTTGTAATCATACCATCATGGAGCAACAAGTAGGCAAAGGTAAGGAAATGGCACCTTTGTTGCTTAGTTTGTTCAACGTCACTTGCATGTAAAGCTCAAATAATGTTGAAAACTTCAAATACGCATTTAAAGCTCAGAAATGCTGTAACACATACGCGAGGAGTTGCAAAGCTCCAGAAAGTCAATACTTCAAATACGCATTTAAAGCTCAGAAATGCTGTAACAATCCAAGTGCATGCCTTCATACAAAAATCCACACAACTACGCCAATAGAAACTCAAAAGCAACATCTAAATCAACCCCAAGGCCACTGATAAATATAGGTTACCCACCTGCCTGGTTCTTAATGTACTCCAGCTTCATTAGAAGCCCATGGGATTCTAAAGGCAGCCAAAACTTTTAGCAAAACTGCCGACAAGCCTGTTTAGCACCACTATCAGACCTGATCACAAAGATGCATCAACAAATTGGCTGGCCAATAGGATGATAAAACCAACAATAAAACAGTATAAACTACGATTGTAACTGATGCATTGCACAATCGTCATATCCTTCTATTCCACTAGTTCCATAAACAATTAACACAAGATTTTTGAACCAAGTATATCCATGTTCATGATATTTTGAGCCTTACCCTGTCTTCTCGCTGCAAGCACAAAGAAAAACGTACGCCAATTAAAAAAAAAAGATTTTGATAAAAATTTAAAACATGGAGAAAAGGCTGCCATCAACAATGCAACATGCAGGAAGTATTTTTACCATACTCGCTGACACACTACTCCAAGATGTCAAAATTGATGGTAAAAGAAAACACAGAACTCGTAGCTGATTATAGGCATTCTCATAACTTCTACAATCCATTGTAATTAAAGGGGCAAAGACAAAACTGTTAGCTATTACAAATAATGACGTTCAAAATCTTAGAACTTAGCCCTAAACAGACAGCAATAGCAAACTCAAAAGCTCCACATTACATCCCAAATCTTGACAGCTCTAAAAGCCACACAACCTGCAAGACAGACAAACCAAAAACGTTGTCAAGGAAAAGCAACCAATAGATATAATTCAAGTGTTCAACTCTATACTCCACCAAATCAAAATGTAACGAGCTTTAGGAAGCGCACTACAACTGGACGAACTCAAACAAGCTAATCACAATAAATTTAAGAACCACCTGCACGTAACAACTAAACTGCATATATATAAAAGCATTACCACCCAAGATCGTTACTTCTCTTGCATCACCACTTAACTGACGTAACAAAAACAGAGTACATAAAATTTCTCTTTTACTAAAAGAAAGCTCAATTCAGCTCTATTTCAGACTATTGAGAAAAACCAAATCAAAACACTCTTGGGCGTGAGGTAGTGATAAAACAGGCACAACTCAAAGCTTATGACTACTGGTGTTACAAGTCCAAGAAGCACAGATGATAGAAAAATTAGCAAGAATGAACTAGTGGTGTATAGTGAAATTAGAATTTGTTCAAGGCACCATCAACTTACAATTGTAATGAGTAATTAATTAATAATTATACGTAGCCAAACTATAAGACAGTTTTCATGGTATGAGTATATAACCTGTCAAATAAGCAAACACTATCCGCCTTAGTGATGGTATAGACTATAGAGTTTTGATTATATAGATATTGCATTGCTAATGTCGTCACTATAAAGTGTAAAATTGAACACTAGTTGAACTTTCAAACACACAAACAAAATATGCATGAAAAAAATCTCGGAAAAACAGAGATCTCAGCTAGAAATGATCAGTTACAATATTATTACCTCATATGTTGCTCGGATACATAAAAACCCTAACCCTAGTTCCCTGCATAGCCAAAAAAGTGAGAAAATTAACGTCTACTACCCAAATCGATAAAGAACAAAAAAGAGAGAGAGAATCTGTCGTCACCATGGATTTGGGTGGAAGATTAGACTTGAACTTAGCCCGAACGACACCACTGTTACCATGAGGTCTAGTTACTTTGCCCCAAATACAGCGATAATGAGTGCCGTCCTTCTTCACCTTGGCCTTGTATATGTAGGCCATGCGCTTTCCACAGTACCACGCAACCTCTTCCTTTGTGTTCACGCCCTCGATCTGTATCAGCGACGTGTTTGGGTACTGGTTCGACTTTGACCTAAAAACCCAAACGAAGTTTAAATCACAACAATGCCAGCTCGAACACTTCAAATTACAAATATTAGCTCATTACGAGTTATATTCATAGTTACCTTTTGTAACCGAGCACGGTTCCACGAACATACAGTCTGTGAATCACGAAAAGTTCAAGTGAGAAGAGCCAAAATTAAAGTTCGAAGAAACGAGGAAAACATAATTGGGAAGGCAATCAGAACAAACAACCAATATAAAAAAGGGGAGAAAGTACAACCTCACGCGCTCTCCTTGACGTCCCTTCACCATTTTCGGGTTTGGTTTGAAGCTCCTTCCTCTAGCCTGCGGAAGACGGAAACCCTAATTTCGAGAGGGAAAGCAATCGGAGAGCGAATCGCGATCCTATTATCCCTTATATTTTAAGGGTTGTCATAGCCTGGGTGTGGTTTTACCGTTTTACTGATGATCACCGATTATTGGCCGTCAGATTGATCCACATGGTTATATCAAGGAGAGGAATGTGTAGGCTTCCTGTGATTTGATTTGCATGTGAAACCTGCCGAACGTAGGCCCATTAATGTCAAGCAATTGAAATTCCAGCCCAAAAAAGGAGAATGTATACCTCCTAAATTATTGATAATAAGCACGTAGACCCATTAACTTTAAAAAATAACCGTATTCATCTCTAAATTCTTGGGTTAATATTACATGTAATCATCGAAACATAACCCGTGTTTTAGTTTGGTCATCCAAAGATAAAGCATTTTAACTCTATCTCCAATTTTGTTATTTTGTACCAATTTGGTTATTCAGGTAGTTTTTATATATTTCGGGCAGTCAAACATTTTATGTCGCATGTTAACCATTGGAAACAAAGGGGGTTCACAGTATATGTGGTCCCTGAAACATGTGTTTTATTTTGGTCACTCAAAAATTAAAAAAAAAATCTGCAAATATTAATGATTTTCGTCTGATCAACTCGCCACGTGAAGGGGTTGATAGACCTAAAAATCACTAAAAACTGTCGAAAGTGTTCCAATTGGCACGAAATCAAATATTTACTCACTGAGTTTAAACATTTTATCTTTGAATAACCAAAATAAAAAATGGATAATCTTTTTCGTGACCACATATAATATTAACCCCTAAATTCTCTTAACATAGTAATTTTTTTATGTCTTTGTATACAACCATCATTCTTCCAACGAGGGCGAGCAAGGAAGATGTGACATTCATACATGTTAAATTCTTGAACTGCATTGGGTATGGGTGTCGGTGAATGCTTTCCGCTCATTATAAAAGTGTGCACTTTCAATGAACTTAGTTGGCATATTTCAATCAAGTCTGGGCATACCTTCACGAAAAAAAAGTCTCCTCGAGTCAAATCCATAATCTCTTGATAACGGGAGAGTGAGTATCGACAGTGATTTGTTTATTTCTTTTATTTCCGAGATTCTGTGTGGACCAAGTGAAGAACTTTCCGAGGCCAGCCACCAACCCCGACCATAGAATTTGAGGATTGACAAAAGACAAAGTGATTGAATATTTGAATCATGAGTTGAGTGAGTGGAGGCCCATTAATGTCTCACTTTGAAAATCCCATTTAATTTTCATGGTTTCACATACATGACTTATCGTTCACTATTTATTGATTAAACCAACTCCATACCATCCCCTTGTACTCTTCTTATTTTTTACAAATAAAATCATATCATCATGACTTAATTAAGCATTCACTAATCATGACGCACCACCCAATTATACATTTGTGGCGATCCTATTGGTTCACTCTCTTGAACAAGGATCTCACTCTTTCGTTTGAACTTTCTTATAGTTTATTTAACCTTTATAAAAGAAAAGAGAATCAAACTGCGGCAGGCAACGTGCGAGCTTAACACCAAAATGTCCAATGCTGTCTCCGCGTGGAATTTTTACCTGACCCGGCACCGGCACCGGCACCGGCAGGCACTGTCAACAATGATTAACGGTCAGTAAAAGTAAATAACGGTCAGATTTTCAGGAAAATTATGATAATGAAAGAAAAGGAAAAAAAAGGAGAAAAACAAAATTGACAGTGGTTGGACGTTGGGAACATGACAAACGTAAGAGTAAGTGAAAGTAACCACGTGGCTATTAATGATTGGTATAGTAAATGTTGAATTGTCAATTTGAGATGCGTACGGTTCTCGGAGTCTGCACAAAACTTATCACTAGTAGAGTGACAGCATCGCCATCAGCATGTGATTAAAAAACTTAACGAATATCAATGCAGTACGTGCCAACATTATAAGAGCGATGGCCATAACAAAAATTTGGTGACCCAGAAAAATATTACATATGGGATCTCAATTATATCAGACCACAAGTCAACTCACATAAGTAAATTACCTATCATAATATTGTCACATTAATAAAATATAAATTTTTATATATTTTTATTTCTCAATAAAAATCAAGTATCTATTTTTTTATTCTATCATTCAATTTCTAACATAACTACATAAAAATAAATATTGAGTCGCATAATTTTTACAAAAATTCAAACCATATACTCGTCAACCTCGCCAAAATATATATCTCGATACTGCTACAAACACAAAACACATTTTTCAATATAATTACATTAATAAACACACATTCTCATAAATTATTCATTTTCCATTAAAATGACATAATTGTGGGTGCTCTAAAACGGAGTGACGGGAGTAGTACTCGCTCATTGCTATGGGTGGCAAGAGCACCATCAAAATTCTAAACACAAAAAACAAAATTCTATTTAGTTGTCTAAACTTAACTCAAATTGAATTATTATCTCATTTCCTTGTTAGAATTTCAATCAACTTGGACATAGCTGATTAAGTACTTTTGAAAATTTCAAATCAATCTGAATTCGAATATATAAAAAATTTATACACACTTTAATTATTCGACATGAAATTGATTTTTTTTAAAGGGTCACAAGCTATAGAATGATTTTTATGTAATTTGTCATGTTTCAATTTTTTTTTAACAACGCATTGCCCAAAATACCCTTCTCACAATATTTTAGCCTCAATTTTCTATAAAAGGCCACGGAATATTTCATCATCTTTGCTAAGCAAGTGAGATATATATCACCAATATTTCAAATCATTTTTATTTTTTTGCTCCATAAAATGCAAAATTTCATTCCAAACCTGTTCAATTTCACATGCTACAAATGAAGTTAATTAGGGCCAATTATTTACAATCGACATAGCCATATATATGGAACATTAAAGACTATTTATGACAAATTAAAGGATTTGCCAACTCAATTTGATCTTCAAAATATTATGTTTTTCATCCTAAATAGTCATTACTAGTGCTTAAGACCCAATATATCAATGTTTATGCTAGTTTTGAACACTTCTCTCTCTCTCTCTCTACAATTATTCAAGTAGTCTTATAAGGGAGGAAAGAAAGTCCCAATAAGAGGAAATAAAAGCATCGAGGAACCAAAAATGGCTTTATCAAACAACAGTAAAGGAAAGAAGAAGCAAAAGTGGGTTTGCTACATGCAGATTGTTCGTGAATCGTGAATTCTAATCACGTGAACCAAAACTCCACAAATAAGCAATCAAACAAAACGTTATTGGCATCGCCAGGACTCACACACCCCCATCATAACAACTTTGATTACGTTTGTGGATTAAAGCAAGCTTTTCTCCATGCCTAGTGAACGTGACTTGTTCCTGACATTTAATTTGTAGATCCTTTCGGTTATTATCAAAGCAAAAAGGGTGCACGTTGATATAATGTTATGTTCTAGTCTTCCACCACAAATGGCTGTGGAATTGAAGAGAGTTTGAATCGTATTAATTTTTTGCCTAAACCTACAATTAACACTTTCTATACATAAATTATTTTAATAGAAACCATGATAGATCTAGATACAGGACTCGCGAATCAAGTCTCACGTCATGTGTCAAAAATATGTCGGTAACTCCTACGTTGGGTAGAAGTTCAACCGCTAATTGATTCCTTACGATATAAGCGACGAGTGTAATGGATTGAAATTTATGAGCGTGGCAAGACTTGCTGTTAATATAAAAGATTGACGGTAAAAAAGATTTGTTTAACTTGCTATGGTATACAAAACAGTATTAATGAAATTATATGAAAAGTTATTGATCCAAATGACACCCCCTAATTTTCATACGTCCTGAAACGATTGTGGTTACAAAATGACAAATATTTATTTAGGCACACCGCACACAAAAAAATCCACTTTGAATATTGTAATAAGTGCACAAAAATTTATTATGCAATTAATGAAGAGGATAAAGGCATAATCAATTATAAAGGCCATTTTTGGTAAAATCATTAATCAAAACATATTGAAAAATATAGTTAATGAACCTCACCACAAATTATAAAGGCCTTTTTTTGGTAAAATCATTAATCAAAACTTATTGAAAAATATAGTTAATGAACCTCACCACAAGTTTGGTGCCGGGACAGGAGTCTGGTGAAAATGTTTACAACGTATATGTCGGTGTAATGACTACTACAACCATTATATATTTCCTTTGAAATGTTGTGAGCATTTTATTTAAATTTTTACTAAAGACATATATACTATGACAAATTGAATACAAGGTTATTAGTCGAAAATATTAAATAGTGAAATAAAAACAAATATTATAACTTTGGATAAAGTTATAATTTTCAAAAAAAGTATTGAATATATGTGTCTTTTTTAGTCAAAATGCTGTGAAAATGCTACAAAAACTAGCATTCTGAAAATATACGAAAAATGCTGCACAAAATGCTACCTGAAATGGGCGTTTGATTTTACGAACAATTTTTAATAACATGTAACATTTTGGGTGGCATTTATGCAACCCAAAATGCAAATCCAAACAGGATCTAACGATTTTTTGTATCAAATAAATAAAATGTAAAACAAGACAAAAATATTTAAAATAGGATAAATGATTCAGCATTTTCATATCACTTTCACGTTTTTAATTTTTGTTTGAAAATAATTTCAATCAAATTGCATTTATAATTTTTCGAAAATAAAATAATATTTTTTAATAAGTAATACAACGGGGTCCGCTGTAATTTTTTTAACAGCAAACAAACCCACACGTTTTCTCCGAAAGTTGTATTTGTTCAAGGAACGAGAACCTAATCATCGTACACCACCAAAAATCCTTAATGGTTTTGGTTAGACGAATCAAAGGGCTTTTTTGGTAAATTCGAAAAATATTTGGCTTTTACGATGATTCTACGTAGACAGAGGGGCAGACTATTTATAAATATAAGATGACAGCAAAAACCAGAGAGAGAGCGCGAGCCAGAGAGAATTGACATTCCTGCTCCGGCTTCGATCACGGACTCTTCCTCTCTGATTACTTTCCAAAATTACTTGCGTTTATCTCTCTTTCTCTCTTACATTTTCTCTCACATTCCCCCTTTTTTTTTTGGTCTCCTTTCCGAATATCAATGTCGTCCGGTGGGCCGACCAACTCCTCCAACAGTAGTCCCAGGAACCCGACGGCAGGCCTTACAGCAACCCGAAGACGCTTGGAAGCCGTCGACAGAACTTCCAATTTATCTGACGATGAGGAGGACAACGTTAACGGCTTTTCCGCTGGGCCCCACCACCACTATCACATTCACCATCATAATCATCACCATCCCGTGATCAGGTATCTGTTGTTACGGAGGAAGTGGTTGTTGTTTATGCCAGAGGCGTGGCTGTTTGGGATCGAGGAAGGGTGCGAGTGGACGGTCGCGATGGCTCAGAGCTTGAGATCGGGGAGGAGCGTGGGCCGTAAGATCTTCGCGGCGTTGATGCTGATAGCGGTTGTATCGGTGTTCGTGAAGTTTTCGTTGTTGAGTGGACACGTGGAGGTTCACGGTAAGAGGTCAGATAAAGGCTTGTTGATCTTACAGACGTCCAAGGAAGATTGGGCTTTGGCTCAACGCGTCGTGGACGAAAATATGGCTTCCAGGCCCAAGCATGTCCTGGAAAAGTTACCTGTAAGTGGAAAATGAAACTTCTTTTTTCCTCGAACTTTCTGTTTGGTTGCCGCGAAAGTCGTGATGGCGATTATTGGATTGCAGTGTTATTATTACTTTTGAAAATCGGTATGGGTATATATTATTGATTTTTTCATTAATCTTGTGGTTTTATCAAATTCCTTATCTGCTTAGGATTGGCTTACAAGTATGTTTTTGGTGATTTTGGAATGGTTGAGTCTGTTAATGCTGGTAATCGTTTGAGTCAAAGAAGTTGTGGGTTGCAACTGGGGCATTGAACTTTCTTTGTGAATTTTAGTGAAGTCGTGAATCTAATCTTTAGGGGCCATGCCGAACAGTTGCACTAATTTTTTTGCTTATGAATGGTTCTGGTTCTTTGTTTTGCAGACTCCAGAGATATGGATGAAACCAAATAGTGATAATTACTATCAATGCATAGCTCCGCCTAGGAATCGAATAAGTATGTGCTACTTTCTAAACCTTAAGTTTTCAGGCATGTCTGCAATTAAAATAGAGCCGTCTGATTTTTGAGAACCTTCTTTAGGGCCGCGAAAGAAAACGAATGGCTATCTTATTGTTCATGCCAATGGTGGATTGAACCAGATGAGAACAGGAGTAAGTTCCATGCTGCATACATAAGTTCATTATACTTTGCAATGTCATGTGTTGCTTAGTTAATCTGGCTTGCAATCTTTCTCCATCTAACGGTTGCATAAATTGATATGCAGATATGTGATATGGTGGGTGTTGCTAAGATAATGAATGCCACACTGGTACTCCCTTTATTAGATCATGAGTCCTTCTGGACGGATCCTAGGTAGTGTTCTCAAATATTATGGTTGCCCAAGTTTTCCTTCTGGTTTCGTGCTCTTTTCTAAGAATAAAGTCTCCAAAATACTTCTGCAGCAACTTCAAAGATATTTTTGACTGGAGACACTTCATTGAAGTTCTGAAGGATGATATTCAAATTGTTGAGTATTTGCCGCCTAAGTATGCAGATTTGACTCCTCTTGAGAAGGCGCCTGTTTCCTGGTCTAAGGTATAGACGTCGCATCAATTTATAGGACCTCAACTTTTTTATGGGTTAATTTCTATATATGTAGAGTTTTATGTCAGGCTCTCGATTCCACAGGCTAGTTACTACAGGCATGAGATGGTCCCTTTGTTGAGGAAACACAAGGTGATAAAGTTTACTCACACCGATTCTCGGCTGGCTAATAATGGGATTGCGGCCTCCATCCAGAGATTAAGATGTCGCGTCAATTATGAAGCTCTTCGTTTTTCGAAGGAGATTGAGGATCTTGGAAAAGTTTTGATCAATAGACTAAGGATAAATCATGATCATTATATTGCGCTGCATTTGAGGTACCATTATTATCTTGAATCTCGAATGTCTTTGCATTCTGAATAGGAAATTAACTTAGGTGTTGAAATGTCGATTTTAGATATGAGAAGGACATGCTAGCATTCACCGGCTGCAGCCATAACCTTACTGCAAGAGAGGCTGAGGAACTTAGAATTATGAGGTATAGTGTGAAACATTGGAAGGAGAAAGAAATAGACAGTGGAGAGCGGCGTCAACAGGGGGGATGCCCTATGTCACCTAGAGAAGCAGTTATGTTCCTCAAGGCCATGGGTTATCCTTCCACTACAGCTATCTACATAGTTGCCGGGGAGATATATGGCAGTAATAGTATGGCAGCCATCCGTTCAGAGTATCCAAATGTCTTCTCTCATTCAAGTCTAGCAACTGAAGAAGAGTTGGAGCCATTCAAGCCATACCAGAATCGCCTTGCTGCATTGGATTACCTTGTTGCACGTGACAGTGATGTTTTCATATATACATATGATGGAAATATGGCTAAAGCAGTGCAAGGGCACAGGAGGTTTGAAGGATTTCGGAAGACAGTGAATCCGGACAGGTTTTTCATCCTATCGTGCTCATATTTCTATGTATCCCATGTTGCACGTTTGATTATAAATTTCTCTACTGATGACATTTCTTATGTTTCAGATTCAATTTTGTTAGACTGATTGATCAGATGGATGAGGGTTCTATATCTTGGGAAGAATTCTCTTCAGATGTTAAGAAGTTGCATTCAGACAGGCTTGGAGCACCGTACCTTAGACAGGTGGGAGAGACACCGAGGCTAGAGGAAAATTTCTATGCAAATCCTCTTCCTGGGTGTGTCTGTAACAGGTCCCAGGAGCAAATTAGTAGACTCAAATTTGAGCAGAGACGGAGTCTACAGGCAACATTACAGAGATAGGAACTAGTTAGGGAGAATATCTGGCTTTATACTATGAGATTATTTGACAATCATTGCTTAAATTTAGCAGTGGTTGTGATGGTTTCTCGAATTGAACTGCATTTTGCCGTGAAGAAAGAAAGCTGCCGCTGGTCGACAAGTTTCAAGTTTTCTCAAAATGGTTTAACAAATACACGAGTTTCAGTTTTCTTGTACAAATAGAGAACCCATTCAACAGTTGCAAAAGGTCACATAAAATTATGGGGTAGATCAGATCAGTCACAAAGGAGCAAAGGCATACTTGTTTCAAGCTGTGTATTTCATTTATTCATTATTCTTTACAGAATTTGGCTGTCCAAATTCTATTGCTGATCATCAGAATGTGGTTTCTAATAGCAAAAAGTTCTCCAGCAAATCTTTTGTTTTTCTTTTTAGTTCCTGTAGCTTGTTAACATCATGCAGGAAGGTGTAACAATTTCATATCATGATATCACTGATCAATCTATCAGAGTTAGTCTTCCATTAATAATTAGTCCAGCACTTACCCTAATGCCTGACTTGCTTGGACCTTCTATACTCAGTGTAATTCTCTAATAACGCAGTTACAATCAGACGAAGATCACTGAATTAGTGTAAGAGTATCAGGGTTTAGCAGAGTGCAGGCATGCAAACAAACAAGAGAGGTTACATGAATCATAGTGTACAAATGCAATTCTTGCCTACAAATGGTACAAGATCATCATAGGCCAGATAATCAAACACTGGCACAATGTGAAATTAAGCAGAAGCTGAAATACAACAAGTTGATTGCATGCATTTCATGCAAAAAAAATTCAGTTGCGAATCCTTAACTGGTGTTTATGCATCTCGAAATATCTTCACAGCCTCAGAAGAGGATGCAATTAAACACCAGCACACCAGCAAAACTGAGCCTGTAGATACTTTGGAACTTCTCTTCGCTTTATGTTTACCACATTGAAGGTACATAAACTTGTTCCTTCAGATTTTGAGTAGCACTTTCGGTAGGAAAACCTCTGACTGCACCAATTGTCCATTGAGCTATAATGCCAGCGGAAACTGCAAACCGAAGCTGTCTCTCTAAGATATCTTGATTTTCAAACATCTCAGGGACAGTGGTAAGCTTTCTCATGATGGCAGCAACAACAGCATCGCCAGAGCCAGTCCTATCACAAGTGAATGGGGTGATGAGCACATCTTCTGTTCCAACCACCGCACCATCAAACGATGGAGTATAGTAATGAATTCTAAGTGTTCCATCTGTTACGAACAAAAATTTAAGCTTATCATGCCACAATGGGGAGATTTCCTCAGGGGCATAATGATAATAATCTCGCCGCTGCTTGGTTTGCTCAAAATTTTCACAGTAGTATTGCGGCCGGTAATTTCGTTTCCTCTCATAATGCTCTTCATCTAGGAGAAATTCTAGCTCTTGCCTCGATACCTCTATTATATCTGCTTCATTCAAGGCACTCTTGATCAATTCCCTTGTCTCGTCGCGTGATCTCCACAAAGGCAATGGCAAGTTCAAATCGAAAAATATGAGCCCACCAAACTTTTTAGAGATCTTAATTGCTCTAAAAAGGGTCTTGCGCATTGAAGGGGATGTTAGTACCTCTGAGTTGAAGTGGAACATTCTTGCCTGCACATGTATTTCGATGAAACATTCAAAAAAACACACTATCCATCAAATTACATGAATAGTGAATAGTCTAAAACAAACCCGATCTTATGCAGAGAAATTGATATTACAAGTGAATTAACACGACATCTCAAAAAAATCCATGCCTTTTGAAGTCGAGGCAGAGCATGATGTTAAATTCAATTAGCATTAATTAATAAACAACCATACTTTGAAAATTCATTTCATTTCATTTCTAACGATTTCATATATGCATAATGGAACATCTTGATCCTATACCAAAAGTAAAGGGTAATCGACATCGGACTAATTACTATTAAATCTTAAATAAATCACATTGAAGATAAACAGCTTTTATACAAGCAAGTATTTTTTATTCCATTTTTAATGCTTCTTAAACGTACATTAGCAGCAAACTAGCTTTACCTCTTTGAGCACCGCAAGGTTCAATTCAGAACTCATTAGGGAATCCTCCGCAGCCTCCTTGACAGTCTCCATCCTCATTTTCCGGTCCTCGAACTTCACTCTCATGAAACTACAAGCAGTTTTCACATTCTCATCGAACTTCACTGCCCGAGTCTGCACTTTCTCTTTGTTCATCGTAAGCACCAATTCATTTCCAAAATCATCCTCCCCAACCTTCCCCATGAATGCAGCCCTCCCTCCCAGCCGCACATGCGATATCGCCACATTCGACGTCGGCCCACCGGGGGCACGCACGAACTCCGGCGGGTCCCACTGCGACTGCTTCCAAGTGGAGTAAATGTCTGGGTGCCTCTGGATGTCGTGAACCCGCACCGTGGGCACAAACTCCTTTTGTGCGGCTCCGAAGCAGCAGATTAAAGGAGGATAATCGTATTGAGAATCCATGCCGTCTTCGTAATCCTCTATATCTATCTCATCATCAGTCAGCTCTGTTTTTGGCGATTCCAATCCCACTTCAATTGTGCTGTTTTTCGGTTGGGGTTTTCTAGAGCGCTTCGTTGCTTGCTTTGGGGTTGAAGTTGTGGCTGTTGTTGATGTGGATTTCTTCCTCCTGCCCCGGCGAGCGGGTTTTGGAGACTCAATGGCTCCATCCGTATCGACATTAATGGACGCCCTCGGTGAATTTAGAGTATAATTTATCGTTCGATTGGGATTTAGAGGTTTTGAAGCAAGAGTCATAGTTGCAGAGCTAGGGTTTAAGTGAAATGGGCGGGAGCATAGAACGAATGTTGCCATGACTTCGCTTCAATGTTCGGATTTGTTCGTGTTGACCTCGCTATCCTGTCTGCAATTTATCGGGTCGTGACATACTTGCTAAATCGAACGGCTATAATTTATCGCTGCCGTAAGCAAGAGTGTTTTTTTCCACCGTTAGATGAAAAAGCTATTCCGATATCTCTCCCTTATTTTCGCTTTTCGTGAAGAAAAACACGCATATTACTCTCTCTTGCATCTTCGTTTACCGATTTTGAAATCGGACCCAGAGTTCCGACCTAATCAATTGGGGACGGGACTTATCTACAAAATCCCTTCAAAGTTCGATTTTCGTTGCAGGTTAGATTCGAGTAATTTTTTCTTTTCGTCTTTTAATGTTATTTCGTTGGCAAGTAATTGACGCAATTGGCTTCGATTTGTCTCGACTATAAATTGTTTTGAAGATCTTTGTTGAAATCCATAGATTTAATTCTTCGAATAGTGTTTGATGTTACGTAGCTTCCTCAAAATGTTGAAATATCGACTTTACCGATGGATCGAATGTTCGTGCTAATTTTGTGCTCTTGTATTTGACTATTTTCTTGTTTCATCAATAATCATTTTTTAATTTTTTTTTTGACGAATTCATTCGGTTTTCGAGTATGCTGTACTGTGCTTATCTCGTGGTTTTCATGAACTTGGTTCATTGTTGATTATTGATTTCATTTGGTGTCAAATGCCCTAACTCAAAGTTGGAATTTTCAATTCCATGCTCAATTGCTCATATTCAGGTTGTATAGACACACGAATGAGCAGAAAAAAGGCATTTTATTTTGATGCGTTCTCTTTCTTTTTCTTTATCATGTGAGAATGTTTGGAGAAAATTAGACATATAAACGATTTGTCCTGTTCAAACAGCAATGTGTTTATTGGGAAAGTGAATATTGATTAGTAAAGTAGGGTTGCAATTCTCTGCAGCATGGAAGAATGGGAGGATGATTATGCTGAATGTGTGCTAAATTTGTTCTCAGTTTCGTACCTAATGGCAACAGTAGAGAAAACATCAAAAGAAACAAAGGTTCTTCCTGCTCACGTAGCAGGTGACCAACTGGCGGTGCATAACAAGATAACATGTGCATGGTATATTCATTTATAGAGAGTTATTATCATTGGATAAACATAATTTGTTATCTCCTCTTTGTTATTTTATTTTCTTGTTAGGAGGGTTGCTCTAATTTATTTTGCCTTGTGGCCACTCTTTTGGTGATGTTACTCGGTTTGGTTTTTTATCACCATATCTCTAAAGATGCTACGCAATCATTCTGTAATGCAAATAGTGAAAGTGGGAAATAGTTTTAACTTTTAAGTAAATGGGGCATGAGGAGCTTGTATGATCATGTTGTCCTACAATCAGGATGCAGATGGCGAAGCAGCCTTGGGGTTTGATAATCTTAATTTGTATAATGGGATGGCATTTATAGTAATCTCATGTACTTTCATTGGCATGTGAGTGGAATTGAAACTATAAATTTAAATGAACATGTCCTACTGGACCTCTTTTTAGTGTCATAAAACTGAGATGTAGGACCTTCTATCTTGCAGAAAATGGGTTTCTGGACTTTGCTAGAAGGGCTTCTGCTTTTTGCAAATGCACTGGCTATTCTGAACGAGGACCGGTTCCTTGCTCAAAGAGGGTGGACCTTGGCTGAGCTTCCTGGAGGTAGAAGAAATTCACTCAAGGGGCAGATGATTGGGCTTATACATGCATGCCAATACATGAGACTCCCCCTCATGATCCTGAATATCATCATAATTGTTGTGAAGCTGGTCTCAGGTTGAGGTTGAAGGGGACGGGTTTGTTGCTTGTGACATAAATTAATCTGTGTACATTGTTATTCTCACTAAATCCCAGCCAAACTGGCCTCATTGCATGATTGTTTCAGTCTCTAGAAGTTGAGGTCAAACATATCAGAATTGAGATCATCAATTTTTGTAGGACGTGACATTACGATTCTGCAGTGTTGAGTTCTTATTAGCTTAGTTTTCTTTGCACTTTTGGTTTTGTTTACCGTACTAATTACACAATAATCTGGGGTTAACGGAGGGAACGTTATAGACTAATTCATAACTTTCTTGTTTTACCACATTCTTCTTGTTTCTTTGAACCATGCACTGCCAACGAATAAAAGCTGCCTGAAAATTGATTTAAATCTCAGATCACAGCCATACAGGAGTTATTATGGCGGTTAAAAAAAGGGATAAAATCGAACCTACCATCTAGTGGATTTTTTTGTTTTTTCTTTCTTTATTTTTTTTCTTTTTCTTTTTGCATATATTTTTATTAAAAGTGATCAAAAGTTGAAAAATTGACATAGTCGTTGGTAATTGATTAAACATTCGGCCAAAAAACATATTCAATAATAACCAATCGAAATCAACCGCCAACACTGCTACAACTTATTGTAAAGAATGGGTTGAAGTTGTTGATTTCATCATAGGCCCATCATAGTTGGATAGCTTTGCTAGGGCTAATTTTTAAGAAAGTCCAAAAGAGGATGTCACAAACGTGCTCAAGTTGTTGATTTCATTATCGGCCCATCATTTCGCTTTGCTGGGCCCATTTTTAAGTCCATGGACGGAGCCTTTAGGGTTCGCGCAAATCATATAATGCCGAATTCCCGACAAGACAGAGAGAGAGAAGAGGCTTAGACCGGTATTGCTGCATCTCCTTGTTTCTGGGAGCTGTTGCTAATCTCTCATGGATTTCTATCTTGTGTTTGCTAATCTCTCATGGGTATCTATCTTGTGTTTCTCTTGCGTTTCAATTTAGGGCTTTCTGAATTTTGTTTTTTAGATTTTGAAGATGAGCATCGGTGATGAATACTCACAATCGTTATCCTTGCACTTTGATTGACAGTGAAGATAATCATGGGGACTGTAATTTCTGAGATGATTCTATATCTTCAGTTCCAAACTTTCATTTTGCAAATTTTCTTTCATAGTTAATATTCTTTTTGTTTTTTTGTTTTGTTTATGGGATCTATGATGCGACTGATATATATACTGCGTTATCTTTCTGTAAATTCCTACGAGGAATTGAAGATAATTGTAACATTCTGAGGTCTCATCAGCTATTGAATTACCGCTTTATTTCATATTTTGTATGATTTTTTTTCATGTTAAATTCAAACTAGTACTTATTGTGCTCAAGTAATGTAGTGTAGGTACTTTGCTAATGGCTATCCCGTTACTAATGTTTCATTGTCGAGGGATGATATCAGTAATTATGTGGATTTTGCTTTAGTTTTATACCCTTGTGTCTCTTTGTATTTGCAAGTTAGGTTCATAGAAATATTTGCTTGATTCACATTTTCTAACTATATCCTTGAGTTTTATCACCTTTTGTTGTTCAAGCTCTTGTCATGAGAGTTTTTTGGGACATTTTCGTGAAGGTCGAATGAATATTGAAGTGAAGAACAATGATGATAGTTTGCTTTTCAACAAATTAAAGTTCTGGTACAGACTGTGTTTATGTTTTGTGTTTGTCTTTTTTTATTTTCATAGCTGTGTCAGAATGAAGAAATGGAATAAAGAGATAGTTTTGTAGCTTGTATTTCTATGCCTGAAAATAGAACAGTTATTTGCTTTTATACTAGAATTAGTCATCTAATCAACGAGATGTCAAGCCTAGTATCATTACACCTACATCAATTAGAGTAATTCCTTGGTATTCTTTCTGTTTAGTTTTGTCCTCGCTGTATAATGGCTTGATTGTATTAATTTAGAAACATTATAATGAGCTATGAAGTTCTCCCTCTTGTTCTAACGATTGTGATCTTTTTTTATTTGAACTTTCACATGATACGATTGGATCAATGATGTGCATTCGAAACTGCGTTATCTATCTGAAATTTCTTCCATGGAATTGTAGACTACCACAATGTTCTGAGATCCAATATGGCCCATTTTGCACGTCTTAATTTTTTTTCTCACTTTGTTTGTTTTTTGGCTCGTGAGATTAGACAGCATCTGTATCATGGGCTGTTCGTTGTGTTATTGCTAGTTTTGATGATTTACGTGGAAGCTTACTACCATTTCAGTTGCTTGCTACAACGTAAACCTTGCAAGAAGACCGCTCCCTGACCTCTTTAATCTCTCGATTAACAAGAGGTGGTTTTCATTACAAAGAAAGGAATGCAATGCATATACCAGTGATCCTTCTTTGTTCAGGCTTATCTTTTGTAGTCTTTGGTTATCCTGCTATGTTTACTGCTGTCTAGCCTGTAAAATGTGCGTCTTCCATCGATTTAATGAATCCCTTCCTCCCACATAGAGTAGTGCAAGTGCTACAACTTTAGGTTTGCCACTCTCTGGCAAGAGAAGGGAAAAAATCTGTTCTGGTTGCTTTAGGCTGTTAATTTCATTACATGTGGTTTGGGCCTAATAAACAACAAACATGAACAATTATTTGCTGATGATGCAAGCTTAGGTATATAAAATCTAGCATCCTCCCCTTCCCCTTTAAATTTCGATCTGCAGAAGCTGCTCTTATTAACCTCCATTGTAAAACAGTTTGCACAAGTTGAAAGCAGAGCAGATAGTGAATTATCTGTCTTGTTCTCTGGAGTTGTGATTTGTGCAATTTAAGATACAGAGATCAATTTCCAACTGTTTTGGCTGTGTCCTACGTTTCACACAAGAAATTTCAGTAAGTGGACAATAGTAGAGCTTGAATATCATTAGTTCACTCATTTCATTAAAAAGAAAAAGAGCCACCAAGAAGACGGTTCAAAATTAAATGTTTGCAAATCCTAGGAAGGCTTCTGTTCCCATTTGTCGTACTTCATTTATAAAAAATTAGAGAACTCGCTGCATTCATCGCAGCACAAATATATTCAGCAGTCACAATGGATCCATTATATAAATGCAGAGTTCATAAAAAAAAATGCAGAGTTTACAGACACCAAATAGGATTTAACAACTAAAAATGGTAGCAACACAGCTTTCCACATTGACAAAGATAAAATGAACTTTCAGAACCCCTTTGAACAAACCGACCTGAAATGCCTATTATTACTGTAGGCCGATGGCATTGTCCGAATACGAACAAGTGTTCAGGTGGCCAAAATCAACCTAAACTCATGAATGCACCTAGGATGAACAGAAAGTGCCACAGTGATACAACACCATGGATGCACATTTACCCATCCAAACTCTGATAAAATCCAGAAGTGCCATCCTTCAAGGAAGAAAGAAACTCCAGTAAACTGCTCACCGTTTTGCCATCTAGTTAAAGCTTCAGGATCCTCAGGCTAAAAATTCAATGCAGAAGAAGCCACAACTTAAAAGGTCCACGAACATACAAAACTTGTCTAAGAAGAACATCAATTCACCAGTCTCAACACACAACGGTACCTCATCATCACGCTGCATCATTTTTCCTCATTGGGTTTATAGCAACGAGTATGAGTAACATGCTAACACAGGACTAACCCCTTCCAATCGATTCTCAATACAATCACCACAATTAAGATTCCTCAAGCAATTAAAATCAACAGCAACAACTAAAAACTACAAGAAATTCTCTTTGGAGAATGAAACATTAGTCCCTTGAGACAACAAAAGAAAATGTTTTAGCTTGATGGATCAGTAAACCTCTTGAGCTTGCTGAAATAAGTTAAAGCAATGATTTCAGTGCCCAGAATATAATGCAAATTATATGCACCATTGCACTGGAAGTAAAAAAAATAAAATGGCGGACACAAGGAAGTAAACCCATTAACTGAATCACGAATCCTAATCTGACCCATCACACCTCTAGATAACAAAGAACCAAATTGAGAGTGCACTTACTAGTTTGGAAAACAGCAACCATGAACCATATGCTAATTGAACTTGGGAACATCGATTCAGAGAATCAAATTTGCTTTTAATTAGAAAAGAACCTTATATCCAACAAAAACCTTCAGAGCACACGTTGCAGGGATGGACATTGAAATTGCAAAAGCATTGTAAAGCAACAATTGAAGAACGAAATAGAATCAAAGCGAGTGTTATACAAACAACCTAGCAAGTAGTAGCAATTCCACTAGAGTGAGTCATATCAAAGATTTGGGTAGAAGATAGAGATTCTCTGTTCAGTACATCAGCTGATTCACAAGATTAAGAATTAAGAAAAAGTGTGAAACAATAATCAAGGAACCACCGACCTGTTCAATCTGGGTCATCTGAACTGCAAAATTCGTAATCTGAAAGAAGATTTTTTCAGAGAAATTTGGCAAAAAAAAAATTTGGACCATTTCTCGATTTGTGCGTGTCATCCTTGCGCAGGGGCCATGCTAATCTTCTCTGTATCGTTCCAATTTTATCGGATGTCCCCGAAGGGACGACCGTTTTGTGTTTCTCTCGCAATATCAATGGTATTGTGCTTCTGTAATTGGACGATGTGGGAACTCTGGTCTGTTACCAACTAGGCGAACGTCACTCCGCTGAGCGCTTACGTCATTCTAAAAGAAGATTGGGCTTACTCGTATGGGCCTCGTTTTACCAATTGTTGGACTTGGACTAGTACATAAATGGGCCATAAGGATGGATTCATTAAAGCATACGATTTCTTCTATGAATATAAATCTATAAACTTAATTCATGAGCTCCTTTCTTAGTTCTTTGATGTTGGGCTGGGCCGGATGATTCCCTTCAGGTATGGATTTTAGAATGTTTGGGCCCATAATTGGGCCTCCTTATTGAAGGCAGTGATCCATATAGTGAAAACAATAATACTAATTAACAGTTATCGACCTTTGAAAATTCAATCTTTGGCATACCAGATTAATTCAGGAAAGATAAAAAAACCAAGTCAACAGAAATCATAGACTTTGAATTATGAAGCATTGAAGCTTGTAACACTTTCCCTTAGTGAGTGTCCGAGTGATACCAAAGAACACAAAAGAACTATCCTTTCTGACCTCAGGAAAGCTTATCAACATGGGAGAAAAAGACACTTTTACTTTTCAACTTTGCAGGGAATAAAGAATGTTGAGTTGTTTCTTTCTCTTGTCTGCTTTCTTTTGTCTACATTTACAGCATCAGTTTTTGAATTCGCATTTCTGTAAAGTGTAAACAGCCTAACAAGATACATAACATGCATTCAGTATTCCTAGGAAGAGACATCAATCTAATCTCTTCCATGCACCTTTTGAATGCCACCGATGCGTTTCGCCATGAAGTTATCGGGTTCACATGCAAAGAGAACTGATAATTGAGATAACAAATCAAAATTAGGGAAACGATTTCTTTACCATGCAGGAACTAAAGCTATGTAGATTGTTCACTCTCCAGATGCAGATTGTGCAGAGGTAGAAGAATGAAAGACTAAATAATCCAGTTATTTGTAAGGCAACAGTTAAAAGGCAGAAGAATGCAAGTAATGCACTAGCCCAGAATTTGACAATTGATCATTAGACAATATGTAACAAGGACTACATTTTGACAATTGATCATCAGCTAATTCACACAAACAAAACCTGCAGGTCCAAATACAGAAAGGACATGAATTTACAATACAAAACATTCAACAGCACGTCCACTTCAAGCACTTACTTGCTTACCATCTTTGATGGCTTTGTTTACTACTACCTTAACTTTCTTGAAATCAAAATCCACAGGGTGTGCAGCAAACTCCTCCGGCACCACAGGCCGCCTATTCCCAAATACAGTCCACAGATACAACACAACAAATGCACCTAGTGCCCCACACGCAGCGCCAAATATCATTGCAGCAAGCATTTTCAAAATACAGACACTTTTCTTGTGAATTCCAAGAGGCATTAGCTTCTTACTGAAAGCTTCAGGGTCGAGCGGCTGTGAATGCATCCAATGTGGCATATTCCTTAGATTGAAGCTCCAGGAATAAAGAAAACATGTCTGAGAAGAATTTCCACTAGCAGAACTTAAGCCCACAAGCACTTCCTCACTATCTTGCCACATTTTTGCTAAGTCAATTGGATATGAGAGCAATGGATCAACTGGCTTTGAATCACCAAAGTTACTCAATCTAACCTCTAATCTCTTCGAACCTGATTCATAATCAATCCAAGAATGCAGTCTTTCACCGCTGTTCAGTATCATATTGTTGATACTTGAAGCATTTCTTACTTTCACTGATTTAAGACTACCAACATCAATTCCCACATGATTATCATTCAAGTCACCATACCTAGCATCCTTGAAGGAATCAAATTCAATAGCAATAATCCTAGAATCACTTATCCCAAATTCTATAGGAAACCCAAATGAGCTATTACCAAAAGCATCGGCATCAAAACCGCTATTAACCATAACAAAAGCCAAGCCATCCCCTTTATCACGAGATAATGAAAATGAAAAATAGGTGGAGAAGGAAGCCAATTGCCTCGGTTTACCTTCAAAAAGCTTCATGGGTTTGTTGAATATGATTCGCCCTGCACTTTTACTCACTGAGGAAGTGAGTTGAACTGAATCCCCACGACCAACAACCTTTGCATCTCCATATAAAGCAATGTTGGACTCAAAGTTTGGATCTTTATCAAATCTCTTCAAGACAAAAGAGACGTTTGAGTCTGCTGATATGGATTTGAAGCAGAAACTGAGGAAAATAAGGATTTTGAAGTAGCTGGAAAAGGAAGCTTTGGCCATGACCGGATGGGTTTGAGCTGAATCTGAGTTTTGCTCGGTATAGGGTTTGTGAGGTGAACCCATTTAACAAAGATGTGAATTTTTTTAGGGCTTATGAGAGTAGATACCTGAGAAGGAAAGTAAAGAGTAAGAGGAGGTGGCCTGGAGGTTGATAAAATTAAATACGTTTTACCAGTTTCTGCAACTCGCTCTCTCTCTCTCTCTCTCTCCCCCTCCCCCTCTGTATCACTTTCTCCTAGTGGTTGCTGACCGAGGGAATATTTTATGGTGCATGTTGCAGAGATGCACCTGCAGTTTATAAAATTGCAAGTGGGTCTATTCCTTTGCTTATTTGTATTTCCCTCCTAAACTCAACAGTATTGCAAGGATGTGTGCTTGTACAAACAAACTTCTGATTTGAAGTAAATCCCTAAAACTGAAATATTCAGGATGACAACGCTTGTAAATAGTGTTGCATGCAATATTTGAAGATGTTTATATGTGTAAAAATAATCTCAATATAATTATTCGAGTAGGTAGCATGAGACTATGGGAGTAACAATTTAATAATTTATTATCTATTGTATTACGATATAGGATGGTCCTTGTGAACCAACCATAAACCTAACTCATCTCAAAATACATTTGGAGAGAAGAAGGTTACCTAAGGCTTATTAGCAACGGAATGGAAAACAACATAGATAATGTGAGACTTCACTGAAGCGTGGGACAACGAGTTAGAAGATAGAGATGGCCTCCCATGATGAAATGATGGCCACATGATGACGGAACATGAGCAATGGGCCTAGGTCTGACTCTGATACCATATGAGAAGTGTAATTCATATTATTTCACACTCAATTTTTTACAAGAGATACCGTTCATGTGACTCTATATATGTATAGAGTCACAGGAAATCCTAATGTTAGCATATACATTTATGGTAACACTCCTCGAGACTCATTAATAGTGCTATTAAAAAACCAACTCATTAAAAAAATGTACACCAAATTCATGTAAAGATAAGAAAACCCTAAATCAAATAGGGACCTATAGGCAAATTCATCAAAATCCATGGGACAATTATTCAAAAGAAAAGACTCCCAAGTCCTAAGACCAAAGAAGTGAACACCACTCTCATCGCTTTTGCATATAAAAAAGCCAGCTGTCCAAACCAGATTGATTTCTTATATCTCAAAAGCAAAGTCCTGCACTTAAAAGCAGTTTGTGTTAATGGAGGCAAAAAGGCAAGGTTTTTCTCAAAAGAACCACTCTCTACTCGCACAGTGGGGGCTGCGTTGGCTCAATCCTACGGATATTATAAAATAGCGCACTAATATACGTTAGGAAGGGGGTGTACATTAGTAAAGTCATTTATTGAAAAACTAATGTGAGCGTGCTTTTTTGTCTTTCTTGGACAGAACGGAACGGGATAGGTCTCACGAAAACCAACTTTTTTATTTTTATTTTAATTACAGTAGACGAGTGGTCGGTTTAAAGAACCTTCGACATTGGCCGGTTCTGGCCGAGTATTAAATACGATTCGATGCGGATCCCAAACGACCAAGATGATTTATGAAGTAGCTACAACCCCTAAATCCCTCAAATCACAATTTTTAGGGTTTTTTTTTCCATGTGATTAGAATTTAGAGGAATTTAGACATTATGAGTTAATGTTTAATATTTAAGATTCAGGACTTAGCATAAGATTTAAGATTAAAAATTTAAAAATTCAAAGAATTTATGATTGTTTTTTTCTTCTTCTAAATCAACTATATATGATAACATTAAAATTATCAAAATACTCGATAACATTAGAGAAAAAGGAAAAAAATCTTCAATTTGAAAGAATTTAGGGGTGAGACTCAAAAGTAAAATTTGGAATGGATTTCGAGTGGAGTTGCCCTTACACCTGAAATAATTACAGCTTCAATCCCACCCGCATGCCCTTTCTCGTGACCGTCCTTGGCCCATGGGTATTAATGCTAGGCCCAGAGACAAATATGAAGCCAATTACATGGAAAAAAAAAAAGAGCATTTTTTGTCAATGCCCAAATTAATACGAAAGCAAGAGAGAGCAACTTATCAATCACATAGGAACAAAAACAGCCGTCACTCGTAGGCAGCTTTGTTGACGAGGATACAGCCTTCATTGAAGGTGCTGACATTTTCAATAACACAAAAGCAGATAATAAACATTTTCACGTATAGAACATGGAAAGGAAAGGACCACCAATGGGTTAAGGTTGAAATGGACTCTACATTGCTACAAAACAGTAAGCTGGACCAGCTCCATTAATATTCTGGAGATTAAAGGGAATCTAACAGTAAGCAGGCTTCGGGAAACTCTATCCCTCTCAAAAACTTCTTAGGCTCGGCAAGATGGGGAAATGGATTTAGGGAACATTAAAAACTTCAGTACAGTTTATAAAGTTTCTCAGCAAAAAATAGTTAACAAATGTGGAAAACTCTGTTAAGAACTAGAGAGTTATCACCTTAGCTGGGGGAAAATGAAGACATTTAAAAGAACATTTCATTTAACAATATGTCCAATTTTGCAAACAATGTATGCATGTATGATTAAGTGCCTGTGTGTATCATGCGAACAGAGGGTTGCAAACAATCAACAATGTATGCATGTATGATTTAGTGCCTGTGTGTATCATGCGAACATAGGGTTTGTGTACACTCACATATGGAAACCAAATCAAATACCTAAAAGAATTGCCAGGAATGCACTGAGGAAGAAACGCCCGAACGAATCTGAACCAAAAAAGTGCAGAAGTATAAATAGGACTCATCTCATCTTTATAGGAATTACCATTTTGAAGGTGCAACGTCTATCAGACAGGGTGCCAATACTCAGCAGCCTTTCACAATTGTTATTAGGTATGCTTGGTGAAGCCAAATACCCAAGGACATCTGTTGTTTTAAACTATTTAACAGGCATCTTGTTTCGGAAAATTCCATGGAGCTATCTGCAGTTACAGATGAGATATATGTAACCTTCCTGCAAGGTTGTTTAAGATAGAAAGCCAAATCGATTTCAGCTATAGTTTTTTATTGCAGTCCATCATCTGCAAATCTTCCAAAAGTTTTTGCAATATAAATGACGACAAACCTAGATTAATGTTCAAACAATCCATGCAACATAAAAAAAGTGATAAGCGTGAGGAGAAATGATGGCAGAACACAACCACAGAAGGTCATCCATTGAAATGATTCTTAAGGCACCCATAGTTGGCAAGGATGCATAACACACATATATGACTAACTTGCACATTTTGACAGCAAATATTAGCATGATCATCTGCACAATTCGACAACAAAGTTAACAACAGTTTACACCAATATACCCAGATAATCGAGCATACTCTTGTGCAAAAAGATATGTCTCACTCCTTTTGACATTTTAAAGTTAGATACATTAGTCATTAGAAAATTTGACGAGTAAGTATGTCGCACCCCCCACCCCGGAAAATTATAAAATCCATTCACTAATAAATAAATTCTACCTTTTCCTTTATTATATATCTGGTCTTACACAAACACACTCTTGCGCACAAAGAAGAGCCTCATATATTAGTAAATTAATCAAGAGTAAAATTTGATGAGTGAGTATGTCCACCAAAGTCCTAAATCTTGTGCAACCGTGCATAACAGTAAGAAACCTATGCAAAGAGAAAACACATTTCTCAGAAGAATAATGAAATACCATTTGATAATTATAAAGAAACAAATATTTACATCATGTCGCCTCTGCAACTATTTGACTGGGTTCTAGGTCTACCAAGCTCTCCTTCCCAAACAGGGTTAATTCAACAGTGGCCTGCAATCATCAATGTTATTAATTTAAATCTCTTGTATAGTTGAGCATATAAAAGTGGCGTCATTTTCATAAACGCATGCAGTATGTACAATTTTCAAGTACGATAATTTGTGTGAATTAGATAGCAGCATACCTTTTTGGTCTTTCGATTTTGTTTCTTAAGAGTGCCTGCAAATCCTGCAAAAGTACCAGACAAAACACGAACTGTTGAACCTACAACAAGGCTGTTGTTTTTCTTTCTTGGAGATGGACCGTCTGCAGGAGGGTCAGAAGATACTCCAGATTGCTGTTTTGGTTTGGAATCCACCATTGATTTTTTAGCCCCATTGATATCTAAGTTTTGGGAATTCAGGGGTTCTCCTCCTTGCTGTCCCTCCAGGAAAGTTTGTTCATATCTTTCTTTCGCCTCCTTTGCCTCTCGGAAAATAGCTTCCATGTCTTCGACAGATACAGGCTTAGGCTTGTTAATTTGCCTTTTGCTATGCATGCAATTAAACAGTTTCTTATAAGTGACGTAAAACAGGCTACATCAAATATGCTAAAAGAACCTAACTAAGGTTGGCATATGATGAAACTTTGTTGCAGTGACATAAAAGTCAGGCCAGTAAGGAGCTTGAAAGGCCAGCACAAACTCCAGAAAGTAAACCTCACATTTCCAAATTTGGTTAGAATAGAAGCACATGGCTTGGTTCATAGAATGAGAAAATCCTCATGATGCAATCCCATATTTTTAAAATAGACCATGAAATACTCCTACTCAGAGTCTCTCTATTGAGGCTTCAATAGTTACAAATACAATATGTTCTTTCATCTGCAAATAGATCCAGCGTAAGCCCACCTAGCCATGAAACCAGGGGACTTCTGGTGATAACTAGACACAATATATCTAAGCAATGTTATAACAATTTATAAGACTGTCATTGGTTCATAAACATTTTGTAAGTGCTGCAAAGGAGGGCATTTGCTTTACCATTAAGTTTGGATGTTCACATGAAACCCTCCTGTCTGTAATGTCCTAGTTTTAGATCTTTGCAAACAATAATTTCATGGAAACTGAAAACAATCAATCTTAACAAAATTTGGCAAGTGTTTTTTAATTCATATTGGGATGGTGAGAGGTCTTAGGAAGAATGTGACCAGTGGAGGAGAGGGAGGAGAAGAGAGGCTTTTTGCTAGTGTTACTATGCTGAGAATAAACCTCTTACACGTGAATGTAGGATTATTCATAGCTAAAGCACAGATAAAGGGGCTCTTGCAAAGAATTAATTATAGAGCAAAGATTGTCTGTGTTTTGTTTCGATTATCACGACAATGTTGTCTTGTGAGCACAATATGAAGGCCAAAATCATCATTTTATAACCAGTTTAGCTTGCTTTGCTAGTTGAACGCACAATCATTTTTCATCTACCAAAGCAAGTTGAATCATTTTTCATCTACCAAAGCAAGTTGAATCGGTTCTAAAATGATCATTTTGGCTTAATATTGTGACTCAAAAGACAACATTGCCTTAAAAACAGAAACAAAACACAACACATATATCATATCATGACACATTCATCCACACTGTGATCTCAGGCCAATATCTGGAATCCATGTATAAGTACAAATAGTCAAAACACAGGAACAAAAACAATTTCTTACTTGTTTCCAACTTTGGAGCCAACAAATCCACCAACTCCATCGCACTCTCTAATGAAGTCATGTATTTCTCTGTTTAATACACATCTTAGGAAAACACATCCAGGGAATAGAGGCTTTTGTTTAACTGAGTATGAACCACTTTTCAATTTTCTTTTCTCCTGGATGGCTGGAGCATAGACCTGAAAACAAACGCTAGTGAATTGATAAAACTTCGATGATCCTTATCACTTACAGTCACATATCAGAGCAGGAGGATGACACTACAAAGTGTTCTGAATTGTCAACAGAGAAACCATCAATTAAGAATATCCACGCTATGTAATTTGGATGAACTACCAATTCATTTTCCTAACGATATTACTTACTTTTAATTTTTTTTTAAATGCTTGATACTCTGTTTTACTTTACAAGTTTGTAGAAATACTACAAGGAGCCAGGGACGCAAAAGGACTGAAGGAGTAGCCCCAAAGGGCAAAGACGTATCATTCCATTGCACACACATAGAAATAAATCTAAAATTAGAAATAAACTAAGAAACCACACAATCCAATTGGAAGTAAGGTCTCACCTTAAATTCCATTTCAGGGTAATTCCTTGCCAGTAAGCGAGCGACAAGATCCGCGGTCTCGTGGCCCCTGACCCGTGAAACCCTGAAGATCCACCACTGCTGACCCAACTTAGCCAAGTTGTCGAGATTGAGTTCTACCGACTTAGGAACGTACTCCTTCTTGGGCTTCTTCATTAACCTCTCCTCCACTTCTTCTCTCCAATTATATGTGGCTTTGCGCTCTCTGATCTCATTTCTTAGCTGTCTCCTCTCCCTGGCCGATAACTGCCGTTGAGTGTCGCCGGCGGTTGTGGAAACAGTGGAAGCGAGAGTGCCGATAATCAGTGGAAAGCGGGTGAGTTTGGTTTGGGGGATAAGGAGTGGAAGGAAGGGCGATGAGGATGGTGTTAAACAGATAGAGTGGGAGTGCTGGCATGGACTCCATTGGAGAAGGGCCTGCTTCATCTTTGTTCGTGTCTCCGATATCCAATCTAATGAGAGCCGTGGTGTACTGGTGTGAAACTGTGGTGAGTTCTGGCGAGGTGAACTTTGTTTTATTTTTTAATTTATTTTAATAAATTCTAATATAAGGATTTAGATTTTAAAATTTAGAAATTAGGGTTTAGGGATTAAAATTTTTAAGGCACTAGGAGTTTAGGATTTTAAGAGTATCTGGGATTTAGAATTTAAGTTTTAGGGTTTAAAATTTAAGATTTTAAAAATTTTAGGAACCACATTACATTGATTGAGATGATAGTGTAATTTTTCAGTTATTGAAGAATTTTCAATGTCTTAATTTGATCATTGAAATATTTTTACTGTCAAACTATCACTTGGTGAGTTTTCTCGATTTTGATCATTTTTTGTGCTGACATTGCATGACAATTGACTGTTAAATATTATGGTATTTTGCTGATGTTGCCTGACATTTGCTTAGGAAAATATTAAAAATCAAATTTTTTTAAAATAATCCATTTAAAAATAAATTACAAATTACTGATTTTAAAAAAATTAAAACAAAAGGAATAATTATTCCTCCCCGAAACCCTAGCCGCCAACTCATTAATCCTGACTAGGGGTGTGCACGGTCCGATTAACCGAACAGTGAACCCTAAACCGAAACCAAAATCGGAATTGACGGTTTTGAAAAAATTGAAACTGAAACCAAATAATATTTTCGTTTAACCGATTTTAATGGTTGGGTCCGGTTCAGTTACGGTTTTAAAATCAATTATATATTATTAATAATTATAAAATAAGGTATAATGAGTAATTAATTATTAAAGAAAAAATATTTATATAAAATAATGTGTATTGGGCATATAATTTAAAAATATTTATGTCATTAAACCTATGTATATTCACATACATTCATCAAAAAAAAAAGTATATTCACATACACAAATATATATATATATTTTTTAAATATATTTAACCAGTCTAGTCCGGTTAACCACGATTTCAAAGAAATGAAATCAGAGACCGGACCATATATCTTGGTCCGGTCCGATTTTTCAAATCATTGACCATAATGTGGTAAATAAACTGGATCGGACCGAACCGATCAATTCGATTTTCATTTTTCTACCGGTTTACGGTCCGGTTTGCACAACTCTACTCCTGACGCTCATCCCCTTCCTCATTGATCAATTGTAGCTCTTGCAAACTTAGAGAAGCATCCACTTATAAGGTCAAGCATTGAGTCAAAGTTATCGGAATTTTACCATGCTCATAACAAGCTATATCGATCTTTGCGGGAGTTGGAGGATGTGTCGGATCGTCGCCTGAGTTGGCCAGAATTTATTCTCAAGACAGATTTTCGAGTTTATGAGGATTGAGGAGAGAGAGGGGAGAGATGCTATCACAAAAGGAGTAGCCCAAAGAGCATTTTTCACAAGCATAATGCTTGATGTAGAAATATCTACACCATTAATGTAATACCCGAATTTTGTCGGGATCTTTTTTTCTCTTTAGTTATTTATTGAATATTTTTCCTACATGTATATACTTATGTTGTGATATATATTTTTATTTAATCTGTCTTTTAATTTATACACATATTTTGTAATATATTTTTGATTTAATTTTAACGATGTAGATGCAGGATAATCCTAATACCTACAACAGTTATGCTCGTAGAAAATGCGGGCTATTCGTTTTGTGATATCCTCTCTCATCCTTGAAACATAATTACATTATCGTTGTCAAATTTTTCTTGGATCATAATATTATTAGGATTTTCGAGTTTTCGGTTGATTGTGAATATTTATACTGTTATCAATTGGTCGATCTAGTACACATGAAGAGAAACTAGGAGGCCAGGAGCATATAGAAACTGTTTGACTGTTATGTAATACACTCCTTTCCTATCTATCATTAGGTTTTCCTGTATATAATTCTCCCTCGTGCTGCCAATGCCATTCCCTTCAGCTACCACAGTGGAGCAAAGAGCTTCACCTATAATAATAGAAAAGCCATCGACGAGAAAGAGAACAGGTTCAATTCAAAAACTATTTTGTCAGATTCTCGATTTCGAAATGACACCTCTTGTTATTATCTTTAATTTTGATCTCTCGCTGTACCACCGGAGATTGCTGAGTCGTACAGCGAACAGTTGCAGAAGAACTGCCGGAATGCGGTTGTTTCAGGCGGGGACAGAGATGGATAAGAGAGGCAGGAAACGGAAGAGCGAGATGTGGAGAAGAGCAACTGCGAAGACAGTGTTGGAATTGCCTTCAGGTTCATCTTCTGTCTTAACATTGACACTTGGTTTTTCTTTTGATTACCTAATATATTTTTAAACTCCTTAATGCCACCCAAAATTGTGTGACTGCAGGTATGATTGCCATAAAAACAATGGCAAACCAGGCTGCTAAAGTCCTCAATTTCTCAGGTGCATTCTTATTAAATTTTATGAATACATTTTTTTGGGCAATTTACTTCTTTTATGAATTGGGGAAATAATTTGACATGTATGAAAAAGCCCTTTTTTTTCTTTCTAATCTCAGAAGAGTATTGCCTGAGAAACTGCAACGATAACAAAAATTATACTCTCTACTTTTGCAATTCAATCACGCCAAGTACTTCTCCAGTTTCTCCACTTCTTCCTGGCTTCCAATGTAAAGTGGAACACGCTGATGTATCTGTTGATAAAACAAAAACAAGTCAATTTGAGTGTGTTTCCACAAAAGCTGTAGAACTTCATAATTTAGGCAAATGTTTTTACCTCTGTTGGTGTAAGGTCGAGTATTCTCTTATGGCCATCTGATCCTTTCCCACCTGCTTGTTCCACTATAAAGCTCATCGGTGCACACTCATACAAGAGCCTCAGTTTCCCATTCTTGCTCTTCTTGTCTCTTGGGTATCCATATATGCCACCATACAAAAGTGTTCGATGAAAGTCCCCAACCAAGCTACCGATGTATCGAGCAGAGTAGGGCTTACCACTTGGACCTGGGTCTTTAAGATCATCAATGTACTTCTTCAAATTGTCATCCCACAACTGGTAGTTTCCTTCATTGAAAGAGTAAATCTTTCCAGATTTTGGTATTTGTATATTCTCTTGAGTTAGAACAAATTCTCCGTACATGGGATCCAAGGTGAAAGCAAACACTCCTGTCCCAATTGTGATTACAAAAATTATAGAGCTCGAATACATGCAGTAGCCTGCAGCGAGTAGGTTGTCTCCTGGCTGGCACACACTCACCACACATCTCTGCCTTTCTTTGTCAAGCTGCAACATATGGCTCAATTAGATCAATCTGAAACTCTTGTCTGGAAATCATACGAAGAAGAAGACATTATTGGACTTACACTGGAATCGTCACCAATATCAGCAAGGCACTCGTCATTGGGGCTGTAGATACCAAATATTGATCCGGTCGACACTGCTGCATCAATGTTAGATGATCCATCAAGAGGGTCAAATACCACAATATAGTTGCCAGAGTAACTCTCTTCCACTGCAACGGGTACATCCTCCTCTTCTGATGCTATAATTCCTGTCCGTCCACTCGATCTCAAGCAGTTAGAGAACACCTGTAAGTTCAAATCTTTTAGCATTTAAACATCTACTTACACCATAGTGGCATCAAATGTTGGTTTTCACTGGCATATGAAAATCTTTGAAGCCTATAATATTTCATACGCGCATACTGGAAAAGTCAATCATCAAAGCTATGATTCAATTCCTTGTGTGTTGTGATTAAAGTGAAAATTGTTGAAGAATTCTTATGCTTTCTCTGAAATTAGGCTATTAATTTATGAGGGTTAAAGCTTATTACCACCATTATTTGCACCAAATGTACAGATAAGTTGCTAATCAACTGTATTTTGGGTTCTCATTCTCTGTAAATCATAGTTGATTAGTTGTGCAGGTTGACTACAAACCTCATTTGAAACGACATCGAGCTTCTTCTGGTCCTCCCCTTGAATATTCACCGCTCCTTGAACTCCAGTCAAGTTGGAAATGCTAGCTCTTTGAACCAAAGAAGCAATTTGCTTACACGCCATTGAAATGCTTGAAAGCACAATTGTAAGCTCTGCATCAATCACCCCAGCTTGTTCCTGCTTCAACAACCAGTTTGTCAGTGTTTGAATCCCAAACCCACTTTTCTTCTTCGTCTCTGCATCCGCTGCCGCACCCACCGCCATGCACTGGACTCCGCCATTGACAAGTCTCTTCTTACAATTATAACTGCTAGTGCGACTCGAGAGATACGTTTTTGAGTCAAAGATGCATAATTGGGAAGGAGATATGCGAGAAATTGAACGATAACTTGAAAAAAGGAGATGTGAAGATGGTGCTGCTGTCGTTGCTGCTGTAACCATGGCTTTGGTTTCTCCTAGTTCTTCCAATTGATTTCCTCCTCTTGATTTTTTTTTACAGCGCTCGCAGTTTATGAAGAGATTGTTTTTCGTTTGCTTCTGTTCTATGGAGGAGAGCTGGGATTGTGAGGTGGGCAACGAACTTCTGTTACTGCAGGCCCCACTTATCCTTCTTTGCGCGCCTCTTTTGTGATCATGGTTCGTTGAGGATATTTGCCAATCACAAGTGGGCATGGGCTCGAATTTTGATTTTCGTGGGCTTTATCTGATTTTGAGAAGCCCAATGCCAGTGTTTATTTAATTATTTGTATTGGTCAGAAACATATGGGCCACCTTTGGCATTACTTTGTCCTCTCAGTTGTTTACGGAGATTTGATTTGCCAATTACAAGACGGGCCTGGGCTTGAATGATTAGTATTTGGGCTGAATCCTTGAAGCCTCATTTAAATATTTCAATCAAACAAGTGAATATATGAGCCGAGATTTGGCCCAACTAACGATAATTTTAAGACGAGAATAATCACTGAACAGCTGCTTTAATTACCAAAGAGTTTCTGTTTAAGTTAAATGTGGGAGAAGCGGCCGATGTTTCTGGCACAACAAAATCCAAAAACAAGCCTCTACGTCTTGACATAGGGCATGTCAGGTTTATTAAACTAATAAATTGAAGAGAAAAAACGTGATTTAAGATGTTCTTGCCCTTATATTTTGTCCTCGACAAGTGGTAGGTATCCAAGGCTTTTCTTCTAAATAAGATTTCGCATCCAGTGCACTATGTACCTAAATTATGGCCCAAAAGAAAAAGAAAAAGAAAAAGGAGTGTTCATCCGATTCTTGGTTCGATTTTTAATCGAAATCGAAATATCTGAATTGATTCGGTTATAATATTTTACAATTCGGAATCGGAATATATATATGCCAGATAACCAAGTCAAAAAAAGGCAAAAAATATGTTCTAACCTTTTAAAATCATAGAAATACATGCATTTTGAATAAGTAATTTGACAATTAATAAATATTTCATCAATCTAATAAGATTTAAAATAAAACTTGAATGATAGACTTTGTCTTGTATTGATTTATTTCATGTCACTACAGGGCATAGGTTATGGAGTATTGTGAATTGACATCAGTAGAATGAAGTGGGTTGAATAGTGAATGAATAGAGATAATATTTGAATGTTTAGATTTTATATATAATTTTTAGAGCTAGCGTATACTCTGTCACCCATACTCTCAGACACTCTCAGCTTTTATGCTTTACGAGAGAGTATACTCTATCACCCATACTCTCATCCAAACGCATTAAAAATTTTAGGCGAAGATTACTTGCTTAAATTTTTTTAAAAAAAATTCGCTCAAGGGTTATTGAAGTGGGGCATTCTGTAATAAAACTACAACAAACGCCAGCCAACTAGAAACTTCATTGCTTCTCTCTACTTTGAAGGCTTGTGTCATTTCCCGTTCGATTACGCCATCTGCGAATTGACACGTGGTAACCTAACATCATACGATATATAGATGGAGAGTGACAAATCAACGACCTTGGTTGCTCCTAATTATGAGTATATTTATTAAAATTACTATTACATATGGATTTATATAATTCATTAAATTTGTGAAAATTATAGTTTGAATCCAACACCTCCTACTCCAACATTATTTTATAACCGTGCTAATAATGGCCCAAGAGGCCAAGACTAAATAGCTTATATTGTTACACTTTATTGTAATATTGTATTTCATTGTGAAATTTATCATAAAATATGATATTTCATTGTAAATTTATAATAAAATACGATATTACAATGAGTTACTATGAAATATCGGAGAAATTAACTTGACGAGTTAAAGATTTCACATCTTATGACAAGCTCTAATATAAATTCCAAAATGACACGTATGTAAACTGTTTAGATGAAGATTGAGACAATATAGACGCAATTTAGTGTGAAAAAACATGTTTAAAAATGTTAACGACAAATTAATTTGAGGAACCAAAGCTACCCCCAATAAATAAGCAAAATATATAAATTAAAAAGCTGTAATAATACGGAAATAACGAAGACTTTGTCGTGACTAGAATTTTAAAACAAAAAATACCAGAGCATAGAAGAAGAGCTAATAATATCCAAGCCGCTCCTTTATTCTATAAATAGATGGAATTTTAGCCTTCTGTTTAAAACAACAAACACACATACCTCCTTCATTCGCTCTCCCTCACAAACCCCATCTTGCTTTGTTCTCTCCAACACAGCCAACATTTTCAGAGGCTTTCCACACCCATCCATGGATTCATCCAAACTGGCTCTGGTTCTCTTCCTCTCCTCCCTCTTCATCCATGCAACTCTAGGTACATTCACATATTCAATTCAAGGAAACAGTGTCGAATAAATATTATGACAGGATAGCCTGGAATTGAATTTATCCTTCATTTGTTTTTCTCTGCAGGGGAGATTGTTTGTGAGGAATTGCCCACAAATGTTTGTGCTTTTTCGATATCGTCTTCAGGGAAGAGGTGTCTCCTGGAGACGGCTGCAACGGCCGGGAAACATGAGCGTCAGTGCAGGACATCGGAGGTGATGGTAGAGAGAATGGTCAATTACATAGAGACGGATGAATGTGTTAATGCTTGTGGTGTTGATAGAAACTCTGTTGGGATTTCTTCTGATTCACTCCTTGAACCTCAATTCACATCCAAGCTTTGCTCCTCTGCTTGCTACAGGGGATGCCCCAACATCGTTGATCTCTACTACAATTTGGCTGCCGGAGAAGGCAATGATAATAGATTCAATATCTGTTTTACTTTATTGCTTGGGAATAAAGATTTCTTTGTCCAAATCTACTTTTTCTTGTCCTACTTTCACTTTCTGTCCATCCGACAAGTAGATCAATCCCACCAAAGACTAATGTTTGCTTCTCCTCTAAGTTTTTTTTTTAATGAATACAGGTGCATTTTTGCCCGATATTTGTGAGGCAGCAAGAAATAATCCGCACCGTTCGATGGTTGAGCTTATGAGCACCGGCGGTGTTAATGGGGCAGCAGCAGTTCCTCTGGCTGCCGAGTCGAAAGCAACCAGCATCCCCGAGAATCCGGCAGGTGGTTCTGAAGCTTTTGGTCCTGACGCAGCATCTCCATCATATAGTGAACTTGGTCCTGCCGCAGCACCTGGAATAGGAAATGATCCACTTTCTTCTGAACCTATTCAAGAAGAAGATGGCCCATTATCTCCTTAGGGTATATAAATTTTAACATTTGGAAACGAGAGACAATAATCAGAATTAATATATATACATAGTTGGGTGCGAGGAAATTTGAATACATATGATACAGTCTGTTTGTTTGTGGAAAGGGTTTAGATGCAAGTGAGGGAGAGATTGTCTACCTTATCATCTATCTTTGCTCGTTTTGTGAGAGCCATGTACGGCCCAATAACTTTGTCTTTCGAGTTTTAAGAGTTTGAACCTCTGTGTGTGTTTTCACAGCAATAAGACTTGTTCCTCCTCTCTTGTTTATTTAATCTTGATAAATTTGAAATACAATCTCCACCGTGGAATTGAACTTCAATTTCTTCACGCTCGTTGATTTTCTTGTTGATATCAATGATCAGTCTAAACTGATGCTGGCGTTGTAGTCGTCAAATGGGGTTGGAGCCAATTGGCAATTCCTTCCCAAATGGGCCGGACCACGTCACATTTATTGTGTCTGCAAAGCACGAGGCCCAACCCAACAGCCAAAACCATATGCTTGTCCACCTGACTTGGCACTGGAACAAAGCAAGACCCTTTTTCAAGCCCAGTGAGATTGCTTTGAAATAATGAAACCTGTAGGCCATAGGTGTCAACGTAAGAACTCATGGGACGACGTCGTAGTTGCCAACTGCCATGCAATAGGACCCTGGCTACTATCCTGGTACTGAAAAATAAACGATAGTGCATTTATAATGATAATGGATGTGTTTCTCCATCGCCTATGGGCTATGGGCCAGGGTTGATCATTAATAATCAGCAGCCTTTCTCTGAAAGTTGACTTATAGCTTTTTTATAACCAAATTATATATTACGGCATTTTCGACTTTTCCTTATTCATGTGAATTAATATAATAATATTTGCTTCCCCACATATATCTTTAATAAATACTACTGTAATTAATTTATATTTATATGCCCAAGTTACACCATTATTCTATTAAAAACCACAAGCAGGATCACATAATAAAATCTTTAACAAACAGCCAGTTTTGACTACCATCACATGCGATGATGAATTGATGACAACAATCTGAGTTCACATTTAATACGCATGTCTAGTAATGTAGAAGACATAATTGACTTGATATATATGTGTGTGTATTGTGGGCATTGATCTTCTATCAACAATTCAACTTTTGTTTAATGGTACGTGTGACAACTGAACTCAATTAATGATTATGCGTCACTTATAGTAATGTAGATGCACAATTGACATTATATATATATATATATATATGTATGTATGTTTTCTGGTTAGTGATCTTAGGGCAAGTGTGTTAACAGACAGCACTCACTTGCTTACAATTAATAATTATGCGTCACTAATAAACAAAACTAGGGATGGAGAAAGAAAATTCCCACAGATCCTCTTCGAATAGATCAAATCTAAAAATTCAAACGAAAAATTAACCTCACATTTGATTGGGGGGAAAAATGTGAGCTTCACTATTCTCTTTTTATGAAAAATAATTTTTTTTTAAAATGACAATTTTTTTTCTTCAATTAAAATTACATAAAATTATCAATTTATTATAAAAAGGTAATATAGTATTTTTATCTATATTACAATCAATTGAAATCAAAACTCATGTTCATTGTCACATTAACAAACATATAAAATTTTATATTTAAACTCATTCACCCATCTCTCAATAAGCTCATGCTCATTCTCTCCTTCAACTAAACGTGGGGTAAGAAAAAGAGAGTAGCTTAAGGAGTTGGACTCTCATTTTTACCCACATGAGTTTGGGCCCTCCTAGTCTAAAGTCTAGTCTTAAGCGCCTGCCATCATGAGCTAATGATATTTCGATATCAAAATAAAGTATAATTTAGGGTTTTAGGTCCTTTATTTTTTCTTCAAAATTTTCTATATTTTAATACTATGTACACTGAAAATACTTAATAACATAGATTTTAGCATGATTTTGAAGTAGAATTATTGCTAAAAGTTGGAGTGGAAATACCATTGAATTGTTTTATGGTAATTATAATTAACGTGATGAACACCGAGGCAGATCAAGTGGTGGAGGAGCCAACTTTGTTGACAGAGTGAGCCCATTCTCAACCAAGAAAGCCATCTCCATGCCCCACGACATGTGTACATCCATGTGGCAATGCATCAACCATGCACCTGGTTTGTTAGCCGTGAATCTGATGGTTGTCCAGCCTCCTTTCGGTACAAACACAGTGTTACGTAACAGTGGATTCACAAGATTGAATTTTTGACGGTCACTTACGGCGTCATAATTTCCAAAATCTTGAGCTAAAACATGAAAGCTGAACCCGTGAAGGTGCATTGGGTGGTTTACTCCTCTGGATAGCAAGGCCGTATCTTGGAAAATAATCTCAACCGTGCCGCAACCGCTTTTGTGAAAAAAAAATTTATAAGAGTCGTTATAAATTATAATAAGTGCAATTTGTCATCATAAAAAAAATTTGATCTACGAAAATTCAGAAAACTGGTAAGTGATTTTGTTACATGTGCGAAAGGTGTGAGACTACCCACAACGTCTGTTTTAAAAACAGTTGTCAACTTAACTTTTATTATCCCATTAAACGATTTTGAGAAAATTAATTGTGACAAAAATACGTATTGGGCAAAATAATTATATATAAAAATTATACTGAAATAGGATAAAATAATTTTAAGAAATATAAAAACTATATCAAAATAGGACAAAATAATTTAAGAAAATATATAAAAACTATATCAAAATAGGACAAAATAATTTAAGAAAATATATAAAAACTATATCGAAAGTCTAATATTGAGGTTCATGGAATTCTTGCATCCAATCGTCAAATTTTTAAGAAACACTCTCACCTCAAGAATCTTTTTGAGAATGCATCCAATGCATTCCTCAAATTAATTTCATAGTAGGTTAAGACTTTCAATATAATTTTTATACATGAATAAAATATACAATATTTAAATCTAAAATTAAATAAAAAATAAAATAAAAATGATAATAAGAATAATAATAATGAATAAAATAGTAATGAATAAAAAATAAAAAATAAAAAAAAATAAAATACAAAAAAATAATAATATAGCAATTATAGTAATAGTAATAAAATAGTAATAATAATAATAATGAATAAAGATAAAAAAAATAAAAGATAAAAAAAGAAGATAAAAATGAAAATAAGATAAAGATAATAAATAAATAATAGATAAAATAAATAAAAATAAAATGAGAATAAAATAAAAATAAAATAAGTAAAAATAAAAATAAAATAAAATAAATAAAAATAAAAATAAAAATAAAAATAAAATGTTGGGAACCGAGCTTTGTGGATTATACAATATTGAATTATCGCAAATCCCCTAATCAAACATATTAACATATTAAATCACATAATTCATACACATAATCACATAACATGGAAAAACACATTTCAAGTATAACATATTATCAGCAAATAGCAAATAAAAATTACACATTGAAGGGACTCGGTTCCAGATTTTTATATTGGTAACTCATCATCTCAACCATATTATTAAATTAGTATGATTGGAAAATTATGATTTATTATCAAAGAGAAATTATCATATTAAAAGCCCCACGTTATATTTCATGAAACATTTTTTCATCCAATGGTAAGGATTCCATCATTTTCCTTAAGAATCCTTTTGGGAGAGCATCCAATGCTTCCTCGTTGGTTCCGTCGTCGGATTAACATTCAATATAATAACCATGGCATTTGCAAATAATTACAATACATTTACAAGCTAAAAATTCAAACTGAGTCAAATGCACCAAAACAAACATATACAATTGTAATCTATGACAGTTTAAAGAAAGTCACTCCATGGTAACAAATGTTAACAGACAAAGTTAAACAACTCTTAAGTATCCAAGCTAGTAAAATTATTGTAAGGAACAGAGGACCCATATCAATTGCAATTTACAAATTTGGAGTCTGCACATGCCACAATAACAATTCAAATATTCTTAAAGTGTGATTCCCTTCATTGTTTTTGTTGACCCGATATCATAAACACATATACATATATATATATATATATAAATACACATACACCATATATATATATCATGGTTCACATCCACACAGTATCCACAACATCCATATATATATATATCACTCATCTACACGCAGCACCTTATGCAATATTTATTTATCATACACAACTAATACAATATCTATATATATATATATATATATATATCCTATATGCATGTATATATGCATATATAAGTATATATAATCAAGGAAATAGCATATAGATGACAACGAAGATGCCTGTAGATGATTAAAGGAGATGTGGAAGGGTATTGTAAGGATGTGGTTTTTGGCAGAGAATTGGTCAAATCTTTCCAAATGAGATTGACTGGTGATGAAGTTTCGATTGAGAGAAAAAATGGGGCTAAGATGGTGAAATTAAGATAATGGCTCGGGTGATTTGGTGATGAGGAGGTAGGAGGTTGCTAGTAAAGGTGATTGCGGGTACTGCCGGTCAGGGGAGGTGGCTGCGGGGTGAGGGTAAGTTTCTGTAGGTTCCCAGAATTTCTTTTAATGATGGGTAATAATAAGGCTTGGGTAAGAGGTATCCCGGTCAACCTCCATTTCCCCCTGGGACTTTTGCTCTTCTATTTATAACCCAGCCATCTCCTCGTCTCTTGATTTTGTTTCCTCATAGTCTCTCAATCCTCCTTCCCATATCACTCAAAATAAATCTCCCTTTCCTTTCTTAATATCTCAATCACCTCTCCCAATTATTGAAGGATCTATACTTTCCTTAAACAAATACCAACCCAAATCAATTACCCTAATCCCTGCTGTTAACCACTGATTCCTTTCTTGCGTAAATTCAAACAAAAATCTTCCTTTTCCTTCTTGATTTCTTACCTTCTTCTTACCGATTCTCCAAGATTAACTCAAATCTTTTCCTCTTTAATTTCTTTTTTGGATCCCTAATATCATTCTAGGATTGAAGTTATTTAATCCGGGCCGGGCCTGATCTTTAGTTGATGACAATGAGTTTACTTTGTTGGGCCAGCTACATGAAATGTCACAACCGGGCCTTAATGATTTGAATCAATTATTTGCTTTTAAGTTTGGACTAGGCTACGATTAAATGACTAGTATTTGGACCAGAACTTAGTTTGGATTAGGCATCATTTTAAATTAGATGGATCTATCTCAATTTTAAATTTTTATTTTTGGGGTCCGGGCAAAATTGGGGTACAACAAACCGTTGAATTGAACTTCAATCTCTTCACGCTCGTTGATTTCTTTGTACTCAGAAGTGATCGATTTAGGCTGATGCTGCCCTTTATATAGTCGAATTGTACTATAGGATTATCAGGGAATTCATCGGTGTAGATTCCACTCACATTGTAATAAAATGCTTCCAATATAGACAATTTTGTGGGAGCCTCAAACGACATGTTGTTCATGCTCGCCGCCTTTCTCTGTTCGAACAGACCACTACAAGTGACATTTGACACACACGGTACGATCCCCAATCCAACGGTCACGAACATATGTTCATCCACCACACGTGGCACAGGGACAAAATGGGGTCCACCAATAAGTGAAGTAAGGCTGGTATGAAACTTGTAGACAGTTGACGTGTCGTTGTGGAAAGGCAAAATGGGACCTACCGGAGTCATTGAGGTGTTGGCACCATCGTAGACAATTAGGCCTCTAGTGAACGTGTCTTCACCAAGTTCTCGTACAAGGTCGTAATGGGTAGCTGCCATGTACTAAGACCCCAGTGGCTAATCGGCGGTGACTGGTGAGGAGGACGTCCGTGGTCTGTCCGAGGGCAATCATGATAACGTCGATAACATAAGGTGTTGTGTAGGAGCCGTCGATGCCGACTACTGTCATACTGTGATTGGCTATCTTGAAGAATAGATTGTTGTTAATTCCAGCATTGAGTATCCGTAGGAGATACCTTTTCCCTTTCTTAACATTCAACTTGAACATTTCTGATAAAGAAAAAAAAACTATGTCACTAAAATGCAGACAAGACGATTGCAAATTAAAAATTCAATTTCACTCACGGTTTTGAGAACAAGCATAGAGATCTCCGGGCAATCCATTGATGAAGAAAACATCATTAGCTTGAGGAGGACCGCTGGAGTTTATTGTTGTTTGCTCAACGCCAAAAACACTTGTATTCCACCACTCTCCTGGGGAAGAATTTCAATTTTCATTAAAAGTTAGTTACACTCCACTTCCAACATTGTTTTTTGAGAAATTAATGATATGCAATCACATACCTAGGATGATGGGAACTTCCTGGTAGGGCTTGGAGTAAGGAGGTGAATGGCCAAATCTGGGTTGATGATGATTAGGCCAAAAATAGTATTACGGAACCATGCGTTGTGAGCATGCCAAAAAAGAGTTCCTTCATGCTTGGTGATGCTGAATTTGTAGGTATACTTGTTTCCAGGTCGTATCGGACATTGAGTAATCATACTACGTCCATCTGCCCATGAATTCGGACCCGACACTCCATGCCTGCGTAAAAAATAGATTGATTCACTGTGAGGTTTTTATGTATATATAGATATGATCCTTCTGTCTCAGCCTCCTTCAAGCTGCTGACCAATTTGTCGACGTTGATAGAGTGAAGAACCGAAAATGGTCCAAAGACTTACATATTGCAAGAGGCGTAGCTACGCAACTAAGTCCAATCAGCACCCGATCGTCAAAACTCCGGGTGGGAAATTGGTTTATCAGAGCACGAAGACGAGAGTGAGTAGGCCAAAATGTCCTTTCACTGGCAAGAGAATTCAAGGAATTCCTCACTTGCGACCTACTGTATACAAGAGGTCTAGATTGTCTAGAAACCGTGTAAAGAATCCCACATCGAAAGATGTGGAGTTCAAAATATCATTTATAAGAGCTAAAACCCACCTCTTACACTAATAATGTCTTTTCCCTTGTGTAGTGAGTTGGGCCTAGCCCACTTGCTACACTTGAGAAGAAACAAAGCCATGCGGGCTCGTTGTATCCATGTGAACCAGACAACCATATATGGACCCAATGTATCCAATGAATCGGACAATCCATATATGGGCCCGATGTATCCAGTGAACCGGATAACCTAAAGCGGACAATATTGTTAGTGTGTGGGGGTGTAGAATTTCTAACATGGTATCAGAACTAAGTTTCTCGGTCCAGTTACTTGGGTATGATCTCTACTCCACTTGTTGGGTCTGTGGTATAACCCAGTCCACAAGTGCGGGAGAGTGTAAAGAACCCCACATCTTTCGATGTGGGGTTCAAAATGTCATTTATAAGGGCTAAAGCCCACCTCCTACACTAATAAGGTCTTTTCCCTTGTGTAGTGAATTGAGCCTGACCCACTTGCTACACTTGAGGAGAAACAATGTCGTGAGGGTCCTTGTATCCATGTGAACCAGACAACCCATTAATAGACTCAATGCAGTGAATCGGATAACCCATATATGAGCCCGATGTATCCAGTGAACCGGACAACCTATAACGGACAATATTGTTAGTGCATGGACGTGTAGAATTTCTAACAAATCACAGGACTGTGAATTGTGCTTATAGTGGTGTTTTATCTGGCAGTGTCGTCAGGGAGAGGATAATTCGAGCTTTCTTGGTGGAGGAGCAAAAGATTGTGAAGAAGGTGTATCCATGTGAATTTCTAACATGGTATCAGAACTAAGTTTCTCGGTCCAGTTACTTGGGTATGATCTCTACTCCACTTGTTGGGTCTGTGGTATAACCCAGTCCACAAGTGCGGGAGAGTGTAAAGAACCCCACATCTTTCGATGTGGGGTTCAAAATGTCATTTATAAGGGCTAAAGCCCACCTCCTACACTAATAAGGTCTTTTCCCTTGTGTAGTGAATTGAGCCTGACTCACTTGCTACACTTGAGGAGAAACAATGTCGTGAGGGTCCTTGTATCCATGTGAACCAGACAACCCATTAATGGACTCAATGCAGTGAATCGGATAACCCATATATGAGCCCGATGTATCCAGTGAACCGGACAACCTATAACGGACAATATTGTTAGTGCATGGACGTGTAGAATTTCTAACAAATCACAGGACTGTGAATTGTGCTTATAGTGGTGTTTTATCTGGCAGTGTCGTCAGGGAGAGGATAATTCGAGCTTTCTTGGTGGAGGAGCAAAAGATTGTGAAGAAGGTGTATCCATGTGAACCGGACAATCCATATATGGGCCCGATATATCCAGTGAACCGGACAATCTAAAGCGGACAATATTATTAGTGTGTGGGGGTGTAAAATTTCTAACAAACCGCAGGACTATGAATCGTGCTTATGGTGGTGTTTTACTGGTAGTGCGGTCAGGAAGAGGATAATTCGAGCCTTCTTGGTGGAGGAGCAAAAGATTGTGAAGGTCTTGAAGATTCAGAAGACAAAGGAAAAGCTAGCCTTAAAGAACTGAAATATGATTTAAAGAACGGAGCTGTTTTACTTGAATTTTGTTTGTGGCTGTGATGAAATTAGAAAATGGAATTGAAATGCTTCGGAAATTAGCTCCGTCGAACATCAGCGTTTATTTCTTCCTTTTAAGCTGCAAATTGTTGAGTATTTTGTTTTAAAAAAAAGAAAAAAATATGATCTTTTATTTATTTATTTATAATTTGATAGTAAGTACCAGTGAATGGTGATGTTATAAGGAGATTGATTGATAACGTTGACGACAAGATTGTGTCCCTCTCGAACAATTATAGTTGGACCAGGGAACTGTCCATTTACCGTAGTTATCACTTGCTCATTGCACAGTCTGTTCACCTTTAGATTTTGTACCTGCAAAACATAATGATCAGTACTTAATTTGACAATTCAGTACCAATACAACTATAAATTCACCTTCAACGCAAAAACAATCAAGGAAATGAAAGGAGAGATGAAGGTGGGATCGAATACTGAAATTACCTGGAAAGTGTGCTGGCGATTGCCGCAGAAGCTAAAACTGTTAAGACGGAACCCCCTAAAAGGCCTATTAGAGGGGTATCCGCAATAATAAGACACTTCACTTGGCCTGTTTGGACCGATGTGGGATATCTAACACTCCTCGCACGCGTGGGCTTACGGACTTACTGAATGAGCCCAAAACGTGGAGACGAGGTATTACCCCTAGAGCCCAGATAGAACCCAACATATGCTGCGATACAATGTTAAGACGGGCAAACACACCCCTAAAAGGCTTATTAACAGGGAGGTATCCGCAATAATAAGACACTTCACTTGACCTGTTTGGACCGATGTGGAATATCTAACAAGAACAGCTAGAGCGCAGGCCAACCATGGCAGAAGAGCATAGCTTGACATATTTAAGTCTTGAAGATAGTAAGCGCTGATTCTTTTGAAGAGAAACTCTTACTTATACCAGGAAAGCATAAGGGCTGGCTGGTTCTTGTGAGTTGGTAGAACAACGGTTGGACTTGGAGTTGCACTTCAAATAATTTAAGACACGAGTTTCGAACTATAATTATATCAAATAATTAGTTGAAGTTTTTCTCATTACAAGGAAAGGGAATGCCTTTACTTGAAAAGATATTTAGGACCCAAAATCACTTGCTTGTCTTTTGAAGCTTGAAAATTAGGAACCAATATCTATTACAGAAAAATTTGAATGCGAGCTGAGAAATTTCCCACTATGAGAGACATTTGACTATCTTAAGCGGCCTGCTTGGTCTGGAGATAAGTGCAAGCTTAATAATCAATCACAAATCGTGGGCATTATCAACACAACAGTCAATCATCACAGAACATATTAATATATAGACTACACTATAATAAGCTAGATTGGCATCATATTCAATAGCCTACGACCAGAAGCATTTTCGCCTCCAAGTGCAGTGCGAAGTGATGGTTTTGCTTAGCTAATGGTGAAAGTCGGATTTTGGTTTCAATTAGAAAGGTCCTCCTATTTCCAGTTCATAGATGAAGTCTGCATGCTGTTCTAGCTTTTATCCTGCTGTCATAAAGTAGGGTGTCTCAAAACTCTAGTTTTGTTCTTTTGGGTGGTTATTCTCTTCAGACTGTATTTTAGTGTGGTGGTTTTGTACATTTCAATTATTCTTAATAAAATTAATCTCATTTATCAAAAAAAAAAAAAACACTCAAAGATTCAGAACATCCCAGCTATACATATATCTCTCGTCTTCAACCAATGCCATAAGTATATGTTTATCTTAACTATGTTTTCATTACCAATTGGTTTTAAATTGATCCTGCACACACACACAGATAGATATATATATATATATATATATATATCACCCACAAAGTCATGGCCTATATATATATCTACGTTTACAATTCTCCATATGGAAAAATGAAAAGTTCAATTGTCTATAGCACACAAACCAGGTTGAATTTCAAGTAGGTGGAGTTCTGACTATGACTCAAATATAATTAATATCAAAGATAAAACAAAGGCCACTTATTCAAATCTGTTGTTGCTTTGTCTATACAACTGCAACTTGGGTCTTGAAACTGTCTCTGAGTCCCTTCATCTCTATACGCTCCTCGCTAAAAAACGGCCTAGTCAAGGGGAAATAAAGGATCAGAAACATCACCAACTCTATCTACAAGACTCATAATAGATATGCAATTAAAGATATGATCGACATTACAATCAACAGTCAACATAATTGGAATTGTTCAACCGAGATTAGAGTAATCGTTAGTGTCAATAATTACAAGTTGCTTCACAATATATATCAAGTTATTTGTCAAACAAAGTACACATGACAAACTATGTTGGACAATATCACCAATCAAAGCAACTGGCATTCTTCAAATTAAGACTTCCCCTATAATTGGGTTATTCAAAGTATTCAACCACACTCGCACTCAAATCCGTTTATTAATGCTTACGGCTGAACGAGTCTAATTGAACTTAGACTAAATTGAGTTTGGTCACAAGCTAATCTTGCTTCTATTTAAATCTGACTTGTTTATTAAATAAGCATAACCATTTTGTTTCAAGCTTGTAAATTTATGACTGACCAACAAGTCTTCACCACCTCATTCACAAACTATTCACAAATCATCTTACATCGCTAACTCTATTTTAAAGGCAGTGCAAAGGCTTTTTTACCTTTTCAAATGACATTGAGGAAGATCAAGAGGTGGCGGAGATAGCCTTGTTGATGGAGTGGGTCCATTGTCAACTACGAAAGCTGTAGCCATGCCCCATGACATGTGCACCTCCACATGGCAGTGTAATAACCATACACCTGTACAATTTAGTATTGGAGACTAAAGAACATCGTCGAATGATATGAGCCATGCTAAAGATATAAAAGATGTATTGAGCTTCTACGTGCTAAGTTAAAATTGTAATAGAATTATAAAAAAATATAATATAAAATTTTTCTTATTATTTTGGAATTGTATGGCCATCAAATTATGACAAATTGGTGTGAATCTGAATCCAAGAAAAAAAGTTATATATACATATGAATTTACCAAAAATGCTCTATACATGAATTTACCTGGATTGTCAGCTACGAATCTGATGGCCATCCAACCTCCTATAGGTATAAAGGCAGTGCTACGGAAGGGTGGATTAAAAAGATTGAACTTTTGACGATCCCTTACGGGATCATAATTTCCAAAACCTTGACCCAACAAATGAAAGCTGAAGCCATGGAGATGCATTGGGTGGTTGGCACCTCTGGAAAGCAAGGATGTACCTTGGAAAATAATCTCCACAGTTGAATTGAACTTCAGTTTCTTCAAGCTAGTTGATCTTTTTGTATAAATCAGTGAATGATTCAAGCTGATGCTGGTGTTAACGTAGTCAAACTGAATTGGAGGCTTATCAGGGAAATCAGTGGTGTAGATTCCACTCACATTGTAATAAAATGCTTCCAACATAGACAATTTGGTAGGGAGCTCAAATGATACATTGTTCAAGCTTGATGCCAATTTCTGCCCAAACGGACCATTGCACACGGCGTTTACGGGACACTGCATGATGCCCATAGCAACGGCGATTAACATGTGCTCATTCACCTGATGCGACACAGGGACAAAATGGGGTCCACCAACAAGCGAAGTAAGAGTGCTCTGAAACTCGTGTGCCAAAGATGTGTCAGTGCTCAAAGGTAAATCAGGCATTATGGGAGCCTCAGGTGTTTCTACACCATCATAAACGATGACACCTCTGGTGATTTTGTTTTCACCCGGTTTTCCGGCAATGTCATAGTGGCTAGATGCCATGTAATAGGACCCCAGAGGCTGGTTGGCAGTGAAGAGGACATCGGTGGTCTGACCAAGAGTAATAAAAATGAAGTCGCTCACATAAGGTGTAGTGTAAGACCCGTCAATGCCAACAACGGTCATAGAGTGATTGGCTATCTTGAAAAATAGCATGTTATGGAGTCCAGTATTGACTACACGTAAGAGATAGGTTTTTCCTTGCTTGACGTTTAGCTTAAACATTTCTGATAACAAGAAAGGTAAGTGAGACGGACAAAACAAATAAAAATGCGAACACAAGTAGAAATAGAAACATAAAATATTCATGAATTTTTTATGTGACTTACGCTTTTGGGAGCAAGGGTATAGATCTCCTGGCAATCCATTGATTAAAAAGGCATCATTTGTTGCAAGGGAACCACCAGACCTAAGTGTTGTATCTCTGACATCAATGATACTCCTACTCCACCACTCTCCTGCGCCCATAATTCAGTTGTCATCAACCACGATGCAGTGAACACAGTAATTTAGACAATAACTTTAAAAAAATGACTTATATAGCAAAGAGAAGGCACCTAACAAAATGGGAACTTCACGGTAGGGTTTAGGGAATGGGTATGTGTGACCAGCTCTGGGACGAATGATAAGTGCCCCAAAAACCGTGTCACGAAGCCACCCCTCATGGGCATGCCAAAAGAGTGTTCCCTCCTGCTTAGTGATGTTAAATTTGTAGGTATAACTATGTCCTGTCCGAATGGGACACTGTGTTATCATATCAGGTCCATCTGCCCATCCACTCAACCCAGATACGCCATGCCTACATAAAAACAGACTCCAGGTCGTCAATGAATTTATTGATCAAGCCTATAAAATAATATATATTGATTAATATATGGAGATGTCAGGTAATAATGTGTATATGTAACAGAAGGAACAGAGGGCGCATTCAATATAGTCCACCATGTTCTTATTAACAAGGTTTTTTTTCTTCGAAATAAGTGAATGAAATTTTATTTATTAATCCTACGATAACATGCAAAGACTGGTTAAAATCACTTGCAACCTAACTGAACAACAAGACAACCATACAAGCCAACAAGGACGACCCAAGTCAACTTCGAGACACTACAGGCTAACAGACAAATTCAAAACAGTAACAGTCATTTTGGTTAATTAAAGAGCACAAGAAAAGGTTGCCTTTAGGTATCCAATGTAACGGCATCAACCATATCATACCACCAACAGAGGCTGCTTAATAGAGAGGACGCAAAAAAGTACCAGATCACCAACGATAGATATGATAATCTAGGCCAACTGGTTTAATTATCAACAATGGCTTCATGTATTTATATCAAAAAGAAGCAAAGCAGCATAGAAATTTACCAGTGAAGGGTGATGATATAGGGAGATTCATTGAAAACGTGCACAACAACTGTGTCTCCCTCTTGAACAGTTATTGTTGGGCCAGGGAACTCTCCATTCACTACAGTTATCAGTTGCTCTTTGCACAATCTCGAGACAGTAAGATTTTGCACCTGAAGTGAAAAAAAGAAAAAGAAAAAAGAATATGATTGAGAGTTGTTAAAATATAAGGCAACTAAACAATCAATGAAATCAAAAGAAAAGAAAGTAGTGAAACATGCGCTACATTACACGAAAGGAGTGCTCCACGATCGCAGCAGAAGCCAAACTTGTATAAGCAAGAAGAGGTAATACATGTGCCAGTAAAGACACAATCGCATAGCTAGCCATGTTCAAGAGACTTGAAGAGAGCAGGTTTTGATGAAGCTATACAAATAAGTGAATATAAAATGAAACTCTTAAGATTAGGATAAAACACAAGACTGATTCAGGTGAGTTATGAGGAATGTGGGGACAATTTGGTAGTTTAAATGATTCAACTGGTTACCTTGAAGAGTCAAAACTAAGAAAATCATATGTAAATCCCAGTGAATTCCATATATGTAAGAGAGTAGGTGGTGCCAAATTATTTCCAGCTAAGAAGCCAACAAAGTTATATGCTAAGAGCCAAATGTTACACTCATTATCCCTGGTAACTTAATTGAAGGAATCACATGAATATTGTTTTAGGTGTTAATTTACTCATTTATTACACCCACGTGAGATTACAATCCAAGCACTGCATCAATAATACAAATTATTAGCAAAATTGCTAGTTAGAAGCACCATAAATTAGCAAATTAGCAAATTAGACTTCAATACATGTGATTATAAATATACCATGATGGGTCAATTTGTATAAAAATTGTGATTTATTGGAGTCATTAGTCTCTATGCATGTTCCAATTAATGCGTAAATTTTTGGACAACAATTGTAATGGCCATGTATGTCATGGAGATTGACTTGCTTAAAAAATGATTCATTATGTGGGTCTCACATGTTTCACACACTTTTTAGGATTGTGTTTCACTTATTTTTTTCTTTTTTTTTCTTTTTTGGAAAAAAGAATTTTATAGCATAAAGAGGAGAAGAAAAACCTTTCTCTGAGGCTTATAAAGGGGTATTGTGTTTCACGTATATTATACAAAAAATATGTCAATAAAATTATACAATTGTATTATAATAAAAGATATTACATTTTCATTCTCAATTACAACATTAACAAAACACATTTATCAATACAGACGTATAAACAAAACATAAATATCTATAGATTACTCATTCTCATCAAACTTGTACCATTACAAGTGCTCTTTACACATTTGTGTTACTAGTGCATTAATGCTTTGGCCATTTACAGCATAGTCAACGATTACACAATAGTGCCAACTCTCCTATTAATCATTTGATATCAAAATACTATTCAACGTAAGTTAGAGAACTGTGTTTGTAGTTTACATTAATTTCTAACACTGAGGGAGATCACGTGGTGGAGGTGGCAACCTTGATGATGGAATCGGTCCATTCTCAACCACGAAAGCCGTGGAAATACCCCATGAATGGTGAACATCCAGGTGACAATGCACGAACCACACACCTGCATGTACGTAATACAGATTTGCAAACACCGGTTAAACCAGTTATATCGCGCATCAGTCGCTTTATCATTATGATTTAAGTATGATGAGTTAAGGTAAATCAAAATATAAAATACTAATTAAGGAGACAAAATAATTAATCAGTTTGCCTGGATCCCTACCACTTTGACCCCACCCTCCTCCTTCCTTATCCTCTCTTTCCTCATTTCCCCCATTTAGACAAGCAGATTATGAGCAAAATCTACCCTGACTTAACAATAATTTGCGACGTGGTGAAACAAAGTTCCGAGGAATGGGAAGTCGTGGAGCAAAATGTCGAGAACCCCAGAGTTGCTAGTAGAACCATCGAGGTCCCAAGTGTTTTGAAGCGGATTTGTCAGGGACCCAATCGTTGAGGGAATGAGATGTTGTGGGTCCAAGAGTCAGGAACAGGAAGAACCATCGAGGACCTAATTGTCGTGGAGCGAAACTGTCAGGGAACCAAGGGCCGTTGAGTGAAACTGTTGTGACCGTGGTGAGAGTCTAAAGATCTGATCAACTTTTGTGACCGTCTGTGTCAATTTCTTTTGCACTTGATGATTGGTAGATTTGAATGTGATGATTCTCCAAGGGGCGACAACTGGGACAGCTACTGCTGCCCCTTTCGTGTGGTTTTGCACAGTGTCTTTAGTATGCAGTTGCCTAACCAGTGTATTTCTAGATTGTTGGAGTGCCTTTGTAAAATTTTAAAAAATAAAACTTGAAGTGTTCTCATAAATATTATATTTTTTAGTTGAGTTTTTTTTATTAAAAACGGAGCGTACTTAGTTAAAATCGATACGCGACTTAGTGCCTATCCAGCCTCCAACCTATCCAGCCCCCGGCCTTCTAATCTAATATCCAATATCTAATCTAATCTAATCAATCAATCAATACATACATACATCAATATAAGACCAGATGAAAAGCGGCTCTCCCGGTCTCCCCTAGCGAGTCCCACGAGTACATAAGACCGGATGAAAAGCGGCTCTCCCCTCGCGAGTCCCACGAGTACATCTACAGTGTTGTTACTGGTCAGGCCCGGCCCTGAACACGGGTGGGCCTGTGCGACCGCACTTGGGAGCCCATTTTTTTAATAGCACTAAGTTATCCTAAACAAGTAAACCTAAATACTATTTGCAGTCTTGCACGATAGTGAGAGTGTCAATGGTATTCTCTACAGTAGCTTCAAGGAAGCTTGCAATGCAATGGGCCTTATAGGCGATGATCAGGAGTGGCACAAAGCAATGGAAGAAGCTTCAGCGTGGGCAACATCTTATGAGCTTCAAAATCTATTTGTCACAATGTTGCTATTTTGTGAGGTTGTGGATGTGAATAAATTGTTTGAGGCAAGTCTTGAATCAATGAAAGAAGACATTGTGCATAGGCTGAGACAAATGCTAGGAATATCAACAATTCAAATATTTGATGAAGACATTAGGAATAAGGTGTTGATTGAGCTGCAAAAAATATTAAAAAGAAGTGGCTCATCCCTTATCGAGCATAGAATTCCAGAACCCACATGTGGAGCAGGACCTGATCCTGGGAATACAATCTTGATGGAAGAAATGTGTCATGCCACTGCTTGTATTGCAGAGGAAAATATTCAGATGTTAAGCAAAATGAATGAGACTTACTGTAGAGGGACTAAGTGTTGAAGAGAAGACTGAATTGACAAACTTTTCACACTGGTTGCTGAGAATAAGAGAGGGAAAAGAAGCCTCCCGCAGATTGCATGATAACGAAGAATATCCCACTTGGATGACAATACCTGATAAACTCTTGGTTAAACCGGCTAGAGGCGAAATTAAAGACATAACATCTGAGATATATGGAGACTTATCTGTGATGTACGCTGATGTAGAATACCTGAAACAAAGAGCAATTATAACAGGATGAAATCAATTTGCATATCTTATCTCTTATTCCCTCAGAGCACAGAACTTACAACAACTTTGATTCAGTTTATAAGGTCTCTGGATCAGTTGATGATGCTGATATATTGTACCCTACTGAATTCTTAAACAACTTGAAATTCAATGGAATACCCAACCATGAGTTGCATCTTAAGGTTAACAGTCCTGTGATACTTTTGAGAAACATCAACTAAAGCCAAGGTTTATGTAATGGCACACGCCTATTAGTTATAAGATTAGCAGATCGAGTTGTGCAAGCCACTGTAATATCAAGAAGCAATGTCGGAGACCAAGTTTGTGTGTGAAGAATAATCATGTCAGCCACTGAAACTAAGTGACCATTTACTATGAGGAGATGTCAGTTCCCTTTAAGTTTATGTTACGCAATGACAATAAACAAAAGTCAAGGTCAAACACTTGAAAGGGTAGGCCTATACCTGCCCAGACCAGTGTTTAGCCATGGTCAATTGTATGTTGCTGTCTCTCGAGTCACAAGTTATAAAGGTCTTAGAGTCCTAATACATGGGGGAGTTGAGGGAAACAAAACTCAAACACAAAATATAGTATATGAAGAGATTTTTGAGCATTTCAAACAAGGTATATAACTGAGGTTTTGAACATCATTTTCAGATGAAATAGTTATTACTTAACTTGCCAAATTGCATAGCACATCTAACCAATTCTTTTAAAACTATGCAGGTTGATTTAAACCACTGGAATACCCCATTATCAAGAGAGAGACAACGATCAGCCAATGAAAATAAAATTCTTGTGAGGTAAGACCATATATAGTATATGTCATTCGATGAATTTTTTTGGTTGGATGAGTTTCATTGCCAATTAAAGCACAATTTGCTTCCAACCTCAGTATCATGACCTTACTTACTGCACTATGTAGTTTTGATGAGCATCACCTTCTTTTCATCATTTGTGCAATGAGTTTCTCACTGCATTTCAAACTTCAAATTCCCCGGTATTTGCACGAAATTTCACCTGTTAACAGAGGTAATTTCATGCGTTAATATTATCTTTAATGTTGATTACGTATGCAGAACATGTAAATGTTTCCCCACACCCAAAGACAGCTCAAGCAGCTCAACTGCTTTCTACATTGCTACCGGATATTATTATTTATTTCTTTGTTCATTTTATTACTTCCTTTTCATTTGGGTAAGTGTCGTATCACCTTATTTTCCCTCAAGTGAATATCATATTTGTTGGACATTAGCTTATCTTGCTACTGGACTTATTGGTGGCCTACTGCTCTTTTCTGTCAATTTCTTTGCTTCATTTATAATACCTTCACAGTATCTTAGTAAATACTTTAAGCAGTCTGAAAAATAGAGTAAAATAAGGCGTAGTCAGGCAAATACACACTTGTATTGGACTATCCGTTTCCAAAACAAATAGCAAATAATATATTGATATTGGTTCTAATTCACTAAAATTTAATTCTATGAAAAGTTTACTGGCATGATAGAAGGGTTTATACAACCAGTGGAGTTTTGGACTATTAGTATGCTCAACTTTAGATGCTTGTATATATCTATTGATTACATTTCATTAATACGTTAGTTGTATGTACACTAAAAGGAGTCTTCATTTGTTGGCAACCTGAAAAAAAACCCAATTATGAAACCAATTTTAGAGAGGCAAGAAGCCAAACAAGGCAAGAAGCCAAACAAGGCAAGACATCCATTTCAATCATTATTTTTTGCATGTCGATTTTAATTGGGTGAAATATTTTCCTTGGGGTTTTATCTAAATTGTTGGTTAGGTTAGTACGATTTGCAGAAATGCATGGGTTTTTACATTTTGAAGGAATATTAATATGCTTATACTTTACTTTTGTACGTTTATTAGGAGTTCTGAGTTTATTTACCCTGCAAAAACTTGGCTTCCACCTGTGGACATTTTCCTGGTTTCAAGATCTCCAAATTGTTAAGGTTGGTAAAAAATTAACTCTGGACAGTCATGATTTTACCATTGCAATTATTTACTTCATATGGCCTCAAAAGGCTATGTAGTTGTTGTTATTAATAGTTTCATTCCCATCTAAGATTAGGGACAAATCTCTGACCAAAGCAATGACAAAAGCCTGTAATTCACTTTCGCATTTTCAGATTGAATTATACTTTATTTTAAGCATGCATTCTTACTTCTGCTCTGTACTTTACCTATGACTTTGTTCTTCCACTTCAACTTCACTGTCTTGAAGTATGGTTATTGTTGTCTTCATCTCTTGAGCAGGGAGAACCTATCGTCCGACCATTAAAAAACTGTCTGTATGTTCTTCTTCTTGCTTCTTCTTGTGTGGCTTCAATCATTCATCGCTGCCTTTATTTGATGTTTTTGTAGCTGGGTGTGTCAGATTTTGCAATGCATGACTGAGCAAGATATTGACACTGATGAACCTAGAAGATGCAGCTGTTTGCTTTTTCTTTTGATTTTATTACCTTATCTTCCAACCATATATATGAGAGATGGATTTCATCTTTCTTTTTTTGTTATGAGTAGCTGTATGTTGTTATTCTATTAATTCTTCCTGATACGGTTTACCACATGGAAAAATGTACAACCCGCAGCATCGCGCGGGCCTCCCGATCTAGTCTAGTACATCCATCCCTATAAAGACCGTGGATTTGCAGCCTCCTCCCAGCAAGTCTCCTTCTTCTACCCACTAGCGCGTCGTCGCCTCTCCCTAGGATAGCAAAACGACGACGTTTATCATTACACCTGGCTCTCCCTCCCCACGCGCCACTGCTATGCGTCCCCTGTTCCTACCGCGAATGTCTCCCACCTCACATTCGTCACCTTTTCCATTATGTGCCTCATCTGAGACCCACGCATCTCCTCTCTAACCCTTCGTGCCCCACTTCCCAATTGCAAATGTGCGTCTCTGTGTCTCCAGCAACTGCGAACACCTTGGGTTGTGGTCTCTACTTCGAACAACGTAGCTGCTCCAGCTGTTTATCTTCGATAGCAAAGTGCTACACGTTTCTCTTCATCTGGCCTAATTCGAATTTTCCCAAATCACCAGGTATGGGGCTCTGCCGATTGTCTCCTATTACGGCTAAACACCGTCCATTTCTATCGCACTCTTCCCCGTCTAATCTAATACTATCTTATAAAGTTTCACTGTTAACTCACACTGCTCTTTGCAGATTGGGATAGCTTTTATTCAGCCCCTGCTCTACTTTCTTCTGACCTAATTCAAATTCGTCAAATAGGCAGGTATAACCCTCCGTCGAGTGTATCCCTCATCTTATCTGAGTTTGTTCTTCAATTCTTTGTTCTTGATTAACTCTTGACCCATTTATTTCTCAACATTTCAATCTAGATAATTTTGTAAATCCTGTTATTATGGATGTTTATATTTTTGGAGACTCCTAATTCATAACCGGTAGTATGTTGTTTCTCTCTTCTTCCTTCGTGCTATTTTTTTAACATATAACAGCTTGCCTGCTGTGGAAAACAGTCAATACAAAATAAATTAGTTTGTTAAACCTTGAATATATGTGTCTATTTTCTTTTTGATTTGGGCTGTTATAACGCCATGGCTTGATGTTATTTGGTTTTGAGTAGAAGTTACTGACATGCAGAACTATTTCTCAAACTCATGGAGATGGTGGTAATTTATGAGTAAAAACAAAAAAAAAAAATTTTTTTGTTTAGTGGGTACTGGAGTTATTTCAACTGTCATAGTATTGGAGTTGTCTGAATAATTTTGTGCTTTTTTCCACAAATCTGTGGGTTGAAACAAATTTAAGTTTCATGATTTACGGGGTTCAAAGTTGTTTTCCCATGAATGTGTGTGGCTTTGCTCAATAGATTTTACATGGCCACACATAGATATTAATGAAGGGTGCCTTCTAAAATTTGATTAACATATGATCTGTTGATTTTCTTTAAGTTGTGTACCATGCTTAGTGAGTGTCTTTAGATAATATATCATGTGTCCTTGGGTTGCTAATATTTGCTATGAATTACTTTTTTTAAAAAAGTTCTATGCCATGTTTTTAAGTGTATCTGGTGGCATGTTCGCTATTTGCTCTTATCATTTTGATTTTTTGGTTCCCTCGCCTTACCTTGGCCGCTTATTTTCATCTTTGCAGGCCACTACAGTTGCTATATATTTTTGGTGGATGCTTGATTTGAACCCGGTTATGTGTATGTTCTGCTACTTCAAATTCTGCAAGCTCCTTTGACCTAGCAATTGTCACTGCATACATCTGTTGATCGTTGAGGTTTGAATCGGTGTTTTTAAGTTCTTTCTTCTTTTTGCAATTGCCCTTTCTTTTAAGACTGCCTGTCTTTTAGCCTTGCCTACTTTATTCCTAGGAATTAGCCTCCGTCACGACGGTTGCTGTCTATTTTCGTTATAACCCTATCTGTATAACTTGCCTTATAAACGTGGTGTGGTTCGACATTGGCATATGAACTAAACTTAATTTATTTCTCACTCACGAAATTTGAAGATCATCTCAATTGTATATGTAAATAAAAAAATGCAGCAAAACATGTGCATCATTTAGGCGGAAAAATAGAAAAGGTTAAAGAGGTTATTATATAAGTATATAACAATTTCTTTGTTCATCCTTTCCAGATTCACGTGCCTCAGAACATAAATGTTGTTCAAATTGCCTTTTGATTTTAAGTTTTTTTAATGTGTTATGTTTAAAATTTTTAAAATTCCCACTTCTAAATAATCCATCACAAGAGATCTTCCTTTGAATTCATAGGCATCTGGTGAAAAGGAAATCAACTATAAAAATTGTTATGGCCAATCAACTACTCGAACAACTGTAGTATCTGTTTGACAATCTCTCTCAAAACTTCATCTAGATGGATTTACTTTTGTCAAACTCATGCCTTTTCATTCTAACTTAGTGAACTGACTATTAAAATAAACAATGTCTTATTGCTTTTTTTTTTCAGTGTTTGCACCATAAGTCCATAACAGTATAGCTTCAAATTGCTATGGTGATCGTTATTCTCATAGCTGCTTACTAAGCTACAAAAAAAATTCTTTAAAGTGAAGATGATTTTTCTGGCGAAATATGTTTTTGATAACCTAAAAACTAACACCATTTCAATCATTTTTATTCATCCAGTTGCAATTTTTTTGTCACTTCCCTACTTGGGATTGCAGGTGCCAGATCAACCTGTGATTTGCTTTTTTTTAACTGCGTGACTTTATTATAACTGATAATGCCACTTTGCGTCCCATATAAATTGTGATAATTAATTTTGTTCCCTGACATTTTTAAGGTTGTCTTCCTTTTGCTGCAATTGGTATTTTGTTGAGAGAGCTCGCAGTTGATCATCATATTCTTGCTTTTTGCCAGTTTGTAAGGTCAGCAGCAACATCTCTGGAGTTTTTGCACACTCAACCCTTTCTTCCAATTGCATTATTTTAGATCTCCTTATAAACTTGGATGTTCTGTTTTTTCCCCTTCCATAGGGCACTTCACTATTGCAATTTTTTATAATCACTTCCCAACTTGGGATTGCTGGTGCCATGTTAACCTGTCATTTGCCTCTCTTTTTTACCACGTCACTGTATTATAACTAATAATGCCACTATACACCCCATATAAATTGTGATAATTAATTTTGTTCCCTGTCATTTTTAAGGTTGTGTTCCGTTTGCTACAATTGGTATTTTGCTGAGAAAAGCGACATTTGATCATCAGACTCTTGATTCTTGCCAGTTTGTAAGGTCAGCAGTAACATCTATGGAGTTTTGATACTCTCGACCCTTTCTTGCAATTGCACTATTTTATATTTCAAAATTATAATATTTAACTCCTCCATAAATATATTTGGAAATGAACTTTTTTGTATAATGATCTCTTCGATGCTACCGACTTCGTCTATGGTCTTATAGGATAGAGAAAGGAGAGTCAAGTAGATGTAATAGGCAAAAACGGAAACAAATCCTTGAAGAAAAATCTAACAAACGTATGGAAGCAGTCAGATCATATGGTCCTTCAATATCTGCTAACCACACACATAATAGGCAGCATGTCATGCCTGCAGTTTCTTCCTTGGGTCAAAGTCCATTGAACGTTGATTCAGTCGCACTTGATCTTGGCAGCCTTGAGTATGCTTGCAAGCATTGTGGAGTTTTTTTGTTTGTTTTACGAGCGATTGAAATTTGTGTCCAGTCTTCTTCCAATACACTCTCTTTGTTGTAGGCAGGGTCACATTACACTCCCACAATTAAGAGATGCCCCAGATTTGTTAGCAGATTGCTTGATTACAGTGGAACCAGAACATCTAGACTTTTTCGTGATAATATAACACCATGTTTGCATTCACCTCAATTGGAGGAAAAGTGGATAAATATATCAATAAGGGTCGGGGGCTATATGTCTTTAAGCTAAATGGCCAAAACCACCATCTTATTGGTTCAATTCTTCCCATGGAGGGTACTATGCCTCAATTTGCTCAGTTGTATATATACGATACAGAAAATGAAGTCTCTAACAGGGTTGCAGCTTTTACTTGCATTGAGGACGAGAGGTTAAGGTACATTAGATTTAAGCACCAACAAGAGCATTACAGGAGTGAGATATATAGAGTGATACAAGATGCATTTTTTAGAGGAGATTTGGCTGGAAATTCAGTTGGTCAACGCGTGATTTTGCCTTCGAGTTTTACAGGAATATATCTATACATACATATAAATATATAAGCCGCAATATGTGTTTTTAATTTTCTTTCACACAACCAAACTACCAAACTAGTCAATGTCTAAAGCCAGATGAAGCCAGACCTCGCCGTCTCGGTTAAAGTTCAACAGGCGAGCCTTCGTTACCCAGAAGAAATATAAAACTCGAAGGTACTGACACGGAGCCAAACAATCTTCCCAATCTACTTTTTTCTTTTTTTGGTCTCTTAATTTTTATATGCTGTCATCTTATGGCCTTAAACGAAAAAAAGAACAGTTTTTTTTCTGTAAACACCGAAGAATTCTGCTTATTTTCGGTTCAACTGACATGTTGACGCTTGGTTAGGGAACTTGAGGTCTTATTGTTCTTTAGAGGTGTAGTAATGATGATCAAATTGCCTTTCTGCTTTATACTATGTATGATGGATTAGACTTATATTTCACTGTTAACATCTATTAGGCTTTTGTCAAAACAAGGAGGAAACAAAGACGAAATCAGTTGAAACTCGAAACTCAGTTCAAATATGATTTATTTTGATTCTAGCTCTGAGAAACTTGTAGAAAATGTTCAACTACTTCCGTAAGACTTTGTTTATTGCATTGGGTTACCACCCCCAATTTTCAAGGTAAAAAATAAGAAAAAAATGTGGACGTGAACTTCTTAAGAGTTTACAAATGTGACAAGGAGGAAACAAAGATGAAATCAGTCGAAACTGGAAACCCAGTTCAAATATGATTTATTTTGATTCTAACTCTGAGAAACTTCCAGACAAATGTTCAACTACTTCCGTAAGACTTTGTTTATTGCATTTGGTTACCACCCGCATTTTTCAAGGTAAAAAATAAGAAAAAAAATGTGGGCTTGAATTTCTTAAAGAGTTTACAAATGTGGTCATTTCATATCATTGTATTGGCCTCACATATTAGTTGTGTCTTTGTTCAGGTAGAGTAAAAGATGACTGTTCTCCTGGGCATGCCAGGACCATGGGCTGGTGATAATCTTGAACCATCTGATCATTATTCAACGAAAATTGGTGGATTGCCTGTAAGCTGTTGTAGCTGCAAACACATTGTGATACTTTTTTTGATGTTTGATTCCAATCACAACTCATTATGGTTTGTTTCTTCCGTTACAGGATTGGCCTTTTCCAAAGGAGGACATAAGACCCAATTTGCTTGATTGTAGTGTGTGTGGCGGTAGACTTAGTCTTATTGCACAGGTACTGTATATAACCAGTTTAAGATGTCATTTGATGTGAACAAGTATATAACCAGTTTCGTCTGTCTCCAGGTTTATGCTCCAATTTCAACTGATATTTTGACAATTGAAGAGCGCATTCTTTTCATTTTTGGTTGTCTAATGCCAAAATGTGGAAGCTCTCACTTGAGGTATTGAAATGTCTTTTCTTGATCGCTAAGCATGTCAACACAATTTATTTTAATTAAGAGACAGTATTATGAGTACTGAATTATATTAGTATTGTATTTTGATGGTGTTTCTGGTGATATGCAGCTGGCGAGCTATTCGTGTTCAGAAATTGCATACTGAGAATGAGTCACATGTTAATCCTCAAGAGCAAGTGGTCCCTAAAACCACATCTTCTGTGGCAGTTTCAACAAATGACTGGTGGGGTGATTTGGACAATGACAGCGATGAGGACATTGAGTTGGAGGCTTTGGGTAAAGCACTTTCAGAAGCTGGAAGCTTATCTTCTCAGTTAAAGAAACCACGTAGCCTTTTGAGGGCAAAGACAAGAGTGGTTGACACCTCAGGTATAGTTTTTTGTCTGAGAAAGCTCTCAACACAACTTTGTGTCACCTGGTCATCTATGTTTTCTTGTACCACATGTAGTAGCATGGTAGTGTATTTATTGACCAAGTGGTTTTGTTCTTTTATGTTGGTTATTATATCATTCCAGTTGTTCTAGAGAGAATATGAATATCTCATTTTCGTCATTGTGTAGGAGTTGAAACATACTGGACTATTCTAAATTCACAACCTCATCCTTTGTTTAAAATATGCTTTGATATTACATGTTTTTCTTACTGAGTTCATTTCCTTTTCAATTCAGTGGTGCCATGCTTTTACATTTACACTGAGGAAGAATCGTCATCGAGTGATGTAACTTCTATATGCTCAAGTTATTCCTCACTTTCCATTAAGGGGAAAAGTGACGTTGAGAATGAATGTGATCTTGCACCAGAAGAAATCTGGAAACAGGAGCATTATGAATATGATAAAGCGTTGACGGCTGACAGGACTTACCTCAAGTTCAAAAAACAGTTGGATTCAAAACCAGAGCAATGTTTCAGGTGGCGAGACTGGTACCTTGGTAGCAAAATTATCATCTCATTTCCCAGCCTCTTCTGTTGCTTATAGTTTTCATGATTCCCTTTTGTCCTCAGATACTTGTTTGGTGGGAACCCGCTTCTTGCAGCAGTGGAGATAGGAGACCCTGGGAGGTGTAGGCTTTGTGGCGGTGTAAGGCATTTTGAGATGCAGCTAATGCCCCCAATAACTTATTTTCTACAAGAAGCAGCTCATGAGTCTCAAAAGAATTCAATGGAGAACTGGAACTGGATGACACTCATTGTGTATACTTGTTCTGAGGTTAATTTCCACCTTGTCTATGGGCTCTCTGATAACTTTGCATGATGATATTTCTATCTCCAAAGAAAACTGTGGTTTCTAGAATTGCCCAATGCAGTGAGCTATTTCTGATGCTTTGATGGAGGTGTTTCCCCTGTGACTTTGGCTCAGTTGTACAGAAGGTGTCAGGATCTATTTAGGTTTTTCTGACGTCTCATACCATGATGTGAAATCCTCATTGACATTGAAACTCTTTCACCTAACTGATTTTGAAAACCTGTGACTTTCCTGATTTTAACTTGGATTTCTTCATCAGTCTTCTTCTCCTTCCTTCCTATTTTCTCCACCCTTTCCAGTAAAATGACGGGAGATTGCCCATTGAGTTGTGATTTTGTTTAAAATAGACATTTTGTAGCCAAATCAGTAATTGGTATTTGTCTGAATGGTCCATAAGATTGGTTCTCAGAGTTTTTGAGTTTGTCTGTTCTAAAAACATTTCTACATCGTTGACAACACCTGTTTCTATTTATTTGCAGAGTTGTTCCATTTTGCGTGATGAAGAAAAGTCCAACAATGGGGACTGGGTAGTGGCTGAAGAGGCTGTTGTTGTTCAATCTGAGGAACCCTTCTGCACGTCAGATCAACGCAGCTATTTCAAATGACTGCAGGATTACTTTTCGACGACAAATCCCATCTGTGGTATATTCATATTCAAACCAAATGAGCTTGAATGGTAATTTAATACGGAGATGGTTTTCTTGCCCCATCTGGGATACGTAGAATGTCAATAGAACATTGTTTCCTTTTGAAACTTGCAGATGTGCGTTCTCTAGCAAATATATGGAGTCATCAATTCAAATAGCCAGCCATCATTGACCACGCAAGTACATTAGTCTACAGTTGTATGGTGAAAGAATCATATTGATTATTGCACATTCTAGTCAATTCCTTACAGGATTTGAAAGATAGTAGAAAATTTTGAGTTCTGCCAGTAATTGTCTTGTACATTACCTCAGAAAATCGGTTGTCGCTAGTTAAAAAATTTGGAGTCTATTATATTTTGCACTTGCCAAGTTATCCGAATAGCACAAAACAAATCAAGAATAATATAGATGTCAATACCCAAAAAGGAAATTTGGAGGTTTAAGTTTGGAGTGTCCACACTTTATACAACTCAATCTTCATGCACATATGCTATTTTAAAGTGTTACAAGTGTTAGCGTTTGTTTGGTAAATAGTATATTCGATAGAGTATAAATTGATATGTTGTTTAGTATCTATTAATCTCGTACTGGTAAACACTTTCAAGCACTCTAAGAAAAAACTAACCATCAACTGTCCAATTCCTTTTCCCTTCATCTTGATTTGTCATTTCTTGCAAAATGGATAAAAAACAGACATCAAGAGTCAGGATCGTTTCAAGTATGAGGAAACTGAAATTCATTAAAAATGGTGCGAATAATCATGACTGGTTTTTTAAAAGTTCAGTGTTTCTCACCAAAATCGTTAGTCAACAAAATATATAAACTTAATGCGGAAAATGAAAAAATAAATTAGAACACCACGATTTTAACGATGAAACCTTATTGGGAAAAACCTCGAGTTTATGAGCAATCAACCTTGAGAAACAATCCACTAATCACAAATCAAGAGTACAATCCTACTTTGACCTAAAGACATCACTCGTACATCTCATTCATTCAGTGTATGTTTCAACTCTCAACTCAATCTACCAAGGATGAGTATGCTTTTAGCGCATCTAGAAGACTTCAACTCCACTAAGATGACCAGCCTCGACTCCACCAAGAGCTGCCGTACGTCTTCAATGGATCACCAAATAAACAAGAAAATATGAAACTCTCTTACTCAAATTCATCTCTCTCAATTCACATGGATAATCTCACCATTACAAGTAATATAAGAGAGAACAAAAACGACGAAGCACTAAGTAAATTAATTGCAAGACTAAATTTAAGCTCTGTTTCCCGTCTCCTTTAATGTTGTCTTGCACTTTATATAAGACAAGAGTCACACCATGATAAGAATTCATTCTTACTCTTGTAAAGCAACATGAAGATAAAACAAAACACTACAAAGAAAGTTATGATAGACATGCAACACTAGGACTTGCAACACTAAAGTCCAAAAACAATTGAAGTGCAAAGACTTGTAAACACTAAAGTCCTCTTTAAAGACATGTAACCCGTGTAGACAACTCATATATGATACCAATCAAAACAAAACACTTCCAAGTAGCTATGAGTTTTACTTGGAATAAAAGTCAATTCCTAACATTAAACCATCTTATCAAAAAATCCAACAATTTTCGTCCAAATCAAGCCTCAACCTTCTTTGTTATTTTCTGATTGGATAGGGTACATGGAGAGAAGGAAGAAGCAAACAAAAAAAAAAGAGGAGAGAAAAAGCAGAAGAAAGGGATGATCTGACACCAATTAATTGATTGAGTGGTCCTAAATTTTTTACTATCCATCAATTTTAGGCATACTGCAAGAGAAAAGGTATTTGAACACAACTTTTTGGTATATAACACTCTTTTGTCTAGTTTTCCGTGCCATTATTATATGTAATATATTTATTTGATATTTGAACACTTTATCAGCATGTTTTGGTGAGTGTCTAAGAGACTGTCAAAGTGAAAAAAAATCAATCAATTAGTCATTTGGTACTATTCTTTCAGTCCATTTGTCTGCCACTTGCAATCACGTTTTATTTTTGTTACACACCTCAACAATTATCTCTCACTATTATTAATACACAATTTGATATTTTTTCTTGCTTGTGAGTGATCACTTAAGTGAAGCCGCTAAAATAGTTTATCCCATTTTTCTCTAGAACAATGGTGTCCACTCCTAGTAGCAGACACAAATGGACCTTTCTTACGAGTTTATATCATTCTAATCGAGTATACCAATTACTCTAACAAAGCCGAGAGGTATGATCCTTCTTGTTCCTTTGAAACTATATAAGATATTAACTACTTTTATATGTATATATTTGCCATATATTTTTCTAAAGGCATTGTTTTTTCTTAATTTATATCTAATGGACGTTTGTGCTATGTAATGTTTGCCCTTTAAGCCAAGGGCATATGTGAAGAAATTGTGCAACCAATTAGAGTGGAGAAAATTGGTTCATGCACAATTTTCAACTCACCAACATGTTGACAGAGTGTTCAAATATCCAAAAAAAAAATATTAGTTAAAAATAATGGCATGGACAACTAGACAAAAAAATATTCAAATATCAAAAATTGTGGTGCCATACCAATTTCCAGTGTTCAAATATCAAAAAGAAACAAATAATGGCACGGAAAATTAGACAAAAGAGTGTTGAAAAACCAAAAATTGTATCTAAATATTCTTTCCCATATGCAGCATGGACATATTTTCTGGGCATTTTGAAGTGTTTATTTGTGTTCACATACTAGCACATCTTGATGGGTTTGAACATTGGAGTGCTTTTTGTCAGAACAGGAACAAATCTTAGACGAATTGATAACATCCAGTCCTATCAATGGTAAAAAAACCAAAAACTGTCATAGAAAATCAATATCAACCACTACACCACCATGCACTACGTAGGCCTCATCAAATGGCCCGTGCCCAAAAGGACCTCAAGCTCGAGCAGGCCTAAGCTCCATTTTTGGGGCCAAACTCGAGCCCGAATCCAAGCCCGAAAAATATAACATATCTATATATACATATATAATATACATGTCACAGTGTGCATATAATTTGAACACTATCACACACTACACACTACACACTACACACTACACACTACACACTGACATTTATATATAGATATATTTATATGCATTTATAGATATATTTATGTATGTATATATATGTGTGTGTTGGGTCTTATGTGTTTTTATGTATACATAAGCCGCAATGTGTTTTTAATTTTCTTTCACACAACCAAACTAGTCAATGTCTAAAGCCAGATGAAGCCAGACCTCGCAGTCTCCGTTAAAGTTCAGCAGGTGAGCCTTCGTTACCCAGAATAAATATAAAACTCGAAGGTATTGACACGGAGCCAAACAATCTTCCCGATCTACTTTTTTCTATTTTTGGTCTCTTAATTTTTATATGTTGTCATCTTATGGCCTTGAACGAAAAAAAGAACAGTTTTTTTTTCTGTGAACACCGAAAAATTCTGATTATTTTCGGTTCAACTGACATGTTGACTCTTGGTTATGGAACTTGAGGTCTTATTGTTCTTTAGAGGTGTACTAATGATGATCGAATTGCCTTTCTGCTTTATACTATTGTTTGTTTACTGTCGCGGCCCTCCGTATGATTATCGTTGATGTTGCATTTGTCTTTCATTCTAACCGACTATATGTTGAGGAAGACAGATACCTTTTTAAGGTTCACAAACTTACTTTTCTGCGAATATCTTTCTCGACCAAGCCTTGACAAAGAGTCTCTCGTGGTTCCAAGCTTTGTATTCTAGGAATTCGTCTCCAATAGGAATAGTCCTTTCGTCGTTCGTTTTCATCAGGGCTCGAGCTTCGCAATAGCTTGGTTGCGTCTTTTGTTTACTGGGTAAGCTTTTGCTTCTATCCAGTTGAATTCATTTTGCCCTTCGTTTCTGGGCAAGCGTTTGCTTAGTTGCGTCATTTGTTGGGTAAGCGTTTGTTTTGGTTGCTGCTCTTGATTTGTGCCATCTTCTTTTGGATAATTTTGAATCACTACGGTTAGTATTTCAATGCTATGTATTTGTTATTTTTCTTTGTTTGCCCCTTGTTTGCATAGTGAAGATTACCCAGCTAAACTTCCATGCCCCGTGTCGCTCTGTAGATCGTGATTGTCCGACCTTACCGCAATTACACGTGTGAGTTGAAGAAGGAGCTCGAACATGAGTCGGTTGCTATCTGATCTGATCACTTACCTACTTAGTTGGCAAATATCAGATTGGCAGACGTCATAGTTACCCCGCGGTTCTTTCCTTCTTCTCCTGGTTTCCTCTTGCCAACGCTGTATCAAGAAATCTCACTGTGCATCCGAATCTCTGGTGAGTTAGACACTGTATTTTTCCTTTTTCTTTTTACACTTTACTTGTGTATCATGCGTTGTTCTTCAATGTTGGAAATTGGTTGCTTTTAGCCATGAATTTTACCCAAATTGTGTGTGTATTAGTGCCAAAACCCTGTTACTCTATCTGTTAACACTTTCTTGGGACACTGAAAACACCGATTGATGCTCCTTTTTATGGTCCAGTTTTTTTTAATGCTAATGGTGACTAGATTTATGAATTGCTTTTGCCTGCTATGTTCGTTACCCTTTCTCTCAGATTGTCTTGGTGTTTTGTTGGAATCTATTTGTTTCATAAGTTGAGTCTTAATTTATGTTTGTATGTTACTTACCAGCCCTTTTCCATCACCCTCTTACATTTTCTTATTTTCGATGTTAATGGTGTGTCTTTGACGATTCTTTGTGCATTGGTTTAAAATTCCCTTTATCTGAATTATGCCATTTCTTTTACCTGCCTCTCCATAAATCTCCTCTCTTTGGATTGCCATCTGCTTGTATTTTAATTTTAGGGCTTCATGTGTGCTCTTTAGCTACTGCTGAAGTATCAATTAACATAGTTATCCTAACAGGGGTTGTGTATCATTAGGCACGATGGCTGGTTTTCACATCTTTGTATCTTACTGTATCAAAAAAAAAAACATTTCACATGCAAAATTTGTGAAAGCCTTAGGGTTTCAAAATTTTTGGTTTATAATACAACAGTTAAAAGAATAATTGTAGTTAAAACCCTTCATCTTAAGGCCTATAGATATGATGAAGGTAAGAAAAGAAAAAAATTCATCTTAATGGTTGTTATTTATCATGAATTTTTATGTGTTATGCTTGTAGGCTTGTGTTGGTATGCTTCACTGTAAGGTCAGTAACTGCTCAAGTCTTGGCTAATTAACAAACATTACTCAAAATATTCGTATTCTAATTGTCATTACATGTTGAGTTTGCAGGATGGACAATATCTTCGACCATCGGACCCTGCCTATGAGCAACTTCTTGATTCCTTGGCTATGGTTGCACTACAGACGTCTGTGCCTCTTTTGAAGGCACTTCTTAGATGGACAAAAAGTTAGTTACATCTACTGACCTTCTTTTGTTTTTTTTTTGTTGATACACATATGACATAAAACGTTCTGGAAGATGTGAAAGGGCATGAGTAAAGCCACATATAAAAGAATGTTGTCTCTGGTAGTTTGGTTTGAGTTGGATTGTTCTTTACTAAGTGATTTGTTTCTTTCTTTATTTTTACTGCAACGAATCCCCAAAGAGTGCAATTGATGCTTCTACATTTCAAAGACAGGTTTGTACTGCCTTTTGTAGCCTAGAGATCTTATTAGGTGGACTTCTTGGAAGTTTGGTAGTATAACATGCATGTTACTTGTAGAATGCTATATTTATCATCTATGTGGCTGGGTCTTTGTCAAATGTTAACAATATTTATTCCTTTATGCATATCATATCAATGCAGCTTAAATTTTTTCAATACTTTGAAAAGTATGGTCCTATATTCTTGTATCATCTTTAATGGAATAGATGTTACTGTGATTGGTCAAATATTTCAAAGCCCGTCTATGTTTGGTGTTCGTTTTAATGTTGATGTGTATCTCACATTTTAATGCTTAGATTTGGTTAGATACCTGGGTTTTCTCTAATAAGTAGTGCTTCTTCTCAACTCTGGCTGCTGTAATCTTCGTCTTTTTCTGAATAGTTTTGTTGATCTATGTTTGGTGTTCGTTATAATTTTCTATGTTTGAGGTTCATCAGGTACGATCCTCTTTCGATTTCTTTCTATTTGTTTGTTTATTTGTATGCTTGGTTGGCTTAATTGGAAAAAGAAATTAGTGGTGTCTACGTTGGATTTACCTCTACTTTTATGTCTTTATTTGCTTATGTAATTCATAACCTTGCATTTTCCGTATTGTTTGATTTGTTATTGGTGACCCTGTAATTGAATGGTGCTTTATGAATTAAGAGCAGTTTGACAAATCGTTGGTTTTTCTCTTCTTTTGTAGTTGGGTTATAGCCGATCTGCTTCTTTATCTCTTGGTTTCAGACAGCCTGCCATTCTATATTGATGGTTAGAATCCATTCATAATGATCATTTTATGCCTCATTAAAATCCATGTTTACTTTCTTATTTTGTGATTAAATTCCACAAACTTGGGTTCAATGAGTTTGCTTACTCTGTTGATCTCAAGACAGAAGAGGTTAAGAAAGGTTGGGGCTTTTTTTTTTATCTTTCCCAAAACTCTCTTATTGTGGATTTGATATATGGGTTTTCTCTGATAAGTATTTAGTTCTTCTTCTTAACTCTGGCTGCGGTAATCGTAGTCTTTTTCTGAATAGTTTTGTTGATGTTGGCGCAACTATATGTGTGATCGAAGGTCAGCATTCGCTGTTGTCGTAGATATTGTATTTTTATAAGAACCTGGAATTCCATGAATTTTAGATTTCTTATTTTGGAACAGAATGGGTTCTTTGGGGAAAATCATGATTCAGTAATACCTTCAGGAGTTTCTAGGCAACCTTTTTCCTCTGTAACATTATTTCCTTCCTCCTTTTATGCACACATGTTGTACCACGTATCTATGAGTTTTCAATGCTTATATTTGGAATTGGATTGTTGCTTATGTAGGGCTTTTGATAGCTGACTACATATTTTAACCTAACCACTCTCACTTCCTTGTAGGGCATTCTAAAGAGCTGAAAATTGGTTTGGATATTAAATGGATAATGGTTGAGTACGTGATCGGCTTTAAACAGGTTAATTTAATGCTCCCCTATTATTGCATATTTTGTTGAATCTATTAATATCAGTTTATGTTATTGGCTTGAGTTAGATTACTTAGATGCTTGATTGGTACGCATCTGCTTCTTTGATTTTGTATATATTTGTATGAAAACTATATATACTTGCTTTGCAATACACTTTTGCTTTAATCCAATGTGAAAGCCCCCATAGTTAATTTTAATACATCCACAGTGAGTTTGTACTTTGTAGAAGCAAAGCATAGCATGAAAGGCCAGTCTTTTTACAATCACACTATCACAGATAATAATGTTCTCACTAGCATGCAGTATCTCTTGTCATGATTAATCATTTACTTTATTACTACAAATTAACAAAGACCCTTGATATTTGTCTCTCATAATTTACTTTGCAACCTCTATTGCTGGGTTATGCTTCTACAATACGGAGGAATTTCTAACTAAAAGATGGAGAAATCAAACTTGAGGTATGATTGCAACTATCTATATTTCAAATTAAGCTTTTGTTTTTCATGAAAAAGTTTATGTATGTACTTTTTATTAGAAACTCGAGTTGTTTATCTAATGTTCATTATATGCATTTATAAAGTATCCTAAGCTTAGCTGGAAGAAAAAGAGGTTCCTTGGAAAGGGAAAATTTGGCTTTATCTTTCATGCTCGATTTAAAAGGCAATGAACATATTATTTGATATGATGTTTATGACATATTTTAAGTTCCATTATTACGGTAGCACTTGTCACTGTTAAACTAATATAAATTTTTTGCCACATGCTAAGAAGTAACTTTAGCTTTAGTACATTTACAGTAGCTCTTGCCAACATCGTCTTCTCTCTTTCATTTCTCTTGTCCTCTTCCCTAAACCGACCACTCTAATCCCTTTATGACTTGCACGGTTTCATATATGCAGACTTAAATTCATACATATATGACTAACAAGAACACCTAAGGCTGCTAATTAGCGTGCTTTCTTTTCTCTTCAAATTGCTCGACTTAGATTGGTTGAATATAAGTTCAAAGAATATTAGTAGCGGATTTGATTGTGCGGAATAGGATCATATACATGATCGCTGATTCTCTGCCTTTTGCCGACTACATGGTCGTCCACAACGACAGGATAGTTTGCGTCAACAACTACTTCTCTATTCAGTTGCTTTAATTTCACCATTTCTGCAAGTATCGAAATTACTTGAGTAGAAACTGAATTCAAAAGGCTGTCTTATTAAGGTTGTTTATTTTCTTAAATTTCAGGATATGGTAGGACAAGGGACTATAGAGACGAATGTTCAAGAAAATGTTGTGGTTCCTGAAAGAGTTGATTCAAATGTGCATTTTATTTTTGGAGGACTTCAGATACTGGTCAGTGCCTAATTCACTTCTTTTTAGTTTGGTTGGGGGTTTCTTTGGTGTTATAATGTTTTAGGTTTATTCAATTCGAATGTGGAGCAAATCTTTTGGCTGGATATTCATGATATAAATACAAAAGATGCATTTTAAATGAGAATCAGGGAAGGGAATACAAATAGTGCGTGTTATGTACAAAAAGAAAAGCTCTGTGCTGGATGTGTTATGCGATACAGCTCCTTTGAAAAATGGGCTTAGTGGAAAATGGATGCCGCAACATGGTGAATTTTTGTATATTCAGTATTTTCCGAAGTTCATATATGAATCGCCAACAACTTCAACCAAAGTTAATATGCATGTGTTAGTTCCTTCTGCGACTTTTCCTTAAAAGGCTTTTGAAATTGTGCAACGCTAAATAATCCAATCACCCAAATCAATTAAAATATCTGAAAATAATAAGTATTCTAAGTAAGCATTTTGAGTGTCCCAAGTCAATGATACCAAACATTCGGAATTTCCAAATTTGAAAATGAAAATAAAATTTGTGGTTTTTATAAGTGTTACATGTATTGTGGATGTTTTATGATGCTAATCTTAAACCGACCCGGTGCAACGCCCGGGTTCCTATCTAGTCATTATTTATAGTTTTGCATGTAAATGGGTCAAACATTTGGGCTTTACTGTTTTATTATGGTCTTAAAACGGGCCCAACTAGCCATGCATCATCGTGAACGTGAAGTGGACATCATGTGTTGTGACTTGCGAACCTTGTCGTATCTTAGAAGAAAAAAAGGCATAATTAACATGTGTATAAATTATTCATTGATTAGTTAATTAATCACAAGTTTAAAGAAATTGATTAATTCATTTCATCAAAAAAAAAAATTCAAATGAATATAATAAATTACCTGGATTATCAGCTCTGAATCGGATGACAGTCCAGCCTCCACTAGGTACGAGGACAGTGTCACGATATGGAGGATTGACTAGATTGAATTTAGGACTATCTCTTACAGGATCATAGTTTCCAAAACCTTGCGCCAATACATGGTAGCTAAACAGCCTAAACCCATGAGGGTGAATAGGGTGGTGGAATCCCATCGGCCCATGGGCTTAGCCCAGACACTCCATGCCTACATAAAATATTTCAGCAATATTACAAAAGAGTAGCCAATTAAGGTATCAATTCAACAGAACTGGCTGTGTAGTCAAAAGTCAAAAGTCAAAAGTGGGTGCTTATAGTTATATTTACCAGTGAATGGTGAGGTTGTAGGGAGACTTTTTGATGACGTGGACAATGAGGCCGAACAGTTAATGTAGGCCCAGGAAATCTTCCATACACTGCGGTTATCACAGTAACTGAAACAAAATTATTAACAAAAAAACATCATTTTCAAAATATTGTAAAATTTATACTCTCCATTTTCTCTCCTTTTCGAGTTGTTTTTTTCTTCTTTTTCATTCTTCTTGAAAGATAGCGCTTGTTTTTGTACATTATTGTTCCTCCGTCAATGATGAGAGTTCTATCTATATATGTCGTGGCTAAGCCTATTTTATATTAAAAAAAACCAGCGCTCGACAGTTGTAGAGGCAAAATTGGTGCAAATTAAAAAGAGTTAAAGCAAAAGCCAGCAAAGGCAGTAGCACATAGTACTTGGCCATACTGATTCAAGAAGCTAGCTAGTATTGAAGAGACAGGTGATCGGCTGGTTTTGAAGAGATTGTTGATAGGGAAGACAAGAGCAGGTGTTATTTTATATAGGAGAGTTTTGGTAATTTACATTCGGTTAGTAAGCCGCGGGAATACATGACTTTTGAAGTCATAAATAATTAAATATACGATGTGTTATTGCATACAGTTAATAATATTGGCTTGGAGGAGTAATCGCCCGTCTTACAAAATGCATGCAGATAGCCAATAGGCCAAATAGGCAAGAGGATGACCAGGTTTGTGGAAAATTTTTTTTTTTTGAGAAAATTGAAGCAAAATATTAAGTGATACTTTGAATGGAAGCCAGCGGATTTGACTAACGCAGCCTCACTCGATCGAACGGAATCAAATTAAGCTTGCCAAGTATTTCTTATCTTATTCACTCATTCCTATTTTATAATATTTGCATGAATTTTATGAGAATATAATTTGATCGTGATTGAACTCTATTTACATATTATTTGACAAAAATGTTATAAAATCCAATTTTTATTAGCTCAATTCAATCCAAGTCTACATTGTTGAAAACAGAGCTGGCATGCTTGGCATGCTCCAGCGCCCAGATGCGCTCCAACGGTCAAAAATTAGTGTTATGGACCAAAAGCATTCTGGCTTGTGGCATGCTCTAGCGCTCACCAGTGCCCGAGCAGAAGTCTGACGTGTTGACTTTATTTAAGTTGCGAAAATAGATCCAAAAGGGGGTTCTTTTCATTTTCTCTTTGGGGAAAACTTTGTATTCTCTCTATCTCTCAAAGCTTAATAAAAAGATCATCATCCCTTCTCCCGTGGACGTAGGTGAACGCCGAACTATGTAAATCTTGTGTTCTTTATTGCTTCTTTACTCTTTATTATCATTCTCTACTTGTGATATCTCTAGATCCGTGAGTTTTTTTCTTGGTTTCCAACCAAGGGTTTCGACGATTTGTGCCAATTCACTGCATATTTGAGGTTCAAATCGTAACAATTGGTATCAGAGCTAGGTTAGTGATTTCCTTAGGTTTGTTTGTTGATTCTAAGTAGATTTTGGTTTGGGTGGAGAAGTTGTTTGGTTGGTGCCCATAAGGTGTTTGACAAAATTATTGAGAGAATTTTGATTTGTGATTTGAGTTCTGTTTGTTCAATTCTTCTACCGTTTTGATATCTATTTGGAATTACTGCGTTGTTTTGTAAAATCAAGTTATTTAAGGATGTCTAGTGGTGATGAAGTTCCGATTGTCACTACCCAAGGCAAAGATAGTGGAAGTGCTTCGGGTAGAGGAAAGGTTTAGGGTAGACAATCTAGGGTTGTTTCGAAGGAGTCATTGGATGTAGAAAAATTTGATGGGACAAATAATTTTGGTTTATGGCTTGTCGAAGTGATGGATGCTATAGTGCATCAATATCTTGATGAAGTGTTGGAAGACAAGCCGAATGACATTGATGGTAAAGAGTTGGCACATATGAACAAAAGTGCATGTGGTACTATCCGAAAATGCTTAGCGAGGGATTTGAACTACTTGGTACTTGATGTGAGCTCTGTTAAGGAGATGTGACAGATTTTAGAGGATAAGTACATGAAGAAGAGCATTGAGAATCGTCTCCATTTGTTGAGGAAGATTTATTGTTTCACTATAAGGAGGGGTGCATCTATGAGTGAACACTTGAATGAGTTCACTAAATTGCTTGCTGACTTCGCAAATTTGGAAGAAATTGACGAGGATGAGGTGAAAGCCTAATTGTTGTTGAATTCACTTCTTGAGGAGTTTGAGAACTTTGTCAACACTTTGATACATGGGAAGACAGAATTGAACTACAATGAAGTGTCTACTGCATTTTTGAATTTTGAGTTCAGAAAGAAGGATAAAGAGGTATCGCGTGATTCACAATCAGAGGCATTGTTGGCAAAAGATGGGAGGTCGAGAGATAGAAAGAAATCTGGTGGTGGTTGCTCCCGGGGTCGTTCCAAATCAAGAGTAGGACGACAACTTGCTAAGGATGAGTGTGCTTTTTTCCATGAGAAATGACATTGGAAGAAAGATTGTCCAAAGGTGGCAAAGAAGAAGAATAATTCCAATTCTTCATCGGTTAATGTTGCTCAAAAGAAGGATGAAGATGGGGACTCAGACTACTCAATGGTCATTTCATCGGTTGTATGTTCCGCAAGTACTAGTGAGTGGATCTTGGATACTGGCGCTACATTCCATGTATGTTCTAATAGGGACTGGTTCTCTAGCATTGAGAAGTTAGAGAATGGTGTTGTTCTGATGAGGAATTCTCAACCTTGTTGGATGATGGGGATTGGTAGCATCCAGTTGAAGTTGCATGATGGAGTGGTCAGAGAATTGAAAGATGTTAGGTTTGTCCCAGGACTGACAAAGAACCTCATCTCCATTGGTCAGTTGGAAAGCAGAGGTTACCGAATTGCTATTCAAGATAACACTTTGAAGGTAATTTCTGGAGCAATGGTTTTAATGAAAGACACTCGTGAGAGTAACTTGTATTACTTGAAGGAAAATACAGTTACAGGCTTAGCAGCAGCTACTAGTGAGGCTATAGATTCTGCAGCCAAGTTGACTACCAGATTATGGCATATGCGATTGGCGCATACAGGTAAAAAATCTTTCCATAAACTTGTTCAACAAGGATTATTGAAAGGTGTCGTTGCCTGCAAGTTAGATTTCTGTGAGCATTGTGTTCTGGACAAGCAGAAAAGAGCTACATTTGGGACAGCTATCCACAAGACTAGTGGGATACTAGATTATGTGCACACAGATGTTTGGGGTCCTTCCAAGAATGCATCACTTTGAGGGAAACATTATTTTGTGACTTTTGTTGATGATTACTCTAGGCGATTATAGGTGTACACCATGAGGCGTAAAGATGAAGTCCTAGAGACGTTTGTGAGGGGGAAGAAAGTCATGGAGAATCAGACTGGCAGAAAAATCAAGGTGCTCCGTTCAGATAATGGTGTGGAGTACACTTCTGATCCGTTCTTGTAGTTGTGCTAGGATGAAAGTATCCAAAGACACTTCACAGTTAGAGGAACACCGCAACAGAATCGGGTGGCAGAACGCATGAACCGTACTTTGCTAGAGAGTATACGGTGTATGTTGTCTAATACTGGATTGGGCAAGGCATTTTGGGCTGAGGCATTGACTTATGCTTGTCATCTCATCAATCGGTTGTATTCGACTGCATTACAAGGTAAAACTCCTATGGAGGTATGGTTTGGTAAGCCTGTTCAGGATTATGATTCCCTTCATATTTTTGTGTGTCCTGCTTACTATCATGTCATGGATAATAAGTTGGAACCACGTGCTAGAAAATCTGTATTTCTGGGTGTGGAAAAGGGAGTTAAAGGCTATAAGCTATGGGATCCAGAATACAAGAAGATTGTGCTGAGTAGAGATGTGACTTTTGATGAGGTTTCCATGATGAAAGCAGAAGTCTCCAAGCAGGTGGAGAATTCAACCAATTCCATGAAGGTTTCGCAGCAGGTGGAGATAGATGCGGCTTCATATTCAGGTAATATTCCAGTTCGTATTGTATCAGACAATACTACTGACGTAGATAATGGTTATGAGGGTCAGCCTCTGATGGGACTTATTTGCAAGCGCACAAATCGCACAAGTAATAAAGTGATGAATAGATTATCGTTCCCACGAGAATTGAGTTAACAGTTGATGGGTATCCGTTATGATTAACACTAGCGCTATTTGGAGAATCGAATAAGTTGTTTTGGTTTGATTAACACTAACATAAACAATGTAACAAGAATTTATATTCTAAAGAAGTTCTTTAAGATGTAAACGAACAATAGTGACAGGTTATATTAATCGAATGAGTAAAGACTAGGGTTCCTAATTTCACCATCACATATCCAATTCCACTCCCTTGACTTAATAATCCGTAATTACCAACAATTACTGACAATCGATCTCCCTTATCTATTCAATGCTCCATTCCTGGTTACACTGAAAGTATTTCTATCACTAACCCCTATTATTCCTAACATTCGGATTTAAGTGACAAAAACCAATTAAGATTAGTGGAAAACCACATAACGATTGCACAATGCATGTCCCTATATTCCTATGGTACATGAACCCTATGGTATCTACGGCAAGATGCAAATCCTAGATATCTCCTTCCGGTCTCAACCCAAGCATCAAATCACTTGAATGGTGATCAAGCACTCAAGAGCATTAAACATAACCATAAATACTCAATAATATGCAGCAATCAATAAATTATCAAGCCAAGTTCATGGAATCTTCAAAATTAGGTTACATTAGGACCCTAATGAGAGGATTAGTTCCTCATAGTATCAAGAGCAACACAAATAACAATCATAATATCAATAACAAGAAGTAAAGAGAAAGATTAAATCCAGAAAATCTGGAGCTCCATTTTCTCTCTCCTCTTCTTCTTCTTCAACTCTCCCAAGATGTGAGAGAATGGTGGCTAGGTCATCCCCTCAAAATGATATAAGATGGACTTTTTATACCACCATAAACCCTAATGACGTTTTTATACTAAGCTATGCCGTTTTGGCTTAGTATTTTCTAATTTGGACAAAGTTTTTCCAACTGGAAAACCTGAAATTGGCGATCTGCACGTGGGGGATCGATCCACAAATTCTCTGTCCTTAGTATCTTCATGGTGGATTGATCCCCATAAAAGTTGATCGATCCCCAATTTCTCTGGATGCTTGTGCCTTGTTTTATGGTTGATCCATCTCCAGAACAGTTGATCCATCCCCAATTTTTCTATCATTTTAACCTCTTCTTTTTCCCTTTTTTGCCTTTGATCTGAAAGTAACATTAATCACAAGATTAGACAGTATTGATTCTCAAAAGCATCAAATGAGACAAAAATTAGTGTTAAATGGTGTACAAAAGTAATGTAAATATTAGATAGATCAGCCTCCTATGGATGTAAACACAGATGCAACCCAGGTTGATGGAGGTGATGATCCAGATACAGTTGATGATGTTTCAGCTTTGGAGGTTCATATTCCTGTAGTATAGAAGTCTATTGCAACAACTAAAGGTGTCCGTGAGAGAAAGACACCTAGTTGGCTCATGAAGGATATGATTATGGCCTATGCACTTTCAACTATTGATGATGATATTCCAACTACTTATCGGCAGGCTGTTCAGAGTGTTGAGGCTGATAAGTGGCAATTAGCTATTGAGGAAGAGATGCATTCTCTCCTAAAGAACCAAACATGGGAGCTCTATGAGTTACCTAAGGATAGAAAAGCTATTGGCTGCAAATGGGTTTACAACAAGAATGAAGGATTTCCTGAAGGCACTGTTCGCTACAAGGCTAGATTAGTAGCTAAAGGCTATGCTCAATAGGAAGGTATTGATTGTAATGAGGTGTTTTCTCCAGTGGTGAGACATACTTCCATTCGTATTTTGTTGGCTTTGGTAGCATAGTTTGATTTTGAGTTAGCTCAGTTGGATATGAAAACTGCGTTTTTGCATGGTGATTTAGAAGAGGATATTTATATGACTCAGCCATGTGGGTTTAAAGCTGAAGATGAGAATTTGGTGTGTAAATTGACTAGATCGCTTTATGAGTTGAAACAGTCTTCTAGACAGTGGAACAAGCGGTTTGATCGGTTTATGCTTGGGTTGAAGTACACCAAGAGTGAACAAGATCCTTGTGTTTACTACAACAAGTTACCGGATGGTAGTTTCGTTTATTTGCTCTTATATGTTGATGATATGTTTATAGCTTTCAAGAGCAAAGATGAAATTGAGAAGTTAAAGAGACAGTTAGCTTCTGAGTTTGAAATCAAAGATCTTGGTGAAGCCAAGAAAATTTTGGGTATGGAGATTCATAGAGATCGAAAGAAGAGCAGAGTTTATCTATCCTAAAAGGGATATTTGCAAAAGGTACTACAACGTTTTGGAATGAAAGAGAGCATAAAGTCTGTAAGTACACCTCTTGCTTCTCATTTTAAAATGTGTGCTTCTATGTCTCCAAAGACCGATGAGGAACGTGAGTACATGGATCGTGTTCCATATGCTAATGCGGTAGGTAGCTTGATGTATGTTATGGTGTGTACCAGACCTGATATTTCACATGCTGTTAGTTTGGTGAGCAGATATATGCATAACCCTGGCAAGGGTCATTGGTAAGCTGTGAAATAGATTCTACGATATTTACATGGTACTGTGGATGTTGGTTTAATGTTTGAAAAACATATGCATGAGAATGTGTTGTGTGCTGGATATGTGGATTCTGATTTTGCTGGAGATTTGGACAATAGTCGGTCTACTACTGGATTAGTCTTTACTTTGGCAGGTGGACCAATTAGTTGGAGGTCTACTTTACAGTCTACTGTGGCTTTTTCGTCTACGTAGGTAGAGTATATGGCTCTTAATGAGACTGTGAAGGAAGCTGAATGGTTGCTTGGTATGTATGGTGAGTTGGGTTTGTTGCAAAGCAAGCTCGATGTGTATTGTGATAACATGGGGGTCATTGATTTGGCGAAGAACCAGGCTTACCATCCGAAGACCAAACACATTAAAATTACGTATCATTTCATCCGCAAGATTCTTGAGGAAGGTGCAATAATTATGAAGAAGGTTGATACAAAGGAGAATCCAGCCGATATGTTAACCAAGGTGGTTCCGGTGAGCAAGTTTAGTCTCTGTCTCGATTTGCTCCATATTATCTCTATTGGTTGTTAGCCTCGGTGGAGGAATTTGATAGAACTATGATGGGCTTGATCCTTGAGAGGTACGTAGGCAGCCATTGCGATGGTCCAGCCGTTGTTTGGGAGATTGGGTGTTGTTTGGTGCAGTTGTGCAGTTGATTATTTTGTGGTACAACTGTTTTTGGTTTTGGTATTGGGTGTTTGTTGTTGCACGAAGTATGTTCACGATGATTTTTCCATGCAGACGTGATCGTCACAGATTTGAAAATATGTGCCGAGGTGGAGATTTGTTGAAAACAGAGCTGGCATGCTCCAGCGCCCAGGTGCGCTCCAGCGGTCAAAAAGTAGTATTATGAACCAGAAGCATTCTGGCTTGTGGTATGCTCTAGCGCTCACCAGTGCTCGTGCGGAAGTCTGACGTGTTGACTTGATTTAAGTTCCGAAACTAGATCCAATAGGGGGTTCTTTTCATTTTCTCTTTGGGGAAAACTCTGTATTCTTTCTATCTCTCAAAGCTTAATAAGAAGATCATCATCCCTTCTCCCGTGGACGTAGGCGAACGCCAAACCATGTAAATCATGTGTTCTTTATTGCTTCTTTACTCTTTATTATCATTCTCTACTTGTGATATCTCTAGATCCGTGAGTTTTGTTCTTGGTTTCCAAACAAGGGTTTCGACAATTTGTGCCAATCCGTTGCATATTTGAGGTTCAAATCGTAACATAAATGGCATTCTATATAGGCGGGTCATGTTGATTTTTTTTCACAAATCAGTTAATAATAGTCATTTCTTTCTTTCTCTTCATTTAGTGCTCATTTTTTTCATAAACTAAACTTTAAAGCGTTTTATTTCTCGAAATACACGTTAGATTTTGAAAAAAATTACATATTTGAACTCAACGTGTAAAAATATTTCTAATGAGACTCATTGTGAATAGTTTTTATTGTGTTTTTTCAATTACATTATTTTAAAAAACAATGTAATTCATATATATAATATGTAAACTGTCTATTCGAGCTGAAACTTTCTTACACTATGATAGTATAATATATATATATATATATATATATTCGTTGTTTTTTGCATTTTAATTGAAATTACGTTGAGTACCCGAACACGTTAGGGTTTACTAGTTAGGACCCTAGGGTTTAGCATCAAGAATATTTAGGATTTTAGTAGCAAATCTGTTGGGGTTTAGTGAATCTGAGCCTTTTAGATTACAACATGAAAATCCGATACACGAATTCGTTAGAGTTTAGCAAATCTGTTCCCTTCCTTTGAAATTTATAGCATTTATTGTTTAGGTTACAACATAGAAATTTGATACACGAGCCCGTTAGGGTTTAGCGAATATGTTCCCCTTAGTGGTTTAACACTTATTGTTTATGTTATAACATGAAAATTCAATATACGAGTTCATATCAGTATCCATAAATATACACTGGAACCTATGTAACCAACATATTAGTACAAAAAAATAATGTAATTAATAATGATGAATAAAACCTATCGATGATAGATCTTGTTGAATAGATCTTTACATGTTGATTTTTGATATAATTTTTTCTGAAATTTAATATGTATTTTAAGAGATAAAATGTTTTAAAATTTTGTTTAAGAAAAAAAATGTGCCATGAGTTTTCAAATGAGATATTTTATTTTTAAAATTTTAATTTTTAATGTCATATGCTTATTAAAACAAGGCATGTACACTTAGGTTAATGTTAGGTTACAAAAACTTGAAATATTTAGCGTCACCAATTATTTATTGTAAAACATCATATAAACTATGGAATAATTCACGACCCACAGAATAAAAAATATAGTGATAGTTTGCAACAAGTAAATAATTTTATGTTGAGAATCACAAATAGTTCAGACGATATTCACATGTGTACATATCACATGTCTCGCCATCCGGTTTCCCTGTACTCAATTTTTATTTTTTATTTTTTATGTATATAAACCCTTATTTGAAGCTCAAGATCATTTTTATTTTTATTTTTATTTTGATAAAAAGGACGATACCTCCAAATTTTATTAATAGCCTCACTTATGGCGGAGGTATACCGTGATTACAAGAGAGCATGGAGAAACTATCCAAAACAAAAAACACAAGACAAGACAAAGCAATAAAAGACAAAGGAACAAGATTAACTAAGCAACTGATAAGTGCAAGAAGAAACCGAGAGATACACCAAGGCAAATACACAATCTGGAGTACCAGCAGAGATACACCATTAGTATTTTCACAAGAGTCCTAGCTGTAGTATTATAAAAGTCATTATATACCACAAATTCAAACTCAACGCCATTTTTTAATAAAAGTCATTATATATTTATTAAGCTTCTAACACTGAGGGAGATCAGACGGTGGAGGTGGCAACGTGGTCGACGGAGTTGGTCCATTCTCAACGATAAAAACTGTAGATAGGCCCCACGACAAGTGCACATCCAAGTGACAGTGCATGAACCACGTACCTATTCAATCCAAATCATAAAATTATTAGTAGTACATACCAGATGATTATCTCTCATTCATCACCGAGAGTTATATAAAATTGGAGGAGGAGACGGGGGATTTCCCGACTCAAAGCGTACAATTATTTACATGCGGAAAGGTTAAGTTAACATACCTGGATTATTTGCTGTGAATCTAATCACAGCCCAACCTCCAACTGGCACAGCGATAGTGTTGCGTATTTGTGGATTTACAAGATTGAATTTCTTGGAATCCCTTGTTAGCTTGTAATTTCCAAACCCTTGAGCCAGCACGTGGAAGTTGAAACCGTGAATGTGGATAGGATGATTTTCCACGCCAAGAATTGCCGTGTTCTGCAGGACAATCTCCACTGACGAATTGTACTTCAACTGCTTCACACTCGTTAATTTCGGTGCAAACGACAACGATAAATCCGAATTAACACTCGCATTCGTGTAGTCAAATTTGATAGGAGGCTTGTTGGGGAAATCAGGGGTGTAGATTCCTTTCACACCGTAAAAAAATGCTTCTAGCATAGACAGTTTGGTGGGGGCAACAAACGATCTATTATTCATACTCGCCGAAAATCGCTGTCCGGATAGCCCAGCACACATGGCATTTGCTGGGCAAGGGTCGAGTGCCAGTCCAAATGTCACGAACATAAGCTCGTCCACGTGGCGTGATACTGGGAACCAGTGGGGAGCACCAACAAGACTCGTTAGGTTGCTGAAAAACTTGTGAGCTGTTGGTGTGTCGTTAAACGCAGGCATGACCGGCATTATTGGAGTCGCTGAAGTGTCACCATCGTAGACTACAATGCCTCTTGTGGTTGTGTTATCGAACGGCGCTCCTTCGGCGCTGGCGTATGGGGAAGCCGCCATGTAGTAAGATCCAACTAGGTTGTCTGTGCAGAGGAGGACATCCACCGTCTGTCCTGGAGCAATAGCAACGACGTCGGTGACATAGGGCGTTGTATACGCGGCATCCACCGCGACAACTATCATATTGTGATTGGCTATCCCGAAGAAGTGCTCGTTAATGAGTGCAGCGTTGATTATGCGAAGGAGATAGGTTTTTCCTTGTGTCACCATAACTTTAGACATCTCTGCTTAATATAAAACATAAAATTAAGTTATTAAATCATATTTCACATGGTATCGTAATTCTTTAGAAGCATATATCAATGTTTATGTTATAATTTAAAGAAATGGAGAGAAACAAAAAGACAGGGGTGAGAATGTTTAACTGCAATTCATGTAAGATATTGTCCACGCTCTAAGCCTAAGACCCGCGTGACTTTATGCTTCAAAAAATGTTTCTAGTGTTTGAGATTAGATTCATGTTTATAAACAATATCGTTGACTTCTATCAAACCGTTAGTGAACTTTTTCTAAATCTAACAACTTACGATTTTCAGAACATGGGTAGAGATCTCCAGGCAATCCATTAATGGTGTAAGCGTTGGAAATCTTAGGAATGCCCCCAGTGACACGTGCGTCATTTTCCACATCAACTATGCTGGAGTTCCACCATTCACCTACAATCACATTTCAGTGATCATGCATGTGTTTATCAAAAGAAGAGAGATGTTACTTATATATAAATGATGACAAGGATAAATGATGTTTACCTATTAAGATCGGAATTTCTTTGTATGGTTTAGGGAACGGGTATGAATTGCCTGATCTAGGACGAATAATAAGAGCTCCATAGACCGTGGCACGAAGAAATGAAGAATGTGCATGCCACCACAGGGTTCCTTCTTGATTGGTGATGTTAAATTTGTAGGTAAAGCTATGTCCAGGTCGTATGGAACATTGGGTGATCATATTAGCTCCGTCGGCCCATGGACTCAATATGTGAAACACTCCATGCCTGCATATATACACAAGCCAGCCCTTTTAATTAAAAGTGAAAATAATAGCTGATAACGATAACGTTGTTATTATAATAATTATTATATATATATATATAGAATGCATGTAGTTGTTTTCTGGGTGGTTATGCGATATTGTTCATATAGACGTAAGCATATATTCGTTCAAAGGTTCATACGCATATAATTAAAACTAAGATCGTAGACAAGAAAAAGCCAACGTTAATTTGTCTTAGAACTACTCAAGTCTAGAATGACTTGGTCTAAAATCTAAATTAAACTGAATTATCAACAGTTAAGAATTACCAGTGAATGGTGAAGTTATAGGGAGATCTGTTGACGACGTGAACAACAAGTGTGTCTCCCTCTCGAACGTTTATTGTTGGGCCAGGAAGCATTCCATTCACTGCTTGTATAACTTGTCGTTGGCACAGTCTTTGCACTGCAAGGTTTTTTATCTGAAATTTTTAGAAAAATAAAATAGAAGTTATAATTAGTCGTTGGTACGAATGTCGTCCTTATATGCAAGACTACTATGAATTAATGATAGAAGGGAACTAAAAAACTTCGTACTGTGCAATTGTCTAATGGTGCCTGCATGTGTCTGTCAATGAGGTAACTGTAAGAGATAAATATGTAATCGAGAATGTGAAGTGATTAATTACTTCGAAGGAATGTTGGACGATTGCAGCTGAAGCCAGATTCGCTGACACCAGAAGAACTAATAAAGCAGACGACAGAGCGAGCAGGAGCACCTTAAGGGCCATTTATGCAAGCTAGATAAGATAACTTCCAAATATCAAGACAAAGAATAAGTTGAAGATATTGTTCAATGCGGGTGTTGATCTATTTATAATGTGTTGGAGCGAGAAGACTTGGCCTTATAATTTGCGATGGTTGCGTGCTAAGGAATTAATTTGAATTGGTATTCTATAATATATACGAGTTAGCAAAACTTTCACTATCTAAACAGGTGTTTTCCCATCAAATACAAAGTATAAGGTCAGAGGATCAAAAGAATCCCTAAATAAATACTCAAATATACGTGTGGCCTTTGGTCGTGATGCCTGGTCGACCTATCAAGAAACTGCAAGGCTGCTATTTTTTTCTTCCTCACACGTAACACGAAGCGTGCAAATTAAAGAAAAATATTATTGTTCTAACTTATGTATATAAAACAGATCGAGTCAATGAAAACAATAAATACATATATAACAAAGAGTGTCATTATCCCTTAGTAATTTCATGCAACCACTCCGGGTAAACAGCTACATCATTCCACATTTCCGTTGCTTGATGAATACTATCATTGACTATCTATTCAATCTTTAGCTTTTTTTCTTTTCAGCTATGAGGAATCCTGACACGGTATGTAATATAGAGTGAAAGTTGAATGAGATTCAAACCAGAGGTCACGTGGAAGATCTGGTAACCTCATGGATCGATAAGTCCTAATTCGAGTTCCAATGCAGAAAGCTAGTACATGGTAACTTAAACATACACGAGCTGGGTAAAATTTTACTCACTAAATTGTGAGAATAAAATAACACTCACAAGACTTCAAACTCATCAGCTCTCGCTTATGCAAGAAGTTATTGCGGTCAAGTTCACCATATCATTCAGTGATCCGTTGTAAATTCAATATTTACTAGGTCCACATAAATACATATATTTCCACTTTAATGCTAATTGAACAGGAAAAAACTTCCAAATTGTGCGAATATATTCATGTCTGGAAGTGCATGTGTTTACTTTTATATATTTCTACTTTCACCTACTGCATGATTCTTTGACAGTCGTAGCAGTGGGTAGGTAAATAGATAAGGTAAATATAATTTTTAGTCACTCAGAGTTTTGGATCGTTTCAACTCAGTTACTAAGATTTAAACTTATTCAACTCAGGAACTAAACTTTAATTTTTGTTTCATTTTTGGTCACCTGGCAATTTTTCCAATTTTCAGGCAAATAAAATGCCAAAGTGGCACTCTGACATCCAAATTATACTTTCACGTGTAAAATAAAATAAACACAACTTTATTATTTAAAAAATAAAAAACGTAAACAATTCAGTGTATGACATATATACTCTCCAAACTCTAACCCATCTTCATTTATCTCCCACCACCACTTTATTGGTATTCTTAAAAACTCGGTAAATTCAGACATAGATGGATACGAAGGAGAAGAAGGGATAATCATATATGAGTCAATCCGTTCTTATTACCACTAGTTTTTAGAGATGGACAAGAAGATATCAAACCCACCATTCGAACATTCCAAGCGAGAAGCAATGAAGACTAGACCCATCAACCCACCATTGACGATCATGAGGGGTAGAGACTTGTGATTGCTGAGTTGGAGAAAGAAGCAGCGAAATTGTTCAATGGAAACTTAGATCTCCTTCACTTCGGAGTCGAAAATGACATGTTATGCTACTTCACCTGGCTCGTCGGACTCTGTGAGTTCAACTCTGTTCCTCCGTGTCCGTATTTCAACTGCAATAAAGAAGGTGAAGGGGAACAAGATGAATCTGAAGGAGAAGAAGGATAGGAATGGAGGTGACGATATGAACAACGAGAATTTGATTTCCACACCTATTATAAATCCGAGATCAAGATTTGGGGGGCAACAATGAGATGGAGATAATGCCAGTGTGATTTTTGTCTTTGATTATTTTTATTATGCTTTAAAAAAAATAATTATTTTTCTTGCCATGTCAATAAAAAAATAATTTGTAATGCAAAGTCAACATTTTATTTGACAAAAAAGTGGAAAAGCTCCCCGGTGATTAAAATTGAAACGAAAAGAGAACTACAGTTTTCAATTTGAATGAGTTTAAACCTTAGTCACTGAATTAAAATGATCCAACTCTTTCAGTGGCCAAAAGTTCTATTTACCCTGGATAGATACACGTTTGTCCCATTTTTGCATGACTTGTCAACCCTTCTCACTATTAAATCAAAGTTATTAATTATATAAAAATTAAATCAAAGTTATTCACGTTCCTCAAACAAATGGCAGATCTTAAATAAAATTTAATTAAATAAATTATCTACATGTACAAGTCTTGTAGTGCGCTCATTTGCAGTTTGTACAATTTTTAGACTAATACTTTAAAGAGCAAGGAATGACAAGGATGTATTAACTATATATTTTCTCAAGGCAGGAATATATTGTTGTTAGTTATGGTTAAAGTAACCGTTGACTATATATATAAAACTAATATGTTCTTCCTGCTGGCGATATGATATTTATTCACTTAATTTCCTTGAAAAATTATGTGCGATGTTTCCATGATTGAATTGTTCAACACGTCCTCATCAAATAAAAATGAAAAGAATTGTTCAACATGTCTCGTTAATTTTGAAATAATATTGTAACTGAACTGGGCTTTAATGATTTGGAGTAATGGGCCAGCCCAGGCAAGACATTTTGGTCAGTTATAGTAAACCCGAAACACATGCCTTTTAAATTTGTTCCCATGTCTTCGCATCTCTCCGGAACGAGTTTTGCAGTCAAATCAGGTACTACCGACTCTACTCATCGAAGGAGGTAAACCAACGCCGGAAAGACCGGATTCAAAGGATGGAGAGGCATGACATGATGGCGCCACTTCTGTTGATGCCGTCGGTGTTAGAAAGAAGAGATCGGAGAGAAGTGTTTCTGTCGGAGAAGACCAAGTCCTCTGTTGGACTTAAGTCTATTATGGACTTATAAAACTTTGGGCCTTTATTTGTTTTGGGCTCTGGTCTGGACTGCATCTCTCGTCTGGCCGGATCTTCTTATGGTCTAGCCCGGATCTTTGTTTCCTTCCTTTCTATTCAAGTATTCATACAATTACTACTTATCGTATCAATATTAATATAGTCTAACGTGATCCTGTATCACGGGTTCTTAATTTATTTCTTAATACCCAATTCTTAACTCTATCTCCAATTTCATAGAAAATTCCACCAACATTTCGTTCTAATACTAATATCGGTAGTCATCAACAATCCTAACTCAAACCATAATCCTACCATTGATCATTCATTTAATAAATCACCCAAGCATACATAAAAAAAAATGTATCCACCAATTCCTTTCATCAGAAATTAATCATAAATACGCTTATCATGTACATTCTAGGAAACATACATAAATAATTAAACATTGATTACAGAACAATAGAGATTAAATTTAAAGTACTTATTTGTTGATAGTTGTGCCGATTTATGATGTTCATGCAACTTTACTAATATTCCCTCATTCTATATATCTTATTATTTATATTTATCTTATTTTAAGGGACCGTTGCCCTCCGATACCATATGTAACATCCCAACCCATGGCACCCAATTCTGCGGGTCCACAAGCCAGAATGTTACCGCCTATCAGCTTTAACACTTACCACATTATTTATCGTATACAATTTATACAATCCTAAATTAATTAATATGCTACCTAAACATCAATAAATCAATCACAAAATAATAACAATATTAATGAGTCATTTATCATCCATGATTATCTCGACAGCAGTGTCATACTTTAATCAAGTCCATATAAAACCTAAAATCTAACAACTTGAATTAACCTAAAACTACTCGGCATCTGTCACATGAGCATCATCCTCACGGATCCGCGCGCTCACCATCAACCGCTAGATCAACATATTCATCAAAGAAATCATCACCTGTATCACTGAACATAGTGAGCCGAGACCCAGCAAATAATACTTATGCATGAATGCACGTAAACCTCATCTTTAGAAAATAATCAGTCATTTAAATCATTTTTTCAGTACTCGGACCCTTAACCTAGGTAAACTGCTACAGAGCAACCGGTCGAGATTTTTATCTAATGCCCTACCATAGAATACATTCAGTTAACATTTATATCCTTTATTCATTTTCTGTTTCCTCTTCTTTTCATTTAATAGTGCCTCATATACATCTCTCTTTCCAGTACACCCTCCCTGTAGCATTAATACATGGTTCATAAAAAAAATATTTTTCCTTAATGCGCATGTCATGTATGCCATAATATGTTATGTCTCATGCAGTACAACCATTAAACGTTACTTTTCCATACCAACACATGACAGTTCAACATTCACAAATAACTCATCATCACCAGCTCAGTCACATATAACAACACAATCAACACCTATATATTATTATATAGATAACACATTCTCATAAATTCAGCCTCATGTATATACAACGGGAGCATTACATAATTTATTATAAAGACAACACGTCCCCATAAACTCAGTATCATATAAATAACACATTCATTACAGAAAATATTGTACCAATAACACATCCCCAAATCAAATTCAATTCCATGATCATTCAACCATTACCTATTACCTGTATACATATCATCACATAGCGGTTCACAATCCACCGATACCCCAAAACATCACAAAAAATTCAATCTCAAATAACCAACATATCCAGTACATATAATATTATCACAATAATAGTCTCATCAAAAATAACTAAATCATACTAATATGTCTTTATATATATATATATATACACACACACACACACACAAATATATGAATTATACAATTAATTATTCATTGAGCATTCAATTCCGTGACACAGGTGAGTATTACTTACCGTATTGCATGATAAAATCAATTATGCCATTTTACCCCTAAAATCCATAACCGTATCCACCTATATTATTATTCATACCAAATAAACTATTTTTTTAATTTAATCTGGTCAACACACAAGACAGACTGGTCAACCAATCTGTCTGGTGCAAACTGGGTCATACTTGACCCGATTATACCCTCCTCCCTCACAACACGGGTCCAGTGGACCCATTTAGTGGCTTCATCAGGTCACCGTCGTTAAGGGGCAGTGGAGACCACAGCTGGTAAGGTTAGGTACCGGATGGTCCGACAAATCCATTGGTGGCATCGTATACCTGAATGGTGGCTAAGGTGCGGCGGATCGCAGAGGAAAAGGTGGTGTGCCCGTGTTTCTCTTTTGTCGTTGGACAACGATTTCTTCTCCGTTCCATCTGAAAAGCCTACCGTTGGATTCCTTGTCACGAACCGAACCTTCCCATGTCAGTAGCGTCGTGTTTCATCGCCTTTCCCAAAGATCAACTTTTCGTCACTGCCTCTGGTGTGCACGGTATTTTGTTATAGGACTGTCTCGAGTTGAGTGTTCTATTTTCTTTTCTTTTATATTTACTTTTATTTCCAATTTAAGTTGTATCATATTTTACGTATCTGCCCTTGTCACATGATACGTAATTATGTTAATTGAGCTATCATAATTTGTTATTTTGCTTCCCATTTAACTATGTTGAACCATCCATTTTAATTTTACAATCCTGTCTTTAATTTAATTATCCATTAAATCCTTGACCACTAAAATTTATATTAATTCTGTTTGAACTCTGATTCCGACATCTTCACCCATAATTTTATTTTTATTTTTCGCTATGGAATTATGCAAAATGTTCAGATCTAATTTAAATCATACATGAGGTCCCGTATCTGGCACATGACATCACCGATCTCACCGCAATATCACAACAGGTTATCAAAAGGTTCGAGGTGTTACACTAATGGTACAATAGAAAGATATAAAGCAAGACTAGTTGCTTTAGGTTACAGTCAAAGGGAAGAGTTTGATTATAATCAAACTTTTGCTCCAATTATTAAAATAACTACTGTCACGACATTTTTTGCCCTAGCTAGTATAATCAATGGCATGTGCACCATTTAGATGTGCACAATGCTTTCTTAAATGGAGAGTTGGATGAGGAAGTATATATGAGGTTTCCACCTAGTTATGATGAAACACATAGGGGCTTAGTTTAATTTGTAAACTAAATAAATATTTATATGGCTTGAAACAAGCCTCTAGACAATGGAATTCAAAATGTAAACAAGCTTTAATACAATATGGTTTTGCACAAAGCAGAGCAGACTACTCATTATTTTATTTTAAAAAAGATAATAACTTGATTATGCTTCTCTTATATGTTGATGACATGGCTATAGGAGGGACTGATCTCAACCTCATTCAGAATATTAAGAAATATATTAGTTCATGTTTTAAGATCAAATACTTAGGAAGTTTAACCTCTTTTCTAGATTTACAAGTTAACAAATCTACTTCTGGTTATTTAATTAATCAGAGGAAATTAAAAATGGGATTGACTTGAAAAAGGAAACTAGATTTACTGAATGTAAATCAGTAAACTCACTAGTAGATATCAATCTTAAGATGACTGCTCATTCAGGCGAGCCTCTACGTGATCCTACTAAATATAGAAGGACTACTATTGACACACTAATGTACATTACCATCACTAGACCTGATTTGAGTTATGCAGTGAATATCTTAGCTCAATTTATGAATACTCCTACTAAATTGCATTTGCGAGGTGCACATCGAGTACTTAGATACATTAAAGTAACATATCTGCTAGGGTTATATTATCCTACGACTAACAGTTTACAGGTAAAAGCATATTGCGATTCTGACTGGGCATCTTGTGTGGACACAAAGAGATCAGTCACAGGGTTTTCTATCAAATTGGGGGACTCATTAATATTCTAGAGATCTAAATAGCAGAAGGTGATTTCTAAATCATTCACTGAAGCATAGTACAAAGCGATGGCAGTTACTGTTTCAGAACTTCAATGGATTGGAAATCTTTTTCAAGAACTACATTTACATCTATCCTATCCAATGGAGCTATATTGTGATAACCAGGCTGCAATACACATTCACAGTAATCTAATTTTTCACGAACGGACCAAGCACATTGACTTGGACTGTCATTTTATCAGAGACACAATGGCTAAAGGAATTATTAAATTACAACACACTAAGACTACATAACAACCAGGAGATTTACTTACCAAAGATATTTCGATACTCAGTCTCCGGAAGCACCTATCCAAGCTGAACATTCGCTGATGCCCAGCTTGCGGGGATGTTAGAAAGAAGATATTGTAGAGAAGTGTTTCTGTCGGAGAAGACGAAGTCCTCTGTTAGACTTAAGGCAAATTCTGTCTTTAAGTTGTTGTAGATTCTAGAAAGCAGAAACCTACTAGTGGAGAACTATCTGTACCTATTACCTTTTATTCGAGTGTCCAAACTAGGAATAAGATTATTTGGTCTTCTTTTCAGGTTTTCATGAAGTTGGCTATAGTTATTCATTAAGAAGGATAAAGAACAGATTATTTTGACTGTTCTGGATTTGAATGATATTATAGACGAGATGTTCATGTCAAGCATAATCTGGAAGGTTTAGAGGCTATGAGTGAGAATTTTGATCCATGAAAGGGAAAGTTGGAAAGATATGTAAAGAGATTGGAAAAAGTAAAACTCACTAATAAAGCATTAGGAAGTTGGGTTCAGAAGAAATGTATAACTGCACCGACAATTCTTCGCTAATCTGTTCTTTTTCGAAGTTCAGGAATCTGAATATTTTTTCCTTTTGGGTTCTCATTTCTCCGTTAGGTACTCATTCCAAATTTCTAACTGTAAGCTGAACAAAAGGTTGAATGTGGTCTAAATTTAGGAGCCTTAAAGGCGAGAAATTTGGAAATATAATTTGAAAGCGCAAAATAAATTATGATCTACATCATGTGACGGATGTGCTCTATCATTTTATCACATACAGAGTAGTGGAAAATGGAGCACCATGCATGAGCTCCTTCCTTCTCTACATTTTCAATTGAATCAATTCAGTAAACACCATCACAAAAACGCGTAAAGAGAAAGTAGAATGATTAATCATTTTCTTCTCATATTGCAGTATTATAGGAAAGAAAAGACTTTATGGGCACCTAGAGGAAAAGGTTCTTGTCCGATCAATGGGGTTGAGGCTGTAGTCTTAGATTCATCGTATAACTTGAGAATAGATGTAATATCAGTTAATTCTTTCAGTTTATGTGTAACATGGTATGTACTTGCGAGGCCAATCATCTATTACCAAATCCTCATGACTAGAATTAGGCCCACTATACATTTCTGTTAATTAAGAATCAAATCAGACAAATGAAGACTAGTACTATACAGAAGATCAATTAAAAAATTAATCAATTAATTAATTTATAATGCTATGTGACTTAGTTATTTCCTAGTAATCCATTAATGAAAAAAGCGTCATTAATGATTGGAGGACCAACAGACTCGAGAGTAAGTCGTTCTGCTTCAACATTGATGCTCATATTCCACCACTCTCCTGTAATTGTTACGTAACATGCGATTAATTTTTTTGTATAAAAAAATAATATAAAAGTGCAAACTTAACAATAAGAATAAGTATAGCAGTGATAGAGATCCGCAGCATCCGAATTGTTAAGTTGTACGCACACAATTTCATGTGGAATTGTTCACTTCAATTATGTGCTTATGATTCGGCAATTGAGATAACTAATCATATATCAAACTAGTGAGATGTTTATAATTTTTATGATTATAATTGAGTAGTGGGTATCTAATAAGATGGGGACTTCACGATAGGGTTTTCGGAATGGATACGAGTGGTCGGAATGGGTACGAGTGGTCCGATCGTGGTCGAATTATGATTGCACCAAAAACAGTAGCATAAAGTCATGCATCGTGATTGCGAATGCCATTAGCCTAGCAAAAGCCCAATTACCTGATATCATAATGGAGAAAATTCCTAGAGGAAAAAACGGGGTGGCAGATTGGCTTGCCAAGGCTGGTGTTCACCATGCCCAGGAGATGGTTCTCTGGATGTAGTCTACATGCAGTAGCAGTGGGCTTTGGGAGTCTGGGCACTCTTGCAAACATGTAATCTAATGTTTTCTGCTTTTTAATTGGTTTGTAATCTTGTTCTATTTTGTTTTGTCTTCTACTTGAAGATCCTGCTTTGTATATTGATGTTCCTCCACCATTGGTGAGGGTTTATCTATATTATCCTGTGGCTAAGTCTTTTATAAAAAAAAAGTCATGCATCGTGAGCATGTCAAAAGAGAGTTTCTTCGTGTTTTCTAATATTAAATTTGTAGGGGTACTTATGGCCGGGGTGTATTGGACATTGGGTAATCATACTAAACCCATCGGCCCATGGGTTTAGCCCAGACACTTCATGCCTGCATAAAATATTTCAGCAATATTACAAAAGAGTGGCCAATTAAGGTATCAAATCAACAGAACTGGCTGTGTAGTCAAAAGTCAAAAGTGCGTGCTTATAGTTATATTTACCGGTGAATGGTGAGGTTGTAGGGAGACTTGTTGATGACGTGGACAATGAGGGTGTCTTCTTCCCGAACAGTTAATGTAGGCCCAGGAAATCTTCCATACTCTGCAGTTATCACAGTAACTGAAACAAAATTATTAACAAAATGCATGCAGATAGCCAATAAGCCAAATAGGCAAGAGGATGACCAGGTTTGTGGAAAATTGAAGCAAAATATTAAGTGATACTTTGAATGGAAGCCAGTGGATTTGACTAACGCATCCTCACTCTCGAAGGGAATCAAATTAAGCTTGCCAAGTATTTCTTATCTTATTCACTCATTCCTTTTATAATATTTTCATGGATTTTATGATAATATAATTTGATCGTGATTGAACTCCATTTACATATTATTTATTGTAAAATATCATATAAAATATGGAATAATCCACGAACCACAGAGTAAAAAATTTATTGATAGTTTTCAGCAAATAAAGAATTTATGTCAAGAATTACGAATAGCTGAGACGATATTCACATATATGATATCTCATGTAAGTCTCAAATTCAAGTCTCACCACCCCATGTTTATTGTATATATATCATAAACCCTTATTTGAAAATCAGGATCATACCCACTAATATATTAGAACATCGTAATAAATGCTTCACAAGAGTCCTAGCTGTAGATATTATAAATTACAATAGTCATTATATATATACCACAAATTCAAACTCAACGATTTTTAATAATATAATATATATACAAGAAATTTACGTATGGTCTATGTAGACAAGGTCAACGCGTTTTTGTCAATTCTCTCTCTCTCTCTCTCTCTCTCTCTAACCAGAGACAAGAATAGTGAACAGATTTGAGGAAGTCGTTGATCAAATACTTATCCATCATGTATAGTTCAATGAAATCCATGTTTAGCTGACACTGAATATTAATTTCCATTGTCCCCTAATTAATAGAATATAATCTGCCAATTATTTTTCTAGAAGGAATGACTAGTTTAGATATTTAATTAAGACCTTGATTTTTATGGATAACTTTTATTTGAATATGGAAGCTTGAAAAAGTACGTAAGGTTTGTTAGGCGATTGGATTGCACTGCTTGACTGAGAATGAATCCTTCCAATAACGCGATCTAGAACTTGCTCGTCACAAGAAAATCGTCATGTGACTTGCCGATGAAATTAGGGATAGTGTCACGATCAAGCGACCGGAGACCTGCGATCTTCCAGATATTCATCCGGGACCGTCATCACTGCACATGCAGATTAAGATGGTGTTGTTTTATTCATTGGAATCGGGGTTTTTTTTTTTTGGGCGGTTCTGGTGTTCCTTTGGATAATCAACATATATACTGAATCAACTACACGTACTGGTCGGCATGTATTAAAGAACTCAAAATTCAGATCAGGTCTCACAAATAAATCAATATTTCTTCAAAGAGAGGCCTGTGCGTTTGCCTTTGAGCCGGTTTAGGTCCGTAGGCATGAATTATGTCGTGATGAAGGATGCAGGCTCGTGAATGGAGTTGGTCCATTTATAATATAAACAACGGAAGTCAGGGTCATGGGCTTAGTTGGACCAACAAATTACCCACTCTTTATTTTTATTTTATTTTATTAACGATATACATGTATATGGGCTAAAAGGGTTGGCCCGTTAATGTGGATGTCCGAATAACATGTATTGCTTCCACAAGCCAACCCTCCGAAGAATATGACAGACTACGATCGGTTTCTGATTAAGCTGTGACCGGAATTAAAATAATGTCACTAGCTCGTACAAATTTTCTTTTTTGAGGAAGTCACTCGTATATTAATTATTACACACAAAGAATATGTATGTATACACTTGAAGAAAAATAATGTCACTAGCTCGTATATTAATTATTACACACAAAGAATATGTATGTATACACTTGAAGAAAAATAATTACCGAAAATTAAGAACACAACCCATGAATCTTAAAAGAAAACGAAAGAAATGTGTGTTTTTTTTTTATGAAGCTTCTAACATTGAGGGAGATTTGACGGTGGAGGTAGCAACGTGGTCGACGGAGTTGGTCCATTCTCAACGATAAAAACTGTAGATAGGCCCCACGGCAAGTGCACATCCAAGTGACAGTGCATGAACCACGTACCTATTCATTTCAAATCACAAAATTATTATTAGTATATACTAGATGATTATCTCCCATTCATCACCGAGAAGTTATATAAAATTAAAGGAGGGGACGGGGATTTTCCGACTCAAAGCGTACAATTCTTTATATGCGGAAAAATTAAGTTAAACATACCTGGATTATTTGCTATGAATCTAATCACAGCCCAACCTCCAACTGGCACAGCGATAGTGTTGCGTATTTGTGGATCTACAAGATTGAATTTCTTCGAATCCCTTGTTGGCTTGTAATTCCCAAATCCTTGAGCCAGCACGTGGAAGTTGAAACCGTGAATGTGCATAGGATGATTTTCCACGCCAAGAATTGCCGTGTTCTGCAGGACAATCTCCACTGACGAATTATACTTCAACTGCTTCACACTCGTTGATTTCGGTGCAAACTGCAGCGATAAATCCGAATTAACGCTTGCATTTGTGTAGTCAAATTTGATAGGAGGCTCGTTGGGGAAATCAGGGGTGTAGATTCCGCTCACGCCGTAATAAAATGCTTCTAGCATAGACAGTTTGGTAGGGGCCACAAACGATCTGTTATTCATACTCGCCGATAATCGTTGTCGAGCTGGCCCAGCACACATGGCATTTGCTGGGCAAGGATCGAGTGCTAGTCCAATTGTCACGAACATATGCTCGTCCACGTGGCGTGGTACTGGGACCCAGTGGGGAGCACCAACAAGACCCGTCAGGTTGCTGAAAAACTTGTGAGCTGTTGGTGTGTCGTTAAACGCAGGCATGACCGGCATTATTGGAGTCGCTGACGTATCAACATCGTAGACTACAATGCCTCTTGTGGTTGTGTTATCGAACGGCACTCCTTCAGCGCTGGCATATGGGGAAGCCGCCATGTAGTAAGACCCAACTAGGTTGTCTGTGCAGAGGAGAACATCCACCGTCTGTCCCGGAGCAATAGCAACGACGTTGGTGACATAGGGCGTTGTATACGCGGCATCCACCGCAACAACTGTCATATTGTGATTGGCTATCTTGAAGAAGTGCTGGTTATTGAGTGCAACGTTGATTATGCGAAGGAGATAGGTTTTTCCTTTTGTGACCCTAACTTTAAAGATCTCTGCTTAATATAAAACAGAAAATTAAGTTATTAAATCATATTTCACATGGCATTGTAATTCTTTAGAAGCATATATAAATGTTCATGTTATAATTTGAAGAAATTAAGAGAAATGAAAAGATGGTGTGAGAATGTTTGACTCCAATTCATTTGAGATATTGTCCACGCTCTAAGTCTAAGACCCGCGTAATTTTATGCTTTGAAAAATGTCTCTAGTGTTTGAGATTAGACTCATGTTTATAAACGATATCGTTGACTTATACCAAGCCGTATGTTAACCTTTTCCAAATCTAACAACTTACGATTTTGAGAACATGGATAGAGATCTCCAGGCAATCCATTAATGGTGTAAGCGTCGGAAATCTTAGGAGCGCCCCCAGTGACAAGTGCCTCATTTTCCACATCAGCTATGCTGGAGTTCCACCATTCACCTACAATCACATTTCAGTGATCATGCATGTGTTTATTTCTATAAAACGAGAGATGTTACTTATACATAAATTATGACAAGGATAAATGATTACCTATTGAGATTGGAATTTCTTTGTGTGGTTTAGGGAACGGGTATGAATTGCCTGATCTAGGACGAATAATAAGAGCTCCATAGACCGTGGCACGAAGAAATGAAGAATGAGCATGCCACCACAGGGTTCCTTCTTGATTGGTGATATTAAATTTGTAGGTAAAGCTATGTCCAGGTCGTATGGAACATTGGGTGATCATATTAGCTCCGTCGGCCCATGGATTCAATAAGTGAAACACTCCATGCCTGCATATATACACAAGCCAGCCTTGTTAATTAAAAGTGAAAATAATTGTTGATATTATAATAATTATATATGCATATAATATAATATAATGCATATAGTTGTTTTCGGGGTGGTTATGCGATGTTGTTCATATTGACGTAAGCATATATATACATAAAATCTAAATTAAACTGAATTATCAACAGTTAATAATTACCAGTGAATGGTGAAGTTATAGGGAGATCTGTTGACGACGTGAACAACAAGTGTGTCTCCCTCTCGAACGTTTATTGTTGGGCCAGGAAGCATTCCATTCACTGCTTGTATAACTTGTCGTTGGCACAGTCTTTGCACTGAAAGGGGTTTTATCTGAAATTTTCAGAAAAATAAAATAGAAGTTATAATTAGTTGTTCGTACGAATGTCGTCCTTATATGCAAGACTACTATGAATTAATGATAGAAAGGAAACTAAAAAACTTCATACTGTGCAATTGTCTAATGGTGCCTGCATGTGTCTGTCAATGAGGTAACTGTAAGAGATAAATATGTAATCGAAAATGTGAAGTGATTAATTACTTCGAAGGAATGTTGGACGATTGCAGCTGAAGCCAGATTCGTTGACACCAGAAGAACTAATAAAGCAGACGACAGAGCGAGCAGGAGCACCTTAAGAGCCATTTATGCAAGCTAGCTTCGAAATATTATGACAAAGAATAAGTTGAAGATATTGTTCAATGCGGGTGTTGATCTATTTATAATGTGTTGAGCGAGAAGACTTGGCCTTATAATTTGCGATGGTTGCGTGCTAAGGAAATAATTTGAATTGGTATTCTATAATACATTTGATTTAGCAAGACTTGCGTTATCTAAACAGCTAAGTGTTTTCCCAATTCAAAGACAAAGTATAAGGTCAGAGGATCAAAAGAATCCTTAAATAAATACGTGTGGCCTATGGTCGTCATGCGTGGTCGACCGATCAAGAGAAACTGCAAGGCTGCTATTTTTTTCTTCTTTCTCACGCGTAACACGAAGTGTGCAAATTACAGAAAAAAAATTAGTGTTCTAATTTATGTATATAAAACAGATCGAGTCAATGAAAACAATAAATACATATTTAATAAATAGTGTCATTATCCCTTTGTAATTTCATGCACCCACTGAAATAATAGTCTCCGTGTGCACCGCTACATCATTCCATATTTCCATTGCTTGATGAATACCGTTATTCACTATCTATTCAATCTTTAGCTTTTTCTTTATGTGACCATATAGTAACAGTTGAATCATATTCAAACCACGGGTCACGTGGAAGATATCTAGTAACCCCACGGATCGATAAATCGTAGGCCGAGTTTCAAAAAGATCGTACGTGATAGTTTTAACATACACGAGCTGAGCAAGTGTCGACTCACTAAATTACAAAAGTACAATAACACTCACTAGACTTCAAATTCACAACCTCTTGCTCATGCAAGAAGTTATCGCGGTCAAGTTTATTATATCATCCAATGACCCATTGTTAATTTAATCTTTACCAGATCCACATAAATACATATATTTCCACTTTAATGCAAATTGAACCGGAAAAACATCCAAATTGTGCGAATGTATTCATGTTTGAAAGTGAATGTGTCTACTTTTATATATTTCTACTTTCACCTACTACATGATTCTATGACCGCCGTAGGCGTGGGTAGGTAGATGATACGCGTTTGTCTCATTCTTGTATGACTTGTCACTTGTCAACCCTTGTCACTATTCAATCGAAGTTACTCCCTCCGTCCCATTTTAATTATCCTCTATTCCTTTTTGGGATGTCCCAAAATGCATGTCCATTTCAATTAATGAAAGTTATTTTTTCTCATTTTTTTCTTATTTACCCTTAACTTGAAAAACTCAATAACCTGCACATTAATTATAGTGCCAAAGTATTTGTCATTATAAATATGGGTATAAACGTTAAATTGAAAGAGAATTGATTATTTTCTTAAACTATGTGAAAAAGTGAAGGGGACAATTAAAATAGGACGGAGAGAGTATTAATTATATAAAAATTAAAGCAAGTTATTCGTGTTCCTTAAACAAATGGCACCAGAGGGCTTGTTTATCCACCTAAAATCAAATTTAATTAAATAAATTATCTACGTGTACAAGTCCTGTAGTGCTGCCATTTGCAGTTTCTACAATTTTTATACTAATTAATACTTTAAAGGGCAAGGGATGGCAAGGGATGTATTAAACTATTTATTTTCTGAAGGCAGGAATATATGGTTGTTAATTATGGATAAAGTAACCGTTGACTATATATATATATATATATATATATAACTAATATGTTCTTCCTGCTGGCAATGAGATTTATTCACGTAATTTCCATGGAAAATAACGTGTCATGTTTCTATGATTGAATTGTTCAACATGTCTCGGTCATTTCGTTAATTTTGAAATAATATTGTAACTGAACTGGGCTTTAATGATTTGGAGTAATGGGCCTAATAGATGATTAATTGAATGGGCTAAAGACCAGCCCAGACAAGACATTTTGGTCAGTTATTGTAAACCCGAAACACTAGCCTTTTAAATTTGTTCCCATTTCTTCGAATCTCTCCTGGACAAGTTTTGCAGTCAAATCAGGTACTACCGACTCTACTCATCGAAGGAGGGAAACCAACACCGGAGAGACCCGATTCAAAGGATGGAGAAGGATGACACGTCGGTGGAAGAAATTGATGGCGCCACTTCTGTTGATGCCGTCGGAGGCGGTGGTAGCGGGGATGACACTGGGGCAGCGACTGCGGAGGGAAGCAGTGGCCGAGCACGTAGAGACCGAGTGAAGGGGCCATGGTCGCCAGAGGAGGACGTGATACTGAGTCAACTTGTGAGTAAGTTCGGGGCGAGAAATTGGAGCTTGATCGCGAGAGGTATCTCCGGGAGGTCTGGCAAGTCTTGCAGGCTCCGCTGGTGTAATCAGCTCGACCCGGCCGTTAAGCGCAAGCCTTTCACTGGTATGGAGATTGTAAACCCGTAATCTTTGACAATGTCGTTGGTGAAAGCTTCAATTTTGATGTTTGTGGTTCAATTGCTGATTGTTCTACATTAAAGCTGAATTATCTACTTTTGCTGTTAATTGGTGTTTCTGGGGTTTTAGTATTTGTGGTTTTACTTCTAAGATATCAGTCAGTCGTTAATTTTTTTATTCCTTTTTGTTTCTTCTTCTTCTCTTGATTGGGTTTGGTTGGGAGTGGCTTGATGTTTCTATGTGATTTAGGGGTGTGCATTCACGGTGAAACTTGCTTAATGAGTGCCTTGATCCTCACTTGACTAGATTGTTGAACGATGAATAATCAAAATATCCTCTTACTATCTTATGTTCTGCTTCTGAATTTTAATAGATGGGATTAATCATCTATTAGTATCTTATATGGCGTCAAGACATACCATTAGTAGTACCAAAAAGAAATATGTTCCACTGAGATCATCATCGTCTCTACCAAGTTCCATTTATTTATGTGTATGGCGAAAAACCTATTCGATTAGCACACGTTGAACTGTTTACTCAAAATGAATAAATAAAACTGAAATAAAATAAATGATTATGGCATATAACTGTTAACCAAATTTTAGTGATTATCTTTTTCACTTTACCTAAACGGGAACCTTTGTATGTTAGAGAAGTCATGCAACTTGGAGATTTCAACATAGTTTGTGAATTTCTTGCATGGAACATGTAATTTTTTGAATGCTTGTTCTGCGAGTGTATTTGGGACAAATATTGACAGATGTGTTTAAAGCATGGAAAAGTATAGTTTTTTTTTACCTTAATTTCATTTTACTTTTGGGTTGCTGATTCACATAAATCTATGGCAAGTCCATGTCAATCAGAACCATTCAAGCTAATGTCCACGAACTTATCTATTATGTGTTCACACTTCCCATCTATATTTTTCTCCACATTCTTGGCGTAATGCATAAGTCACCGCTTCTGTCTTTCATGATGTGAAATTCTCTTTATGTTAATGCTATCACCCCGGCGATATTGGAAATGTAAATATTGATATTGACGGGACTGGAATCTCACACATAGTTCTAATCTTTTGTCCTACTTTCTTCTAGAATTATATCATGTCTTTACATGCACATTGTCAGGCTATTAAATTTTATACGAATGTATTCTCTAAATAGCAAAGGCTGAGGAAATGATGTTGCTGCAGATGAGGAGGACCGAATAATAATTGCAGCCCACGCAGTTCATGGAAACAAATGGGCAGCAATTGCTAAGCTTATACCAGGGAGAACTGACAATGCTATTAAGAACCACTGGAACTCCACCCTAAAGCGCCGTGGCTTGGAGCTCGACAGGACACAATGGAAATGTTCAAATGTGGTACTGGATTCAAGCATGGATAAGACCAGAGCATCATCTGAAGAAACTTTGTCCTGTGGTGATGTCAGTTCAATTAAATCCTTGGAAGGTAAATATTCAAGCTCCCAGGAAAATTTGGATGACAAGATAACAGATGTTCCACCACGTCTTGAGGCAGAGAAACCATCTACTCTTTTCCGTCCTGTGGCACGTATCAGTGCGTTTAGCGTATATAATCCTATAGATGGCTCCGGAATTGCTTCTTCTAGTCAGAGGGCAGTTCAGACGCTTGGACCTTTGATTCAAGTATCAAAGCCAGATGTTGGGATCTGCAGATTACTTGAAGGAGTTTATAATGAGCCACTGATCCCTCACCAATGCGGCCATGGTTGTTGTGGGACCCAAAGTGGTGATAGTACTCCTACAAAGACTTTGTTGGGCCCAGAGTTTGTGGAATTCACGGATTCCCCATCATTTTCAAGCTTTCAATTAGCTTCAATTGCTGCAGATATTAGCAATCACGCTTGGCTCAAAAGTGGGTTGGAGACTAGCGGTGTAAATGTGATTGATGATGCAGCGGGCAGGATTGGATCTCGTGGGTCTGAAGTGCCGATAGGGCATTTTAAAGACAATGCAATGAATGACCATCACCGTTTCGAAGAAGGAAAGAACAAGTTACTGGGTTTGATGACCAATGTGCTATCTACGTAGCTTGTTTCTGACTTCTGGCTAAAGTAAGCCTTCCTGTCCGTATCTCCTTTTTTACTGGAATTGACTGAGAAGAGTTGGCATGCTCCAAAAGAAGCACAGGTACTCCGTACTCCATCTCTCACACGTGCGCTCAAAAATATTTTATTGTTTCCTTAGAAATGCGTGGCTTCCTGAATGCACTATACATAGTAGAGAGAAGGGGGAAATGAAATTGATCTTTTCATGTTTCAATTTTACTTTAGTCGGCTTTGGCCGGTTACTTTGTTTAGACTAGTAGATGTAGGACAGAGCGCCTGTTTTAAGAGTGTTATGGGAATCAATTTCTTCTGTAAGTGTAGTAACACAATGTAAGGGATTTACAGTATATTTCTTCAGATTCAAGTCAGACATCAATTCTGATTTTCCAATGTGACAGTTATATTGCATTAGAGGATCTGATTCTCGTTTGTGTTCTTAGATTTGTTAGTGCGAGTTCAGGTCAATGAACTCCAAATCAACTCTATTTGTTTTCTGATTTCTTGATGAGAAGCGAGTTGATTTACTCTCCTACTGCTATCTTGTAGAATGAGTAATGGGCGCATTCAGATTGATTAAGCTGAGGCAATTTGAGCCATCAAGCTTCTTCTTTTTTCCCTTTTATCTGCTTTTACCCTAAGAACTCTCTCATCTCACCAACTTCTTCGCTTCTCTCATCTTCAACATGGATTGATTACACCACCCCCTTCAGGAAATTTTTCCTTCGACAGATAGGGAAAGCCAGCAGGTGTTGACTTTTGATGATTATAATAGAGCATAATGTTTTGCTTTTGGTATCAATTTTTTAATCCCCACCACTTGCAAGTTACAACCACCTCCACAACCATCCCTACTTTGCACTTAGTATAGTGAATTCTTGGAGATATTTGTGCATATCTCAATCATGATTTGATACCAGAAAGAAAAGCGGGAACAGGCATCTGCAACTTGGGAGTGGAGATCTTTCTATATCACGCTTTAGTAGCCCCATCAATGATCAAATACTGTTAGGATTGTCTATTGTGAAACATACCTTAGCAAATTATTTTTCTGATGTCACATTGGACAAACAGAAGTGGACACCAGATTTGTTGATTCTTTCTTGTATATGTTCATGAACCTGACCCCAGATAAAGATAACATAGTTGGTTATGTCCCTACATGTGAGTTCGATTTGAGCCTATCAAGGGCATACCTGTATTTTCTTGATGTTTTTCCTTGTGTGTATATTTATATATGTACGTGTTCGGACTACTCTACTAGCTCCATCCCACCAAATAAAAATCTGGAGTGCATAATAAGGTCAGTAGCTCCTCTTCCCCATAATTTTTTTCCTAATGACATGATTTTTGAGGCCAAATTCCGATTGAATGAGGTTAAGAGTTCGGATTACGAGAGAAACGTGAGATTTATTCATACGTATCTGAAAAAATCCTACAGGTGCACAACATGTAGGAATACGCCACAGTCTAATAGTCCAATTGGGTCTAGGTGTAACGGACGTTCGGTACCGAAGGTCCAGTTCACAGAGATTGATGTTGGGGGTTGTCTCTCTCGACGGTGGCTGCAACTACATACACACCTAGAGCGGGATTTCGCTTTACATCTTGTTTGAGCAAATACAATAAGACAATTATGTTAGAGCCAATAAATTTAAAAAATGAGTCTCATTTTTATCTCATAAAAATATAATTTTTAATATAATTAAATCAATATAACACATATTTAAATACACGCACATCATCAAAACACATATCTCAATATAAAATAATCAACAAAACACATCTTCCAATACAAAATCATTATCCAATCATCTACTTTTCTATTTTTTCATCTATTCTCAAATAAAATTACAGCAAAATTCATAATGGGTCCCATAATTTTTTAAAAAAGTCAAACCACATCATCATTCATATCACCAAAACACATATTTCAATACAAAATCATCAACAAAACACATCTTTCAATACAAAATCATTATCCAACCATCTACTTTTTTATTCTTTCATCTATTCTCAAATAAAATTACACCAAAATTCATAATGAGTTCCATATTTTTAAAAAAAAATCAAACCACATCATCATCAATATCACCAAAACACATCTATCAATACGTCACATCAATAAAAATATACATTTTTATACATTATTCTTTCCCCATTAAAAATTTCTTATTGTGAACTTACCATGTACTCTCTCCGTCCCATTTTAATTGTCTCCTTCATTTTTTCACACAGTTTAAGAAAATATTTAATTTTCTTTCAATTTGACGTTTATACCCCTATTTATAATGACAAATACTTTGACACTATAATTAATGTGCAGGTAATGTGCAGGTTATTGAGCTTTTCAAGTTAAGGGTGAATAAGGAAAAAATGAGAAAAAATAGCTTTCATTAATTGAAATTGACATGCATTTTAAAATATTTAAAATAAAATAAAGTACAATTAAAATAAATCGGAGGGAGTATATATTAAAATTAGAATTTTACTCTTTTATTGTGCTTTACTATTATTAAAGATGAGCTTTTGTGTCGTTCACGCGAAGGCAAGGAACAAAGTGGCCCACACAGGTCAATTGCTTCAGGACTCGCATAATGCCGAATAGGGGTGGAAGTTTGGTTTTTTTGTTCGGTTTGAGATCGAAACCGAAAAAATCGAAAATCGAACTTAGTCTATTATATAAAACCGAACCGAACCGAATAGCAAGAGAAACCGAACCAAACCGAAATATTTGAAACGGTTTGGTTTTCAATTTTTCGGTTTAAACCGATTTTATGGAATACATGTCACTTGATACTGAAATACTTCATATTATTTCAAATATTTCAAATATGACAAAGTAATAAAGTCATAAAGACAAAATAATAAAGTAATAAAGATATGAGATAAATATATTAACTAATTAAATACATATATATTTAAAACATATAAAATAAATTCGGTTTTCGGTTTAAAACCGAAAATAATTTTAGAAAACCGTAATTATCAAAAAACTGAAACCGAAACTGAACCGTTAAACCGAAAACCGAACCGAACTTTGATTTACGGTTCGGTTTACGATTCGGATTACGGTTCGGTCCGGTTTCTTCCCCCGAACAAAGTTTTAAGGCGCTTCGCGTGCATGGAAACTTGATGTGCCGACCCGTAGCACAAACCATATCATCCGTCGATTCATCCGTCTTTAATCTTATCTTCGACTCTATGGAACGGTGTAGATGAGTGCATTACTTGCCACCCGTTTGAATCGAATTACAGCTTATATTTATTCGTTTATACTCTCATACATTTTCAACCTTTATATTTTATCATAATTTATATTCTATAAAATATACTATCACCCAAACAGACGATTGCAAGTTGTTAGAGAGCGGAAAACTTAAAAGAACTGACAATTTCTGATTCTCAGAAGAAAAAAATATGATAAAAAGTAATTTTATATCACTACGTATATATTTTGTTGTCTTGTAGATTGCAGGCAGTAGGAGCTTGCTCCCTCAAATATCCACCGGTTGATTTCCTGATCTTTCATTTGTCGTAAAACTGATGCCATCAGACGTACTGAATCTGCAGAGGACAAAGATCCCAGTACAGCTCGAAACTATACACGATTGGTGTTTTGTATAATATCGGTGAAATCTCTTTGCAGTTCTGCGTGCAGCACCTACTACACGTTTATGTTCCTTCTTTGCGGCGAGTGCCTCAGTCCAAGTCTACCAAAACATCATGAGTTTTGTCTCAAAGACCATCGTTTCTTTCTCTTTCTCTGCCTCAGTCCAAGTCTACATCCATCAACAAACACCAGTTGCTATTTAATCTTTATGGGTTTTTAATTCTCTTTGAGGAGTTGTTTTGTTTTGGAGGAGTTGCAGGGGGCACCTAATCCAACACCCGCGTCTTTAAATCTTCTCATTTCGTCTCGAATTTTGCAAAGACGTTAACTTTGGGTTGTTTGATGCTCTGTATTCAATTCTCTCTTTCTGGGTCTTTGAAATGTCGGCTCTTGAGATGTCCCACATCGATTTAGAGCAAGGAAACAACCGCCGTTCCCTCGCCGGAAGTGATGCCTGCGTTACCGCTGACGGAAATCATCGTTTGTCCGATGCAGAAGAGGGTTCTTGCTACTCCCAGTTTTATTCGACCACTGGTGGGTCCTACCATGAGTTCAACTTTGCTTGTGTTGATCCGGAGATTGGTTGGTGCATGTCTGATTCTAGAAGGGCCTCCTCGGTGTCGGATTGTTCGGTGGGAGTTGAGAGTGGGGTCCCCGAAATGAAGGTGCATTTGGCTCAGGTGGAGAGAGACTGTAGAATTTGCCATCTGGGTTTGGAAAGTAACAGTCATGAATCTGGTGTTCCCATTGAACTGGGTTGTTCTTGTAAGGGTGATTTGGCTGCTGCTCATAAACAATGTGCAGAGGCTTGGTTCAAGATCAAAGGAAACAAGTGAGTGAAAAGCGAATGTCCAACATTTTTACTCTCTTTATCTTCCCCCTAATTGTGACTATAGCTGAATTGTTTTATATTAAATTTTGTTTGTATGTGATCAATGATAGATACCTATGTTGCGGCGGGATTATGGAGAGGTCAGGCCTTTACAGCTTTGCCTGATTAGTTTGATTGAACTGTCTGTACCTATTTTCTTGAATGAAGAAGAAATTTTATTGAGGGCCACCAAGGAGGTCAAACCCAAAGAGAGAAAGAGAGAAGTTATAAGCCTGCCTAAGAAAAATTAGGTGCCCACCTGGCAAATTCTGTCTTTAAGTTGTTGTAGATTCTAGAAAGCAGAAACCTGCTAGTGGAGAACTGTCTGTACCTATTACCTTTTATTCGAGTGTCCAAGCTAGGAATACGATTATTTGGTTTTCTTTTCTGGGTTTTCTTGAAGTTGGCTATAGTTATTCATTAAGAAGGATAAAGAACAGATTATTTGGGCTGTTCTGGATTTGAATGATATTTTAGACGAGATGTCAAGCATAATCTGGAAGGTTTAGAGGCTCTGAGTGAGAATTTTGATCCATGAAAGGGAAAGTTGGAAAGATATGTAAAGAGATTGGAAAAAGTAAAACTCACTAATAAAGCATTAGGTAGTCGGGTTCAGAAGAAATGTATAACTACACCCACAATTCTTCGCTGCTCTGTTCTTTTTCAAAGTTCAGGAATCTGAATATTTTTCCTTTTTGGTCCTCATTTCCCCGTTAGGTCCCGATACCAACTTATATTATTCCTTTTTTACAATCGAATTTGATTGCCATGCACAGGATTCCAACTATAAGCTGAACAAAAGGTTCAAGGTGGTCTAAATTCAGGAGCCTTAAAGGTGAGAAATTTGGAAATATAATTTGAAAGCGCAAAATAAATTATGATCTACATCATGTGACGGATGTGCTTATCATTTTGTCACATACAGAGTAGAGGAAAATGGAGCACCATGCATGAGCTCCTTCCTTCTCTACATTTTCAATTGAATCAAATTCAGTAAACACCATCACAAAAACGCGTAAAGAGAAAGTAGAATGATTAATCATTTTCTTCTCTTATTGCAGTATTATAGGAAAGAGAAGACTTTATGGGCACTTAGAGGAAAGGTTCTTGTCCGATCAATGGGGTTGAGGCTGTAGCCTTAGATTCATCGTATAACTTGAGAATAGATGTAATATCAGTTAATTCTTTCAGTTTATGTGTAACATGGAACATGGTATGTGCTTGCGAGGCCAATCATCTATTACCAAATCCTCATGACTAGAATTAGGCCTACTATACTCTTCTCAAAATGGCTTCTTTTTTTTTTAATAAAAAAATCATCCTTTATGACGCTGCTTCTTATGCGTGTTGATTCACGTATTTTTACCTTTTCAGTTTGTATTTTGGGTCTGATTGTTTTGTTGGCTTTATCTATTCTGCCAATTTATGATTTTAGGTTTTGTGCTGCTTCTTTTTCTCTGGGTATTTCCTTTGTTCTGCTATTCCTAATCGGTCGACTTAGCTTACTGATTTGAATATGTCCTCGCAGGATTCCTTGAATTTTTTCCTGCCTGTGAGATACGATGTTTCTATTGAATCTTTTTATATGGAATCCTTTTATGCCTTTGTATTGTTATATCTGACTTATTATTTTATCGGACTTCTGCTAGGACTTGTGAAATTTGTCATTCTATCGCACGAAACATCACGTTGGCTGGTGAAAGTGAGTCGACGGTGCAGTTGAACGAGTCCAACAATGCCACTGCCACAACCGTCTCAGCATCAGTGCCGCAAGCAGAATCTCGAAACTTTTGGCGTGGCCACCGTTTCTTGAACTTTCTGCTTGCATGTATGGTATTTGCATTCGTCATATCTTGGCTCTTCCACTTTAATGTGCCAGCTTCTTAAGATGCAAACACGAGATTCTCAGGCATAGAACTGGGAAATAAAGAAAGGGAGACGGGAAATTCTGTAGAAGAACCTGCGCAATTTGATCTGTATTTATGCCTCTACGGCCCGACTTCTCCATCCTCCATGTAGAGAATTTACTGTGTATATATATAATATATATATCCTCTTACCTTATCATTTTATCGGAATTCCTTTCTTTTTTAGGTCAGGGAGTTCTACTCCATCCTGCGTGATTCCATTTTCCAACATTATTCAAAAGATCATTACCAGCCAGAGAAACACAAGGAAATACATCATGTCATTCATCCACCACAAATGTCTATTCTTTAATCTCAGAAACGAAACCTCTACAAAAATTCCATAATTATTAGAAGATTTTCAGCGGCAGCATAAGACGTTAGCTATTCACACGAAAAAACTCGAGAATTCAATTACAGATGCTGATGATGAATGGTTCTTAGCCAGTAGGATAGTATGAGCAGCACTGCTGAATTACCAACAATCTTTGATTTAGGCCGACCACACGAGCAACTAAACCGTTGAATCCAAGTCCGGGAACACATAGCATAAGAATTCCTTGCACAATTTGCAACAGTTACAGCAGCTTCCATCATCTATTCACCATTCATTGGGTTATCAGCATGGACTCCATTACCATCATCTAGAACTTTTCCATCGACTTGAGTTCTCTGTCTCTGAACAAATAACCATTGCACGTGTAAACGACGCAAGGAAAGCAAAGATGGGATACTATATTACAAAGAAGAAGAAAAATCTAAAGATTCACCATACCCAGTCTGAAGGGTCTACGGAGTTCCCATTCAAAAGTTTGTGATTCTCTTCTTTGGTCTTACTATCCTTTGTGCTCAGCGGTAGCAACAAAGACGCTGCACTAGTCCGGTCAGGCAGTTCTGCAATCAATAACTCAAAGTTTGTAAACACGCCAGTAGATGCAAACTAAATCAGAGCAAAAATAAAGTCCCATTAAGCATACCTGTCAATTTCTTGTCTACAAAAAATACCACTAGATTAACTGTGTACCTGGAGATATAATATTGTTGAACTCTGTCAGAAATCTGCAAAGTCAAACGATATTAATTAACAAATACAATTGAAACAAATAACCCTACCATGCAACCACAACATCAACAGTGTAATGCTTGCGGGACGCTACAATTAGCAGGCTCTGGGCCACCGCAATCAACCAACCAAGCTGCTTTATGCATCTGCAATTTCAGACGAGAAGGATTATAAATTTGTTGGAATCATATACCTCAATCAAGAACTTACGCAATCAGGTAGCATTCAGAGTTAGCCTTTCCCCTTTCTAAATTAGAAAACAGAATTTTGATGAGTCTAGACCAGTAATTGTAGCTCGGATGCTACCATCCAACTATAGGCGACCTCAGACCCTAACAATCGAACCTATTATCCTTAAGTGTATATGCTTGACGTATATGACTTCTACAATGAGTGTTCGTTAAATCACATGTTATGCACAACGTCAAGAATTTCTGGGAAAAGTACAAGTAGTGACAGAGAAAACTGCATTACATTTTTCCTACTTCAAAGAATGGGGGTGTGAGAGCATGCAAGAAACAGTAAAGTAACATTTTAAGGTAAACTTTACCTTTTTGTACCGTATTTCTGGTATGTCAGCACAAATACTAGAGTGAAGATCATATGAGATGAGAAAATCAAATCACCACAACCATAAATAGTGCCCCGAGGAACTGCGCATTAACAAATTACTCAGCACAAAAGATTCCAAGCAACCAACCTAAGGACTCTGGAAAATTTTTGAGCCACTCACAATTAATCAAAAGCACTTCAACAACACTCTCTGGATGAGGCAGCCTGGCAAGTTTGGAACCCTGAAGACGTAGAAAGCACATAAATTATGGCTACTGCTTTTGAAGCCAGAGAAAGGAGAAAAAAATCTTTGAAGTCCATCAGCATTGCTCCACAGGAAACATGCATAAATGTTGAGAAATAGTAAATAAGAACATTTTCTGAACTCGAAAAGAAAATTCTTCGAAGCAGGTGATACCTCACGGCAGTGATAATTTGGACCAGGAAGCTGGGTGGAGTAAAATGTTACGATCCTGAGACTTTGGCAGGCCTGCAGCAAAGTTGAAAATGAACACACAGAAAATAACAAAAACTACAGGCCATTGCTTCTATTAGAAAATATTCTCCTCGCATAATCCATAAAATTAAAGAGAGAACATAGCACAGGCAAAACAATGGGAACATTAGACCTTAGAGACGTATCTCAAAATAATTAACAGAAAGTTCTGTTTTGTGATGGTATGTCGTGCAAGTTAAAACATAATGTACCCTTCTCTCCCATCAAAGTCTATTCAATTAAATTATAAAAGAAATTCCACCAGTGACCACTGCCAACAACTATTTTAGTTCAAGAAAGTGATTAGGACTTACAACTAAAAATGCTAGAACCCTGCACCAAATTAGAACTGTGAATATCTTTTTGCTCTTGAAGAAGAAAGGATGGAAAGTCCACTGCAAGAAAGGCGAGTCACGTTAGAGAGAGAAGGCAAAAAATATCCTAGGTCCTTCACACCCACACCAGACGCTGATTAATGGAATCAAAACCAAAAAGACTGCAGAGAAGGAACCTTACCAAGACAAACAATAAAAAGACGAAGGTGAAAACTGTCTCACTGACGTAGGCATTGTCTTGTCCAAGCTCCTAATTTTACATGAAGAAGAGTACAAATAAGAAAGCAGTTTTTACTACCAATGGTATGTAAAGCTGATAAGCAAACATGACAGAACAAGAAACTGATACAAACCGGAAGAAGAAAGAACCCCGCATCTTGCAGGGTTGGCCCTGGCCGATGCAGATAATGAACTCCCCGGGCAGCCAAACCGTGTATGTACTGTAGGAAATGAGCATACAATGCGCATATTTAGACATTCAAACCAACAATCACCAGAGAAAGTCCATCGCGACCATAAGAAATTAAACCTCGACACTACGAATAAACTGATCGAACGAATATGGTAAATGTGCATAAATGTGAGGCAATAATGTGGAAAAATCTAGTGGCAAAAGGAATCACAAATCTTGTGGGAAAGGAGAAATTCAGAAAACAAAGCAAAGGACTTGGGTTTCTCTGAAATGGAAATTAATGTTTAATGCACAAGTTGAGGATAATACCACAAGAAAACAACGATGATTTTCTTCTAAACATAATCAGCTCGTAAACAACAAAAGACAAATTAACATACCCAGAAAAAAGAAGTTGATACAGCAACCCTAATGACCCAGTTAAAATAATCAGGAAATAGCAAGAACTTTAATCCACATTGTAAGCTCATTTTGAAGAGAATTTTGATAGCTAAAACTGAGGCCACCAAAGTGACCTGACAAGAACTTTGTCTTACTTTAAAAGCTAAGTATTCCTGAACCTGAAAAGTTCAAGGCAACTGGCAAACCATGACACAACCCTTTACCGGATCCTACTTTTCTTTTGTCAAGTCCCAAAATTTGTATTCAAGAAAATAATATATTAAAAAGGTAACAATAAATGCAATTAAGCATCACCATTAGTCCATCCAAAGGACCATCTATCTCTTATGTAACCTTACAAGATCAGAACATAACCAAAAGAATGCAGCAAAAAAATACATCGAAAATCAATAAGCAAAGATTTGGAGCAAGAAAAGACAGAAAAAGAAACCCACCTGACAAATTATTCCAGCAAGAAGGTACTTCCAATTCTCGGCAAGAAGGCTGATCTCTGTGGTTGTCTCTGCACAAATTCTCTTCCATAGCTACAAACATCACCACAATAACAACATCAGAAGAATTAGCTTTAAAACACCGCAACCACAAACAACGATTAAGAAACATAAATAGAAGGAAATTCAAACCTTTGAAGCCTCGTGACCAATGTAAAGCGTCATCCTGTTGTCGTTATTTTTATTGGCGTTTAAAAAACCAGTTCCAAAGTACTTCACAAACCAACTTTCAAGGATTCCAATCATCAACAGACCCAATCTAACCTTAGAGTCATCGTCATAGAAAAGACTCTTCAAATCAAATCCACCAAACCGGAGAAGAAAACAAACAAGAGACACTTCTCAAACAGATCAAAACTCAACAATGCCTGTGAATGGGACGTTAACGCGTAATTTGAGCGAATTTAAAGAGAAAAAGGAAGAATGTTTGAATAAAAAGCCCTCTGATTCTGCCTCGTTGTTATACACAGTTGACAGAGAAGCAAAAGAGAGGGCTTTTTATTGAACACAACGAAAGAAAATAAAGAAGTATTACTTTTCTCTTAACAACGACCCCTCTTGGTCTGCTACGACCAAGAAAAGAGATCAAAGAGTTCTGAACTTCTGATTCAATATTTTTTGAATTTAAGTTCAAGGAAAATAATCATATAATTCCGTCTTTGAAATGGGGGTGACACAATTCTGGTGACTTGAAAGATCAATTTATTTGATTCGAATTAAATCAAATTTAAACATAATTTATTTGTTTAAAAGTTGTGTCCAAATACACATATTTTGTACTCAAAATTTATCGATTTAATTATCCAGACATGATCGGATTGAATTATTATTCGATTTATTTGTTCATATTTAAATAAATCTAGATATGATTAATTTAGTGTGCCCGAAAATCTAAACTAATATGAATCCATACATGTATCTGTAAAGAAATATTGTCATACTTATAATCTATTTTTTGCCCAGAAATTTTCTTATGTGCACCTTTCTTTTGATATCATTTCTGGAGTTAAAAAATATTTTTTTTAATTTTAAAAAATTATATTTATATTTTGATGTATTTTATAAATCTAATCATATATTTTTATTCGAAATAAAAATCAAATTCAACATGAAAAAAGGCATGTCAATTCTAAACCGTTTGATATAAACTAAAAACATCCGATGTTTCAATCACGATGAATTTTATTTTTGTTTCAAACAAAAAATATATCGTTATATTTGTAAACTCGATCAAAATATAAATATAATTTTTCAAAATTTCATAAAAAAATACGTTAGATCTCAAAAATTAGGTGCACACTTTGAATACACATGTGAAACATCTGTTTTTTTGCCAACCCTACTTTGAAGTAGTATTTATTTTGCTTTTATTTCTAATTTAAATTAATGTCTGGCAGAATTGTTATTTATTATTCCCCTACGAGAGTAGAGGCTGTAAATAGCCTCGAACCCTCCGGCCTCGGCCTGCGATGTTGGAAAAGTCAAAATTCAATTTTTCTCTCTGATTTTGTTTTAATTTAATTTTGATTGGATCTAGGCCCGAGGGTTTAACTAACTATTTTTTTAAAAAAATTGAGTTCAAGAGTTCTAATAATTGTTTATTCAAAAAAAATTGAATCAGGAATTATGAACTCCTCCTCGCCAGACTAATAAATGCTAAATAATAATTATAATAACAATTAAAATAATTAAATTAGAAGGGAAAAATGGCATTGGTTACGCTGCTGAACATTGACCAGACCAAGTCAATGTTTTGAAATTTGAAATTGATTCAAAAGGTAGGCAAGACTTTATCCATTTTGTTATGTGATCCAGGAGTGAGACAAGTTTCACAAGTAGTTGGCGGTTCAACGGTTGGATTTCGCATGCATTATCAGTGGCACGTCAGAATTTGTTTGCATTCTTTGTCCTTTAATTTTCTTCTTGCCCATCCGCTTGCATGAGTTTCGAAAATGTTGAGGGTGTCTTCGGAGATTGTTTTTGTTTTTAATTATGATTTTGAGTATAACTTAAAAAAAAAAGGAGTGTTAAAAATTCATTTGATTTATGTTATTTGAAAATTATTTTATAAATAAAAAATATATATAAAGTTTAGTCGGGGAAAGTAGATCAAGTACATTTGGAGAGATGATAAAAAAGAGGGAAGAGAGGGAAGAGTTGGAGAGAGAAGGGAGATCGTAACAACTAATGAAAAAGGAAGAAAGAATAAGTAGCGCAAGAGGGAAAAAAAAATAAAGTTCAATTTATTTAAAAAAATGTCACCGGTCTATTTCCAAAACATGATCTAGTTATTTTCGATTTTATGTTTTCAAAAACATAATTCTGAAAAATAGTTTTCAAAAACTGTAACACTCAAATTAATTTCCATCCAATTTTTTTTATTTTATTTTGAAAAACAAAAAACTGTTTTAGAAACATGTTCCAAACAAGTATCTTAAAAAAAACATCATAAAAATGTCTCAATAGAAATATTGTTCATAAATTTAAATTTTGAATTCTAAATTTATTTTAAAATTTTGTAGTGTATATGAAAACTTTGAAATATTTTATTTAGAGATGACTAGCATCACTCCATGGGTTTATAAATGGATTGGGCCAGCTCAAAAGTAAACAAAATTCAGAATACCAGGGGCAGCGGCAGACTTAGTGGCAAAATGGGCTACATTTAGAAGATTGAATTATTAGTAATTTTCACAGACTTGGGGTAATGAGGATATTGAGCTGCCCATAACCACCCAAATCAAGGTATTTAATTTGACGGTCAAATAAAAATCTTCACCCTCTCATTAACTCAATTCATAATCACATAAGGGTCCGTTTGTCATGCGTTTCCTACAGCTTTAAGTTGTGAGACCCATAATAAAAAATTGCGTTTCGTGCCGCGTAAATGCGGTCAAATTTGAAAGGCTGATGTGCATCAACGTTTCAGGATATATAAATCATGAAAGACAATCATGCCCTTCAAAAGTGACATCCTAACTCCTGATCATCATCATCATCGTCAATGACAGCAAAGATCCAACTTCCTAAGCCACCTTGACCTCAACTTCGCCTGGAGATACCCCGTTCATTGATCAACGAAGACTTACCTCGACACCGGCGTATTCTTCTCCTCCTTCTATCTCGGTGGGTTTGAAAATCCCAATAATGGTCTCTGGCGCACACAAGACAACCAGATGCCTCTGTTGGTGATGTTGTGGGTTTGAAGTTAGTTAGAGAAACTCATCGTAGAAGATGTGAAGCCATGAACAATTCGGGTTCACCACCTCATACATATGGCTTCCTCATGATAATCAACTTATGCAAACATAGCACTCACCATTTTGACCCTTTTGCCATTGTCACTACTGGTACCTGAGACAAGGAGGATTTTGATGAGTTTTAGGTGCATTTGGGAGAATCTCATAAGAATTTGGGTTAATTTTGATGAAATTGGATAATTTTTGATGAATTTAGGATGAATTAAGAGTGAATTTCATATGCCCCTAGTGGTAATTTGACATTTTATATGCTAGTGTCAAAAAAGTGAACCAAACACCTTACAACATTTTACACAGCTTAAAATTGTGAGCTCGACGGCTTTTTACACAGCATTTTTTATAACTTTAAACACAACATTTTTCACAACTTAAAACTATGGAGTACAATTGGATAACAAACAGAACCAGAGGATTTGTAAACTCGATTTCTTATTTCCTTAGCATGACGATGGATGATGTTTGAAACCTTCAAAATGTGACTCTCATTTAACTTATAATGGATGTGAAATGTCAATGTCAAGTGAACTATATATGTGTATTAATAATCAATGATTAATACATATGCCACATAGATTTGACAAAAAATAAGAATCATAGTTTGAGTGGATATATCATTACTCGTAAACATTCAGCCCGATTTACCTTTTTTTTCTTTCTTCATACGATTTCATATGAATTTTGTAATGTATCTACCACCCAACATATGTCTTAATGCATGAATGTAGTCACATTTTCACTTCATAGCCATAGGCTCATAGTCATATCCCACCCTTATATGATATTGGACCATTAATCAGCAACCAGTTTCAACAAGCACACTGACCTGGCACGGATTCGTTCTCACTCCAAAGCGGATTTCAAGTCAAACTTGTCCATATGGCACATGGATCTTCAGATTCATTATTAGAAACTTCAATATTTGTTCTGGTTTCCAGCTCCAGACAAGGTTGAATATTACATGTGCCTCCAACAATTAAATAAAATATAAAACATGTGCATAGGAGTCGTATGCTTGAACCTAGCATATGCAATAATGCAAATACCACGTGCTGGCAAATGTCGGGAAACCAATGATCGCATGAATCTGCCCTCGACACCTTGACACATTTACATTTGACAGGAGATGATTACAACCAACAAACCACCTCCTACCTGAACCAGATTCAAAAGTAAACTATTCAACCATTACCTAACAGCTAGTCAAGAACAAACCAAATCACACAAGAAATGAACCTCCAGATTGGAAGCCCAAATCATGCAAATTACTTTCTACAGAAGAAAAGAAAAGGGGATGTTATCCACACACAAACATTTAGAAATATTGAACCATGCTAACTCAATAACAGATGCTGATGATGAATGATGTTTGACTAACTACTAGAGAACAGGTCTACAAAATTTACAAAGGCATAAACCCAATTCCATGAACTGTAGAATACATCAGATTAGATTTACCAGTAGTTTTGGAAATAGGAGCCAACATTAAGGCACAAACTCATATTGTGCAGATTAAGGCAACATTCCTGGCAACAGTTGTAGAAGTGGCAGAAACTCGTATTGTCTATGCTGCTCCATTCTTCGCAGTATCAGCATGGACTGCATTACCATCTTCCACAATTTTTCCATTGACCTGTGTTCTCGGCCTCTGAACAAACCAGCGACACAGGTAAATCACACAGAAAGCATAGATGATTTACAAAAATAGAAGGAAAAACTAAATATTCTCTATTATACCCAATCTGAAGAGTCTACAGAGTTCCCATTTAAAAGTTTGTGATTCTCTTCTTTGGTCCTGCTATCCTTGTCCTTAGTGCTTAAAGGTAGCAAAAGGGATCCAGCTCCACTGGTTCTGTCAGGCAGCTCTGCGGTCAACAACTCAAAAGTAAGTAAAGTTGCCCAATGCTTATCAATATCACAGTAACAAATAATTTCAAGCATCCGCACCTCCTAATTTGTTCTCAATGAAAAATACTGCTAGGTTGACGGTGTACCTGCAGAACATAATATTGTTAAACTGCATCAAAAATCTGCTTAGTCAAAAGTTACTAATTCACTGAGACAAGATCAAACAGAATGTAGTACCATGCGACAACAACATCAACGGTGTAATGTTTGCGGGATGCCACAATCAACAGGCTCTGAATCACAGCAATCAACCAACCAAGCTGCTTTATACACCTGCAATTTCACACGAAAGTTAGCAAGGTACGCCGAACACATTTGACCTTGCCATAATTGTTTTTCAAAAATCATGGTATGCACTATGCACTTATTAAGTATCTCTAATAAATTTCCTCAAGATGAGTGAAAGAAGCTGAATTACATTACCCATTCCTCCTAGGGAGAGCAACGTAGGAACAAGCACGGTAACATAACGTACATTTTGTTTTAATACAAACCTCACCTTTTTGTACCATATTTATTGTATGTAAGCACAAAGACTAGAGTAAAGATCATGTGGGATGAAAAGATCAAATCCCCACAACCAAATCCAATGCCACGGGCTGCACATTCAAGAAACCAAATGAGCGAGAGAAAAAAAACAATTAACATAAGAACTTCTGGAAAATAAGAGCAGCTCACGATTAAGTATAAGGACTTCAAGTACACTTTGTGGGGGAGGCAGTCTGGCAAGTTTAGAACCCTGCAAAATGCAGCAAGCAATGAGTTAGAGACTCAAGCTTCTTAACCAACAAAAAAAATCTGAAATTCTGCTCAGTAGATATGCACCACTCCATCAGTACTGAATCTGAACTTAAACAAAAAGTTATAAAAAAATGCCCTTCCATCAAGATAATACCTCTCGGCAGTGGTAATTTGGGCCAGGTAGCTGAGTAGAGTAGAACGTTATGATCCGAAGAAATTGACAGGCCTGCAGCGAAGGCGAAAAGAATGCAGAAAATATCAGGAATAATATGGTGAAACACAAAGCAACCATTTAAAAAAAAATTAACTAAGAGTTCACTATCAATCCATCAATTAATCGGGGAAAAAAGAAAAGAAAAACCTAATACCATTACAACTTGGTTTGATACACACTTGGTTTGAATTGTGTATCAGTATCATTAGAATTATATTAACTTTTTGACAGAGAAGTTAAATGAAATTCAGCAAATTGAAAAATAAAAGCCTATTATTCTTGATACCATGCTTTGCAAGTTGCAACATCAATGTTTTAATACTGCATATATCCCAACCACCACTACAAAGCCCAAATTTACCAGTACTTCGAATAACATGTCATGCATTTCAGTCTCTCCAAGCACAGTTAATTATAGAGCATTAGAAGTTTAGAATTCATCAATAACCACTGCACTTTTATGATTTATCTTAACTCAAACTAAGGAGAAGATGAAAATGAAGAGTTTATATCTCACATGAAGCAAGTCAAGAAAATTCAGCTCAATTTGAAGCTAAAACAATTCCAGAAACACCAGATGACCTGTCAGATATACGAATGATTAACACTTACAAATAAAAATGCCAGAACCCTGCACCAAATCAGAACTGTGTAGAACCTTTTGCTCTTTAAGATGAAAGGATGGAACGTCCACTGCGATAAATCATGCCTCACATTAGAAAGAGGAATAAATGAACCAAGTTTTGTATCAAGCATCTCTATCACAATCAGAAGTCGGAACTAGATAGAACATGTACATGTATGTGTCAAAAGAATAATATTAAAACAAGCATATGATATAACTAGAACTACTCCTCTGGCATAGCATAACATGCCATGACAACTACTGGCGAGTTACAACGTGATAAGTTGGAAAAAAAATTATAACTCAAGCTCTTAGGATTAAGTGGTTAGAGGCCCTTCAGGAAAGAAAAGTATCACCAACAACAATATTTCAATTTACAACTTATTAACTTCAGACCGCAACTTTAGTAATCCAGTCCTAAAGGTGGTGATTAATAAGTAACCAATGGGGAATATCACAAAAGCTAACAGTAAGCATTACAGAAAATTTTAACATGCAGAAAATAGAACTTGACACATAGGAATATATCTAGTATTTTGTTTTTCAGCAATCCCCACAACAAAATACTACCAAGGAAGCACTCCTTCAAAGAGGAAAGATGAAAACAATGTAACTAATGCCGGAAACTTACCAAGACGAAGGATATAAAAACACAGGTGAACAGTATCTCACTGATGCAGCCATTGTCTTGTCCAAGCTCCTATATTCGCATAAAGACTATTCATGAGATACTTGTTTTCCAAATCGTATATCAAGTGGATGAGCAAACAGAGAGAGCACAAGAAGTCAGTACAAACCGGAAGAAGAAAGAAACCAACATCCTGCAGTACTGGCCCTGGCCGGTGTAGATAATGAACTCCTCGGGCAGCCAAACCATGTATATACTGTGGCCAAAAATATATAATTATACAATGTGCATCAATAGACATGCAAAGTGGGATATCACAGGTAAAAAGCCCAAGATAAAACAACAGCAGAGAAAGAAAACTTCACTTAAACTGATTGATAAAGTTAGAAGAAATGGCCATAAGAGAGAACTATAATGTTCTTAGAGAGAACATTATATCAAGCCTAAAATCAAGAAAGATAAATGACCGAAACCATAAAGAACAGCAGCCCAATCTAGGAGCATAGCCTAACCCTTGAGCAAATTAATTAATGATTTCAAGGAAATAATAAGAGTTTCAATTTCCTTTAGAACAAAAGTGCGATGACTGAAAGCCAGGCCAACAAAGTGACCTGATAGTAACTTTATCGTATGCTAAAAGAACAAGTTCTCTCGGGAAATCAATATGAATCAACATCCAGGACTGCCACCAGATCCTAACTTTTCTCCCACCAAGTCCAAGAAAGAAATGAAAAGTACAAAGAGAAGATGCAAGTACGCATAAAAACCTAAGTCCAACCAAATGACCATCTATCGGAGTTCACAGTCTGAAATTCTACAAATAAAATACTTATATATTTATAGATTTATATAGATAGAATGTATAAGAGACCTGCAAAACTAAACCGGCAAGAAGGTATTTCCAATTCCCCAAGAGGAGGTTGATCTCTGTGGTTGTCTCCGCACAAATTCTCTTCCATAGCTTCACGAAGCACCGCAACAACAAGAACAGCTTAGAACAACACCGTAACCGCAGGAAAAAAAAATAGCATTAAGAAACCAAGTGAGAGAGTAATTGAAGAAACCTTTGAAGCCTCGCGACCAATGTAAAGCGTCATCTGTTGCTTCTGTTCGCGTATACCAACCACTTCCATAGTCACAACCAGACTTTCATAGTCAACATCGTTTCAATCACCAAACACAATCTGACCACAAAATCTCCTCATCAATTGATCTTCCAACTGAAACCAAAAGTACTTTCCAAATCAAATCCGCCAAACGAAGAAACAACGACGGTCCTCGAAAGATCAATGAACGGACGGACGGACCAATCAAGATCGAGAAATTAAGAAGATAAATTTGAAGGTACAGACGAGTATGGATTCGCGCGTAGTTTGATAGAATCGAACGAGGAAATTAGAAGAATAATTTTGAATGGAGAAGCCCTTCGTTTTATCGCTGCCGCTAGAAGACGCGGGTCCAACACGGAGAAGTTGTAAAGAGAATGACAAAATATATATTGTTTAAATTATTGAAACAATAGAGAAAAGTAAAAGGAGGAAAAATCGCCGATTCAGCCTCCCAATGTGGCTGTTTTTTTTTTTAATAATTCAAATAACCTGAAAAGTAAGAGAATAAAAATTAACTAATAAGAGCAAATATTCTCTTTCTTGAAAATATTCATCTGTTTTTCTAAAATAGCATCGCGTGTAAATTTGTATTATTATTTATTTCCTGTAGTGGGGCCGGTTCCAAGAGGAGGCTGTAAATGCCAATGATCTGCAAAAGTAACACTGAAGTCGCATAATCCAGGCGAGCGTGGTGAATGAAACAGTAATAAAAAGTTGCCGATTGGTCCTAATTTTACAATAACAGACACGGTGGTTACGGGAACATGGACCGGTGATGTCGGGTAGGCTCAAGAGGCCCACAATGTTTCTTTTACTTCTTCCGAAAAGGCCCACGGTGTTTAACATTCTCTCCACAAATTTGGAGTCAACGGTCAAAGCTGCCAACACTTTATATGCATTTTATGATTTTGTGTAGGGATGTCCGCAACTGAGAAATTGATACAAATCGTGGTTATTCGATTTTTTGGTTTCTACTTTAAAATCAACAGTTTTTCTATTCGAATGTGAATTTAGAGTTTTTTCATTTTTTTTTTGGATTCGATTTCAGATTTAATTGAAAAAAATGAAATAAATGTTATGTTTTATTTATTTTTATTTGATTTCGGATTTAACACTCTTTGGTTTCTTTTTTTTGGCTGCGGCCTGTTAGACTTGATGGTCTCCGGCGGGCCTAATTGAGTAGAGTAGCTATGCATGTATACGATTTTTGGTGTATAAAGTATTATTTTGCTTATACGCGTTATAATCTTGGGATATTCGTTTGACACAAAAGCGAACAATTTTGGGCATGAAGTTATATATATGCCAGCAAGTGCAACACAATTGAGACCAAATTTGAACAAAAAAACAAATGGCCTGAAAAATGGTCTGGTCCGTCTGGCGGGTTTGAGATTTTTTGCGTGGAAATGGAATAAGATTCCGTTTGGATTTCATGACATCATTTCTGAACACCCAGGTCGTTTGTTTGTTTTCATCGCATGTTTGGTTTCATTAATGCGAGCGTTATTGAGAAGCAACTTTCAAGAGTTCCGCTTACCACTTCATCGAAATCAAACTTATTGTCGTCACGAGTAGTCAATTTATGCTGAAGAATTTAGCGCTAATTGTGAGAATTAATTATGGATCTCTCTATTAAAAACCCATTATAATTGCAGCCAATTGAGAGAATTAATCATGGCTTTGAATAGTCACGGATTTGCAGGGGCCATAGCCTGTTGGTGCATTTTGCTTTCTGTTTCTAGAGAATATCAAAATTACACTGGTGGCGCCCTTCGCTTGGTCAAAACATAAAAGAATTGACTTGACTTCAAAGGGTTTTTGTACAGTATTGTGCAGCTGCCTAACTTTCTTGTTCATCCATCAACGAACTTTCTTCCTAGAATTAATACCACGAGGGGTCGAGAACTTGGGATCCTTCGTCTCCCTTTCTAGCACAAAAACGACGTCGTTCTCTGTTCTTTTGACTTGAGTTTTTTTAGAGCATAAGGCTCAAATGCGTTTTCCGGATTGGCCCATAAATCATCAATCATTCACTATTTTAAGCCCAAAATATAGATAAAGAGCATACAGCCCAGCCCGCACGCCTAAGCCATCTTTCGTGGCCATTGGACGGACTGATTATCACCCGATGAGTCGGAGGGACTTGCAGATTGCAACCAAGGAGGAGAACTATGTCCAAGCTGCAGTTCTTGCAGCAAATGCTCGATTTATCATTCTTCTAGGGATGGCGATTTGGCTACGATGCAAACCATATGGACAAAGGGGGACAACTGTTGCTGTCTGCATCCTGGTGCTAGTGACGTAACCGACGATGACAATGATATGGAAAGCTAGGAGATTGTATGGATGAACTCTGATTTTCCACTGGAGATTGAGTGGAAAGGTATTCTCCCCTATTTGAATTAGATTCCATTTGTATGAGTTTATAAGACTGGCCAAGTACTGTAAATAGGAAGCCAGCTTCAAATTATCATATAGATTTAACTACTTTTTGGAAAACCAGTGTCTTTTCTATTTTTCTCTGCCCAGGAAATCACTGCATTAGCATACTGCAAGTCTGCAACTACAATATACCTGTCTGAAAGGGCGAAATACGTAGCACATTGGATGTCATTTTTCTTTTATACAAGGGCGATGTTCCTATGGTAACACAATATGCACAATTACCATGGCAAAAAATGACTTCTGCCAATTGAGACTCTATATATGAAGAAAGAAAAGAAAACAAAGACTTCCCCCAACTTTGCGCCACTATCAACAAACAAATGGCTGATTATTAAGCTTCATCACATTAGCCTAAACTCTCCCAACAGGCGATAGAGGTGGATTTGGTGTGTATTTGAAATGTTTTTTCGCAAAGAGAGTGGCGGGGGAATTCTTTGTTTCATTGCTTGCACTCGCAGATCGCTCCAGTAGAACTTTTTCGTAAGCTATGGTACTCACTTCTTCTTGGCCAAATGATTTCTGGCAGCATATAATAGAGGCAGAAATGAAGCATGCTTGTAGCAAGGAAATCAGCGAACTAAATTCCACAGAGTAGATTCCCTTGTCCACTGTTATCAAGCTGAAAACCGGATTGTTCTGTTGAGACCCTTCCTGCAAGAAAGAAAGTTATCAATGAACTACATTAATGACGCGTAATAACCAATCTCAGCTAAAAACATAAGTGCAGTACCTCTATAAAAAGCTGAAAACGGTTTGACACTGAGCAAGCTTCAGATGTCACCATTGCATTGCATTGCTTCGGGTTAGAAAGAATATGTAGTCTGCAACCAATGTCCCAACCTCCGCAGTCACATAAACCGCCAGATCTCCAACGGTTAATCAATGGTGAAGGAAATCCTTTATTTGGCAATCCATGTACACCACTTGGAAGTAGGGCCGTAATAGTATTATAAGCATTATTTTCATCCTGGTGACACAGACATCCATTTTCTGGCAAATCCTCTGAGCACCCCTTCTCTTTGTTTCCCTGTTCTTGATCAAGGTCTAACTTTTCAGTTGGCATTTTGACAACAACAGCTGCAAGCTCCCTGTTGGCCACAAATGTCGGTGATGTTTGGTCGGTCTGTTTTGGCTCAACACTGAAGAGAATGAACTCTCTTTCCATATATTGTGTACCAGAATTCTGTCCATTTAAATTCATAGAAGAGCTGTGATCTTTCATCTGACCGACCACATTATAGGCATAGCCAGAAGTTTTTCCTTTACCGCCTTGGCTTATCCAGCTGCCACCCTTCTTCATGATTTCACTGACGGAGTAAAATGTAAAATTCAAGCCAGCACCATCCTTCTCAGAGGGGGTTGAATTCCTCAGCGCGATGGCAAGAATGTTACTGTCGTTGGCCACGAATCTAAACATGGGGAGTCCATTCTTTGTTGAAAGCTGTATAAATGCTTGTGTGGTCGATGCCTTGTCATTTTCTGTGTGAACTGAGTAATTGGCGGTATGTGAACAAGAGCTGACGGAATCCACACTTTCTCTGGATGGTTCATCTGGCTCAGTAGAGTGGAGAGCCTTTAGGCCCCTAGGTTTCAGAAGTGGATCCAATATCCTTCTCAAAGGGCTGGACCTAGTTCTGCTATGACGAGGGGTGATCCCAGTTTTAGAATTATCCAAACAAGCAGAACCTCCAGATGTCACTGGACCAGACTTGGCAGAAACATACGGGGAGCTCATATTAAGCATTGCCGAACCCTCCTTAAAACTGAAACTTCTGGCCATCCGACCTAAGCTGAAATTAAACCGCCGATTTGGTGATGGATTTCTACCTTTTCCAGGGACTACTTCAGCCATTTCTAGACCAATGTTCAAAGATTCAACGGTATTTCCATTTGTGAGCCTACCGCTCTCCTGGTCTGCACATTTACCTTTTGATGGTATACTTGACACCTTATTCGAGCAAGGTGGTGTCTGTGATGGATCATCCTCAGCTCTAGAAGGCAATGGGCATGAGTAAGGAACTTCAGAAGAGAGCTCTACAGTGTGGACCTCATTTGGAGAAAAGTCATCTGACAAGCTAATCCCATTCCCTGTCAAATTCCTATTGAATGATGTTCTGCACTCCTCCGGTAAACTATTTTGAGAGCATTTTTTGGGTAAAAGGAGAACAATGTTCTCATACTCAGCAGGCAGAGGCTGACGAGCAAGATCAGCATTTGATTCTGGCAAATCCACTGCTGTCTTCCCATCCATGTCACTCTTAGTATTCATCGTTCCCCTTGAATAGTGAGAAAATCTATGGCGTAACTTGCACAATGAGGATCCCGTATTTGAAGTGATTATGAGATCTGTAACTTTTTCCTTTACATCTATTTTTGTCCCCCGAGTGCTTTTCCTGCATTCACCATCACAAGCACCTACTTCTACCAGGGAGGGCTTGATCAAGAACCCATAATCCCTTGAGTTTGATGTAGAGCTGCCTATTCTTGAAATGGTTTTTCGACTCCCATTTCCCCCCTCTCCCCTTTCAAGACCCGCATCATGAAACTTATAGTTCCAGGGTATCTTTTCCTGTCCATCCAAGCTGCCATGAAAAGCAGTTCCAAAATCTTGATAGTGTTTTGACTTCTGCGTAGAGGGTATGAAATATAGAGAAAGGTCATCCTTTTGAGACGGATAATGACTAGAACGAGGCAAATGGCGTGGCTTACTTTGATGAGCAAGAGTTTCACTCTCAACTGCAGCAAGGAAGGCAGATGACTTTATTGTCTTTTTTGATAACAAATCATTAATAGATGATCCAACACTTCTGGCAGTAGTAGGGTGACACTTCTGAGTAGGCTTCCATTTTTCTAAGCGTGACCAGTCCAAAACCCCAACATTCAAAGCCTTCTCTTGAACGTTTCCTCCTGTATCCATGCGCTGGAGATAACCTGGCAACTTCGACATGTACTTGACAAGTTCGTCATCATTCGTTTCCCCTTTCCTCACACATGGAGACTGTTCATTCCCTGACAATTTTGTTTTGTCCAAGATCCTACTCTCAGCATTCTGTTTAAGTTTACAAGGCTGATTGACATGATTTTTCCTTTTTATCTTGTCTTGATGTTTCAGCATCTCATTTTCTCTTGGAAAAATAGTCCTCTCTTTCACAATCTTCGATTTTTCCAGCTTTGAACTCCTTTTGAGCTCCGAACCAAATCCCATGTCCCAGTGCAGGATCTAACTATTCATCACCTGCACACAGATAAGACAGAATTTTAACAATCAAGTTTCATTCGAACATTCTGGTTGTAGAAATCAGTGCAAGAACTCACTTTACGACAACCCAATTCATCATGCAAAATCACAGTAGGCGGCTGTCAGAGGATTGAAAACTTAAAGAAAGTGCCATGGCCTCATAACTCACAAACATTTAAAAAAGAATTGCAAGCTAAGTTGGAGCTCTGTTTTGTTGTAGAATGAAAAGTATCTGTTCTATGAGGGAGTTATTTCTGCACATAATAATAGTGATCCATAACTTTTGGAGAGGTGGTGGGAGTAAACATAAACACAAGAATACCAATTAATATATATGATTAAGGCAGCAATCTTCCTTAAAAACTGGTACCAAATTTTATTCCATTAAAAAACTAGAAACTCTCATCATAGAAATTGGAGAAGATTACAAATAGTTAAAATAAAAACTAAAAATGCTCTACAGGCCAGAGCTCGTAAAACAAATCCCGTTTTGAGTTGCCCGAATTGAATGTCAAGAGATCAATAATATAGCCCAATCAAGCAAATCACAAATACATGAAAAGACATAATGAAGCACTACTGCAATCAGATTGCTTAGTTTGCGCATTAATACAGATCCTGGCTGTGAAATTACTTAAACAAATCAAGAAGTCCATACAGCCAAAGAAACATGCAATTTTTCTCCCACTAACAATTCCTTGTCTGCATTTCCACCACCTCTAGTATTGCAGTCATTTTAACAAATCAAGAGTTTCAGGAAGATAAACCCCAATCATTTTTCAATTATCTAAAATTGTTCCTGGCCTCCAAGCTACACTCACCGGATACAGTTTGTTCTTGTACATTTTAAGAAGATAAATTTAAAAGTAAAATTCGGTTCTCTCATACAGAAAATCGAACTTCTGCAGGCCATATCCATTAGCTTCCAATAGTATCTTCTTGTGTAAGAGAGATTCGCGGGGACGTTTCTCTTTCTCCCTCTCTCTATTTTAACGTGAATTTCATATGCTCGATGTCTTAACATCCTAAATCCGAAAAGTTCTCAAAGGATGATCTGTAAATCATGAATATGATTCAATGAAAACACAAGAAACTCACAGATCTCGAAAAATGTTAAACCAGGATGTTGAAATGAGGAACGGAACTTTCAGCTCCACTAGCACCTTGAGAAACTGGGGAAAACTAAAAGCTTAAACTCACGGATCTCCCTTGCCTGCTTAGCAAAACTGAGGAAAATTAAAGAAACATATACTGAAACCTTCCAGTCTCTAACCAAAATCCCTCCCAAAAATCGAGTCAACAGAAATGGATGATAGCACCAATTTATTTCTTGGAAACGAACCAGAGAAAATAAAAACAAATCACAAATGCCACTTCCCATATTTTCTCTCGTTTTTTGTAACAACCAAATGCGTGAAGAAAACAGTGGCGCTAAACTAAACACAGCGGTTCACCTTCCAATGTAACTAAAACTTTCATCGAATTAGATAACATACCGGCACCAAATCGAGGCAATGCGGGAACAAGAAACCGACAGTGTTCAAGAAAATCGCCGATCCCGATAAGCAATCCGCCACTGTAATCTCTTGCTAACGTAGATTAAAAGCAAAGGAAAGAATTCCCACCGGATAAGATCACACGAAAATCAATAAAAGGAGAAAATACGCACGTAATCAACATTCTTTATATATTCTTGGCACTGGTATACGCATTCGAGTGTTTGTTTCCCACGAAAATGAAAACAAACAAAGAGGAATTGACAGTTTAACAGAGAAAATGCATGTGCACAGCGACTGACAGAATAGAGTGTATAGTAGGGAAGAGAATAGAGGCGTTTCATTGTCAATCGGACGGTTAAAAGTAGACTGACAGTCAATAGGAGGGGGGCGATGGCTGCCTATTGTGGGACCCACCAAGGGCGGATTTTTCTTTCGGTGAATCCCGAGGCTATGATCGTGGACCCCACATGCTTACATCAGTGCGCCTTTGTGATTGGCGTTTTTACTGTAGCATTTCGCTTATTAAGACGGATTGGGCAGGTCCAGTGGGTAAAACCGCTGGACCCCCTCGAGCCTCAATTTTGGGTCCTTCAATTTTTTGAAAAATCTGAAAGAATATTACTCCTTTTGTTCCATTTTAATTCATACTCTTTTTTTTTGTGTGATATCTCAAAATGCATGTCCATTTTAATTAATAAAGGTTATTTTTTCTCATTTTTTTTTATTTATCCTTAACTTAAAAATCTCAATAACCATGCACATTAAATATGGTGTCAAAGTATTTGTCATTATAAATAGATGTATGAACGTCAAGTTGAAAGGGAATTAAATATTTCTTAAACTGTGTGAAAAAGTGAAGGGAATTATTAAAATGGGACGGATGGAGTAAAATTTTAGTGGACATTTTAACAATTCTAACGATATATTTTTTGTTATAAATAAAAATCAGTATGATAGTGATTTAAAATTGATTTTTTAGATTTTAAATTCGACGGTTTAAAATTTTCACACATATTTTATAATGATTTTTATTTTTATTTTAAACAAAAAATATATAATTGAGATAGTTACAACGTACACTACATATTTATAATTTTTCCATATTTTTTCAAAAAAAATTGCTGTTAAACTTTTCTTTTTTTTTTTGGCTGTAATCAATATACTTAGCGTTGAAAAAGAGATCGGCTATCCAATGCAATTTCAGCACGTGTTCCGATTATTCCCGCCAAAAAAAGAGCGGGAATATTAAGCCCGATGTTGCTACTTGCTACTAACCAAGTAGACCTTCTAAAAGCAATGGGCTACCTTTAATACAATACATATAGCAAAATGATTTCGGATTGTACAATATAAAGGTTTACAAAATATTCAGCGAAACTAGGTTTTTTATATAAACCCTATTATCTCTTGTAAGGGGTACGCGATAATTCATAGTGAAAGAAGAAGCTCTTCCGTGGACGTAGGCTATTTTGATTGAACCACGTAAATCTCTGTATCGAATATTCTATTGCTTTTGTTTTTGTGTGCTTATGTAATTTTGTCTTGTGATCAATTTCAACGTAGATAATGATGTAAATGTGCATCTGATATCAGATATGTTGTGGAGAATCTTTAGGACACTCGTTTTCATTACCCGTACATATAGTAATTCATAGCTGGACAATTAAACAAAAGGGCTCTGTCTTAAACGAATATTAAGCTGATGTGGCAGAGGCCTGCCTTGGGGAACCAATAAAAAACAAAATTAGCAGCTAAACCCCACCACATGGGAGAACTTCTTGGGGAGACTGTCTTTTTACTATTTTTCCTCACTTTCACTTTCTCTTTCTCTGTTCGGACTTGGGACTCTTTCAAAGCGTGTTGTATTCCTAACTTGGCATTCGTTCATGCATCCATTACGTTTTTTAGTAAAGCATTGCGGGCGATCTTATTGCTTTCTCCAAGAGAACCAACCCCTTTCTTAAAGTAAAATGCTTAATTTTAGTGATTAAAGCTCTTTAAGCTTAGGTTTTCTTTCTTAAGCTTTTGTATTTTATAATCTCAATAATAGTGCTCATTAGTGCATAGGATTGTGTAGCGGTTGGTTCACTTCTAATACAATATTTGGTTGAAGATGGGGGACATAGATAGAATTATTATTTTTTTATTATTATTCAAGCAAATTTTCGGTCATAATGTTACAAATGAATCAAATCCAAATCTCTGAGTCTTCTGAAATCTCGAGTCACATAAGAAGATCATACAATTCTCATGGACCAATAAATTATGGAAAAATAACGCATGATCAAGTCACGACCTCTCGCTGTCTCAAGAATTATGAGGGTCAAACTTTACGCCAACTACTCGTTGTGGGGGAGACATGAACATGATTCGATTAGTGAACGGGTGATGATCGAGACAAGATTCCATGACTAGCTTCTACTTTTTTGACTGACGTGCCATTCATTCATGACTTTAATAGTTGAGCTAGCTGTTTTTCATTATCGGCTTTGTCTCACTTATCTGTTCTCTCTATTTTTCCCATTATTTTTCTTCTCATATCTTTCGGGAAATAATGAACTAATAACAGAGAGAAAAAACCTTAACTTAAAATTTCCCTTCGGGTCCTAATGGATTAATTCGTTGGGCCAGCTCTATTAGATAATCGAAGCCCAATTGCGATTACACATGATGAATCGTGAAATGTGGTAACTATTGGGCCTCAGAAATGGGCGGCATTAGTAGAGACTGGACTACTGGAGAGCTTGTTATGGGCTTACTGGCCCCATCACGGGCCAGTCTTCTGAGTGCTCACACTACTTCCGTACTTCGTTCTTGTACGTGTTCTGGATATGTTGGATAATCCAATTTTCGAACATCAGCCCAGAGATGGCCCAACTAACATGGGCCAGCCGTATTTCGTTTGGAACTAATTGGCCCAATATAACCAAACCAAAAACATTCTCCAAAGTCCATGTCAGATCAGATTTGAAATAGTTGTTACGCATCAATTCCTGTGATGCTTATTGTTAGAACCGGATTCACAAATTAATAATTTCAAGCATTATTAAGTAAAATTAAATGAAAATATCAAAAAATGATGGTTTCATGTCTATATATAGCGCCATGTGTACAGAGACATCAACACAATTTTATTCTACTAAGGAATATTCTTATCATTTTATGTACGGCTAGGACTTGATCGGATCGAGTTGGGTCGACCGACATTGCAAATATCGACAACCATTATCGGCCGGATATTATCAATCAATCAATTAAAAAAAATCACAAAAATCTTTCTTTTATTGCTTAAAAATTTAAACAAGCCATATAAAATGTTCTAAATCACAAGCAATATCAAAAACATTAATTCATTATAAATTTATAATACATATCTCCATCACAGTGGACATAGTCTAATGGAGTGTCGAGTATGAACAGTAGCACATATATGATAAACAATATCATATAAACTAGGGCTGCACACCGGGTTTCCGACCCAGTAACCCGATTATTATCGGGTTTGTCCAACCTTGTCCGATAACGATCGGGTGAAACTGACCCGAAGCCGGTTATTTCGGATTTAAATTCGAATTTTAGTTTTACTAATTTTTGGGTTATCAGTCACCCGATAACCAGATTAATAAAAATAAAAATTAAACATAAGGCATATTAGTGTAATCGCGTACGATTTTAGGTTGAAATCAGTTCACGCCTCTTATTCTTGAACTTGTTCCTCACTTCAACCACTTTGTTGCCTCCACTTGAATCCTCAATCATCACCAGGTATGGGTTGAGGTAGTTCGTCCCACTTATTCTTCTTCTTCCGTTGTCATTATTATACATACTTAACATGAATGGATCGAGGCAACTTAATGGAGGCGGTGAAACACGACGGAGCATGGAAAGGATCGGAAGGCTGAGGCGATGATAGCAAAGTTTGGTGTTTACGAGATATTTACATATTCAGATTGGTTTGTATTTTCAAATGTACTTAATCGATTATATATTGATAAATTTAAATACGGAGAAGTAAATCGGATAATAATCCAATTTGGGTTACGATCTAGACAACTAAATCGAACTAGATTTTTGTGTTTGGACTCGATCCCAATTGTAAACCAAATAAAAACATTTTTGTTTGGATCCAAAGTTCGTATATATAACATATGTCCCAACTTAATTTAATTTGAATTGGACAAATCGATCATTCATGAGGGAAAGAGTTATTCATGAGGGAAAGAGTTTTTCAACCACTATCTAGAATGATCTCATATGTACATGGTCAGAGGCCACTCATCCGTGCTATATATACATACACAACAATTCCCTTCAATAAACTCGCCAAAATAAGCTTCTTATTGCACACCAATCACACGATGAATGATCCTTTTATCTAGATGTTTGGAAACCCTTCCCAATCATTTCGCCACGTCCAGCTTCCTCAAATGAAACGGCGTCGTTAGTAAATGCTAGGATCGACTGGGAGGAGACTCCGGAGGCACACGTGTTCAAGGCGAATCTTCCAGGGCTAAATAAAGAAGAAGTGAAGGCGGAAGTGGATGATAATAATGTCCTTCGCATAAGTGGAGAGAGTAATATGAAGAAAGAAGAGAAGACTGGTAAATGGTTCCCTGTGGAGCGTAGCAGGGTCAAGGTTCTCCGGGAGTTTAGGTTGCCGGAGAACGCAAAGGCAAAGAATATGAAGGTGTCGATGGAGAATGGAGTGCCGACTGTCATGATTCCTAAAGAGAAGACGAAGAAAAAGCATCCGGCAACGAATATCAGATGCAAGATAATCAAATGAGAGATATAATTGTGAAGACATAAAAAAAATAATCAAATGTGCACTATGATTAATGTGTAATTATCCGATAATAGCTGATGACATAAAAAAAAGTAAGTATATGTATGCTATGATCGATTTGGATTAAATAAAATTCCGGCATCACCAGATTTTGGTGCAGAAGTTCAGCGCCACAATTAGTGCTTTTGAGACCTATCACATCTTGCTTCTCATCACATATCTCAACCGAGTCCTCTTCGGTGCACTCCTTGACATCATATTCCTTTTCATCGATGTTTTCTTCCGACATTTTCGGAGAATCATGAGTCTTTCCATGAGAAACACCATTTGAAAAACACTACAGGCTACAGCCATATTTGGCTTGTCCATATTCACACATTGGCGAGCTCCTGTCCTGTCCCATTAAACTGCATTCGTATGAATAGAATAGTAAACCATTAAGTAAAACACATTCGAAAGGAGACTCCATTTGTCATGCTGGTTGAGTATGATATCTATGGCAAGTGGGAACACTAAGCTAGTGCCAACACATGATAAATCCAACACATCACTCTTAAGACTTATGGGGTTTGGTTATTATGCATCCCAGAAAGCACATGCCTATTCCTAGCAAAAATCTCACTAAACCGAAAAAGGAACCTAAAAAAAATGATATAGATAAAAACACATATATTTGTGAAAAGGCCGTTTCTTTAATTATAGACTTAATTACCAAATAGATCAATTGGAACAATGAGACAAATAGAAGTGGATAAAATCGTCATCTTACCTTACAAGAAACTTACTTACCTGACAATAAATAAATTTGCAATCATATCCTGTAATCAAAGGAAATAGAAAAGGAAAAAAAAAGGATTTTTTTTGTTGCTCAATTTGGGTTTAGTAACCCAAACTTTATAGGCTCAAACATGTAGGATTGCGGCGTTAAAATGTTGACAATGGCGGAGACGGTTATGCATAGAAAATGACGATCTGGTCACCATAACACGGGCTTGGTGTCTTTAATCTATAGCCGCTGTCGCTGGTCATGCCAGTGGATTCTTGTTTTCAAGGCTCATATTCTTGCCATGGCCAACCGCCCACCAATGCCGGCAGCATTCCTAAAGTGTGATGAGTTTTTCGGTTGAAATTGAGCAAATTACTTTGTTTATGTTCCTGCGTGCATTTAACATAATTCTTGGTCTCTATCATATATTTGTATCCCTTTTAATAAAACAACTTGTGCTTGAGCTTTATCCTGTGATTCACCCTCTTTTTCTTTTTTTCTTTGGGTGATCGAAAACACCCCAACACGCGTGCCCAAACTCGAAATGACCACTCCGTACACACAAAAGGTCACCAATATAGTCATGAGTTGACATCCAATGTGCAAACGAGGCTCTTAACCCATCTTAGAAAGCAAGGTTGTGTCATTAACCATTGTCCCACGTAATCCGAAAAATCTAAGAAAGATACTTCCCGCTGGTTGATCGCAAGAAGGAATCAACCATCCATTTTAAGCCCTGTGATATAAACAAGAAGGCTATCGACCGTAGTTATCTTGTGATTTAATTGCTTCAAAGGCAAGACAAAATGACAACTAAGACACAAGTTTTATGCACGCCAGCGCAGTTGTTTGTGTTTTTTTAACATATGTAATATCTGAATGTATGATTACATCTACAAGACTACAAATCGGTTCGTCGTGAATCACCTCTACCGCAAATGATTCCACCCCGGCTGGGTTACATCAACAAAGTCGGTAGCCGGTGCTTTCAACCATTACAAAGTCGGTAGCCAAACAAGATGCTAATTTTATTTAGCCATGTTACAATATGGTGCAGCGCTCGAGTCCAAAAGCTGAAAATAGTCTTCTATGAGTAGGCCATAGGTATGAGAACCAGCCCATTCTAGGTGCATCTGTAGCTTCATGAAATTCTGCAGCCTTGTCCTCATCTGATTCCTCTCGATCACCGCTGCTTTCAGTTTCTCCAATGCTCCTCTCTTCTTTATCTTCAGATCCAGCATCTGCAATTTCTCCAGGCTTCTTGTCAAATAGCCCCTTAAATTGTTTTCTTGCTTTCCTCGCAACTTCCTGCAATTGTGACCATATACATAAGCAGAAACCTTTATCAACATTGAGGATTTCAGCTCCATCACAATTAATAGAAAGTACAAAACTAGTACATTTTGCTGCTCAACCCACCTGTTCTTTCTGCCTCAGTTTTACAAGAGCTGCTGTTGCATCAGCTTCAGATGACTTGTCTACTTTTATCATCTAACAATATCAAAAAGCAATGAGGGATGGATGTCAAGAATTCAAAGCTTATTAACAAATTGAGATATAAGACCCTACCGTATTGAAATTGCTTCTTGCTTCCTCAAAATCTCCAGCTTCCATATAAGCCATTCCCCGGCGGTAAAGAGCCTTGACATGTGCTGGATTTGCTTCTACAACCTAAAGCTCCAGCGGAAACACCATCCAGTTTCAAGACTCAAAAATTGGCCTGTGATGTAAACTGCTAGGACCTTTGACAATGCAGGCAGCTAAATAACTTCAAATGTACCTTATTACAAAACTCAATCGACTTTCTACATTCTCCCATTTTGAGGTAGCATGCAGCAACATTTAGGTTCAACAAGTTCTTCGAAATTCATCAAAGGAAAATGAAAAAACACAATGAAGTGAGATTTGATTTGAACTTGTAAAGGTTAAAAAACAGTTTCTCTAGCTCAAAGCAACCATGAAATACTAACTCTTGTATTTGCAAACACTTTCCCTTCTTCATCATCTTGTGGGTTTACATGATTAAATTCCCTAAGCACCTGCAACAGAAACTCGAAAAGGACAAACATACCAACCCTGCAGTATAAGTATACTGCCAAACACTGGAAAGTCTATTGCAGTTACAGGGACATTATAGATCAGATACACAATTAAAAATCAAAATTTGCAAGAATGAAAGCAAACTCATTAATTTTTTTTCCCCAAGTTTAGTCTATTTCTGCATCACCAACAACCCAAGCAACGGGTTTTCCAATTAAGTTGAAGTTGAAGTTGAGGTTGAGAGCAATTGAAATGTAAATACAGAACTTTGTGATCATGGAACCTCTCCAAAGTTGGGCCGCATTCGACCCAACCCTGCAGAGAAATTTGGATAGTAGTAGCCACCTTAAACCATTAGTAGATGTGTCAGGAAAGATTCAAACAATTAAAACCAACATCCAAGTTTATGGCTTGTCCTAGAGTCCATTCCCCTAGGCTCTAGACTACCCTGTACAGCTTATCATTACAGCTTTTAACTTGAAGATGCCAGCAAATAGTAAATGATTTCATCATCTCCTTGAGATTAATGCAAGGTCACCCTTATTAAATGATGGCACAAAAATTGGGCACAGAATGGTTATGTGCCAAAGGCACTGAAAAGATAAGGTGAAACTTCATAAGTGGATGCACATTACCTTGTCATACTTTGACTTTGCAAGGTCAAACTTCCCTTCTTTGAAGAGCCGGTTGCCCTGGAAGTAATAGTATCATCATTGAATAAATTGCATAAACCAAATTTAATGTTACAATGCAGCACCAGTCTAACACCATAACAACATTGTAACGTATTAACGCACACATACAGGAGAATACACTTTTTCAAGCAATATATTAATGGTGTAATGCAGCAATCCATAATCCAATTTAATCTACATACTGTGCTTCTTATCTTCTCCGCTTCATCCATTATGGTTTGAAAGTCCAAACCAGTCCAATCCTGAGATAAAGACATGCAGGGGAAAAATGAATATAAAGAAAAAGAAGATAAAACCATTAATCAGCAAGTTGGCAAATAGAGATGATTGATAACCCTTGGCATCTCAAAACCAAGAAGTTCGATTTCCCACTGAATATGAGCACCCTCCGGGACATTAGGTGGCCTGTTAATTTAAGAAAAAAATGACGTTTCAGACATGCTTCAAGGAGGAGATATATGATGATAAAGGAAGTAACAATGAGAAATCACAGTGGTTTTATGATGAACCTATAACAGCACTATATTTCAAAACCATCATATAAGTAACAAATGGTGCAGAGGAGTTCAGAGAGTAACCTTGGATATTTATCATATGCATAATCAGGAGGGCATGTTACAAGAGCTATCTCTCCAGGTAGCATCAGACGAACACACATTTCAAATCCCTCAGGGACCTCCAAAAAGTTAACAGACTTTGAGCATCATAATGTTTCAGCAAAATAAATTGGATAGACAACAACTATCCATGAAAGACATAAGTGTTTTATCCACCAGATAGGAGATGAACTTACAAGCCCTTCTCCAGAACTGAACTCCAAAGGCTGACCATCATTATCAACTCTTGTATCATAAAAGACCCTTTTTCCTTCGTCGAGGATCATGCCCTTGTAATGGGCACGGAGTAGACTGTCATGAAGAGGGCAATCCATAGGAAACTCGCCTAAATGTTTCAAAATAATTGAGAAAAAAGCAGATTATGTTCAAATGCACGGATATTGATATAAATTTTTATAACTGAAAAAAGTATACACACTAGCTCACCACATTCAGTCATTCACTACTAAAATAGCAAAATCATAACACTAATTAACTCCTCAAAGAACATGATGCACAAAGAAAATCCATTTGAAATTCAATGGTCTGATATTAGCTAAGTGAACCCATGGCCATATCTTATATCACAGATAACACTACCAAAGCCTTTAGTGGATTAACAAATTCACACAGAAGCTCCATTCATGTGCAAACTCTGCACAACTTTACAGCAAGTTCTCAAAGCACACCTTTTCCATCACGAATCCGACGTTTTATTAGGCGCCCATCACCAAGCATATCCCGCACCTGTCAGCACTAAATTAAAATCTCAGATCATTTACATCGTAACTTAGCCATACTGCACATTACTTTTTTTTCGAGGAGTCATATTATATATAATTGTAGCAACAGATGCTTTTAAACACACCAAAATTGACCAGAAACTAGTAACTCATCAACTGATAAAACCAGGGATAATTATATAACATTTAGGGAAAAACAGAAGTGTTGACAAGCAAATAAACAACATACAGACAATACGACTAGTAAGAACGTTACACACCTGAATGAAATGAACAAGCTCCACCTCAAATTGTACTTCAGCTAAACCTTCAACGGGCATTAGAGGAGATTGAGTCAGATACTGATTAGTGACATATATTACTGCTTTTTCTTCTCGCGACATCATTCCAATTCCCATTTCAAGACCTTTAGGCACCTAAATTCAGTAAAATAACACCGGTTTTAAATCTGGCAGAAATTCACTCACAATACAAGACTAGGAAAAGGTATAGCGGCCCATAGCCCGCAGGGAGATGGAAGAAGAAAAAAAAGACGACAATGTCCATATCCAGTTAAAGCAACTAATTTCAGGTCATCGCCTTAGTTTATATTAAGATGAGAAAATTTGTGTCTTGCGCTAGACAACAGAAAAGAGCACCAGGATATGCAAAACTGGTTGTACCAATCACACACTTTAAGTTAAGTATACTAAAGCACATTCATACCAAGTGATGAAGCAAAACAGGGAGATATTTTATCAGAAATAAAAGAGAGGCTACTCTATGACAAACCTCAGATTTCCCGTAGGTGAAGAAATATGGTTCTCCTTGTGTGTGAGAGAGAATTGATTTCCCATCACCAGTCTTGGCAGAAATCCTACATAATATGTATATATTAAGAACCACAATTTGGAACATAAACAGCAAAGATTGCTGAGAATAGGGGGAAAGGATCAATAAGAATGTGATACCATGCTTTGATTTCATAAGGTTCCCGTGGTGTTTCCCAACCATTCCCTTCATTTATTACCTATCAACAAAAGTGCAGGATTAATAGTGAGAAGTTTAATGACAGGGAAGAGGAAAAGAAATACTGTCTGTACGCAACTTTTTCATGAACAAGCTCAGTAATTTTAGTTCTGGTTGCATAACATTAAATTGCAAGCAATGTCATATTAGCTTCACATCCCGAGATTCATCATCCACTTATATATTATATAGAAAAAAACTCATTGCATAACATTAATGTTGCAACACTAGTTTCCCATTCATTTCTTTTGCATTTTTTCTCCTTTCTTACTATGTACACTGGCCACCAGGTGAGAAGGGGGTCTATTAGCCAAGAATATATCCGGTAAGAATGAATGCATAAACAAAACAAGACATATACATATATGCCCATGCTTCTTGTGTTTCCAGATGAAAATAAAGATCCAAGAAACCATGCAAAGACTCACACAGGTTCGTGAACAAAAACATAAACAAAACAATTAAATACATTCTACTTGCTAACAGGCATTGGCGTTCTATGAGGTTATCACTAACTAGCAAAATCAAGATAATAAAAACTCATAGTGGATACTGTTTCTTACCAATGAAAAGAAGATATCACACAAGTCTACACGTTAGCACCCAGCATTTACCAAAAAGATATTATAACCACAAAAGAACTAACATAGTGCAATCACATCAACACCATTAATTCATCATCCAAAATATAAGCCTTGTGATATATTACAAGGAATAAAAATAGTAATAATTTATGCAGAAAATTTATAATGGCTACAATACCTTCTTCACAACCCCCATATCATTGCTGACGACCTGAAATTCCAGAGAATTGCAAACAGAAATTAGAGAACTAAAGATAAGACCATTGCAGTCCAAAAACCATATTGAATATGCTTCATTTTCAAAAATTACAAAGACTGTTTCAGGATTTTTTTAAAATCTGCGAGAGTAATGATTGGAGGGTAAATGAAAATGCACAAGTGTCCAAAAACAAGAACCCAAACCAAAATCAATAAACCTTGAATGAATTCCACACCAGACCTAGTTTTTGCAATTAAAAGCCACACAGAAGAAGTCGTTAATATGATAATAATAATAAAAAAAAAAGATATAAAGTTGAACTTGTATATGCTTAAACCTTGACTTTTGAAAAATCTATCATCTCAATTTCGAAGTGAAGCTCATCTTCTTTTGGAAAGCCATTTGAAGCTGGAACTGGACAATCATCCTCTCCATAGTGCATCTGAGGTTTCATCTTGAACTGAAATAATAGAAACAAGTAGCCATTAGAGAAAATCAATACAAAATCCAGAAAAATAAAACATTTAGCTAGAATAAATTTGGCACAGAAGTCTCCACTATGAAACATGAAGTTTCCTGGCCTGAGCATTTCTAGGAACAGGGAAGATATTACAATGCAGTTATCAAAACATGTGAATTTGAAAATTTTGGAAACCAATACCATTGCAACTTCGCCCTTCAACATTGTGGGCATCCCTTCTAGCAATCCTAGCAAAATCTTGCTTTTTCCAAGAACCTGCCTTAGAGGTATTCCTTTGCCTGCCAAATAAATTTACATTTTCACTGAACCCACAATTATAACAGCAGCCAATTTTGAACTTCGTATTATTTTCCAGTATGAAACTGAAGGTTAAGGGCCCAATAGTTTCTAATACTAATAACAAGCTAATTGGAAAGCACTCGCTAGTCAATCAACACAATTGAAATCTTGAAACCGCAGAGTGACTCACCTCCATATTCTGATCTAGTGGACTGAACTATAACTCCATCCAATGTTCGAACTGTACAATGATAGATTACCTGTTAAATAATTCAAACGAGCATTAATTTCACAGCTAATTCGCAGCGATTAAGTATGGATGCTTCATTACTAGATAAGCCAATCATTACAATTCAAGAGAATAATAATATAAGAAGAGTCTTATCCACAATCGAAGTACAACAAGGTAAAACAAGTAACCTGATCACCATCTGCTGGTCTCGAATCGCCCCCTCCAGGCCTCATCACAGCTTTCATCAAGCTTCCAGGCACAATTTTCTCTTTCCTGAAAATCAATAGAAAAATAAATAGAGAGTAAAAAAGAACCACAATCTCTATATTCTTTTCACGAAAATAATTCCAAGAAGAATACCTCTTCTCGTCCTCGGTAGGCTCTTTCTTCTTCTGCGGCGCTAATTCCTGCGCCATTCCTTCCTCTGCAGCCATCCTTGATCACTCTGAACAACCGTCAATGATTACGATAACAAGAGCTCTTCTCCGGAACGAAGCTCAAATAAGTTCAGAATAACTGACAGGAGAAGAATATCCAATAAAAATAACCCTAGTTATGCTTACAATCAAGCGAAGTACAAACTATTAGCTCTAATTGATGTTTAATTATTGATTTCAAACATAATTAACAAGCTCAGTTAGCTCAACAACCAAACAGAACACTGTCCAAGAAGAAGTGGTTATCACCAGAAATTTCGAGGGAGGATACGATCGATAATGACTCCAATCTGTTGACCTTCACAACCTTAATGTGAAAAATGTGAAAATCAGAGCGTTGGTTTCTTCTTGTGTCGTGCAGCGACGATGATATTACCGTCAGATTGAGAGAGCATCAACGGATGAATCAACAAAACACTGGCGGTCGGCGGATCGTGAAATTAGTTGACGAGCCTAGTCTGGCATCCACTCCGCGCTAGAAACTAGAAAGCGTGAATAACTGCTGCAGCCTGCACCGGTGAACGTGGGCCGCTGGCCCGATTAAATGCACAAAAGACAAAACCAGTAAGTTGAATGGGCTTTCTACAAGATTTCAAATATTTTGGGCCGTATTTGAGCGTCATTATGGCAGTCGTTGAATTTCAAGAGCCCAATAAAGTGCTTAGTTTGATTTCAATGCAGCACTTTTGAAGTTTTGATAGGCCAGCCCACCACAGGCTCTACATAAGGGAATAGATCAGTTGGAAATCAAGATCAACTATGAGCAAGTAGACTGCACAAACGATGGATAATTGGCTGAGATGGCGAAACTTACTATAATAATTCTGTGTAAGAGGAAGGTTTTGAGTTTAAGTCTCATAAAGGTTATTTTGTTATAGCAAATGCATGAATGAACTCTTGCTCTGACCCTCGACCCATAACTTATCGATCCATAGAGCTGTCATAGTTTAGGTCGGTAGACAGGCCCTTTGGTCCTGCCCCAACCAAAGAAATAAGTAGGAGAGATTCAATTTGCCATGTAGATGCTGTAACATGTGTGACTGGCTTTTCAGAGTTGATGTTCTCGGCTGAGTTGAACAAATCAAAGTGGACGTCATCATCACCAATCATGGCGAGGATTAAGTCAACTAATTTCACTTTACCAAATCAAGAAGGCTGAGTTCATAACAATTCATCTCCAACTACTTGACCCACATAAATCACAATCTCGGCATAAACTAATCCCCTTCTCTGACCCGTTTGCGTAAAGCACGCAATTTTGGAGTGGAGCGGGCCATGTTCTACGCTAGGAAACAATGCCGTGTATATATATATATATATATATATATATATATATATATATATAAGTTTTTTAGTTGATTGAGGGGTTCAAATTACTCTGTCTATCAACGTTAAAATACACATCATAAAAGAAAGGTTCCTTGGTCCCTTGGTTGGTTGGTTGGTTGAGCAACCGTTGAATGTGGGAGTCCTACTATTACACACACGCTACTGTTTTTGTAAGCCGGTCATGTGATAACAAACCAAGCGGAGGCAACCAGTTATAATAGCAGGCGATAAAACCAATTGAAACCTCAAGAATGCAATCATAGTAAACCAGGCATGTTGTAATAAGGAAAAAAATAAAACATAGAACAACTGACACAAACTAATCCCTTTCTCTGTTAAGTCCCACATCGGATCGGAATTACCGGATCATGTAGCTGATAAAAAAAATCTCAATTTCATACATTCGGAGAGTCATTTTAGAATAACAAAACCCACATGAGAGTTGAGCCGAGACAATAACTCAAAAGTAGTTTGGGTCAAATCTATTTCTCACATTCCTTCTTCAACTTCTCTACTCGTTCTTCAAATTATGACATTCTTTATGATTTGTGTCTTTGATATATTCCATACAGCACCTCAAATACATGGACAATGCTCCGCTCTAATAGACCAACTAATCGAGATATCAATATGAGTAAAAAAGTACACGTCTGTCTCCTTCTCTACTCGTTCTTCAAATTATGACATTCTTTATGATTTGTGTCTTTGATGTATTCCATACAACACCTCAAATACATGGACAATGCTCCGCCCTAATAGACCAACTAATCGAGATATCAATATGAGTAAAAAAGTACACGTCTGTCTCCGCAGATAATTGATTGTTCAACCCGAATTAATTATAATTTAAATATAAATTAGATGTCTGAAATTCGAGTTCAAACAAATAAATTTATCTGGTTAAAAATCATGTCCAAAACACAAAAAACTTGTTAGATTTAGTTATTCGAACCTCAACTTGGATTGAATTATTATTGAATTTACTTGCCCCAAATTTAAAATCAATCATAACATTGTCAATTACGTCCCAAAATTCAAAATAATCATAATTCAAAAATACAAATATTTCATAAATTAATTATTTTGTCCGACCCAAATTTTCCAACCCCAGACAAAGTAGCCCGGTAATTTTCACAAACAGCTCAACGGGAAACACTAATGGGCTAGGGTTAGTTGGCTCATAGGGCCACAGGTCTTACTTGGTCCAGGCAATACTGCCCATCCCAAGATACAAATATTCCATAAAATTTACTGTTAGCTCTTAACAAATGAATTAGCAATTTCTACAAAAAATATAATAAAATTTACTAGTAATTAGAGATGTGGAAAACTTGAAAGAAGAGGGCGGCAAAAACACCATAAATGGTGGGAAAGCAAAAGAATGATAAATGTAGAGGGATCTGGCCAAAAAAGGTTTCAAAACAAAAGAATCTCGAAACACGCGCTACAACCACGTAACATGCTAAAGCGCACTCACCGCCACACACACACTGCACACAAAAAAAACACGTCGACCGATGCAAAAAATTAAAAACTTTTGCAAGTCGCAATTTACCGCGCGTGAGAAATACCCTACAAGTGACAGCCACGACGTCGTATCAATTCAACGTGGCAACCACCACAAACCCCAAAATTTCGCCGGCAACGAAGCAGGCTCTGGGTCATGGGATATGATGAGCGACCGCTTTTGTGATAGCAACGTTTCGTTCCTTCACAACGGAGACATAATAATTCTACTTCCAAGAAAATTCAAAAAAGAAAAGAAAAGATACATCTACCTTCTTAAAAGCAACACTCTTCTCCTACTGTACTGTGTCTGTGTGGCAGATACCATACCAAAAGATCGCAAAAAAGATAAGCAAGCTCAACACGCGTAAAAGCCCCACACGCGTGGACCCCTCCAGTTGGCTATCGGTTTAAGATGCTTCCCTCCTAAGCAAATTCCTCTTTTTCTCCTCTCACACTCTACTTTAACCCAAAGAGATATTATGACGTTTATTAAATAAACACAATGCAAACAGAGTTTCCAGTTTAAAATTGTAGTCAAACGAAAGATAATAAATATTTCTTTTATAATATAGAGCTCGGAGGCCCCAGACCTCTAAACAAGGCTGGCATTAACATGTGGAAGGTGAAGGGCAGTTAATTAACAAAACAAAGCAACTACCCTTCTTAACATTCCGCTACTAAATCAAACTTCCAAACTGTCGTTCCCAAGCCCTACATCAAAAGCTGGCTTCAATCCTTAAAAACTATCAAACTTTATTTTCTCCCAAGACAAACACAAAAAAAAAAAAAAAAACATTTCATCGGCTTTCAATCAAGAATTCTTCGTTTCTTTCTTCACTATTTTCTTTATACTATTATTACCTAAATCTAACTTCAACTACCTTCTGCCCATCAAACTCCTACTACTGCTTCACTACAAGAAAAAGCACCCACCGATCCACGACCTAATAGCTCCACTCCTGAGGTAACAAAATCTCGCGGTTCATCCCTCCTGCCTGAGACACGATGTTGCGCTCCTGCTGTGACATGGTACTGTAGTTGCTCCGAAGCCTCAAAGTAGCAGACGCATCTGAAAATCCCAGAGAGATACAAGGAAAATAAGTAAGCAGATCTTAAATAACTGGCTGAATATACAAGGGCCTAGAAGAAAACAGATAAACACTAACCACTATCCATGCCAAAACTTCTATTAAAACGATTCTCATACTGCGACCGAGAACCAGCACCTATTTCATCCAGGTTCAACTTCAGGGCTTGAACTACTCTAGCTGGGACTAGAACAGTGGAGCACGCTACACAAAAAAACACAGATTCATAAATCAGTACCAACAACGACTTTCCCAAATCTACCAGATCCATGAGAAATTAATGCAATGAAATTAAGACAAACCCATTACTGCTAAGAACCAAAGCAAAAATGGGTCAACAAAAGAACCACATAAATGAGAGAAAAAAGGTACCCGGCTTCTTCCGGGTCTCGGACCGGGTACCAGCTTGACGAGGCAAAAACACCCCAGTTCCTGCACATTCCCTTTTGGTCCGGGTACCACCAAGAAAGACAGCCCGCATATCCGATCCGGCTTGACGGGGCTTTTCAAGAGCTTGTTTAAGAGGCGGCCAAGCAGATGGCGACAAATCCAAAGGTCGAACACTATTACCTCTGGCTCCGTTACAAACTACCGGAAACACCTGAGCCCGGTACTGTTCAGTTCCCTTGCCCCAGAGCTGGGAAATCTGCTGCTTCAGCATTAGTTGTTGCTTCAGCTGCTGAAACTGTCACACACAAAACAATAAAATTTATCAGTATCGGTAACCAACAAAAGAGCTGTGTTCAAAGAACCCATATAGAGCAAGAAAAAGATAACTTACTCTGTATGCCTGAAATTCCTGGTGGGAAACCGATTGGTGGGCATAATACCCATCACGATTTGAATGTTTCAAAGGGATAGAGACTGGAGAGGGTTTCCTTGAAGGGCCCATGAGTCCTCTGCCATGAATGGACCCGTATGCTTTTTCGTTCAATTCCACCCTCGCAACTTCCCCTAGAGACAGTTTCCGTGGAGTACCCAAGAGTCCTCTGCCATGGTTGGACCCGTATGCTTCGTCCTCCATTTCCATCCTCGCAACTTCCCCTGCGGCAGCATACAACAGATCCCATGTTGGTTGCGAGGAAACTCGCGAGGCGCCTTTAGGACTACCACGGCTTGATCCCTGTCTGCATCCGCACCCACTCCCAACAGCACAGAGCGTTGATTGAGGTGACCCGAAAATACCCCGACCCTAGTAAATAAACCAACCAAAAAATAAATACCGATTCAAGACTAACAAAAGAAACAAAATCTCAGGCTTTATCCATTGTAAAAGTAAACTGTACAATACAACACAATACCATGTTGATTTCGGTGCCACAAGTGAAGTCGATTCGCTTGAAATCATCTTCCAGAGTTGCGCGGGCCACCTTTCGGGTCAACCCAGAAAGATAATCCTCTTCGTCGCTCTCAGTCCCATTGGACCCCACAACAGACTCAACAGGAGAGCTGAGATCCGAAGAAAACGGAAATGACCCGAACCCATGTGGGAAATCAAGCGGGAAGATAGGCTTGTTATAGTCACTCTCCAAACCCAACCCATCATAACCGTTTTTCTTGCTGTTCTTCCCCGCGGCTACATCATCGGTGAGAAAATGAGGAGGAAGCCAAAACATGCCGTCATCTAAACTCTCTGCCATCTTGAATCCTTCACTACACGACACTCACAGAGATGCTTGAAAATTATAGTGTTCACTCGATTAGCAGTACCAGGGACCCAGTGAAATCAAAACTGTGTGTCAAAGTGGAAGCAGAGTGAACTCTGAAAGGGAATGAGCGATGGAAGGGGATGCAGGGGAGAGGGGAGACTAGAGTTTTTTGTAGTCTGAGAAAAAGGCAGAGAGGTGGGGGTTAAGGTGGGGGCCATACAAAATCCCACTCGCAGAGAACAGGAACCGAAATTTACGCGCCAGTTCTACGGCATTAATGCGGGCCATGCAGAGTTGCTGCCAGGTAAGATAATAGAGGGCAAGTCACGTGACAGGGAGGGATTATTAATTTATTATGTCCTTAGAGATGTTTTTCCCCGCAGTGTGAGTTGTGAGTGAGTGGTGGTAGTTGTAGTGGTGCCTTACTGGGGAAGGGTATAAACAAATAATAACGCCATTTTGCTATGCATGTCGTGGGGCAGCGGCAACGGACTACGGGGTCACTGTAAGACATTTGTCCTTCCACGTTGTCCACTTTGGCGATTAGCAATTGGCACGCCAACTACTATACGGTAAAATCAGGCACAGCGGAAGTGACAAAACTACCCTTATTCAATGACCTAGATATTGGCTTCTGACTAGCTGGGTGAGCAACGACAAGTAATAAACTACTGTACTCTAAAGCCTGCGGTAAAATCACGGACTGCAGATGGTAGATATCTTTTTTACAGAAAACATCGGTGATGATTAGCAAAATAACCCTATCAATCACCATATAACATGTGTCGCTGACAAGGAAGAGGATTCATTCCCAACAGATGAACCATCTTGATAAGCCTCTTTTGAGTGTATGCCGCAGTGATTGATATATCATTATGCCTCCTCGGCTTACGAAGGAGCTCCTCCGTACTACATAATCTTCTTTATTAATTAAGAGACTAATCTTGAAGAGTAGGTATACTCCTACTTGGAGAAAAGTCTCACTGAGACTTAAACTATCCAGAAATTCAGAAGAATTAAAAAAGGTAGATGAGAGGAAGAGAGTCCTATTACTATTCAAGCTCAGGCTTCTCATATGCTATATAAAAGGCATAATTCTTAAGAGATTCTCCAAGCATAAATTTCACACTTAAGTTTACAAACAGCTTCGGACAACCAAACTCTTCTTACTTTTGATTACAAAATGACTTGAGCGTCGAAGCGTTTACATCAGAGGACAACCTCTAGTGAGCCTTCTAACTTACGTTTGCTTATTGTGCAAACAGTTCGTCCACATCCTACAAACTAGTTCGACCACCTGATATGTCAATCATCTAGGTCGATCACTTTTTTGACGTCATCAATCGAACTTTTGTTTTGAGAGAAAAATTTCATTTCCAATGGTTTAAAACTCATCCTAGGACCACCCACATCAGCAACTTAGAGTAAACAATTTGTCTTTTAGTCAAAGTTAACACCAAATTAGTTACTGGGATGTGGTGTGTTGCCACAGTTGAGCGTGACTATTTGCATAGCGCTGTAGATATGCGACTTCCATCAATTAAGCGGAACCTCATTGTCACTATCGTCGACGTCTCTCGCCATCATCTATTACGGTCAGGTAATCTTCTCAATCAATTTCAAAAATATGAAACCCTAAAATTATGGGAGTCCTAAGTTGCTGTCTATGTCGGCTCACCCGGGACCGCCTATGGGCGCATGCAATTGTGCAAACCCTACAAACTTATATAAATCCATTTTTTTTATCGGTTGCGTGATTCGCATCGAGAGCAATTATGTATAGTGGGCTATTAAGCCGAATGGTGGCGTAATTATGTACACTTGGCTACATAATTGAGGTTAGCGTATAAAACAAAAAAAAATATAATCAATTACCTGTAGGGCATATATTAAATTTAAAAAACAATAATAATAAATGGAAAGACAAAAACGTTTATAGTGGTTTGGTCTATCTAGGAAGACCTACAATTTTTTTTAAAATAAATGTTCACCGGCCTCCATACTCTAAGCCATGAGAGGTATGAACGTTACCAGAACGAATAAAAACTATTCAAATTTCAACCTCCCTGGTGATAATAGGATCTTGGACGTCAAGGTCTTAAGGTAGATAATCTGACCAATCAAACTACCTCGTATTCTCAAGACCTACAATTACCGTGAAAACCCATTAAGACTAGATTTTTATTATACGTTCTTAATTTAAAATTTACAATCATTTCTTTATTTTTAGAGAAATACAAAACAAACTCCATCACATAACCAAATGATGAGATAACAAATCAAATAGAATTTAAATTTGATTGTCATCTAGCTCTAACATGTAACCTTGTGAAACGTAGAGCTATCAAGTACTACGACCACATATAAGAAGTCACCATTTTTTTTTTAGCTTGAGCAAAAGAACTCGATACTCCAAGCATGCAAATAAATATGGAGTATTGTCAGAGCATGGTTAATGGATTATGGATGTAACTTGACTCGTGATCTCCTATTTACCCAAGCTGCAGGTGGGGTCATAGGCCTGTTCCAATCCTGATAGACCAAGAGACCAGGTGGTCCAATGAAAGGCTGTCGTGATTCCCACCATTGACAACATAGGAACATAGTATCCTAACCTTTTATAGTAAAATAATTAAGCCTTCTAATTGTTAATATGATAACGTTTTTTAGTATAGTTGAACATGTTGACCCTCGATTAATTATTGACGCACTGATATATTTAGCAATGAAAAATGTAAGAGATACAAAGAATTGGTTATTGGTTCTTACTCATTACTGACGTGACACACCAGATAATGATTGGAAAAAACATGCTGTGTTAGGGTCTATAATTGAAGCCGTGAGTGGAATCCAGGTAGGTCTACGTGGAAAAATTACACTAATTATTTTAGAGTTCCTTGTGTAATATCTAAAGCTTGATAGCACGATACTCGATCTTCTCTACCTTGTCTCCCTTTTGTTTTATATATATATATATAGGGAAATTCTCCTATAAGGACCTAAAATAAGGTCCATAAAAATCCATATCAGCAGAATAAGCATCGATCCAAGTCTCACATGGTCGATATCAGTTTATGACCCCTGATCGACCAAATTTGTTCCTTTCCTGCTCAAATTTCCACATGCACACACTCTGTAAGATAAGCCTGAACCCTCCGGCTTGCTACAGTTCATGTGATGTATATTAGATAGAACCAGAAGTAGGCCGGCCAGCAACAATAACGTTTATTGAAAATCTTTGACAAATTGTAAGGTAATTGGATTAAAACGAATCTCACATCAGTACTAGTTGTTGGTCTAGTACATTAGATGGAGTGTCTCGCCCTTTTACAAATCAGTTTGCAAGGAAAACATTGAGATCCGCATTTCTTTATATGATATAGGAGCAGGCTCAGGGTCCTGATTGAGAACGCTAGTCTCTAGCTCACATGTTGGACATCATAACTCAGCTCACATTGCGGAGAAATTGTTTAAGTGGAATCTCACATCGCTTATATAATTAGTCCTTAAGTTATATATTAAATGAGGTGTTACCTATATGCAAGGAAAACGCTGGGCCCAGATTTTCTTTACAAATTGGGGCCGGTGGAGATCTCATCTGAATCTCCTTTTCTTTTTCCATTAATCTAACAGCACTTTAAATTACTTAGTGGGGGAGGAGAGCCTAAATACAACTTTCATACTTGGCGGTGGGCACACAGTACTTGTTTCCACGCTTTCATACGACTAATTTACACTTCGTATAATGTCGTGTAGTGATGGAGTCATGGCATGTAAGAAGACCATCGAACATGCATTATTGAAATAATTTAGACTTTTTAATCCTTCTTTAATTTCTTCCAAACCTAAAAGCAATAGATCGGGTTTGTTAAATAATCAAATTATGGATCATCAAAGAATTTAAAAAGGTGAAGGGGTTGCAACTATAAAACAAATAGTATTGAGGATGGGGGGTTTTGAGAATAACGAGGACATGTCACCTTGATTAGCGCGAGGGAAGGAATGGGTTTTGTGTCCGAAGCTTGTCTTTTACACTTAAATGGTGGGAGTGTCTCTCTGTCTTTAGAAGGGTTTAGGAGATTCTTTTGACCATCTGTCCCCCGTTATTTGCTGCTTCTTCAACTTTGACCAAACCAACCACAAACCCTAAAACCCGTGGTTGACTGAGTGTCACTCTCAGGCTCAGTGCTTGCCAGAACTAAATCCATGCATCTTCAGTATTAAGGCTGCATTGATTGTCAGTTTAATATGATGATTCGTTAAGTTGTCAATCAAACGTGGGCCACATGATCTTTAAGAACATGGTGGGGGACACAGGATCAAAGTTAGTTACCAAACTTGGCACAATCATTAGCCAGATCATTCCCATATACACACATCAATTCAAGCATCTGCCTAAATTACCAGGTTTAATCTCTAGATTTGTGTCTCCTCTAGCTTTAATTACTTTAGTCGTAATCTTCTATTCTTTACATTAAATTACTTCAATGTCATGTTCTAGCCTCTATCAATTGCTGTAAACAACAACGAAAACTGTTCTTAAGCGCCGTTTAGTTAGCTCGACATAGCGATCATAATGAGAATCCGATTAGGATGCATTAATATTCGGTATCCATTTATGTGAAATTGCAGTTTAATCAGCATTATTGGTGTTGAGAATGCTCAACAGAAAACAATAAATTTTATTGTCATGTAAAATTGATATTGTGATTACAAAACTAAACATTTGTTCCTTAAATAAATATATCCTTAACGTTTACAATTGTATTCTTACATATTTGTATCTTATGTAAATCTATATACATATATTTATATTCTTTTATGATCTAGTATTTTTATAGATACACATGCCTATGTCTTAGGGTTCACATCATATAATTTGTATATTATGTATACATTTTTTGTTTTCGAATTTATTGATTCACACTTTTATATATACATGAGAACAGTCTTGCAAATATCAAATATCTTATTATAATTACATTTTATCAAATAAACAATTAATAAGACTATTTAGTGATACAATTTTCACAATTTGATTACATATAATGACAATTCTATTATTATCGCAATACAATAAACTAAACATGTCCTTATTGTTGTAGAGGGACTCAGAAGTGGGGCCTAAACTCATAGGTGGCAAACCAAACTAAATTTCCGAATTAAATTTGAACATTTAGGCTTAGGAATCACTTATTAGTCTTGAGCCATTATTCAGGCTGCACATGTGATTGATGTTCCCTTAGATCAATTAGACAGAGCTGCACTGAAAGGATCAGGGGGAAGGTAGGTGTTAAAAAAATATTGGACTCAACTAATTAATGCACCGTTTTTAAAAAAAATAAAATCTTCATAATTCGTAATGTGCAGTATTTAGTCGATGAATAGAACGATATTTTGTTTATTTATTAAAATTAAATTCATTCTGATTAACTCGAATGTTTTAAATTTATATCCGACAGTTATATGCTATATGGAATTGGATCTGTGCATATACAAGGGCTACAAGCCCATATAATAGCCATTCTGTGTAGTGTACTGTACGTTGGGCCTTTAAAGCCTTACGCTTTGATTTACTCGACCCGGTCTCTTTTTCCTTGGGCCCTCATCGCCATTATTGTGTTCAGAGTTCTGACAGTCTTTTTTATTTTTTTTCTCTTTATGCTTATCATTCACAGTTTACACGACAAGAACTGGAAGGTGCAAGGCAGCTTCGCATACAATTTATCAATCTAAATCATAGGTAATTTCGAATTCGAGTTATAACTTATTTTATTTGTTTAAAAAAAGTCCGTGGAAATAAATTTATAACTTGACCTTTTATATAATAAAAATAAAATAGGGACGATGAAATATATCACTATTTTTGTTAAGTAAAAACCATATTTTTTATAGATTTTGAATAATAATATTCTTTTAGAAAATGACTAAAAAGGATATTATTTCAAAAAATACATTTGATGTATAACACTAAATTTTACTCAAACATTATCGATAAGAACATTTTATGTCAAATTCTTTTCACAATGTATACTCATGAAATCTAAAATATTTTCATGCAATAAATTATTTTCGATAACGTGGCAGTCACAACTTTAATATAACTTTGTTTTGTGAACCATTTCCCATGATATATTATGGCCTTATTAGTTATTTATGGTGATGACATGTTGGCTACTTGTATTATGTTATTATTATGCTATATGTTTTTAACTTTGCCTATAAAAACTGTTGCATGATTTTTTACTGCTAGTTTATATGTCCGGCTTGAAGGGGAGGAGATAGATGGCCTGGCAAGAATTGAGCAGTGACCTCATATTGGGTTCTTGTATATTAATTCCTTTTGAATGTTCACATAAATGGAGACTAAACTTATATGTGAGTAATTTAATAAATCTATAAAAAAATTATGGCGGTGTACTCAACAAAAATTGCGGTGCATATATGAGTGTGTTTTAACTTTTAATTAATAAGAATACATTGAGGGTATGATGGTAAACTTGATGTTGTGTATTTATAAAAAGACATATTTTTTAAATTGATATTGTGATATATTAACATGTGGTGTTGTATTTAACAAAAATAATAGTGTATTTAACTGCACACAAAAAAAATTTAATTAAAAAAATGGAAGAGCTTGAAATTAGAATACAGCACTATTTGCCTTAAATATGTAAAATTTATGGACAGGACCTTCACATATTTCAACAACTGTTCTCGCAAAAGGAAAGGTAGGTATGGTCACATTCTCGTTCACCATGGTGAGCAACTCTAATTTGAATCACTTTCCCGTGTGATCTCACTTTTATTATTGTAAAATACCCCTTTTTAATATAATTATATCAATATGACATTTTTTTAATAAATTTTTTTACTTTTTATTTATACACACTTCAATTATCAAATATTAACATCACATCTCTCATATTTTTATGCCAATCTTCACTATTTTACATATCATTCAATATATATATATTTTTTTAAATCACTCGTTTTAAATATTTTAAAATTTTCATTATCATTACCACAGTATATCATTGAAGATGGTCATGACTGTTAGAGCATCTCTAATGCTAGACACTCCAAATTTTTCAGTGCGGTCCTACTTCTATTACAGTAAAACACGACTTCCAATACAATCATATCAACAAAACACATATTTCAATACAATTATCTCACTTTTCATTTACAAACACTCTAAATATCAGACATCAATACCATTTTTCTCATACTTTTCCATCATAAAACACATTTTTCTATTATTCTACACATATTCCAATATAATTTTGTCAAATTATTCTCTCTATACACTCTAAAATTTTCAGCGCTCCAAATTTTGTTACCATTAGGGATGCTCTTAGTGGATCACGCGGAATTGCGGAAATCCACGGCTAAGGCACTTGCGTGCACAGCCTGTCTTGCATATGTAAAAGCGACTGCCTGATCGTATAACACGTGTGCGGCACTGATCAAATTCCAGGGGCGTCGATAAACGTCTTTATAGAAAAGCCCGGCCCATAATCCTGTCACAGGCTTGTATTCTTCTGAGTTCCGATACAAGAAAATACCAATTCCAGATAAACATCAGAAAAAGGAGAAGGAGAACAAGAGAGAACAAAAATGCCAGGAGACAGGAGTATTGGTGTCGCCATGGATTTCTCTTCGAGTAGCAAGAGCGCTCTCGAATGGGCTATTGACAACTTGGCTGATAAGGGTGATACCCTTTTCATCATCCATATCAATCCCAACTCACTCGAAGAGTCTCGCGGCACCCTCTGGGCCAAATCTGGATCTCGTAAGTATAAATTCGTAGGATTTCATCTCCTTATTGGTGGTTTCTCTGCTTTGATCCTATCTGGGTTTTGTTTTATTGCAGCCCTGATTCCTTTGGCTGAGTTCAGAGAGCCAGAGATCATGAAGACGTACGATGTCAAGACAGACATCGAAGTACTTGATGTTCTTGATACAGCTTCAAGACAAAAGGAGGTACTTTTTCAAACTCCAGTGACTAGTTTGGTATTTAGGTTCATCAGCATTTGATTCTGGGATTTTGTTGTTGTTGTAGATTAAAGTTGTTACAAAAGTGTATTGGGGAGGAGATGCCAGAGAGAAGCTGATTGATGCAATTGAAGATCTGAAGCTGGACTCTTTGGTTATGGGAAGCAGAGGACTTGGCACCGTCCAAAGGTATTGAAATTTCAAATTTGTCTGCTTTTCTAGATTGATCTTAATGGGTGTTCTTGATTGTGAACAAATGTATGGTGGGTGATTTTGATCTGTTTTTGAAAACAGGATATTGTTGGGGAGTGTGAGCAGTTATGTGATGACCCATGCCCCATGCCCTGTCACCATTGTCAAGGAACCGAAGCACTGATCACTTGTTTGGGTTGTGATTTTATTCATAATCTAGTACTTGAAAACCCATATGATTTGTGGTTGAATCTGTTGTTTCTATTGAATCCATCTTTTTTTTTTTTTAATGTTTGGATCATGATCTTCAGTTTTATGCACTAATGATACGATCCCTGAGTTTGAAGAACAGTGATGTAATATTTGGTGTGATAAAACTTGATTTCCGCTATAAATCAGTGAGTTATTTATTATTTTATGGATTGGTGAACTCAAAAGTAGCAATTAATATGACTCCGAATGGCTCAGCTGGCGAGTTGGTGTCCTTGTGCTAATTCTCATCGTGTGAGTAGCCTATCATATCTGAAAGACTCACGCGTGATTCAAATCATTGGAAATTTTTAGGATCGAGTATATGGACCAATGCAATGTTATAATTTGGCGAATGAAAGAGAAATAGGAAGAGGTGATAATTAGATTTAGTTCAAATCACATTTGACGTATGATCCCACATTGTACCTAAGGCCAAGTAAATTTTATCCTTTTAAATGAACCGGAACCCTCAATATGTGAGGTTTCGGCCTGCTCTTACATAACTGCAAGTCGAGATCCAACGAACTTGTTCACAAACTACAAGTCAAAATCCTAGCAGCAACTAGGTAGCAGTAGCACCAGTAAATTATAGAATTCTAGACGATTCTCCTTTCTGACACCTACTTGAAATCCATAAGACTGGGCCATTGATCAGTGTAAGCCCACTACTTTAAGTTCCGTATAAGGCGCAATGGCCCATGAGAGATTAATGATCCAATGGCCAACCGGATCGAAACCGAAACTTTACACGCAATGGCCCATGAGAGACTAATGATCCAATGGGCAACCGGTATCGAAACCGAAACTCCCCGAGCCCGGCCCATGCCAATTGTAAACTGAGTTATGTCTCCATTTCTTCTCCTTGCCTCAACACTTGCCTTTTCTCCTCTGCAATTCCTTGTTATTCTTTAATCAGGTTGATGACACATATACTGACGTTGTGTATCCCCTCTAGTTCTCATCTTAATCTTATAAAATTCACATTGAACCATGATAATGAAACTGTTCTGGGGAGCTGCTTCCTTTGAGAACCTAATCTACACGAAACCAGAATTAGTTCTGTGGAATTTCCGGAAAATGAGAACATTTTTTATTTGTGCTTTAGATTTTACAGTTCTAGATGTGTAATAAATATTTATGGAAATGATTTGCTCACAATTGATGAGAATGTTCTCTTTGCTGGCTTGGATTTGCATTATCCATCTTGTTAATGGCCTTGATATTTTATTATGGTCTGTGGTAGTTTGGAACTAAGTTGGTTACACGTTTCCACAAAATGGTAGCTCTATTGGATCTATTGTGGTTGTTGGCAATGGAGTTCTAGATAATCATGAAGTATGATCTCAAGATTTGTGTGTTATGGCAACATGTGGAAGAACACACTACAATGGGATGGCACTGATTGTGCAGACACCAACCCTAATGGGGCCAAACAAACTACTTGATAATGCTGTACTGAGCAAGTGCTGCAATAACACAATTGTCCTTTTGTTCTAGTGCTAGCGCCATTATAATTAGTGGGAATTGGATCAAGCACTTTCTTTGCAGTATATAATCAGTTGCTGGAGTCCTTATTTCTGTATTCAGGGAAAGCAAAGCAAACAACTATTGATAACAAAAATGGAGGCTCCAATGAAGTTGTTCTGCATTTTGGGATTTATTGTGCTTGTCAGCATTGCTGGGATGGAAAGGGTTGATGGGGCAGGGGAATGCGGGAAATCCACTCCGGACAATGAAGCAATGAAGCTCGCTCCTTGTATGAGCGCGGCACAGGATGTGAAAGCTCCTGTTAACGATGCTTGCTGCTCCCAGGTGAAGAACATTGGCAAGACCCCGAGCTGCCTCTGCGCTGTAATGCTTTCTGACATGGCCAAGGCCTCTGGAATCAAGCCTGAAATCGCCGTTACCATTCCCAAGCGATGCAACATTGCAAACCGCCCAGTCGGTTACAAGTGTGGACGTAAGTAAACTTTTCCTTTTGTGCATTTTCTTCCTTGCATTATACTTCCTCTCTAATATTATAAGTACTGCTGGTTTTTGCAGCTTACACACTTCCATGAAGAACTAAGGACGCTATGGTCTGCGCTCAATATACTTAAAAATTTACAAGATGCTGGTGTATTATCAACTCTGTTGCTTTACCTAGTCTGTGTTTACCAATAAAGTGTAGAAGCTTGAATGTATCTATCCTAAATAACATGGGCAGTATCAATATCGATACAAGTACTTTCCATATATACTTTTTTCTTTATCTCCACATCAGAAACCCAGCCGAGAAAAAGCAGTGTTCAATCCAAAAGCATAAAGAACTAGTGGTAGTCGAGATAAAAAGAAGGAATATAATTATGGGTCACTGGAGACAGGAATCATCGTAATATCAAAATCGGGTTTAGACTCTTTAACGACTAGAACATAACAGGACCTTTGAAAAGCATTTGCCATTGAATTCATGGACAAATACTGCTCGAGTGATTTCCATAATCTGGATAGGGAATAACCTAGCTAGACTTTGAATGGAGAGGTCGGTCGAGAACAAGACTGAGGACAGATTGCAACATAATTTGTTCTTGCAGCTGCTCCACACATATTGGAGGGGATTTTGACAGTTAATAACCTTTGGAACTAAGATGGAATCATGGAATATCGTTTAAGGTAAAGATTTCAGGGATCTTAATAGACAAACAGAATTTGACCACTAAAGAGGTATCATAATGTTCAACCATTAAACATTACAATCTAAGAAGAAAAACATGCATGACCTTCACAATACTGCCGCAACCTTACCACCTTTCTATGTGGTTTCTGTCATAGAAGTTGGAGCCACCAATGATTTTTCAGGCAAGTTCTCGATACTTAAACAGGCAGCCAATCGCAAGCACAAGGAATCTGAATCAGTTATAGGTAATAAAGATATATCTAGAACTGAAATAAAACAAAATGCGACAGTTACAGAACCATAATTAGGGTGACTTCCGAATACAATGTTCAACTATAACGTTGTAATTGTTTACAACGGCGAAAGAGAGGAAAAAGAAGAAAATGAGAAAGGAGAAGCAAACATAACTATAAATTCATAAGAAGAAGTTGCTAGAATGGAGAAAGCAACAGGCACCAGCTCTCTTCCATGGTCTGACTAGCTACAATGGTTTATCTTCATATAAAGGAAAACTGGAAAGGGTAGATTAAACTGGAAAAGGTATATCCCTGCAAATAAATAACAGAAACCCGCAAAATGAAATGAATTTGGGAAAGAAAGAAAATAAGTGGGAGAAAAGTCTGAAACAAGGGTAAATTATTCCCCAATTAACAAAAACTGACAGAAAATAATTCCATGAGAAGGTATCGGCATTTAGTTTACAGAAAAACAAAATTTTGCTACTATTTAGTTTACAGATAAACAAAATTTTGAAGCTTCAGAAAGCAAAACTTAATGCAAATGTTCTAGGGATTCAAAAGCAAAACAAAATATATTTAGCATTTGCAACTAACTAAAACATGCCTCAAAATAGTTCTCAGCAAACTGTCTGTGAAGTAACTATCCCCAATTTAAAGCTAGGCCGATGCAACGGGAAACTTGTACAGTGTATGCAACGCTGAAACACCCGTAACTAAGGCATATAGTTAAAGAATGAAAAAAGGAACACTACCTATGTAAGTAAATCCCCGGAAAATGAGCCTTCAATAATAAAGAGACTCTGTCAAAGATAAAATTTATACATCAACGATAATTCAAGACAAACCAGTTCCACAATTCAAGTTATAGAACACTATATATGATGGCCAGAACAACATACCTTGCCACCAGTTCCCTCTTGAGGCACTACCTGAATCATCTTCTGTCCCATCTTTCTTGTACTGATGGAAAAGACAATAATATGTCAGCGATATCCGAACATAACATTCATCAAACAATTATTCGAGCAATTTAAGCTCAGCACATATAAACCAGTGTCGTTCTTCGCTTGCCTACATGGCAGGACACAATATGAAACTAAATGCATCTAGAATTGGATGCTATAGAAACAAATATAACTTGAACTCACCACTGAATTCACCCTAGTGCTCTGAGGGTGATTATATATGTCCTGACCACCATACAAGATTGATGAACTGAGAGGACTTGGTCGTACTCGTTGTTCATGATAAATGTAACTCATGTCTTGATTGGGCGTGCTCTGGACTTCTCCTTGACTGGTCTCCGGAGCAGTGACTGTATAATTCAGATAATTATCATAAAAAGGCAGAAGAAGCCGATAAACAAATATAATTGTCCGAGCAGATCAATTACACAAACCTGGACGACCTGGATTGGTGTTCCAGGCACCATTAGCATACTCCTGCCTTTTCAACTCGGTGCGCAATGATTCCCTCCCTAACACCTAAAAAAACACCAAATATGAACTATTAATATCATCGGAGAACATGAAATTGATACAAGCTAAGAACACTTATCTGAGGCAAACAGCATATCAAATAGCATTAACAGGTACAGAAGAAAACCTGTTTTTGACCTCGATAAATCCCATACAATCATTAAAGTCATTTTAATTCTCATTGGTGGCTCGTATTCATTCATGTGATTCCCTTCTTCAGCACTCGAAGTTGTCTCAATTAAGCAAAAACCGTTCAATTGTGAAAGCTAATACAGCAAATCTTTACTGAATAAACTTCTATAAAAAGAATCCACCATTAGCTTATCGATCAAACGGACAAAAAGGAATTAAGATCTCATTGCGTTTAATCAGTTCTCATTTACTACATCAAAACGCTCACTCCGACAAAACATCATAACCACAATGCGATGAAACGAACAAAACCCATTAGCTAAAATTGAACAAAACAGATTCTAAAGGATTCAAAAAAAAAAAAAAAACGAAAAGCGCATATCATTAATCTGAGACGAGACAGAATTGAACACAAACAAAGCAATACCTTTGACGTTGGCGCAAATATGTAACCAAACAGCCCGGAAGATGATGGAGGACCCGTTTCTCGCAACTCAAACAGCTCGGAAGTTGATGACGAGGAGGAGGAAGATTTGCTCACGTGCTTGCTCCCTTCCATTTTCTCTTTGAAATCTCTCTAAAGTCTATACAATCACTCTCAATGACTCCCTACATACAGGTTTTATACAGACGGTCAAATCAAATAATAAGAAAACGGTGAAGAGAGAGCAGAAAAAATGAAAGAAATCTCACGTCGTTTGGTAGTCGGTAGAGTCGTAGAGAGAAACTAAACCGTCGCGTGCAAATTTATAAGCCTAAAAGGGCAAAAAGGGGAAAAAAACTCTCTTGACTTTATTCATTTTATAAAATTATATTAATATTAATTATTGTTTTCTTTTTTGTTCTGTGTCACTCTGTTTCGTCTCCGTTTTATTGTTTCTTTCTCTTTCCTTCACTACAGATTTGCGCCACGTGGATAAGTCAAGAGTCTATGACCCACAACATACTCAGGAATCCCAATCCTTTTATGCCACGCCACTCATATAGTGGATAATAACAACCGTATCGCATCGCAACAGTTAAGTCTGTTTTTCTTTCTTTCAACTCTCTTCGCTCGATCCTTCTGGGATACAAAACAAACAAACAAACAGTTTAGCAAAAACCGACCACCTTATCTTCTTTTATCTTGTCGGACGGACAAGACATTCCGCGAGACTGGTCGTCTTTCTCCAACTAATTAACTTCGCGGCTTTGGATAAGAAAGTCTTTTAACTGCTTGACTGGATAATATTATCGAGAGATTTAATTAAGTCAAAATAAACGGTGAGTGATTAGTTATGGGTACACGTGGCAGAACGATGATAGAGGTTGTAAAGTGAGAAGGAATGGGGTAGGTGGGGTCCGGGAGTGGTGGTTACTTGGTTAAGACATTGAGGGTCGCCGCGTGGTATACGCGTGTCCAATTTTGGGCAACAAATGGACACACGCCAAGTGGATTCTGTCTTGATGCATTACTAATCATTTAATCCTCCCTCAGATTTTATTAAATACTCAAAGTCTCATATTGCTTGATTTTAAATTTAATGTATGCTATTTAATTAATTTAGAATCATAATGCAATGTAGCAGCAGCCTAGATTGGTTTACCGATCGAAATGTGAAAAATTTACTTGAAGGTGCAATTCGTAACGATTTCACACTTTTACCGTCTTTTAGCAAGCGTTAAGACTGAGTCGAAATTCAGAAAGGGAGAACATATCTAATAGGTGTTTGGCCAGTATGAGAAAATAACGCAAAAATTATTGGAAGTTGAACATGTTACCTCCCCGAAAGAATATTTAGTTTCTTTTTGATGAATTACTTTGCTTGACCATAATAGAAGAATCTGCATATGCGAATGTGTGACTCGAGAGTACTGCAACTGCATAATAACAATGCTGCATCAACCATGTTCTCCGCGGACCACGTAGAGCTGGCAGATATCTTGTGCGCAGCTGTACATCTGTTAGGGGACTCAATTATGTCTGCACTCTTCATATATGTATGTATTCATTGATTTTTAGATTATTTTTTTTGCCAAGTAAAGTAATTGAGTAGTAATGTAGTTCACGACTTCACGTATCTTTTGTACTTTTTACACTATAATTGGAGAAAATGCCAAAAAAGTTTAGGGTTAAGATGGGCCAGGAGTGTTGACTAATCGAATCCTAATTAATTAGAGAGAAGAAAAGAGTTGCACATGTATATTTATGTGAATGAGAGTGTAACACCTAAAACATTATTAATATTCATGTGCAAATGGATAGATATCTGGTAAGGAGCACGATCACAAAGAAGAAAAGTAAACACACACGTTAGCGGCATGACGGTGATCGATGCCTACTTTTAGTCCGAATGCCGACAATCTTGAGTCTGAGTGTTCCATGTGCTTCATTTGAGTCCCCTGTATCATAAATGGTCAATATCGTTGATGCATGTGGGTAGATTTGAGATTTTTAATATGATATTAAAGTAACGGTTTTTTTTTATTCAGTTCGAAGAATAACGTTCGCTTGTTAACTTGTTAAGTCTGACATAATCAATTCATAAATGCAAATAACTATAAAATTTGTCCTACATCAATTGGGTAAGCCCAAGTAATATAGTTTATAAGTAAAGTGTCTCTTCCTCTCTATAAATGGGGCTCAAATACTATATATATTAAGTGAGAGGACTGAGAAGAATGAAGTAATCCGATGTACCTATCGAACGATAAAATTGGAGGATATGATTGATGTGGATGTGGATGTGTTTTGAATTTTTAACATAGTTGGGTTTTTTCACTCTCTTTTTCTTGAGTGGTGTAACCTTGGATGGACGGCGGTGAGGTTCATGATCAGAAATTCAGAATGTTATGGCCACAAAAAAGCTGTGGTGCTTTTTGAATATTCTGTTTTCTTATCATGTAATGCAATAAACACAAACTAAACTTTTTTCTCAAGAAAAAAAGGAAAAGAAAAAAGCCAAATGAGAAACTTCTATATATAGAAAATATGTCTTCGTCGCCATAAAGTATTATGAGATATTTTGTAAACCCTGTGTATTATATAAACAAAGCTTTTATTGTAAGAAGTATTACCTTTATTTTAACAACTATCATTAATGGTGTTCATTCATTATCTTATCCTGTCACATATATATGTTTATCCTGTAAATTAATTTTTATGTACCTATTAGAAGTCGATGATGAATATTGTGTACCTTTTTTGAAGACCTATGCTCTTCCTGGCCAAACATTTACATTAAAAATAGAACATGCCTTTTCATATAAATTTCTCTCTGCGAAAAGCAGTAAAAGATATTATTCGGAATGCCCCGACTCTTATTAAGGCCTCAACAATAAAACACAGGCCATCACCGGAGAGAAATCAAATAAAAAAGGCCCAGCCTTTATAAAAGCCCGGTTGGGAGGATCTTTCTTTTAAAGGCCCATTCCAAACTTGAGAGCCCATAAAAGCATCGAACAAAATGGCATCGAGACCCAAACGTCAATAAGTTTCAGATATGGGCCTATTATAGTTTAGGAAAAGCCCAAAAGGTGCACGCAGACGCAGTTGTAAAGTACTAGGCCGTAGCCATTTGAACCCTTTCCATTGACCATTCATTATCTATGGAATAATCAACCGCTACCGCTAGGGAGAGAACACAAGTATAGCTAGCCCAGCTTTTATAAAAACCCGGTTTTAATGGACCTTTGATTTGAATGCCCAGTCTATGATTGAGAGCGCCTATAAAAGCCCGTGGGCTAATCATAGGGAAAAGTAATAAAAGTTGACTCGCTAAAAACGATCGTGGGCGGCAGGATTCGAACCTGCGCGGGACGAGCCCACATGATTTCTAGTCATGCCCGATAACCACTCCGGCACGCCCACTAGAAGGTTGGTGTATTCGTTACATATATATATATATCTATTGCAAAGAAATTAAAAGAGACCTATCAGCTACATATGTCTACGTGTGGTGTGAACAATTGAATGGGAACATATTAAAAATGGAAATTGAAAATTTACAATGTGAATTGGCAATTGGTGTTGTCAAACAGTGTTCCATTGCTGAACCTTTCTCAAAATTTACAAATCTCAAATCTACCCACATGCATCGAATGGTGTCGAACTCTCGTGTGCAACTCCTGCACACCCACACCCTCTTCAATGTTTGACATGGAACTGGTAAGGATCGCTTCTCCTGCTTGAGGGGCTAAGACTCGGTGGCATTTGAGGGTGGTGCTTTCCAAGTTTTCCTAATTACAGGTGCTGCAGATGGGGTTGGAGTAGGTGGGTTTACATTTGCCATGGCTAGACCCACAAAAGTATTTGCCAAGATGATAAAGCAAAGAAGAAGACACTGATCGAGCCATTGATGAAGATCGATGCTTGTGTTGTGATTTGTTATTGGCTTTGCAATGAAGGAATGCAATACAAGGAGATCCAGTAATTAAGCGCGCGGGTTTTGATGGAAATTTCGCATTGTTGGATTCCAGGGGCTGTTTAATCATTTTCATTAACCTGTGATTATGTTGTTGTCTGTTGAACAAACATGGGTTATGGAGGTAGATACACGTGGATTCATTATAATATCCAGAAAATACAACTAATCTTTGAATAAAGGGGACAAGATCTATAATTTGTTTATAATGAATTCAGTTTGTACAGCAAGATTAGGCTCCAGTACCCATAAATCTGTGATTTATGGCAAAAGAAAATGAGAAGAAGCTGACCTGTTTATATTACAAATGCAGAGCATCTTGGTTCACTAAAAAGAAGTCAATGCCATTCTTGAGTCTTGTCATAGTGCAAAAACTCTTCCCCTGAATCGAATAAAACAAAAGGTCATGACTAATAATCGAATCAAGAAACAAAAGAAAACAGAGGAACAAGAATAGACATGGTTTTCCATGCAGACAAGCTAGCAAAGTTGTCTGCTTTATAGAGTCGCTAGCAATATCTATTGCATGCAAACATCTTGACTTCACCGTATATGTTGGCCGGGTACAGAAATTAGAAAATAGAAAAAAAATTAGCCTTTAATTTCGAGAATTTTAGATTAGAAACACAAATCTTAAGTGAAAATTAATTGGTTTTCTCACATTTCTGTATCATAAAGAGTTTCCAAACCTAAACTCATATCGTCTGAAACAATGATTATGAGGGTAAAATTACTGAAGTACAGAACAAAAGGGTAGTTCAATGATATAGGAGTTGCATATACAATGAGAATCATGAGATTAAGGAATACATATATGTATGTCTGCAAGTGAGTATCAGTGTGATTTAGGAGGAGTTTGTTTCATAGAGTGAAAGGAACATGAAAATGAGATAGGGGAACTTGTTGTCTAGATTATTTGGCGGTAGGATGCTTCACAAACTCCAGACGTCACGAGGAAGTCCATGATTCCTTCTGTCCTTCAACACCAGCTTAGTGGAAATACTACACAGCAGAGTTGCACTTGAATAAGAAAGTATGCGGTCAGTTTCAACAGGAATAGTTTGCCGGGGATGCATTGACAGCTCATGAATTTGCCATAGTCAATCGCTGTGGGGTAACACGTTGGTGATTTGCATATGATTAGTGGGCTGGCAGTGCATGGTTGTGATTGATTTTTTATTTAACTTAGATGCAAATTAACATCATAGACCGAAAGTTTTCAATTAGTTTGCTCCAAACCCAAATTTAAATAATCTGACAATGAGTTGATTTGAGAAGAACCAAAACAAAAGGTTGACCAAAGAATGAAATGAAAAAACCTTATTGCACCAGCCGGGAATCGAACCCGGGTCTGTACCGTGGCAGGGTACTATTCTACCACTAGACCACTGGTGCTTCTTGCTGTGTTGGTGGCAAAAAATGTTGTTATAGCCTATAAGACTTTCTTTGGAGAAGTTTCAAAATCTCTCTTTATCAGGCCGGACAAAATTTTAATAGGCCCAAAATAGTGTTGCCGTTGAGGCCAGTGTCGGCCCAGAAATCCTTCTGCCGAAAAGGCCTACGAGCTATTTCATACTGAGCCATATTAGAGGTGTGAGCCCAGTTAGGCTTCTGATGAACAACTTTCCATAGTCCCTCCTCTCCTCTCCGTCAGTAATTCAGTCGCAGCAGAAGCTACTCCTCTCCACAATCATCAATTCCCCAAAATGTCGCTGTCAATGTCATTGGCGTCCTCCAATCCCTTTCTCTCCTTCTCGAAAACCATATCCTCTACGACTCCTCTCTTTCTCCATACGAAGCTTGCTCAACTCTCCCTCCAAACCTCCTCGAGGACCACCATCATCCGCATGGGCGGCGGCCCCAGGACATATCCTGGCGGAGTCTCCAAGTGGCAGTGGAAAAGGATGCAGGCCAAGAAGGCGAAGCAGCTACTCAAAGCCCGACTCGCCCGCGAGCGCCAGGTCTACGAGATGCGCAAGCGAGCCGAGCTTAAAGCCGCTGTTTCGGAGCTCGAGAGGCCCTGGGAGGTCGTTGAGAAGGCGCCAACACTGTTTTCAGTGCGAGCTGATGAACAGGTCAAGGTTCTCGCTGACCGGTTTCAAAAACCTGGCGGGTTCGATATGTGGACCGAGAGGGACGGGCCGCAGCTGTTTGAAACCCCTGATGGGATTCCCTCGGCGAGGTTTTTTCCCATGGGGGTTGTGCATAGTGTGAAACCTTATGGTAAGGTTCGGGGACTCGTGGATTCAGACCGTCGAAATGATAGCGAGAGGGAGAGAAAATTAGAGGGTAGGAATTTATCTGTAAGCGGATATAGAAGAGATGGGAAGAGAAATGGTGGTAGATACAGGAAGAATGAAAGTAGAAGCAGCCCTCCCAATGTGGATGCTAGGAATGGTTCGAGTGGTATGGATTCTGGTCAAATTGTTGCTCTTGATAGGAAACAGAGAGGGGTTACTGAGGTGAGGCACGGTGGCAGGGTCAGACGGATTAACAGGAATGATGTTATTTTGCGGAATTCAGGAAAATTCGATTATGATATGAGTTTGCAACAAGATGGGAGATATGGGTTCAAGGAAAAGAATGTTGAATTTTAAACTGTATAGATAGATTTAGCAATCCATTTTGTGGTTGGACTCAACTGTATAGGCATGAACCACCAGTTGGGCTGAGAAACTTCAAAATGAGAAAGAAGTGATGTCCACTGAGCTTTTGACTTATTTTGTAAGTGGAAGTTGTGACAAGTTAAGCATTGAGGTGGATGGGTCAGCAAAAAGGGAATACGATCAGGTAACTGAAATGATTAATTCAAGAATCACTAAAATATGTATTAGCAATTTGTAATTTTGTATATCCAATGATGCTATGCACTCCAAGTTATTGAACTGAGACTTAGCTGTGATTTCCATATTTTTTTCATTGGATTTATTTTGGAACAGGGCATTACATTATATTACACAACTAACAGTGCTCATGAAGGCTCTATTAGTGGGTAGTTTGGTTCTGTTACTGCTCAACAGTACTTTAGCATAAATGCAAATTACTCAATGCTCAGGATGGAAATGGTGCATCAATCTGTTCTAGAAGGTGGCTTTCTTGTGCTGAACTGGATGTAGATGTGCATAATTTCCAAATTCCAACACACATATATGCATGGAAGTACATTTTTTTGCATGTTTACATGATGTCTCTTCATTTTGTTTAAACTGAAGAGTTGGTCTGAAACAATTTTATCATTCTGATGCAAATTAACTCTTAACATTGTGGGACAAATATGTTTCTATATGACATAACGGCTAAGACTTTACAATATTTCAGTTTAAATTGAGAAAAACAGGCCAAGGGTCCAATATTTGCTTGAGATGTGCATACTCATTCCCCTGTGTTTTCAGCTCTGTTCTCTACTATGGTATGTTTAATATTGGCATGTGATTATTGTGTGAAAATGTTTCAAGAGCTAACCTTATGATGCTTAAGTGTAAAACAGTAAAAGTTCAAAGCCAATTTGTTGTTGTTGAGAGGTATAAATTGAGTGATCGTCTATAAGATTCTCTGCAAACTTGCCTATATGTTTTAATTGTCCATAAAGTTCAGATGGGACTTCTTATTGGTCGCTAGACCTTAATAGTTCCTAACCCACTTGTTTTTGACAAGTTATCTGATGAATTGAAATTAGGTACTGAAGATGCCTTTTGCTTATAGGTATGCTAGGTAGCATCTGTTATAAGAAGGTAACATGGTGTTTGTTCTCGTTGAGCTAAGGCATGCGTTTGTGAACTTTGATAGAGAGACTTAATTTCTGCTACGAGGAAGGAATTTCTGAATTACAGATACCTTTTGCATTTGTGAACTGTGATACAGAGCATCTCACCAGTCACCATTAGGTGTCAGATGCTGTACTTTGTCAATATCTGTATAATCATGTTGAAGATGTTCGGAGTTTGGTGCATAGCAAGGTCGCAAATTTTGTCATTTAAGTTTTGTTTTATTCCTCTAGCAAAATAATGTTACTGAAGCAAAACTGTATACTGAATGCTCAAATGATACTGTAGTGTCTTTCTCAGCTTTTTTGAGATGGCGACAGGCTATTCTAGATTGATACTTCTTTTAGAGATTTTCTGATATGTGGAAACTGGAAAGTGGATACCTATGACATAGTTGACAAATGACAATTGACTCCTTTCCTATCTGTTCAGAGATCAGGTGTGAATGGATTGAACAAGAATCTCTGGCACTCTTGACAAGATAAAGAAAATGGCAACACCCCTTCTAGTGAAGTGAAATCGTATATCCCCCGATGATGAAGACGTCTGGTATGGTGTTGGCATGATTCTCTTGTTGAATGGAACATTATTTTCTTTCAATTGATGTACTTGTTGAATGAAATCTTAGTATCCGTTTCTCTCACTTGGTGGTGGTTTACCAACCGGTCACACACTTATCACGTCATTTCTAGAGGAACATGGATTTTTTTTTTGTGGGCTGTACTTCCTCATACCTTACGCATTACATGGACCAATTATGTAAGACTTCACCTGGAATATGGTTTTATCAAAATGGTTCCATTGTACTTTTGCAATCGCCACACTACTGTTTCATCGCATGCTTATCTTCTGTGGACCTGTGGTTTATTGAGTTTATCTCCATTAGAAATGGTATTGCCGCCCTCTAGTCATACTTAGAATGTCAAAGAAATCTTGTTCAATCATCAGCACTGTTCTCTAATAGCAGTTAGCGTGAGGTAATCATGTCTTGGAAACACTGTAGTCCCTTCATCATGCTTCTCTTTGTGGAAGGTCAGCGCAATAAAAAAAACAGCCTTTCCTCTAAACTTTTTTCCAACTTAAGCGTGAGTGATTTTGTGGCTGCTGCACTCACCATCTCCAACCCACTCAAACCCATTCTAGTGGGTCCTGTTTATTTGACTGTACATAATGTTCAAGGTTTGACTTGTGGTGGAGTTTCTGCGGATTTGCACTCTGTGATATAGTGTCACTATTCTTGTATCTTGTTGATCTCAAGTTTGAATTCTTGATGCCACCACCTATTTGATAGGCTATTTTTCCCTATCAAATCATATTATGTCATGGCTAGAACAAATCACAGCAGCTCTTCATCATCTTCAGTAAAAAGGAGGAATTTTTGGCATAACAGAGACGTGAAAATGTCTCTTCTTTTGGTGTTGTTACTGTTTTCCATTTTACTTATTCCATATGGCTGTGTTGAAATTGTTTTATTATCAATGATTAGTGATGATAACTGGGTGAAACTTCCTTGCTTATGCTTCCTCTTTTGTGTTCTGTATGAAGTGTAATTTAACAATTTCCTGCCTTTGTTTCTGTATCACCATAGCTCATGCGGATTGACCTAGCTCAAGTGCCGTATTTTACAGAATGCCAGGATCAAGGGTAACTACTTACCATTCATGTCATCATTCGACCAATTATGCTTGCTATATTGTAGATAAACATATGTGAATATTGAAAGGAACCACTTAGTATCTGATTCAAGTGATGAGACAGATCAAAAGGATAAGAGGGAAAGGAATTATATTGTGTGGCTTATGCAAAACTTCTGTTTCCACATCGGGTTAGGTCTGCTGCTGTTTTTTTTCAAACAATTTTGGCACTCTTATCTTGCTTGTGATGGATTGCATAGTGGCACACCACTTGCTGCTCTGGATTTATGATTTCAGAATTTAAAATTTGGGAGTCAAATATGGAGTTATATCTCAGTCCCACGTTGTAGGAGATCTTTAGCCAGAACCTTATTTTAAAAAGGGCTGACAGCTATGGAAATTCACAATCTTTTTGGTGCGTATTTCACATGTATATCTTCGAGTGGTGATCTCCCTTGTATTATTTTATTCATGACTATTGAGTGGTCCGAGTTCCACTAGAATTAGTTGAAAATAATGAGTTGACATGGTGATTTCTGTTGCATAAGCAACAGTTAGTATCATTAAGGATGGATGTTGATATATATGAAGCCAGACACTCCTGTGAACATTCCTTCTGCAACTGCTCAGATTATTGAGGCAGGTCTGACTCAGCGGCCAAAAACTAGCACATTTGCCTACTTCATGCATCCTGAAGATAAGAAGCGATCTGAAGTGAGTGGTCTTTTGACTAAGAAACCCTACAGTGTAAGGGGCTGGAGACGTGCAGAATGTATGCAGACTTTATGGCCATAATCTGTTGGAGACCATTTTCAATCTGTGAGCAAATTTATAAATACAAGCAGCAAGTAGAGAGAAATTACTTAAAACCTTCAACTATAATACAGGCATCTATGGAATCTCTAAAATTGACATATGAACTCAACGTCACTCGACTCTTTGATACCTACCTGGCTCCATCTATCTCTCCTGTACAAGTTCTGATGTGAAATGCAGCAATTTTCTCTAATGAATGGTTACAAATATATATATATATATATATATATATATATATATATATATATATATGTAAAAGAAAGAAAAAAGAATAGAATAGCATCTCAACTCTCAACAGCCCATTATCTTCAATTATTCCTTTCATTTCAAACTCCCGCAAACCATGTTGTCAATGTGCTCCAGTTAGTGGGCATAACTCACTTTCAAGTCTATCACTTCTTTAGTTTAATCCGGAGAGAGCTTTCTAGAGCTTCGATGGATAAACTCGCATGTGCCAATTACCGAAACACAGTGCAAAGAAATAGTAAAATGAATTGCAAGTAAAAAATCTTTTTTTGTTTGAGAGAAGCCAAACTTCATTAAGAATTCAAAACGGTACAAAAGCCTGAACTGGTAACATGCAGATTTGGAGGAAGACCATCCAAATGCACGTGTTCCAGATTAGTGGTAGATATTCTACCAAGATTTGCTAAACAATCCGCAATAGAGTTGTTCAATCTAGGGGTATACAGAAATCACATTCTAAATCTTATTGAGCTTGCCTTTTGGGGTAATGTTAATGACGATGCATAAAAGATTAGAAGAGTGCTTACTACTTGTCTACTACCACTACCCTCCAATCAATTCCCCATCATCACAGAATTTGAGTGCGATGACTGAGTTGAATTTCCACTACATTTTTTAATTAACACTTTCCCCATTATTATCTTCGTGGTCTAGAATTTAAGCTAATATATTAAAAATCTCCTCCTGCTTAATTTCTCATCTTCTTTGATTATGAACTTGAGTTGACCTCCTAGTTAATTAAGCCACTACTCCCTCTTTTTGCTCTTTGCCTCCGTGGTCTCAAATAGCAGAGTTGAGTCAATGTTTGAATTATAAAATCCTTTTATAAAAATTGTGGCTTAAGATCCCCACTAAGCATGTATGATTAGCGAAAATACGTATAGGTTATTAAACAATTAAATTCAAAAATTTATGTGATTTGTACGATAATTGTATTTGGATTCTATAAACTTATGTATGATAATACTAATTTTATATATAATATTTGTTAAAAGATAAATTTCCTTCTTTTTTTTGACACTTCCTACGCATTGTGAGGGGCTCCCGAGTAGTTTAATTAGTACAAGCTTGAGTTCAATTTTTTTATGGTAAACAAATAAGCCCAACCAAACGCACTATGATAGGATTCCAACATATCAAGCAATTGGCTTCTTTCGTTTCCAAACAAATGATCACGTGATTCATGTTTTTTTTTTTAGAAGAAAGTAAAATTTATATTAGGATGATAATAGAAAATCTTGGTTTACAAGATGAGACACGGATTGAGGATACTCCTCAATAAGAAATAGATTCTGCTCCTGCCTAAGAGCTAATTTTGCCAAGTTGTGAGCAACAGAATTGACATCTCCACAAACATGGTCCACCTCAAAAAAAATTGAACCCCTGGAACAAGGATTGAATAGACCCAATAACCACACCATATGATAGAAAATTAGGAGCAAAAGAGACCACATGATCAACCACAGTTTTTGAATCAGATTCAGCAGTAACATTTCGAAAACCACAATCAAAACCAAACTGAATTTCAGCAAGAAGAGCTAAAGCTTCCCCTTGGCCAACATCCCAGCACCTTCGAGCTCCCAACATAGCAGAACCCATCACCTCGCCGTTGCTATCTCGTATCACCACTCCAATGCCCAATTTACCATTATGGAAAGTGTTAATCTTTATAATCCCCTCATTGTTAACACGTGATTCATGTTAATAGTATATGGAAAGGTGGCTATGATATTTTAACAATTAGCGGTAAATGGTCCATTAACAATGGTAATGATTTGAACTTTTACTAATTGTATCAATTGTCACTTCTGTCCGGTTCCCTAATTTCATAAGTTTGTGCTTCAATCATGATATGCAGCTTAAATCTTATAGTGCACTCATATTGTAATCTATATAATATAATGTAGTATAGTAAGAGTAAAATATTGTAGGGCAGCAATTGAATATATATATATATATATATATGTATGTATTTTTTTCTTCTTCTTCAAGCGATGACGTTTGCTTTAAGACGTTGAATTTGATTAATGGTTGATATCAAGGTTTAGAGAATTCTCACCCTAAAAAACTGTATTCTCATTCAATAATGACTATATATATGTATTTGTTATTTTCTCTAGTATTGGGAACGTTTGCTTTGGCTGAGATTAAAATTTAGGGTTTAAGGAATTGTAAATTCTAACATGTAAACCCTAAACTTTAACCTTTGATTTTAATCATTGACTGTATCCAACGACTTAAATAGAAGTTTCCAAAGATTTAAAATGTAAAAACCCACCACGACTACAAGTGGTCAAATTCACGAGTACCACATATTAATGGGAATCGTTTGCTGTGGATTTGGGCTCTTAGATCCTATATCATCTTTTTTGTGTTTGTTTTATACCACAATTTTATCGATGAGGGAATTATCAAATTCTTAAGAATCTAAAATTTTCATCAAATAGTGAAGGGAAAGTTAGGGTTTGCACCTGTACTTTTAAAAAAGTATCAATTTGCACTTTATACTTTGAAACGTATCAAATCGTACCTCAAACTTTCATTTTCGTATACCGTTACACATTCCGTCCAAATGTCGTATATTTTTGCTGATTTGGTTGTTTCTTAAATTGTCAATTTGCACATTGTACTTTGGATTGAAATGCACATTGAATTTATAAAAATAGATAATAACGCACTCTCGATTAGCAAAAATAGACGACATTTGGGTGAAAGGTGCAACGCTACACGAAAATAGAAGTTCGAAGTGCGATTTGATACGTTTAAAAGTATAAAGTACAAATCCTAACTCTCTCAATAGTGAAATACAAGTTCTAGTGTAAGGAAAAAAAACATTAAGGTATGGTATGGTGTAGGACATCTCTAAAACCATTAGATAAGAACAGTCTAAAAATTGCGTAACCCTATATCCTATTATAACAATATAATTCACATTGATGCTATTCCAAGTACACATAAAGTATGCATGACGTCTTTTAATGGAAAGAATTGACTAATTTCTAAACCTCGATAATTACTAAGAATTTCAATTACTGTTTGTGTAGACAGAACCTCTACCAAATACTTTAAAGGAATTCAAATACCATTACCTTTTGGGTCAACAAAGCAAATCCATCCTTCCATCCTCCTCCTATATAAAGAGCCACAAACCAAAACATTCTCTCCACAACCAAAACAACCATCATCACTTGTTGAAGCATACACTCTTTAGGCATAAACCTATCAAATTAGCCACTGAAGATCATATTATGGAGATAGAAAAGGGATCAGTAGCAGCAGATTTTGATGAGGAGAAATGGGTTTATGATTCTTCAGTGGATCATAAAGGAAGAGTTCCTCTTCGAGCTTCAACTGGTGTATGGAAAGCCTCACTCTTTATCATTGGTAAGTCAATATGAAAATCTACCTTTTTTCTTTTTTCTTCTCACTATCCATCTCTACTTATGCTTCTATTCTAGGTCCATGGTTGCTTCTGTTTTCTCTTCACAATCCTATGATGCAGCCCTGTCTGTTCTGTTTAGTTGCATAAAAAAAACAAAAAAAAACAGAGTCAAACAGAGTATACTCTAGTCTTTATCCAAAACCTGAAATGGCTGAAACTAAATACGTCACAAGCCCCCCTGTCATTGCATATAGTTTGTCTGTTATGTCTCTGACAGAATAAAAGTAAATTGAGCCATAATAAGAAGCTGCCCAAAAATCCACAAAAACGGCCCACTTTGAATCTCTTCTGCTGCTTTATTAATAGTAGTAATAGTACTATTAGCCGTGATTTGAAGGATATAAAGCTTCAGACCATGTGACCTCTGTAATTGAGTATTTGTGACTAACTGTAATATTGCGCTTGAACAGCAATCGAGCTCAGTGAAAGACTGAGTTACTTTGGAATAGCGACTAGCTTAATCATTTACCTGACTAAAGTGATGCACGAAGACCTCAAGTCAGCAGCAAAGAGTGTAAACTACTGGGCTGGTGTCACTACGTTGATGCCCCTAATAGGTGGTTTCGTAGCCGATGCTTACTTGGGTCGATTCTCCACCGTTCTTTTCTCGTCAATTGTTTATCTCATGGTACTTAATCTCAAAGGGTTATGGTCAATTTTATTTGGTAAAACATTTTCTGTTGATTGACAATCTTTTCTCTTTGTTAATGTTGGAAAAACAGGGTTTGATTCTATTAACAATGTCATGGTACGTATCGAGCTTAAAGCCTTGTGATGGTGGTGGTGTTTGTCATGAACCCAGGAAGGTTCATGAAATTGTTTTCTTCCTTGCAATCTACCTCATCTCTGTTGGAACTGGAGGGCATAAACCTTCTTTGGAGAGTTTTGGAGCAGATCAATTCGACGAAAATCACCCGGAAGAGAGGAAGAAGAAGATGTCATTCTTCAATTGGTGGAACATTGGATTATGCGCAGGACTTCTACTTGGTGTGACTGTAATAGTTTATGTGCAAGACCATGCGAGCTGGGGCGTCGCAGACGTAATTCTCACCACAGTCATGGCTATTTCTTTAGGCATCTTTGTCATCGGAAGGCCAAGTTACAGATACAGAAAACCAAAAGGAAGCCCCTTAACACCACTGTTTCAGGTTCTTGTAGCTGCCATGGCAAAGAGAAACTTGCCTTATCCTTCCGGTCCGGCTGAATTACATGAAGTTCAGAACTCACAAAAGACACAAGGAAAGCTTCTTTGCCACACTGATAAACTCAAGTAAGCAAAAAAAAAAAAAAAAAACTACCATTTTGAACACACTACGTACTATTATTGTCGAGGATTTTTTTCGAACAAACTGTACGATTTGAGCTAGGTGCACAGTTCTGCAATGGGTGGAAAATATTCACCATAATTATAGAATCCTAAAATATGATGCTCTGTTATGCGTATCAGGTTTCTAGACAAAGCAGCTATTATAGAAGAGAAAGGAAGCTCAATTGAGAAACAGGGTCCATGGAGACTCTCAACAGTGACAAGAGTGGAGGAAATGAAGCTTATTCTCAACATAATCCCAATATGGCTTGGTACTTTACCATTTGGAATTTGTGTGGCACAAGGCTCTACATTCTTCATCAAACAAGGCATTGCTCTAAATCGAAAGATTGGTAATGATTTCCTGCTTCCCCCTGCTTCAATCTTCGCTCTGGCTGCCATTGCAATGATCACTTCTGTCACCATTTACGAAAAATTCTTAGTACCCTTCCTAAGAAAATTAACGGCCAACGATCGAGGAATCAACATTCTCCAAAGAATTGGAATTGGGATGCTCTTCTTAATTGCCGCGATGATCGTTGCTGCTTTGATTGAGAAAAAGAGACTAAATGTTGTATCAAAGAATCCCAAAACAGGTTCAAGTTCCATGAGTGTCTTCTGGCTGGCTCCGCAGTTTATCATTATTGGTGTGGGAGATGGGTTTGCTCTGGTGGGCTTGCAAGAGTACTTCTATGACCAAGTTCCTGATTCGATGAGAAGCTTAGGCATTGCTTTCTACCTTAGTGTGATTGGGGCTGGAAATTTCCTTAGTAGTCTCTTGATAACGGTTGTTGATCGGATCACTGAAAAGAGTGGCCAGAGTTGGTTTGGGAAGGATTTGAATAGTAGTCGCTTAGACAATTTTTACTGGCTATTAGTCGGTATGGTTGCAGCCAATTTGTGCATCTATGTGCCAATAGCTCGACGATATTCTTACAAGAGCGTGCAGAGTGTGGTAGTCGTTGATTGCTATGAAAGTGACAAGGGTGCTTCCATGGCTTGAAGCTTATGCAAATCACTTTTGTATCAATAAAATTGTAGTTAGTATGGGAAACATATTAGTGCTTAATCAATAATTATTTTAAGCTTTTGCATGTATAAAAGATGCCGGTTTTTCCTATGTCTTTGCCTGATTTCTTTCAACACTAAAAGCCTGATTAGTTTCTTTAATATATTAATTTGGCCTATTTAGGAAATAACCTGGGCTCGAAGTTGAGCCCACAAGTATGAATTCATCAAAGATAAACACTATTTTCATCCCTACCAAAACAGAGCATGGCACCAATATCATTTTATCTTTTTCGACGGCGACGAGCACTGGTAACTCTTATAGAACAAGAAGAAATATTCCCGTTCAACGGTAACTCTTCTGGAACCTTGCACGAGCACCATGTCCACCAAACTTCTTGGGCACGCAATGCCTGGGAGGCTAACAGGGTGCTGGCAATGCTCTAACGGATGGCAGATCTGGGACGTTTGCCCTCCACCATTGACACAGATGCGCATGTCGACCCTCGCGAAGCGGTGGCGTCCGAGGAGGAGGATGGGCTCATAGGCTTTAAAGCGGAGAATCACGGGCTCAACCATCTTGATAGGGCAGCCGTTGATCTTGGTTAGGCCTCTTCCACACTTGTAGTGGGTGGCCACCACTGCCGTCTTCTTCCTTCCAAAACATCGCATCGATTTGGCGGGGGCTGCCATAGTTGTATCCCTTCTCTTCTTGTGCGTATAGACTTAGCGACATAGTACGCCAAACTATTGAATTTGACCTTGACGAACCTCTGTTCCTCTTTGGTTGTTATCTTTGTATTCTGAATGATTGAAAGTTCATGCCGACTTTGGAACTGTTCCAGTTGACTTAAAAACAGAACCAAAAGCCCAAGGGCTAAGCCCACAAAACAACACAAGACAACCAGAATTGGGCCGAACTACAAACCCAACAAAACAAAACAAAACAAATCAAATAAAACAAAAGCCGATATGCCCCTGCATCATTAAGTCTGCTTATATCCTGTATTCCTGTTTGTTTACAACCTTACCCACTGCGTGTGCATGAGAGTTCCTTACGTGTAGTGTATTGTTCATGAGGTATTTTGACTGGAGTTTTCCCATCAAACTTAAATCTATTTAAAAATTTTGTGATATTAATGCAATATGTATAATGTTTAAAACTACATGACATCTGGCTTAATGGGATGATTCACAAGGGGGGTGGGGGTTCGGGTGTTGAGAGAGCAAAATATATAATAATGGAGGATTGATATTAAGGTAAGAAAGGAATCGGTATTCTTTGATGAATTTGTATCTCCATAGATGATTAACTCAAAGTTTGGTGTGTGAGGGTTCGAGAAGTTCTAAGAAGAAGAAGTAGCCGTGACTATTGAAGTGATCAAGAGTAATTTTGGAGTTCACTTCTATCTATAAAAGTAAGTAAAGGTGAATGGTATAGTTGGTTTTTCAATTCAACGGTTAGACTCTTACTTTTGAGCAAAAAAAATTAACAATGGAGGATTGATGCTAAGGTAAGAAAGGAATCGGTATTCTTTGATGAATTTTTATCTCCATAGATGATTAACTCAAAGTTTGGTGTGTGAGGGTTGGAGAAGTTCTTAGAGGAAGAAGTAGCCGTGACTATTGGAGTGATCAAGAGTAATTTTGGAGTTCACTTCATCTATAAAAGTAAATAAAGGTGAATGGTATAGTTGGTTTTTCAATCTAATGGTTAGACTCTTACTTTTGAGCAAAAAATCAACAATTGAGGATTGATGCTAAGGTAAGAAAGAAATCGGTATTCTTTGATGAATTTGTATCTCCATATTTGATTAACTCAAAGTTTGGTGTGTGAGGGTTGGAGAAGTTCCAAGAGGAAGAAGTAGCCGTGACTATTGGAGTGATCAAGAGTAATTTTGGAGTTCATTTCTCTCTATGAAAGTAAGTAAAGGTGAATGGATAGTTGATTTTTCAATCCAATGGTTAGACTCTTACTTTTGATTGAAGATCTTGTACATGCATGGATGGAAAAAAGGGATTGAAATAAGACAAAGTATCTATGATAGTCATGCATGCATAGTTTGGGTTTAGTAAATAGTGATGAAAAATCAAATATGTGGTTACATGTAGTGATTGTTCAAGTATTGATTTGTTTAAACAAAAGTGGGATTTGCATATGTTGATCTTGAACAAAGAAAGGGAAATGGATTTACATGCATGTGTCAAGTTGGAATTTGTATTGATGAAAATCTTGGACCAGATTTGATCTACGATAAGCAAAAAGGCAAAGTCCCGTTTGATTGAAAATCACCAAAGGTGAGGGTTAGTCGAAGCTATGACATTCAAAATGGGTTTGATATCAAATCTAGATTTTTTGTGAAATATTAAATATATACTTGGATTTGAAACCCCTTTAATGTGATTTATTTCTTAGCTTGTGTTTGACCAAATTTATTGGTGTTTTGTGAAAGATTGATGGCTAAATACTTTTATTTATCTATGTGGATGATTGAATTATGAAACTTTGAAATGATAATACTTGAGATTTAATTGTTTTGATGGAAATTGGTATTTCAAGTGTGATTGTGAAAACTTGTGAAAGTTTAGCCGATTGGCTCATGCATGACCGAATGACCCATGTTTTTGTTAAATGTTATCATGAGACATCTTATGAAAATTATGAGTTGATATACATGCGATGATGCTTTAAATGCTTATTTGATTTGAAAACATTGATTTTGCCTAAGAAAAGGCTTTGCTTGTGAAGCATGAATTTACCTTGATAAAGGAAGAAAAGTATATTATTATGATGATACTTTCAAACGTCCTAGTATGTGTTTCGGAAATTGTGGAATTGATGAAAGGAGAATGAGATGAGACCTGTGCACATGGTGAACCCAAGTCCGGGCTTGATTGTGGGTAAAGTCCCAATATTTTGACTTATATGAAATTGCAATCTCTTCGATAGAAGTGATCGTTTTCCATATTAACAAATCGACGGATTCATAAGAAATTGTATGGAAATGATATGAGAAAATCCTTAAAGGATTGGTTTGGAAATATTATACAGGGTTGGTTTTGATAATTGAATTATCTATTTATCTGGTACTATGAATTCTTGACATAAAGAATGATTTTAAATCCATGCATATAATTGGATTTTATTAATGGGATTTTCCATCAAATTGAGCATGTCATGTTATTTGAAAATTGTGGATTTTAAAGTTTTACATAATCCTCTGTGTTGATAAAAATGGCGCGACTTAACCCTCCTATGCGTTTTTAATACATATAGATGGATGTGACTTCCATGGAAAGTAACTTCAATGGAAAGCTCTTGTCGGATTTGCTTTATGCCAATATGTAATTGGATTTCATATGTACTTTGAATGTTTAATGTATAAAACATGTTATGATAATGTAATAACTAAATGTTTGTGTAAAATAAGTGTTTGGTTAAATAGACTTACGGTAGTTATGGATACATGCTTGTGTGGTAAAGGGCATACTTGTAATTATTGTGCCTTGTAATTGCCTCGCCGAGAGGGGCGTGTTACAGTAGGAGAGTTCATATGTATGTAGGATTTTATAGTGCCAAGCTGCAAGTTAATAAGTTAACAGTGAGCAATAGTCTTTTCTATTGTATTACTATATGCCCACACGCTTTAATTAAGATGAAATTTCAAATTCGAATACTTTACTAGTTTACTGACATTGCTCTGTGCAGGCAGCTGATGTTTGCGATTCTTCAGCATTGCAAAGTGGGCGATTCTCACCTGTGAGTTGTTACCTTAGGAACTGCATGGTGATTTCATTCTTTGCTATCCCTTTCTAACAGTTTTCTTGACTGTCTCTATAATCTGAATTTGCTTTGTTGTCCAGTTGCAAGTGCATTTTAGTGAATTACGCATGTCTCGTGTGGTTTTGTATCTCTTGGATGGCATGTTGCATGTTTTGAATTTGAATTATATTTGCTTGAATACTATTAGTTTAAGACATTTCAAAATTTTAGTAATCGAATGTGTTCTGGTGACATGTATCACGTTAATATAGTTAGCGGGACGGAAATATATTTGAAGCAAGTAATGAAGAGAAATCGGAGGATTGAAATTTAGCCAACTTTATCTTGTGTTTTAGACTGTCAAAACTAAATAAACATGGTGATTAAGTTAGCCAATTTTATCTAGCGTGTTTAGCCATTCGAAACTAAATATCCTTAGTGGCTGACTGGCTGTTCTAGTGCCAATTGCCAAACATGAAACATCTGGTAAAGTATGACTGAGATATGGGAGCGTTTTGAATTCCGGTTCTATCTTCAAAGAAATTTAAGATATCCTAGAATAACTGCCACATATGGGGGCACATAGTATCAGCATGCTATGCTCTTTTAAACACAGCATCGCCCTCAAACCCATGAATCTGCTCCTTGATCCTTGGATCTAGAGTTTTAAGGGTTCCCTTTGGTGTCATGGGGAAATTGAAAATGAAAGTATCCAAACTACTTCTTATGTCGGGAATGAGTCAATTATATATGGGGATCAGATCGATATAATGGTCTGGTGGTTGGGTGCTGTAACCAAATCGATTGAGCAAAATAGGAAGCCCGAAGCATATTTCCTAGCTATTATTTGTGCATTTTTGAGGTTGATTTATTCTGATTAATCTTGTACGAGGTGGTGGTTCTTGGTATCTTCAAATGAATTCCTACTCATTATATGCAAATTTCTGAATGTTTTTCTCACTAACAGTAACGTCATTTTGGGCAAGATTGGCGCCAAACCGCAAATGAACTTGAATTATCATATATTCTCAAACTACATGAAAATCCTAGATCGGTTGCATCCTACCTAATTTCCATCTTTGAAAGACCTCTGGCCCAGTATTCTATTTTGTGGCTGCAGATCTAGTGGTTGGAAGCCTATTAACATCCATTGATCATCAATCCTTTTGTTCTTAGTTCATCTAACGTTTTCTTTAGTTACCACTAATAGACTATGCATGGATTAATACACTTAACAAATTGCAGTCTTATCTGGACCTTATTGTGTTATTTGGAGTGATTATATCCTCACATTTGTAGTTTGTCGGTGATCAGTCTATCTTTTCCAGCTTAATTATCTGAAAAGTATTGCCTAACTACACTTTTCATGTTTGATTTGATGTTAAAGCGTTATTAATTTGGAACAGATCTTCAAGTTATTGACAGCTTATCTAACTAAATACACAAATTTTGGAAGCCAATTAGCTGGATGTCCCTCTATTATTAATTGTGACTGTTTAAGTCAAGTGGGTTCTCTGGCTTCTGCAATGAAATTAACCAAATTAAACAACTCCATAAAGTGAAACAGTCTTCTGTTTAAAGTTGCTAATCATTTTAAAACTTTTGATTGAATGTGTTGTGGACTTCTTAAATGAAAGTTAGATGATTTCCTTGACCTGAGTGAATGTGCCACTTAACAACTAAAAGCTTCCTTGCTAATCTTTTCATTAAAAGGAATCTTTTTTAATTAACTTGAGTATTTTGTTTGTTTAGTGTTCACGACTTCGCGTAGTATTGGAATAGCCAAATAATTTTTGTGAATCTTTGGCGGGCTTTCTCATGGGTGTCCTAGTTAGTTATTGCACTAAATGGACTGGATAGTGATTTTTAGTGGCGGTTTGGTGGATTCAAAGGTTTATTAGCGTATAAATTGTCAAATAAATTACATACTGTTTAAAGACATGAACAATAAGAGAAATTGAGAAATTTTTTTGGTGTGTGTATTGACATGAATGAGTAGAGCATATAAACTCATAAGTGGAGAAATTGAGCTTATAAGCTCCCACTTGCTCTACAAAACGAATCCTTAATGATAAATCTAATGAAGCTAATGATAGTCGAACCAAACAAAAAAAGGATGAAACTTTACATTGGGAGCCATTGTGTATTGCTCCAAACTTGAAGAAAAGAGCTCAACATGTAGGATTTTGAAAATGATAACGTATCCCAAAACCGTTCCAGCCATAACCTCCATAATCTAGCTGGAATGACACATCAACATGTCACATAGGTTATAACATTAATTTTTATGTTTGAATCTTGAGATGTTGACCACCATCTCGCTTAGAAAAATGGCATTTGCCACTTGTCTCTCCTTCTGTCTTAATTGTATGGTTTATCAAGATTAGACTTAGGGGTTGATTATACAGATAACTACACATGTTACCATAATTACTTTAACTAAGGTGGACATTGGGAGTTGTGACCTTGTGTTTTAGTCTTATAGTGTTTTATTACATTATATTGATTATTAGACTTATTCAATTGTGTTTGAATTTATCCTTGCTACACAGTGTTTTAATCTGGGAGTGCATTATTATCTTGTATATTAATTTTTAAGTGTCTTATTTTATTGTTTTTTGTTTTGATAGTGACTTATTTCATTGTATAGACATGTAAGCCCATAATGTAACCTACATGTCAACCACCACAAAAAGCCTCTTTAGCCACTAAAAAGGTGTTCAAATAATTTAACATGTCAACCAAATAATGTAATAACAAAGAATTGTTGTTTGACTACTATTCATGTTGTCAACACCTCAAATCAAACTCCCAAGCTTTAAACAATTTAAATCAGTTATCACACGTAGTCAAAAGTCGCTTAAATCATCGAAAAAATACTTGAAAAATAATGGTCTCTGCTAGAGAAAAGTGATAGATTCGACGAACTCAGACAACATCTTCGTGCATTGATGTCGTTGTTCGCCTACTTAGATGCGCTCCTGATCTAGCCATTTTCTAGTTGAATCGATCATCGGATTTTGACAACCTCACTATTTATATGCTCTCTCTATGTGTGTGTGAGAGAGAATGAATATGAGTGTAGTTGATTTATTATAATTAAATGAGTTTTATTTTTAAAATTCAAAATTCATATATGCTGAGTCATAAATATATGCGGGCATACCACATAAATTATATAAAATTAGGAATACTAAAATTAGGCAGGTGTAGTATTACCGACATGATTTACAATCTTTATTCTAAGATTCCTTCGTAGACACTTTTTTATATTTTTTTCGGGGTTTAGACTATTGAAATACACTCTCAGTCTCGTGAATATTTTCTTAAGATTAAGCATTTTTTGTGTTAATTATTAGACCATCTTATTAGTTTGATAGGGCGTAGAAACTAGGAAGTATAACAAACAAGACCTTAAGAGTATCTTAAGGTGATCGGGAATGGGGTCTATGCGTGAGGCCCCACCCACCTCGGTGGAAGCAGAGCAAGCTTCTCCGCAGGGACATTTTGTGTTAGGAAAAAAATTATTTTATTATTTAAAAATTATGAATGTGTTTTGATCGAGATTACGAGTACAACATTATATTATTTGTGTGAAATAAAAATCAAATGGATCGCAAAAAGGTTATGATAATTTTGAATCGCTAAATATAAATTTGAAATATTTTATTTCAATTTTCACTATACATTTGATTTTTGTTCGACATACAATATGTTGCCACATTCATAATTTTTAAATAATAAAATAATTTTTTTCCTAGGCCAAAATGCCTCCACCCTAACCATACCTACCTTATAGCACTTGTAACGGTTTATATCTTATTATCCGGGTTAAAATTATTTATGGACCTCATTTTTATCACGCAAAAATTCAAATCACAATTTTTTTTAATACAATCATATCAATAAAATAATTATTTTTTTCTTGATTATTCAAACTAATTATTTTCCTCTCTTATATTCTTTTCACAATAAAATTATACAAAAATTAAGATTGATTTTATCAAAATACATCTTTGAATATAATTATATTAATAAAATATATTTTCTAATATAGACACGAAAATATACATTCAAACAATATTTAATGTCTTCGTTAAACAGACATGATATTCATGTGCTATAGCATACTGCATTAGCTCTCTGCAGGCCCGGAGGTGACGCCAACCTTGACGGTCGGAGAAGGCATAATCAATTTGGACTCGATAATCAAGGGTCATCGGACTGTCCAAACATAATGTCGAGAATCGCATCAGATCCTTAATTAATTAATTAAATGCAAATCGTACTATGAAAGAGCCCTTTAAGCAACAGGTGACGTAATTACCGTTCTTTATATACGTCCCTTTCTCTGAGCTTCAAAAACAGAAAGAGACTTTCATTAAAATAAGTGAAAATTAAAGAAGATTATTGTACGGTTACTGAAACTCCGTTCAGTCGAGCTACGGCAAACTCGGGGGAAATGAATCGTGTGACTGAAGAAGCAAAAGATTTTGTGCTTTGAAAGAACAGAGGAAAACTAAAAACGATAGCATGTCGGTGTCACCTGTCCTTAACATCTCATCACGTAATCACTATCAATCATATTTTCAGTTGTCAGTAAAACTGACACGTGGTTTTATTATTAATATTAACCTGGTCTTCATTGTTTTTTTTTTTTTTAACTATGGGATTTTGGAGTGCAACAGGTGATCAAATCAATAAGTTAAATAAGGAATTTTTTTTTAAAATTATTACTCCCTTCCAGGCCTTTATCAGTGGGGCTTCGATGATCTGATGTCATCGTACTGAGGCTCAGGGCTCACTAGTTATTATCAAGCTTAAAAATATTTATTTTTTATAAAAGATTCATACTTTATATTTAAAAATTTTGTTAATAGAGAAAAATAAAAATATATTGACATATGTATTTTGTTACCGTGTTTATATTGATAGACAGACGTGTTTTGATGGCGTAAATTAATGTATAGGGATGAAAAATTTGAAGAATGTGTAGTATACTAGTATTAGAGTTGCTCTTAATTAACAAGCAATTAATAGTGATTGTCTTGCATTAAATAATTGGGGGTTGCAATTAGCTGCTATTACCCTCCCAAATCTCGCATAAATTACGTTTTTTAAGTTTTTTTTTGTGTTATTAGTATTTATGAATGATGATTTTAAATTTATGATATAAAGGTTAAGATATAGAATTTAGAGTTTATAATTGTTTTTATTTTTAAAATTATCTACTATGTGTTAAACATTAAAATCACTAAAATACTTAATGGTATAAGAAAACACTAAAAAAAAAACTTGATTTGGGTAATTACCTTCGAATAATTACAGCTCTATCCCTAATAATTGAACATGCTTATAAACAAAATGTAATTTAACATTATTGGATATTTTTAATTACTATTCTGAATCCCAACCTTATATATATATATATATATATATTAAACTCTAAATACTAATGATTTTATATGAATTAATTTTTTTCCTGACTTCTTTGGTACTTTTCTTGTGCAACAATATAAGATGGTTAATAAATTACAAGCCACATTTGCCTCTAATTAATGTTGATTTGGTGGTTTTTGTGCAATTATGATGCATCTATGGCCAAGGGGCCCAGACACTTTATCACTATAATACTCCCTCCGTCATTTTTTAATTGTCACTTATTTCTTTTTGGGATGTCCCAAAATACATGTCCATTTCAATTAATGAAAACTATTTTTTCCTACTTTTTCCTTATTTACCCTTAACTTGAAAAACTCAATAACCTGCGCATTAATTATAGTGTCAAAATATTTTTCATTATAAATAGGGTTATAAACGTCAAATTGAAAGGAAATTAAATATTTTCTTAAACTGTGTGAAAAAGTGAAGGGACAATTAAAATGGGACGGAGGGAGTATTATTTTAAAAAATTGAGTTACATATTTATTTATATCAGTAAAATATTTCACTTAATACAATTAATTTTTATACTTTTTTTCTTTCAATATTTACAAAACATTTTTGTTTCATTCATTTTTCAATAAAATTATATCAAAATCTTATATTTTTTATAAAAAATTATCAAAAACATATCTTTTAATACAGTCACATCAACAACATATCTCACAATATAATCTCATCAATAAAATATAAATAAAAAGCTTATATGGTCGAATTTTTTTTTCTTCCTTCAGGTACATCAACTTATAGCACATACCCAATAAAGCATTGCATTTGATGTGATGAAAAAATTTCAATTTTTTTATTTCAAAGGTACATGTCCTGTCCAAAATTTTTTATTTCAAAGGTACATGTCCTGTCCAAAAGCATCAATAACCCCCACAAGACGACAAAATCTCCCACAGAAACCCCCCGTCAGAAATATCTACGATACTAACACTGTTAGTTCAATTATTACTGAAAATAGCCGGTCGTCCTCCGGTTTCTCGAAATCCTACGTTCACCACTCTCTCTATCCCACACACACACACACACACACACACACACACACACACACACACACACACACTCTGTAACAAAGATTGTAGTGCCTGATTTTTTTTCCTTGGACGGTGTATATGTTTGAAGAGAGCACCCCCCTCCATTACTCAATCCTTAACCACTTCACGTATCCCGCTAATCTGCGTTTCTCTGCTATATTTGCAGCCGCAGTAGTAGTAGTAGATGGAGATCATGATAAGCTTTCATTTCATCATCACCACATCTCTGCCTCCCTCTCACAATTCTTCTCTCTCTTTAATTGTACTCCCAACTTATTAATTCTCACTCTCTTATTTTCGTGCATCTATGGAAGTATAGAAGTTGATCGACCTTTGTGATCAGTTTTCGGAGGTTTTTTGGGTTGTGGCTATGGCTGAAGGGTTTGAGCCGTACCATGTCCCGCAACAAAGCAGAAGAGATAAGCTTCGAGTCTTGGCTCAAAACCACTCCGGTTCTGGTTGTGTTGATTCAGGCTTACTTCCTCTCTACGATCCTTCACTACTCTCTTCCGATTTGCTAACTTGCGCTAACAACCACAACACTGGAGGCCCTCCAGTTGGAATACTGAAAGAGGGAGGAATGAATGGTAATTTGATGGGTTTTGTTTCTTCAACTTCACAACACCACACATATTTGGATCCGCAATCTTCACTCTGTATAAACCCTTATTTTTATTCTTCTCATCATAATTTTCAAAACCTGAGAGGTAATTATGACCACCAGTCATATAGTGGGCATGGTGATCAGGTTGTACTGTACAAGCCTGAACCTTTATCTTTGACTCATCAGGAGTGTACTAGAACTAGTACTGGTCAAGGCTTGTCTCTATCTCTCTCTTCTCACCATACCCACCATAACAATCTTCCTCTAGAGCTCAATTATATGGTTCCTCCTGGTATTGTTGGTTGTGGTGGTGGCAGTGGTTCCACTTCTAATGAGGCTTCTAGAAGCCCGGTTCCTCTTGGGCCGTTTACGGGTTACGCTTCGATTTTGAAGGGATCCGGATTCTTGAAGCCTGCACAGCAATTGATGGAGGAGTTGTGTGATGTTGGTCGTGCAATTTATGCTGAAAAGATGGCCTCCGATTCGGCTCTGATGGAACCTTCTCTGGATAGTTTGAATGCTACTGGGGATCTGCTCAGTCGTGTCGATGGCAGCGAGAATCGGCGGAAGAAGTCCAGGCTACTTTCAATGCTAGATGAGGTATATATGTGCGTATGATTTATTTGCTTTTCTTTTAGGCTTGAAATTGTTCGTGCATTAGAGTTCATATTCATGTTTAACTTTGGGTGATTCCAATTGTGCAACATAGTCGTTGTAGTAAAGTAGTAGTTTCTTACCTTTAATTTTTGTGAAGATAAGTCTCTTTATACAGAAAGCAAAGCATTTGTGTCAGAGGCTGCTGCTCTTTCAATTATTTAATATGGTCAGGTGAGTTATTGCTTTGATGGGTCTTGCATGACTGTTATTTAATGGCTTCCCCAAACTGAATATAATAGTAGTGTGAATTGGATTCTTGTTTCTGAAGAACAGATGGCCTCGGTGATCACAAAAGTCATCTTTTGGGAAAAGGTGATATGTGGGAGGAGAATATATGCACAAGTGAGATTGTTTGTTTATGAAGTGTATCAAAGTAGTTGTGATAGGTGACAATGTGACCAAATTTGGAGGGCATTTCTATTGTAAAGTGATTAAAAGGAATCCATTTGAAAAAAAGCCTGTGAGGGAAGCACCATACTAAAAGACGACGGACAAGTAGATTTCTTGGTTTTTTGGACTTTATGAGGGATTGGTTTCTGTTGATTTGGAATGTAGCAAGGTAGCAAATTATTATGATTGGGCTGTATTTTGACTTTTATGAAGAGGTTGTGAGGTGGAATAATTTCCTCCTTTTGCATTTTATCTTCTCACTCGTAAAAGTTCCATAATCTTTTGTTTTTTGGTGTGGCTATGCGGAGAGAAGCTGTGTCATTACTGATTTCTTGTGCGAACTTGTGAACAAGTAACAACTACGGTTTGATAACTTCTATTAGCATGTCTTCCCATATTGCACTTCAAAAGTTGAGACTGCTTCTAGTTTCTAGGGAATGATAGGTATTGGTGAGTGCATTTAAATGTTGAATTTTCTAACGTTAGATAATAAATATTATCTGTTGGTATCAGCTAGCTTAACCATCATCATCGGCAACCTTTATCTCAAAAGTTTGAGGTGGTCTACATGAGTCTATGAGAAGAGTGATGAGGAATTTTAAGGCACTAGTCTCAGTGAAAGTCAAGTTTTATCGTTCGTTTTCTTAGCTTTTATTAACAGGCTATCTTCTTGTCTAGGAAAAGAAAAGCAATTCCTAAATCTTCGAAGTTTTTGTTCCCTCTAGTTAAGGTCAATTGTATGAATTCATCTCCTCCCAACTTTTTATCAAAGCCGGTTTTTCACCTTGCTGCTTCGGCCTTCTCCTTTACTCTCACATGCATACATCTTATGCACATGCACATTTAAATTACATCAGAAGATGTGCAAATCCTAAACTATTTACTTGTTTCTAGTGACTGGTGTTTTCCTTTCTGCATCTTTCAGTAAATTCTTACAGATGTCATGTGTATTAGGTTTACAGGAGGTACAAGCAATACTATCAACAGATGCAGGCAGTGGTGGCATCATTTGAATATGTACCTGGCCTCAGCAATGCAGCTCCTTATGCTAACTTGGCTTTGAAAGCCATGTCTAAACACTTCAGGTCCTTGAAAAATGCCATCACTGACCAGCTTCAGTTCAACAATAAGGCCCAAGGTCAAATAAGTCATGGTAAAGATGAAGCCCCTCGGTTCGGGAACTCTGAAAGATGCATTTATGGCCAGAGGCCCATTCAAAGCTCAGGATCACATGATCACCAACCTGTGTGGCGACCCCAAAGGGGGCTTCCCGAACGTGCTGTATCTGTTTTAAGGGGGTGGTTATTTGAACACTTCCTGCATCCGTAAGTATATTCGGTTAGACTTGACAATACTTCTTGTAGTAGTAGTAGTAGGTGGCTTAAGTTGTTTCTCTTGTTTGGCTAAAGTATCCATACCCACATTGTCTTAATTGTTTCTTTGAATATGCAGTTATCCTACGGACAAAGACAAGCTAATGTTGGCAAAACAAACTGGTTTAACAAGGAGCCAGGTATTTTTCTGTTTGGCTCTACACTTGCATAGAGCTTTGAAGCCAAATGAAGTGTCCTTGTTTCATCGCAGTCCCTGAATGTTGATTACGTTATCAATTTGTATTCATTTGTATTCTTACTGGTCATCAAACTATATCCTTATCTGCCAGGTTTCCAATTGGTTCATCAATGCAAGAGTTAGGCTGTGGAAGCCAATGGTTGAGGAAATACACATGCTAGAGATGCGGCAAGCTCAAACGGGTTTGCAAAAAGAAGAGCGAAATGCCAACAGGTCAAATGATAATAACATAGCTTCATCAAACTTGCTTGTGTCGGAAAATACATCCACATCCACCCAGAGAGTTAATGACAACCCTCCTTCAAAACATCGCAGAGATGATCTTCCACCAATACCTGTGGAGAGTGCGGAGGCACTGAACTTGTCTTACCAAAATTTATCGAGCCATCAGCATATGGGTGTTAGTGTAGGCATGGCAGGTGGCAGTGGTGTGTCCCTAACGCTCGGTCTCCACCAGACTAATGGCGTCGGTTTATCAGAGTCTTATCCTATAGATGCAGCTCAACGATTTGGTCTCGAGGGAGGTAATGTGGGTTATGTTATGGGTAATGAGGGCCGTTATTGGTGGGCGACGTCTGCGTGATTTGTTGGCTGGCTGAATGGGTATCGATACCAAGATTCTGTCCGGGGGATCATCGGATTATTCAAACGCAGTCTTCGAGTGTATGGGTTACAATAACCAAGTTGACACTAATAGTTTGCAAACCCCCCACCCCACTAGTTGGTGTAATATGGTACTGGATCAAGATGCAGTGTATATGAAATCTTAAATATGATCATGCAAGAAGAATCATGAAAGATTGATGAATATACTAGTGAATTTCCGAGATTTTTTTGTGGACTAATATAGTTTGTCTCGAACTTTTAGATGAGCACTCTTGTAGATTGCCCTAAAGGCCTGAACTTTTGGCAACATTTGTCCCAGACTTCTAGGATGAAAACTCGTTTTGTTTATGCCTGACTTTTTAGGATAAACTTTCGAAGTGCTTGCTTCAGTCCAGGTATTCAATCTCGGGCTCGCCCGGGGATCTTATGAGTAATTACCCAACCCTAAACATTATTGCAAAGACAAGTGGCCCGTCATACCTTATAGGCCCATTGGTGCTTGGTGGCTACTGGCTAGTGACTAGGGGTGCACACCGGGTACCGGGTTACTAACCCGACCTGGTAACCCGGTATGACCCGGTCATTATCGGGCCAGCCCGGTCCGGCCCGATAATGACCGGGTAGAACCCGGTTGTTTCGGACCAGGTTTCGGGTTTGGATTGTTTCATATTTCGGGTTATCGGGTAACCCGATAACCCGATTATTTTTTTCCTTTGCTGGGCTGCCTGCTACTGGGCCACTACTACTTGTCTGCTTCTTTAATCTTTACTTTGCTACTTGCCTACTTTGCTTTTCTAATTGCTACGGGCCTGCGGCCCAGATTGCACAAACCAAGAGCCAGGGCCCTGAGCCCAGAGGAGAGTAGGAGACTGCCTGTGCCGGTGTGCCCTACCCCTACTGCCCTAGTGCCCTGTTGTTGTCGTCAAGTCGCCGAACGCGTCAAGTTGAACCTTTGAGACAGATTTCAAGTTTGAACCCTAGACGTCGACGGCTACTCGGTAGACTTGGATCGCAGACAGAGTTGTAGTCGTCTCAGGCGCAGAGTTCGGTTGCTCGGACAGAGTTGCAGTCGTAGAGGTTCTTTCTCCGTGGCTCCGTGCAGCGCTGTGTTTGACCGTGCTCCATGCTCGTCTGTATATTGCTATTTGCTTGCTGGCAATTTGGCATGTTGTGCAAGACTGCAAGGCAAATGGCAAATGGCCAAATACAAATAGGTATCAGACTATTAGATAAGGGCGTAAGACAAACAGCCAAATAGGCAAATACCAATTCCAAATATGAAATAATTAAATTAAAATAAGTAAATAATGGGCTATTAGTCTATTATGATTTATGATATTATGATATTATCACTATTTTGGGCTTTTTCAAATTCAGTTTACAAAAAGCCCAACTCTATAAAATTGCAAATCATCCAGAAACCGGGTTACCCGGTAACCCGGTTGACCCGAACCCGGTAGCCCGATTTTTAAAAACCGGGCTATCAGACCGGGTTGATGACATTACATAAATGACCGGGTCGGGTCAAACCCGGCCCGATAGCCCGGTACCCGACCCGGTGTGCAGGCCTACTAGTGACTCTCAATCTACAATTAAGCCCATCCCATTATTCTCTGCTCCGGTCCAATCATTCATTAGCATTTGGCAGCCCATAGTTTTAAGCCCAACCCATTCACAACTTTGAGGGACGTACAGTGGTCCATCAGATCCTATTGGAGTATTGGCGGTGGTAGAGCCCATGATTTATAAACCCAACCCATAGTAAAGTAATAATTTATTTATTTTTGTTCCTAATTATTTTTAAGGTGAAACCTAACGTATAATTCCATAATTTAAAAAAGTTACACCTAGCGATATCAAAGTAACCTATAAATTTATAACCATTACATAGAAATTACAAAACAGAACAAACATAAATAAAAAATAAAACTAAATCGGATCACATCGAAATGTACACGTTAACATTGTATAAAAAAAAATCGAACATACTAAACATAAATTAATAGAACGTAGATTTACAACATGGATTTTGACATCCTCTCCAACAAGAGATTATGAACTCACTTGGATCTGGGAAAATTCAATATTGGATGATGATTATATGTCACCGAATCATTAAATCCACGATAAATGAAGAAGATCTGATAAATCCAACCAAATCCTTTATTCAAATAAAAAAACATTAACAAAAATTAAAAAAATTAAGTAAGACAGCGGAGACGGTGAGAATACTCTCCTTCCAAAAAATCGTTCTAGGTCACTTTGTCTAGTCTACAATAGAGTTTTTGAAGGAGTTTTGTTCCTAATAAATAATAAGTGAAGTTTTATTTGTTTTAAGAAAAATAAAAGAAATAATAAATTGTCCTTCAATTAATTATATAAAAAAAACCTCTTCTAATTCTTTCTTGCATTGTCCCCTCAATCGGGGGTTTTTGTTCTAGGGTTTCTCTCCATTAAACCGCCAAGACTTGATTTCTCAAATTCTAGGGTTTCTGTTCGTTTACATCCATCCTTGGAATTATCCCATATGACACCAAGCTCAAAACGATAACAAGCTTTACAAACGGAGATTACAGAGACAGAGAGAGGAAATGAATATGGAAGCTAAAGTTGGCGTGGTTGTTGAGGGAGGGCAGAAAGCGCTTAATTCTGCTTCCGGAAGCGTGATCGACGCTAGTACGAGGAAGTTCTTGCAACAGCAGAAAAACCACAATGAGCCGTCACTGAACCAGCAGCCCCAGATAGGGACTGTGCAGCATCTTCTTGCTGGGGGTATTGCTGGTGCCTTTACCAAGACCTGCACGGCTCCTTTGGCTCGCCTCACCATTCTCTTCCAGGTTTTTCTTTCATCTACGCCATTGATTGAATGAGGGTTCATGCAACAAAGTATTGGGATAACATTTTGGTGCGAGGCCTTCTCTTGACTGGCGTTGATTCGTCTTTGTTGATTGGGTTTTACGCATTCTGGAATGGGAAAGAATGGGATTGTTGTTTAGTGGTGTCCTTTACTCGAGCCTTAATCCTTTATTATATTTCTTTCTAGCTGTGGAATGGAAGTTAAGAAAGGTTTACCTGCTTCGTTTGGTGGATGGTTCAATGAGGATTAGAGAAACATAAAGGACGTGGATGGATTTTGTTGTTGACCTTTTTGTTGTAATCATACCACTTTACTGGAACTAATTTCATAACAGAGTTAAATTGAGGTTGTTTGAATGCTGAACAGCAGGGGCTGGCTTGTATCCATGCGTCGCTTGATGAATTACATGGACGATTGTCTCTGTCACCATCTTGGCGCCTTAATAAAATTTTACCATTCAAAATATAAATGTCTCTAGAGAGTCCTAAACAATTTTCTCAATGATCCAATCAAAGGTTTATGCAACCTAAGAATGTCAAACATAATCATGTTATTGTTACTTGTTGAGCCTCATTGTATTAGTTTGGTATGCTGACTGCTTTTTCATTGTTTTTGTGGGTATTAGGTGCAAGGTATGCATGATGCTACAGCATTGAGTAAACCTTGCCTATGGCGTGAGGCTTCACGAATTGTTAATGAGGAGGGATTCAGAGCATTTTGGAAAGGCAATCTGGCCACAATTGCTCATCGTCTCCCGTATAATTCAGTTAACTTCTATGCATATGAAAACTACAAGAGTGTAAGTGCAGATTTCTTTCAGAGATAACCTTTTTAGGTGCTGTTTAGCATTGAGGGATTTATAGCCTTGAAAAGGCTTCTATCGGTTTATTTTCCTTTGTTCTTTCCAGTGGTTGCGACAGTTTTTTGGCCTGGAAAATCAGAAGGGAAGTGCAAGTGCCGACCTTTTTGTGAACTTTGTTGGTGGAGGGTTGGCAGGAATAACAGCCACCTCAGCCGCATATCCACTGGACCTCGTGAGGACACGCCTTGCAGCACAGGTGATATCTTCAATCTTGAGTGTTTGATGATCATTATATTATTTTCTTCATAATGGTCGGCAGTTCCAAACTTTCTTAGTTACTTCCCATATTTTTAACCTTATTAATGACTTTATCATGCACCATTTATATGGTAATTGATATAGGTTGCACTTTCCATTTGTTCTCGAGTAGTTCTCATTCATTTTTTTGTTCGATTTTTGGTTTTAATTTATTTGAATTTTGAATTTTTCAGAGGACAATGTACTACACAGGCATTTCACATGCATTTCATACTATTTGCAGAGAAGAAGGGTTTTGGGGCTTGTATAAAGGACTTGGACCAACATTATTGGTATACAGTTGTTGTTATTCTCAATAGTAAAGCAGCCTTTGTTGTTGATACACCTTCTGATGTAGGTTATTGATTAAAATTAATTGCAGAGTTCAATTCTTTATCTGATGCAGGGTAATGGGCCAAGTTTAGCCATTAACTTTTCTGTCTACGAGTCTCTCAGATCTTTCTGGCAATCTCGAAGGTAAAAACTTGTTTAAGGTATTCAATAAGCAGTCAGATCTTGTCTTCCTTGTCTATTTTCTCTTTTATACCTCATGTTCTGAATTCAATTGCAATTGCTTATGTTATTGGCTACAGGCCCAATGATTCCACTATTATGGTCAGTCTCGCCTGTGGTAGTCTATCGGGGATTGCATCATCCACAGGTAAGTTTTGTATGGCCTAGAGTACAAGGTAGACCATCGGTAAAAACTGAAAGACTAGGGATTGGGTTCAAACTCCAGCAACATACTAGATGATCTTTACGAACAGTTATTTGTTTGCTGTTTCTAGCAGCAATGAAATCAATATTCACAGTGTTTTCTGACTGGGTTGATGGTAAGAGAACTGGGAGAATAGTGTGGGAAATTAGTATTTAAGGTATTTCAATCCAGCAAAGGTCGGTATTGTGATGTGGCTGGAAATTTGGTGTTTGGTGACTGAACTGTAACCTGGAAACTAGTAAGCTAGCAGAGCAAGGTTGAAATTTAGGGTGCTTGGTTTATTTGGCAAACTATTGTAAATATGACTGAAATTTGTAGCTAACAATCTTCTTTGTTTTCTCTTGGTATGCTCAGCCTCACTTGCTGCTGTGGTTATATTTTGCAGCAATATTTCCTCTGGATCTTGTGAGAAGAAGAATGCAGTTGGAAGGGGCGGGTGGCCGAGCCCGTGTCTATAATACGGGTCTGTTTGGGACGTTGAAGCATATATTCAAGTTGGAAGGCCTGCGAGGCTTGTATAGAGGCATTCTGCCTGAATACTACAAGGTGGTTCCTGGTGTTGGCATTCTCTTTATGACTTATGAGACATTGAAGATGCTTTTGTCTCATGGGCCTAGCAGTTGATGGCTGCATTTTGGTTCCGGTGTTCTACCATTAAAGGTGTTTCCATTGGTAATTCAGGCTCATGATGCTAATAGGGAGATCAAAATACAATAACCTTATTTAGGAAAAGATGCAACTTAGATAGAAAGGAATGTGTTTTTTTTTTGTTTTGTTGGTATTTCTTAAAATTGTTACATGGCAGTAAATTTTGCCGTTGCTGCCATGATTTTTTATTTATTTATTTTTAGGTATTACCTGTAGTGAGGTATCAATTTTAAGTATACTAGGTAATTAATTGCCTTTGAAAAACAATTTGATTTTCTCGAGGATCCGTTCATCATCACAGTTTGGTCATGAATCTTATTTATTACTGGCCTCTGAGGAGGAAGTGTTTCATCCCTTGTATTCTAATTGTTTCTGAGTTGGACATCGATTCCCTGATACATTGCCAGGATGATATCCTGTCGTTATACTTGGGTTTCTTGAGATGTGAAGGAGAAATCACTGAATTGCTGGATGTATACATACATTATTCTCCTGTTCTTCTTTTACCTCAAACAGGTCTAGCATTTTGACATTTTTGGACTCTCTTTTGCTCCAAATCACGTGTGACGGATAAGCACATGGTAATTTCATGTACGATCCTATTTCCTCTAAACATGAAGGATTCTCTACTAACCAGTTCGGCATGAACTGATTCCTAATATTAACATTTTAATTAGATGGAAAGTAAAAAGCATTTTTGATTCTGTTATTTCCAAACCAATGATGGGCTGTGACCACCTGAGTCACTTTCAGTAGGCAATTACGTTTGTGATCTTGACCGCTTTTTTGAAGAGGACCAGAGATCTTTAATTTTCCTTTTCCTAATCATAAATCTTATATGCTTTCCAAATTACTCATCGGATGCTGTTGGAAATACCCAAGTAAAAGCTCTCATCACATTCACAATCTTGCTGCCATGACTGGTGAAGCCATGTTTATCAAGGAATCTTAAGCTTCATCGCTATTTCTGCTTTAAATTCAACAAATTTGCTTCCTCGGTTACAGAGTGAATTCAGAACTTGGTTTCAGCTGTTTCACAGGTTCAAGAATGAGAAAATTTTAAAGAAGAAGAAATTCACCAATCCAAGATTATTAAAAAATTTCTTCACACGCCCTGCATCTGAAGGAGGCCAAAAAAATAGAATATGTTCACTGCAGAAAAGCCAATGGAGATCTTCAAACCAGATGTAACACGTATACTCGACACTCCCTCCCTTTTCAGTTAAATTATCTATGAGAGAAAGGGAAAGCTACAGAATTCACACGAGGCAGACACACCGATAAAGTTCATTCTTCGATAATGTTCGCGGCTTCAACCACAATTCAACGGTCACCGTGACCACTGAATTGATGATAAGGGTATTTTCAATAGTGCTCATTAATAATTTGGAAGCATCATTTATAATTAGATCTTGGAAGGGAAAGATCTGGAGTCCTATGCAAAAAAGCAGTCAAGATCACAACAGCATTGTCTATGGAAAGTAACTAAAGTGCCTTGCTCATCATTGGTTCAAGAAAAACAGAATAAGGGTGATTCCAGCTTTAAGGCACCTTATCATTCACTTTATACTATATGAATCCTGTATTAATAACCCTGCTACTTCAGTGAATAAATCATGCCACCTTTAAGAACCAGTATAAATTCCTAATCTTCTGCGTGCATATATGTAATATGAGCTTCAAGTTGAGGCCCCTAATAATCCTTCATATTCGATCTGCTATTGTAACGCTCATCTCCACTGTAAAGCTGATACTGGGTGAGGATTGGGTAATCTGCATCCTGAGGTTTGGAGTACTATACATATATATATATATATATATATATATATATATATATATGTATGTATGTCTGCTGCATCTAGGCCTTGGGATGCAGATTACCTAGTCCTTTCTGGCAGTGCAATAGTACTAGTTGATCTTGATCAACCCTAATGAATCAACCACAACTATGGCTGCTAGATTGCAGAATAGAACATTTCACCTTCTTCTTCAGGTACTTTGTTTTTGCATATTTTCGGATTACTTTAGTCCTCAAGAAGTCTTCAAAATCATCAATTCCACAGAACCTGCTATCGCAAAGAAGGGTTGGCTTCACAACCCTTTTCCAAAACACAAGGTATGTATAGTAGATGCCACTCACGTTGACTAACTAAGGCTAGATGTCTCAAATTTTATGTATAGACCAACAAATGTAGGGATCTTCTTGTTTCATTCTCAGATACACCAAGGTGTTCTCCCCCGAAGATTCAGCCTCTTCCCCGCTTTCCATTAGTACTCTTACCATCCATGAGCATCAAAGCCTGATTATTAAGAAATGGAAGAAAATGAAACTTCCAAATAAGTTAATGTGAAATGCAAGATCCGAAGCCCTTGCCAACCACACAATGCAAGCTGGCCAACATATAAGCTTCATCAGCTTTCTGTGCAGCAACACTGAAGTTTTATTAACTTGAAGGCGCTCTCCATATAGCGCAAAGTATTCTATGATATTACCACATTTCTTCCTTTAGCAGGGCAGGAACCTTTTTAGTCCCTCAGTAGAGTTGCAGGAGAAGTCGAACAATGAAAAACAAGCACTTTCATGGATTGCTTCGTAAAAGGTTACTTGATTTCACATCAGTATAAAAATTGATTATCCATCCCCCACTTGCCATTATACATATCCATATTCCTTGGATTGCATTAAGTTAGCTTAATAAATAATTTTCAGCAGCCCAATCTAAAGAATATTCTAATAGTATGTATGGTGATAACTGGTAAGACAGATTATTTTAAGGAATGTTTGGTTCACTTCCATTTTAGGTCACTCTAATGGTATGTTTGATAGTGATGTAATAATTACAAGGACAATTAAAATTATATGAATAAATACTCATGTTTGATATGCATGTATATTATTCATCCGGATAATTTGTTTAGACAATTTTTCTCATATTTTGAGTGTAATGGTTACCCATAGAGAAAGGTGGGTAATGATTACCGGAATAATATATTATACTCATATTTATTACCCTCTTATCAAACACATCCTAAAAATGCAATAACAATGAAGTCTTCAATGAAATTGACTTCATTGCTTGGAAATCACTTAATTCTTTTTTAATAAGGAACCAAAACAAGATATCAACATAAGAATCTCCCAAGAAAAGAAAACGAAAAAGGAAAAATAGAACTCCCATGCTTCACATTTTAACAATTCACCTATCCCCCGCACACAAAGAATCCAAATAGAGTTAAAAGTATAGCCTCCTGTCAAGCACTCAAGCTCAAGTGCCAAACTTTTTCCATCTTACTTGTTACGAGGATTTGTATTTGTACGAGTGGGTTTGAGTTTTCACCTTTCACAACAACGGCAACAGAAGTCCATTTTGTGGCTTATGATTGAAGAAGAGAATAATCGATCGATGAAGATGTAGTCAAGAAAAAAGATCAACCTAAAAAATAACATAATTACCGGCCAAGCAAACACTATGAAGGAAATCCTATCCTCCAAAGTCCAAACAAAAAGGGGCCAAAATTTTCAAATCAGAGATAACAATACGTCAAGGTTTTCTCCACCAATATCTACTACTCTTCATCAAAATTGTTGATAAAGAATCCCCATAAACATGAAAACGCATTGTTTCAATCCTCCTCCACAAAAGAATCCCAGAAAACTCCCATTTTCTGGTCATCCAAACAGAAATCATTACAAGATTACCTGGACCTCATCAAGAATACGCTGAGTTGTTTCTTGGTGCTGGCGACAGTGGAAGGGAAGATGCAGGGGATAATGAATCAACGGAGGGCATCGATCTTGGTCATGATTGATAATTAACGGCGACTGAGAAAGAATGAGGAGGATAAGGAGAGAGATTTTTGTATTTTTTGGCCAGGAAAGGGAGAACGAGAGTAGCTTGCGTTGTGGGCTTATATGAGAGAGAGGGCGGGAAAGTGATATAGCCGTTATGCCTAGACATTTCTGACAGAGCAATGCTCTCTAGGTACACGTGGAGCATGCCACAGGGTCCACGTGTCAAAAAGAAATTGGGCCTCCGGGCCCCAACTCTTCATTTTCGTAAATTATTATTTTATAATTTTATTTTTTGAATTCAATAGTGGACAGAGTTACACTAATATGAAACGGAGTTCCGATGCGACAGGACCTCGGTTTCCTCAGTTGAACCTTGTAGAGATGCATGACTGCTTCTGCTAGAACTTGAATTTTGGGTATCTTTTGTAGCTTAGAATTCTATGTTCAAAGCAAACTAAGCCAAAACTAAACCAAAACCTACTTGACTGCCCCCGGCTAAAAAATGCTGCGGCAAAACAACATTCCAGTGGGTGTTTATCCGGCTTGTTAATCTACCAAGCAAGTTCAACATATTATAAGACTTCCTAGGAACAAATGGATGTCTACAAATCCATGCTACCATGTCCCAATTCAAATTACAATTATTGCACACCACTCCATCTAGCCCAGTCCACAAACTGCATTCCACCATAAATATTGTTGGAAAACCGCACCGCAACTGTGAATGCCATAGCAAGTGGCGGTACCCGCTTCGCTAAAGGGGATGCTTCTACCAAACGTTCAAGTCCGTTGACAATTTGATAGCGGGTGTTTGAAGAGACAGCAAGAAAAACACCTGCAAGTCAGGAGAAGGAAGAGCCTTAGAAGCTATTTCTGTGCAGAAGCAAATGGTGTCATCCACATCGTCAGGATTTGATAATAATAGCAACCGTATAACAGCCGAAAGGATATCAAAACTGGATTCGAGAAAATATCAGGGCAATCAGCTGGATAAACTCCTAAAAGGTCTAAAACAACATAATCATACCCCAAAGTGCAGCACTCTTCACAAGAGGTGGCACAGGTATGTCTTCATCCGATTTCCTTATGCTCCTGAAATGCAGACATTTCAAGGTGAGGCAAAATCACTTAAAGAACAAAAGATCATGAACCTAACATTAATAATCAACCATTTAGACATGATAGTCGAGCAGTCCGGTTATGAATATGCACGTTTTCAAATATATTATATCCAACCAATCTGATCGCTTTTACTTGGACATAGTTTATTCAAGACCAGTCTATAAATCTAGGCATACCAACCCATCTAGGAAGAGGTCTTGGGCTTAACCAAGGGCCTACACAATGGGGTTGGGTAAGGGTGAGTGAGGACAACGAATACCCACTCCCCAAACTCTGGGTACACCACCACTGGTGACTGGTCAAAAGAAAGATGATACCATTCTACCCAATAACTGGGAGAGAGCATCAAACACATGCAAATATTATTAGTTTCATGAGATAAATACACTAATAATTTACAGAAACCATAGTTCGGCCGGATCTCAAATCCTATTTATAAATTAATCAGAAATTTGAGTACAACATAAGCAATAACAGCCAGATTCCATAGTGTTTCTGCAAAAAAATGTCCAGTGAACCATTGTAGAGTTAGATTTTCACTTGACTAGATTGAACAGACCAAAAGAAAGAGAGAACTGACAAAAGAAAATGCAAGCTTGCACATGATACATGAAAAACTTAAGATAGTTTCATATGGCTCTCAAGCAAAAGAGCATTTACTCTTCTCTCCAAAATGGAAATTGATAGAATATATTCAAGAATATGTATCCCCGCTACACAACTTCTGAACCTAACTATACCCTTAATAAAGTTTAAATAGCCGAATAGATAGAATAAATAGCAGTTAGCCTAAGAAGAAATACTATATAGTATACCTCTTTGCAGTCATGATCATATTTGCAATGCCTTGACCAATTATACCACATGCAAACCCAACTGATCCATAAAGGATACCCTGCAAATAGAAATTTTGCATTAACAAAACAAACCCACTGAGAATTCTAACTTTCTATGGTTAAGATAACTTCAAATCTTACCTTGTAAAAGTAAGTGGCTATTCTCTGATTTACAGAATACCTACATCCCGGACTTTCAGCTTCAAACACACTGTATGAGATGATCATTTCAGAAATCCGATAAAGGCATCAAGTATTGTAAAGCTGCAAATCGACTGTGATGCAAGGACAACAACTGACTACAGACCACATATACTCAAGCACATCAAGAAAAACCACATTCTCAACTATTAATTTGAGAATAGTTGGCATCAACCAATAACCTGCTAGGAAGAGCTCCATATGCATGTTGTAAGCGTCCCAGGAATCCTTTAGATACGGTTGGTTGGCCAATACGAGCATAGGGTGCCAACATACCAACTAAAGCTATATTGACCACAATACCAACCATAAGATCTGCAGCATACAATTCAAATTCCGCCCAGAAGTCTTTGCCCCTCTTCTGGACTTCGGCAAAGGTAGCACAGCATGAATCAATCACTATCTGCACCATGTTAAACAATAATGCTGAACCTTCGTCAAAGAAAGTATGGTAATGTCAAAATTACATCAGCAGTGTTCTCAAACATTTCACACAGACAAATTTGTCACATATAATCAACACAGGGAAACCAGAAGTTCAACTAACCTCTGTTCCAATTTTGAATAGAAATGCAGGATCAGCCAACATTCGATTCCGAATCATAGCACACGACCTCATCGCAAAACCCAAACCCCAGCTTGAACCCTACAATGACAGCTAAGTGAAAACAACAAAAGCTACTACTTTACTTCTGTCGCGCAACCTTTACATGTGAACTCCTTAACTACACATACCGTACCTGCAAGTCCAAATACCTAAGAAGAAGCAATTGGCGGATGCCTGTGCTTTTTGCGGCCTCCAACATATCTGAAGGAAGGTTTACACCTCTTGCCTCTGCCTCCTTCATCACCTCTTCATATTTCAAAAGTGGCCCAAACTCATCTGCTTCTTGATCGTCCCGTTTACCGTCCCCGCCTCCACTGCCACCGCCACCGCCACCACCGTTTTTGAAGTTCCCGTTGTCACCACCATTTCCACGGCTATCGATCTCCGACTCACTTCCACTCTCTACAACGCTAATCTCCTTTTCACCTGTTACACCGTCACCCCCGTTCTTTGATAAGATACTCGTGCCTATACCAGATTGCGGCTCGGCTTGAGACTTGGACATACTCATTAACACGGACCTGCGTTTGCTCTTTACTACAACTCGTCGACGACCACTGGTTCTACCCAAAACTGGTAGAGTCACTTCCGTCACTAAATCTGTGAATCTCACGTTCTGAAACCCATAATTTTCGCTCCCTGCCCTTCTCCAAACAACATTGCTTTGCAAGCTCGACATAAAACAGGACGGAAAAGGCGCTGCCATTGTCGTGTTTTTCCTAAGAAAAGTCGACGAGTTAGAGAGAGAACCAAAGACAATCATAAATTTAACGTATAAGTTAGTTGCTGCGAGTGCTCTAAATTCAATTCTGATCGAGTTTCAAAGAGCAATTATTCTTTCCGGGAAAAAAGAGGGAAAAACAAGAAAAGGAAAATTCGTGTGGTCGTCTTCGTCGGCGCCTAAAATACGGAGGCGGAGACACGACTGAGAGACAAAATACGTAATACAGATCCAGACTCAAAATTTTACTTTACTTTTGCCCTCGAAGTCCAACTTTGTGGTTCGGCTTTTTGTGAGCCATTGATTAATCGTTGCACGTGCAGGTAGATATTGTAAGCGTGCGGGAAAATCTAGGGTTTCGCTATAGCATATTAGCATTAGGGTTTACTGAACTTCTTGACTTTTTGCTCAAAAGGCCCAAATGGGTAACCAACAACAACTCCTTTCTTCTAGCCCAACCCACGATTTACCGGTACTTCCAACTCAAGCCCACTGTTTTAATATTATGACTGCCTAGAGGCCCAAATGGGTAGGCAACAACACCCTTCCTTATGGCCCAGTCCACGATTCAATTCTACCCTCCAAATCAAGCCCACTCAAACCTGGAATCCCCAGATTCTCCTCGATTCCGTAGTAACTGTATGTAACTGCCACTACAACTGCAAACAAACTTGTTAACTCCATTGGTTACATTAGGACAGTGATTATGGACGAACCTCACATCTGCTCCTATGTCTCTCTCGGTGAATATTCATCCATTCATAAAAACACAGTATGAAGGATCATTTACGGTGAAACCATCCTTTTTCATAATTTTAGAACAGCAAACTGTCAATTTTCAGATATTACCATTGCTGCACACCCGAATAATTGGGTGAATTCTGAAAGTACAAAGTTGTTTTGTGTACTCAATAATCTATATATATTACAAATGTTTGCTTCAGAAATATGAAAATTTTCTTATTTCGAGGGCATATGACAACTCACACTTCTGTAATCAGACTGCACTAAACATTCTTCATGTTCAAAATCAGACTGCACTAAACATTCTTCATGTTCAAATGCTACATATGCATAATCTGATTGTTCCAGTGTAACTACTGAGGGCTTGAAAGCCGAGAGAGTTCATCTTCACATTCCAATAGAGCTTGTACTACATAAGCCATTGTTGGCCTCTTGCTTCTGTCTTCCTGAACACACATTATACCAAGTCCAACCATCTTTTTCGCTTGTAATATACTAAATTGTCCATTCAATCTTGGATCCACAGCATCCTCCATCCACGAGTCTTCTCCACACTGAATTTTTCTTCCTACTACTCTCACAAATCTTGTCAGTTCTGTTTCTTGCTCCCCGAGATCATCAACCACCCAATTTGAGAGCCGTATTCCCCTGACCATTTCTAGAATCACAACTCCGTAACTATAGACATCTGCTTTTGCGGTAACAGGGAGGTTAAGAGCCCATTCCGGAGCCATATAGCCTTTTGTTCCTCTAATCTGAGAGAATTCAGATTTCATGTTGTCTCTCAGAGACAACTTAGCCAACCCAAAGTCTGCAATCTTGGCTTCAAAGTCACCATCCAAAAGAATATTTTCAGGTTTCACATCACAATGTATAATCCATTCTAGACATTCATGGTGAAGATAGGCCAAACCCTTAGCTGTTCCTAAGGCAACTTTGAACCGCTCTTTCCATCCAAGAAAATTAGGAGGGAATAGATGCTTGTCCAGTGATAGATGTTCCACATACTCATAAATCAAGAGCCGGTGTCTGCCCTCTGAACAAAATCCCCACATTCTCACTAAGTTCATGTGGTTGATTTTTCCAATTGTGCTCACTTCTGCCCAAAAAACACCCTCCCCTTCATATGAATCTCCTAGTCTCTTCACAGCCACCACCCTTTCATCTGCTAGAGAACCCTTGTATACAGCCCCAGAACCACCTCTTCCAAGCTCATCCTTGAAATTCTTGGTTGCCTTTTTAAGCTCGGCGTAACCAAACTTCCTGAATTGACTTGACATGACCCTGTATCCATCTTCCCCTGAAGCGGGAAAGCCACGTCTTCCAAAAAAGAGGAAAAGGCCTGCTACTACAAAAGGGATTTCAATTGCACCAAGAGCAGCAGCAAACGAGTAGAGATAACGCCAGCTCATGCTTTTGCCAATATTATACATGTCTGAGGATCCCATCACTTTAACCTTAGGTAGAGGGCATGTGAAATTGATTCCAGTGAAAACAGTGGACTTTTCTGCTGTTTCTACACTAACTGGCATCCTTAAGTATATGCTGCCTGGAAAATTTGGAGACTTGAAGCCATTAAAAAGTGTACTTTTTGTGTAACAGCGTCCTTCTCCGGATAGCCTATAGCTGAATGCAACACACCTACAATCGTCCAAGCAGAGTTTACTACATTCATCCATTGAGATGTTTGTAGTAAAATTGAGATCAAATCCATAGTAATCTACCTGCGGAAGTTGCACAAACTTCTCTTGGGGCTGCGGACAGCTTTGGTTAAACATAGCCTTGCAGCCTTTGTTCCAGTCTCCGGGTTCAGCTACCTCATACCCAGGTGGACATGAGCACTTGGGATCTGGAGTATAAACACAAATTGCATTTCTTCCACATACCCCATGCACATTGCAGGCTTGATTAAGAGCTTGCCATGAAATCGCCCATACTCCTGTCAAATTGTTCAGGCTATAAACTCTGAGGTTCCCATCATAATCCAATGTTAGCCTTCTTTTAATCCCAAGTCCCACATCAGAAGCACTGAATTGCAACCGATCACTTGATACAAAAGTACCCATTTCATCAAAGAAAGCCACTCTGGAACTGTTATAATCAAATCTGCCATTTTGATACACATTATAAGCAGGATTGGGCCAGTACAAGCTTGAAATGTCAGGTCCATCATAGATCATTTTCAAGACATTGTCATTATCAAAGAACAAGCTAAAATACCCAGACAGAAAACTCCCAATTCTCAAACTAGATATCAGTTTTGTGCTCTTTGTAAGGTGTTGGTAAGGAAGAAGAGTGTCCGTGGGGAAATCAAAGCTTTGCCATAGAATTTTTTCATTTGGGTCTTTGAGAACGAGGTTACCTGTATCCAAAAGCTCTGCTTTTCTTGCATCAGTGGAGGTGGTGTTGGTCTCCCAGATTAAGGAACCATCAACATCTGTCAACACCATGACACCATCTCGGAGAAGAGAAACTCTCGAACCCTTGCCATTTACAGGCCTGTCTCTGTTGGCCACCCAAACAACGGTCTTGTTAGTGGAGTCGGTGAACCAGATTGAGAACCAATAAGCATTTTCCCCCAGCCCATAGAAGCCACAAGTGAAAGCTTTATCAGGTGATATAAGGAGATCTGATTCATCCTCAACTGACAGAGAGGAGCCCCTTGGCAAGTAATCCGGGGTACTAGAAGTTACAGAGGAGAAAAATAGAAGGAGTGTATGAAACAGGAAAGAAAGAAAACAACAACATAACTTGGTTCGCAGCATCTTACGGTGTCTCAGTTATCTTCAATTGATGCAATATTTAAAGAGATGAAAAAGGCAAATTTTGCCCCAAATTCAAATCAGTTTTTCTCTTGATTGGCTAAAGTTGTTATTGTCAACACTGACGCCCAGCACGCAGGGCAATGTATGTAAACCTTTGGCTACTAAAAGTCTTAAAGAGTTGAAGAGGTTACAGCAACTCCAATGGTGTGGGAGCTCTAAATTTTTCAGCATGGTTTCATTTCTATTACAGTAAAACACGATTTTTAATACAGTCAAATCAATAAAACAAATTATTCAATACAATTTTTTTCAATTTTCATTCATACACACTCTAAATATCAAGCATCAACATCATTTCTCTCATACTTTTCTATCATATTTCACATTTTTCTACCATTTTACACTTTTTTCAATACAATTTTTTCAAATCACTCTCTGTACACTCCAAAATTTTCAGCTTCATTTTCAATACTCCCATTGGAGTTGCTCTTAGAGCAATTCCAATGGTGGAAGCTTTAAATTTTTCAGCGTGATCTCACTTCTATTACAGCAAAACAAGACTCTTAATACAGTCATATTAACAAAACACATATTCCAATACAATTTTTTCAATTTTCATTCACAAACACTCTAAATATCAAACATCAACACAATTTTCTCATACTTTTTTAGTATATTTCACATTTTTTTATCATCTTATCCATTTTTCAATATAATTTTTTCAAATCATTCTCTCTCCACACTCCAAAATTTTCAGCGTCGTTATCCAGCGTACCATTGGAGTTGCTCTTAAAGTCAGTCATTTAATTAATTACAAACAAATGAGCAGTTTTCAGTCTCCATCGTCTTCTCCGATCCTGTTCTCCGTGCAGCTGCATCAATCTTTTGGATAGTTTGAGTTTTAAGTCGTCGGGTACTTTCTGGAAGAATTGGGCGCTCGTGTCTTTGTTTTCAGCTGCTCTTCACTTGAGCTTATCTAAATCTAGGTCCGGCTCATTAAAGTATTTTTTCTTTATTTAATTTCTTCTTGTACATGGGTTACTATTAGAGGTGACTTTAATATAATGTTCGAATATCAAGTAGATCATATATCTAAATATTTAATGATCTTTCATACTTGTTTATTTTCAAGTAGATCATACATTTAAATATTTAATGATCGTTTTTATTTGTTTATTTTCATGTTGGACTATTTAAATCTCATTTAGTCATGAATATCAGTTTGAATTCAAACTTCACTGTCTTTCCCTCATTAAAAATCATTTATAAATTACTTCACAAACATTCTAAATTAATAATAAAAATTATAGATTTGTTCCAATATGTATATACAGGCAGACATTTTTAATCGTTCGGATAGTTAAATTACTTATGTGACATTAAAAATAAATAAAAAATTGTGGCATTAAAAAAAAGTATCAATTTCTCCCTCCCACCCTTCGGTTTGGGGTCGAGAAATCGAAACCCGTCTGCCAGTTCCCTGCCCTGGGAGTTACGGTAGGGACCACCTGCCGCTTTAGAAGTGGTCGAATGCCTCTACGAGGGTTCGAACTCACAACCTCCACTTCCCCCGTTAAGAGTTTTGACAAGGTGGGTACCGCTCAGCCATATGCCCTGGGGGCTTCTCCCTCCCACTCTTTGTTGCTCTTTCAGCTTCCATACCTTCCGGCGGCTACCTTTGGTATGCACTTACAATGGTGATAAGTTAATGGAAATGAGATAATGTATGAGAATGTATATTTTTATTGATATATGATTGTATTGTGAAATGTGTTTTCCTAATATGACTGAGTATGTGACTTAACTTTTGGATAATAAAAGTGAGACTCAATATTAGTTGTAGTGGGAAAAAGATGGAGGAATTAAAATGATAATAGCTTGACTAATGGGGAGGGAAAAAAATTGTATTGAGAGATGTGTTTTGCTGATGTGACTGTATTTGGAGATGTGTGTTGCTGATGTAGATAAGCATATGAGATCACTTATGTGTAATAGAAGTAGCACACAAAAACAAATTTAATGGAGACATTTGCATGTCCCATTATGGTAACAATGCTATTATGTGTAATAGAAGTAGCACACAAAAATAAATTTAATGGAGACATTTGCATGTCCCATTATGGTAACAATGCTATTGATTCTAGTGCGTCAGGCTCCTTATTTTTTGGAGTTTTGGAATGTCGAGATTTCATTTTGACCAAAAATTGCATTATCCCCTAGCGCTATTTCTCTCCACCATCTGCCTAAAGAATTGTCGGACATTGTACCGATATGGATGAAGAATATATGAACAATTATTCCACTAATTACACTAGATAAATTCCCAAGAAATCAACCACACCACTTCAATTCTAATTTCCTAACTACAATTTCTCAAATCTAATGATCCCACATGAGCCATACCGCCGCTTAACAAGAGTCGTTTAAAGCTAAAGATTGTTGAATCCTTAGGAATCTCTAACTAGTTGATTGCCAATGAAACAAAACAAGCACGTGAAATTTCGAAGCCAACAATTTCAAACGTGTCTTTCATGCCCTAAAATTTATAGTACGCACCATGCACCTAATACTTCAAATCAAGCTTTAAATTATTTAAATATTGGTTTTTACAAATATCTAAACTAAATGCATTTTAGAACTACCATAACATAAAATCTTACCATATGAAACAATAATCAATTGACATTAATGTTAATAATTATAAGAATCATCTTATTAAATATTAAATATTAATAATTATAATAATTGATTGTTCGTTCTTTGATTGAATTGTCTCCTTTTAGATGCATGTATTTATTTTTCACATGGACTCAAAATTTGTACATTACAATGAGTATTGTACTCTTGCATCATCCAGGAAGGATCAAAATCATCTTAGACTTGACGATCCATACCTATATGAAAAAGTGAACATGCATGAACCACAAAAAGACTTTTCAAACTTAAAAATTACATCACACAATCAAATTGATCGTTCAAAATTTCCTGCAATAATGAACATGCTACATAAATATCAAGCAAAATGGATCAAGACCTACAGATCAAAGGACTTTAATAAATATCATGCATAAATTACAAGACCAAGACCTGCATAAATGAACTACAAATCAAAATGAAGACTTACAAATCAAAATGAAGACTCGCATACCAAGACCAAGACCTGCATAAATGAACTACCGATCAAAATGAACCAAGGCCTGCATGAATATCAAGCAAAATGGTACTTTACTGGTAAGATGTACAAACAACACCAAAGCATTTATGCGCTTGATTTTAACACTGGCAAAACTCAATACTCTCAAATTTAGAGTCCAGTTTTGATATCAGTAGCTGCTGTGGATGCCCTTAATAAGAAATCACGCCAGTAATTATAGACGTGCACATTAAACCCATGTAATAAATATATTCTGAAGTTCGAAATAACAAGCAATCAAGTTGATCTCTGCAACCTGTGAATCTTAATACGCAACTACAGTATGCTTCGCGAAGGAAGACAAACATGAAATAAATGAACATTACAACATTTTCTATTTCACAGTGTCGAGAATGTTACAGCATTCTCCCCCAAAATAATTAAATGCCGGCAAACGCGACGATGCCCCATCACTGCAAATAATTAACTGTACAAACAAATATTTTTACACGGCTGGAAGCTAGTGTATAAAAAAATCTTGGCTTGTATTCTAAAGGGGGCATTGTTGATTCTCACACTTGAGAATATCGAACCTTCGAGACCTTGAATGACCATGCCTATTATTAAGGATATCAATGTAGGATCTCAGCCTATACCGGTCTGAGTTTGTGAGAGAGAATGGAGGGTTGAGAATGAGAGATGGTGCTTCCACCAGAAGGAAAAGTAACAGCCGCACTGCCTTTGAATACAACAAAGCTGCATTTTCCATGTTGCCCATGAGTTCGTCAACCTGCCAAACGAAGAGTATAATAGCCCATGAGTATGACAGGATTTTTTTTCTTTTCTGTACACAGGTATGACAGGTTTAATTCAAGTAACAATATTTCCTCCGTTTATCTCGTACGAAAATTCCCACTACTAATAATACAACAAAGCCGATTTTTCTTTCTTCCTCTTTGCCACGACGGGCTACAACATATTTAAGGAGAATACTCACCCCTCCGTTTCTGCCGAGAGTGAGGGCAGATTGAAATATCATCTCCATTGCATCAGGCATCTCATTGTTTCCTGCAATTGCAATGACAAAATTCGACTTTAGAGTCTTATATGATATAGAAGAAGAGTATGAATCAGTGGTCCTATCCAGAAGCCATCTTAAGTCTCTAATAAGGAGACAAATGTGACAACAGGCATAAAGCTTCATATCTACTAGGTAAGTTCATATTTTGAGTCTGACTGAATTAAGGACTTCAGTAGCAAATATTCATGTACCAATAATAACTATTTCTGGTCTCCCAACTTCCTTCTTTTAAAATCTTATTGCTTTGATTCAATTTTAACTTTCACAAAAAGAAGAAACTGGAGAAAAAATAATCACTAGATTCAGGTTTAACATCGTAAATTCAGATTAGCAGATAAGATAAAATATCAGAAATCCCTACCAGGCTCAATAGCCTTTGCAAGTTCCTCAGCACGCTCAACTTCCTTTAGGAATACCCTTTCAATCTGGGAAGAAATATTCTCTGGCCGTTGAGAATTGAAAACACCAAGACAATCTTCAGCATCAGGAGAACCATGCTTCTTGCTGCTGGTCCTCCTCAATCTCGTACTTTCTTGACTTGGACTTCCTTCCATAGCTGAGGCAGCCTGTGTATGGCAAATGTGGAGCGCTTGCTTCCAAATCGCAAGTATCACGAGCTGAATTGAGAATGCTTCTAGTTGCCTACATGACTCCACCTAGACAAAGACAGGGTATTGATTTTAAATATAAATAAGTAATACTTTGGTATCCCATGGAAAAGCAGTGTTTTTTAAGGTTGCGCTAGGGAGTTCAGTTTTCATAGGTTTTTGGGTGTTTTCAGGGGTTGGGTTCTGAGATGTTCTTGAAGATCCATGCTTGGGAGTTTTTCAAATCAGGGGTCTAGCAAATACCTTAGAACCCATGGGAAGGTGTTTTGATGTGTTTTAGTGAAACCCCAGATTGGGGTGTTTTCATGGTTTACGAAAAAAAATCAACAAAATGTCCTCGGTCAATTAATGACTTCAAATCGCTTTAAAACACATTAACTAAGGACATTTGTAACATTTACTTCTTTAGTAAACCCATGAAAACCCGTAGGAACTAAACTCTCAAGCATAGACTCATATCACTCAAAATCCATCATTTAAAACACTTCAAAATACATACCATCAAAATATCTAATAACGCATTCCATCAAAATAAAAAGTAAAAACACATCTAAGAAAACTCCCAAGCACAAAAAGAGTTTTGACCAAACACTGCTATCAGTAAACTGGTAGTTTCAATTGCTAAATAGGACAGATGTTGAAGACCGAATGCAAAGGTAGGCTGGTAATGGTTTTATTGACATTGGTACAACAAACGCAAGACTAACTACTTCAGAAGATAATAAGTTATTTCTAGATGAGACCAATCGTTAGTGGACAGAGTAGCGTATTGGGGAAATAGAGAACACCAAGATTTGGGTTCAGACTTTGCCATTTTAGTTTTTTTGAACCAATAAATTACAAAATTGTTAACTGTATGTCTGCATGTGAAATAACTAGTGAGAAGTGAAAGAGAGACAAGAGGGTTGTGGGCGTGGGGTGACCATTTGTAGTCCAAATAGTGTAGGGTAGTGATGCTCTTTCGGCCCACACAATGCTTTAGTGAAAAATAGAACAAATGTGAAGAGACTTACCTCTTCATGAACTAGTTCTGTAATGGCAGAACCAAACTGCTGCAATGACTTAACCCTCGTCACGCTGTGACTTGATGGTTGCTCCAAAGCATCTCCCATGTCCATGGATCCAAGAGAAGTCCCCGGAGCAGAGCTCCGACTTTCAAAACTTCCTACACGAATAGTGTTATTCTTCATGACACTAATGATTGGCATGGGCACACTTGGTGAAGTATTTATGTTAACAGGTGCCAAGGGAGGAGCATCGAATGTATATTTCATATGGCTTGGCCCTGAAGAAGTTGCCAAACTAGAAGACGAATCCATAGGGGGTCCAGAAACAAGAACATAATCTTGATCAATCGATTCTATTGAATCCTCTACTGTAGAAGCCATGCAAGTAAGACAATGAAAAAAATGGTAATTAATCTTTTTGATCATGATGATACACCGCTGAAAAAAGTAGTTGTCACAAGCTTAGATTCTAGTTACCTCTTGACCCGACTGGCCTTTGCTCTATCGCTTTTGGAGGTTTGTTTAAGTTCTCATCTGAAAATATGTCACGTCCACAACTAGGCTTCTCCAATTTATTTCTGGCACGGCCATATCCGGAAGTAAAGTCCATGTTATTCAAGATATCGGATGCTGCTTCCCTTCTGTCAGCTTGTGTATCAAGAGAAAAAATGCAATGAGACTTCATTGAGGATCTCCTCTTGAAATAAAGACTCCCCTCAGGACCACTAGAATCATCATCAAGAAAGAAAGGCAAACAGTCCTCCTGAGAACTTTCCTCTGCGTTCCGCAAAGGACTGGTTTCAGATGAAGGAATGCTATGATTACTATCCATTGACCTCGAAGACCTCCTACTCCAGCACCAAAAATTAACATTCAATATGTATCTATATATATATATATATATATATAATCACAGACTCAATTACAGGCTCATCTACCTTGACATGTTATCTGTCTGCCTTGAAGAAAGGAACCGATGATTGAAAAACTCCTCAAATGTTAATCGTTCCACTGCAAACCAGCATGAAAAGAATATCAGAGAAATACAGGAGAGTAGGAGACCCTATGTATGAATATGCTCAACAAATGTTAATTCCAGAAACAAAAAGATAAAATGTATATCAATTAGTTTTACCCTCTAACAGAAAAATAAAATGCATGTAGCTCTTTTGCTCATCTTCAGAAAAGTTGTCAAAGCAAAGAACGCACTAACCTGATTATTATTTCACACAAAAGAACATTAAAGTCATCCACACATGCCACATATTTCCACGAGTAACGGCACATTTTCAGCTTTTCACAAGCATACTTTTAACTCCTAACAAACATAATTCTGCAGCTGTTCACCTACCAATCATAGGAATTAACAGTTTCAATCTACAATTCTACACTACAAAATAATACCTGGGTTACGGCGCAGCAATTTCTGGCACAAGTCTTTGCACTCATTGCTTAAATCTTTATCAACTGGAGGGAAATGTAATTCAGTCGATTTTACAATATTTTCAAGTAACTGCACAACATATGGAAGTTACTAGTTAAACTCTGTCTATGTTATCCTGCCATACTCTGAGCATTGATTGCTGGAAGTTCCAGGTTCCGAACAAAGAACTAAACCACTAAAAACTATGACAGAAGCAAAGCCAGTTAAACCTGTATTTGACTATTTCCTGTAAACGGGGTTTTCCCAGTCACAAGCTGGAATAAAATGGCACCAACGCTCCAGAGATCTGCCTGCGTATTTAGCTCAAGTTTAACTGACAAAAATGTAAAATATTAGCCAGTGCTTCACAAATGAATTCAGAGAACATTACCTTTGCGTCATACTTCTGAAGTTGCATTATTTCTGGAGCCATATAAAGAGGCGACCCACACAATGTTTCTGCCATGCCACTAGGTTGCAAGGATCTGTAACCGAGAAATTCTAAACTTCTAACTTTGCAATACAAGTGAAACTTTCTAGAGAAATCCATCATTTATGATAACATAAAATGTACAGAAAACCCTGAAGAGATATTAGATGGGCAGAGTTACTGGTATAAATGAAGAGGGGAAGTTAGCTTGAATAGAGATCCACAAACTTGAAAATGGATTTAAAGGGGGGGTTCACAAAAAAAAAACAAGGGAGCATAAATCAAAAGAAAAAAGACTAACAATTTGGAATACAGTCAGCATAAAACTATTAAAGTAAGAGTACTTTTTTTGTAACTGCAGTCAGAATGCGCTTTGGTTATCGCATTCTCTTGTTCACAAATATCGAAAATTAGTTTGAATCTTAAAAACCACTTCATTGTCATATTCTCGCATTGAAAATTAGATTACTTATATTCTAAAAAGCTTATTAGTAATAAGCTAAGTAAAAGTACAAGCGATCATATGGCCCAATGGTAGAGTTGCAAAGGTGCAACCTAGAGGTCACTGGTTCAATTCTTATGTGAGGGTAAGGTTTATGTACATATTTCATGTCCCCAACCCCTCCCACTAAGGGAACCTTGTGCACGGGAGTTGTTTACCTTTTATCTTTAAGCTGAGTAAAAGTATGCAAATATGAATAACTCTAACTCACTTTTCTAAGGTGTGCTATTGAAGAGTGAAAGGTATTACTAGAGTATTTAATCCAAGTGGGAGAAATGACAATTTACCTTGCAAAACCAAAATCTGCAATTTTTAAAACAGCACTTTCATCGTTTGTTGACAGGAGCAGGTTCTGTTGAGAAAACAATAAACATAAAATATGAGGCAAAATGACAAATAAACCATCTCCAAGAGAACACACCAATATCTATGAAGAAACAATCCTTTGGCATCACTAACAAACTCTTCAACATACGAAAATACTTCTCCACAGATATGCCATTTCATTAGCCTTGTTAAGTTAAAGTGTTAAACATACACTTAACCAAAATATGTCATTGGAAATACTAATTTGAATAAATGTTTGGTTATAAATGTGGACCACAGTAATATTTAACATGTTGTTATCATCTCAAGTTCTCAACCTTAGTTCCTCATTACTTGAGGAACTAAGTTGGGTCAGCTATGTAAAATCTCTTTCTACATTGTCTATTAATACAATCTCGCCCTTTTTTCCCCAGTAATGTCTTTTCCAGTCTCCTTCCCAATCTTCTTCACAGCTCCTACTTGAATGTTTTCCACTTTTTGATCAGAAACCGTCGCATTTCAATGTTCTAAACTTCTATATACCCACACCATCTAGATTATTCTACTCCTATTGGTACTGTGCCCACATATGGCATGGATAATTTTGAGAAGGGTTTCATTCTAGCCACCACGAGATAGATAAACATAATTTTGAATTGGAAATTGAAACCAAACAAAGAAGAATTGACCAAACCTGTGGTTTAAGATCTCGGTGTATAAGATTATTTTCACGGAGAATTTGCAAACCAGCGGCTGTAAAATAAAGCACATAAATTTACCATGTCTAATTCATCAGTCTCGCATATATAGACCAAAATAAGAGAAAAAAACAACCAAAAGTACTTTGAGACATGCCTAGTTGTTGCATGAAATTCTTCGCAATTGCTTCTGGAACTCGGCCATAGCGTTGTATATACATTGAAAGGTCACCCCCTCTGCAATACTCCAACACAAGATGTAGCTTTCCAGGAATCTAAATGATGTCAACATAGCACCGCACCAAGATATACCAGTCAGAAACCATACCAAGTTACCAACATAATAGCACCACAGGTAACTACAAATTTCTTGCAACTGTATCTCAAAGTTGTGGAAGCTATGAAAATGCTTCCAACAAGTATAGTTCCTCATTTTGGAAAGTATAAGCGTTGATTACCACTAAAGTTGGACAAAAAGGTAAAGTTTTCATGTCTCGAGAATTGAAACATCAACATCCAAACACCGCAAACTTTCAAACAAATTCTTACAAATTATTTTGAGAACCAAAGAAAGTCTTCTAGTATCCGTTCTATATAGTTCATGAAATCTATCCATGGTTATAGTAATAGCATGGAACCAAAGACATAAAGACTCACATTGCAGTAAAGCATCAGTCAATGTGATCGATTCCTGCTTGTTTCAAGGGAAACTACTTCACATTAATCTTACAAATTCTTTGAAGACAACACGTGCACTTCTACAGCAATTTATACGTTATGTTCCACTAAACTTCTTCATAACACAAAATTTCCAACAGAACTTCGCTAGAGGTACCAAATGTACAGTTTCGTTTCCAACACCTCTTAATTTCCTAGGCAACCAAACATCACTCCTAGCAAATTAAATACAGAAACGTTAAGAAATCGCACGAACCTCAATAATATCGTGCAGGCAAATGATATTGGGATGGTTGATCCTCTTCAATATAAAGATCTCCGACATAAGACTCTCCTTCAATTTCTTGCTCAGCCGACTCGTGGCGATCTCCTTAATGGCAACTTCGGTTCCATGGACCCGGTGCCTCGCGTGCCAAACCACCGAGAATGAACCCGACCCGATTTTCCGGCCCACCAAGTAGTCTCCGACTACCCTGCCCCTCCCTCCGGTCGTTTGAGCCATTCGAAAACCCTAGGTTCCCAACTCGGAGACAGCGCCAACGATCGGATATTAGATTCTTCTTCCTTTCTTTTAACTTACACACAGTAGATGGATCTCAGTTTGAAGATTCGACCCAATGACAGCCCGAATCTTGATCAATGATGTCTGAGAAAAAGGACAAAGAAGTTGGATTAATGAGGTTAAATTGATGAAGTAAAAGAAATTAAATTTTGATTTCGATTAATCATCTGTTAAAATATTGTTAAGTTATGATTCGGTGATGTAATCGAGAACTTGTTGCACTGTTGATTTTTCTTGTGGTAAACACCCGGACATTTCTTCTTTGCTTTGTTTCTGCGTCGTCCTACTCCAAGTCCAAGTTCAGCTTATTCACTTTGTGAAGTAGGCCTAGGCCCATCAAAATGCTAAATGGACTTCAATGGGCCATTTTGGGCCAATGAACCGGATGCATTCTGAACATCCTATGGCTTGTAAGAGAGAGAGTTTTGGACATCATCGGCTGATTTTAGACCTCATGGGCTAAATGGGCCGTTTAGGCCTCCTCACCTCTTTTTTTTTCATTGTTCTGTTTTACTGTATCTTACTATCTTAGTCTATTTTTTCCAAAATTTTCAACGATAAATTTGATTTTGTTAATTAAATTTAAACTTTGAATTTGTGCACCACTATAAACCCACAATATAATATTTTTGGCTAGCTTTTACGAACTCTATTTGCCTTTCAAACTGTTGTTTTTAATTTTTACACCCTTGATCTAAGGGACTATCAAAGTCTCTTTTTTCTCACAAAAATTATAGAGAAAATATATTATTTTATCTTTATATATGGAGGAATTCACCTAAAATGAGGTCTTAAAATAGTTCATAACTTTTAGAGTTCTAAATAATAAAAAAATTAAAGATGAAAAGAAAAATAGTTGTATTTTGATCGACTTTACAAATTCAACGATATATATTTTGTTTGAAAGAAAAAAAAAACTCAACATGAAAAATGCATGATAATTATTAATCGTTGGATATAAAACAAAAAACATGTCATATACTTTTCAAGTTAAATTCGAGTTTTGTTTTGAACAAAATATATATCGTTGGATTCATGAAACAGATCAAAAGACAATTATAATTTTTTCAATTTTTTTTTAAAATATTTTGGATCCCAAAAATTAATTTAAAAGTTAGAAACTCATATTAGGAACTCATAGGATAATTCCTCCTTATATATGTGTGTGTATTCAAAACCAAACTCTTCATTTAGATCACCTAATTATAACTCAAATGAGATACTCTGGATACCTGAATCTACAATTGTTGTGTTGTTAAAAACTTGAGCTTGATAGGGCACTGGTCATCTTCAGAAAGTTTTGATGGTTTGGTTCTTGCAAAAAAAACTTCAACGAAGCTGTTAGAAGGCCAAAAACATATTTGGGGTGTGTTGATCATTTAGGCTCTGACGGTTAAGTCAGTCCGATAAGAAATGAAATATATAAACCGTGGTAGAGACGGGAAAAAAGGATAAGTGTTTTGGACAGAGTCAAGGGTATGTAAAGGTTTGAGAAATCTGAGAGAGTTATAATGAGAGAGTATGGTTTTCAAATATGCATAGAGAGTTATTTATAGTGCAGGGGTTTATCTCCTCTCTTTGCAAGTGGGATACTATGCTATTTATAGTATATGTCCTATTGATAGGATTTTTAGTAGATATTTTAGATTTGTCACATGACAAGGGGATATTTCTAGAAAATGACATTTACTTTTCAAAGAACAAGTGAGAAAACAAGTGCTGGTGATTATAACAGCCTAATATGAAATCATTAAATGAAATTAGGGATGATAACAGGGCGGGGCAGAACCAAATCATGGCCGCCCTGCCTCGCACTTTGGGGCGGCTTCTTTGCCCCTTTCTCACGCCAAAGTAACTCGTGGGGTGCCCCATCCTGAAATTCAAAAATATATTCAAGCACAATATTAATTTAAATAAATAAGTTATCATACAATTATCCAACATCAGACTTTAAAAGTCAAAATAATAAAACAACAAACAATGAATATAAAGTATATACATAACTTATATGCAACTTGTATATATACACGTTATCTATAAATAAATATATATATATACGTTATATATAACTATACATAACTTATATATATAACTAATGTAAAGTATATATATAAGTTATATTCATTGTATAACTTAACACGTATATATAGTTATTTATTGTAGATGCCTAAATCTACAATTGTTGAGCTGAATGGGAGCTCGAGCTTTTGGAAGGTCTCTGATAATCTTCTGGCGCTGATCTGAAGCTTCCTGTCAAAGAACAGCAAAAACTGTCGTTAGCAACCCAAGACCGACTGAGGGGGTGTCGGTCGTTGGGATTCGACGGTCAAATTAGTATTGATCCTTCAAGAGAGATAGAATCTGAAAAAGAAAGAGAGAGATATCAAAAGAAGTTTCTTCGTGAGAGGTTTCAAAAAATGTCCATCCCCCACTCAAGAAAGGGAGAGGAGTCTTTATAGTCTCGGAGCTCCAGCCAAATTACTATAAACTTCTTTACTAAAGATAGTAAGTGTCTCGGTAATAGAAAGTTAATAGGAAAATGCAAAAAGTATGGGGTCGACTTTCAGGTGTCAGGTTCTGCAAGGGTGTCAGAGACAGTGATGGGTAAAAGGTGATAGGCTGGCATGTAGGACAGAAAGCGGATATGACAACAGGTAAGAATAATATATATCCATCTTTTAATATAAAGTGAGAATTTGTCCACACGTTACCTTCCCTGATATTGAATTCTTCTGATTAAGACACCTACCTGTCAACCGGCATGGCACGTTCAGAGGAACTACAGGTCACATAGATGAATTTGGATACTGATTGATTTACCTGGCAAGGTCTGAGCGCCAAGCCGCAGGTCCACAACCTAAATCCGAAGTCACCTATAGCGAGCTCCTGGACCTGAGTTAAGGCCTTGGGCCCAGGGTGACCTGGCAGCTTGACTTGGTCAAATGTTGATTTTTTTGTAATGAACAGTGGCCAATGAAGTGCATATATATAAAAATTTTGCCCCATCTCCGCCCCGTCCTAATGTCGGATCGGGGAAAATCCATGTAGAGCGAGGCATGTCAAGCCGGGATAAAATTGTCATCCCCAAATGAAATAATAAAGCTAGGTAAAGGAAGATGTCCATATTATTTAGACCCTGACAACGCTTATGTGTCAAATAAACTTTTCTTGGGTAAAAGGGGAAGATGCCTTTTTGTCACCGGCGAGCTTTTTACTTGGCGTGCTCAGGAGCTTAAATTTCAGCAAGTTTCGGTTTCCTAGTTTGGTGAGCTCTTCACTTACTTTGGGCTTGGACCTTTTGGTACTTTTGGGGCTTGATCTTAGTTCTTTTGTGAGGACTTGATCTTGACCTTTAGTCAATGTTGATTGGGCTTTTATCACTTTCTTGATTGTAGGTCAAGCTAGATTTTGACCACTGTAGATACTCAATTATATTTTCCATTGAAGTTTCTTAAATAAGATACTCATACTAACAAGTGGTTCGTTAAAATCACATGGTACTTGTTCTGTTTAAGCAAGGTTTTGAGTTCGAGTATTCTAAATGGAAAAATCTTTGTTAGGAGATTTTTGTCCCCTTAGTGAGACCCTCCCGATTCAGTCTAAATTTAGTCACAGTGATGTTAACTACGGACATCGAACAGTCTATACCAAAAAATAAGATACTCATCGATTACATATAATTTTATAGAATAATGTTCTCTAAAAGTTATTGTAATCTGTCAATAATTTAAAATCCCTAACAACAATTTATAAACATGATTTTAGTGGAAGAAATAATTTTATAATGAAATTAAACTCACATCTTCGTCTTTCTCAGAGAATTGATTTACTTTAAACTTAAATGTAACTCTCGAGCTCTTCTGGGTGGTGTAGTTGATTATCACGCTAGTCTCACACACTAGAGGTCCCCGGCTCAGACATATTATATTTTTTAATTTAAGTTTATTTTAAATATTTCCATTCAGGTTTTTATCTACAGACTTGAGAACAAGAACTCGATTCGTTCCTCCACCACAATGTCATCAACCAGAGGGTGCAGTAGATTGTGCTCGTGAGGCCTATAGCCTTTTTTACTCGATCTTTTTTCTCAGTGATGAGGGAACGATGAATTGAAGATAGATTGTGTTCTCATTAATCATCATCATGTGACTAATTTGAAATTTGAAAATACATATAAGACTTGAGAGTAGGCAAAGTTCAATGAATCACTGACTAAAAATGTAAAATGCCAAGGAAAAAAAGACCAAACCCGGAAATACAGCTAAACATGGACACACAGTTATCAACATATTTTCTATATATATGATTATGTGATTTTTAATTAAGAAGGGAAATTAAACTATAGGATTTTTCATGACACCTAAATTCCCAATACTTTACACCAACCAACATGTTTTTTTTTATGCTGCTTTTGTCTTTGACTTTTGTGTTATTTAATTACCAATCAGACTTAAACAACCAAGCAGATTTAATTAAAAACTCGAAGCTTAACATGGCCACTGCCTCGTCAATGATTGGATCATGTCGCCCACTCAAAAGCAATGCTGCAGGCGCCCACCACCGATAAGACAAAGAAGACCTCTTTCGTTCAAGCGTTGACACGTATCGTAAGTTCTACGACGTAACATGGAAAAACGTTTTCGCTCCAATTGGGCAGTTTTGCTTGACTTTCTCCCGTAATGATTTGAGAGAGCGCCTCACGATCACAAGTCGCAACTCCCAATCGCACATGAGGTTCACTCAAATCTCAATCACAACAAGGTTCACTCAATTAAGACAAAATTTTTTTTTTTTTTTTTTTTGGAAACTCAATATAGACATTGCGTGTTTGATACGAAATATAAATTGATGTAACAAATAATATATGATAAAGTATAAGCTGTATTAACAGTCTAATATTTCTCCAATAGTTCTTCTCTTTCTGTCTTTGGCTTCAATTCTAGGATGTCACCTTAAAGAAAAGGCCAAGTTATATAAGGAATCATTTTTGGTTCACATCTTTTTGATGAATAATTTATATTCCATCACTCAGAAGGTAAAAGATTCTAAGTTAAGGGGTGTATTTGGAAATGATTAGATTCAAAAGCACAATAGAAAATTCAAACAACATGCAATGAACTATCAAAGAGCTATTTGGTTTACTTTTTTTATAAAAAAAAATCAGATCTAGCCATTATGAACTTCAGTTGGGATGTACTCAAGAGAGAAGATGTTCGATCCAGATTTGATGGAGCAGATATTAATTCTGAAAGTGGAGTTTCCCTCATGTGAGCAAACCCTTACACACACACATATATATATATTAAGATAGATGTGATATAGGATTTGAATATATGTAATGATCTAGCAAACTAAATATGACAATATCAAGTAGAAAACATATGCTTTAACAAAAAAGCTACCTACAGTCGATGAAATACTATAAAACTACAAATAACAAGAGCTCGCCAAAAGAATCTCTAATTGCAATCCCTACTTAGACTTTAAAACTATAATAAACCCATTAGTTGCACATATTTGTTTTAGAAAAAGTATAAAAAATGGGAATGAAACAAATAATGCAAACCTTTCAGGATAAAACATGTCCCGCCCAAAGCGCGGGGATGCACCTAGTGTAATTTAAAAACTATGTAATTAAGAAGACTAAATAAAACATAAAACATAAAATAAAAAAAAAACATATCGATGATGGATCTTGTTGGAAAAATATTTAGTTGTTGATTCTGAATATATAATTTTTTTTCAAAATTTAATATATATTTTGAGAGATAAAATATTTTAAAATTTATTTTAAAAAAAATTGTGCAGTGATTCTTTTCAAATGAGATTTTTTTAGTATTTTAATTTTGTTATATCATATACTTACAAAAGATGTCATATAAACTTGACTTAATATTGGATCACAAATACTTAGGCTATTTAGCGACACTCTTATTTTTCTTATGTCTTTTATTTTTATATTTGAAAAAATAGAAAACAAGCTAATTTTGGAAAACAGATGAAACAAAAAATCAATTGAAAACAGAAGACGGGGAAATTTTTTTGAAAAATAAAAGCATAGGAAATGAACTAAGCGGACACAATAGTTTTGAAAACAGAAAATAAACACTCATAATTATTTTTCTTCATTAAAAGTCTACTAGTATGTTAAATCATATTTTGATTTAAGAGCGAATAATCAAGCAAAAGGTCTCCTCAAAAGTTAAAAATTAAACGTATTCCACATAATTTTAGTGATAAAATTTTAATTCCTAAACCCAAATATTTGTTTATTTTCGATTACTTTTCAATAAATAGTCCTAACAAAAATTTCCAAACCTTTGGCCTCTCTCTTATAAATTTATAACTCTATCACTAATGAAAGCCCGTCAAATTATTTTCTAGATTCACCTCTACCCATGATTCTGTAATAGTTAAGCCCAATACATTTGTTATCTGACATGGGTTTGGGGCTTTGCTTATTTCCCACTGAATTTGGTTAGCACTCACAATTGTGCAAGTTTAATGAGCGAGAGATAATGCATAGATATTTGTGTTTTACTTGTGTGATTGTATTGATATACATGCTTTTTTATAAGCAGCGGATTCAATTAAATCAAAGAAGAAATACAAAAGTGCATCATGCATGATGGCCTTTAACAAACAATTAGTTTTTGCACCACCATAAATAGAGGAGCAACCATACAAAGGATAAAAAAACAAACAACAAAAAGACAGATCAAGAAAGAAGAAGCAACAAAAAACAACTAAATTGAAGAAATTGGAGTTTATTACCGTTGAGCCATTAGAAACTATACCATTGTAGTTGCTAATATATATGGATTTGTGTTTGGTTTACATCGTCTGTAAATTAGACTCGACTTCAGGTCTTCAATGAAAAAGGAATAATTTAACTACTCCAGTTATACCAGTCAAGTCTAAATTGCACGCTCTGTGCTGTCTTTCTTCTGGAATGGATTCTCCTTTCAGTGGATCCTACCCGAGCTTGTGTCCAAGCGTATAGTAGTTGATTTTTATATTTTATACTATTGCACATGACATATGTTTTCTGCTTTTGAGCAAGTATAAATCAATGCCAAGACAGGTCTTCGACCTTTTCAAAAAAAATAAAAAAAATTATAGTTATATATTTTCAACGTGTCTTCTCTTCCTTTGTTGTCCGTGCTTGTCATAATTTGGACGTAAAATTTAAAATTATTGATATTTATAAAAAACTATCTTCTCTGGTAGATTTTTTTTAGAAGATTCTCTGGTAGATTATTGGATGTCCTACGAATCAATGATTTGATTAGTATGTGCTATGATGTTATAATTAGTAGTTTTTTTTAATTTTTTTCAATGTTTTTTGGAGTTTATTAGATTGTAAATTTCCTTTATTTTTCTCGGATCTCGTTGTTTGTTTTCGTGAGAAATTGGATTCATAAAAATTGAACTTCAACCAAAAAAATTGAACGGATTAATTTCTATCACCCGAGTAAATATAAAGTTAAATTATTATATATATATATTATGAATCAATAATAATTCTGTTAGTGTTTGATATGGCCTTGTCCATGCTTGGATTTATATCCAATTAGGATAGGAATTGTTTTGGTTCCAGTAATTGGAGGATCAAACCAACACAATTTTGTTAGGAATGAAATTCACATTGAAAGATTGTGTGATTTCAATCGTCTTTATAAGGAACAATGCACTCCCTCTCACATAGGCTTTTTTTTTTGGGACGAAGAGCCATTAAATGAATTTTTTCAAAAAGGAATAAAGTCATGAGCGGTCGACGTATTTATGAAAATTAATAAACTCAAAATGAACAATATTGTTGATATGAGTGAATAATATTATTAATGTGGTGTGAGATGGGAAATTGGGAATTATATTGGTTCTTCCCTGTTATGGCCAAATTTTTTGTACGCTAGTTTTAGTGTAAAGAAAAAAAGAACTATCATTATTGTTTGTTGGCAGAGCTGATATGGTTTTTATCCTTAAATGCATCTAAAAAAAGGATAAAAGGATAGCATTTCCCCCTTTCCCATTCAGATTTGCACACTGACGCTATGTTATTATCGGTAACGTACTCTTAGTCTTAATTATTGTTATTTCCTTCATAAAGAATAAAAATATTTGTTCCCAAAAAGCAAGAAAAATAGAATGGTCCCTATAAAATTTTTCTAGCAATCAAACATCCTATTAAAAAATACAACTTTTTTACTTGTTATTAGCATAACGTGCCATGTCAACCAACATTTTGTGTACCATAAAAAAAATTTGTACTCGTCAGTCGTCACATGACATGTTAGCATAACGTGGCGGATTGTCAAAAAAAGAATAAAAATTTCCTATAAATGCAGTTCTACTTGCAAACTATAATTGAACGAGACGAGGGAACTACAGAAAAGTCTTTTTGTTTTTTGAGAAGAATACAGAAAAGTTTTGAAGATATTAGTTTATTATTATTTTAATTTAATGCAAAAAAATTCCCTATAATAGGGGTTGGAGTAATACTAGAATTCAATGTCTGGCTCTCCACTTCCACACGCAAGCAAACCACCTGCACCTGGCGCTTGATTTTATTTTATTTTTATTTCGAGAAAGAGTATATATTGTGACCGTACGACGCTGCGAGCCGTCGTCGTTTCGTCTTCATATTATCGCTAATCTCAAATGACTCCGTGAACACTATTTCTCTCTCCGCATACACACTCTCGCTCTCTCTATACAAATACGTGTCAGTCCTTCTCCCTCTAGTTCTCTCTGTGTTTGGTTCACGATGCCGAGTTGCATGTGCAAAGCAGACCCGGCGAGACTCGAAACAGAGTCCGTGGATCCTACTCGAGCTTTTGTCAAGGATGTTAAGCGTGTCATTGTGAAGGTTTTTTTTTTGTTTCTTCCTGTATTTTCTTTATTTATTTTTTTGCATTTTTTGCGTTGTTATTGTTTTACTTATTCGAACTCAGTGCGAGATTGGTTTTTGGATTTTGCATCTCTTGTTGTTTTTTTTTCGGCTTCGTGTATGGTGCCTTCCTTTTTGTTTGTTTGTTAGGTCCTCTGAGTTTGCAGAATAGATTATGAAGTCATGAATTACCAGTTTTGGATCTGACATCTCCACGAGAGGATCCCAAAGGCCCCAAACTACTAAATTTTTATTCATATAATTTTTTATGGAAATTTTCTGTGATTCAGAAACTTTAGGATCATATATATATACATATACGTATACATATAGAATCAAACATGTGGATTGAGGATATTATCAACAGTGACATCAAGGGTATTTTTTTTTGAATGGTTCTCTCTTGAATGGTGTTATTTGTTGCAGAATCTAGATATCAATAAGATTAGGATACTGGTCTTCTAGTGTTTTGTTCATTTAGCTCTATCATTGAACTTGAATTTCCAGAAACACTTACCCATGTGGTTGCCATCTATTAGTTTTTTAACTTTTATTGATTAATGATTATTTAGTGGTTTTTAATTTTTTATCATCGAGTTATTTTAAGCTTTTGGATCTTTGGCTAGCGGCATCGATGAGATTAAATATGCGTTTATAGAAACAAATTCCTAGATTTGGACGAGGTACTAAGTTTGATTCGAGCGCCCTTAAAAATTGAAGAATCTTACCCGACAACTTCTATAAAAAAAAAAGGAAAAATCTTTCATTGCAAGTCACAGATGGAGTGGATCTTTGTTATTCTAAGATTATGTTTATTTTAACGTGTGATATCCCCTTAGATTTTCCACTATGTGAGGCTGAGTATCTGAAAAGGACAATAGATATCTTAATACTGCCCATGATTAAAATCATGGGGGTTCCCCATATTTTATGTACAGCAGCTTAACTATGTGATTTTTTAGTTATTTATCACAGTATAAAGTATCGCCAACAATGGGAGATTATCCATTCAATGATTATCCTGATCCCTTAATGATTTTCTACATTGATTTTGCAATTTTTCCGAATGGTTCAGTTTGTTCACTGATTTCAGTATGGTTTATTTTATTTTTTTAAGGTTGGAACAGCTGTGGTTACTAGATCTGATGGACGACTAGCACTAGGCCGGCTCGGAGCTCTCTGTGAACAGGTATGCAGGGTAATCCATAGATTACTTGTCTAGTAACAAGGGAGGCAATAGTTTTTGTTTTTTCCTCAGAAATTTAATTTAACGTAATGGGAAACAAGAAAAAGAAAAGATAGCGAAGGAGCAATTAAGAGGAAGGCAGAAGTAGGATGAGAGGAATCAATGTTTTTTTCCTTTTGGCTCCTTGATAATAGACATCTTAAACACAGCTCTAAGTTTGGTCTCTGTTTTTGCTGATTATGTTACTTTCTGAATGAATTGTCTGCAGCTTAAAGAACTAAATTCTCAAGGATATGAAATTATATTGGTGACTTCAGGAGCTGTTGGTGTTGGCCGCCAGAGGCTTCGATACAGAAGATTGGTGAACAGCAGGTTATTTTCGAATTCCCTTTTGTACAACACACTGCCTTTTGGAGTATTAAGCTATCAGCCATAATTTTCTGCAAGGAATCAATTGCACAATTTTTTTGGCGATTAAAATAGTGGAAATTGATTTTAGTGTCTTAGCTAATGGTAGTTAATAATTCGTGCTCGCTCTCTCATAGACATAGAACGCAGGGCCATTTGCGAGCTTATTTTTTCCTTTTAATTACCTTTTTGAGAGAGAAAGAGAGAGATGCACTAGTTTTTGTATTGTTCCATCTTTAACTACTTCACGTGGAAAATTAATGACCGAGAAGAGAGTGCTGTGCCTGAATGGAGCTGATACTTATTTTGCAGTTTGGCTGATCTTCAAAATCCGCAAGATGACTTTGACGGAAAGGCCTGCGCCGCTGTTGGGCAGAGCAGTCTAATGGCTCTTTATGATGTCATGTTCAGTCAGGTGACAATTAATATTTCTGTTGCCTCCACATTTAGATGGACATGGAGATGCGGGACCTTGCCTATTTTCACCTTGAGACATGCTTCACTGCAGTTACCATGTTCAGTTTTTAATCTGCCCCCATACTATTTTGGTTCCATTCAAAAGCACTAATGTGGTCTTATATATGCAGCTTGATGTGACGTCGTCTCAACTTCTCGTGACTGACAACGAATTTAGGGATAAACAATTCAGAGAGCAACTTTATGAGATGGTTGAGTCATTGTTTTCTCTGAGGGTTATTCCGATTTTTAATGAAAATGATGCAGTGAGTTCTCGCAGAGCACCATATGAGGTATAAATGTCCAATAAATTTTCGAACTTCGGAATTTATATTTTACTTCTTTTTTTTTTACATGGGGTCATTTGTATCATTCATCTCATTTTCCCCCTTTCTTAGGGTTAAAAATATAGCTCACTGAGAGATTTTGCTATTCCATTAATCTATGGCTCACTATTTAGCTTATATTCAACTGCTAGAAAGGAAGTCACTAACTGCGCTCCAGCTCCAAGCAGCTGCGTATATCTACATTGTTTACGAAATGCATCTGTGCATTTTACTGTCCTCTCTTTTCCGCATGCTTTAACATGCTTGTAAATTCTGATTTCAACTGCTATTGCAGGATTCTTCTGGTATATTCTGGGATAATGACAGTCTGGCTGGTATATTGGCTACAGAACTACAAGCAGACCTTCTTTTCTTGTTGAGTGATGTAGAGGGCCTCTATAGTGGTCCTCCTGGTGATCCCAATTCAAAGCTAATTCATACATACATCAAAGAAAAACATGAAAAAGAAGTAACATTTGGAGACAAGTCTAGGTTGGGAAGAGGGGGTATGACTGCTAAAGTTTCTGCAGCTGTTTCTGCAGCTTATGCTGGAATCCCTGTTGTTATTACAAGGTACACTTTTCTTACCGGCTTTTGTTTGTACGTAGAATAATTGGAATTTGTCAGAGTGCGTTTCTTACCTTTTGACACCTGATTTTCTGCATCTCTGTACTGTTACTGAACCAGTGACGAGCTACAATGTTTAGCTCATACTGTCATGTTGTGGAAGTAAAACACGGGCGAGTTTGGTTACTCTAATTTATTTCATACTTTTCTACAGTGGTAAAGGCACAGACAACATTATACAAGTACTTCAAGGAAAACTTATTGGGACTCTCTTTCATCAAGATGCACATCTATGGACTGTTGATAAAGAATATAGTGCACGAGAGATGGCAGTAGCAGCACGTGAGTGCTCTAGGCGGCTTCAGGTTGGAACCATTATGTTTCTAAAGAACTTCGCCATCCTCTTCAAAAAGTTAGAGTTTAATTATGTAATTCAGTAATTTTCAGAATATTGATAATATTATATGTTTGACCAAAATTGCAGAGCTTAGATTCTCAAGATAAGGCTAAAATTTTGCTGGACATATCTCATGCCCTGGAGACAAATGAAAGCTTGATTAAGACTGAGAATGATGCTGATGTTGCGGCAGCAGAGGAAGCTGGATACGAGAAGTCTCTAGTATCTCGTTTGACCCTAACGCCTGGAAAGGCAAGACTACTTTAATGTCAATGTTATACTGCTAAAAGGCTTAGCCATCTGTATTCAAATTGTTTGCCTTTCTTAGCATGTAGAGAATATTTTTCTTTTTTCTGAATCCAGATTACTATATTTCAGATTTCTGGCCTTGCAAAATCTATTCGTATGCTTGCGGCAATGGAAGAACCAATTGGTCGCGTTATAATGAGAACAGAGGTCAGGACACCTTCTGAAATTCTGTTACCTTAACGATCATAGGCCTAGGACAGTGATGATATAGGCAGTCATGTTAGAAAATGAAATTAGAATTTTGGTTTTTCTTTGGATGGATGTAGTCAGTAGGGCTTTGAGTACCATCACTGTCCTTGCTCCTGAGTATATAATTTATTCCTTTTCTTGACTTCTCTTGCATCCAGCTTGCTGACGGACTTATCTTAGAGAAAACATCATCACCTTTGGGTGTCCTCCTTGTTATTTTTGAGTCACGACCTGATGCCTTTGTTCAGGTAAAAAAGAGACGGGGGAAGAGATCATTACTTGCCAATTTCTTCAGTGTCTGTTTACTCATTTTCTTGACATTTGAAGTTTTAATTTTGTTTCTACTCATTTAGTATTTGTTTCCTTTCGAGTGATTTAACAGATAGTTTCTTTAGCAATCCGTAGTGGAAATGGTGTACTGCTGAAAGGAGGAAAAGAAGCAAAGAGATCTAATGCAATCTTGCAAAAGGTTGATTACCTGGTTCTGGGCAATGATTTATTGATCATAGTAGTAGAACATACTATTGATTTTTCCCCTTTTCTTTTGTTTTTTGGTCTATCCTCTTGGTGCTTAACAAGCTTTTATGGATTTAATAGGTCATTGCTTCAGCCATTCCAGAGAGTGTCGGTGATAAACTTATTGGACTATTTACTTCAAGAGAAGAGATTCCTGACTTACTCAAGGTGAATATTGATTTTGCAGACTGCAGGGTGTTTATGGTATTTAATGTCATAATATTTTTTTCACTAATTTTTTCATGTCACAGCTTGATGATGTCATAGATCTTGTGATTCCGAGAGGTAGTAATAAGCTGGTTTCTCAAATCAAGGATTCAACAAAAATTCCGGTGCTGGGTCATGCTGGTGAGATAAAGTGTATTACTTACCTTAGAATCAACAATATAGAGCATCTCGTAAAATTGAAATTTGTTTCTCCCCAGATGGAATTTGTCATGTTTATGTTGATAAATCAGCTAATATAAGTATGGCAAAGCACATTGTTATGGATGCAAAGTTAGATTATCCCGCAGCTTGCAATGCTATGGTAATTTCAGTTCCTATTTCATCCCACGGGTTGTACATCCATAAATATTTTGCTTTTGCGAATTCATTGATGTATATTTTTACAGAGTTACTCTTCTTGTGCATTTTAACATCTAATGATCTCTTTGTTATGTTATTTACATTGTTCTCAGGAAACACTTCTGATACATGAGAATTTCTCTCGCAATGGTGGGCTCAGTGAGCTTGTTGAAGAACTCCAAAGTGAAGGTATGACTATGTAAATGATGCTTCAAGAATTTTAAACTTCTTGAATCTGTTAATTTTGATTTGGTTTCTAAACAATATTTAATGATGATGTACTATCGGCTAAATCAGAAAAAATGTACTGTCGTGGGTGGACTCGGTTGCAACAAACCGGGATCGCAACGTGGGCGGACTCGGTTTGTACCTTGCATGTTTCATGCATGAGGTCTTATAGAGCATTTGGTTGCATACTCTTGAATAAAATCAACTCCTGATGTGGTCATGTTAAAAGATATTGTAGAGTCATGACTCATGAGATGCTTGGCAATGCTATGAACATGTGTATTGCCAACTGCTATTTATCGATGAGGACAAGAAATCTCAGCAATCATTGTCATGTTTGTGGATCCTAAGATATTGTTGGGTAATGCAGTTTAGCTGAACCTATACTTAGAATGGTAGCTTAACCCTACAAATTTATATCTTGCAGGTGTTACCCTACGCACTGGACCAAGAGCAAGTGCTTTGTTAAATATTCCTGCCGCAAGTACATTCCATCATGAGTACAATTCACGTGCTTGTACAATTGAAATCGTGGATGATGTAAAAGCTGCAATTGAACATATACATCAACATGGGAGGTGATGAATCTTTCAGATCTCGCTTTCTTTTCTATCCTGCTTATGGACAATTGCTATTCGTTGCTGTAACACTTTTCCCACAACTTATGTTGCAGTGCTCACACTGACTGCATTGTCACGGAAGATGATAATATTGCTGAAATGTTTTTGCATCAAGTTGACAGGTAGCTTACTTGTGGCTTTCAGATTATTTTTACGGCATTAGTGCTCCTACTTGAACTATAAGGAAAAGAACCTCTTAGTATCTGCAGAAGCTAGATTTGACATATGAATATCCAAAAACTTAAATCAGTCATGGAAAATGAAAGAACGTAACTTGTACTGTGTCATTCCCAGTTCTTGTGGTCTAGGTCACCACTTCTATTGATACAATGGAAGCCTGAAACAATATCTTCAGCCTTTCCTGTTTCTAAATCTTCAGTGCTCATTTATTCCATTCACCAATCACCATCCAAAATATTATTGTCTATATAGGTGTTTTGAAAGATCTCTCTCCAGTGAATCTTACTCAATAATTTTAATGGACTTACCTTTTTTTGGCAAATCACGGCATCCATCCGAGGTGCTTTCATGTGTTCTCTCATTCAGTGTCTCAAAGCCTACCCACTGCTTTGACCTCTTCATTAATGCCTTCATTGCTGTAACCACTCATAATAGTAGACCGGGCACCAAATGATTTGTGTTGCACTTTTGTTAGAATGTAAGGTTACTCGAGTATCTGGGATTCAAAAACTTTTCCCGCTACCTTATATTTGTCCCCATTTCAGGTGGTTCTTGACGTTTTTTGCCTTTTAATTTGCATCCTGTACCTGTGAACTGTGTTCTCATATCCCTCTATAACGTTGGCTTGAAACATAATTCCAATTTTGGATGTTGACAGTGCTGCAGTATTCCATAATGCAAGTACAAGGTTCTGTGATGGAGCAAGATTTGGACTTGGTGCAGAGGCATGTGAAACTGCGAGAACTCTGGTATTAACACTGAAATTGATTTTTAGCTTTCTGATGTTTTCTGTTGGATGATTTGACAGGTAGGAATTAGCACAAGCAGGATTCATGCTCGAGGCCCAGTGGGTGTTGAAGGATTGTTGACAACAAAATGGTATGGAAGTTATGGAAGTTTGTTCTATTTTCTAGTTACTGTGGAATTGATCGATGTGTGTCATGATTTGTATCTGCGGCTTTTATTTGGATTCCATTTTCAATGTTGTTAACTTTGCATGGTGAATCTGCACAATATATAACTCAAAAAGCTGTCCCAGAAAGATAAGAAGCATGCGGTTCGGTATCTGAAAAATGTTTCCATTTCTTTTTCTTCATTTATGGAGCATCTCTACTACATGCCATGAATCACTGGTGATATATTCGGTGTGGATTTTATTGATAATGTCGTGATACAATGATGTTGAAGATGTGTTAACTGCATGCCCCAGCTCAACTTTCCCTTTAGTTAATTTCGATTTCTTTTTTGTCATGGAAAATTCGTCATGCATGTGTAAACTGTTTAAAGTCCTCCAACCTGCAGATGTATTTTGATTTGCATAGATTAGTTTGCTGTCTGAGAATACAAAACTAGGTATTAAGCCTTCAATACCTAAGACAGGTCTGTCTATATAATTGATCATGGCAATCGTCTCCTCTCTGTTTCATATGCAGGATTTTGAGAGGAAATGGACAGGTGGTAGACGGTGATCACGGGGTCAGTTACACACACAAGAATCTGCCGCTGCAGTGATTTGTATCTGTGGAAATTTATCCTGGAGAATACACCTTTCCAGTTTCTTTCCACCATAATCATATTTATTTGTGATATTTTTGAGCACTAGACTACCATTAACAGTTGCCCCCATATTTTGTTCGTCTGGGCTATGGAGGGGCAAAATATCCAATCAACTATAATTTTATTTTTTTTATCTTGAAGAATTCGAGTAATACAATTTTATGTCTCGATGCCACATTCTGAAAGTAGACAAAATAAAAGATCTTGAAATGCCAGACGACCATGCAGACAGTAATCGAATGGCCAAATCAAAAAGTTTTTTGGAAACCGTAGTATTGATCGTTTACTACAGATAAATCCAGCGAGCTCGCCATCATGTGGCTCAATTAAAGACAAATATGAAGAGACTGTTCTGGAGATCAACATTACACAATTTCAAAGAGAAACGCTACTAAAAGAAACATGTGAAACAAGTGGGAAAAATGCGACAGGAGACAAAAATAATTGATTCAGAAAGATCTTACTTTTGACTACAAACATGTCCAACTCCTCACTTTGCTTCTAAAATACATCAATCTGTCTTGGCATAATTATTACGAATTCATGGATTTCATATCCCCATAGCTCATACAAGTTCAAATCTAATAATAATTATAAATTAAAAAAAAAAAAACACACACACATTTAAAAGCCTCCAAAATCCATTTGTCAAAACACAACAGCCATGCTCATATTTTGCCAGCAAAATCACTTTTCAATGAAATTCTTGAGGTTTTTCAACCATTGCTTGTACTCGTTTTCATCTTTACTCTGCATGTATGAAAACAAGTAGTTGGTTGTGCTGGGTTTGATCCCTCTGATTTCAAGATACCTGTGCACTTCCTTCTGCAATTGCTCATCCAAATCACTGGAAAAATGGAGAAGTTCAATTCAGTAAACGAATGAAACATAAGAAAATAAAAAGGATAGATTATCTAATTTCAACTATCAAGAAAACTTACCTGAAATCAGGCCCTTCATACGCGAGCTCATTTTCAGAATTTTCCGGCTGCTTAACTGACAAGCTGTCAATTGTGATCTCATCAACAAAAGCAGTGACACCAATTTCCAGAGAGGTACCATTTCCTTTTGAAATATTCACAACCAATGGAATACTAGTTGGGTCCTCAGCACCGTCACCAGCATCATTGGCATCGTCACCAGCATCTTCAGTCTCAGTAGGCAAATCAACTTCAACTGTTATGATTTCACCTTCGTAATTTCTTTTTAGTAGTATCGTTCTTTCACCCGGATGGTCTTCAATTTCAAAAGGAAAATTATCTGGGATATCCTCCGGCTGTTTAAATACAATCAAAGAGTAGCCAGGCAAATTGGAACCCCATAAAAATTGCAAGGGATTTTATCTCAGACATTCTGATAATGATATTTATGAGATGGCTTTTTATAGGATAAATTACTTCACCAGATATAGCAATTGTCATTGTTGAAGTACATATTCTTAAGCTTTGCATATAAATGAGAAACTACAAAAACATGCCATGAAAAAAATGAAAGGATAGAGAGAAAAAGCTCAAGCAATGCAAAAAACTTGCATTCAACAATTTTGCTCATAACTCACAAGTTAAACAACATGCATCGTAGGCAAACGCTCAGGTCCAAGTAAATAGTAAAAAGAACATTTCGGTTCAAGTAAACAGTATGAAAGCATAAAATAGAAAAGTAATGTAAACCAATATATCAAGCTTTATGTAATTGAGAACTAAGTAGAAAAAAGTGAGTGCACAAAATTGTGATAGATGCAACATAATGCACATCTACCAAGAAAAACTACACAAACAAAAAGAAAATATAAGTTGGCACCCTCATAGATTTTTCACATCAATATATCAGTCATGCTTGCACCTCCGGCAAAGACACAAAGATACCAGAAACCTTCTTTATCTCTTTCTCTATTTACTTGTGCATATTAAGGAAAGAAAGCATGACTGACAATCACTACCCTGGAATGCAAATGCTAAGAGAATGCCACGATGATTCCCATGCCACAGGTTGATTACTTTAAAGGAAATTTGGTAATAATCATTTGGAATAAACGGTTTGCCAAGATAACTCTACGATAAATAAAATGATATTCAAAAAAAAGTGAAAGATATCATCGAAGAAAGTCACTCCAAACAATGGAGAATCAGGAAAATATGAGAGGAATAATTCTTATCAAAAAGCAAAAAAAAAAAAAAAGTACCTTTCGAATGATCAAGTGATGAAACAGCAACAAGTACAAATGTAATCAAAATTCTTTCTCTGAGTTAAAAGAGAAGGATTTTTTTTTTAAAGTAAAGATTCCAAAAATTATCTCAAATCTCCGGACCATGTCGGAGTCCAACGCACAGAAGTACGTATATTTCAGAGATACTGAACATATTTATCATCCAATCAATATAGGGAGCACTTGCAGTTCACAAGGCAAAAAAACTAAAATCAAGAACTAACCTCCCCATCGTCAGCGCATTCAATCTCCGATTCAATAACTCGAAGCAACCTCTCCTCGGTGCTCGGTTTAATGGCGCTGGCAGTAGAGAATTCTAGAAACCGGCCAGAGCCTCGTCGACAGACCTCGCGGCCAAGACTTCCCTTATTAATGCTGAGAACAGCGTAAGTTGCACGGTGGTAGCTTCTCGGAGACCCGAAGGCGCGCACAGCAAGAGGAAACATCGATGAGCAGGTTCTACGAAGCACCGAGTTCAGGGCCATGTTCTCTGGTGCGTAGAGGCTTCTAGTTTTGGGAGGCTAGGCGTAAGATTTTAGGGTTTATGCTTCATAAACCCGCAAGCGAAAGCAAATATATATTGTCAAAGTGGACACTTCTAGGTATGGGCCTGATGAATTCTAGGCTGATCCATTTTAGGACACACTGGTTGGGGCCAGACATTTGTGATTTTTGGGCTTTTTACGGGTTTATATATGCTTCATAAACCAGTTCTTGGGCTTTGTGATTGGCTGATTGAGAAATGAGAACTGAGAAGAGCGGTGGCTAATGGGGTGATTATCGGGTATTTAAATTTGAAAGGGAAAAAAGATAACGAAGATGCCACGTAGGACTGTTACTGTCACTCTGTCAGTCAGTGACTTTCCCAAAAAATTAGACTAATTTAACAATCCTCCAACCAAACCATACATTTATAATCGGAAATTAAGGAATGATTACGTTAGGGATTCTTTAAGCCATGGATTCGGCGATGTTAATCGACGGAACGATGAAGATCTCCAAATATTTGTACTAAATTCGTGTCCTTCTGATATTCTTTAGCCTCTACTGGACTGATCGATTGTTTTGGTTGTAGAAATGTAAAATGGTGGATTTGATCAGATTTGTAGAGGTGGCGGCTAATTGAAATCTAGGGTTCGCTTTTCAATTTCTTCCTCTCATTTTTCGGCTCTTTGAATTGTGGAAGGGGACTTCTGTCTTCACTTCGAGAGAGAAATGAATGGCGTGATAGGGAGCCCAGGAACTGTAAGTGGTCTGTTGCTGAGGATAGGGCAATGTGCATTTGCTGCAGCTTCGATTGGAGTTATGGTGTCTGCTGTTGGCTTCTCTACCTTCACTGCTTTCTGGTATTTCTTCTTCAGACTTTTTTTTTTTGCGAGTCTCCAATTATTTGTCAACTGTAGTTTTCATTACATTCATAGTCCAAATTGATTTGATCATTCTCAAATATCCTAACTAAACCTTTTTTCCTGAAAAAGTTAAGAGATTATTTGGAAGTGATCGTATCTTTTGATTTGGATTTGATGGAGATTTTTTTTTTCCTTGATAAAATGTAGTTTATTTGTTTGAGATGTATGTGTTCTAATTTGTATGCGCAAGTTGCTGAAATCTGAGAGCCTGAGAGGCTTAAGTGCTGGTGTTTCCGGATGCAAGCTAATTGCATTTGTAAAGCAGATATTTCTTCTAAAAAACATTCATCAGCATGATGGTGTACCATGCATTTGACTGATAGTCATCTGAACAATATAGCTGTGAATTCTGAGCAAAGGTATAAACTCAAGTTAGATACAACTTGTGAATATAATAAATATGTCTAGTTTGGATGTTATTGTTTAGATTTAAACCTTGGAAACAACTTGATATATATATACATATATTTATTTTTTTGACATTGTTAGTTATTACATTATGGAAAGAAAAAGCTTGTTTACTGCTCAAGCTGTGTTTGAACTTACTTTTGTCAAATCTCACTGATAATTTTGATTTGGTTTCAGCTGAAAGCTCTAGCTTTCATTTGGAACTTCAAAATATTATACTTCTAGATGCAATATTTATTTGTTCTTCTATTTTGATCCATTGAGGTGTATTTGTTTGTTTTGACCTTCGTTTCTCTGTTCAGCTATTTAATTGCCTCAATGGGGCTTCAATTGCTGTGGAGCTTAGGACTAGCCTGTCTCGATGTTTATGCTTTGAGGAGAAAGAGAGACCTTCAAAATCCTGTTCTAGTGAGCCTATTTGTTGTGGGAGATTGGGTAATAGTTCGTTCTTGCCCTCTTCACTTGTTTCCTTTCACTTTCTACCCATCTATAAGATATGGATAAAAAGCACCTGTTGGATTTACCTACATTTTGTTGCTAAACTTAGATAACAATTAGCATAATTGACATTTAAAAGTCTTTGCAGGTTACATCTATGTTATCACTTGCAGCTGCATGCTCTTCTGCTGGAGTTGCAGTCTTGTATGCAAAAGACTTGCATGTTTGCAGGTTGCAAATGCAGATGCCCTGTAGTAGGTTTGAGATTTCCATATGTTTGGCTTTCACCACTTGGGTTCTCATTGCAATATCTTCTCACGTGATGTTCTGGATTCTAGCCTCAGTATAGACGACTCAAAGTTTCCTCTGATCAATACACCGGTTATACTTGTATCATTTGAGTTGCATGTAATTTTTTGTTCAAGTTTTACTTTTCTGAACTTTTGTGGCTAATTTTCAAACAATTATCTTGTTAATATAGAGGTCACAGTTTCAATGTCGTCAAAATGTGATAGTCCTGCACCCTTGCATATTTTTCATAGATAGTCTGCAAGCTCAAAAAAGATGAACAGACAAACTTCCTTTCTGGAAAGGAAAAAAAAGAACAAGACATGCATTTAGTCATCAGTAAAAGTCTCTGCGGCTGCGAACATTGCTTCTCTGTGTTACTGTAAAAATATAATCAATCTAGATACTGACTAACTTTATGCCATAGAAGGAAAAAAGAAATGATGAAAATGTATGTTGTATCATCAACAAGTATTAGGATTGTAATATCACATCACAATCTCGGGCTTTAAAATGCTAGACTTTACTTCTTTGTGAGGCAAGACAACTCCACCATTGCTGTAAACTTCATCACCAACATGGACATCTTCTCCTAGGATTGTCATGTTCTCAACGCGAGCCCATCTCCCAACAGTGGAATGCCATCCTAGTATGCTACCAGAGATGCAAGCATGCTTCTTAATTCTAGCACCACGCATTACTGTACAACGCGAAAGCCGAACTCCTGATTCAATAACACATCCTGGACCAATGGCTACATCTGGTCCAATGAGACATCCATCTCCTATGACAGCACTCTCATCCACCAGAACATTTCCAACAATGTAACATCCACTGGCCAATTTTGATGAGGATCTTTTACGCAAGGAATCCAAATACAGCCTCAGGCCTGTAATGTAATCCTTTGGCTGTCCAATGTCCATCCAGAAGCCGGGCAGAACCATAGCATACAGCTGCTTCTCTGCTGCAATTTTAGGAAAAACCTCCTTCTCAATCGAGGTTGGCCTCAATTCAATCCGGCCAAGAACAGATGGATTCAATAAGTAGATTCCGGCATTGATCTTGTTGCCAACAAATATCTTTGGCTTCTCAACAAACTTCTCAACCATCCCTGTTGTTTCTTCCATAACCACAACACCATACTTTGATGGTTCATCCACCTTGAAGCAAAGGAAAGAACAAAAAGTATATTACCATTATGAAAATGGCATTGTATTCCAAAAATGGCATGGAGACTAGATGGACTTTACCTTGGTTACCAGAATAGAAGCTTCCCCACCATGGCTTTTGTGAAACTCAACCATGTCTTTCAGTGGGTACTCGCTAATAACATCACTATTAAGGACAAAAAAGGGTTCTCCAGAGTTATCGACCAATTTATCCCTAGCTAGAGCTAATGGACCTGCTGTGCCAAGAGGCTCAGTCTCCTGTGAGCAAGTGATTTTTATTTCAAGCTTTTTCTCATGTTCTTTTAAGAAGTTCAGCATCACCTGCTCCATAAACATCAAGAGAATAAACTTAAATATAATCCAAAACGGGCTGCAAGGATCATCATAAGAGCAGGGTTGGCAGCTCGAAGGTGATATTTTGAAGTTACCTCTGGTTGGTAGTTGATGGCCAAGACCAGTTCGGTCACTCCAACAGCTTTCAGAGCTTCAATCTAAATCATAAAGTTGGAATAAGTAGGATGCCATCATATACATTTGGTGATGCTATACCCCCTCAAAATTAAGAGAAAATAATATAATCAAGAAATTTTCCCAACATATTAATCACCAAATACCAAAAAGACTCTTAACACAGATCAGAAACAAGTAAACTAAGTAACACCTGATGCAAAATCATGGGCTTGTTAGCGAAATCAACCAGTGGCTTTGGCACGCTCAGGGTCAACGGCCTCAAACGCGTTCCAAATCCTCCAACGAGAATAAGTGCCTTCATGGTGATAAATCTTATTCCTCTTTTTTACTGTAGAAGGAACCACCACAAAAGGCAAGCCAGTTATTCCAAAACATATAATCACCATCAAAGCCATATTCAAATACATACATCATAACACTGTAAAACTAATGACATCAAATACTGAATAACAGAGGGATCTATGGCCCTAGATCAACATTTTCTTCTTAGTCCTAAAACAAATTGGGCATTAACAGGGAATATTTACAGCAATCTTATGAACGAATTGCTTGTTGGCCTCATAGAGGATCTCAAAGCAACCACCACATGTCCTTAGATGTACGGAATCACAAAATTCACGCAGAGGCCAATTGGGGTTTGTGTTCCATTCGATGAATAAAAGTTAATCATTTCGAGCATTGAACGAAGAAAGTGGCGATGTAAACAAAGTGATAGAATCATGAAACACGGAACAAATTATACAAACAATTTGATTGATCAAAGCAGAAACAAAGAAAGAAAAAAGCAGAGAACTTGCCCTCTGGGTTGACTTTGAATTTCGATACGGAGAGCCAAAAGGGTTAACTATATACACACACACATCGACTCACCCGCCTCAGGTTGGAAAAATCTGACTTCGAATTAGTAAAGCGCGTTTGCTTTCTGCAGATGAAGCAAAAGCCAGTGGCTTACGCATCGGGCAAAGGCGCATGATGGTATGGATTTGGGAAGAGTTCGAAGTGTTTTGCTTTGTTTTGGGTGGGAGATATTACTTTTGAAATAAAAAGGGAATTTAATAATACGGATGCTTATAAAATATTTGCAGGTGGGATCTCTGTACATTTGAATTTTTTAACATAATTATCATATTTAGATGGTTTATATTCGAACAAGTAAATCGAATAAAATTTTTAATTAGGATTAGAACTCCAATAATTAAATCGGATGGATATATTTTTATGTTTGAACTCGAATTTTGAACATATAATTGTCAAAATAAACTTTAATTTAACCTAATTTGAAAAAATTAGATCATCCGACAACAAAATTTAATCAGCAAGAGAAATTGCCACACAAGCCCCAGGGTAGAGAAATGGACCAGTCACCACAAAGGACAGAACAGACACAGCAAAGAAAATATATCAAGTCACTAATGGACATCACAAGCAAATGCAGTAGCAAACTCAAGATAAAAAGGCAAATAGGGTTTCTTCAGCCTGAAATATTATTTTGAAACCATGCCTAGCTAGGTGCATCATTTGATCAGATGCAGCTAGCGCTTGAGGAACTTATATAAGTACAGTAAGCTAGAGGAGAACTTGATAAGCCAGCCAGCAGCTATCAATTTTTCAGCTGCCATTGACAGTATATCCTCCATCAACAAAAATAACCTGTCCGGTGATATATGAAGCAGCAGGGGAGCAAAGGAATGCCACCGCTGATCGATGAAACTTCAATAGGCTCTCCAGGTCTTATCATCGGAGTTCGAGTGATTATTTTGTTTACAATTTCCTCAATTTCAGAATCTTTCTGTAAATATTGAATTCAAACGCAGTGAGTTTTCAACTTATTGTATATTCACAAAATTTGATCGAATTTCTTTGCTTTCTTTTTGTTCCTCAAAATGAAACAGCAATGGTTTTCACGTACCATAATCTCAGCATCAATGAGCGAGGTTCTAATAATTCCCAGTGCTATCGCATTATCGCGGATTTTATCTTTTGCCCATTTGCAAGCTAAGTTCCTCGTCACTTGATTCATGGCTCCTATAATTATTAGACTCGCGCGTCGAAAAATGTGGGTGATTATGAGTTATTTATTAACAACAAAACCACTCCAACTATCAATAAAATCTTTTCCCAAATTTAAGAGTAATCAGAATGTGTGCATTGGTGTTGCTCGTAAAAAAAAATGAAGTTGTTGAATCTTAAATTATCAACTACTTTTTCCTAAATAATTATAAAGATCAAATAAAATAGAATTTATGAGCTTGTCTTCACTTTAGCAAGGTATCACGTAGAGTTGCACACGGGTACCAAGTTTCTAGCCTTACCCGTAATAACCCGAACTCAGTTATTACGGATCGGATCTTGGTTCAGAATTTATTGAATTTTGAGGTATCAGGTGATCCAATAACTCGGTTAAATTAAAAAAATAAAATAAAAAATAATCTAGACAAGTCATCAATTTGAGGATCACAATTGAACATTGGTTGATGCAAGAACTTAGAACTCGTTGACATATCAGCAATGAAATCCACCAAGAAGGAGAGTACCAATTTGAGCATACCTATGTTCCTTTCAGCCTCTTCTTTCTCTCCTCTAACTCTCCACCTCGCCATTGCTTTCCTACTACAAAATTTAATAGAAAAACATCCAAAATCTCGATTTGTTAATCTTCACGCCATTTCTCCGTAATCGGATTTGATTATGACTCAAGAGCTGGCGACTTGGTCACCTATCTCTGATTTTCATAGCTTGTAGATTCTTCCATGCCTCTTGATTTGACTTCATTCTTTAAATAGAAAGGCTTCGAGCAAGAAGGACAGATGAACCACTATGCCCCAAAGATCAAGTCACATCTACCATCGGATTGTATAAAGAAAAGACCTACTTCGCCATTCGCAACCTGTCTACTGAGCGACTCTTGAAATAGCAGACAATCTATCAAAAAAGGCGACAACATAGTCGAGAATGAAGATCGCGACAGGTGAAATGGTAGGCAAGCAACATAAGACTCTGATCTATGGATTTTACCAATGGAGATCCAGAAGAAGAAGACTTCGATTGAAGAAGATCTGGACTCTATGGAAGAGTATGAACAAAAGCCGAGAACTTCTCTCACCCTCCAAGAAGACCTGTCTGATAAGGTATGAAATGGTAGGCGAGCGCGTGAGAGATTTTTTTTTTTGGCTTTTTGATTTACAAGACAGATTTGACCAAGTTACTCATTAACCAGGTCAGACCCAAATCGAACAAACCTGGAACTTGGCCTAATGTGCAGGGCTAGTATCAGGGTCACCGCATTCTCTGATTCCTGCCTGGCCCAAATTGGGGGAAATTACCTCTAAGTTATCTATTGTGACATCAATTATCAAGAAGTTATATATTTTTTTTATTTACAATTTAGTAATAACTTTCACATTTTTCAATGTTGAACATTTATTCATTTTTTTTCATAATTCCAACATTACCCTTATTTCAAATTTCAATGCAATTATATATCATTGTCTCTCTCATCTCTCATCTCTCATCTATATACTCTCTCTCATCTCTTTCATCTGGTTCACCTTTTTCATTTTGAAATCCGACGGGTATTTTGACATGAGAATCTGGCGAAGACTCTGATGAGAGATCCGACGAATATTGATTGTTATTTTACTTTATGTTTGGGTTTCATGTTCAATTTTTAATACTTCGTCTCTCTCAATTTTGATTGTACTCTTTCAAGACCAGTGGTATAAGTAGTATTAACATTATACGTACTAACAATAGTATCGGTAGCATTATTAGTGTAAGTAGCATTAACAAGTCAACAAAGAGTTAACATATATAATATAACTGCAATGCGCCAACTACATATATAGTCTCAAAATACTACTCATATTTACCATATGTATATACAGTATCAACAATGGAGCTCCCATATCTATGCATTCTCAATCTTGTAGTCGTGTACCCACCATTTTTGCCTTGAAGATTCTCATTTTTTCAGAAGACAATGATTCCTCAATTGATTCATGTTTTGCCAACTTGGACATGATGTAACATACATAATATTCGCAGTTAACAATGAAATTAATGAAAAATATGAGGTTGTATTCATTAAAAAATTTAAGTTTTATTAAGATTTCATGGTATTTCAAGGACTTACGATCTAAGTTCTTGTTGTGGACAATCATATCAGTATTCATCTAATTAACAATATCAGAAAACATAGTATTATAGAACAAATCAACATTGTAAGAAAACAACACAAGTAATATGAACAGTATTGATAGTATCAAGTAGTATTAATAGTATCACAATAGTATTTTCAGAATTGTCAATATCAACATTATCAGAAGTATCAACAGTCACAAAACATCAAGAAATCAATAATATTATATTTGATTCGTAGTATCAACAATCATATCAGTATCTGAGAACACAGTATTATATAACAAATCAACATTGTAAGAAAATAACACAAGTAGTATGAACAGTACTGATAGTATCAAGTCGCATTAATAATATCAAAGCAGTATTTTCAGAATTGTCAATATCAACATTATCATAAACATCAACAGTCACAAAAATATCAAGAAATCAATAATACTACATTTGATTTGTAGTATCAACAATCATATCAGTTTCCATCTAATTAACAGTATCAACAATCATATCAGTATCAGATAACACAGTATGAACAAATCAACATTGTAAGAAAACAATATAAGTAGTATAAACAGTATTAATAGTATCAAGTAGTATTGATAATATCACAATAATATTTTCAGAATTGCCAATATTAACATTATCAGAAGCATCAACAGTCACAAAAACATCAAAAAAATAATAATACTACATTTGATTCGTTGTATCAACAATCATATCAGTATCTGAGAACACAGTATTATAGAACAAATCAACATTGTAAGAAAACAACACAAGTAGTATGAACAATATTAATAGAATCAAGTAGTATTGATAGTATCACACAATCAAACACAAACAATATCAAACACAGATAATATCAAATAATGAAAGTTTGAACCTTTTTGGATCAGAAACATGTATGAATTTTTATTTTTAAATAGTATCAACAATCAAATTTCATTAAAAAATGAAAAGAAATAGTGGACAAATACACAATCATCTTACAGTACCAAAAATGATGGATCTCGAAAAAAAACCCATAGATCTTGAAAAAGAAAAAAAATTGAAAAATCTTGAAAATAAGTAGGAATCTTGAAAAGAAAGTACTACAAATCTTGAGAAAGAGATATCTAGAGAGAGAGAAACCATGAGATTCTATAGAAATAGAAACTTACCCACTGGATTTTGCCGGAAAATGGTAAAAAAATTGAAAAGGTGACCGGAAAAGTGATTTTTGTGAGAGAAATGAGAGAAAAAACATGAGACAATGAGAGAGAGTTATAGAAAGTGCATGATAATCATACTTTTTGAATTTTAAAAATCAAGGGTATTTTTGTCCTACCAAAAGTACAATATGACTAAAATTGTAACAATGAAACATTATATGACCAAATGATAAATAGTATCATCATGGATGATCGGCTTATAATTATCCTCTTAAATTGGATGCGGACTGAATAAAGTCTTGTATGGGTTCCTTTGAAAAAAGAAAATTCTTGTAGGGTTTAACTGAGCCTCGCCTTGGATGTGGACCTGCAATTCTCATATAGCAATACAAGGCCCAATATTGGGTGGATTGAAATGACTAGGCCCATTTGTTTCAAATGAGGCCGGTTCTTTCAAACTTTAAACTTCAAAAGGCCCACTTTAACATGTGACTACAACACACTTCAAGGCCCAATACGATTTTTTTTCCTTCTTTTAATTATTTGAAAACGGCCCTACCCATGTTTGCTATTTATATATATGGACATATTTTTTCTTTATTTATCAGTCACAATCGAACAAAGGCACCACTACAAGCAACAAGGAAAACCTGCTTGTCTCTGCCTTTTCTATTTCATATACTTTTGATCTCTTTAATTATTTTCATCAAGAAAGTAGACAGCGATGTGTAACCAAATCCCTCATGGATTGTTGTCTCTTCTCTTTGATTAGATGTAGTAGAAAATTTAAACCAGTCAAATGGTTGAACCAAAGTCTTCTAATGACGCTTTCTTCATATGCTTGTAATTAAGGAACATTCTCAATAGCGTACTAAATCAAGGTTAGAGACATAGATTAGAATAGGAGAAGTACGTACTAATCGTGCTTGATTGAATTGGAGATCAAACTATATAAATAAAATTTAACATATGTAGGGCATGAAAGACTAGCCCTAGTATATGCCGGTCGGGTTGCGTCGGTTCAGGAAGGTGCATGATAATGTGATATATATACTTGTAATAATTTATATTTATAATTATGTGAAGGTTGTTGTGTATCAAATTATAAATATAAACACTAGTTGCACCTAAGTTTGTCCTCCTTTGCTTTAAATAATAACAATAAGTTTGAAAGATAATGACCTTAAGGACACTTGTTTCCCAGAATAATATAAACTATGTTATGGTATAGGAAAAGTACATGATAATTATCAACATATTTCAAGCTAACCGTTGATTAATTAAGATTTCAAGGATATCTTGCTTAATTACGGGGATAGCTCTTACAGAAACTCTGTTGTTCCAATTGTGACAGTAACATGTATATTCTTCAGTCTTAATATATGAAATGGTTTGTAAAGCTTGTAAATAAAACTCGAATCAAGAATTCATTGATGGAAGAAAAGAAGCAATTACAGAGAAAGACCAAAAGACTTAGCCAAGAAAATGAGCCAGGAGCTCAACCTAAAAGGCAGATGACCAACGGTCATCTAAGATTGAAAATAATAATAAAGAATGATATCAAATCAATAACGGACAGAAATAATAAAGAGAAGAACGATGTCGTTGGTATTAAACCAGACGACATCGTACCTAACTTAAAATAAATGAATGTGAAACGCAGTCGTTTCCCAACACCCCCTTTCAAGCTTAACATAAGTTTGTAATGTTAAGCTTGAGGAGAAGATTCTGCAGTTGAGCCACAGACATGGGCTTTGTAAATATATCTGCTGGTTGTTGAAGAGTTCTAATGTGCTTCAAGTCTATAAGTCTCTTCTCAACTTTTTCTCGAACAAAATGGCAATCGATCTCGATATGCTTTGTTCTTTCATGATATACTGGATTGGTGGCAATGTGGATTGCAGCCTTGCTGTCACAATGAAGAGGAACAGGCTTGCTTATATTCTGTTGCATTTCATTAAGTAATGTGTTAAGCCAAACGAGTTCACTTGTAACAGCAGCTATGGCTCTGTATTCTGCCTCTGCAGAAGACTTTGACACTGTTTGCTGCTTTTTAGACTTCCATGTAATAAGAGACTTCCCCATCATGATGTTATATCCTGTTACAGACCTCCTAGTATATGGACATGAAGCCCAATCCGCATCACAAAAAGCTTGAATTTGAGTTGGACAATGAGTGGCAGATTGAACTGGAAAGAATAGAGTGTAGTCCATGGTTCCTTTGAGATATCTCAAGACCCTATGTGCCGCTTTGAGATGCTGATTTGTTGGACTTCTCATGCACTGACTTAGAGTATTAACTGTAAAAGAAATGTCAGGTCTTGTAAGAGTTAAATACATTACCTTACCTATGAGCCTCCTGTACATCATGGGGTCAGTCAAAGGTTCGCCTTGATGAACATAAATTTTTGCATTTGTATCCATTGGGGAACTTATAGGACTGCATTGAGAGAAGTTAGTATCTAAAAGTAAATCTGTAACATACTTCTTTTGGCAAACTGTCATACCAGATTTTGTACTATGAACTTCAAGACCCAAGAAATATTTAAGGATTCCAAGATCCTTAACTTTAAAACAAGAACCTATGTATGCTTTAACCTCTTCTATGAGAGCAATATTATTACCACCTATACACATATCATCAACATACAAAAGAAGAAGAATTCTGGAACCATTTTTGTTATAAATAAACAGAGAGTAATCGCACTTAGATTGAACAAATCCAAACTTAAGTAAAACAGTTTTGCATTTTATATTCCATTGCCTTGAGGCTTGTTTTAAGCCATACAAGGATTTATTTAATTTGCATGCAAAGTTAGAAGGATGAGTTTCATAGCCTTGAGGCATTTTCATATAAACATCCTCATTTAAATCTCCATTCAAAAAAGCATTGTGAACATCCAAATGATGGACAATCCATTGATTTGCAGCTGCCAAGGCTAGAAACACTCTCACAGTGATCATTTTTACAACAGGAGCAAAGGTCTCCTGGTAATCAAAACCTAAAGTTTGACTATAACCCTGTGCCACAAGCCTGGCTTTATGTCTTTCTATGGTTCCATCAGGATTATATTTTATTTTGTAAATCCATTTAGATCCTATAGCTTTTCTATTCTTGGGTAATGGAACAACAGTCCAAGTGTTGTTCTCATTCAAGGCAGCTATTTCATTATCCATGGCTTCACACCATTGGATAGATTTAGAGGCTTCAAAATAATTTTTGGGCTCATGATTCAAACTTATTGCAGCTAAGGAACGATTAGAAGTCATGTTCAAATTTTTAACAGACTCATAAGATAAAACATTAGTAATAGCAGAAACGTCATGACTCATACATTGAAAACCATTAGAAACAACAGCAGCATTACAGTCATAATCTTGTAAGTAAGTAGGCATTCTTTTCTGTCTCTTAGACATAGAGAACTCATTGTGTATTGTAGTTTCAGATTTATTCTGATTTTCATTTTCAGTGTGATCCTGAGCACTTGCATTTGAAGACATAGTTTCAACATTATCAACATCAGTATGTTTAAAAGGAAATACATGCTCATGAAAAATAACATCTCTAGAGACAAATATATCATTTGATTCCAAATCCAAAAGCCTATATCCTTTGACATGACTTGGGTATCCTAAGAATACACATTTTTTAGCTCTGGTATTGAATTTTGAGTCTTGTTGTCTTACAATTTTGGAGAAACACAAGCATCCAAAGACTTTCAGTGAGTTATAATCAGGAGCAGAACCATATAAGATTTGATATGGACTAAGATTATCAATGGTCCTAGAAGGCAATCTATTAATAATATAAGCAGCAGACAAAATACAATAATTCCAGTATGTTTCTGGAATTTGAGCTTGTATTTTAAGAGCTCTGGAAACATTTAAAAGATGCTGATGCTTTCTCTCAACTACACCGTTTTGTTGAGGTGTATATGGACAAGTTCTCTGATGAATTATTCCTTCTTTGCTATATAAATCATGAAGATTAAATTCTAGAGCATTGTCAGTTCTAATAGTTTTAACTCTAGTGTTAAATTGAGTCTTGACATGAGAGATAAAATTTTCAATAAGACTCTTAGCTTCTGATTTGGCTTTCATTAGTAACACCCAAGTTGCTCTAGAGAAGTCATCAACAATAGTTAAAAAATATTTATATTGATCAAAAGATACAACATTGTTTGGACCCCAAGTGTCAACATGTATCAATTCAAAACATCCTGTGGTCTTAGTCTCACTAAGAGTAAAGGATTTCCGTTTCATCTTGGCCAAAATACAAATGTCACAATCATTACAGCTTTCATTAGAAATATATCCTAAAATATTTGAAACTTTATTAGAAGGATGACCTAAGCGTCTATGCCATAACTTGTCCTGGTCCTTCATAACAGAATTCACTACTGCTACAACTCTTCTCTCAGGCTTTAGTTCTTCCAGCAAATGATATAACCCCTTATGCATGACTCCCATCACACTCTTCTTCCAGGTGCTGATATCCTGCAAATTACAAGAATTGTGGTTGAAAGTCAATGCATATTTGGGGTTTGATACCAATTTACTGGTAGATATCAGGTTAAATTTGAAATTTGGGACATGAAGAACTCCTTCTAATATCAATCCATTCTTAAGTCTAACTTCTCCTATATGGCTAATAGGATATTTAGTGCCATCAGGTAAAGCTACTGAGCTCTCATGTATTTTATTATAGCTATGGAAAAACTCAGGTACACAAATAACATGATCAGTCGCACCTGTATCAAGAATCCATTTTGAACTTAATTTAAAGTTACCTCCAACAGCAGAAACTGAGGCAGAGTGATTGATTGAATCATTTTGAGGCATATTTGACTTTAACAATGCAAGAATCTGCTGACATTGGTCTCCAGAAAGTTGAAGAGAAGCTTGTGAGTTGTTCATCTCAACTTGGTTGATACTCCGTTTGTCATTAAAACCAGAGGGACCTTGTTTCTGCCTTTTCTGCTGATTTTCACTATCGGATGGGAAGCCTATGAGTTTGAAACACTTATCTATGTTGTGATTAGTCTTCTTGCAGTACCTGCAAAATAACTTCTCACGTTCTGAATTTGGTCGTTTCCCATTCCTGAAATTGTTGGAGTTGAAAGATCCTTTGCCAGTGAATTGCATAGCAATAGCTTCTGGAACTGGTTCTTTCTGAGCAACAATAGATTTAGTATTAACAGATGATTTTCTTTCAACCTGAATTAATTGAGCGAGAGCCTTGTTGACATCAGGTAGGGGATCCATCAGAAGTATTTGATTAATCACATGCTCATAAGAATCACTCAATCCCATCAGAAATTGCAATAGCTTTGCTTTCTCTCTTTCCATAGTTAAGTCACTGTCAACTGCTCCACACTTACAGCTTGGAAGTTTCTTATGTTGATACAACTCATCCCATAATGCTTTAATCTTCCCAAAATACTCTGTAATAGAAGAAGAACCTTGCTTGATAGTTGAAATAGCTCTTGCTAACTCAAAATCTCTTGTAGGATTAGCTGAGGAGTATCTGTTTCTGAGATCAGTCCATAGGTCTTGAGCAGATCTTGAAGTAGAAACACTGATCAGAATATCTTGTGAAACACAGTTAGTAATCCATGTTTTCACAAGACTATCACATTGTTGCCAATCTGGATAAGAAGGATCTGATTCTGCAGGTGCAACAAGGTTGCCATTGACGAATCCAAGTTTGTTTCTTGCTCTAAGAGCAGTTTCAAACTGATTGCTCCAAAGATGATAATTATTCCCTGTAAGAGTCAACAAAATCAAGCTGGTTGTGAAATCCGAAGAGGTTAAGAAGAATGGATTTCTAAAAGGATTAACAGCTTGAATTTGTGGCTGATGAAAAGAGGGAAGAATAAAAGCGGTAGATGGAGTTGAATTTGGAACTTGATTATGTGGAGTTGATGGCTCTGGATTCTCATATCCAGGAAATTTTGTATGAGCCATGCTGGGCTCCGATACCATGAAATGGTTTGTAAAGCTCGTAAATAAAACTCGAATCAAGAATTCATTGATGGAAGAAAAGAAGCAATTACAGAGAAAGACCAAAAGACTTATGAGCCAGGAGCTCAACCTAAAAGGCAGATGACCAACGGTCATCTAAGATTGAAAATAATAATAAAGAATGATATCAAATCAATAACGGACAGAAATAATAAAGAGAAGAACGATGTCGTTGGTATTAAACCAGACGACATCGTACCTAACTTAAAATAAATGAATGTGAAACGCAGTCGTTTCCCAACAATATAAAAAATAAACTGAGTTATTTGAAAATTCTAATTAAGGGAGGGAGATGAGCGCTGCGATGTTTTCCTGGTCACCAAGTGTCATATCATACGCATATATATAAAAATTATATGTGTGTGTATATGTATTGTAATATATGATACAAATTTTCCGTATCAAACAAGCTGCGGATGAAGACATTTTTAGTGGAATCTCTAAGCAAGGACAATCTGACAGGCATTAGTTAATTTAATATGAAAGAAATTATAGTTTCTCTATTATGATTAATGATAATGTAGCTGTGCTGTACCTCTCATTTTTTTTGTCTGATCCTTTGGAGCTAATGGAGTGATCTGGAAGTATATGATCGATCGATCTGAGTGGCTAGGAAGATAGACTTTCGCAGAACATATAAATCTTAATTTCTGGTTTTGCTAAATTTATTTTTTATTTTTAGAAAAAAGGAGGGAGGATTGATGCTCCACTAATTTGCCTGTAAACTATATACAAGTAAAGGTCTATGTTTGTTCTGCTCTCTCAACTTCTTATATATCTAGTAGTTGGTGTGAATACAATATGTTGGCCGCGGTGAAGTATAGTGAAACAAACAAAAAGATTCAGACAAAAAAGATAGACCCATCATATTAAACTACTTTCTTTGTTCTTGTTTTTTTTTTTTTTTTTTTTTTACAGTAGGATAAATTCGCTATCTTTGACTGCGAATAATGGACTGACTTTTAGGAAAATACAGAGAATGTACGTTCAGTAAAGATTAAAAAAAAATAGATCTTTTGTAAGAAAATCGAGATGATTTAGGTTTACAAGCAAACCTTTTTTCTTTATTTTCAATTCCTGCGGTGCCGCTGACTTGGACAATTTAAGCTTTGCAGATAGAATGTTTGACCTTCTTCCTTTTTGGAAAAATAAATTATGTGCAATAATTGATTTGCCAGCTTTTCTCAACTCGGTCTTTCACTGAAATGATTTAAGAAGTGTGTCACGTCACTCTATTACATAGTTATTTTTGGACCGTTAAATACAAACTTGAGAACATAGCAAATTGCAGAGTCCATTCATTCAAAAAATTTAGTCACAATTATTTGCAAGTCATGGACTTCTTCATATATATCAACAATGTCAGCTCCAATAAAAGCTACGGACACTTATATGTCACCTGAATATACACAAGACTGTGTGGACAAGCATATTTTATGTCAACACATGTTTGGTACAGCGTATAAATTAGCTTATACTCTGTCAGATATATTTTCAGACACTCTCAATTTTTACGTTTTACGATAGCTTATACTCTATCACATATATTATCTACCAAACAAGTGTATTTTTGCTTACACTGCTCACGTGGCACACAACAGTCACGTGCATGTCTCTGCTTTGTCTTAAGCAAATCAAGTTGCTCTCTGCTGGGATACCTTGCCTGGAGGACAAAGATATCACTGAGTCCTTCCGGAATTGATAGCTTAATCTGTCACTCCTACCGTAGGCAACCACGTGTTTTTTGTATATGTATGAACATCAAAGCAAAATATTAATTTCATTTAATTTATAAAAAAACGTAGGACATGCATATAATTGATCAATATCAATCAATGTCTTAGGTCTTTGTTGTGTACTATGTAGGACTGATGCCTTATGTGTGTGTGTATGCCTAAAAGTGCTGTAGAGGAAAATTGGTGATCGAGATATCACATTTTGTTGCTTAATGTGTGCAGATGATGAATCAACGTGCCCCATCTTTGAAATTGGACTTGTTGAAGCATATTTCGGTCAGATGGTCAATCTGTCCTACAAAGCTGAAGACGGGCTCTCTTGAGGACCCACATCACTGCCTGAACAATTGTTCCTGTACTCAATATATACAGAACAAGAGAAGCAAAATAAATTATTAGTACGGATACAGTGGCTCCATTTAAGCCCAAAAGAGGGGCATGAGCCAAGGTAGAGTACCAACCAATTCACCTTCCAAAACATCTCTTTGAAGCAATCATGTTCTTCTCTCTCTTATAACTTTCATATATACCATCTAGGGCTTGCTCTCTAGCTAGCTAATTCAATTACCTTTGAAATTTCAGTGCAATAATTCAAATGGAGCAGGCAAGGTACTGGATGTGGACTAAACCTAAACCAAATTTGAGCACTTTGCATCTCCAAGCATCGACCGCGGTTGATGATTCTTCGTGGGAAGAACAAGCTTTTGCAGAAGATGCAGCTGGGCCTCTTGGAGGGTGTATATGGCCTCCAAGGTCTTATTCTTGCAGCTTTTGTAGAAGAGAATTCAGATCAGCTCAAGCTCTAGGTGGTCACATGAATGTTCACAGGAGAGACAGAGCTAGACTAAAGCAATCTCCAACTCATGACCATCCACCACACAATGAAATTCTTCAACAAGATCCTCATAATCATCAAAACCACCAATATTTCAATTACCTTCCAAGTACTACTCGTTATTCATCGTCCATAGGGTTTCCATACCCATCTCATGAGATTTGTACTTTGGTTTGTAACCCTAACCCTAATCTTGATCCAATGATTCTCCCTTCACCTTCTACAATTTCAGCTCCACTACTTGCTCAAGAGAATTGTAGAGGACGCAATTTTTTCCCTTCAAATTCTCCAAATTCATCCCCTCCACCACTGTCGGAATATTCAAGGACTATTGAAAAGGAGAGAAATTCAAGAATTCAAGCATCTGGATACAAAGGCAAGATGGACTTCTTGAAGACGGATTTGTCGGTGAGTTTGAATTTGGTTGTTCGAAGAACTTGTCCCACCTTATCGGACGGAAAAGAGGAGGCCGACATGGTGGGGTGCAAGAGAAGGCGAGGCGATCATCATGCATCTTCTTTGCCTTTTTTTCTAAAGAGAAGAGCAGTCGATATGCATGTACAAGGTGGAGGTATGTGTGACTTCATTAGCCCTACCTCCACAGATGACTTAGATCTTGAACTCAGGCTCGGTGACCCTCCTAAGGTGAAGTAGATATATATCCAGATTAAGCATGAGTATCACTATATATATATATGAAGAACATACAGTATTATTGCTCTTTCTTGCTTGATGTCTTCCTGCTTTGATCCCTGCTGATATGTTTGAGGTTACAACCTCTTTATTTACTTTGAATTTGATGGCGTTATATATATATATATATACAAGCCTTGTTCAAGACACAGAAGTCCATGAACAAAAGCATATTACAATCAAAATGCATACATATGCAGTAGTTGATGTTAATTGTTGGTCTTTTTCATTTAGATTTTTCTTTTTGTTGAATGAGTTAAATTCGCAGATATTAACAAAGGAAGCAATTTAAATCCACACAATCAAAGCTATGGAGATCGATAATCTCTACGCCTTCCTTTTTCTATTGATTGGCCTTTTCACTATCTTCTCTCTCTCCCTCTCTCTATCTAGCTATATATATTTGTTTTGTCTTGATGAATGAATAAATCAATTTTACTATGCCTTGCTACTCATCTATGATTGGTTTTGGTTATTCTTACATTCAATCAAATATTGGTAATTTACATTCTAATTTACACAAACTTTTTTTCAAATTTTGGTTTAGTGCTAGCTACCCAAAAAGAAGAGCTTGTTCTTGATTACATAGAGCACATTTTTCGATTCAAATAACTATTCTGCTTGTAGTAGCTGGTTTCGCGTCAAACTTTGTTGTTAAATACTTAAATGAGAATGTCTTTATGTTACTCAGAGACGGAGATTAGCTATCACGAGCATATAAATAAGTCCAGTTTAGGAGCAAAAAAAAAAGAACTGACCATGGGAGATCGTGAGCACTTTTCCCCATTCAGCAGGCAGTAGCTCACTGACATTCCATCACAAAACACGAAATATACAAACAAACAGGTGAGTCATGTAAAGTCAAATGCATCACAACATAGATTCCCTTTTCTCTTGTACTATTATCATCGTCATTAGACATGCATGTTGCAGTTTCAGTACTATACCCTCTCCTGCATAATTAACTCCATCATCTGCTTCTGTACGTACTTGTCTGCTCTTCATCTCTCCCTCATTCACAAACTCTCCAAAAACTGGTACCTAAACACCGGGAATCACTCCCATTTAAGTATTCCACATGATTATTATTATATTAGTCCATGCATTTATTTAGTCACAAAGAGAATATTATTACATCACACTATCACAAGCGCTATCTTCGCTCCTTTTGTTTCTTTCTTCTTTTATATGTGTATAATAATTAGCTATAAGGTGTTCAATAATCCAAACCCTCGTATAAGTTTTCCTATATATACGCTTAAACAATCAATATATATTAATAAAATACAAAACTACAAATTCCCTATTTGAACCCTAACCCTAGGTGAAATCATTCTGGGTTGCTTTCTACGAAACCCCATATATATATATATATATATATATGGGATTTCGAAACCAACTAACCCCCTTGACTTTAATGGTTTCCAGAGTAACTGAGAGAAATGGACTTGTAACGAAAGGAATTTAAGTTATACACAACAAATAATTTCCACTAAAGACTAGCTAAGAATTGAAGGCTGTCTTAATGATTTTGAGGGGGTTTAATTTGGATTTGTGACGTTTGTACTATGTGCGTGTGTGTCTCTCTGTACACGTTTTTTATTTCTACGATGCATGTGTTCTAGAGAGGAAAGTGAGATTGTTTGCATTGGCTTCTACGAAGTTCTACGTCTGTGTAAAGACAGCTTTAAAGGCGATTGGTTGAGTTTTTTTCTTGTACTAGGGTTTTTAAGTTAGATATATAGGTCTGTTGCGAGTCTGCAATGTACCACAGGGAGATTGAGAGAGCCAGAGAGGTGTATTGATAGAATTATAACTATAAATAAAGTTTTTTGGGAGGCAGTGGGCAGGAGTGCACATGGGAATGAAATGTCGTTTTAGGGAGTTTTAATTAATAAAGAATTGAGTGAGGGAATGGTACTGAGTTATTCCACGGCTGGCATGGCTGCATGGGGAGTTTCTCTGTTTAGGTCAGTTTGTAATACCAAAAATTATTGTTTAAAGAATGAGAATATATCAGAGAATAATTTACAGAGTATTTGCAGTTAATAATTGTGTGTGATTGTTTTGACAACTAATAAGGGTATATTTGCATGGGAAGTAGCTCCACCAGTCTCACAAGCACACAAATTTCGAACTGTCTCATTAGTAAATGACTAAATGAACGTACATTGGGTGTGTCAATACATGTATATTATCAATAACATATATGTGTCTGTGTGTATATAATAGCAAGAGCGTCTAATTATACTCCACAAGAGTAACTAGCGAGGTTGTTAAGATAATATATATGTCTCTTATCGAAAAATTGAGGGAAAATAAAATATTATGTTAGTTAAAATCTAAACCTTCTCAATCACAAAACGCCTCTTATGAAACTGTGCGAACTTTAAAATTCAAAACGGACAACGCTTCTACAAGTTATTGTTGAATTATGGTGTGACTGATTATGATGATGGATTGAACTTTAAAGTACAGAGATGAAGTTGAAGGTTTTGCGGGGGAGATGTGGAGCCCGAAGGTCTCTGAGTTACGGTAGAGTTGAGCTGGGATTCTTTTTATATATGAGGGTACTTTTGTAATTGTATAAAAGGAATACTAGGGTTGCTATATAGGCCCTACATTGAGTCTTGTATTGGCTATGCCATTTTTTTTTCTCATAGTGAAAAAGAATCAGGAGCTCCTCCGTGGACATAGACAAGTTCTAGCTGAACCACATAAATCACGATGTTCAATTTTCTTTTGTTGATTTCTTATACTTGTGTATTCTTGATTGTTTATATGGGCTTCATATGTAAAAGGCACGTAGGAATAGGTTTTGGATGGGGCTAATTGCAGTCCAGACTTTCTCCACTAACCCCTAAAAATCTTAAAAAATATATTCTCTAAACACTCTTTCACATCGAGAATACGGTTCTTTTTCCTATTCCCTCTCTTTTTTCCCACCATGCTTTGTTTTTGCCCTCATTTAACATCATGGACGACGAGGATTGCTGATTAAAAGATGTATTCCGACTATGTAGACTTCACCAACGAGAGTTGTTCGATGGCGTGGAGCTGTTCGTAACTTAACCTATCTTCCTCACCCACGGACTCCATCTTTTCGGACCTTCATCCAAAACACAAATAAGCATAACCCTATAATAAAAGTCGCATTTTGGAGCTAGTGCTTTGTCTTTGACGAAGGGTCAGAAGGGCAACATTCTCATCAAGGTTGCGTATAGATGTTGTCGTGGATTACAATGTAGTTAAATTTTATTTTATTTTTTTTACAAAAGATAGCATTACCTTCAAATTTTATTAAAATCCTCATTTATTTATGAGAGAGGAAATTAAATAGAGGTTACACACAAGAACATCAAGCTCGCCGCGAAAGATCTGCTAGAGCATGCATGCATGCATGCATCTTCTTCATAATCACAATTAGAATAGAGAAGTTTTCTTTTTGACATTCAAGTTCAGTTAATGACGTGTGAATTGAAGTAGTTAAAGTTGAGGTGAATGTTGTTTTTGCTAGTTGGGGTTGCAGCTGAGCTTATTTCAAAGAAATAGGCAAAACGAGTGTACTGGACAAATTTTTCATCAAACTTCCTATGCTTGAAAAGTGACCGAAAAGTTTTGGATTGCGTCACCAAGCCAAGATGGGCCTTTACTAAAAATGACTCTCTCTTGCTTACTCTGCTTCGTCTATTAGATATCTGGGCCAGCCCACTTCATTTTCTCTTTCACTTCGCCAAGTCAAAGAGATAGAAGAATGGTCCATTTCACTCGCATTGTCTTTATTTGGTGATTATTCTCCCCTTTCATTTGTATCAGTCATATAATAATTATTTGATTTGAAGTCGGAAAACTAACCCGATTCAATGTGAAATAAGAAATTTTTACGAAAGTGAGAACCATTTGACTTGACCCGATAATGAAAATGAAAAGAAATATTGCTGGACTGTGGCTGGAGCTGGACTAACTAAGTGGAGAGATGACTTTGAATCAATATTGTGAAACGTAGACTATGACCCGGTATTATGATTTATGCGGACATATTATATATATATATGTGGCTCTTCCATATTGATCTGCCCATAACAGCAGAATGCTCCCTCGCTAGCTAATCCAGCTTTTAAATTTAGTCCAAAAATCCTAAATATATAAATGCTACGATAAATTATTAATAGGTCGAGTCAAGCGTGTACGTGAGACGAGATGGAGAATATATATTTATTTCATTCCCGTTAACCATTTTTAGCGATATATATATATATGTCAAATATCAAACCATTATATATTTAATTGTGGATGGAAAAATGACAGACTTGAATGCATTAATGCCAGCTCTCATTTGTCGGATTTTTTTCTTTTTATAGGAGTTTATGCTCATTAGTATATCAGTGGATTGGATTAAGTGGCCTAAAATGAGGAACCCAAATATTTCGGTTGATAAATTGAATCTTATGTAATGTGGAATTTTGAGTCCGAATCTCATTCCATCCTCTTATTAAAAAAATGGTGTTATGGTCATTCTAATATAAAATATATCGAAGTCTCTATAATCTTATGTTTAAGTGACATTACATATACCATAAAATTTGGAGACAAATTTGAGATTCAAAATTCAAATTGATAAATAATATATCTATCGAGATGCTTTTGAGATTTTATTTATTTATTGGGATACAACATTTTTCAAAAGAAAGAACTTAGAAGGCCTGCCTAATATAAAGATATCTAAAAATATCTAAATTCTTGTAACCAGCTGGTCAACGTTCCCATCATAGAATCTGAATAAACTCTCTCTCTCTCTCTCTCTGTCCATCTCTCTCTCTGAGTTTTTAATTACGTACATAGATGGAGTCTATTGTACGCCTGTATACAGCCTAAACGCGTCCTCCAAAGAAGAAGCATGGAAATGCCCGTCACTCCCTACCTTCCCCTCATATACCCAAACGGCCAAATGAACTCAATCCTCAGATCCTCTCTCTTCTTCTTCAATCTTCAATCTTATCCTTCCCAAACCCAAAAAACAAGAACCCACGTACCAAAAGGTGGCCGTAATTATATGGCCACCATGACCTGGCGAAGCAGGTCCACCCAAAAATCTAATCCACCGCCAACTCTCGGAATCCTAGCTTTTGAGACAGCCACGACTATGTCCCGCCTCCTCGCTCTCTACAAGTCCCTCTCCGACGACGAGTTCTTTGAACTACGCAAGGGCACAATGAAATCAAGAGGAGTCGCCTTCTTGAATTCAACGGACGAGTCATACCTTTTCAGCCTTGCTTGCGCAGAGAAGCTTGAAGAACTCAATCGCGTTGCAATAAGCGCCTCTCGTTTAGCCCAAAGATGTTCTGATTCTAATGGCAACAATTTTGACCCGCAATTAATAGTCTGTGCTAATGACGAAAAGGCAGTTGAAAAAATGGAGAAATACGTGTCTGCAACAGCGAATTTGTATACTGCATTGGAAACTCTCAACCAGATGGAATTATCGGAGAAGAAAGTGAACATGTGGAAACTCAATGTCGATCCGAAGCGCTCTCCTTGCCCGAATTTCTGTTATTTCGATGAGAAAATCGCGTATCAGAGAAAACAGGTGCAGTACTACAAAAATACCTCACTTTGGAGCCACACTTTCGACAAGATCGTTGCACTAATGTCCCGAATCGTTTATGCCGTCTATTCCAGAATCTGTATCGTTTTCGGCCCTTTCGTTTCGGGTCTACCATGTTTCTTCACAGAAGTCCCTCGCAAAATTTCGCTTCTGAAACCGGTACGAGTGCGAGTCCATCCGGAGGCAGATTATTGCCTGCTTGCGGACCGAAATAAGTTTATTCAAGAACGTGCCGTCAAATCAGGTCCGATACCGAGGACCTTGAAGAAATCGGCCGCCATTCGATTCTACAGCCACGAATTGTTGCCTAAACATCCTGCAATTTCCAGCATCGCAAAAACGATACAAACCGTAACACACAAGACTGTGATTGAATCGGCACCGCCGTCTACGGTGGGCGCTGCGGGACTTGCGATGAGGTACGCGAACATAATTGTTCTCGCGGAGAGGTATCTAACCACATCAACCTACGTGAACGACGAGGCGCGAGGGATACTTTACGAAATGTTGCCAGCACGAATAAAAACGAAGCTCAGAGAGAAGCTGCGCGGAGCTTGGGGCGGAGAGGAGGAACAGATAGGCAGTGATGGCAGTGAACTGGCCGAGGGGTGGAGGCAGGCAGTGGAGGAGATTATGACGTGGTTGGCGCCAATGGCGCAGGACACGGTGACGTGGCGGATGGAAAGGAATTTGGAGAAACAACGGTTTGATACACAGCCAGTGGTGTTGCTGCTGCAGACGCTTCATTTCTCCGATTTGGAGAAGACAGAGGCGGCGATCGTGGAGGTTTTGGTGGGTTTGAGTTGTATATATAGGTATGAGAATCAGTGGTTGTGCAATGGCCTTTCTGGTAGTCGTAGTTGCAGATAAAAAAAAACATACTCAAAATCTTAGCTTTTTTAAACTGAAATTCTTTGATTAATTCATTGCTTGAAAATCTTAGAGAGAATGAAATCTGAATAATTTTATTGGTTTTCTGTGGGCTGGACTTGTTTTCTATCTAGAAGCAACTTTAAGGGCCCACCTTTATAATCCATTTGTTTCAACTAAATCAACCCACATAAAATAGACGAAATGGTAGGTGGTATGTCTACTTTATGAGACTTATCGAGAGTAAAGCCACTCATTTAAATTTATTTGTAATCAAATCTAGTTATTAAGTTATTTTAATTAATTTGATTTTTATTTTCTAGATTCATGACAAGATTGAAGGTTTTTAAGAAAAGTACATACTAAATGAATGAAATTTAATTTAATTTATAAAATATATTTGGTTTAACATTTATTATTTATGTCACAATAATGAAGAAAAAAATACAATTACATAACATATATACTAATTATATTATTTTAAAAATAATGTAATTTAAAAAGTACATTAAAAACTATCGATGATAAATCTTGTTAGAGAGAGTTTTATGTGCTGGGTATGAATATGTAATTTTTTTTGAAATTTTCAATGCATTTTAAGGGATAAAACGTTTGAAAAATTTATTTATGAAAAAAATACAAATATTACGATAAATTAAATTGACATCCAAATAAATTTTGTGATGGACTTCTATCTTAATAAATTAACAAGTTCACAAAACTGGACTGGCTAGCAATTGTCGCCTTAAAATATCCACTTTAGAGCCATTTCATAGTATTCATGAAGGACCTGACCTATCGAGCCCACAGCCCATTAAAAGGCCCGTTTTAGAGGGGAGTTGAGGCCCATGATATTCTAGCTTACAAGACAAAAGAGGAGAAATTTGTAGATTTCCTATGGAAACACCCAATAGGATAGGATAGCATAATTAGTGTAGACTAATCAGTGCCATTGCGTTAGTGCGTAGTTTTTTTTGGTGCACAAGAGTATATGATAGTGATGAAAGACATCTGCTTGGCGCCTCTGTTTCGCGCCTCTTCTGGTTTGCTTGCGCCGCTTCTCTGGTCAACAAGTTTTGTTTTGCTTCTAGGGCTTTTAGGCTTACATGAAACGATGAGTTTTAGTTTTTAGCTAAACGAATCGTTTCATGTAAAGTCAAACAATGTTAATCTTTGTTTTTTATATTTTATATTTATTATCTGGTCACATCAGTCAGTGACCGTTTGTCTTTAACGTTTACAATTCAAATTGTATTCTTTAGCTATATATATGGCTATTGTACTGTTTTTGGTAAGACAAGTGAATATATAGAATTTCATTGTCTTTCTTCTTAATCTCCCAGCTTCTTCTCCATGTTTCCTTCTCACCTCATGTTCTAATCTTCTCCAATTTTATACCTGCGAAACAGTGAACTACATATTATTATATGGTATCAGAGGCAATGGATCCTCAAGATTCAATAGTTCCAGCATCTTCAAATATTTCTATGATCAATACAGCAATGGCAGAAGCAGCCAATTTTATGCGCAATGCACCTACATTACCTTTCTCTACCAATATTCAGACCACTGTGTCTGATTCAGTTCATCCTAATATTCCAGTGCTCAATACTACTCATGCTAATGTTTCAGTGATCAACACTTCTTGCTCACCTATTTTAAACTCATCAACAGCTCCACCTCTTTTACCAACTCCTCCAATTTTCTCAACTATTTCTACCCAAGCTTTTCCACAATCTTTCACCACAACTTTAACTAATCCTTTTATCAACCCTTATAATTTTCTTCCCACAGATTTTTCTATCAATAAAATCATTTCGGTGGAGCTGAATGGGTCTAATTATCATGTTTGGAGTGCTAATCTACTCAATGCACTGGAGATTAGAAACAAGCTTGGTTTCATAGATGGAACTCTGCCCATGCCTTCACAAAGTGATCCTAATCACATTTTATGGAAGCAAGGTAACAGCTTAATTAAATCTTGGATTTCTAACAGTGTTTCTCCACATATTTCGGCTAGTATTTCAGTATGGAAGACAGCTAAAGATCTATGGATGGACCTGAAGAACCGTTACTCTGCTTCGAATGAAACAAGAATTTTTGAAATCTATAGAAGGCTGGTCAATATGAAGCAAGGCAACTTGAGCATTATTGATTACTATTCCAAGATAAAAGAGTTATGGGATGAACTACAAGATTATGAAGCATTACAGGCTTGCAATTGTGGACACTGTAATTGCAATGTGTTGGAGCCTATTTTGCTTAAGAAGGAGACAGAAAAGATGATGCAGTTTCTTATGGGCTTGAATGACACTTTCAGTCATGTGGTTAGTCAGATTTTGATGATTAAGCCTTTCCCTAATGTTGATCAAGGTCTAAGTATTCTTCTTCAAGAAGAAACAAAGCAAAAAATGTCACCTGCAGATAAGTCTATTACTACAGAGGCTTTGGTTATGGCTTTACAAAATGCATCTTACAATACTACCAGTGGAAACAAGGGATTTCACAAGAATTTTCAGCCATCTAAAGCTACAGATAGATCCAAGAAAACAAGTGACAACAGTTCCAAGTCTTCACAGAATGGCAAGGATGCACTTTTTTGTAGATATTGCAAAAAGGATAACCATACAATTGACAAATGCTATAAATTGCATGGTTATCCAGATAATCCTTCCAAAAGACAAAAGTATACCAACAAAGGGCATTCAGCAAATCAAATGACAAGTACTCACAGTGTGGATGAATCCTCTACTTCTGTAAATCTCACAGATGATCAGTGCAATCAGCTCATAGCATTCCTCAAGACTAAAGTCACACCTGGACAGAACAATTCAGAAGGTCAGTCCCTAGCTACTGCTTCTTCTGTATCAGGTACTATCTATCCTAAATTTAAAAATCTTTAAAAATGGGTGATTGATAGTGGTGCTACTGATCATGTTATATGTGACAAATCATTATTCCATGCATCACAATCTGTTTTTGGTTCATTCGTGACTTTGCCAAATGGAGAAAAACATAAAATTTCACATATAGGTTCTGTTTTGATAGGAGATAAACTAAAATTAAAATTAACTGGAGTCTTGTGTGTCCCAACCTTCACTTTTAACCTTATTTCAGTACCTAAGTTAACTGACCAACATAATATTTCAGTAGTTTTTACAAAAGGGACCTGTGATTTGCAGGAACCAAACACTATGAGGAAGGCTGGGCTGGGACTGATTAATAAAGGATTATATCTACTCAACACTGCACCAAGACAGTCTGTCTCAAGCAGTACTTATGTTAATTCTGCTGTAACCACTAAGTTATGGCATGTGAGGTTGGGACACCCTTCAGGAAATATTTCTAGGCTTCTACCAGACTTGTTTGATGATAAAAATTTAGATTGTGATGATTGTATTTTGGGAAAAATGAAAAGGAAGCCATTTTGTATTAGTACTAGTTTATCTAATGAAGCTTTTGATTTAGTTCATATGGATATTTGGGGGCCTTATGCAACAACATCTTTAGATGGTTTCAAGTATTTTCTCACTATAGTAGATGATTACACAAGAGCCACTTGGGTATATTTGATGAAATCTAAGGATGAGACAAGATTTTTTATTAAGGCTTTCATAAACTACTCACAAACTCAGTTTCATAAAAAGATTAAATCCATTAGAAGTGATAATGGAAAGGAGTTTTTAATGGATGATTATTATTTACAAGAGGGTATTTTACACCAAAAGGCTTGTCCGTACACACCCCAACAAAATGGGGTGGTGGAAAGGAAGCATCAACATATAATGAATATGGCTAGGACTCTAAAGATTCAGAGTGGTTTATCAGAAGAATTTTGGTCCTTTTGTGTGCGTACTTCAGTTTATCTTATAAATAGACTTCCTACTAGGGTATTGGATAATCAAACTCCTTATCAACTTCTACACAAGAAACCAGTGGATTATTCTAACTTAAGAGTATTTGGTTGTTTTTGTTTAGCCAAAAATCACAAACCTGTTAATAAATTCCAACCAAGAGCTATTCCTTGTATTTTTCTAGGTTATCCTACAGGCACCAAAGGTTATCAATTACTAAATATTGAAACTTGTGAATTATTTACATCTAGAGATGTTCACTTTAAGGAGACAGAGTTCCCTTTTAAGCAACAACACCCTTTATTAGTAGAGAAAACGACTCTGCCTCATAACGCTATAGTAGAGTCTCAGAATAAACAAGAAACAGATACTTCTCACAAGAGACTTCGAAAACCACCAGCACATTTAAATGATTATGTATGTGATTCAATTACTTCATCATTATCTCATCATGATTCTCATGAATTGTCTTCTCCTGATGTACATTTTTTAGCTGCTATTACTAAATATAAGGAACCCTCCAGGTTTGAGCAAGCAATTAAAGATGAAAATTGGTGTAAAGCAATGCAATTAGAAATGAAAGCTTTAGAGGATAATCACACATGGGACCTTACTGTTTTGCCTAAAGATAGAAAATCTATAAATAATATATCTATCGAGATGCTTTTGAGATTTTATTTATTTATTGGGATACAACATTTTTCAAAAGAAAGAACTTAGAAGGCCTGCCTAATATAAAGATATCTAAAAATATCTAAATTCTTGTAACCAGCTGGTCAACGTTCCCATCATAGAATCTGAATAAACTCTCTCTCTCTCTCTCTGTCCATCTCTCTCTCTGAGTTTTTAATTACGTACATAGATGGAGTCTATTGTACGCCTGTATACAGCCTAAACGCGTCCTCCAAAGAAGAAGCATGGAAATGCCCGTCACTCCCTACCTTCCCCTCATATACCCAAACGGCCAAATGAACTCAATCCTCAGATCCTCTCTCTTCTTCTTCAATCTTCAATCTTATCCTTCCCAAACCCAAAAAACAAGAACCCACGTACCAAAAGGTGGCCGTAATTATATGGCCACCATGACCTGGCGAAGCAGGTCCACCCAAAAATCTAATCCACCGCCAACTCTCGGAATCCTAGCTTTTGAGACAGCCACGACTATGTCCCGCCTCCTCGCTCTCTACAAGTCCCTCTCCGACGACGAGTTCTTTGAACTACGCAAGGGCACAATGAAATCAAGAGGAGTCGCCTTCTTGGTTTGCTTGCGCCGCTTCTCTGGTCAACAAGTTTTGTTTTGCTTCTAGGGCTTTTAGGCTTACATGAAACGATGAGTTTTAGTTTTTAGCTAAACGAATCGTTTCATGTAAAGTCAAACAATGTTAATCTTTGTTTTTTATATTTTATATTTATTATCTGGTCACATCAGTCAGTGACCGTTTGTCTTTAACGTTTACAATTCAAATTGTATTCTTTAGCTATATATATGGCTATTGTACTGTTTTTGGTAAGACAAGTGAATATATAGAATTTCATTGTCTTTCTTCTTAATCTCCCAGCTTCTTCTCCATGTTTCCTTCTCACCTCATGTTCTGATCTTCTCCAATTTTATACCTGCGAAACAGTGAACTACATATTATTATAAGTGAAGCGACGAACTAATCGAAAAGAATGTCCAGAAGCTCGTTGAGTATGGAAAGATTATTGTGAAAGAGCATGGCAATGTGAAGATCGTCCAATTGGCTGGCAAATACTTGAAAGAGGCTGCTCTTGCAGATGCAGATGAAGATGCTATTGGGAATGGAAACTTCTATGGTTAGACCTCTGATCTATTAATCAATTGTCAATAAACTTTGTGTTGAGGCTACTTCCTGGTTTGTATTTGGGCAGTTCGTAGTTCAGTGGTGTTGGTCAGAAATAATAAAAGTCTTAACACAGTAAAGTGTGTTTAGTATGGTCAACTATATGTGCTATTGGTTTGACTATATTTCAGATATTGTTAGCTTATTTTATCTAGAGTGTTCTTGAGGTGATATGGAGCCTTGACTTCTACTTCAAAGAGAGCAACTGTAGTTATTGTTCTGAGATTTAACACACTTTGTTTCATAGTTTAATATCTTTTATATTACTTTTAAGATATTTAATACGCCCGGCCCGCTGGTCATGTATCTTATCTTGATGGTTCGGCCGAGCTAAGCGTGAAATGCAATTATTTTCTCATGCGCCTCTTTGGGGTGAAGGAGTCAAAAGTCTGATTGTTTTCAAAAAAAGTAGGTCAAGTGGGTTGAACTCTGTTCATTATCTTACAATTATAAAACATCAAAGTCCCACTGAGGCATCCTTGTTCTCTTAACGCAGATTCATAAAGTATACTCCCTATCAAACCGAAATCACCAAGAAAGATAACTAGGTGATGACGTAAAAAATTCGTTCGATTTGGATGAATATGGCCAAGTTAGGTTTTCTCGATTGATATTACTCTTTTAATGATAGTTTCCTGAGAGACGAACAAACGTAAGCTAAGACTTAGTTAGACGTTATTTCCTGATATTCGCTCAAGTCAGATGTGAACACAAAAAAGTATTATGAAGAGCACTACTCGGTGCTCTAGGAGTTGAATTGTATTTTGCGAGTAAAGAGTATGTCCTTGTTTATCTGGTGGAGATACCTTCTTTTTTTTAGTAGCGGACTTCTCATTTTCCTATTTGGAGTCAAATTCTTGCTTGAGAATGACTTCCTGTTATAATAGAAAACTACTCTTAGTAGCGAGAGAGTCCTTGTTGGTTAAGAAACTCGTTTGAGGGGGAGTCCTTGTTGGGAAAGAAACTTATTTTCCTTAATGACTCGCCTCTGTCCGAAGACATAGATATCGAGCATAATGGTTCATTGTTTGGTTAAGACCTAGCAATGTGCACCGACCATTGTAACTGAGATGTGTGCATCGTCCAAGATGTCACCTTGTGACATGTGTCGATATCTAATTGGTAGTTATTTTTTGTATTATCATAAGCCCCCACACTTTTGTTTGGGAAATCTAGTTGCCCGAGTGAAGTTGTAAACTTTTCTTCAATTTTCGTCGATGATTGAGTTTTTTTATTGAGGATTTTGTTTTGATAGACTTAGATTTTCAGCCAGTGAGTGCTAATGACAACCGAGATAAGTCATTGTTATGCTCAACAATTGTTACTTGGAGTATTTTCCAAATTGTACTACGTTTCAAGATAAGCCTGGATTTTGCTCGATCGTGATGAATCTTTGCTTGCTCGATCATTGTCACTTGGAATATTCGTAATGCCTATCAGGAAGATATCTTTTCTGAGACGATGTGTTTGCTAAGAAATACCACTTTTTTTTTTGGGGAAATTCTTTGTCTGAGGTAACCATTTGGCCAAAGAATATCACTGTTCTAAGGTGACTTATTGATTGAGGAAAACCAATTTTCTAAGGTATAGTATTTACCAAGAAAAGCCTTTTTTCCTAAGGTAAATTCTTGATGGAAGAAGACCTCTTTTCGAGATGACTTGTTGGGTTCACTAGGTTTAATTATGATATCCGATCCTTAAAATTCAATAGTAGTTATACTCTTGAAATCTTTTCATTTTGTTAAAAAAGTACAAAGTTATTAGTGAAAAAAGCGCAGCCTCTGGCGGTCCACGGTTACGAGAGTTCGGACTCTTTGAGGAAATTTATGGGTTGTGCCTTTTAGTTGCAGGAAGATTGTTTGCAGTCCCCCTCTTCATATTATGATATATATAAAGATTTCAATAATTTTTATTATAAAATTATCTCAATAATATGTGTCATTTATTTTTTAATCGGATTTTCAATGAATTCGTTGTTATGTTGTCATCACACTCAATTAATGAGTGTGATACACTTTGGGATAAAAATAACTATAATCTCTAGCATTAGTGTTATGATATCATCGGCCCATCTGATGTGAGCTATTTGATGCCTTTGGTTCCTTCTCAGAAACCCACCACTAACATTCTCATCAGATCTCCTTCGTTCACCTATTCTATTCAACAAAAACGACCATCAGGCTTCTGTTTCTTGAAAGCAGCAATTTATCCATTTCACCAAATCAAAACCTTCTTGATCTTCAATGATTTGAACTTATCCTACCCCGTCTTTTGAAATGTCTTATCCTCTCAGGCTGTTCTATCTTTTCCTCCTGCTTTCAATCCCAGTCTCATCGCAGCTCCACGAGATCATCTATGCAGGATTTCAACATGCGGGTTCCAACATAACTTTGAATGGTATTGCAGAGATTGAGAAAAATGGCATTCTGAGGCTAACAAACGAGACAAGCAGATTAATGGGTCATGCCTTTTATGCTTCTCCATTTCAGCTCAAGAACTCCAGCAGTGGCGAAGCTTTCTCTTTTTCTGCTTCTTTCGCTTTCGCTGTAGTACCTGAGTATCCCAAACTCGGTGGCCATGGCCTCGCTTTCACGATGGCCAGTTCTAAGGAGCTTAAAGGCGCTCTTCCAAGTCAGTATCTTGGGCTATTAAACGCAAATGATCTTGGAAACTCTACAAATCATCTTCTCGCCGTTGAATTCGACACAGTACAAGATTTTGAGTTTGGAGACATTAATGATAACCACGTCGGAATAGACATCAACAGCCTGAACTCTAACAAATCCGCCGCCGCAGCTTATTTCAGAGACGAAACTACGAAGGTAGATCTTAATCTCAAGAGTGGAAATTCAATCCAAGCCTGGGTAGAATACGATTCGGTTGATAAGGTTCTCAATGTCACGATTTCACCGACTTCTTCAAAACCCAAATCGCCACTGCTGTCATTTCCAGTAGATCTGTCGCCTATTATTCAGGAATTTATGTATGTTGGCTTCTCTGCTTCAACCGGATTGCTTGCTAGCTCGCACTATCTTTTAGGTTGGAGCTTTAAGATTAACGGAGAAGCTCCAGCGCTGGATCTGTCTTCTCTTCCTTCACTTCCAGGTCACAGGGGGAAACATTTAGGCCTAAAAATTGCACTTCCTGTTTTACTCGGTTTTCTTGTAGTTTCTGTAGCAGCCATTGCAACAATTTACGTCATCAAGAAAATCAGAGACGCTGATACCATTGAAGATTGGGAGCTAGAAATTGGTCCACATAGGTACTCGTATCAAGAACTCAAGAAAGCCACCAGTGGGTTCAGTGAAAAAGAGCTTCTCGGGCATGGTGGGTTTGGTCAAGTTTACAGGGGAACCTTGCCAGATTCAAAGACCCAAGTCGCCGTGAAGAGAATATCACACGAATCAAAGCAAGGACTCCAAGAATTCGTATCTGAAATTTCTTCCATCGGCAGGCTTCGCCACAGAAATCTGGTTCAATTATTGGGTTGGTGTAGAAGAAGAGAAAATCTACTTCTTGTCTACGAGTTCATGGCCAATTCAAGCTTGGACAGGTTCTTGTTCGACGAGCCCCAAACGATTCTAAATTGGAATCAAAGGTTCAATATCATCAAAGACGTCGCTTCAGGGCTTCTGTACCTACACGAAGGCTACGAGAAAGTGGTGATTCATAGAGATCTTAAGGCCAGCAATGTCTTGTTAGACAGCGAGATGAATGGGAAACTCGGCGATTTCGGGCTGGCAAGGCTATACGAACACGGGTCACACCCCAGTACAACTCGGGTGGTTGGCACATTGGGCTATCTTGCACCGGAATTGCCCAGGACCGGCAAGGCCACAGTTGGGTCAGATGTGTATGCATTTGGTGCTCTTTTACTTGAGGTAACATGTGGGCGCAGGCCACTTGAGCCGAAGGCGGCTTCAGAGGAGCTGGTTCTGGTGGACTGGGTCTGGGACAGATTCAAAGAAGGCCGGGTCCATGAGGTTGTGGACCGGAGGCTAAAGGGAGAGTACAACGCAAGTGAGGTGGTGATGGTAATCAAATTGGGCCTAATGTGCTCAAACCATGAGCCCAAAAGAAGGCCCAGCATGAGGCAATTAATGAGGTATTTGCATGGTGAGGCGAAGGTGCCTGATAATTTGAGAGTTGACGTTGAAGGGAAGGGTGGGAGGGTTGAGGAGGGTTTTGATGATTTTGTGAACTCGTTTGCTTCCTCGTCTTTTGATAAAATGAGCTCATCGTATTCGTTAATGGCAACCGGAGAAGTTGGAACTAGTTTTGGTTCTATTTCAACCTCTCCAATCTCCCTTGTCCATCCTAGAGACTGAGAATTTGTGCTGCCTGAAGCTGGTTAACTTGATAGAATTTTTTTTCCCCTTTTGTGTAATATTTTCTTATTTAGCATGTCTCTAAGTGAAACAACACATTTTAATGAGAGAAAACGAGCCGTTTCACTTGAAACCCCAATAACATCCTTGTCTAATTAATTATACACAGCACAATTTTCTGTCGACCGTTGAATGGAGATGGACAACAAAGCTTAAATTTGGCTTATTAATTTACAGCAGCTTAGTTTATAATGAGTGTTGAACCTTTAAGCTCGATGCTCAGGTCAGGTAGTAATCAAGCTGCGGTGAAGGAGACGAATATATTTTTTTAATGAGAAGAGAAAGAATTCCCACCCACTGACAACTACTCGCTTAAATTCATTCCAGTGTCGGCGACTCCAGCCATAAAGCGCATCATGCACTGATTGTCTTTACACCACAGAAATTGAGAAATAAATACCATTAATTAATTAATTATTGCCAAGGACCGTTAATTTTAAACATCAGTTGTGAGCCAAGCATATGTTAGCCTCACCCAATTCTAGGAGGGCGTTCAACCTTGCCTGATGAATCAATATATAAGCGAACTCTGTTTCCCCTCCAATCACAGGTTACCAAATAATTTGGCTGAACCACGCTGACTTCAGCTCCAATCATCTCCTCCTTAATTTTCTTTTCTGCCTCTGATGCTGTCACGCCCACTAATTCTGGCCACTCACTCTTTCCAGGCGCTTTGGATCCCAATAGCTGCCCATATGATCCTTCTTTTTTAAACAAAAAAACACACAATTCATTACACCATCATTAAAATGCACAAAATAAAACTAGGAAAAAGTTCATTACTTGGCAACGGTAAATTTGTTGATTCCCCAGCTTCTTCTTGAGCAAGAGGGGTGTTCTGGTTCGCATCAGCCATTGACAGGGTTTGGGATAGGAGGATAGCTTGTGTCTCTGTAGAGAAATTAAAGGAGACCGAAATTTATATAAAGAAAGCCTGTCGGTTTGGTAAATGTTTTAAACACTTGGAGGCGATAATGCATATTTTCTAAAAGGATTTTCCAATAAACTACTCGGCCGGCCAGCTTGATTGACAAAATTAAGGTAATCTTTTAATGACCCAGTCAAAACAAAAACAGGAATCCAGTCCCTGAAACCAGAGGACTTATTGTAAGTCCCCACAAGCAACAAAAATACTACAAGGAGGTGGGAGAGGTGCAAATTAGCTGTGGATTGGCCTCGTAGTTAGATTTGGGCTACTACAATACTAAAAGTGGGCTTGAGTACTCTGGGCTCCGACTGGATAATGTACCATTCTTAACAGTTGGGTCCAATAAGACTTGTATAATTAATTTAAATACAAAAATAAAAATAAAAATTACATAGTAGTAGTTGTAGCAGTAGTCGAAGAAATTGTTGAATATAATATTCTGTAAACCCTAGATCCTTGGCTTCTTCTTATTGACTGGATTAAGATCCATGTTTGAGCAAGGCCTCGTACGAATGGCGAGATCAAAAATGCAATCATCAGGAGTATCATCAATCTGGTCTTTCAATAAGACTGTCACAGGACTTGAAGGGCAGTGATGGGCCCCACCTCTTCCTATCAAGCTGTACAGTTGGTTTATTGGTTTTGTTTCCATGATCACGCTGCGGCACTTCACTAGATCTGCATCCTGTCAAAATATAATTCCAAATTTCCAATACAACAGTGCACCAAGTGGATCGTGATCAGTGCTATTTAAACTAAAATTAATTAGTTTCTCATTAATATCTAGGATATATATGAAACTCATATACCTTTTGATCTTGATTAAAGAGATTTGTAATGTTTGCGAGGAGGATTTTAGACTTTGAAGGCGCATAATCTTCCAAACTGCACCATAGAGCAGAAACAGCAAGGGTGCTTGGCTGATATTCCATCAACTTAACATCTGAAAAATCAGGCCTTAGTTTTCAATGCAAAGAATTAATCACAATTTTTTATCACCATATACCCTAAATATACCTGATAGAGCCCCTAGAAGCAACTCGGTTGCTCGGTTGGTTAACTGATCTTTATGGAGTTGAAATGTCAAGAAGGAATATTCAATGTCCAATAATGGCAGCAGAATCTCTAGGTAGGAATAAGATGTTGGAGAGTTCATCTGCCATCCCAATTCCTGCAACAACTTCAGTTCCATTCGCTGGATCATACTTGTGTCGAACGAATGATCTAGGCCCTCCATCTTCATGATCAGACAACATAGACAACATTAATATACAGTCACCATAGCCAAAATAAGAACAACCCAGTGGCTGCGGTCACCTGAATTTCGCGCAGCGAAGGAACGGTTGTCTCACTGAACTTAGAGGCCACCGACAAACACGACACAGAGAGTAACTCAACCATCTGAGGATTCCATCCCTTGCAATTTACATTTATAAACATATGAAACGAATTTAGGGAAACAAACGTCAAATTAATAAAGGAAAGACTACGTATTGATGCAAACATTGAACTACTTCGACTCCTCACCTTGCATGGATTCACTGACATAAACCGATCAAGATAATTCACAGCACTGAAGAATATCCCAAAAGGCAGGTTCGTCCGTATACAGGACTGAATTGTTTCCAAACAAAAAAGAGAGACATATTTCCATCATCTTCCGATCAAGCAGTGCAAATATATTTAAACATGATAATGTTTTTTTTTTAAAAGAAAATAATTAACATATAATATGATGATTAATTCATTGTTACGTAAGTGTATATAACAAACCTTGATAAGCCATTGAACGGCTCTGAACCTAGCGGACATTAAATCATGATTAGACTGGAGTTGCCTTGCATATCCGGGTTTCGGCATGTAACGTGATTCCTTCTCTAAGCAAATTTTCAAAGCCTCCAGACACTCTTCTTTCGACGAATCACTGCATTTCTCTATGTTCTGAATATGTCTGGATTGAAGGCACTGATCATCAGGAGTTGAAGGACAGGACAGCCAATCCTCTTCACACAGCAATGAACCCATTAGCTTAATTGTAAAACTATGTCCGTATTGCATACACTCCTCTAAGAATAACAACACCCTGATTACAACATATGCATACATATATAGCCATGCGATACAGTGTAAGTCTTTGGAATTTGCAGAATGGGAAAACACATTGAAGAGTTGTGTTTTTTGGCGTAAATGGAAATATGTGTGTGAGGGGCAGTTAAAACATAGGAGGTTTCGTGGGGGGTAGTTGGTTATGGAGACATAAAAGAGAGGACACGACCCTCATGAGAGGAGGTTAATGCTTTGGTTTGCATGGATTTGATATTTGCTTGTCAACTGTAACAAAGTAACAACAGTCACCAATTGCGTGACTCCACGAGGTTGGTTTGACTGTTTTTCATTAATGTTGACATCTCCTTCATTATAGGGAAAGGAGCACGAGTGACAGAATAGTAGTGGATTTTTTTTCCCTGGTGGGGCCAATCGGGTCACGTAATGTCGGAGTTGTACGTGGACCCTACTTTTCGAGTTCGTGATCGTGCGATTGATTGATGATCATGAGGGTGCAGTGACCAGTTGATTTTTCCTTTTTTTTTAAAAAAACATTTCCCCTTAACTCTGGCTGGAGTGGAAAAAAAATGATGGATTCGAGTTCATACAGCATGAATATTCATAAAATATTTGTATATCTAAATTTAGATTGATTGAAATTTTAGAACGTAGTTAATAAATTTTATTCAAATTGATTTATTTTTGGATAATAATTTAATCCGAGTTAGAACCTGAAACAAATTTTAAGTGTTTAGACTCGAACTCAACCGTACAAAATTTTAATGTTTGGACTTGAATCCTAACCTCCCAGCACCCAATTTTTACTATTCCTAGAGAATCGATGAGGATTCAAAAGTTCAACAAGAGTGGTCCTCAAAGAAATAACTTGCTTCCAATGTCTTACAAGATGGATCAAACAGTGTTCAACTACAAATGCATCGCTCGCATATTACTTCAAATATGGTGATAGTAACAACACACAACACTGTAGTTCTTGCCATTGTAATACACGCTGCTTACAAGGAAAGATGAATATTTCTCCAAGTTCTACAATAAAATTTCTTTGAAACAAGTTGCTTGTCAATTGTCATCAATGAGTCTCTGCATCTTCACCTTAGTTTCCAGAAATGTAAACCAACGAACTCACCTACATTTCAAGGTCACTGCAACTCATACGATGAAAAACTGAAACCAAATCTTCCCTCATTGGTAGATTTCAGCTCGAGCTTCTGAAATGGGCTGCAGATCAATTCAAGAATTATATTTCATTAATCACTCAATTGTTAGTTGTGAGAAAGTTAATAGCCATCATCAGAGCCTTTATCCCAAACAGAATATTCTGATAGTTAAAAACAATTCACTAGCAAGTTAAAGAATAACCACAGAAAGCAGACATAACACAATCATTGTCATTGATTTCTCTAAGATCAAAATGGATAAATTGTACAGAAGTCAACTGCTTTTAGTCCAAGATGAAGGGCACGTACCTGCTATTAGGATCGTAATAGAAACCATTTATTAAGCCATCACTACATGAGAAGCAAACATAGTAGAAACCAGCTATGGTTAATCCACAGTCTGTTCCAACATTCACAAAGTATCGCTCCTTCCATCTCTGCAGAATACAAGCAAAGAAACTCAGTTATAATATGTGTCAACCGTATTATTTCCTTGAAGAACTTATCAAAACAATTCAGACCACATTACCATAAAAATGTATGGGTAGTTGCTCAAATCCAAAGTCTTCCCACCATCAACCTTTACTTGGCTCTGAAAACAATATTTTCAGTAAAAAGAGAGCATATTTTCTTCTGTAAAAGATAACATGATACGAGTTATTGTGCAGAAATATAATAGAAAGGGTAAGAAGCATCTAGAGCCACTAAGTGGAGAGTCAGGATCAAGGCACATGGGCTCGTTTTAGAGGGTGTGACCTTTTGTTTGTTCGCTGACTCGGGGGGGTTTATATCTGTTAGTAGTGCTGCAGTAGTTTGTTAGGGTTTCTGTGGCTATTTTGGTAGTGAGGTCCTAGCTCCTTGAAAGCTAGGTTTATCTTTGTATTTGCACTTTCAATCTCTGTTTTAACCATCCATATAATCAGATAACATTGTTACTGCCTTGCTATTGTGTATTGATTTGAGTGTTTGAGAGAATATATTGCTGGATTACTCTATCATTACACTTTATGCTCTGACTTCTTAGATCTTACCAGAAGACGAGAAAATGATGGAAACTTGGTCCAATGCCTTATATCATCTTCTGGTCTGTTAAAAAAATTCAAATCTTATTAACAAAGGGAAAACTCATGCTTCAAAATTCATACAGCAAACGCAACATCCATGTCAACACGGAAATGCAGTTCATCATCACTGTTATTTAAACAAGATCCACGTTTTTAAGAAATTGAGAAAGAGGAACATACGTTGCTTCCCATTTGCCAGTCAAGAAGGTATAGTTCTTTGTATCTACAATCTCTCCTTCCCAGAAGGTTACTACCTGACATACATAGCATATGAAGTAAATTTCAAATTAAAGGTAAACCAGGATTTTGATAGAGTGACATAAATTCCCACGCAATACGTGCACTCAAGAGACTTTATAACATTGAGTCTTGCAATTTTAAGATCTAGGCCACAGTTTCATTGCATATGTTAGAATACACTTTTCCAAAAATATTTCAAAAGTATGTAAGATGGTAATTAGCCAGTTTGCAACCTACTTAGCCTACATATGGGCTTCAAGACTTCTTTTAGAAATGTTGCAAATAACTGGGCCTCCTCTTGCACTCGTTATTCCTATTACCGAAATGTTCCATATTTCTGGTAACGACGGAGTTATAACTAATCATCAACTTCAATGTTGTGGACTTGTTGCTACATGTTGATGAAGCCTTTTGTCTTTGAGATCAGAGCATCTAAAACGGCCGAAAGCAGATTTGATTCCGGCAGATGCCCTCTAACAAAGTCAATTCAGGGATATCTGATCAAATCAGAAGCGCTAAGAATAAGGCTAAACTAACATTTAAGCCAAAGAACACTGGAATCTACTAGGAATAGAGAAAATTCTCTAAAAGTTTATTAAATCAAGTTATCAAGTTATGCCTCTAATGGAGGCTATACGCCTATACCCCTATTTATGAAGGAAAAATCCTATTCACAATATAAAAGGATTCCTATTCTAAATAAAAAGAGAAAATGTAAATCCTATTCGAAATTGAAAGAAATCAAAAATATTAATTAGCAACCTAATTTGACTATAGTTCCTAATACCAACCAAAAATAAAATTCCTATTAATTCAATACGACGAACTCCAAGTAATTATAAAAAAAAAACTCCATACACCAAGTTTAGCAGGCGGGAGCTCTAAGGAGATGGTGATAATTAAAACTATGCATTTTGGTTGGGTAGGGCAGGATAGGGGAGGAATAATAATCACACAATGTGAAGTTAAGAATCTACTTACAGGTGTGTCTGCCATAGGAACATTAAGAGCTTCCATAACACCACATAGATACCCGTTGTCAAGGTCACATCCTTGGATACGTACATTAACTCTCCATGCTTCATCCTTCTGTAGACTAGAAACATTCTGGGTACCAGAAAAGGCCTGAAACAATACCATACCTTATAAACACAGTTAACCTCACAATCATCTTTCGTGCATAATACCATCTTCGAAGATATAGTTACCATTAAAAGAAAATCACCAATTTCCGTAGCGAAATGATCTTAGAAATGTATGCATATATAACAGCAGTTTATCAGAGCACATCACAATTTAACAATAGAGTTCTCAAACGCAAAATGCCATGATTCATGCTTAATAGTATCTTCAGATTGTTCAAAATGGATTATTTCGTGGCCATGAATGCATGCATTACACCGTAGCCCGAAGAATATCAACTATCAAGAAATAAATAAATAAACCTAATACAATCCTGAAATTTAACAAAAGACAACTTAAAAATAACGTAAAAAGGGGAAGTGAAATAGAGAATCACCTGTCCAACACTCAAAAGTGAACTCGCAGGCGGCGAAGTGTGTCCAGAATTCGCATCTTGCAGTTAACCAGTTAAACAACCATGATTAGATAGAGAGATTTCAAATTGAAATCCAAATCCAAAATTACCCATAAGGCGTAAAGTTTCAGAATATCATGCAATTCAATGAAAATTCAGGTACAGGAAGAACAATAAGATTAAAGAATTGGAAGCTTTCTGCACCTGAAACATGAGATGGAGCCGAGTTTTCCACTACTCTTACAGGCATTTCTTGATCTTGAACCAAATCTCGTTTCGGAGCCCTTGCTGGTAATGTTAAGCGGATGATCCGACAAAAATCGGGCCTCTCCTTCTGATGGCTGTTTCGGCCCATTAAACTCTGGGTCCATTCCAATTTTAGCCCATTTCAAAATTACAATTAAATTCCTAGAAGCTAAAACAAAATAGTGGGACATGGCATGCAATGTTGTGGGAAATAATAGTCCCTGCCATTCACACAGTTCCCAGTTTCGACCACCGTCGAGGAGCAAAGATTAAAACAAGAATCACTTCGCTTATTAGCAACACACTGCGAGTGGTTTCTCTGAATTTGTCTCCACTTTCCCATCCCACTTCAAGCCATTAATCGTTAACATGTACTGAAACGTACATATATTCATTCATATCACCAATACACATCTTATAATACAACGAGATTAATAAAAAAACACATCTCCATACATTATCAAGTAGTATCTATTTTCAAATATCCATTGGAGATATTCTTCATGGATAGACACTTGGACTCTTGTGAGTTGTCATTGGATCGGAATGGGAATGGGGGCCAGTATCCTCCGATGTACGGACCATGATCCTGTGTCTTTAAGCGGTTCGACACAACATGTGCAAGCATCCCGATGTGTAACATTTTCTACAGTGGATGCCGAAAATTGGACCGTAAAAATCTACTGCTAATGCACATGAAATGTCGAACTATTTATGCATCTTGGAATTTATGTTCTATTTGGAATAACTGCCTTGATTACTTTGTGAGCATGTTCTAATATTTTGTGACATGTATTCCATGCTCGGAGTCATTGAATACTAACTAAGCTTTCCTGTCAAATATATATATATATATATTGTGTACATACTTTTTTCAGAATCTATATATAGATACTTACTTTTAAAAACTTATGAATATTTGTTTTTATAAGTCGTAGACTGAGATTACAGTTACAAAATTGAGATGGAACCTCAATTCAAACCCACCCGTAAGGATTTGTTGCAGAAAGGAATATTAATAAAGTAACTTGTGAATCATTGAAAGTTGAAGAGATCCCTAAATAATTTGTACTTTCTTTTTCTGTAATCAACTTTGGTTAGCCAAACAAATTACATTTCTGTCGGGTTGAAAGGGTTTTATCAGCAGATTGCTTTTGGTTTGGTTGAATTGGATTTAACTGACGGATTATCTCTTAATAAAAGAGGGTTCTGAGCTTCTACAATTTTTAGTCAATAATTTAAATTCAATGATGGAAAAAGTCGAACAAATTTTAAAAATAAAAATGATATCTCCAAATAATTAAATTATAATCATAGGCGTGTGACTGAATTTTGCCTTCATAATGTATCGATTGCTGATTGGTCGCTTGACTTGCAAAACAATTGAGAAGAGTGTTATCGGAGTGGTGACAATGGCCCAAGTCAATAAAATACTCAAGAGACAAGGAAGATTAGTAGTTGATAATTTTTCTGCTTATATTAGTTGACTGCGTTCCTCCTCCTTATATAATGTTTGTAGAGTTTAATTTCAATTTTATCTCAATAGAGGTTTCTCATTCCAATTCGATTGGGGGTATTCTAATCAAACTTAGTTCAATCTCTTGATTCTAGGAGATAGAATCATAATCAATTGTTGCACCTTATTGATGGTCGGAGTACCTATGAGGAGGTCGGCTATCGTCAGCCCTCCATGGTTGTTTGCTCGGTGTGATTTTTATCCTTACAATAGACTATTGTATTTGAGACGAATTGCGGAGCTCCGGCCTCCGGCCTCCGGATCATATAAAAAAAATGCATGGATTAGAGATAGAAGTAAGAAGTAATAACAAAGAACTATTCAAAAAAAAAAAAAGTAATAACAAAGAAGTGTCCTACTGTAATGATCTTTGTCTTTGTTGACACTAGTTGACCACTAAAAATGTGTAACCACACGTGGCACAGAAGCGATATCGAGGTAGTTCTCTTTTCCGATCGAGTTAAGTCCTACAAAACGTCACCGTTTCCTTCGTCCTTACATAACTCGCTGAAGCTTTTTTTCACTCAAGACGACAGAGAGTCAAGTCCTGGCCAGATTCTTCACTTGGTCCTCAAAACCACATCACAATTTAGCTTTGATTCTCTTCTGTAGAGGGACTCTCATCAAATCTCTGCAACACACAAAGAAAAACCATGAAAGTGACCATCAAAACAATGTTATTTTTCGTCGTACTTAACTCCGCCATGCTCTGTTTAGAGGCCAAGCTTGGATTCTCTTCAACGGAAATGCTTGTTCTACCCATGAAAGCGCAGGTAATTCCATCTGGGTTAGTACCGAGATCACCGAGCAAGCTTCCTTTCCGCCACAACGTCAGCCTCACCGTCTCCCTCACCGTTGGATCGCCGCCGCAGAATGTGTCAATGGTCATCGACACAGGAAGCGAGCTCTCCTGGCTTCAATGTAACAGAACACCCGCCTACCCAACCACCTTCGACCCAACCCGATCCACCTCTTACAGGCCCATACCCTGCTCTTCGCCCACCTGCACGAACCGGACCCAGGACTTTCCCATTCCGGCTTCCTGCGACTCCAACCAGCTCTGCCACGCCACTCTATCCTACGCCGATGCCTCCTCCAGCGAAGGAAATCTCGCTTCAGAAACTTTTCGTTTCGGGCACTCAGAAATACCGGGTCTAGTATTTGGTTGCATGAACTCTATTAGCAGCGCCAATTCAGAAGACTCCAAGAACACCGGGTTAATGGGTATGAACCGCGGGTCTCTTTCCTTCGTTTCCCAAATGGGTTTCTCCAAATTTTCTTATTGCATCTCTGGTTCCGATTTCTCGGGTCTCTTGTTGCTTGGGGACTCGAATTTTACTTGGCTCGCGCCTTTGAACTACACCCCTCTCATTCAAATCTCAACTCCTCTACCATATTTCGATCGGGTGGCTTACACTGTCCAGCTTGAAGGAATCAAAGTATCTGACAAATTGCTGCCGATACCGAAATCAATTCTTGTACCGGACCACACCGGTGCAGGTCAGACTATGGTTGACTCGGGCACTCAGTTTACTTTTCTGCTCGGACCAGTCTACGCCGCACTGAGAACCGAGTTCTTTAACCAAACAAGTGGAGTTCTGAGAGCTTTGGACGATCCAAACTTCGTATTTCAAGGAGCAATGGATTTGTGTTACCAAGTCCCACTGAGTCAACGGAGTTTGCCACCCTTGCCGTCAGTAAGTCTAGTGTTTCGGGGCGCCGAAATGACAATATCGGGAGATCGGGTTCTCTATAGGATTCCGGGCGTAGTCAGGGGCGGTGATTCGATACATTGCCTCTCATTTGGGAACTCTGATCTGTTAGGTGTAGAAGCTTACGTGATTGGTCACCATCATCAACAAAACGTGTGGATGGAATTTGATCTTGAAAAATCTAGGATCGGCTTGGCTCAGGTTCGGTGTGATTTGGCTGGTCAGAGATTTGGTGTGGGCTTTTAGGGCCCATAAGAGAGGGATTTTGATTGGCGAGTCTATCTCACATGCTATGATGGAAAGTGAGAGATTTATGAAGTATGTTTTGGTAGATATGGGCCGAGCTATAAGAGCAGTCTAGATCAGTACCGTCTGATCATATCTTGGCCCACTCTGTTGATTAGGCGGCCCACTTGATCGACGGTAATAAATTGAGGAGAAGAGGGAAGGGAAGTTAATTATTTATTGAATATGATATTTTCTTCCATTTTGTAAAGAAGGAAATTTGTATTAGTTGCTTGGGAAATTATCAAAAAGTAATTAATGTTGAAAAGTGCATATACCTAATGCTACATATCTATCAATTGTATAGCTAGCGAAAACTTCTTTCAGTACCAACTACCAATTGGAATGTCGAAATCAAAGGAAGCTTTTGTCCCCAACAATTCGAGGTCTCTTCATGAATTGTTAAGAGAAAAATTAGGATTCTCTCGTTGGTTAACGTCGGATGCGTTTTTGTATTCAAGGTATTATTCATTTTTAGATATTTCTATAGTTTCATTCTCACAATTTTTTATTTTGAGAAACTTATTTCTGTATTTTCCACTCGAACCCATGACATCTGTTTTGTTTTGTTTTTAGAGAACGTATACTCAATTGACCCACGTTGCTATTTTTTGGGTAAACTACGTACATATAGTTTTTGGTGCAAGTGTAACTGGCATATTTATTGGATTATGGGGAAAAGTAGAGGCATATGATATGGAAATGCCGATGAAAATAGGAGTGAATTAGGTAGCTAGGGAGCAATCAAGTTTGTATTTGTGTTTTATAACATGGCCAGTGAGCGAGGATCACATGCAGACATGCATGAAGATAAAGATTTGTAGTCAAATTTTACTCTGCAGAGAAGAAGGCGGCCTCTGAATGCTAAAAGTCTTATCATGTCTCGCTGTCCACCTAGCTAGCACCAAGAATAATAAAAGACTTTTATATTCCATCTAATAAGGACGTCTTTATATCAACTAAATTAAGAATTTTACTTTTAAGTTGTTGGAAATGATCAATGAGAGACAGTGACCGAAAATTAAAACATATTATAAATCTTAAACTGTAGTCTCTAAATCTAAATCAGCTTTTATCTCGACAAATCGAACGGCTTCAACGCAAAGATCCTTGCCGGAGCTATATATTTCATCCTTGAGAACCGCATGGATGAGTTGGTACAATTATAAATTCCAACTCTAGCTACTATCTAGTAATCTCCACGACTGCATCGACATTAATCATGATTTACTGAGTCCTGCATTACCCAAATTTTGATTAAAAAGCTTGAACATCATCCACGGCATAAAACTCTACATTTCAGCTTTTGCAAACACTTTTCGGAAATTTTTAATTTCTCATGCGGTATATTCACACAACAAACACTCTAAATCAAATCATACTCTAAACCATTTAAATATTCATTTATACTATCATATGTATTAATTTAAAGTCGCTGCATTTTACAACTATTAACGCATGTCAAAATATTATCATATTGTATAATAATCAATTGACATAATATTAACAATTAAAATAATTATTTGATTTAATATAATATTATAATAACGAGGTAGTTGAGTTGTGTGGTTATTTTGTGCTTGTTGAAATACTTGACTATGAATTGGTTATTGAGTTGTGTGGATGTCATTGATTGGAGTAGAAATTATCTATATAAGCAATGAACTTTTGATCTTTTAAGCATATCCTAAAATCATCATTTTCCAAAATACTCTCATATCAATAGATTTATTTTCAAGGCGTAGAAAGAAAAATATCGTAGAAGACCCACCTCCAGATGATGATATAGTGGAGACACTAGCTGTAGGGTTAGCTATGGAGCTCGACGGATTGTCTTCGAATCATGGTTATGAACAAAGGCGATCATATATCGATCGCGATACTTTGCCAGGCCATGATGGTTTGTTCCATGATTATTTTTTAGAGAATCCGGTATACTCTCCTGAATTATTTTGAAGAAGATTTCGTATGAGTTGTCATCAATTCCTTCGAATCCAAACTGAGATTGAAGCACATTCACTATAATTTCAACAAAGAGACAATGCGGCTGGAAAATTGGGCTTATCATCTTTACATAAGCACTTCAAATGCTTGCTTATGGAGTTGCGGCTGATTTCATGGATGATTATATATGAATCGTGGAGACAACAACACTTGAAAGTCTAAAAAGATTTGTCTAGTGTGTAATTTATGTGTTTGGTGAGGAGTACTTACGATCGCCAACCGCCGATGATCTCGCTAGGCTGCTTGCAATAGGTGAAGCTCGTGGTTTTCTCCAATATCAATCAAAATTTCTACAATGTCAATTCCATATGTACTGAATTTCAAGAATTCACGTTGAACATAACAAGAAATTTCTAGGGTTTTAAGACTTTGTAAAATACCTGATAAACGATAACCTATGAGGGAGGACATGAAGGAGAACAACGTTGAGAGTCCAACAACTCGTGGAGGAGAAGCGACCTTGAAATTATGAAGCCGTAGGCAAAGGTTGCAATCAAGCGTCGATGGAGAGAGTTATTTTTGAGAAGTTTTTGATGATATAAAAATTAAATCAACATTTTTTAAACAATAAAGTGAGTTCAGTCTTGCTACATTGGCGCAAGACTTTTGGAGTGTTACTATACAAAACGGACCCTTCCCAATTTCAAACTCAGTCACTGTTGTAAGCCCAAATTCCACTAAAATATAAAAACAACACTTCAATTAAGCGTGCAGTTCCTCTTTCCAGTCACTGCTGCTCATGGTCTCAACCTCGAATTTTCACTCATGATAGGTGCCTTTTTTAATGTGTGAAATTACCCTTTAAAATAAAATATTTTACTTATTAAAATTAATTAGCTGTCGGAAAAGAAATTATATTGATATTGGATCACAATTTTGTGTACCATATATTTAACTTTTTTCGATCAAAATTATCTTCATAATTTTTATTATTTTTCGAGAATAACCCTCAAAACATTTTCACTAGGATTAAATATGTGTAATATCCCTACACGTAATTTATCACCATATACTACTGACTGAAATGGTTACCCAAATGCATGTAGTTGCAAAATGAGTTTTCCATAATAATTAGTAGGGAATTAACCGTGAATTATATCAATCCCATAATTTTATGAAACGAATAAATGAGCGAAAATGTTAAGTACTCCGACAAAAAAACATTTCAAATGTTTATCAATAGAGATGTTGCTCAAATCCCATAGTATATGTGCTGACAAATAAGATTATAAAAATGTTGGGATGTTTTTGTTTGAAGGTAATGATAAATAACTCATATTTTAAGAGTCCATGATGATTCATTTATACGTTTGGTTGAAGAGAATAGAAGGTGAGACAAGAGAATGAGTCTTGTCAAAGCTCATTATTTTGTTTGATTTGTATAAAACATGGATGATGAACATCTATTCTCCACAAGGAGAGAATAGTATTTTTTTTAAATGATAATTTTATTATTCAATTAAAATCTTATAAAATTATCAATTTATTAGAAAAAGCATAATGCAGTACTTTTATCTATATTACAATCCATTTAAACCAAAACTCATGCTCATTTTCATATTAATCAAACATACAAAATTTTATTTTTAAACTCATTCACCTCTCTCTATTCTCTCCTTGTCAATAAACTCATGCTCAATTTACCTTAAACTCATTCTCTCTTTCAACCAAATGTAGGGTAAGTGTTAAATATTAAGAGGAACGAACTCGTATATCGGATTTTCATGTTATAACCTAAATAATAAGTGTTAAACTCAAAGGAAATGATTTCGTTAAACCCTAAAGAGCTCGTGTATTAGATTTTTATGCTTTAATATAAACAATAAATGTTAAATCAGCAAGTCCAATGCTCCTCCACTTTCTAACATTCCAAATTTTTTAATTGAGTTTCACCTCTATTACACATAATTGGGTCTCACTTCCTTGTCCACATAAGCAAAACACATCTCCCAATACAATCATATCAAATAAGAATTGATTCGCTAAATCCTAATGAATTATTAATTAATTAAAATAAAATCATAAAATCAAATAAAGTCTGAAATCCTAATTAGGGGGATTCACCAATAAATCCTTTAATAAAAATATGTACTCTATTCACTCCCTTCAATTTTTTAATATTCCAAAATATCCTTTAAATAATTCTGGACAAAACTACCCTTATTCCAATAAATCCTTATGTGTATGACATATGCTGACATCACCAGATTTTTTTTATTTTTTTTTCTTTTAAAAACTTTATAACATTTTTATCTCTCAAAATACAAGTCGGATTTTTTTAAAAAAATATATTCATAATCAACACGAAAAACTCTTTCCAATGAGATCCATCATCGATATGTTTAAATATTCATTCGTCAAATCCTCTGAATGAACTCAGAGGATTTCTCAAACTTATCCAGAATTCAGAAGATTTCTCAAAAATCATCAAAACCAATCAAAAGAGTTTTCAAAATTAAGCAAATAAATTCAAATGATTTCATAAAAATATATCAAAAAAATATAGATTTTTTGAAAATCAAACAAAAAACAACAAAAAATTTCAGAGGATTTCACAAATTTTTCACAAATTTAGAGGATTTCACAAAATTTACCAAAATAAATCAGAGGAATTTTTGAAATTAAGCAAAAAAAAAGAGGATTGCATAAAATATATAATAAAAATTATAAGAATATTTGAAAATCAAACAAAAATAACCCGAAACTCTAAATCATAAACCTAAAATCCCAAAATCCTAAATACTAAACCCAAAATCATAAAGTATAAACACTAAACTCTAATATTTTAAACACATACTCTTAAACTTTAAACCTTATAAACAGAAATCCTCTGAATTTTCCATAAATCCTCTGAATGTAAACAATTATAGTTTTAATTTTGAACAAAAAAATCTTATAAATAATTAAGAATAATTTACAAAAATAAGAAGAAAATCTTAAAATTCTACTAACATATATTCCTAAACCTTAAACCTTAAGTACTAAACCTCAAAATCCTAAATAATGAATTATGTTCTCCTAAACCCTAAAACCTTGTACCATAAACTCTAATATCTTAAACTTCAAAACCATAAACTTTATCAAAATGAAACAAAAAAAACTAAAAATTTAGATGATTAGAAGATTTTTCAAACTTATCAAAAATTCAGATAATTTTACAAAACTCACTAAAACAATTCAGAAGAGTTTTTGAAATTATGCAAAAAAAAAAAAAAAAAATCAGAAGATTTTTTACCCAGAATTCAAAGGATTTTCGTAAAAGTCACCAAAACGGTTAAAAATAGTTATGGTATTTGGTTTTATTTAAAATATGAATTGAGTTTTATTATGATATTATTCTCATAAGTTATTAGCTTTGGTTGTTAGTGAAGAATGTAATAAAAATATTGATATTTGTATTGGATAGCTTTTTGTTGATGGATAAGTGTTTCATTGTTGATTTTGATAATATAATGATTCACAGATTTTAATGCATATGCATAGGTTACTGAGTCAACTAAATTTTGCGCATGTGAGTGCATGCGCTTAATTTTCATGAAAGAAAAAAATTTTGGTTGATCGACTCTTCAGTTTGATTCATCAAAAGTGAAAATATTAGTTTATCTTTAAAAACATATAGATAAAATACATGATTTTCATCCAACTTTATGAGATTGTATTTATATTTATTTTATTATAATAATTTTTTCCTAAATAAGGAGCAATTATGTACTAATAAAAATAAGGATATGTTTAAATGAGGGGAGGGTAAAATTGTCATTAATTGAGATTAAAATTTAAAGTTATCCTTATTGAGCTAAGTTTCAAATAATTGGAGATGTATTGGGGTACAAACTTTTCAAAAAGACTAAATAGAATACAAAGTTCATATAAAATACTTATCACCAAATAATCATAATTAAAATAATAATAATAATTTTTTTATTATAAGCAACATATCATTTTTCTTTTGTTGACTAACGCTACCCGTAAATAAGTCATCATGAAGAAGCCAGGCCATAATTTTATATTATCTTCTAGACCCATCAAACTACGCTCCCTCTTGTAGTCGTTTCGTCCACGCTCTTTAGTCAGAAGCTGAAGTGTTATCAAATGGTGGGTGTTGTACACGGTCCATTAGGGGGCTGTCTCTGTGCAGGACAATATAGAAGTGTGGGCACTGGGCTTCTCGGATACACTCAGAGCGAAGGGGTTCACGTTACTCTCTGAATCGCAGGATTTCAGGATTTTCTGGTTGAAATGGATGGAGATGACGGGGACCCATCTGAGATCCACAGGTTTAGCTTCTTGGACTTTGCTCTCTAATTTTTGTGTGATTCGAGCTTTAATTTGAGGAGGACGTATAGTTTCATCTTTTTGTGATCGCTTAAACTATATGGTTATGTTTGTAAATTGCATGATTCTTTTAGTCTGGGAACTGGGAAGTGGGACTGGTAGTAAGAAACAATTTGGAATGAGATATAATTTGTGGATATTGGGATTTTTATAGACGCTGAATTTATTTTTAGTTTGCCTAATGGGGAATAGCGACTGAATCTCTGAATTCGTTTTCCTAGTAATGCATAGATATTGTTCTCTGTAAGACAATTATGCAACACTCCCTGTTTGATCTGCCTTCTGGCTGGCTGGCTGTCCATGTGCCTATATATATATATATATTTGTGTTTGTGTATTTGATGAGGACCTGGAAACTAGTCTCTTTTATAGATTCAGTTCATCACTCGCAATCTGAGTTTTGGAGAGTAGACATTCGGGTTTTTGTCGTGCCTGAGAATTTAACGTGTGTTTTATAGCTCTCCACTGATGGGTGGTAGCTTGCATAATTACATTATTAGCTTACACCATATAGATATGGCTTGAAAAAATTGTTCTCTTATGCAATTATTATCGCAACACTCAGTTTCTTATTTTTGTCATATTTTCTTTTCCTTCTCCATCAATGTTTTCAGCTTTTACGTCAATCAAACAGTTGATGCGAGCATTGCCGATCTCAGCAGGAAAAGAAAATTACAGGCTGAGCAGCTGGGCTTGCCTTTGCCAAAGCATAAATGTTGCACCCATCACATATCATCTGAGCCTCTCCCTGAATTGAAAATAAACTCGGTAGTCGAGGACTTGTATGCACAAATAATCAAGGGAAATGCAGAGGGTGTGGCCCCGGATGATAATTCAGAACTTGAATCGGCAAAGGGCAGCAATGAATTTCCTGGAGATTCAGACTCTTCTATGTCAGTCCATGGTGAAGCTATGATCGATATAGATATCGAAAAGATATGGTCTTTTGATAGGCCCTCCTCAGAGAATACAGCCATCAGAGAAAGAGATGCTGGCAAAGAGGAACAGAGCTTTCATGGAGGAGAGCTTGATCCTCATAATGATTATGATGGATTGCAAGGGCTTCCATTTCTAGAATATGGAAGCCAGGCAGACTATGCCTGCTCAGAATATGGAAAAGACAGAAATGAGCTGTGTACAAATGAGGAAACGGAAAATATTCTTTTATCCAAGGAGGTTCATAAAAATATTTACGTGCTTTCATCCGGAAGATGGAATGTTAACCAAGGTAACTTTTTAAACTTGAAGAGGTGGAATCTAGCATATCCCGGCTTCTTCCTTTTACTTTTTAATGGCTGTATGACTATATTTCTGAATTGGTGGAAAAATTATCTCGACTTAATTACTGAATGGCAAACATATTTGAATGCAGAGGCTAAACAGGGTACCAGAAAACCGACCATTGATCAAGAATTTGAGCAGTACTTTTCCATGCTTATGCTGTAAAGACGGGTGGTTATTGGTTCACATTTGAAGCATACAAGCATCTGACTCGTGTGTCTGGAGTAAACATGTAAAAATACTTACTTCTGTTTTCTAAATTATATTCTGCAATTGGAAATGCATGGTAATCTTACCTAGCCTTGCCTTTATTTCAACCTACGCACTATCTAACTTGTCAATCTATGATTGTCTATGTATTTGCACTATGGATATTCTTATCTAGCAGCGTCTTGTTTATAAATCGTGATCTTCCTAAAGCTTCCCCTTGTTAAGATTGCAAATAGTCGATGTGTCTTTTAGTTTCTCCTGCTCTGTGATGCTATATATGGACTTCTCGTATGTGTAGTATGCAAATTGATTAATGTTTACCTTTCTATTCTCATTCCACGGGTTGCAATGTCAAGTGGTTGGTCTGCTGCTTGTCTAGACTCTAGAGAATGGTCTAAGGAATCCCTACAAATCATTACAAATTGGAGGTAAAGATCCATTCCGTCTTAGATGCTGAATCTACAAAGCACCTTCTGCAACTTCTGGTAAAGTATACCATAAATCTTGTTGAGGAACAAATAACTTCTTTAACACATCCGATTCTTACATCAAACCTCTTCGTTCTCCTTATAATTTAGGCACGCGTGAAAAGAATTGTCACAATTATAAAGTAATTACAACATTATACAGAACACAAGGAAAAAAACTTTCAATGTAAAAAATCAACACTTTGGAAGATCGGAAGGTGGAGGCGGTAGTTTCTGGTTCGGTTGAGGTCCATCCAAAACAATCCATGCCATCCTGAGCCCCCAGGCTGTGTGCACATCTAAGTGACAGTGCATAAACCACACCCCTAAAAACAAAAGCCAAATTACAATTTCCTGAATATTAGCATTACTCTCAAACCTTAAATAAATCAAATCTGAAATAAATTAAGACTTATTAATTGAATGTTATAGTCTCAAACAAGTATTCACCTGGATTGTCTGCTAGGAAGCGAAGGGCAAGCCAACCACCAGCAGGTACTCCTGCCGTGTTCCTCTCGACAGGGTCCTTGAGATTGAAATTTGTAGGATCCTTGCTGGGATCGTAGTTTCCAAAGCCTTGCCCAACCACAAAGAAGTTAAATCCATGCAGGTGAAGTGGGTGGCTCTCTGCCCCTAGAATGCTTGTACCCTGCATCACCAGTTCCACACTTGTGTTGAACGGTAATACCAATGCTTTTGTGGCATTGCTTACATGTGTGTTGTTTGGCGGCGTCCCTGTGTAGTTAAATGGCACAAGTGGTTGCTCTGGGAAATCACTGGTGTAAATGCCATTAGACTGTCCAAAGAAATGAGCTTGAAGAAGAGCCACCGATGGAAGGGCAAAAGATACATTGTTGACAGAAGCTGCAAATTTGGAGCCATTAGGTCCTTGACACGTTGTGTTTGACGGGCATGGGCTACTCCCGAGTCCGAGGGTGAAGAAAAACTTCCTGTCCACAGTTTGTGGCACATTGGCAGGGAATTGAGAATTAGCTAAGCTGCGGAATTTCCTGGTAAAATTAGCAACAAAGCCTGTGGCATTAATAGGTGGGAGTGTTGGCTTGAATAATGGAAGCTTTTTGATGTTATTTGATGGGTGTTTGTATTTGAGGATGCCAGCAGTGGTTGAGTTGTCGAAGGTGCCACTGCCAGAGAAATAAGGCCTGGCAGCCATTAGAAATGTTGCATTAGGGAAGTCTGGTTTGGTTTTGAGGAGGACATTGGTGGTTTGACCTGGGGCGATGAGGAGGGTATCGATATCGAAGGGTTTGACATAAACAGCATCAGCTTCGACCACAGTGAGGGTGTGGTTCGCAATGCTGAAGAAGAGCTCTTCGTTGAGTGCAGCGTTGATGAATCGGAGAAGATATGTCTTCCCTGGCTTCACCTTCAGCTTAAATGTGTCTGCAGATGCAGAAAAAAACTGTCTTAAAGCATGTCTTGTAGTGATGTATATTGGTCTTTAAGACTGATTAGTTGCTGGCTAAGATAATGAAGCGTGTTTTCCTAGGTGGACCTTGTCCATGATTACTGCTGTATATGTACCTTCAGAAGAGCAGTTGTACAATGGTCCTGGAAGTCCATTGATGGTGTATGAATCTGAAACATTTGGGCCGCCTCCAGTTTGAAGAGCCTGGTTAATCACAGCCTCTGGATCTACATTAAACCACTCTCCTGCATGCATACCATAATTATGTCTCAGACTTGACCTAGATACATATACATATACATGTGTTTGTATGTAATTAGAAACATAAAATACTATATGAAAATTACCGAAAATGATAGGGACTTCCTTGTAGGGTTTCTCGAACGGGTAAGATTCGTTACGTCGCGGAAGTATGATTATTGGGCCATAGATTGTTGCTCTTAGCCAAGAAATATGTGCATGCCATAAGAGAGTTCCTCTCTGTCCTGTGACTGTGAAGTTGTAAGTGTAAGACTGGCCAGTTTGAATAGGACATTGTGTTACATAGGCTGGTCCATCTGCCCACCCACTTCTTAGCTGCCGAACGCCATGCCTGTGGATAAGGTACCACCACACTCGGTAATTTAACATTTAAGAAAGAAAACAAGTGCATTTGTTGATGAAATCATCCATACCAGTGAATGGTCAGATTGTTTGAGACATGATTGTTAACCTTAACGACAACTTGGTCACCTTCTCTTGCTACTAATGCAGGGCCCGGGAACTGTCCATTGACGCTCAGGATTCTCCTTGTGTGGCATAATCTTGTCACATTGTGAGAGTTAATCTTAATTGAACAAAACCAGAATCAGTTAGTTAATCAGAGAAGCGAGAACAGAGAAAAAAGATAATGTGTATATTTCCCCAAAACATTAAGAAATGTACATTGAAAGTGTAATGCCTTGTTATGGCCACTCCAAGCTCTGGCAATAGTAATAAAGTGCAAAACCCACAAAGAAGAACTGTTGTTGAAACGAAGGAAGAGAGGTAAGAAACACCACCCATATCTGACTTCTGTGTCTTGTAACTTTGTAGGATGCACAAGAGGCTCGCTATATAGAGACAGAAAATTAGGTTGCAAGATTTACATTCTGCAGCCCCTACTGTGGGTTTTGGTTGAGCGGTGTATTTTAGAGTGTTGATTAAGTAAAATTTAGCATTTAACAATCTGAATTAACTCTGATTGCTATTATGACCTTTTAGCATTGCACCATTTCTTTAGATTGCGAAGCAAGTTAACTAAAATAAAATTAAACCTTCTAGATTGCCAAATTGCCCTGATTTTGAAGTTAAAAATACATTAGTTATAGGTAAAAAAAAAAAGGTAAACAATTAATTATAGGTAAAAAAAGGTAAACAAATGCAGCTGTGGATGGATTTGAAGATATATATGATGCAGACAAACCTTACTCCGCATAATATATAAAGAAGTTGTCTCATAATTGTAACTCCACAGACCACGTAATATGTGGAGATATGATGCAGCTAAGAAATAACGTGTTAATTTTTTTCTAAACAAGGGAGACTTGAATGTTTGCAACCCCTCCTAGTCACAACACATATTTTTACACTTTAGCGCTCTAACGCTCTCATTGCACATACTCATAGATGGTGTTTTTTTGAAGTTTTGGACTAATCATCTGTGTGTAGGTTCAAGTTAGTCATACGATCGAGTAAAACTGTTGTATCTTGACAAGGTGAGCCAAGAGAATCATGTTGCGCTGGTTCTGAAAAGAAGGAAGAACTGCAGATGACTGAATCTCATTGAACTATTGAAGAGAAAGAGTTCGTTGCATCTCAGACCAACTATGGTCATTACTTCATTATAAAGTCAGTTGTATTTTTTTTTTGTTGTTGTGACAAGTTCCAGTTTTGGTCAATTTGGAGGAATTGAATTTGTGACTTCGATTGCAAAAACCAATTTCAGACTTGGACAGTTGAGAGTTTTGACCAACTATATCCGTACTATATGTCCCAGACTGCTAAATTATTATTTTTAGTCATGCAGTTGTAGGAAAATTGTGGAAATAATGTCCGACAACTTAGTCGTTAACAGTTAACACGATTTCCAATTTCAACGTTGAGGTTTCTTGGATTGTTGGTTATCCCAAGTTGGATTTGGACAAGCCCAAGAAAGCATCGACTGTTGGATTCGAGGCTTGGACTTTGACATCACACGAGACCAAGATCTTCACGTTGGTTTTGTCCTCAAAAAATTTCTCAAAGACTTGTGTAGTTGTGTGAGTTAATTGACTAGCCACCAGAACTCAACCCACGTATATATGGATGGACCCATCTCTGCCCCCTTAAGCAACCCAGACCTGTAGTAAAGTTGAGGAGGTTCGGCGAGATGTGATGTGATAGAAGAGTGCTGCTCAATAAACAAGGTCGGTCAAGGTCAAGATCGAAGCAATTCCAAAAGCTGAAGGAAATTCATGCAGTTGTAGGTAAAGTATGTGGAAATTGCACCATTACTATTAATTTGTTCTAGGTATCACAACACACTTAGCTTCCACTCAAATTTTGAGCTGTAATGCCATCGACCATTTACCAAAATTAGAAGTGATAATTATACCAGAATGACCATCTAGAAAACCAGTCACACTCTTCAACTTTTCTACCCGAGAATCTGTCGCTAAGCCACATTAATTATGATTGATAGACATGTATAACTATGGGTGAAAAGATCACGAAATCAGCAGAAGATGCTTGCGCAGGACACAAATTGTCAAATTCGATGAATCTGCATGTAAATCAATTTTAAATTAGGGTTTTTCAGAGGTCCAATAAATTCATGTCAAAGACCGGAAACAAACAAATCTCAGAGTAACAAATTCAACCAGATGAATGTTCAAATTTACCCTAACAAAACGCTACAAACAAATGATATACACAACCATATACCCTTTCCTCTTATACCTTTAAATCTAAAAACTATCGAGAAAAGAAAGAAAAATCACTGACAGATCGCAAGATAGTGAAAGCGAGCTACACCAAAGCTTCCCGTGATGTGTTCATAGCGAATATAGCCTCAAGATCAGGCGCCTGAAAGTAGCCATTCTTCGGTGGGTCTTGCTTCTTTGCAGCCATTGATTTCTTCTTTGGTGGAGGCGGGCACACCAACGCAGCCGGAATCCAGAGCTTCGGAGTCGTACATTCATCCTCCATCAACTCAGATCCTCTGCGGCCAGTAACCAAAACCTCGAATCAAAGCCAGAGACGGAGAATTACGGGGAGAGAAAGCTTGGTTTCGAAGTTTTGAAATTTTAAAAATGTGAGGGAGCAAGGAATGTTCTTAAATGGTTTCATTGATTCGATTTTGATCGTGTGGTGCCAGTAGGTGACAGCGTTTGGTGCCTTCTACGTGTCAGTTAGCGATTCGCTCCTTGACATCAACTGAATGTCTCACGTGGCCCATACCACGCGGTTTTATCGTTGTCCAATCTGGCGGCGAAAATTAAGTCGGAGTTTGCGCGGGATTTGCCTTCTTTTAATCTTGACCATCTGTTGGCTTCAAATCTCAGCAAAATGGACAATCGTGAATTGGTCAGAATTGATGGACGTTTTGGATTGCGTCGGTGATATGTAATGGACATGGGCCTACGTGCTTTCTCGATTCGGTAATAAGAGCTAGTGAAGCTGGTTGCATCTCAACTTTTTCTGGTCACACGCTCATTGTATAAAATTCTATTAAAAAATACACATTATTTGTCTTCCTTTTTTTTTATTCCTCAAATAAGCTCAGTCACACCCCATATTCTAAAAATAGAACATACATAAAAGTTTCCCGAAAAATGACTGTATTTGCTAGCATTCGAGAACAGCGCTGCTTCAGCAACCACGAGCTTCTTCCATTGCTGGCAATGAATCCTCGGAGCAAAGTAAGTGAACACGTCCATCGATTTGACTGCGGGCTGATAGTCATTAGGTAGATGAGAAGTCGATGGGGATGTAAGGTGGGCACAGACCTGTGATAGAAAGTGGATTCGATTCGACCTAATGCTAATTCGCAAGTCCCATATTTGGGCAAGTGCGCCCAATTTCAGGTATGAAAAATAAGAACTCGTCCTGTTAGGCAATTGCCTGTGACTGGATTGAATCCTCCTGTTCATGACTTTAGAGAGAGATTGAAAGTGTAACAAGTAGAGAAGAGGCGAGAGAGGCGAGGTTCGTAAAACAGTATTGGCTAGGGTTTTTAACAAAGAAGGGGATAGCATGTTCTTGGGAGAACGTAAGAGTAACTTACTTGGGCGGATGTAATGTTTAGAGAATTGTCTTTTTAAGATTTTTTAGATAATGCTGGAAAGGTTTGGGCTCCTGCACAATATAGATACCTCTTAAATGGCCAATTCCTCAACAAACAAATGCGATTCACTTGGGCTCAACTTTAGTAGCGAGACTCATGATAATTGATAGAGGACCTAAATGGGCTTTTTCTTGGTTATAAAAAAGTTAGCATGAAAAGGGTTGGGCCTTGCCCTGAGAGCCTGTAAGTTCAATGGGTCAACCAGTTGGAAATATAAAGGTAAGAAAACTATCTTTCTGATTGTCGAAGAGTGAGGAGCAATGCATGACTCAACCCATCCTGAACATGCGGTCCCACCAAGTCTAGGCCTTTCTTATTTCGGCCCAACTAGGACAGGAACTGTTACACCGTCTAGCACAGCTAGTTTTATGACCGCCTAAAGGAGAGAGGAGGGAGAGGGAGGCCCGACAAGGACAGCTCGAACCGTTCCATGCCTCTCCAGTCTCCCTCCAAACGTGATGCTAGTCACATGTCGGATCCACCCAATCACAAACTCACCTGGGCCCATTTGATGATAAAGGGTTGACTTTTGGAGAGGACGTCCACAGGGATTTGGTCTCCAACCTGCGCCCACTTCGGTTCGCTAAACAACGACGTGCATCTAACCTACGCCCACTCCTGACAGTCAACCCATTGTCCTTGCATGGCGATGTTTCGTTTTCTTCCTAGGAATCACAAAGTCAAACCCATATAGTAACAAAGCTTCCCTAACTTTGAAGCAATCTCGCTAGGATCATCTTGTCTAAGAGAGATGCAAATGGACCTTGTCCATTTTTTTTAACGTTCTAATCTCAGATGGGGTTATTTTGTTTGGACGGGTGGGAAGTGTAAATTAATGTGTTTTGTATGCTAATTATGAGAAAGATTACATGAAAACCATTATAGCATGCAAGCTCCCACTTTGGGTACAAAATTTGGAGACTTTGTGAAAACATTACTTAAATTATGTTCGGTCTGGAAGTTGGAATTTGTCCGACTTGAATTAAATTTGGATATAACAAAAAAAATTGTCAAATTTAATTAGTTGTTCATACCTTGATTCGAATTTAACTTAATTCAATTATAATCAATTAAGTATGTCTGAAAATTCAAATTAATTTGAGTTCGGACTTGGTAAACATAAGTGGTCTTTTGGTAGTTGACTATGGCATCCATACGACCATCCCATCAAAACAATATATATAAACGAAGACAAAGATGACGACAGATGAAGTTTCTTTAAAAATGACGAAAAGTGATGAGATTCAGTAGTGACGAGAGCCACGTATGACGAATATGAACCACGAGGAATTTTGTCTTGTTAAGTCAACATTAGTTACCGAAACAATTTACATTAGAAATCCATGAGTGTCACAGTTAACCTGAAATACAATGCGACCGTTGACAGTTTTCCACAAAAGTCAACACAGGACAACTCTCCAGAAGTCCAAAATGTGGTTTAAAAAGTCAAAGAGGGGATGTAGACGTCACAAATCCCTCCACATCAACTCCAGTACTCATCTTCTCCTCTTATTAATCCTTTCTTCTTCTATTACATTTCTTGAAGTCAGGAACTTTGTGATAACATCAATGGAGGAGGAAGTAATAAAGACGAACACTTTGTTTGATGGGGATGATGATGAGCTTCTGAGAGAGCTTCTCGATGACGATTCACCTGTCTTTGTAGCAGTGCCAGACACTAGTACTACTCCTCTAGCTGACTTCCCAGAACCAAGATATATAGATGATGATCAACACATGATTGAACAGCTCATCTCCAATTTATTTTCAGGACCAACCATTGGAGACATTGAGAGTGCTTTGTCGGTGACCACAACCAAACAAGATGTTGAATCTCATCAGTCCAGGTCTGAATTAATGTTTTTTTGTGTAATGACCAACTTATTTTATGTACCCTTTTTAATTTGTTGGGTTTGTAGAATTTCAACGTTCGAAAGGAATTTGAGTAAGATTGAGCATAAGTATACTCTGAAGATCAAGAGCTGTGGATATGGGATGGCTGATGATGGATATAAATGGAGGAAGTACGGGCAGAAATCAATCAAAAATAGTCCCAATCCTAGGTAAGTTAATGTTGTTCGTTCTTCAAATTAACTCTGGTTTTCTTTATTTCTTTGAGTATATAACATTATATAAGGACAACTATATATAAATAATAGTGTCTGTAGTTGGAAAGATGCACCTGCTAAGCTTTTCCATATATCATCAGTAGACGTTTAGATGGTTTCCGAATCTGAATTTATTTGTTTGATTTCTTTAGGCAGTCCTATTGATTGAGATTCCATATAGTAGTTTGCATTATTGGATAATGTTTTACTAAAATATAAACAAAAATTGCAATTTGAAAGCAGGAGTTATTACAAGTGCACCAATCCAAGATGCAGCGCAAAAAAACAGGTTGAAAGGTCCAGTGAAGATCCGGATACCCACATCATCACCTACGAAGGCCTACATTTGCACTTCGCTTACCCATATTTCTTCACGGCCCAATATCAGAATGATAACCAACCTCCGAACAAGAAGCCCAAGAAGTCTGTTTTATCATCAGCAGAAAATCCAGCCCACGAAGCCCATGAAACTTCGGAGGCTGAAGAAGACACTAATTCTTGTGGGCCACAGCCAATGATGTCGCCGGCCAAAGAGGACATTAGTCCGCGAGGATTGCTCGAAGACATGGTGCCTTTGATGATTCGGAAACCACCAACTCCAAGTAGTACTATTAGTGTCTCTTCTAACTCCTCTTCTCGTTCTTCTCCTCCTACTTCACCTTCTTCCCTTTCTTGGTCTCCTAATTATTTATCTTCGTTAATTGATTTCGCTAAAAGTAACTAAATACTGCAATTACTGAAGGCCCATTAACAAAGCCCTATGAGAATGATGATTCTAGGTTGTGAAACTGAAAACATACACAAGCTCCCTTTCTCAATGCCTTCTGCTTTTCTATTGTAAATGTAATTTTCTCTCTTTAAATAATTAAAATGTTCAATCCGCAAGTGCTGAAAACCAAAGGGGATGGTCCGAAATTATTTGTCTCGTGGGTTTAAACCAACAAAAGCCCATATGGAAAACTAGATTGAAAATAAAACAGAGGCGACTAGCATTTTTGAGCGGAAATGCTCAAAAATATATATCTCGGTACAAAAGCTCATACGAATATTCCGATTGAAAAGTGAAAGGGAGTCGATATTTGCATACGTTTTTTGACTCACTACACACACCTATTCAATACACTCAAATATTTTTTAACACACACATTGACATTACTAAATTATCTTTTAATGCATATTAATTATATAACATTTAATTTACTAAAATACCTTTAATTTTTACCAAAATGGTGCAAATGCATCATCCACTGCCACCTGCAATGCAAGAAAAAAATTGAAAAAGAAATCATTCCATATTTTTTTATGAAAGGCTCTATCACACCGATAAAAATGTCTGAGATCAGCCAAAAATGAAAAACTCAAACTTTTTATCGAGTGGTTGGGGAAATCGCTGACGATCTTGGCGTGAGTATGAGGAATAAGTCAAGGGGTTTGATGTGCTAGTTTGTATCGACGAAATATAAAACACCTAAACCTCCTTCCTAAGGATACAACGTCTTTTTACAAAAAAAAAATGGTAGTTTTGATTTATTTTTGAAAAAAGGTCAAAAAGAGCATAAGGATTAAAAGAATTAGGATTAATTAGATTAATTTAATTTAATTGCGTTAAGATAAAAGAAATGGGTGTAAAAAGTAAATAAATTTTAAGGTAAACATATAAAGATAAACGTGTGGAATGAGTCGGAAAACGTGTGTAAATAACAATTATCAAAGTGAAAACACTTTAAACAGTCCAGATTGTCAGGGGAGTCAATGACTAATATAACCTAACAATATTTCATCGATCCTGACGCGTATAAGGCTAATTCAGTAATTCGAACCGAGGCCGTTCTCTGCTTCCGGTAGTCGAATAATGCAATTTCCATCGCGCAATCCATCTCTTTACCTTCGAAATCGCTTCTCGTACCGGCCAAACAGAGTTTTTAATTCTAAGCTCTATCTCTGGTGTTTCATTGCTGATATTAATTTATTCTCAAGATTAATGTTACCATCTTCAATCTAATGATTTTCTCAAGAATCGGCAGCTCTGCTTCTTCTCGCCTTGCCCGCTCCACATTCCTAAGAGTAACAGCTTTCTTAGCTTTTGATGATTTATGTGAATATTTTCCTTTGTTCAAATTTCTGTTGTGTTGCTAAATTGTTTTGATTTCTTTTTTTAGGATGTGATTTCGGGAAATTATAGATATAGCAGGGCTGCTTTGTTATTGGATGATTCGATTTCGACATCGACGATTACGAAGACGCTTGGCGGTGCGTCCACGTCATGCGTAGCTGACAGATTAGGGCTGAGGGGCTATTTAGCGTCTGTCGGAGCTGGAAAGGAGCTCCTGAAGAACCCACTCTTGTCGAATAGAAATTTCCTAATTGCAAACCCTAGGGTTTACAGATTTTTCTCGAGTGAAGCTCCGAAGGAAGGAAGTACGTAAAGTAATCTTTGCCTTCTGTGCGTGGTTTTTAGTTATTTTGTGCTTCACAGTTTTCTTCATATTTCTTTTTCTGTTTTTTCTTAGTGTAGAATATGAGAAGTACTATCCAAAGGGTAAAAAGGAAATCCCCAAAGCTAATGAACAGAAATCTGAGTCAAAAGGTACGATTTTGTGTTGTTAGGGCCAGCGACTTTCCTTGTTTTTTGCTTCTTGATGGCTTGCTCATCCATTTGTTTAATTTAGATTTTGGTAAATAATCTAGACTTAACTTTATATTTGTGAACATTATTATGCTGTTCAAATTAAGTACAGTACAAAATTAATGGCTTCTCTATGGATTATTATCAATATTTTCCCTATTTTTTGTGTGGAAGGAAATGCCATCCAGAGAGGCCAATTGCAGTTTGCGTCTTTGAGATATTATTGGATAACGCAACTCTCTTTGGCATCTTCTCTTAGCATTAATGTGTGTGTATATTCTTGTTGTGCTGTCAAATACTTTTTGATGCACTTATTCCCTGGGAGATTTTCTATCTACTGGTAGGTTTTTGTGCCTGATGCGGCACAGCAAACAGTTGGCATCATTAGCCTTGTTATCAATTTTATGGTCTAAAATAGTCTTTATTTAGTCTTTAGGGTTTGTTGATTATCTATTCATATTGGACTACAGGCAGCCCCACATATTGTTTTGTTGACTAAACTCTCTTTTAGAGCTGATTATGCTTCTTCTTTTTTTGCTTCCCTAGAAGACTCGGGTGAAGGTGATAATGGGAATTCCCAGGACTTCATGAAACTGTTGCAAAACACAATCGGAGCACTATTGGTCTCTTTTTTTCTGTATTCATCAGTTTTTTCTCGTCCTCGTGATCAGAAGGAGGTTTGCATTTTTCTATTTTGCTTCAGAAATCTTATGCATATTTCTGATGGGTATATAACTTGTTCACTGTCTTTAATTTTTGATTAGTTAGTAGATTTGAGGTAGACTGGTGTTATAGCGTACATATTGTGGTGCATGTTCATTTTCTGTACCAAGCAGTCAAGCACCTTTGTAGTTGTTGTGGAGGATATATATCTGCTTTTGGCCTCCAGTTATCATTCCTGTACATGAATTGTGGCATCCAGGGGATGTGTGATCTGGCTTTTTTTGTTCAAAGTAAATGTTAATAACCTATAAATATAAATTGATATTCTCGAATACACATGGTGTTCATTCATTTGGAGGTAATTCTTATCAATGTTATGAACTCAATGAAGCATTTTGAATTTTAAGCAATACCTGTAATCATGTATTTATCATACTGCACTTAACAGAATTCAAGGTCGTGAACAAAAACTGGCAAGTAAAGGAAGTATGGAATTTCATTTGCAATTTTTATCTAGGTGTGATGTTGCATTCCCCCATTGAACATGAAAAGCTTTTCTTTCAGTACAAAAGAAATTCTAATGCAATTCCTTTTAAGAATTGGAGCTTCATCTTTAGATTATTGATGGCTTTACATTTTGTACTTTTAAGTTTCCGATGGCATGGTTTGGTTCTTTCTTCCACTGCTAATTCCCCCTGCCCCCTAATTTATCAGGTAAGTTTTCAAAAGTTTAAAAACAAGCTATAGGATATCTTTGGATTCTTGATGGCTTCACATTTCTTACTTTTAACTTTTCTGATGACATGTTTGGTTCTTTCTTCCACCGCTAATCCCCCCCTCCAATTGATCAGATTAGTTTCCAAGAGTTTAAAAACAAGCTACTTGAACCTGGTCTTGTGGACCACATTGTTGTTTCGAACAAATCTGTTGCAAAAGTCTATGTGAGGAGCATCCCGCGCAGCACAAATCAAACCAATGATGATGTTTCCCGTGGAAACAGTACTGGCAGAAGCAGTGGTAGCCCATATAAGTACTATTTTAACATAGGGAGTGTTGAATCCTTTGAGGAGAAGCTAGAGGAAGCCCAGAAAGCGTTGGGGATAGACCCTCATGATTATGTTCCTGTAATTTATGGAGAAGAAATTAACTGGTTCCAAGAGTTTATGAGGTTTGCTCCAACAGCCTTGCTTCTTGGAGCTCTCTGGTTCATGGGGAGAAAAATGCAGAGTGGATTTGGTACTCCTGGCGGGCGAGGCGGGCGAGGAATATTTAATATTGGAAAAGCACCTGTTACAAAAATGGATAAGAATGCCAAAAATAAGGTTTGTCATCCATTTAAATGTGATTATTGCTTGGACAGACAATGAGTTGCAATTTAGAACAGAATTGTCGGGATCACTTTTACTCGTGACTTCAATTTTTGATCTAGGTATTTTTTAAAGATGTAGCTGGATGCGATGAGGCAAAACAAGAAATCATGGAGTTTGTACATTTCCTGAGGAACCCAAAGAAGTATGAGGAGCTAGGAGCGAAAATTCCGAAAGGTGCGCTTCTTGTTGGCCCTCCTGGCACAGGGAAGACTCTTCTGGCAAAAGCTACTGCTGGCGAATCTGGTGTGCCTTTTCTATCTATCTCTGGGTCAGATTTCTTGGAAATGTTTGTTGGTGTTGGGCCAGCCAGAGTTAGAAGTTTATTTGAAGAGGCAAGAAAATCTGCACCCAGTATAGTATTCATAGATGAGATCGATGCCATTGGTCGAGCAAGAGGGCGCGGAGGCTTTTCTGGTGGCAATGATGAGCGTGAAAGTACTCTTAATCAGTTGCTTGTTGAAATGGATGGATTTGGCACCACCACTGGAGTTGTTGTGCTTGCTGGCACAAATAGGCCTGATATTCTTGACAAAGCCCTTTTGAGACCTGGTCGGTTTGATCGTCAAATTACAATTGATAAACCTGACATAAAGGGCCGTGATCAGATTTTCCAGATATATTTGAAGAAGCTAAAACTTGATAAGGAGCCATCATTTTACTCTCAGAGGCTTGCAGCTCTCACTCCTGGATTTGCTGGAGCAGACATTGCTAATGTTTGCAATGAGGCTGCTTTAATAGCTGCAAGAAATGAGAGTGCACAGATCACAATGGAACATTTCGAGGCAGCCATAGACCGGGTCATTGGGGGTTTGGAAAAAAAGAACAAGGTATCTTATTTCTCTTTCGCACTGTAGTTTTTTGCACCTCCTTCATTGCCGCATGCTCATGATTCTGTTGGTAAAATATAAGAGATAATGTTTTGACATTATGACCCTTCTTTTTGCAAGGTATGGTCATGTTTTTATTTATATTTCTGCTGCAAAAGGTGATGTGAAATTTTCATTTGTTAAGGAACTGAAAAATGCTTTGGGCAATTTTTGGAGCCATTTCTTGAGATGGCTCATTCTTTGATAACAACTCTAGATCCTTGTGTTCTGCAAGCTGTTTGACCAAAATCTTTCACACACCCCCACGCCCCCGCCCCCCTCCCCGGCTTTTGCTCTACTCTTAGCCTTTGTCGTTGATGCTTGATGGTGAATGGGAGCCTCACTTTTATTTATGCAGGTTATAAGCAATCTGGAACGGCGCACTGTTGCTTATCATGAATCAGGTCATGCTGTTACTGGTTGGTTCTTGGAACATGCAGAACCCTTACTGAAGGTGACCATTGTACCTCGTGGGACTGCAGCACTTGGATTTGCCCAGTATGTTCCCAATGAAAATCTTTTGGTGACAAAGGAGCAACTCTTTGATATGACTTGTATGACACTTGGTGGTCGAGCTGCGGAGCAGGTAATTCTGATGCTCCCTCTTTTGGTGTCTTTATATCCTCATCTCCTTGGATGAGTAATTAGAATTATGTCATAATGAGAAATGCCAATCTAGCACCAATGGAAGGTATGGCTAGGTCTCAATTTTCTTATTTTAGGCTATTGGGTGTGTTGAATTGGAGTTTCTTGAAACAAAATCTGGTGTCAGTTTCAAGACTTGGAATTTTTGCTCTCATGCAACAAGATCTTTTAGCATATAAACTTGTGCATAATTCTTTGATGAAAAAGTTTACAACAAATATCTTTTGCAGTTTTGCAACTACCCTCTTTTATTCGACGTTTATTTTTCTTTGGTGTAGGTTTTGCTTGGGAAAATTTCAACAGGTGCTCAAAACGATTTGGAGAAAGTGACTAAGATGACTTATGCCCAAGTTGCAGTTTATGGTTTTAGTGACAAGGTGGGTCTTCTTTCTTTCCCTCAAAGCGATAATGGTTTTGGAATGATCAAGCCCTATAGTAGCAAGACAGGCGCGATTATTGACGGTGAAGTAAGAGAATGGGTCTCCAAGGCGTATGAGCGCACAATAGAGCTAGTAGAAAAGCATAAAGAACATGTGGCTCAAATAGCAGAAATGTTGCTTGAAAAAGAGGTGCTTCATCAAGACGACCTGGTACGAGTTCTGGGGGAAAGGCCATTCAAGTCAGTTGAGCCAACAAATTATGATAGGTTTAGGCAAGGGTTTGGAGGAGAAAGCAAGGAGTCCAAGGACACAACAAAGGGTAGGAATGCAGATGGTGAAGGATCATCGCCCTTGGAGCCAGAGGTTCTGCCTACATGACCTTTGTAGAAAAGGTACTATCCAATGCTCGCTCGCTCGCTCACGGCTTAGATTCACAGGAGTTATGAGTGGGTATGGTTCCTCCCGGAGGTACATTTTCTTAGACTGGAAATCAATAATGGGAGTTTCATTAGTCCCTGGATGGAAGACCATAGTGGACTATAAAATTGTTGCTTTTGAGCAGAAGCCCCTTGCATACATGCACACATTAAGATCATTACATACAGTAGTGGCATTGTTTGGTATGAAGGAAAGTAGCTATTAATTCATAGATACATGCATGGCTTCTGGAAGTGAGGTGATTGTATACGTATCATCCATATATTTTCACAAATAATTGTGCCAACAAAAATGTTGTCTTCATCATATCATGAATTATAAATATATACATTCAATGTTGATATATTGCGTAAATAAAGATCACAAACAAAAGCAGTTGCATGATTCTTATGACCCCCTTCATTCACTCAAAACGAGAGACTAAATAAAAGCATGCGAACAACCATTAATGATTAAACAACACAAATATTGAGAATGAAATAATCACTCTAAAACATTTTAAAAAAGTAAAAGCATATTACTATCAGAAATTCGAAGATGTTATGAACGACTGGCAGCAACAACAACAAGAGCTAAAAAAAATTACAATCTAAAATGAGATAAACCTTAATTGGAGGCCTCAACTCCATATTGCCATGGGTTAAATTCCATTGATGAGACATCAATCTCTTTCAAGCTGCTGGAGCTATCTATGGCAGCCCGATGTTCATTATAGTTGCCATTGTACTCGCACACTTCCAAGTCACCCCAGGGCGTAGGATGAACTTCACCAGTTACATTGAACCATTTTGGAGTAAATTGATCACCATTAGCCTCGCGTTTCCTCCTCTCAGCTCTCTGTTGCTCCTCCAGCCTAGTAAAAAACAGAAGGGTGAGCTCCTCTTTCAAGCTCAACTGATCATTAGCTGAGCATTGTCCATATATTTAAGAAAAATTAGCATGCACAAGCACTTTTCCTCCAGTGAGGCATATTTTTTAAGGTTTTACCACAAAAAGCTCATTTTCTTTTTCATCTGATGCAATGTATGAATTTCTTGCCACTCACCACTCTTACATTCAAATTGCTTTTGCTCGTCTTTTACACATGATCACCAAGGGGGGAGGGAGAGGGAGAGGGAGAGAGAGAGAGAGAGACCTGCTCTTTTCAGACCCAGCTTTTGAGAGGTCACCCTTCTCAAGAGCATATCTATCAGGTCGTAAACGAGAATCTGATGCCAATAACCCTTTTGGAGCAGTTTCAAAGCTGTTTATCTTGTGTGCAAAATGAGTGTACTGGAATTTGTCATTCTTTGGAGCATCTGCAACTCTCCAAACCTGCAGAATATGCGAACCATAACAATAAATTATGACTGACTACGAGATCAAAGTTATACTCATCGCCCCACACAAATATGTACAAGTTACATCCTGTAAAGTCTAATAAAATCATACATTCAAAGTCACGACAAAAAATCATAATTTTGCTCATTATTGAGGTGAGTAGCATCTCCAAGATAACCATTCTCCCTATGAAGATGTGAAGATAAGTCATGCATACATAAAAAAAAGTAAATGCAGCCTTCCCACGGATAATATGCAGCGGAAATACAGTTACCCAAGTTTGAACCAGTGACTTCTAAGTTGCACCTCAACAACTTAACCATTGAGGTGCAGTTGCTCAACTGAACCACTATTGCTCTTATAATACGATTGGATGGTGACCCCTCACCCGCCAAAATAGAAGACTTTCAGTCCCCAGTCCTTCAAAACTCGAAGTCTGTAACTAGTTTTCCAGATATTGATTAAAGAATTATGGTCCATTTCTACTTTTTCATGCACATACATACAGTCATTCATAAGAAGAACAAGTAGTGTTGTACATCAGTGCATATAGCTCGAAGAAATCATCTCAAAAGAACTAGAAACCCTGGAGAAAACTCTGTATTAAAGAATTTCATATTCATATCCAAAGGCCCCGTGAATATATTTTCTAAATCACAAGATTGATAAGCATTATTGACCAGTACTACCAAAAAGACAAAATATGCACAAAAGATGGAAACAACTAAAAACACCTACCTCTTTTAGTTCAGTGCCTGGAAGTGGTTCACCCTCTGTATCACAATCTTGATAATGCAGTGACTCATTCCACTTCCCAGTAATCAATATTTTGGGCTCCTCAGCAGCATTGTATACGTATCCATCAACTTCATACCTACCAGCTCTGCAAATGCAAATACTATTCATTGCTAAAGGAAAAAAGACAAGCAATGCAACTTGACTTATTAATTACAACTCACAACTAATATCTCCATTGAATGTGTAAATATAGTTTCAAACTACAGAAACGGCCTCCCAATAAAGCAAAGTACAGATGTATAAATTGGCCAAGTGTGAAACACTCCAGACAAAAAAAAGTTATCATATTATACAAAGAAGTTGTAACAACAGAAAAAATCAACACAGTTCAAAGGAGGAGGTAACCATACCCAAACCAACCACAAGGTTGAAAATATAGTACAACTTTGTCTCCTGTGGTCATATTAGTCATGACCATCTCCCCTGGTGAATCAATCCAGGTGCGTCCAAATATTAAGTTGCTAACTTTCGTGGGAGGCGGCACCAAATCAAGAACTACACCATCCCTTTTGAGGGTTACACGTGTCCTGCATATAAATATGTTACAAATTAATAGATATACAATTTCTAAAACTTTCTTCCACACATGAATAGAAGAATCTAACTAGACAGGTTATAGTAACAGCACATTTTCCTTATTAGATCTTACTGTTGCAAATCTTTCCACTGTTACAAACTCATCACATGATTCCAAATTGGAAAATAGGACATTGTACTTTGTTATACTTTATGGAGGTACGAGTAATTACATTTAGGCAAGTCAAGGAACTAGATCAGTTGGCCTTGACGAGGAGGAAATTGAACAAATTACTGTTAATCTTAAAGAATAACCCAAACCAAAAGAATGGTTTTGTTTAGGCGAAATACCTCTCAAAATTCTTCAAATGTTTCCTTCCCATTAATCTCAGTGAGCTGTTTTCTTTGGTTGAAAATGCTATTCCTAGCTCACTCCTAATACCGCAAGATATTATGCTAGCTCCAAATCTTAGACCAGGTGACAGTAGGCTTATCTTAAGTATGAATATATGTAAAACAGCTGGTAATATCAGTTTCATGAACACTACAAATTAATTGATAGCAGTCCTTTCCAGCTGTTTCTCCAAAAAAACTTTGAAAAGTCTCTTTTCTTCTGTCTTTTTATTTTCTTCCGAGATGTTAGAAAAAGGGACCAAGATTGGAGACTAGACTACTTATTTAGAGACATATCCAGGATCTCTGTCAATCAGTATTAGTGTATTACTATAGTAGTGCTGCTATTAAAGAACCAGCAAGTGCTTGAACACTTTCCACATCTTATATTACTTTATTTAAAAATTATCACGCAGATAAAAAATATCATTTGATAGAATAAAAGATAGTCTCGTGATTTTAGCTCTGAGTTCGGCATAATGATTGGAATATGAAACAAGAAATCATTGATTTATTACCTCCCAAGTGGATATATCTCAACTGAGTTCCCCAAAAACTTAGTTCGCACCTTTGAAGTTAAATCGTAAGTGAAATGCTCATTTTCAGCATGTGCAGCACCAATTGGAGGGTGATGACTAACCTGCAAGGATAAAAACATTGCAAAGGTTTTAAATATAGACTGTTACTAAACTTAAAAGCAAGGCAGGAAGAAACACAAATGGAACACATTGCTCTAAAAGGCAGTTCAAGACGGATCTTTACCAATATTGGAAAATGACAACAGTTTTCTTCTCTCATTTGATCATTTCATCCAACAGCGCCATGAAATGAGAAAGACAAGGGATTCTAAAAAATTGGTGCTCTAAGACTCACCTGTTCTGCTAAAAATGTAACGCCACCATGATTGACCATTTCATAAGTCTCACCAAGAATTGGATTAAAAGGCTTCCAGGTTCGTTGGATGGAAAAGTATAAAGATATAGCCCATGATGCTGCAACCAGCTATTGTGAGTACAGTAACAACAAATGCTTCCATATACACGAACACAAATGCAAACCATCACCAGCCGAATCACAGAGAGAGAAGATACAGAGTAATACTCACATGAATATACTAATCGCATGTATGGATCCTCACATTTATCTGCCAGATCTAGTAAATGGGAGTATTCCATAATCTGTCAACAAAAAACAAGCCTTAAGCGAACAACATTTCGAAAAATACGAAAGCTAATATACGAAAGCTTTTTAAATCTTCTTCTGCAAAGTAACAGCAATTAAAACGGGAATTGTAACAGGATCAAGTTCCATGAAAATAAACAAACCTCTGCCATCTTCTGCAGCATTGACATTGGCTCAAAGATAATCACAGGGAGGGTCACCATCGATGTAATATCTGATCCTATGTACTTCTGCATCATCTTCCAGTAACTTTGCTGGTCCTTTAAAAAACAAACAACTCAACATTAAGATATATGTAAAACACATCAGAAAACAAACTTAGTTATATTCCTCAAGAGTCCAGCCTCTCACATAAGACTTTAATGTATTTTCAGTCACCTAATATAAAGTTATATAAGCATCTTCTGCAAGCTATGAACTTCATTTTTAAGCTTGTGGAGGCATCCACAAAACCTGGATTTCTTGCAAATCATTTCTTCCACGAGTGATGGCCAAGATATCAACCACCCATTTCCTTGCTTTACATTTAATGCATATAACCAAGATAGTCTAACTTATAGTCACAAGTGCCAACCATTCTACATGATAGCAATGGGTCGCTTAATGACAGATGCATAATTTCAATGCTAAGCAGAACATGGGTGAAGTAATGGACCTCCTGTTTCCATCTTCCTCTCTTTGCTTCCTCTTCGGCATCTTCAGTGCCTCCTTCTGGATTAACAACTTCCAGACCTTCATAACCTAGTAAACTGTCCAACGAAATACTCCAAATTAGTCACTGAATCAGATTGTTCTGTTCATGAAAATTGGACAGGCGATAAACTAAATCAAGCCCAAACAAGAAAGTATCGAAATCATAGCTAGACACGCCGTACTATGCTTACAATTACGTAAAAAAAACCAAAAACAAGGAAAATCCAGAATCTACACAAGTTTCAACACCTGATAATTATGCAAATTGAAACCGTAAAAATTACGAAGAGCACTATGCAGATCTGAATTACCCGTTCACAGATTTGGTAAAGGTCGAAAAGGTCGAAGCGATCGACGAGAAGAAACCGCCGCCCCCGCCGCCTTGCTTGGGATCGTTAGAAGCCATGTCTTCTGAAACAAACCGTTCAAGCCGCTGGTAAATCGGATCCGCCGAGGAGCCAGAAGTAGAGAGCGACCGAGATAGAGTGAGATCTTTTAACTTCTTATTTAATTATTAAATAAATTGATTGTTTATAATCCAAATCCGAAGATACCAGCGAGGAGGGCCAAGGTTGCTTGGTTGGCGCCTCCTTTGTTTGGGTTTCCAAGTCAAAAATGAAAAGTCATTTCAGTCGGGGATCTTAATCCACGCGTTTATGGAGCGCGTATATGGAAAATCCAAATAGGCGGATGTGAGAGGTCCATGCCCAACAAATGAAGTCAAAGCTTTGAAGTTTAACTAACAACTACAACGAACGAGCCTAATTTAAGCAGGCTCAATAAGATAAAGGCTCAGCTCAACTTTAGACTTTTACAGGATCGTAATATCTTTGTGATTCCCACTTCCCAGGCTTGTAAATTTTGAGCAGGCTAAGATTTCAAACTTTTTAAAGCAAGCTCAGGATAATTACGTTGGTTCCTGTTGCATATGGAATTATACTGACAACTATATGGTTTTTCTTGGTGAAATGTTGTGTACATATTAATTTAATTATCATGTCAATGCAGGACCTGACATTGCTTGAGTAATTGCATGGATCGAGCTAGCTTCTTGAAAAGAAGCAGTCTGTGACAGTGGAAGAATTAGCAGAGCCAGAGGTATTGTCTTTCCAAAGCGTCAGCCGTCAGACTTTCTACTATTTATCCTATAATGACCAAGTTTGCAGTGCGTATGATTTTTGGTAGTTCGGAACCTCTTGAGAGCTATTGTGCCCATTCAAGAGATGAAAAATATATTTCAAGCAAAACCAGGATATGGAGCATGCATGGCAGTTCCAACGTGTGAAAGGAAATGGCTAATATTAAGATAATGGCCCGAGGAAAATGAAACAATACTAGGATATGGAGCATGCATGGCAGTTCAAACAAAACCAGTTAGTCATCACCACTAAGCAGTTGAAAGAACATGGGTCATTTAGCAACAATCCCACGAATAAAGCTGTACATATTGATGTGATGGTAGTTTTGTAGAACATGTATATAAGCTTAGGTTTTACATTTTACAAGTATGATCAATCAAAGACTCAAAAGACCATGTAATCTTCTTTCGTAGCATTGTAAGTCAATTTACTTTTACAAATCATTCTTAGTGTGCTTCTGCCATTCAGAGAACATCATCTTTCTTGCGTTTTCACCTCTTTTAGGACTAATTTGTTTTAAGATGTTTATTTCTACCCACATCATTTGATTTTATTTGTTCGCAACACACAAATTCCAATCAAAATATGAAAAATTAAAAGGCTTCAAATACCCATATGAACGTAAATTGGGTGGAATGGCTCCATTAAAACAAAAGTTTTTTTTTTCCTTCGCGACCATCAAGAGCCGAGAGGCCTTGCGCATCTCACTGTCTCTAGGGATGGCATCGGATCGGATTTGGATCGGATTTCTCAAAATCCATATCCGATCCTAAATAAAAATAATGTATCCATATTCATATCCATATACTACGGATAAAAAAAATCGAAATCCATATCCTATCCATCGGATTTCGGATATTCTCCATGGATATCGGATTTATCCATATAACACGCCGACACATATTTTGCTAGCCTATTACACCAATTAGAACTTCATGATTCATGAATTTAGGAATATAAACCAACGCGTAAAATATAAATAATATCAAAAATCATCTAGCAACATAAAAAAGTTTTCTAACATGTTAATTTATAATGTTATTATTAGGTTTAGGGTTTACATTATTATGTTTTTAGTATTTAGTACTAACTTTACTAATTAGAGTTTTAAAAATATTAGTCAATTGAATATTTGCATTAGTAATATGAGATAATATCTCATTATATAGTGTTATTACAAATTACAATTAATTCATATTACAAAAAAATATATATCTACATTGACAATTATAATGTGTATATAAATATATTAATGACATTAATTGTCAATTACATAATTGTATTTGAACTATATTATATATGTGTGTCGAGATGAATGCGACTGAGAAATGAAATGAAGAACATAAAGTCATAAACTAGGTTACTTGGGGTTTCACTTTCCCCGTTTGGCTTTGTATACTGTTTGACTTTGTATACTAATATATTATGCAATAAGCTAATAATGTAAATTGTAATAAAATATAAATTATGGATATATCATAAATTATTATTTATTCAAAAAAGTATCATATATGTAACTATGTAAGTCTTTTTTTTATATGACAACAAAAGAACCAGCAAGGTACGAAGAATATGACACTAACAAATTAAATAATAACATGATTCAAGAAATCAATACTAGAGCGTATATCAATGACTAGGAGCTAGGATCCATTTTAGTACATCTGTAATAACGTGATACATTTTAGTACATCTGCCCATGATAAATTTTAGACTTTTAGTACATCTATAATTCTTTACATCATAAATTATTATATATTATAAGGTAAGTCTTAATTATAATTTATAACATATAAATTTTAGTACATATGTATACTGTATAGTATAATAATTGACACTTATGTTATAGTTTAATAATTTAAAGTTAGATGTAACTCTAAGGCCTTAAGTCCCTAACTACATATGTTATAGTTTAGTAATAACAAGTTAAATTGTAATTCCGTAATTATCATGAGCTATGTTATATAACATAGTGTATTAGTGTTTAGGGTTAATTATATCACATGGGTTTATGGTTTAAAGATATAACTTATATTATCACGAAAGTTTGGGCTTTTACATGGTTAGGTTTTTATACTTGATAGTGTTAGGGACTTAGGGTTACGATTTATGGTGTTTGATTAGTGTTGTGAGTGTTTTACTTAAAATTACAGTATTATAGATTAGAATTTGTGGTGTTAGATCAAGGTTTACACTTTACAGTGCCAGGGTTGGGGTTTGTGATGTCTGATTAGGATTTTCACTGTTAGAATTAAAGTTTACAATATTAGGGATTATAATTTGTGGTGTTAGGTTAGAGTTAGGGACTTAGGGTTTGTGGTGTTATAGGTTAGAGTTTACGGTGTTGAGGGGTTAGGGTTTGCAGTGTTAGCATGTTGCGTTAGAGTTTTTACAAATTACAATTACGACTAGATTTGTAGTTTTTAATGTTATTGTTAGGTTTAGGTTTTTCAAATTACAATGTTGGGGTTTACATTATTGTGTTTTTACTTTTTAGTATTAATTACTAACTTTACTAGTTAGAGTTTTACAAATATTACTAAATTGAATATTTGAATTAGTAGTACGATAACATATCAGTATATCACATTGCATAGTGTTATTAAAAATTACAATTAATTCATATTATAAAAAAAAAACATATGTTGACAATTATAATGTATGTAAATATATTAATGCTATTAATTGTTAATTATATAATTGCATATTAACTATATATATGTGTGTTTGTGTATGTCAGGTAGAATCGGATCGGATATAATCGGATCGGATCGGATATCCGCACGTTCGGGTCGGATCGGATACGGATTTCGGATTGGATATGCCTGAATCCATATCCTATCCATATCCATTCAAAAAATTCGGATTTTATCCATATCCATATCCATTATCCAGTCAACGGATTTTTCTACTGTTTGACCGGATCGGATCAGAAATCCACGGATACGGACACATTTGCCATCTCTAACTGTCTCAGTACTCACAGGTCCAAATCTTTGAACACAAACCGGCCTCGAGCTCATTCATGGGCCAGACAAGGGCCTTACAAAAGGAACGGAACCTACACATGTCAGCCTATACCTTATCATGGGCCCAAATCTTTGAACTAAACAGGGCCTTAACCTCATTTCATTGGACATTGGCTAGAGTCAGGCCTTAAAAACAAAGCACAAAACTTACACGTCAGCCTGGACCTTATCGTGGGCCCAAAAATTAAAACAGGTGAATCGAATCGAACGAAAGGTATTGTTGTCCATGATCACAGTATCCATGGGATTTTCAAGGGCAATGACACTGCCAGAAGGAAACTATTCAATTTTTTACTTTCCAATTTCATCTGTTATCTTGGTCTCATAGATCTTCCTACTTGTTTTTTATTCAATGTAAGTTTCTCTTTTAGCAGTTAATCAGTCGAGTTCATGTTCTTTCCTTAGTATACAGTCAGTGCAATTTTAGTATATATTCAGTTATATTAGAATCATTAGTTAGCGTTGTTTTTGCTTAGTCAAGTAGATTTTCAATTTAGATATTTTTGTCAAAGTCTTCTTAATTGAAGAAATGTTAGAACTCCACCTTTTTTTATTATCTAGTTTCATCGATTGATAATCATCACGTATCTATATAACAAGCTCATTTACATTGTTGTAAATTTGGCAATTAACACAGCTTCACAAATATGAGGACTACGATGTAATCAACATGTAACTTACATATACATCTAACAATAGAAGCAAGCATAAGAACTCTATTAGAATCGTATAAACAATAATCGATATAATAACAGAGTATAAAAGCACCAATTGTTGTTATCAAAGTGGTAAGAAATGAGAGGTCGAAGTGAGGTACGAAACAACGAATCTCTTTAAGGTTAAATTGTCTAGCCACTGGTTTCTCTGCCTTCGAGCAATCAACCTTCCAAGATATAACACTTTTGACTGCAGATGAATGATACACCCCACCAACAGACTCGTTCGAACCAATAATATGAATATCACTCTCAGATTTTTGAACAACAAAGAACACAACAAAGAAATAAAAAAAAATAAAAAAAAGAGTAGGAGGAGCAATAATTTTGGTAGCATTTTGACCCCTGAGTCTAGCCTCTATTTATAGAATAATCTGGTAACTGAATGACCCAAAAAATCTTACCCCACCCAAGATTTTAGTGGTAACTCAACGGAATTTTTGACTAAGTCTTATGTGTACATTAAATGAACATGAAAGTGGGTCAGCACAAAATGATAAGCTCAGGTTGGCTACTAACACGCAAGCTCGAACCCGGTACCAATGAGGGCGGGGCGGGGCGAGACGGGGCAGCGTGTATGTTTCGAAAGCCCAAGCTCAATATGCATAGACTCTCTGTCTCACAAAAGCTTGGGTGCTCTTGAGCCCAATTCTTACATCTAACACTTGGGTTTCTCTTCATTTTGCACTTGATATGTCATGTCTAACATGACTATTTTGGAGTCAATTTTCATTCAATAAAAAAATAGTTTTGGACAACTTTTAACTCCAATATGTAGTCTTCATATAGAAGATTAGAATCTACTTAATTTCATTCAATGATAATTAATTAATTGTCATTAAATCTTTGTCAAACAGTGGTTGACCACCATTTTTCCAACAATTTACACAATCTTTGGACATTTTTACTCAAAAAATTTTCACCAAGAACACAACCCCATTACAGCTTCCTTATTGAATCCGTTGAGATGTATCAAATTTAGAAGGTTAAATAGTAGGGGTGAAAAATTATGTCCGATTATTGTCCACGTGAAGAAACAACTAGGGGCAACCCAAAAATTTTAGGCCCAAATCCAATTGGACCCGAGCCCGAGAACCCTCTTTGGGTCAGGCCTATGACAATTTTGTAAACCAGAGATCCCACTTGGTCCCAAGTAATTAAGGCTAATATGCAGGGTCTTGAGTTGGGCCTAGGCCTTTAGGCTCGAACTTCGAACTAAAACACTAAATTACTATTACTTACTATACATATAATATATATATATATATGTAATCTATTATCACATATCATATATGTCTGTGTGAGAGAGAGAGTATGCATGTTACATTTTCCGGACCTAGGTTTTGGTTGGGGCTTCGGGTCAGGCTCGACCCTAGAAATAGGGCTCAGGCCTAGGGTCGGGCTGTCCAAGCTCAAAGTAACTTCGAGCTTGAGCAGAGTCAAAGCCCTTGGGGCAAATGATGAGGCTTACAAACATTTGCACTTAGTCGATCCATAAAAATCTTCGAGTGATAAGATTGACATAAATTTGAAGTTTGGATGACTGAATTAGAATGTTTGTATCTTGGGTAACTAAAATGAAACATGAGGGCGATCTTTGGATGGCTCCATGTACTATTAACCTTTGGAAAATTCAAACCAATCTAAATCGAACATGAATATTTCATATCATCTATATTGTTACATGCAAATATTTCGTTTCATATATTGTTTGATTTGGAACTAATATCTTCACTACAACAAAATCATGATTTTCCGACTAATTTAGCCACGGAAAAAGTTACTTTTTTCGTCGCTAATTTGTTTTGCGACGGATTTTGAAGCGGACAACTATTCCGTCGCCAAAACACCCGTTGCTAATTTTTGCAACGGATTTTGCGACGACCATTTTGCGACGGAATTAGATGCGGAATTTGTGACGAATTATTTGCGACGGAATAAATGAGCGACGGAGTTAGCGACAGACAATCCGTTGGTAAATCAATATTTTTTAAAAAAAAATTGCTGTTTTGCGACGGACATTCCGTTGCTGAATCAACAAATTAAAAAACTTCTTATTTTGCGACGGAATATTCCGTCGCTAATTCAATTTTGGCTTTTTTAAAAAATTAGAAGTTTGCGACGGATTTGCCGTCGCAAATAACTAAAATATTGAAAAATGCAGAATTTAAATTCTATATTATTTAACCTTTTTATGCTGAATTAATATTTAAATATTGAAATTACATTTTAATTGTTTGGATAAAATTTCACATATGAACAATATTACTTACTGGGAACATAAATTAGAAGCATTAAAATAGTTATCTAAAAATTAAAAGCATTCAAAGGAATTATTATTGGATGCACTAAAGTCCAATATGAAAAGCTAGCTGGGTAGGCTAGCCTCCAATCAAGGATAAAATCAGTACTCAAAAGTATTACTCATCCCGCCTACTGCCTCAAAAAAAATATTATTATTGTCTGGCGTCGATGATTGGCTGGATGCGAGTTCTTTAAGTTCATAAAATTTTGCCTGTTTCAAAAGTAAAAATAATTAAATCATTATAATTATACAAAAATAAGTTAAGAATATAATAAGTAAATTTGAGACGCTGTTTTCCTGAGTCAAAACATAACATGTGATTATAAATGTATGGTTGCTAGTAGAATGTTGCTTGGAACATCCTAATACTACATAAAGATACAATAACACTTAAGATCCATGCATATATGTATTCTTGTATGTTAAATACTGATTCAGGGCATATATAAAGCTGGAGAAAATTGAAATTGGTAACAAATGAATATAAAGCCATAGACAGATAAAAAGAGAATCAGTCCAATTAAAAATACTGCATATTGACAATTAATACACCAGAAGCAGCATATCTTCATATTTCCAGTAAAACCAAGAATTAGTTCCAAACTCAATTAAAAAGAGAAAAAGAGAATCCATCCAATTAAAAATACTGCATTTTGACAATTAATACACCAGAAGCAACATATCTTCATATTTCCAGTAAAACCAAGAATTAGTTCCAAACTCAAATTTAATTGAGAAAAACTGCTTACTATCCAACATACATGTGAATACTGATAGCTAACAAGAAGATGCACATGAAAGCAAAGTAAAGAATGGAGTGAACTAGTGTCTGTGCCTGGAAAGAGGCTTCTCACTTTGCATATACAATCAAAGTCAGGCAAGGTGCTGTTCTACACAACTTTCTCAGTAAATAAAGCTAGCTACCAAGATTTGCCATTTAAAGTAAATAAAACTAGCTAGG